>CM076730.1:0-1405043 GCA_038501795.1 Pseudopleuronectes americanus | reverse complement strand
AAGGAGGAAACATGTTCTGAGTCGTAACATTAAAAAAATTAGGCATCTCCTTCCTCAATTATATGCAGACAAATTAGTCAATGCCATGTCCATTTCTCCTGTAATAGCTTCATTACACTGGCTTCCTGTTAATTTAGAACTCACTTACAAAGACCTTGATAATATGGCAGAATCGTACCTTAAAGAGTGGCTGAGTTTTTTGGTAATTTTTCCTCACTCTAGCTGAGGGTTAAGAACAGAGGATGTCCCGCATTGTTAAGCCCTATGAGACCAACTGACTTGTGAATATGGGATTTACAAATAATATCTGACTTACTTCTTTGTGACATCTACATGACATCACTGCAGTTTTTCCCACCAATTACCTACAATATGTCTTATTTTTTTCACCACAGATTCATAATTATATGAAATGTTTTACTCAACATAAAAGATCACTATGTTGCCTTTTTTTACTGTTGTTCCGAGCATACAGTAATATTCCCATAAAGTTACGTGAAAATATGTCCATGTGTTATTATGTACACACACAGTTGTCGACGATTAATTAACTGAAAGTCTGAAACACAGAGTTGTTTAGAAAAAGCCAGGTGTATGAGAGTGGAAGCCCAGCAAATGTAGTGAAACAGCCTCTGTGTATGTTTGGTTTCTCTCTTTGTCATTGTTTTTAATTGATTTGAATATGAATATGAATATGAACATGTGATTAAACAAATCTGCCCCCACGGTAATTTTATTTCAACGAATTTATCTCACAGTGATTCTACAGCTCAGACAGACGCTAATGAATTGAACATCTTTTGTGATGTTTTTCAAATGTTGCGAAAAATGTTGTGCTATGGTGCACTGCACTGCTGCTGGTTGGTGTTCTGCAAAGCTTTAAATGTTTATAGTTGCGAATGTTCTCAGAATTGCATTTTAGTCAGACAACATAGATTTGCCAGAATATAACAAGAAAATAACTAATGTTATATGTTAGCTACTAGGTCTGCACACACACTAACAGGCTACCATAAACACAGGTATACAGCTAGACTTCATTCCAACTACTTGTTAAAGAAATAATAGGAAAAAGCCAGATTTATTATATTCAATATTCAATATTTAGTTTACTATTTATATTAGCTTGTCATGTCATCGTGGTTAACATGCCAGTTGCCTGGCTCAACGATCTGCATTAAAAGTCCAGAAGGACAATCACCTTTTTTTGGTCTTGCTCCTGAATTTTCTTTACCTCTTGCTCCAGGTCTCATGGAGGCTCCTCACTGGAGGAGGGTCGCAATCCTCGGCGTCACGCCTCCATTCATGCCTCAATGGACTCAACTCGATCCAAGCAGCTCCTCAGCCAGTGGAAGAATAAGAATGATAACAGGAAGCTGTCCCTACAGGTAATGGATGGAATAAGACCAGCCTCCTCCTCATCTCCCCAGAGGAACATGGAGCTGCGCTGCTCCTCTGAACCATCTGCCATGGGCCTGGAGGCAGAGCTCCGTGGTGGAACCCACCTGCCCTCCATTATGGGCCAGGAAGCGGAGCTGCGTGCTGGGTCCCACATTCCCGCTCAATACATGAAGCTAGCGGCTAGCTCTGTTCCTATGACCAATCATAATCACATGGCCCATAATGGCAGCACTGGATTGGCAGGTGGGGCCAGAGTGTCAATCCAATCTCGACCTGGATCCTCCCAGCTCGTTCATATTCCTGAGGAAGAGAATCCCAACAGCAGGGATCAGGAGAGTGAATCAGAGGACAGCATGATGGATGGTGGGGGGTCAGTCAGGGAAAAGTGGCTGAGAGTGGCTGAGAAGACCACCCTCCCCTGCAGGCCACTAAGTGCCGGAGGACAACCTCGTCTAATGCAGGTAAATCATTCTCTTTCTTTACCTGCTTATACATTTTCTTTATATCTGTCTGTCAGATCGTGTCTGTCATGTATCTAAAGTAAGTCAATTTACAGTCACTTGGCAAGTACTTGGGTTTAAAAAAATGAATTCCTCTCAAACAAATAATTATAAGCAGGTCAGATACAAGTCATTTTTCAATTTATGATTACTTGTGCAGTGCCCAGTCTAAACCCATTTGGCATGATTTGCTTGTTCTGTTTTGATGCTCCGTAGCTAATTCAGAATTATTCCTTGTCAATAGTTGTACAATATACTGCAGTTTATAGTTCAAAGTAAAGTCAGAAAACTCTCCATTCATCCTACCTGGATTGTCTGCCATGTGCTTCGATGATCAATCGTGATTCTGTTTGCACCGATTTCAAAGTCATTGTTTTTAATACAATGAAACTGAATATATCTGAAATAATCTGATTTTCAAAATGATCTGGGGGGACAGATATTAACGGCCGCAGGCTGCCAGATGCCGACCACCGGTGTTTTTGAGGACGTAGAAGAAGACATGTTCAACTTACTCCCCAGACTGAAGGCACGCTACCCCACCCCCACTCAATGCTACAGTTTATTACAGTTCATGTGTTCAAGTGTAACACGTTCCAAACTGCACCAAATTTGACACTGCACTTCCTTGGGCTATTCAGAATACATGTGCCATCCACATAGAAAGACACACGTTTGTTGAATTAGTAGATGGATATGAATGATTATCAACTAATCTGCTGGTTATTTTGTTATTGAATAATTTAAATGTTTGACAACATTTTAAAATGTCGATTATACATTATACATACAGGTCTATTATACTTTATATTAAAGCCTTTTTGTCAAAGAGGCTTCTTAAATATTGCTCCGGATTAATAAAGTATATATCTATTGTATCTGTCTAGTTATAGTTGTACCTCTCCACCTACAAGCATGCCATTTTAACCATCCTTTTCTCTTACAGGTTATAGCTTTATCCAAACAGCAAGGTCTGCTTCACTCTCCGCGTTCAGAAGATGGTGGATCCATCAGGTACCGAGCGCTGATGGACCAGGACCCTTCACCACCCGCCTCCACCACCGGTGCAGTGGGAGGAGGTCTGTATTGCTAATAGTGTTATATATATTTGTATCTGCTCTGCATCTGAACATTAATAAACCATTGTTACATCAGTCCTGAAAGTCTAGTATAAATAAAAGTATTTTACTGCTTCACCTGTTTGCTTTTTTGTGAGACCTAAGGCCTTTCCAAGAATCAGTTAATCGATGTACAGTTGCAATCAGAAATATTCAACCCCCCGAAGTTTTTGAGGATTTATCAGTTAAAGTTTTTTCAAAGAGGAAGATTCTGCTTCGGATGACTTCTTTATGAGTTGATTGATAGATAAAATCAGCGCAGAAAATGCATGATATAGTATTTTGTGTAACAATATATTTTGTTACGATAGCCATGTCACAATTATTCAACCCCTATATAATATTTTTAAAGCTGTCTGACAGTTTTCATTGCCTAAAGTGGAGTTGAAACATAATTAATCCTTTGGGAACGCTGTAATGATCCTTCATTTGCTTCAGCTGTGATGCATACGTACAGTGCTGTGAAAAAGTATTTGCCCCCTTCCTGATTCCCCCTTCCTGTGATGATTAAGATCATCACACAAATTTGTATATTAGACAAACGTAGCCCGAGTAAATACAAAATGCAATTTTTTAATTTTTTTTTGATCAGTCCACAGAATATAAGTCTTAGGGATCAACAAGATGTTTTTTGGCAAATGTGAGACAAGTCTTTGTGTTCTTTTTGGTCAGCAGTGGCTTTCGCCTTGGAACTCTCCCGTGGTTGCCATTTTTGCTCAGTTTCTTTCTTATTATTGAATCATGAACACTGACCTTAACTGAAGCAAGTGAGGCCTGAAGTTCCTTAGATGTTGTTCTGGGGTCTTTTATGAACTCCTGGATGAGTTGTTGATGTGCTATTGGAGTAATTTTGGTAAGCCAGCAGCTCCTGGGAAGGTTCACCACTGTTCCAAGTCTTCTCCATATGTGGATAATGGCTCTCACCGTGGTTCACTGAAGTCCCAAAGACTTAGAAATGGCTTTGTGACCCTTTCCAGACTGCTACATGTCAATAACTTTGTTTCTCATCTGTTTTTGAATTTCTTTAGATATCCTGCATGATGTGTTGTTTTTTGAGATATTTTAGTCTACTTAACTTTGTCAGACAGCTTCTATTTAAATGATTTCTAGATTAAACAGTTCTGGCAGTAATCAGGAATGGGTGTGGCTAGTGACATTGAACTCAGCTTTCCAAAAAATGTGGTTTATCACAGTTTATTCAAGATTTATCAAGAGGGGGCAAATACTTTTTCACATAGGGCCAGATAGGTTTGGATAGATTTTTTCCCTTAATAAATGAAATCATAATTTAAAAACTGCATTTTGTATTTACTCTGGTTATCTTTGTCTAATATTAAAATTTGTTTGATGATCTGAAACATTTAAGTGTGACAAATATGCAAAAAACTAAGAAACTTGGAAGGGGGCAAATACTTTTTCACAGCACTGTATATAAACCCCACCCTTGAAGGTATTCAAGGTGAATTGCAAACATGGGGAAGTCAAAGTAGCTTCCACAAAGCTGCGAGAGGAGATTATTTCATCACACCTGAAGGGCCTTGGGTATAAGAATATTTCCAAAAGGATTTATAGTCCAAGAGACACCATTATGAGCATTAGAAGGAAGTTTAAAACGTATGGAGGAGCGGCAAACCTGCCTGGCTGTTGAAGAAAGACCAACATTTCATCAGGGCCCTTAGCAACTTAGTTAGACCCCTGTGTGATTGCAAGACACCTACAGAATGACCTGATGAAGGCTGGTACAAGTGCTTCAGTGGAAACTATAAGACGTGCACTGAATAAACAAGGACTTCATGGCCGGACTCCAAGTCACACTCAGCTCTTGACCACAAGGAACATCAAAAGTCGACTAGAATATGCAGGGAGGAATTTGGATAAGACAACTTAGTTTTTGCTGACAGTTCTATGGACTGATGAAACCAAACTGGAACTTTTGGACCAGCGGTCTGTCTTGCATGTGAAAGGCTAGGCTTATGACCATAAGAATATCATCCCCACACTCCAGCATGGAGGTGGGTCTTTGTGATGATGTAGGGCTGTTTTTCTGCGGAAGGAACTGGCAATCTTGATTGTGTACCTGGAATCATGGATTCACAGAAATACCAGGCAATTTTAAAGAGGAATGTGATGCCTTCTGTTGACAAATTAAACCTTAGGGATCATTGGACTTTCCGACAAGACAATGATCCCAAGCCCTCCTCCAAGTCAACCAAAGCTTGGTTGAGAAAAATATCCTGGAACGTCCTGGAGTGGCTTTCTCAGTCCCCAGATTCAAATTTGATTGAAAATCTTTGGTTTGATTTAAAGAAGGCAATGGCAGCACGGATCCATCAAACATCACTGAGCTAGAGGCTTTTGCACTTGAAGAATGGGCAAAGATTCTGATCGAGAGGTGTAAGAAGCTTTTCAGCACTTACCGAAAACATTTGTAAGAAGTTATAAAAGCTAGAGGATGCACCACAAAGTACTGTAGCCGGGGGTTGAATAATACTACACATGCACATGTGTTAAAAGAGTTACATTTTTCATTTGACCTTAAAAGTTGAGTCAACTTCTGTTGTCAAAATAACTCAAATATGTATCAATAACTATCTTTTGTTGTTTAATGTTTTTATTTGTCATTTATTGTTATTATCTTTCATCCAAATCACTATAATGTATTTTGAGGTGAGGGGGTTGAATATTTCTGATTGCAACTGTATATCAATTTCAACCTTGGGCCTCCAGCACTGTTATACATGTAGGAATATTCCCTTTATCTTCACACCTAGGCCAGAAGTTGTTATTGTAAAAAGTTATTCATTTTTCTTGTTTTTTTAGGAGGTTTGGAAAGAAGTGGCAGTATAGTCCGTGTTGAAGCCCACCCAGAGTCCAGATCAAACAGACCCGTGGTAAAACCTCCTAGCACTGATGGAAGCGGCTCCTGGCGATGGAGACCTCCGGATCAACGAGCGTCTCTCCGAGGATCAGCTTTCGCTCTCAATGACCTCAACAGGCACACAGACAGCTGTGATTCACTGAGGGATGGAGGGTCAGTGGATGGATGGAGGAGTGTCACAGGGACTGAAAGTGAGAGTGAAGGGGGAGGAGATGGAAGCATGGGAGGAATTGGTGGAGGTGGTGCATATACAAACCACCCACATATTGTACACACTGTACATCCCTTACATCCAAATAACCCCAACAATTTCCAGCACCCCAATTATAATACCATCAACCCCAATAACCCCAACTATAACAATGCTCACCCTATTTTCATCCCCAATTCTACCGGCGGCAATATGCCATTCACCCCCACTGCCACCTTCGCCTCTCCTTTCCACCCCCACCCTCAGGCCATCACTACCATCAGGGTCACCCCAGTTGAAGGGACAGCTGCCAGCAGTGACGGTGGCTCAGACTGCCAGTCGGTGGCCTCATCTAGCCGGGAATCCACCCTGAGGAGAACGAGTGGCTCCAACATTGTCCAGGTACCAGATCGAGGGCCCACCCCTGACCTCCACAACAGCCACCGCCTCTGTGATGACAGCGACCGCCTTGACCATGAAAGCAGCCACCGTTTCCACGAAAATCTAAGAAGTTTTCAAGAAAACCCCATCTACCCCAATCACCCAAACTACGCCAACAGGCAGTTGCAGGGGATGTATGGTCGTCCCAGCCCTACCCCTCCCCCCACCTTACCCCGCCCCATCATTAGCCACACTCCGCCTCCTACACTGGGTTTGGCTTATAAAGAATGAGACGCTCAGTGTTAACTTCAGCCATCTGCACCCCGATAAAAGATTTATCCTACTCCAGTTTGACAAAAAACTAGAGTGTAGAAAATTCAGTTAAAGTTGTCTGTCATCCAAGGTCAGCCTGTAAGGGATGATCACAAAGTCCAACCCACAATCTTTCATCTCCCCTATGGTTTCCACCCACCCTCCCAGCTGGTTTTGTACCCAACTGGGTAAATGATATGCCTTGTTAGGATATGTAGTGTAGGATTATGCAGACCTCCACTATGGGTCATAAGCCATAGAGACTACAAACATAATTTGCCCTGCCCCAATTTTTCATCAGAAAGGACTTCAGTCAGGGGTGAGTTTGTTTCTGTGTTTTATTTATTTATATATATTTGTCTTAATGTATTGACTAAGCACGCTTGCTTCCTGGATGATGGACTAAATAAACTGTTGACCTTATGACCCACTCAAAAATACAGATTCAAGCCTCTAGCTCTCTGCCATTGAGGTTGGATTCAGCTCAATGACTCTGCCCCCTTCTCCCCTGACCGCTATGTCAGCTGCGAAAGGGACTACATTTCTATTACTAACCAATATTATTAGCTTTCATCCAGTTGTCAAACACAGCCAACATATTGTTATATAAACTTTACAGTGTAAAAACATGCCTTTAACTGTGCTGTGTTTGTACATATATGAATGGGAGGCCACAGTGGACTATAAACCCACAGTCTTTTCTTGTGTCTGGGCTACAAGGAGTCCCTTCTGGGCAATAACAGTAATGGTAATGGTGGTGTTGTGATTGTGTTGGGTAAGAACAATATCATGGGACTTACAGTACATTTTGCTTAAATATAGTACAACAAACGCTCTATTTTTACATGCTGTGTTAATGTGTGTGCAGTACTTGAATTATCCTTTCTGTGTAGTAGCTGTACTGTATACTGCCATGTGAGGCATTTGAACAAACTCCGACCACACTTGCGCGGCTGTGGGTGAGGGGTAGAGCGGTCATCCTCCAACCTGAAGGTCGGCAGTTTGATCCCCAGTATTCCCCATCTGCATGCCGAAGTGTCCTTGGGCAAGATGCTGAATCCCGAATTGTCCCTCATAGAACAACAAAGTGCTGCTAATAGATGCACTATATGAATGTGTCTGTGTGAATGGGTGAATGTAAAACTGTAATGTAAAGTGTTTTGAGTGGTCCTAATCAGAAAAGAAAAGCGCTATATAAATACAAAACCATTTACTTAAGTCCTTTCCTCACAGTGTCCTGGGTGTAAACATGGTGCAGCATTAGGGCCTCCGCTGTCTCATTTGTTATGAGACAGCTCTGTCTCATAACAAATCTTAGTTATGAGACAGAGCTGTGATTCTGGATGATAGAGGTCATATCATTTGATTAGATTTGATGAACTTTGTGATTGATCATGAAATAAAAATGTAAACAACTTAGTTGCAATTGAGTCCCAAAGAAGGCAAAATATAACAATAATTAAATGTAATTTTACAGTTAAGTGTAATATGCTATGTGCCTGATGTATCCCCCCAAAACAAAATTCACAGTAAACAATAAAGTGTTATAATTATACAATTATTATTATACAGTCACTTTATTATAAAATTATTATATTATAAAGTTATTATTTATTCTTTGCAGTACAAAACATTTCTTACAGAAGTTATTATTAGAACAGTAGAGTGAAAATTTGAAACAACTTTTAATACATACAATACAATATTACATAATCATTACAATAACAATATAAAGCTGACACAAAAAATGCAGTAAAATGGCATTTTACTAGAAAAAAGAATAATATTACATGAATTAAGTCATGGTTTAACACTATTGGTTGTAGGCCATACCATTAGAAGAAAAATTCATTATGACATTTTTCAAAACAACACAATATTATCGGTATAAAAAGTGTGTTTGTCTTAATGTCCATGACAATAAGATGTATAATTTTGAAACCTATGACTTCAGAGCCCCGGGGACACAGGCTGTTCTCATTTGTTTACTATAAAAGATGTAATGATATATAAATATACAAATCACTTTTATCCTTGCGATATTGCAATTTTCATAGAAAATGACAACTTACTTTTGATAAAATTGTTACTACATTTTTCATTAGATTACAACTTAATTCATGTACTATTATAATTTTTTTCTTGTATAATAACTTATAGAAAATATGTTTTTGCGTCATAGGTTATTTTCAAAATCATTTCCTCTATTAGCAGTGGCTCTCAAATGACTGTTTTTATGTAAAATACCCCAATTTGCTCAAGTAGTATTTTGCATGTGTGGCTAAAGTCAAAGTATAAAACCTTCAGACATATTCACTGCAGTGATGCCGTAGGATAAATATATTAAAAATGTAATCTATTTTACCAATTATCAGAAACAACACACCGTGTGGATGATAAAACAGACATCACTTTTCTTAGCCCATTGTTTACATTCTTTGTTTCACTTAGTGCCCAAGTGCCATCAAAAGAAAACCATGTGGCTGTGGACTAGTCACAAAGATCTACTGATTTAGTGCATGTTTTAACCTGCCTGAGAACACAAAGATCCTCACATGTGGATCCCGTGAATTAATGAAAGCACAATACTGCAGCTTGATGACGGGGTCCAGACAATAACTGAATCCAGAGGATATTATAGCTGTTGCTGTGCACAAGCTCCCACTGCTGGTCAGATGTTGCTGTGCTTATTGCCTTTGGAGGTGCAGGACCTCAATGAAGATAAAGATGATGATGATGATGATGATGATGATGATGATGATAATGCTTATGGCATTAAAGAACCATCATTATAAGTGAGAGGACGTACGTTGTAATAGCTCAACATTTATCGTAGAAAGTACAGTATTTTAATTAAGCAGGCTGATATATGAATAGTATATGATTGAATGTGATAGATGCGTTTAACTGCTTGCAACTCATTTACATGTGTTGGGTTATTTACCATTTTACAATGTCATTTAAATGACGTTTTATATAGTACTTTTGGATCTGTCAATCATTTCTGGAAAACAGGTGGTGAATTGCTCCATGTTGCATTATGGATGTCAATTAGATATTAGTAATTTATATTTAGGGTAACAAGTAATAACAATATATAACAATACAATCACACAATCATACGAGCACAATCATTTAAGGATAAAAGTCCCCTTAGGACCAGTGCTCATGTTCACCAACTCTCCAGTTTCCAAGCCGAAATATTTTAACAGCCCTGAGAGGTGACATCATTATTAAGAACTCGTACTGGCAAGTCTCAGTTGTAGCTAATTTGTGTTAATTCCTGGAGATGATCAACTAGAATATTAAATGATTCGCTGTTTTCAGGGCTAATATGCTCCCAAATATGCTAGTATTTGTACTGATTATGCAGTTTTTCTAGTCACTCAGCTCAGACTCCCATACTGAATTTAAACTTTGGATACTTCTCAGCAATTTGCCTCATAAGTTGAAAATGTTGCAGTTTTAAAACTGATGTTGACCAATTAAGTTGGTTCGCAGCTCATTCTCAACACATCTGTAGACAAGCACAAGCAGTCATTTTACAACTGAAATACAAAGGTGCCAGGGGAACTGCCCTGGGCAGGTGGATGTGCATCACTTTACCCCAAGAACCTGGTTACACTTAATAAGATTTCATTTTAATAAAGTTTTTATATACAGCAAGGCTTTACTCAACAATTTAGTTGTATTGTTCACTAATAACCCAGCCCTTAACCAAAGCTGCTTACCCTGCCGAAAAACATTTGCAAATATTTTCTCATGACATAAACATGTAAATTACTATAAAGGACTATCATAAATATAATATTTTCATAAAGTTCTTAAACCTTTTCATGCATACATTTCCTGAATGAGGACTGTGATTCAGTAAGAAGTCCCTGTAAAAAGATTTAATGGCATACATAAAAGAATGACAGGTGTGTATAGATTCGGAGATAGAGAAGGGTATTTTGGTCTTGAATCAAGCAGATGTAACCTAGTTTGATGTAACAGGCATGTCAGTGAAGCATAATGTAATTTCAATGCACTGCCCGATACAAATATTTTGAAGTGAATGTAATACACTCTGATATACATAGTCAAAGCACTGGAGAGACTTTAGACCAAGTTTCCGCTCATTACTTATGTTGTGATGTCTTCATATTCTGGATACAGATACTGTGTCTGATTTATAGTTGTTATTATTTTGCAATCCTGTAATTTAAAATCATGGTTTACAAAAATTTGAATTAAGGTCATGGGGGGTGAAGGTAATGTGAAGCACAAAATGGATGAAAGAAGCTTATAGTCCCAAAACTGAATTGAATCCACTAATATACATCGGAGCAGTCCTGCATCTGTCTGAGTAAGAAGTGGTGTCCAAGCAGATTTGTGGATGCCAAAATGCAATCGTGCTAAGCTTCAAATACAGTTATTACAATAGACCCCCCTTTTTAATGTCGTCATGATGGCACTGTGAGACCAACAGTTAGCATTATCCTGACAGAATGTCATTGTGCCTGATCATTACTGTCACAAAAGAAGCCAATCAGGACCAAAACCCCATTTAGCAAGAAGAGACCTCTCTATGATCACAGTCCTATTATTTATTGTTTTTTTCTGTACAGTAATGAGATGTTTTAATTCACAAATAATTAATGTATATATATATGATGTGTTGTTTGGAAGTAAATATTATCTAAAAATCTAATTGTATTTCAATATTTTATACAGTTTTTCCACTGCTACATATTTTCTCTTGCAGCAGAATTAGTGTGACTAGCTAGTCCTTATCTCTGAAGTCCATCTCACAGTGTTGTTAGCTTGCTGCGTTGTTAACTTAACACTCAAGCCAGACTTGTTTGCGGCCTTAACAAGTACATTTTGTTTTAGCTGGTGATATTATTGTGTGTACGAAAATGGGTTACATGGGCTTAAGTGTACGTTGACATGAGAGTATGGTCTGGGACTGGTTGAAATGTGGGTAACAGTTTATTAGCTTACTTGCATTTAAAGGGCACCTGGTTTGGTGTTGTCTGTTACGCTAGCAGCTAAATCGCTAGCATTCATACTACCTATTGTTAGACGAGTAATAGCCTGCTGGTTACAACACTTATGTTCATAGCTTTAACCAGCGGGTGAAAGTTTGTCATAAAATATAAGATAGACTGAATGTGAATGACCCACATATAACTACTTAATAACTTTGTGATACTTACAATAATCAATGTTATTTTGTCTTTTTCTTTCATTAAACGTTTATTGATATGATACAGTGTATAGATATTTTTCAATAAGTGTATGTGAAAGAACTTTTTATATCTGCTCGACAAAGTTGTTGGTGATATATGAGAGTATGGTTGTCGTAGCTTATAATGCGGACAAGAAGGAAATCTCAAATGGCTGACACTTTGTAATTCTACTGCGAGGCATTGAACAAAGCAGCTGATGGAGCTCGTTCTGGGGCTCTGGGCCCTCTGTCGTACTCCATGCTAAAACAACTCACTAACACAGATAGCACTTTGGTTTTTCTCACATAGATGCACTATGAAATGGTTGTTAACTATGTTTGGTCAGTCAATCTTGGAATAGGATATGGCCCTGTATTTTGTGTTTGAAGGAATAGTTCAATATTTGGGAAAACACACTAATTTGCTCTTTATCTAACGTAAGATTATCTCATATCTTATTGTTTGGCTGCAGTGAGAGAGTTCTTAAAGCTGACTACAATACTACACACAAACACATCATGAACACTTCTCATTGACACAGATTATTGTATTTTCCACAAGTCTGCACTATTTTTATTTGATCACAACAGAGAAGTGTGATTAACCTAGAGGAAGAAGTCCAATAGGATCCAACGTGAACTGTAAGAAAATATACAGAACAGATTAAATGTATTGTTGGATTCTTGGTGTAGGTTGGTTTTTTCTTCTATTACATTTATAATCAGTTACAGACTGAAGCTACAAGTTGTTTTTAATGGCAACAGTTAACGGCTTGCTGTTTGTATTGCTGTAAATAGACATTTGTATCTTTATACTCATCAGTGTGTGAACCCAGACTGATGGTTTGGGTTGTAAGCTTGATGAAAAATGCTAATGTTTAGCATAGACTAGCAGACATTTTCAGCAGGGCCTGCAGTCAGTCTACCAACTAATCCATGCAGTCCCAGCCCTAACAGACACCAGCGTTCGGTCCATAGGCCACTGACTCCTGCATCCTACTGAGTTGGCTAAGAGTCTCTTTTCTCATGTTACATTTAAACTCCATCAGTGGATTGACTCAAGGCCTCTCATCTGGTTGGTACTGTGCAAGACCTGCTTACATTTTGATAAAAGGTGAAAAAGCTGCTGTCATGGGGAAATCTTGGAAACTCTCATCAAAGTGAGCGTATGTAACTTATGTGTAACTTCGAACTCCTGAGACACTTCAACAGTGGCCTCTGCAAACTGTCTCTTCAACACAGTGACCAATTCATCACAGAATGGAGTAAAGTCAATGACGCCTTGAGTCTTAGCTGTCGTTTCACTCCTGTCGGTCGTCTGATAATTACATTAAGCCTAATGCACGTCCTGCTCCACTTTTTGTTGCCTCTTGAGCTTGTAGACTTGTGTTTTTCTCTTACATGTAAAGCTCGATGCTCTGATTAATTCCTGTTAATACTGAAAGCCACCTCCCCTCCTTGTCTGTACAGTTGTTTTCTTTGATGCGTGAGATTTTCACTTTGGGTATTTGAAGTTTCGGTCAGAAACCTGCTGATAGTTGCAAGGTACTCCAACAAACATGTATTTTCAAAATGCTCTTTGTCAATGTTAAAATTTTATTTAACAGGTAAAATTAACAAAAGACTACAAAGGGTGGTTTGGCTTCACAGGGTGTGTAACAGAGCCAACGTCTTTATTTACTGCTTCAAGAGCAAACACAAAAAAAAACTACCGTACTCCTTTTGTCCATCTCAATCGGAATGTCCTTTGTTATTTCATGTTAGCTATCTTATGCTAACTCTCATAATGTGTTTTTTAACAGGACAAAAAGTCAGTCCCTAAACTGGGATCCAAAACATAATATAAAATGATGTGCACATGTAAAACTAGCCACTGGAAATCAAGTACTCTCCTCCATTCTTTGACTGTAACACACTGTACCTTTTAATCTCCACAGCCTGGACAAACGTACTGACACCAGAACTGTTAGACGGAGGCATGTTCAAAAGCAGTGTTGATATATTCAGACTGTGCCATGATATCTGTACCCTGCTGGATTATGTTGATGGTCAACTGCAGTAAGGATGAGTGATCTATCTGACTCATTTGGACTGACTATGTGAACACATGCTACACTGTCAATGGATAATAACTGACATCCTACAATTTGTTTTCCAGTGGTGTCTGTAACAAAATAAAAGGTTTGATATCATCTTGTTTGAGTCTATCATATTTCCATTTCTTGCTACTTTGGACTTCAACTCCATTCAAATATTATATATGAATACTCCACTACATGTTTTAAGGAATTTTACGTACTGGATGATATAAAGTCCCGTGGTGAAAATATCCAACCAATGGTTCTCCAGCCTTTGTGGGTCCTACAGCAGGGCCACATTCAGATGCCTGAGTTAACAGATTTGCCTTCTAAATATCTCACATGGTTTAAATCCATTTTTTTTCAATCTGACAAGTACAATCCCAGGAGTCAGAGGCACCAGCCAGGGGCCATTAGGCATTATGTTTTAAGGTCTTCCATAAAGTGTAAACATCTGTCTGTAGGTCCATTCTTGTGAACAAGGTATCTCGAGAACGCCTCCAGGGAATCTCCTCACATTTGGTGCAAATGATCAGTTGGACAAAAAGACGAATGGATTCGATTTCAGTGGTGAAATGTTCTTGTGAACATGATGTGGAACACCTAGATGCATGGGTATTTGTCCATGTTTGACAAATACCCATGCATCTAAATGGCTGAAGCTCTTCATCATCTATAACACAATAAGAACACGTATCATTTGACTTATTTACCGACATTAACTGTGTACATTCTCGGGATACTAATATGTGAAATTGTTGCCAATGGGTTTTGGAAAGTGGAAAGTCAGAAAAAAGGAAAAAGGGGAGGCTCAGACAGAGGAGCCGAACTTTTCAGATTATTAATAGAGTATTAAGTGACAGCGTAGAAAGGTCTAGTTATAGGGTAATTTAAATGTGGATCATTCTTTATCAGTGGAGGGAAGGGGAAGCACAGGGATGTTCTCTGAGACTAAACCCATGGCCACAAAGGCAGGACTCCGCTAAGAGGGAAACATAAAGAGAGTCAGATCACAGCTTGATACAGGGACTTTAGAAAATCAATCACTCAATCAAATGTTATTTGTATAGCCCATGGTCACAGATCACAGTTTGTCTGTAATAACTCCACTAAACCAGTACCTTAGCATATTTGCAGTATTGCACATAATTGCACTATTGTTTTTTCCTCAGGTGTATATATATATTTACATATATTTTTTTTTATTTTCTATTTAAAATTGTCGATATATTCTTTTTTGTATTATTTAATTCAATATTTGTTTTGCTTGTAAATATTCTGAGCATGTCTATAAGACAGCCTGTGACCCAACATTTCATTGCCAGCAACTGCTTAATGTAATTGTTGTGCATTTGATAATAAACTCTTGAAACTTGAAACTTGAACTCTTAGGGCTTAACAAAGTGCCTCATCCTCTGCCCTTTTGAAGTGGGGATGTGGGAATGACAACCTAGACATGGCTGTTTGATGTGTTTTATAGGTTTTTGGGGTATTTAAAAGGTCTGCAAAATTAAATAGGCTCGGAGTCTGTGTTAAATAGAGCTCGTCTGTGTTCAGAAAACACTGCTCCTCAGTGGTCCAGCTGACACTTTGAGGGTATCATGATTTCAAGTGACATCACGTGGTTAAAGTGCCTAAAGGCTATTCTGGCATGTTAGCTAACAGAGCCAGGTAAAGTGAGAATGGAGGAAGATATTTCTTACACAGGTGGAAGTGGTTGACCAATCACAATAGAGTGGGCCAGGCCAATCACAGTAGACTAGGCTTTATAGGGAGGGGGCTCTTAATCAGACAGGAGTTAAAAACAAGCATTTAAGACAGAGACTGATAACAGGAGTTGTATATATTGACTAAATTAAGACATTATGGGTTTTCTGAACACTAGAGCAGGTAAAACTTTTTTCAATTAACAACCAAAAATGTAAATTGTAAACCTGAATAAATTTCCCTTGAAAGTAAAATATTTTCCTTCCTTTTTATAAAATGTTTACTATCTCCTTTTACCCCACGTCACCTCGTCTTTCTCTGCCTCTCTATCTTTACTCATTCTCCTCAGTGATGCTGCCAACTGGCAATTTCAGGAGAGTTTCCATGGCAATATCATGAACGAGAGCAGAGAGACCAACAGACTGAGGGTGGGTAGTGGTTGGAGCGGAGAGAGTGAGATGTGCTTCATCTGTGCGCTTAGTGCGCATCTTCATATGGTATATGCTGTATGTTACAGTGTGTGTGTTTTCGTGTGTGTGTGTGTGTGTTTTCGTGTGTGTAAAAATTTACAAAGATTTGATTGGCTGGTCAGAAATTCACCATGGTAACTATGCCGGAGAGCTCAGTGTGAGATCAGCACACTGGAGTACGCACGTGTGGGCATGCGCAGACACGCACAGACACCAGCAGCAACCAGTCTTCGTTCAGGCCTGCGAGCTGACTGCAGAGGATTGTGTTCAGTGTGGCAGTGGAGTAGTGGTGTGTACAGACTCTCTGAGGGCCAGGAGTGGGGCCTAACTTCTACTGGATACAGCTGGAAAAGCATCTTGGACCAGTTTGGGACCACTACCTACTTGACTGGATTCAGCACCTCCTCCGTCACTATGAAAATCTGGATCAGATTTCAACATAGAATGTTATTTGTCAGTCTGTGACGTCCGTCTTGAATGATTAATTTGCCCGCTAAGAATGCATTTTGAGTCTCATTTAAAATAAAGAGAGAGAGAGAGATTTAAATTAGGTATGTAAGCAACATATAAATTGAGAGAAATCAGTTTGTTGTGTGTAGGTACCACGCAGTGATAGTAGGCTACTTGAATAGAGGAGAGGTGATTAATAGACAGACAAAACACATCAGGGTTCCATTGGGTGCTAGCTTCTTTTGGTTGTGCAAATACAAAGATCAGTCCGAATACAATTAATTTCAATTCAGTGTGATTTGTTCGGCACCAAATCACAACATACACGACCTCTAGGGCACTTTAAAACCCAGCAGACTTCACACAAGCAGTACTTTGGCAGAAGTGGAGAGAAGAAAAAAAACCTTCTAACAGGAAGTAACTTCTAAAACCAGACTCAGTGTGGGCAGCCATCTGCTTCGACCGGTTGGGGTGATCAGTGAAACACAGGGAGGAGAGGAGAGGGGGGTGGAAAAGAGAGAGGGGGAGTCTGTCAGACTGTTAATATTCCTCCATTGTAGTAATAAACAGACAAGAGAAATGACAGGGAAAGGAATGGACTGTGAACAGTAGAGAGGGACACACCGAGAGGAAGAAAGAGTCGCAAACAGGGCCGGGTCTAGACAGGCATGTATGAGGGGGCAGCCACAAATCTTGAGGGGGCATTGTGCTCCAGCACCTTTTACCATGTCTAATTGACAAATTCACTCACTAGGATGCGGGTACACTGAACAAGTGCCTTGTAAAGTACTGTGGTCTCAAATGCTTGGCCTGCTGAACCGGCAGCAGGCCGATACACTGAGCAGAGCGAAAAGGGGAGATGGAGCGGAGGTGAGAAACATGACATGAGAAACAACTTGATATATTTTATATTTGAGGGGGCAAGCAAGACATTAAGACATTAAGAAGTGGAGCGGAGGAGAGAAGCATGAGATAATAAAAAATATATGAAATTTAATATATTTTGGGGGATTTAGTTTGAGGGGGCACAACATTTATTTGAGGGGGCCAGGCCCCCTCTTGCCCCTGCCTAGACCCGGCCCTGGTCGCAAACCATAAACACAGTCGGCTTCTCATTAAAAGACTGGCGTCCATTTAAAATGTTGTTTTTTTTTGCCACGTGAGGGCATTGCAACAAACTGTAATCAGAAGAATGATGCACAATTATATCACCTTATAGTATTATAACCACCCCTTGGGATAATGATTCCATTGCTGTCTGTTAGCAGCATTACACAAAAACTACTGAGCCGGTAAGAGTGAGACTTGGAAAATGCAATATGTGAGATTTAATACCTGCTGCACAGTGCTGTTGCTCACCACAGGGTATAACACCTGTGATGAAGTGATTTAACAGCTCATCAGCCAAATAAGGGCTCACAACTATAAACATCACTCTTATTATAACATCTAGTCTGACAGAGCCTAGAGTTACACAACTGTTCCTGATGTCTCACTCCTCTCTCTCCCCCTCTATTCCTTTCTCTCTCTCTGCTCTCCCCTCTTCTCCATTTTCCTCCGCTCCCCCCCAACTGGTCGAGTCAGATGGCCGCACACATTGAGTCTATGTAAAGTGCCTTGAGATAGTGTATGTTATGATTTAGTGCTATATTAATAAGACCGGACTGAATTGAATTGAATCTCTGGGCGACACCAAGCATTAGATATGACATGCTTGATATTGCTCTTTAAACTGTGTGTCCAACAGGAGAAACAGTGGCTGCTAATTAGCATAGGAACAGGAAGATAGGCAGCAATGTACGAAAGAGATCTTGGTCTTTCTTTTTACTGCTCACGCTGTGGCTCACTCTAGCAGCAGGTTTTTTGAAAGGATTATTGATAATGTTGTTATTGTCAGGGTTAACCGTCGTCCACCTGCTCGATTGCAGCCTTTTTAGAACCGCATCTCTGCTGTTCCCCGATAGGCCACAACATCCCAGTGTCCTGATTTCCTCAGCATCAATAAGTTACTTTCCATTCCATGTTTGTGCTGATAAGTTATCTCCATCAGTGAACTGAGACCGCTGTCTTTCTGGTTTGCTGATTGCATGGGTCGCGGTCATCTCCAAACGCGTCTCTTCTGCAGCTCATCAGTCAAGTAAGACTTATTGCAGTTAACAGACGTTATAGGCGAGAACAGAGTTTTCCAACTAATGAATTGACTGAATCAGAATTAATTGACAGGTTCTCATCAATAAAACTCATTTCACAGTGTCACTTCTCCCTCTTGGGATGTTTGATGCACACGTGTTGCTGAAGCTCTGACACAGAGTGGGTAGTATCAGACTCAGGGTATCAGAGTCTACTTAGGATATGTTAACCTTACGTCTCTATTCTGCATTGTTTCCCCTGACCATTTGTTTGTTTGTTTGTTAGAGAGATTGTGAAACAACTACTGGACTGATAGGGGAAGGATGTGTGATGGGTCAGGTAAGAACCAAACCCAATTTGGTGTGGATCTGGATAAGGGGGCTGATCCAGGACTCTTTCATCACTTTCTTTAGATAGTTAGATAGATAGATAGATTACTTTATTCATCACCGAAGGGAAATTAAGTCGTCATAGCAGCAGGTATATTTGAATACAATAAAATACAATAAAAAATATTGAGGTAGAAAGAATAAAAAACAGAACATAATAGTAAATATAATAATAATAATAACATGTACACATGTATAAATATATGTATATAGACTTATATATACAAAGAATATACAAAGAGTGTAATATAATATATGATATATATTAGAGGTATAAATATAAGTATTTGACTATACAACAGATAATATAATATACTATGAGTGTAAGAATATGTAGAGTGTGCAAAAGACAATATTATTGTATAAAATGATATATAGTATCAATATGGTTTATATTAACACATATCACATATGATGTGAAGTAAGTGTTCCAGAATATGGAGCGGAGTGTTGTACAGGGTACACAGTGCAAGGAGACAGGTATATTCAGTGCAGTTCTGTGATGGTGGCTCTGACAGAGGTAGATGAGTTGTACAGTCTTATTGCAGTTGGGAGGAACGATTTCCTGTATCGTTCCTTAGAGCAGCGGGGTTGAATGAGTCTGTGGCTGAAGCTGCTCCTTAGCTTGTCCAGTGTTTTGTGGAGGGGGTGAGATTGTCGATGATTGCCAGAACATTGTGAAATAAGGAGTTTTTCAACAGAGAATGATTTATGGATCTTGAGGAAAAAACAAGCAGGTATAGTTAGGTAAGTGATGTGTATGATAGGAAAGTTGGTGCAGCTTGAGTGAATTTAAAGAGACTTTTTTAGGATTCGGCTCTGAAACCACTCAACAATTATAGTTATTAACAGGTGGTGATATCGTTAGTAACATTCTTACATATGTAACTGGCATTCCCATTTTCATTATAACAGATGGCCGTCCACATTGAGGCTAGTTCCAGAGGTTTCTTCAAGTTGACAGTTGTATTTTTTTCAAAGCTTTTGCTCGCTGTGGGAACTGTTGGATTTCTCTATAACCTCATATAAATATGTGAAGTGCTGTGAGGTAATATATGTTGTGATTTGGTGTTACACCAATAATTCTTAATTGAATTAAATAGTCTGTCTGATTTTTTTACACTGGTACTGCTGATTATTTATTCTCTACCATGCGATATGTGGCACAAAGCCATTTACACTGATTTCATCTACTTTAATTTGAAAAGTAAACAACTAATTCTATATAAATGAATAAAAATTAGTTTTCCCCTCTACTCTCAACCTTTGCAAAGAGCAAATTACAACGCAAGACCTTTAATATGAAAGGATGTACGAGTGATAGACAAGCATTTAAATGGTCGTGTAATTGCTCAATGCGTACTGTAAAACATTGTGGGGAGTAAAGAGAAAATGATAAATACCATCACTTTTCCAATTAAATATTATCAGGTGATTGGAGTATGCAAGTCTGTCATTCCAATTATAATATCAAATGTTGCAAACCCGACTGAGGGCTATGGGATTTGTATGTGTATCCACCGTGATGGCAAGTATTAAACTAGAACGCAGTTGTATATAGAATTGTGACTAGATAGCAGTGAAAACCATGACTTTAATAAAATATTATCTCCACGGTTCACCCTCTCTTTCCAACCCCTGCTAGCTTTGGTTGTGTGATTGCAGTTTCTATGTCCGATCTAAAATAACATCATTAGCGTTTTCCCTCAATGAGACCAGTGAAGCTGACATTTAGGAATAAAACTGGACTTCCTGTCTGTTGAATACTGTACAAGTGAAAAGGCTGGAGTCATAGTTGTGTTGTCCCAAACCTTTTATTTCAGCTTGCATAACAGATCATTTACAGAAAACCGTAATACTTCAAATCTCCATGAACAGCCCATCATTGTCAGTACATCACAATAATTTAATCACCATGGTCATCGACTACCGGACAGTATCAGATCCACACACTGAAAGTCATGATCGATGGACAAAACTTTACCGGAGAGATGGAGCCTTTATTATAAACCAAACTGTCATATTCCCCCACAACGCCCCTGAGCTCACTAGACCCAGACGCTGTATGCTGGAAACAAAGCATTGCACCCCATTGCAGCATGTACATGACTTCTGACCAAAGATTAGGAATGACAAACTTTCACCGGGGCACAGAAGTGTGGCCTCTCTGCTGTTTGACTTTTATTGCTTTTCCTTGTGAACAAGAATAACATTTTTGTGTTGAAGTAGTACTGCCCCTTAGACCTGCCTGATAAACAGCTTATGGCTTTGTAAAAAAAAGCTTTTAAAGCATTTTCAGAAAATTAGGTTCTCTTTATTTCTCCAAGTTCTTTTTAAAAACGTTCCTTTTAAAAATCTAGAAGCTCTCTTGGTAAAGATTGCAATCTTCAATGCTAAAAAGATTAGACAATTCACATTGACTTACAAAGTGGTAGGAAGTAGAAAAGACCAGCTAGTGTTACAGAGAAACGGGACAAAACATCCTACAGAAACAGCTACTGCTCACCACTAGGGTGCGCTACATCCCTAAAAACAGCCTGCAAGTTACAGTATGTGAGGACTACACACACAGGCAAACGAGGCATGAGAAGTCTTAAAAAGTGAGGAATGTTTCTCTAATGTTGCTCTCCTCCAACTGCAATGTTGTGTTGTGTTGCAATAATTCCTACCATGTCAGCTTTACAAAGAGTTCACTGTCAGTATCCAAAGGAAAATGTGCTGCACAAGTTGCTGCAGCCACTGTCCAAACACCACCTCAGTCACAGTAATTCATCCTATCCAGAGCAAGGTGATGCACACTTAGAACAGGGGCAAAAAAAAGAACGATAGCCAAAACATCAGGTCGCCCTTACTCCAAAATATAGACACAGAAAGATCTCATTGGCTTTTTTGTTCTGTGATTAGATGGAATAATTCATAAAATTATGTTTTGGGCTCTGATCTTTTGGGCCTGCATTAATGTTTTAAAGAGCTCATAAAGACAGAAATGGATTCTGTCTCACACGGGGTTAACCGCTTCAGCCCAACTATTTCATGTTTCTGCTGTGTTCTTAGAAAGAATATTGACACCATCACGGGACAGCTTCGCACCACCAACAGTGGCCTACGTTACATCACAGTTCAAACTCAAAGAGCTGAAGTAACATGTTGCAACATCTGTTGAAACCTGTTTGATCACCCGGTTAGATGCTCTTAGTATTTATGTCTGAAATATGAAAAAAACAAAGACTATAGAGACCACACATACACACTGGTACATGTTATAAAGAGACAAACTGAAGGAGAAAAAAATCTTCAAAACGACATCATGACACTTGATTCTCACAGAAAAGATAGATTAGCAAGAGATTTGTCAACACACTCATGAGTATAACATTCATTCACACACACACACATTCACGTACACTCTCTCCAAGTTCACATGCTAGCATATGGCTCATCCTGGAATCGACACATACTGAGTGGTAAATAAACTGGATGGGTGAGGAGGGGTGAGGAGGCTGAAGAGGGGAGGCAGGTGACAGACTGTACGACAGCTTTGCATAGAATCTACAACAGAGGCCAAAGAAAACTGCTGAGTGGAGCTGAGCTGCTTAATTCTGAATTTCCACATCTACAGAGGGGAAGCTAAGCAAACTTCCTGATTAAGTGAAAAAGATTGGTCATGGGCCCATTTTGCCTGGAAATTGTATTTAAATACAAGACGCCAATCTCACAGAAAAATGTCAAAGTACAGCTCAAGATACTTTGCTGTTACAGCTCAAGACTCTGGTAGACCTGCTGCAAGGAGAGCACAAAGATGTCACATTGCCAGGACATTTGGCCACTCACACACACGCACGCACACACACTTAACCACCCTGAACAAAACTGGAAATGGGTGCTCAACTGAAAAAAAGATAGTGAACAAAAACTAAGAAGGAAAAAAAACAATGGTAAAAACAGGAGTACCATATTAGTAAACAGTTTTCAGCCATCATGTCACACTAAAAGGAAATTTTGTGAATACCGAGGGGGAAAGATGGGTGGGAGGGTTGAGGAGTGGGGTGTTGTCACAACGACTCATTCGTTCCCCGGAGGTGGAAAAATGCACCATTGTTCTGAGCGCACTCAGATGGTGCTGATGCAACGTCAGTGGGTCCCTGCTCCGTCACCACGACGACCGCTGCAGCCTCTACGTTTCTATGGAAGCACAAACAGGATGATGTTAACCTTCACACAAGTTTTTTGATTACTTTGCATTAGATGGTAATTATATTGTTCCAGTAAATATTTCCCATTTCATAGCTTTTATACATCTAAAACTATGTTAGATTTAGTGGCGTACACTGAATTAATAATAATTTGTTAAGGTTATTTTTGTTATAGTGCTGTGTGTAATTCATACACCTCTGTATGCAGTGCTTCCTTCTCTACTACTGACACAGCTGTAGCAGGAGAAGGGGGATTCTTCCTCCACACAGCTGGCCTCCTTCTGTAAACAACTGCTCTGGCCTCATGTCTTTCCTTATGTAATAGGAGAAGTCTCACATGGTTCCACTGCTAAGCCAAGGTAAGAGAAGGAACCCATCTCGCCAAGTTATTCAAATATACATCCAAACCGCACGTAGAGCTCGGCATGTTAAAGGGCTCCTCTGTCCGGTCCTGCTCTGTGATCACACATTCTGTCCCTCAGAGCATCTAACATTTAGTCCCTTGTTGGTTCAGCCATAAGGCCTCACCAGACAAAACACTTCCTGCCGCTGCAGCATCCGTGTGATCATCATTTAAGATGTGGTAGGTGACAGAGCACAAATCTTTAATGACATCACAGCTCCAGACAGGGCTTCATTATGTAAAATGTGGAAAAGAAAGACTTAAACCATGTGAACGGATGATAAGGTCATTAAATGTATAGACATTACTAATGAGCATCATGCAAGTGGAATACAATGTTTACCTGTGGGCTCATCCAGAATCTGTTCCTCTGTCTCGACAAACTCAGCTGCTGCAAGGACAAATATATATTGTACATTTTAATCATATGTAATCCTAAATAATGATGTTTCCTCATAAAGCATTTACCTCAAACAAATATATCACACCTCTCTCCCCAACTTGCTGTGTCTTTGTGTGTGTGTGTGTATGTACCTACCTTCTTCTTTTGTCTCCTCTACCTCTTGGGCTACTTCTTCTGTCTCTGTAAAAACAAATACACCAACAATCATACCTGGATCATCAGCTCCAGTTATCTATGCTAACAGCTCAGCAGATGTCATATTCAATAATAGCACACTTCAGTTTGTTATCTCAAGAGTGATAGTCTGTATCTCATATTAAAGCTACTGGACCTACAGTGGGTACTTATTTTCATGGTCTCTTCAAATGAGTGAACTGTATTCCCTCTGATGGTCCAGTAATCAGTGCTGAGTCACTAATTGCTCATACCTTATGCTTCAGATAGTACTGGAAACCTGTTCACTGAATGGCTTCTTTCAACTCTTTAATCCAAATTTTAAAAAAAAACTGTCTCTATGACAGACACCTTCTTTGTTTCATGGAATATATTTGTAATTTAACTTTTTAGGTCGTCCCATCTGCTAACATGGAGGTGATGTATACTGCGGCACCAGGAGATGATCCAATTCTGTTTGCTTCACCTTTGGGAGCCGTCATGTAGTATACAGTCATGGTGTCCACATTGAAAAAGCCCATAGACACTTTTTCAAACACATGCAGTGTAAAATTTGCAGTGATTCCCTATTGTTCTCAACTAATACTCAAGAGAGTGAATATACATCCCCAAAATGTTAACTCTTCATATATGAGTGATACAGTATTTGATCAAAGTCAAAATACACCTCCCTTTCCTTCTTACCTGGGACTGTTTGCTCCTCCACTTCTTCCGGAGCATCCTCTGGGGCTGCTGCTGCCTCCTCTGCAACCTCCTCCACTGCTTCTTCTGGAGCTTCCTCCTCTTCCACAGGCTCCTCAACAGCTTCTTCTGAAGGAGCAGCCTCCTCCACAGCCTCCTCTGAATGTGCCATCTCCTCCTCTGAAGGTGCCTCTTCCTCCTCTGGCTCATCTGAAGCTGTTTCTTCCACCTCTGGTTCCTCTGAAGGTGCTTCTTCCTCCACCACCGGCTCCTCTGACAGTGCTGCCTCCTCTTCTCCTGCTACCTCTTCAACAGCTTCCTCAGCAGGCTCCTCAGCTGCCTCTTCTTCTTCCATTATCTTCTCAGCAGCTTCTTCTGAAGGAGCTACCTCTTCTTCAAATTGCTCCTCAGCAGCCTCCTCTTCCTCAGCTTCTTCTGTATGAGCACTCTCCTCTTCTACAGCCTCGGCCTCCTCCTCTACAGCCTCGGCCTCCTCCTCTACAGCCTCGGCCTCCTCCTCTACAGCCTCGGCCTCCTCCTCTACAGCCTCGGCCTCCTCCTCTACAGCCTCGGCCTCCTCCTCTACAGCCTCGGCCTCCTCCTCTACAGCCTCGGCCTCCTCCTCTACAGCCTCGGCCTCCTCCTCTACAGCCTCGGCCTCCTCCTCTACAGCCTCGGCCTCCTCCTCTACAGCCTCGGCCTCCTCCTCTACAGCCTCGGCCTCCATGGTTTCCTCCACTGCAGCCTCTGCTTCAGGTTCCTCCACAGCCTCGTCAGCAGCATCCTCCTCCAAAGCCTGCTCTGTAGCCATTTCCTCTACTGGCTCCTCAGCTGCCTCCTCCTCTGCAGGCTCTTCTGCCATCATCTCCTCTTCAACCTCTTCAGCTACTGGCTCCTCCTCAGCTGGAGCAGCCTGAATTAGGCAATATCATCAGCAAAAGGTTATTAAGATATGGACATATTGGATTAAATCAAACACACACACAACTCATCTTTTTGAACAGTCAGGAACATATGCTTTTCAGAACACATGTTTGTTATTCTTAAGATCAGGCAAATGCAAATGATTAATTGTGTAGGGCCTACTTTCTGGCATCTTCCCTGCTAATGAGCTTATACTCTGACTGGTAGTCACACTGGGTTCCAGTCAAGTTACAGTTGATTGATATCTGCTCACAGACAGCTTGGAGAAATACAGCACAGACTGTTTACACAGGATGTTATTTGTAATCTGCTAACTTAGACAAAGTGTTTTTACATCTCTAGGAGCTAAAGTCTGCAGAAACACATGATCTGCAGGCACCTGCTGTGTTCTGTGGGACTGACACAA
Organism: Pseudopleuronectes americanus; assembly: GCA_038501795.1. NCBI lineage: Eukaryota > Metazoa > Chordata > Actinopteri > Pleuronectiformes > Pleuronectidae > Pseudopleuronectes > Pseudopleuronectes americanus. The sequence goes on along the minus strand of CM076730.1, from coordinate 1,378,643 downwards.
GTTAGGTGTTAGCAACAGCATCATCCAACAGCATGCATACAGGAATTTACTGTATCTGATCACAGCAAAACAGTACTTCTGCTGTTGAAGTTGTGAAATGTTGGTTTTTATCTGTGAGACATTTGTTGTTCGTGATTCTGAAACTGACTGCACTTTCCATTTCTATTACATTATTAATAATATACCACATTTAAGAAGTGAATAAACATGTGAAAAGCCTGCTCTGGGTTCCCCCCCCCCACAGTTTTTGACAAAGCTATGTTGTAAGTATCTTGTAAATGATCAGAGAACTGCATCAGTAAAGAGAAAAACCTGCAAGTTTTAGGAGAGAATTTTTTCACTGCTTACTCAGGTGGTGTAGATACTCTAATCTGTTAACTTGGGCATCAACATCTTAAAGTTTAATAAATATATTATCTTCCCAAGTCAATGAGTAATCCTTTAAAATGATTGTGATTACAATATTGACCAAGATAATAGTGATAACATTTCTGCAAAAATCCAGCAGCCCTGGCTTCTAGGACAAGAGCTGACACATATGCTCAGTATTCTCTTTTGGTGCTGCAGAGAAGATGAGACACTTCTCTAGAAATCCGTGAATGAAACAGAATGCAATTATAATGCAACAATAAAAGGTCATATACCTCCTCTGTTGCCTCCTCGACTGGGGCCTCTTCTGCAGGGGCCTCCTCTGCAGGGGCCTCCTCCTCTACGACAGGAGCCTCCTCCTCCAGCACCTCTGGATCCTCCTCAATCACCTGGAAAGAAATACACCAGACAGATTTCAGGGACAGCTTCACATTTATATTTGTGTAGTTTTAAAGTTAATGATCCCAGTGACAAAAAGAAAATCAACCTTCAGCAGGAATATGTTCCACTGAAAGCATTCCATAGTGTTTGCATCTGAAGCTAATATATATCTAATATTAACCAGGCCTGTACAAACCTCAGGAATCTCCACAGGCTCTGGTTCAGGTTCTGGTTCAGGCTCTGCTTCAGGTTCTGCTTCAGGTTCTGGTTCAGGTTCTGGAAGCAGAAAGTTGTACAGATTGTACTCCATCCCACACATTTGTGTCCATCTAGGAGTTTTTAATGATTAAGGCATTCCCACTCAGTTACCTGATAGTGGAGCAGACGTGTCCTCTGCTACAGCAGCTTCAATTATCTCCTCCACAAGAACAGGGTCGGGCTCAACGACAGCTGAGGGGGGAGAAGACGACAAGGGAAACATTAGCATTTTTTACATTGTGAGGCACATCAGTGTTATATGGTCTACAAACATATAGAGTGATCAAAGTGATTCACAAGCCAAAACGTGTAATTTATTGATTTTATTTAGATATTTGAAAAATCTCTTATTAAAATCATAACTATTGAAAATTAGTCCTTGCTTCATGAAGACAAGTGTAACTCATGACACTATTAACTGCCACATTACATTAAGGTATTACAATAACCAATACTTATACAGTAAGTCGATGCAAGTATCATGTCATAAGTGCTGCTCATTAACTTCTTTCACAACTGATGAGTGCAGCAGAAATTGAACAAAAATACATTTCTATAATACCTAATATCCTTTTTTAATAAACAGAGCCAGTGTGTCACTTTACAGACTCTATTCCTCGCATTGACAATTGTTAGCACTAACAGAACCTCTGAATGACAGCTCAGTGTGAGCTGCTGGCGTCTGCCTGGTTACAGCCGTAATCCCATCAGCTGATGAAGCTCCGTCACCTGACTCCACCTGCGCTCGCTCTTCCCTCATTATCTACTACCACCATGTTCCTCTGAGGGGACTGGAGGGAAAGTATGTGTGTAATGAGCGTGTTTATTACCCTCTGGTGTGGGTTCGGCTTCAAGAGTTTCCACTGGGGCAGCAGCATGTTCGCTTCGGGAAGTGATGACAACAGCTTTCTCTTTCAGTCCTACATGAGATGATGCACATGTTGGCAAGGAAGTAGTAGAGACAGAATCTAATTTACATACTGTATGTGTGGGTCCATCATGTGAATATTCAATGATTGTGGTGGTAATTTTACATGTGATTTGTGGCTGTTGCAGAAAAAACTGAACAGAAAGTATAGCTGGTATTGTTGCTCAATGGTGTGAGAGTCTGTGTGTTTTTAAATGACTTGTGCAGGACCTTGTGGGGACAGCTTTGTGTAATAAATCAGAACATCATTCACATAAAACATTACTTTTAACAGACCATGTGTAAGAGAGGCATTGGTTTTCTTTTGCAGACTGAAATTTAACTCATTAATATATTATAGTTTGTTGTATATGACGGAAACACATTTATACATAGGGAACCTTTTGTGAACTGTCATTTAACAGTGGACTGAAAAGTAGACCATGTTATCCCAGGACAGGGAACTATTCTTAAGAGCAGGTCTAAACTGGATGTCAGTCTGGAAACAGGAAATGCATTAGGGTGATATCCATTTCTGAACCTTGAAACACTCCGATGAACTGACTTAACATCACTTTATGGATCAAGAACAAAAAACGCGAGAAAGAAAGGATCCAGACACTTTATTGACAAAAGACAAAAACTTTAAGATAGTGGAACACAAATCTCCCTAAACTAAAAAAAAACCTCACACTGTAATGTTCTCTATTGATTTCAATCTATTCAAATGCAACCATGATCAAAGACACTTAAGTGTCTCATACTGGATAAATACCATTTTGGACCTCTGCAGGTTGAGTCCCATCCCCCCCACCACCACAATCTTCCCTTATACTCTTAGAAAGTGGAAGTCAACTAAAAGCCTACAGCACAGCTTTGTTTCAGAACATACACTAGGCTGCAGTCTGCTCATTACAGCTGTTCTCACATTTGTACTTGGAACGATGTCTAGACAATTGGGTTTGCACACAACTGGAGACTGTGTTAGACGTGTTCTCAACCACTGGACATGCTCTGGTTTAGAGAGCACTGGATAAAGCAGCCAGAAGAAATGATATTGTCAGCACATTTTTTCTCCAGACACTGTCCTTCTCTGTTCACAGTCATTATACAGACTTCGTCCCAGTGGGCCCTTGACTCTTTTCTGGTAGCATGGACAGCTAAGTTGGCTAGCTCAATCCAATAGATGAACGAAAGCAATTATGATACATAATGCATTAAGTTAGCCAAGCTGGAGAGAGAGCAAGCATGCTACACTAAACGTTTTACTCTGTTGCATTTGACTGCAAATTTGTTTCTTTCAATATTATTAAATCATATTCAACATGTGAAATATCAAATTTGTGCATCATAATGGTCATTGTGGTGATTAGTGTGGACCAGCTGTTCACCACTGATCTTTACATCAACCAAATGAGGGAGGTATCATAGAAATAATACTACAAGATATTGGTATGGTACCAAAACATTGATTTTTGAAGCATCACTGTGACCAATAAAACCATAAGGCATAGATTCTTCTTTAGCTTCTTTGGTTAAACAAATAGGCCAACCTTTATAAATGCTGGTTGTCTAAACATGAGTGGATGTACAAACTTTTTGTTAAGAATTACTAAGTTTAGTTCAGAATTGAACAAGGATATGAATCTGACAATGAGTGAATAATACTGGCTTCCTATGGGCACAATATAGTCCTGTGAGACCATTACCTCGGTTATAACTTCTTGCCTCCACCGTCTTTGGTTTTCTTCCTTTTTTCTTTGCCAGATTTCCTCCCTCTACCCTTCTCCTCCTGTGCTTTCCTTCCTGCCCCCTCTTGATTCTCTAACCCGTTCCTCGACTTCTCTCTCTCCTTCTTGTCCTTGCCCTCCTCTATCTTTATCTCATCCTGTTGTTTTGCCTTTTCCTTTCTTAGTTTCTCCATAGAATTCTCCATCTCTTCTTTCTCCATCTTCTCCTCTTCCTCCTTCAGCCTGGCAGAGACTCTTTCCTTCACCCTGGCTGTCATTTCCTTCCTACCCAGATCCAGCTTCTCCTCCTCCTCCTCTTTGGCCAGGAGCTGTCTGACTTCAGCCAGGGCCAGCTTGGCGAGCTTCTTGGCCTCCACACGTTCGTGGATGATTGCCAGCTGCTGCTTTAGAGCATCCCGCAGCTTCCGGCCCACATCCTTTATTGGAGGGGTCTCTGGGATAAATGATCAATGACAGTGTTTGGTGTTTCACCACTCAAATTATTTGTTATGGGATGAAGACCATGCTTAAATGTTACTGGACATCTACACACACCAGATGGGCATGTCCATGTCTAGGAATCAATTAGGACTACAGCAAGACCAGGTCCATGCCACACTCTGTTTTTATTATTCTCCAGACAGTGATGACGTTGTACACACCACCAGGATGTTACACTTGTTTGAGAAACAGGTATAAATTCTGTTCTATTCTGGTTTACACCAGTTTAAACAATTTCTTAAACATGAGCTAAATATGTCAAGCACAGGCAAAGCATGAGGCCAAAAATCTTAAAATCTCGGCAAACAACAAATAATTAATTTAATAAAATGGATCCAGAGCATTAGTTTAATTAACACCCACTAAAACGAGATAATGGATTGTGACACTTTGTCCTCTAGACCACACTGTAGCACAGCACAGCTTCATGCATGTGGCTGCCTGATAATACCTTTCTCAGCTCCTCTTCTGTCTGTTTCACCTGGTTTTTCATCTGACATTACACAAGAACAAGTTCAGTTACATCTCTGGAATACTTCTCATCCAATACCAGTGTTAATGCTAGACACACCATGGGTCAATCTGTGTTATTCAAATGCAACTGACGTTTTGTATGACATACACAGTGTTGCTGTAAAAATCGAACAGTTACTGGGCATCAAAAAGAGATGAAATTCTGCTTGGAATGCATCTAAATTAAGCCAGGTAGACCTTTTAACAGTCAGCAATGTCACTAGACGAGCTAGTAAACTGAGAAGACCCTAGCACTGCCTGACCTGAATGGACTATATGATAAATTCTCAAAATAGGGTTTTATATGAAGGTTTCACAATTTGAAATGTTATTGTGACTAAGTAATATGTATATTGGCATAGGTCAAGACAAGGCCACATTGTTTTTAATGCACCATCTAAGTGCATGGATTATCGGTTTCAATAACAACTTTATCTCATCATAAACAAGTGAGGCCATTAAAACAAAAAGGTAATAAACTAGTTCTCTGTTTGCTCATGTCAGCAAAAAAGGGGCAATGATTGAGCATAGATTGATTTAAAAGTCCAGTTACTGCTACACTGAGAAACACATAAATGCTGACCATAGAGGCGGTACTTGACGCTAAAGGTTGTACTTTACTGAATTTAGAGAATTACACAGTAATTAATCTTTGTGCTTCCACAGCAGCATGTATATTCATTCTCTTTACAAGTTAAAGCAGGACTGGCCTGTTTCAAATCAGGTATCCTCTGTGCAATAGCTATTCAGTTGACACACAAACACACGCCCTCTGTCACGTGTCAGGGGAATATATCATGTGTTGGTTCCAATCTTCAGGCACCAATTACTAGATTCAAACATGATTAATCAAACACACCTCTTAGCATTAGCTGTCTCAGCCCACTGCTACCAATTCACCACACCCTTCTATTGCAGCACACTCCTCTCAACTGACACACAACACACACAAACTGGAATGACGACAATTCTATCAGTGCACACCCATAAACCTGAACCTTGAACTTTATATCTCATGGCTGAGAACTACTGTCAGTGTATGATATTTGTATTTGTTCATGTATGTTAATATTCATAATTTGCTGAGCAGACAGATGGTAAAAGATAAACAATATGAAGCTCAATTCCTGCACAATGCAAAAGAACTTTAAAGATAGGAAACAATCCTACAAAGCGTGTGTGCGACCTGATACTGATGTCATAATGCAATATATCCCTATACATTAAATTGAATCTGCATTCACATGTGTAAGCTGGTTAATATCATCTGAAGACAGGGTCAACTTTCACTCTTACAACTGTGGTTTAATTGTGTAAAGTGGGCATACTTATCCAACATGGTGGAGCTAAGTTGAACGAAAACACTCAAATAGTGCCTATTACAACATGCTGTACACAGACTTGTGTACTAACTGAATGACAGAGGCAAAAACTGACCTCATGTGATCACTCAAAGCACAATTTGTTTGAGAAGTGTACCCAGCTGCACAACTTTGGATCCAAGAGATACAAATTGTATCACTTGTCCAAGAAGTGTACATGCCAGTAAACAAGCAAATGCATCTATGTATTTAAACATAGCTTTTTTGACATGGAGGATAGACAGCAGAAAGACGTTCGCCAGATTTATTATTCTGAGGATTATGACTTAACTAACAGATGTTTAGATGATGTGGCTGAGATCCAATCACAAAGCAAACAAGTCCATCTCCAGATTTGGTCTAGATGGTCTAATTGCAATGGATTTTGGATATGCATTTAACACCATTTTCTTATACAGATACTGACTATGTTATTACCAGATACAAATAAGATCCAAGACCAAAAGCCTTTAACTTGACAGTTTGAAGTAAAAGTAAAAATTCATGCTCTCAGTCCAGAGTAATTGTGTCAGGATCAGCTTTACAGCATGCAGCAGTAGGAAAAGATGCAATGTCTTAAAAGAGACAATTAAGTAGCTGTCCAAGTGCAAATCACCTGCCAACATGTTTGTACAGAAAATAATGTATTTATAGAATCTTAAAAAAGGTTCAAGAGATGACTTATAAAAATGTTCCTGAGTATCATGTCCACATCCCAGCAGAGGAACCGACATTTATAAAATCTCCAACAGGATTTTACTTTCACAAAATTCTGCTGGAACAATTAAGCAAGTTTTTCTAGTCTGACAATATTCTTGGGGATTAGAGTGGTTGAAACCTGGGATAGGTAGGGCCTACAGCAATAGACAAGACTGAAGATATCTATACCCAAAGCTACTGGCTGGGTTAATTTGCAAAACCTGCAACAGTATCAAAAGAAAACCCTTTTCCAGAACGAGTAGCTTAGCGTGTGAGATTCTGAGGCCTTTAATTTGAAAACTGCATTGGGGGAGAATTGTGCTGCTGCAGTAGTCCTGACGCTATTGATTGTGGAGGCCAACTATAATGATCTTCTGCCCCTGTTTCCCATCATCTTTTCCTCCTCTTCTTCGGATTCCGCTCTCATCATCTTCCTCCTCATCCTCGTCATTGGCTTCCAGAGTCTCCCCTGAGGCACTTAGTTCCTCCTCATCCGTAGGCTCCAGGGGATTTATCAGACCGTACAGGAAAGTGAAGAAACTGTTTAACCAATCAGAGCCGCCCTCTTCCACTTCTTCTAACCAATCCAGAACGTTGGATGTACCCTGACCATCGCCCTCACTGGTCAAGCCTATGCAAACAAGAGCGGGTGGGGGGCATGGGTGGATGGAGGAGAAGTTCGGGAGCACGATGTGGGAAAAGAAATGGAGGGACACGGACAGCGTAAGGAATAAACTAATAAAAAGGTCAGAGGAAAGAGAAGTGGAAAAACATGGAGCAAAAAAATGCCAAATGAAACATTATTAAGTGCAGAGGAGAAAAGAGAGGGAGGGAAAGAAACAAGGAGACGGTAAGAGAAGTTTAAGCGTAGGTTAGGCAGCAAGGGATCTACTTAAGTCTCTATTTAAAACCTGTTGGAGTTGGGCTGTCTACTCATGACCAACTAAATTAAAAAGACAGCGATGACTCTGCACTGATTCAGTTGAAACTGAGAATTCAGTTCAAACTGCTCATCATGTGTAGACAGCCTAGAATCACAGAACAGGAATTACACAGACTAAAGAGGAGATGCTGCAGAAGAGTTTTCCACCAAATGTAAATGTCCCACTTGGTGTTTGCATAAGGGGAGCTGAAAACGGCATAATATGCACAATAATCATTAGACTTGCATCCATTACCACGAATGGAGATGAATCAGGTTGCTAATGTGGTCTGTGTCAATTTAAATTTACATTTAATATGGGAATCAAAATATTGAATTAAAACATTAGACTGCTTTCCTTTTGTCATCTACAGATAGTACTACACTACAAAAGCTACTTTGAAAAGATAGCTGTTACTGATATTTAATCTCAAAATGTGATTGATGCCCAGGAAACATTGAGGTAGATACATGAGGGATCAATAACTATAGGGAATGACTGAACATAAGACAGGTCAAACTAACTTGTAGGTAGTGATAAGATTTTCAAATTTACATCATGTTAAGAATGCAAGAATTGCAGTAATCAATATTGTGACTACAAGAATGTGAATATGGAACATGGAGGATGCTCTCCCATCATGGTGGGAGGTGGAGAATGCAGCAGTTTGCCAGCAGACACAAGACTAGCTGAGCTAGATCAGCTGATAAAAAGTTGCTTCCATACATACACTGGATGCTGCAGATCCTCCGTACTTTCTCCGGAGGGGGTGCATCTGTGAACGCAAGTGTTGGACGGCCCACAGTTTCTACGTACTTTAGTGGCTTGTTCGGTTATGAACGCGTCTGTGCAGAGAATCTCGTGCTGCGTTTTGTATGTGTGAAAGGCAAACTCTGGGTAAACTCCGTAGCAAATTCTCCAGATTTTACCCTGAGGTCCTGTCTGAAAATGGCCACAGTGTACTCAAGTCAAAGTCAAACTGTAATGCAAAGAGACAAATACTTTCTACTTTTTATTATAGAAGAGCTTCTATGGGCCTAAACAAAGAGCAAAGATACAGAGTTACACAGAGGAGACAACAAAGGATAAGTCGTACAGAATAGGCATGGGATCATGCACTGCAGTGCCAAAGCTTAACCATAAGGTTGCTGCTTAAGATAATTTGGGTAAATTAATGCTAAGGGAGGGAGGTCACAGAGACGTGGAAAAACAGAACTACTTCTGTTGACAGATTGGGGAGCCTGGAGTCTGATCAAACTTACTGAGCATACACAGAGTGAGAAACCATCATGTACCCGAGGACTTCAGGGCAGAAAGTGTTACGCAAAGTTTGCTCAGTGTAAGGACATATCATTTAATAGCCTTAAGGCTGCCAGCTGCTGAATATCGTACGAACTGCAAAAGTTGGGACATACTTAACTTTGAACTCTAGTACCGGTCAGAGTTTAAAGCCAGATGAAGTTCCACTGCTTTAATCGACTCCAAATATAGCATTTTACAAATATTCAGGTTCTCTTAGGTGGGACACATCATCTAGTTGAGCCTGTTATTAAACAGACTCTTCCGTTTGAATTTGGCCATTTGATTACAGCTGTGGTCCAACATGTAAAAACTAGTGTAATGAATTGGCAGAGTACCATTAACTTGATTAAAAGGAAAAAAAGAAGCAGAAGCTGGCTCTGTATAAAACCATGCAACATGCAGCAGACTTCACATGGACAATAAGATAACAGGGTGCTGGAAAAAACTGTATCCAGATCCCAAATATACAAAAAAAACCTGTATCTGGTAAAAAAAAAGGCTTGTCCTTTCAACTTTTAAACTGCCTCATTATCCCCATTACTTTGTTTAATTTTGATTTGGTTGTTTGGCCAATGTCGTGGGTTAGTTATAGTACTTACAAAGACAGAGGACTTACTGTACTTTCTGAAGTTGGAGCCTATTGGCTCAAGAGTTTAAGGTATGAGACTAATAAAAAGCTTTTTAAGGTGGAGAAATTCGAAGAGATGCATATAGTTATTTAAAATTACAAAACTGTTAAGAAAACTCACCAAACCTCCAAGAGGTACTTCATTCCACAAAGTGTTATGGAGGAGTTATGCATTTTGTAGTCATCATTGATTATATTATCTCTATGGCAACTGTATGCTTATCAGTCATGCAAAAGAAACCCAAATGCCATTTCATGATTTCAAACATAAATTACACATCAGTGGTCTGCAGAAACTGTCAGACTCAGAATAAATATCTTCTGAGTTTATCACGAGAGAGAAACTAATAATGCAGTAAAAAATTGTAAAAGTTTGTAAGCGGAGAAAGAATATGTTGCATCTTTTTACTTTCTGCAGGACACTGATAGTGTAATTGGCTGTAGATTAGAGATAAATTAACTTGCCTAAAAGAACTTTAGCGTCTTCGACATCAAAATCACCATCGCCATCTGTATCGTATGCCACCAGTTTACCTACAGCATTGACAAACACAGTGGTCTTAAGGTTTATCCTCACAGGAATCATGACAACACATTATTGAAAGCTGTACATTTGCATGCATCATTCAAGTACACACAAAAAGATGGACCACACATCCCAAGTCTATGTCCTTATCTAAATTGTAAAAAATTATGTTCCTCATGATTATTGTTCCTGTTCAATCTTCTCCAGATAAAACTAAATACTTTGTGGGCTTAATTGAGGATACTGGCTTCAGTATCCTCAATTAATCAAATAAAATCTAGTAAACAATATAAGCCAATTTTATTTAGTTCTGCATTACGTATATTGCATAAAATGGTTTTCAGCCCGAAATGTGGTCTGGTCCTTTAAAGAGAAACACCAAGCTCATGAGAGACTGTCTTCTTATCATCCATCCCTATTGGGATGGATGATGGATTTCACCAACTTAATCCGCAAACAGCTTGGTAAATTTCTTTAAATGTGGGAGAACATGGGGGACAGTAAGAGTAGATTGATGCAAGTGAAATAGAAGGGGCCAGAAATAAATAAATAGCAATTCAACACAGTAACGTGACTATTCTTTTTTGTGAAGACTTGGAGAGGTTTGTCCAATAATAAGACGGAGAAAGGCCAGAAACAAGTCTGAGATGAAAACTATCGCTGAATAGGCCTTAATATAACTGCAGTTGATTTTTCAGAAATATGCATTTTAGCAGCTAAATAGGGATGATGACGGTCTCTGGCCACAGTTAGCCTGACAAATGGATAATTAAATCTATTAGACTATTATTCTGAGAAGAGTAAAGTGAGTGAGGAAACTATCTTAACAGCACAACTACAAAAGACATGACAACAATCGTGGCTTGGGATTTTTACCTTGCAAGGTCTCTGACAGGTTAATTTGTAAGCCTTTAGCCTTGTCTGCATGCAAAAAACAAAACATATATATATATATATTGGAATCACGGCAAGATTAGAGAACAGAATTGTAATTCATAGATTAAGAGCAGATAAAGACAAAAACATTCTACATTAATAATTAGGAATGCAGATTAGTGGCAGACAATACAGGGTGAACAAACATGACACAGACATGCAACTACTTGGACAATTCAGTGAAGCAGTTCGGTTAATGGGTAGTTTACGTGGTCCACATGCAACAGACCAATGGCAGCACTGACCGAGATAAATGTATGTTGAACAATGCATGGTACTTGTGATTAATAGACATCTTAATGTCAGGAAAAAAAAGTGCACTTTCTAAACTAAACGTGACAAAGGTGATATAGACTAGGGCTGAACGATTTGGGGAAATAATCTAATTGCGATTTTTCCCCCCAAATATTGCGATTGCGATTTAAAATGTGATTTTTCTCATCCCCCCCCCGTAATGGATGATTTAAATATGACCAACACAATATTAAATACATTTACTGTACAATAATATAATCTGTAACGTATTTCGTTACATTAAATAATCTGAGTAACGTATTCTGAATACTTGGATTACTTCCACATTGAATTTAATTTTTTTTATTTAATTTTTTGTAGTAATGCGGCGTTGTTATAGTCAGCGGAGCAGCAGAAGTTTAAGCTCTGTGTCCGCGGATGCGGCGGGCCGTCTGGATAAAGGGCAGCTCTGGGATCAGCAGCTCCGTAGATTCCCTTCATGTCCGGGTGGTCGTGCAGCGGTGTGGAGGCGCCGGGCCTCAGCAGGAACAGCCCCATGCTGAACACCTCCGTCTCGCAGATGTGCGTGTAGATGACCGGGGGGCTCTGGAGCCCCGCCGCCCCGGAGCTCGGCTTGCTTTAGCGGGGAGCGATTTTTCAGGTCCGCCGCCCGCCCCGCGGTCACCGTCGAGATGAGCTCGCTCTGTGTGTCCGCCCCGTCGGCCGAAGACGTTAGGACCCTGTAGGTGATACAGGCTTGCTTCGCTAACTTCTGGATCAGAGGAGTTTTGTGGTCCCGCGGCACTCTTACCGCGGGTGAGGACAGCAGCCCGGTGCCCTACTCTCTTTCGCACGTTTAAATCGCGCACGTTGCGATTACAAAATCGCGTTTTTTCAAATCGCGATTACATCGCAAATGCAATTAATCGTTCAGCCCTAATATAGACTAGTTATAAACTTCATATGCCCAACTATATAAAAGTATGATATAAACAGAGTCTGAACAGCACAGCACTGGCGATATCCAAATTGATTGAGATGTTTACCTATGTAAGATTTAACTGACGCAGTTTTCTAGAAATGTTTTCACTCCCTTTTCAAGGGCATTTTGTTTAAAGCAAGTGTTTGTGCATCAACAAATCGTACGGAAGGTGGCTGCGCACTGCCAAAGCATTGACTCACTTGAACTAAAATAAAATCTCCCACGATCATTTAGCATGTGTCCCAAATAGGTGAACCGCGGCCTGGACCGGACCCAAAGGCTGTTCTATACAAACCCAGACCTATTAGTTTGTGAAGGGCCGCTTCTATTTTAACCTGGGCAATCCTTGCAGAGTTAAGGTAGTCGTGGCAGCACAAGCTAGAGTTTATTTCTCTCACTGAACAAAAGAAAGTGGCAACAAAGAGAAAAGTTAAAGCTGTCTAGTTGCTGAGATTGGTTATATGTGTAATGTAGTTATATCATCATAACTTTGTTTGTGGAATAATGTCTTGAAGTGCATACTTTTTATTATTTAGTATTTGTATTCAAGAGAAGATGATTAAATTATATCACGGACCAAAACTTTTAAATTAAATTTTGATAAATTCTTTATTATATTAATCGAGTCATAAAATCCTATCGTTGAATTACTTGAAAAAATAAAATCGTTAGGTGCAGCCTTAGTGGATGAGATCAGAAGGACAGTGGATGGAAGCAGACTCACACCAGGTTAGTAATGAATGCTGAAGGTCTGACTAAAATGCTCTGACAATGGTAAAAATCATGGTTAGACTGGTTCATATTCAGGGTTGGGGTTTACTAAAGGAACAGATGACAGTAGTAGCTGAGGAAGGGTGATGTGGGAGAACGTTGAAATGATGACAAAATCCACAAAAGTTGTTTCCATACATTTTCAGCATGACGTATGAGATGAAAAACACTGTAGAAATGAAGTGCACAATAATCTGCTTTGCAAGCCAAAACAGATATGTGTTGCAAAGTGAACTCACCAAGGACTCCCTGATAGTCAACCAGGTCAAAGTAGACCACGGCTACAGAAGTCCAAACACCGAGCAGGGCCAGGACGATGAACCAGGTGAAGAAGCTGCCGCTGGATCCAGAGTCGGCCTTCTTCCCATTCTTACTGCCAGCTTGATTTTTCCCATCTGCAACATTACAACAGTATATGGTGTCAGATTCATACATGTTGATATGACAGTTAGATTTCCTTTTTACTCCAATATAAAATCATTCAGTCATATTGAGAAGCTGGTAGATTATATTACCACCAAGTATTTGCATAGACTGTATCATCCCAGCTTAGTATGAAAAACAGCAATACCAATCATACAGTCTTGGTTGAAGTTGTCTTTCAGCCTAACCATGCTATTTAAGTTAGCAAAATGAGGAGGGAGGTCAGCCAGTACAGAGAAAAGTAATAACAAGAACTGATAGAATCCACTTCGTCAATAATGATAGATGTAGCTTGATGAACAATTGGTATCGTTTCCCAGTAAGTGACAGAATCATCTGGATACATCTGTGGCACGTGAACTTTATCTGCTCATATCCCTGATCACTCCCACACTGTCACTTGTTCCCCTTTAACCTTGGTTTAAGACCCAGCCACACTTTCTAAACATGACGCTAAGGAAGGAGTCATATAAGAGTATGGTGGGCCGAAAGTTCTGAAAGAAGAAAACCATCTGAAAGAAACTGCGCGTCATTAGTTCCTCAGAACTGGACCTGGGTATAAGAGCCATGCGATGGAAACAGAAAAATAAACCACATCCTAGAAGCTATTCCGGGGGTGTCGACGATATCCAACAATGCATGATGGGAGAAAATAGTGGCAGGGAGAATGAACAGGTGTTGTAGGTCAAATCTCACACAGACACACACTCAAAGAGCATAGTTCAAAGTACCTACATAGATGATATACCGGTACATTTCAAAACGTTTTTACTGATAAATATAGTATTAACTTTGAACACAAGGACTTGTATCACTGAATCAAATACTGAGCTTCAGAATGAGTTTGAGCCATTTTTGGGGGGATAAAAACTAAGATCAGTTTACAATTAAACTAACATACACTTAAGTCTCTTAAATTCTCTAAACTTGATGAATCCACATCATCTGACAGCAAAGGACATTAATATCTGTTGTGTTTCTATGTTTCTCAGACAGTTCATCGTTAGTGTCTAGATTAGCACACATTCTTTAGCCATGGGGAGACTGCCAGTTGCATTAACCCTGTTCAGGATCTACACGTGGCCATGAAAAAGTCAACAGACTAGGACCTTCTAGGTTATAGGTACTAAAATATTCCATCAAAATACTGTTGTGATGATAAAAACTATTTGTGTTGTTTAGTATGTGTTAATGCTCAACAGCTACTGACCAACTGGGCAAAAAAAACTAAAAAGGGATCACACAAGTTTAAATTTGATTCAGCACACCATTCCTCAACACATAACAGAACAATCCCCATACAATTCTCCAAGATGATTGGTCCATGTCAGCTGTCTGCTCAGGAGTCCTTGAACGCACACCTTGCTCACCTTGCATTTCCCCAGCAATGACAGTGGGGATCGCTGTGATAACAGGAGTGGCGGCAGACTCTACCAGGGTTACTGGATCACCCATCCCTGCCGACTGGCAGCCGGTTTCACTAACTAATCAAACAGGTTTACTGGCCACTGAGATAGCATGCAGTCCCAGCTCAGAATGAAGAGCTGCTGTGTCTCCTAGCCTCGAGTCCTATTTGTCTCACTATCTGTCCCGCCCCTCTACCTCTTATGACTGCCTTCCTTCTCTTACTCAACTGTAAGTCATCCTTGCTTGCTGTCTCTTTTGTCTATAAGCCTAAAATAGCTCTGGGGGTCAAGAACAGCTATATATAGTATGTTGGCCCAGCTGGCACTGACACAGACAGAGAGAAGAAAACAGGCATCAACAGGCTTGCCAGCCACTGTCAGCTTTACACAACCACTCTCTTTCCCCCACCTGATCTGTATTATGTAGATCTGTATTATATTCAATTCTCTCTGTAGCACTGAGAACCCAACCAAGCATTTAACTATAAGCACCTTTCCAGGTGTTCTGACAAACTTCTCCTATGTGCACTCAGTGCAGCAGTCTTTGTGACCAACTGCCTAAAGTTCCATTCTTTTTTTTTAACATTCCTCAAAACCACCTGTCAAATAACTATGCCATCAACATTGCAGTTCTTCACATTCTTACCAACACGTTCCATGTTTGACTCTGGTCTAATGACTGGTTGTTGAGAATGTTGAAGGAATGTCACACAGAAATCGCTTTTATTATATAAACATAACCAACATAAGTAGCAGATTTGTATCTTTATATGTGTGTAGTTAGCATGACCATCAATTGCTTAAGTGGAATAACAGAAGGGCGGAAATGAAGAGTTGATAAATAAGTGGTTAATTGGCTTAAACTTAATCAGCCAACAACCAAATTATAGGTATTTTAATCAAGAAAATAGGCCAGTACATTTTTTGACAATGCCCTGCTGTTTATTTCAGTTCTGTATCAGGGTAAATATTGTTTCACAAAGATAAAATCAACTTAAAAGAATGCAGAATTGTTTGTATTTTATACAAGCCCTCCATAGCCTTTATAGTTCAGCTGCATCAGTCATTTAAATCACAGTTCTTGTGGTCTAAGGCTGTTACAGCCACTCAAAGCTTCTCTCGTTAATGCAGCAGAGGTTCGAGGGAAGTGACTGAACATTACTATGATCTACAGGTGATATGCACAGCTTACACACACGATGAAAAAAATACCACACAGGTTTTAATTTAAAGAAAAAGAAAAATCAGACTGACAGAGCACAGAGTAATCCAGCACAAGCAAAAGACTAATTTCTCTTACGCCAACTAGGTCATTCTTAAACCATGGTTTTAAGAAAAAAGGAAATGTTACAAAGATATAGGCACTCAGGGATTGTAAATGTCAACATGATAACATGAGTCACATTCAAACTAAATCCTAGTTTAGTTTGAATCAGTTTGGTAGAAACTGCTCTCAGTCCACAGGGGTTTCAAAGTTCTGTCTAGTTCTTGGTAAAAAACAGCTCACAAACATGATAGAAAAAGTTCCTGTGTCATCGATGTCTTTTGTAGTCACAATAATACCGGTAAGTATCATGAAACTGTTTGGTCTTGAATTAACAGCACCTTAATCCATCTCATGATGATGGCTGTCACACTATAGACCAGTAAAACTCAAACAAAGCAGAGGTATTTTAGCCCTAAACTAAGCCACAGGGCCGATCCTACAGCTACAGGCAGTGCCTGTATGGAGACATTTGACTCAGCAAGAAATTCAGGTTTGCCCATTGGGGTTAATGTTAATGGCATTTGAAATATTTAACATTAAGCAGAGTAGGATGATCGTTGAAGACTGCCCTTGTTCTTCTTCAAACACATAAAAACTGTGCTACATTAAAAGCAGTTGACACAAAAATGCATTAAACTACATAAATTCTAAGGGGACCATTATCATTTGTTTTGGAGGATCAACTATCAAGAGAGCTCCACCCAAAAGGACTGAAACACATCACTGTTCAAAAATATTATAAAACTGTTGAGTTACTCCGAGAAACCCTGAAAATCTTAAATTATGCAGTCTAGGGTGAATACGTCTCACATACAAACTAACACAAGTTAAAACTAGCTAGATGCACACACAAACAAAACCTAGTGCAGAAACTTAAAGACTAAACAATACTATACCAAGTTGTTCCTTTTTATACTCCATTCTCAGAGGACAACAGCAGCTCGTTCACACAGGAGGTATATGCAGGACACAGTGTTTCTTTCTCTCTGCTCAGTGTCTTCTGTGACACTGCAAACACAGTGCTCCTCTCAAGTCTTATGTAAGGGCTGCAGTGTACCGCCTTCAAACCTGCTCTCCCTGAGGGCTTTTAACATGCGTGTGCTCATGCATGTACACTCACATCCAGGTGGAATTACTTTTCAGGGCATTGTAGTTGGACACACTTTTGATACTGCCCTTTGTCATGTGGCTGACAAAAGTTCACTTTAAGAGCCAACGACATACACTGCTGAAGTGTAGCACTTTACTGGCAGAGGACCTTTCTTACTGGTAAAACCTGGATCTGTGATGGGGCAGATTAAATGCCATCACTGGAGATTGTTATCCACACACAAGTGAGAAATCTAAAAAAAAAGTGCATTAGCCCAAGCCATTTGTTGAGCTAGCATCAAGCTAATATGATTATAATCACAGGCTCACTGCACACAAACAGTTCAAACACAGCACAGCAGTATATATATACGTATATGCATGCTCTTGGGAAATTCCATTCCACAATTCATGGAATTGTGGAATTACAGCAGTGCTACCGTGATCTCTTTATTTCAAGCTACCTGAATTATTGCTATCGACCCATACAGGGTATTTAAAACCTGCAACACCAGGTAAAAACTTTGAGCATTGTGATTTCATGCAAGGTTTAATGCAGTGTTTTAACTAAAGGATTTAGTTTGCTGATGAACACGAGGCAAATACAGAGGGCACAAAACAGCATCACACATCAGTCCCACTAAAACAGGCAAGGCTGTTACCCTTCTATCTCTGCATACTGCAGCGACTGGCAGCCCTGTGGGGGGTAGATAAAACACATAATGTAGAATGGTAGAAAAAACACATGGAAGTTAAGACAATCTTTTAAAAAATCCAATCTGAGGAGATATGAAGCCAATATTTAAATTGGCTGTAAATAACTCAAAACAGCAACAAAATGAAAGTGATCAACACATCGCATGTATTCTCATAGGTGAATGATTCAGATCAACCATATGACCAGCGCGAGATTAAATGGTGTGAAAATTGTCTTGTGATTCTAGTGACCAAAATTATTACATCTATCAACATCAATGTGGTATTATTAAAATGTTCAAAAGTGACTGGTACAGCCTATAGTTATTTCACCATGTTTTATATTGACATAATATATATTTCCAATAAAAAATATGAAAGTATTTTCGAATTAAATAATTAATTACTTATCAAAGTTCAACAACTTGTTACTTTAAGTGCAGTACTCCATGTTTTCATCTCACAACAAATGCTGCACTTGTTGTTGACTTTGGTTGATCCTTATTAAACTGCATGCCTGTGAAACACTGGGTACACAACTCAGTGTGTAGCACTTTACAGTCATGCCCAAAACCAATATTTGATAAGCCAACTTGAGTGTTTGATCATGTGATGTAACTCAAATAAATACAGAGAAGGTGCAGAGACTCAGCGTAACCCCCTATAGTAGCTCAGTCTGCCTTTCGAGAGTGCAAATGACAACAAGTCAGAACCTGACATTTCCTTGAGGGTCATTAGCTGACACATTTTTATAGTTTTTCTATCGTGTGATTGTTGAAAACAGTTTCAGCAGACTACAGCAATAAAAGATTTGTTATGCTTCCTTTATATATAGAGGCCACATATGGACTGAGTGGAGTATTCATTTAAAAAATATAATTTCAAGGATGTCAAATAAATTTAATAACAGCTATCTTCAGCTGGAGCTAATCACCCTTCCAAGCCAGTCTTCCTTACTTGCCTGTACTGGGTTTCAATGTAATCACCAGTGTGGACTGTTGAACCATACATTCATCCATAGGGGCTCTGGTGGGCGGGGTCATGAGAAGACCCGGAAAAAAATGGAACATTTTGTTCCCTACACTTTTCGAAGCCAGTAACTAACCTTTGATCCCCTACAACATGGGACCCTATAGACTCCACACAGATAAAGACATGGTCGCTGGAATATACTAGAAACGTCATGTTCTAACGCTGAGCTTCTGCAGAAAGACAGTTTATGCAACATTATATAGTATTTTATATCCTCCTATGGACACTCTGCAGCTCTATGTAGTCTGGTTATGGTATTAAGTAATATCCCAGTTAATGTTGCGGCCGAGAGACGTGAACGTGCTGTGCGGACGAGAGAGGACAAGGTGTTCTCTAAAGTTACAGGACACACGCCTCCTCCCATAGTTTCTCTCCACATACACACACGTGTGCTAGCACTCATCGAGCCACACTTCAGCGTGGGGTGAAAGTTATTCAGCGAATAACTTTTCATTTTAAGTAAACGTTACTTAATGCAGATAGTGCTTAATGCTTATCACCAGCAGCTTTAGACAGATTTATGCGGGATGGTGTTTTGGGAGCCAAGTGGAGAAGGGTCGCGCTTTGGGTGTTTGCCACGTCATGACATCTATACACGACAATAGAGTCGGTGGGCTGCTGTGTGTGTGTGTGTGTGTGTAGTCTGGGTACAGACTGAGACCCCGGGGTCCACGTCTAAACCCCACCCACTGCCTCTCGTACTGACACGTGAACATTTGGTGGATGAACTGGGGGGGCGGGGTGCCCACATGGACAAAGCTGGAGGCGCAGGCCTGCTGCTGATCCCTGCAGCCGGGCCTGCACCCAAAGCTCTGGGTAAAGATTTACAGCCGCACGAAAGGAGACTACGCGTTATATCTAGCGTGCCAAACAGTGTTCCAGCGTAATCCCGGGAGCCGCCATGGTCCACAGGCCGGGTTCCAGCTGTTGGTTCCCTGATCGGGTGGAGCACCAGCACAATAATCATCAAGCATCGATACAAACAGCGATATGTAACGCTACGTGCGTGCCAATATATACCTGCATCATGGGAGCTGACGACAGTTTGCTTGAGAGACCGTCAGAGAGCTGCAGTGTTGACGTGTTAGCACAATGTCCCCGGCTGTGCTAAAGCAAAAGTGCTCCACGAACCAGCGCAAACTCACGAACACACTGGCAAATAGCTGCTCGCATTTCGACACTATTTTCTCACTAAGTTACATTGAGCTAGCTATCCCGGAGCAGGGCCCACAATGAAACAACAGCTTGACAAACGATTAACTTTGAAAGGCCGGACAGTGAAAGCTGCGGCGTGAGGGAGGGAGGCAGCTACGCACCTTTGAGTTTAGGGGCGCCTTTGGGTCCTTTCTTGCTTGCCATGGCGGAGCTCTGGAAGTGGAGGAGCAGGAGAGCAGGAGCAGTCGGACGCTGAGTTTCTGTAGATGAAAAGGAATCAAAATTTCTCCTCCTGCCTCATAAAACTCAAGAGAATGGAAACCACGTCCCCTTTCTTATCGACGTGTCTTTTGGCCTATAGCAGGCATGCGCCACCAACCAGGCGGGGCAGAGAAGCACATCTGACCAATGAAATTCGAGAGGCGTCGGGCTTATTGAACTGTGTGGATAGTCTTCTCTCTTGTCTCCGCCCCCCGCGCTCCTCTGGAACGTGGCAAGATGGTAGAACCGCGATGTTTCCCTCCCCCTTAAGCGCCACTCATCCCTATTATTTCAACATGATACAACCATTGGGAAAAGAGATAAGACAGTATACTATAGTATGCATGACCTAATGTAAGGTTGTAAGTCATTTTTAGTAAATTTTTGAAACATTGTTGTGGGAAATGATTGAGACCATACCAATTATAACATATGGACTTTCCCATACTCATGCAGTGGCCCACTCTTTACACAAGTAAAGTGTTTGTGAATGTGTCCAGAGACCTTTAACACACGGGATTAAGACCAGTCTTTTTGCAATGATATGCCTGTGGCCAAAATATAACAGCAATTGGTTTCAATAATCTCCAATTAGTGTTTAGCTATCAGATTCATCATTTCTCCCTATATTACTGCTTATGTTAGCAGAGAGGATGAACAGGATATAAATTAACACCACTTTATCTGGGTGGATTTCTAAACCGTAGTAAGAATGGTGACTATCCAGGTCACAGTTCTCACACCTTTTAGCAGTTAAGTAAAATGTGTGTTTTGAAGGCCATGCACTCCTGTAAACACTGCAACACTATCCACACAGTCTCATGCAGAGAACCCACCATTTGGTCTCCTCCAAATTGTTAAGTTCATAGAGTAACTGGGGGGAGGGGGACCATTTGAGTACAGTTGTTCTCACCTACTGTGTATGTTGACCCAATGATTGCGTAAAGCAAAAGCTTGGGTGTGAGCAGTGATCTAATCACCTGAATAGAATGGAATTTGCATGATGAATGTGTGTTTGCTGGGATTGTGTGTGCCCCCCGCTCCTTTTCTTTGTTTTGAAGCTGGGAGGGAAAAAAGGTGTCTTCACATACCCCTGTGTACCGATCAGCATTTAACACCTGTATGACCATTTATCAGAATCTGATAACAGTTCTTGGGTTGTTTGGTGGATTGCTGTGAATTTTTTCAGTGGCTTCAACCATGCTTGACTTGGCCGAAGTGGAAATTAATAAAAAAATCTTCACAGTGAAGGTGGGACAAATGGCTCAATCTTCCCAAAACATACTTGGATACTTGTGGAGAGGAGAATAGCAGTGGCCACAATTCATTCCATAGATGTAGATTTTTCCACGTCAAATAAATACAGTTATTCTGAGTGAACACTTTGACAGATGATTTTGTACGAGAGTTAGACAGAGCTGTTCACAGCCATCAAAACACCAGACAAACATTTTCTTTTGGAAGAATGTTGTTTATCTCTCACTTGCCAAGTTCAGGGGCTAAAGGAGGCTCATGATGAAACAGCACTTTGAATTACATCCTTATCATGATGGGGATGTTAATGCACCTCTGTGTCACTCAGAGTCTCAGTCTTCAGTTAGCACTCAAAGCCAGATCGGCTAACAGGAGGGCCCTATGAGTGATGATGTAATACCTATGATATTCACACAACCTGTACAGTACACTATCTGCTGGGTGAAAGATAAGGCCTGTGTACAGTGTCTGGAGAGCAAAGGGCAAAGGGACAACTTTAGACAGTGAAATGGAGGGTTAGGGGGAAATATTTCTGGGTTTATGTCCTATGGGGATAATTAAATGCTCTGAGTTACAATAACAGGGACACACCCCCTGTCACACCCCCTGTTAAATCGGTGTGCTTGTGGGCCATTGTATTTATCAAAGGGAGATTTATGGCTATGTGTTTTCAGCTGTGCAAAGCGTTGCGTGGAAGTATGTCAACCTCCCTTTTATGTCTCTGGAGTTTCCTTCCTGAGAAATCGATCAACAGACAAATTAATGAAAGGAACCACGCTTTGAAAGCATAGTCTGTTTAAGAGAAGTATTCCTGCCCAGTAGGTACAGTTACTTGATTTTACTTTGAGGTACACATATAAACATATACATATAAACAGACAGTAGTACTCTTAGATCCTTGATTTCTTTCTAAGAATTATGTGTGCAAAATGGTTTCTAATGACAGATGTCTGCGTTTTCAATTTCTGCTGAGTACAGCATATCCTGAGCTAAATTATTTTAAGTCTACAGATTAAAAAGTAAACAAACAGGAACTCACACATTTTAGTTTGTTTCATCAGTGAGAAAATATTTGGGATGTGATCTGCACATGTGTACTCTGCGGTGCTGACTGTGCAGCCAAGGCTGAGTCATTCACTTTTTCCGGCAGCTCTCTATTGTCCTCTGCTGGCAGATGATCTCTTTCCTAATTACCTGTTTTTCTCTGGCCCAATTAATCCTCAGACTGTAGTTTCAGCAGTCGCACCAGTGCCAGCGTAACTGTATCCTCTGGTTATTCTCTGGTCAACGGAGGGGGGGCACCATCCATACTGTGTATGATATAGTGATGGCATTAGTTCAGTACTTTACATTATATGTAAAATTGACCAGTTAAAATCTCTGCTTTCAGCTTTACTGTGATGAATGCAGCTATATTGACAGAGAGGGTGCAGCCAGCAGGGAGATGGATGTGGACTCACAGCTTCTCATAGTGGGCCTCAAACACCTGCTTCCTTCACGCACAGAACCCTGCCTTCATCTGCACGCTGTGGGAAAATGATAGCAAACAACAGCCCTTATAACACCTGATGTCGTTCTCAGTCTTGTCACTGGGGACAAACCTGGAACAGACAGTTCAACAAGGTGTAAATGTGCTCGCAAATGTGATTACACTATATTAAAAAAGTTTAGCTAAAAATTGCAAAGCCCGTAAAAAATATTTTTGGAGATACACTTTGATCTTACTCAACTTAGAACCTCTTTGTTCTGTTAACTGCAAGTAACATTATTTAACATGATCGTAACAAATTTCTTTTAGCAACATACAAGTTAGTTAAACTTAAAACAAATTTCTCGGACTGCCTTTTTCCACTTGCGTAATATTTCAAAAATCAGGCATGTCCTTTCGCAAAAAGATGCAGAAAAACTAGTCCACGCCTTCGTTACATCGAGACTGGACTATTGTAACTCATTATTATCAGGCTCCAGCAGTAAGTCGTTAAAGACTCTACAGCTTGTCCAAAATGCCGCAGCACGTGTCCTGACAAGAACAAAGAAAAGAGAGCACATTTCTCCAGTATTAGCTTCGCTACACTGGCTTCCAGTTAAATCTAGAATAGAATTTAAAATTCTCCTCCTCACCTTCAAGGCCCTTAATAATATAGCGCCTTTTTACCTTAAAGAGCTGTTAGTACCTTATAAACCCTCTAGAGCACTCCGCTCCCAGAATTCAGGCTTACTTGTCGTCCCTAAAGTCTCTAAAAGTAGAGTAGGAGCCAGAGCTTTTAGCCATCAAGCCCCTCACTTGTGGAATAATCTACCAATTTCAGTTCGGGAGGCAGACACCATCTGTTTGTTTAAGAATAGGCTCAAAACCTTTCTTTTTGATAAAGCTTATAGTTAGAGTTAATTAGTGAGGCAGAACGTAACTTGCTCTATTTAATGACATATGACACACGGAGCTTCTTTTTCCAGCTTCTCCTTCCTCTTCTCCATCCCTACGCCCCCCCCTTCCCCGGGGTCCCTTTGCTTTAACACCCGCAGATCCAGGGCCTCTGTGGCCGCACCATGGATTGCTGTTTGTGGATCGTGCATCGGGGGTCGCAGTGGTGGACCCAGTGTGGCGGATTCTGTGTCGTGTCGGCTGATCGTGGTGCTGGTGGCGGACCCTGTGTCGCGTTGGCACTGGGTACAGGAGGTGGACCAGGGCCGCGGCAATGGCTCGTGGTGGGTCCTGGTGGGCGGCGGTGGACGGTGACTGAGGACTGGAGTGGCCTCTGGTCTGGATGGTGGATCGTGGTCCTGCTGGTTGCTGACCATGGACTGTGATTGCAGCGGGACTGCATCAATGCCGCTAAAGACTTTAATGATGAATGTTTTTACACGTGGCATCTATTGCACTTCTGTCCGTCCTGGGAGAGGGATCCCTCACATGTGGCTCTCTCTGAGGTTTCTACTTATTTTTACCTGTTAAAATGGTTTTTAGTAGTTTTTCCTCACTCTTGCTGAGGGTTAAGGACAGAGGATGCCACACCCTGTTAAAGCCCTATGAGATTAATGTAATTTGTGAATATGGGCTATACAAATCAAATTTGATTGATTGATTGATTGATTGATTAAACCTGTATGCTGTACCTGCTTGGAATCTTCAGTTTATACATGACCATATGGTTTATTCATGCTTTTTATGGTCAATCCGCATGTTTTTACCTTGTTGTACAGTATCAGCTGCACTGTTACAGAAACATTGGGGCTCATTCAGTGTTATGTTCATTCTCCAAATCTACAGCAGATGGTGTTAAAGTGCATGTTTTGCTCTCACATGTTTTCCTTCTGCAGTGAGGATCCTGTGGACTTTCTCATTCTCTGGCTAATGATTAACAGATCAAAAAGCAGCACACTGAAACTGACAATTGGGGCTTGAATCACGTGTCTGCATATCTTATAATTTATTTCTGGGACCCTTGAATTAAAACCCATGAAGGAGGTAAGCCCTCTTCATGTCTTGCTTATGTTTGAAAGTCTCTCTGAACCTGCTATCACATACTGAATAAAGATGAACTGCTTTGAAATGATTCCTGATTTACCCCTTTAAAGGGTACAAAAGAATATGGGAGGTAAGGTAAGGAATACTTTATGTACCCATAGGGAAACTTGTCTTGGGCTCCAGGCCACTGCCTCATAGAACACGTCTCAGAATACACACATACAGAGGATGTCACACCATGTTAAAGCCCTATGAGACGAATTGTGATTTGTGAATATTGGCTATACAAATACAATTTGATTGATTGATTGACATATAAATATATAACCTACATGTATCACAATACACATAACCACATACATACACAATTACATTCAACTTACCTGTATCACCTTACACATGCATCCTACATTCAGAAGTGTGTAGTAAACACGCTAACATTCACCTGCTGGCTGTAAGCCAGTGGTAGGCAGTGATGTTATTGATAAGACCACACACTTATAAATACTTAGGTGTGCACCCTGACCAGAAACTGGACTGGTGTGGTAATACAAATTCCCTCTATCGAAGGGGGCAGAGCAGGTTCTTCTTTCTCAGGAGACTGAGGTCATTTGATGTTTGCACTGAGTCACTGTTGGCAAGTGTCCTGTTCGACAGGGCTGTCTGCTTGGGAGGGAATACAACGGACAGGGACACCAAGGAGCTGGACAGACTGACAAAAAAGGCTAGGACCAACTGGGGACTGTGGTGGAGAAATACACAAAGAAGAGAACAGATGGCTCATTTTGCTGCAGTGTTTTTTGTTAGGGCTTTTATCATTGCAATCTTCTTAGTATTGATTTATCTGATCAAATATCAACTTTCCCTTATTTGTGTGCCTCTATGTGAGCTAGGGGATGTTTGACTTGTTTTACTATGGGGAAAAATATCTATCTATCTATCTATCGATCTCTCTCTCTATCTATAAAATGTACCATGTCTGGTTTGGAGTGAACAGCGGTGTGTGTGTGTGTGTGTATGCTATACTTGTGTGTTTCTTAAAGAGGAACAGCTTTGGAAATAACTCAGGAAACTGTTGATCAACCTGTAGATTTCATCAAGTCAGTTTGCCTCACATCAACAGACAAAAGTTGACAAATCAAATCTTAAATAACTTGCATGTACACAACAAACAAAACAAACAGGCTGTTGACAATGTGGAGTGTATATACAAAAATACAAGACTGTCATCACAAATTCACACTGGAATGCTGTTCACAAGTGAAAGAAAAAGAGAAAATGTTCTCATGTGATATATCTTTTACTTCATGAATGTGAAGATCACATGCTTCAGGTCCAAAGTTCATATCGGGATATTTCCTGAGATTGTGAATAATCAGTTAATATGTTTGCTCAGGTCAGTATGGTCTGGAAAATAAAAAATAAACCAAATAAAAATAGATCTATTCAGCACGATGGAAGATGTGTTTCTACAGCTGAACCTGATGGAGTCAAATTGGTTTTGTATTAGTGCATGTGTCATTCTTTTTTTAATTCATAGTATTGTTAAAGAAACCCTCTGTAAGTAAGATATTACCAGTCTTTATCTGTGACGTTACACTACACACAAACCTTAACTTCCTTTTGTACAAGTTACAACATGGTGTCATCAGAGTAAACCAATAAACCAAGTGACAACAGCCAAAGGCTTGGGGTTACCATAACCTACAATATTTCATGGGCATGGCCTGCAATACAGCACAATTAAAGAGATATTTAGCTGTTGATCAGAGATCTGTCATCATGTGAACAGAAAAAGCTGTGAAAGAAAAAGGCTTGCACTATGCATTTGTCTTCAGTTAAAAGTAAAAAGTTCGTCCATTGTGGATTGTTGCCAGGAGGAGGAGGGGTTCTGCAGTGTTGTGGAGTAGATAATGTTTAATAGACTGAGGAAGCCGATGGACATGTTTACCGACCTGCTGACACTGATCAAAGGTCTGTACAGACTTCAAGGGGTCAGAAAAGTAAACCACAAAGTTGCATTAGTTTTTTTCATATTGATTACTTCATATTATATAGCAATATAAAAAGAAAATGGTGTGAGCATTACCAGAAAAACAGTAAAAGTTCTATGTAGCCAAATGGGTGATGTCAGAGTTCCATTATTATTGGATTAGTATTATTAATATCATTGTTGAGGAGAAATATATGGGATGTATTTGAATGTTGTAGCTAGCTGCAGTAAAGCCATTTCCTTCATTTGTAAATTGTTGTTGTTAATATAGCGGAATAAAATGTTGTCATTCCCATGAAAGGCGTTACGTAGGAGTAAAAATAAAATGACAAGTACGAGTCCAAATTTACATAAAATATAAAATTATTATATTTGAAATGTAAACTCTTAAAATATTAACCTATTTTAGTTCATTGTTTTGACAGACAACTGTTTTCAGGAATCAAATGTTTGCAGCTTTACATCTGATACACATTGGGACATTTTTATTATAAAAATAGTACAATACCTAATTTCAAGAATATACATATATAAAATGGAAAAGAGCTGAAGACTTCTAAAAAACAGTTTTGGCCACAGATGTGATTTATTTGTCTTATTTGTTAAAAAAAAACAGATGTTAATACAGGAATGAGGTAACTGTGTGAAAGTGTCACCAAAGCTTCTTAACATTGAGAACTGGATTTGGAAAGTAAATGGTAAATAATCTGTTTTAATATGGTGCTTTTCCAGTCTTAATGAAGATTCACAGTTTTCTGTGTAGCACTTTCTTTATCACCCACACATTATGTACAATGGGGGCAGGGGGCAATTTGGAGTTCAATGTCTTCCTCATGGACACTTCAGCATGAGGAATGGGGGAGACAGGGATCCAACTACCATCTGGCTTGTGGATCAGCGCACTACTTTCTAAGCCACAACCGCCCCGAAACTTGATCACATCTGCTCTGCTGTATCGAATTAATGATTATTTCTTTATGAGGATCAGCAGATATGTGGACATATTAGACAGGGTTTAACTGTCATATAAATACCGTTGGGTATTTATGAAGCATATTTACATATGTATATAAACTGATCAAAGGTAAGTCTCTACTCAGGTAAATACACCAATTTCACTATGATAAATCATTACACTGCATTCACAGCAGTATAAAGCAGGAATATGACTCAGCTGTTGAGTCTGTTGAGCCTCCGACAGTATGGTCCATGTATCAGGCGATAAGCTTGACACAAACACACATAAAACAATTTAATAAAAACTGCTTTACAGTATACAGTTGCTAGCAAAATTATTCAACCCCCATTGCTCAAAGAGTAAACATTTTCAGCTTTTTGCAATAAACAAAGTAGACAAGAGTTGAAATAGTTCAATAAAACTAATATTACCATGGGTATCATCCAAATTCTACACGAAATGCTACTTTTAATCACAACTGCGGTCGCAAAATTATTCAACCACCTGTCTCAAGCACAGCCTGGTGCCACTTGTCAAGGACTTCATTAGGTCAGGTGTGCTTGAATTGTCCAAAAAGTTCAGAGAAGAGATCATTGCCTTGCACAAACAAGGACATGGATTCAAAAAGATAGCAAGCCCTGAATGTCTGTAGAGATACAGTTGGAAGCATAGTACGCAATTTCAAAGTTGAAGGAACAGTGGCAACACTTCCTGGATGTTGCAGGGTTAGGAAGCTATCAGCAGCTGCCATCAGATTCCTGAGAAGGCAAGTGGTCAAAAAACCTCGAGTGACTGCAAAACACCTGCAGCAAGACTTGGTGACAGCAGGCACTGAGGTTTCAGTTATCACAGTAAGGCGCATACTAAACACTGAAGGGCTCCATGCCTGACCTATGGATCAGCATTATGTCTGGAGGAAGGAGAATGAAGCATATGCTGAAAAGAACACCCTGCCTACACTGAAGCATGGTGGTGGATCAGTTATACTCTGGGGCTGCTTTGAAGAAAGCAGTTGCAAAATGCATACCCAAAAATATTACTGAACTGGAGGCCATTGCCCATGAGAAAAGGGCTAAGATTCCTCAGGAACGCTGTCAGAAGCTGGTGTCTGGCTATGCATCACGTTTGTAGCAGGTCATAACAGCAAAAGGGTGCTCTACTAAGTACTGAAGATGCTTGTCATGAAGGGGTTGAATATTTTAGAGACTGCAGTAGTCATTAAAAGTATAATTTTGTGTTGAAATGGGATAAAAACCCTTGTATTTGTTTCATTGAACTACTTAAACAGTTATTGTGTAATATGATTATTGCAAACAGCTGAGAAGTTGTATATTTTCCTGATAAACATAATGTGCAATGGGGGTTGAATAATTTTGCTTGCAACTGTACATTATTATCTCAACGCAATTTATAAATGTCTGAGACCTTTAATGTTCATTGTGTAAGATTTAGGTGAAAGGGAGCAATGGCAGAAATTGAATACAATTTAGTTTCATCTAAATTGTACGAATTGGTGTTTTCTTCACCCTAAAATGTGCCACTTATATTTAAATACTTCAAATTTACATCAGGAGCGGGTCCTCTCTACAAAGGTTGCAATGTTTTTACAGAAGCCCAGACTGGTTTCTCTGACAACAGAAGGCTACCACAGGTTCTCCTTCATGTTTGGAAGGGGAGTGATGGGGAATTAAGCAAAAATATTCAGTATTCAACAGAAAGTCAGCGATTCGATCCCAGTCCTCCCCATCTGCATGCCCAATGTTCCTTGGGCAAGATACTGAAGGCCAAATTGCCCCTTATAGTAATCCATAGATGCACTGTATGAATGGGTCAATGGCAAAACTGGTGGTCAGCAAGACTAGAAAGGTGCTATATAGATACATACAATTTACAACGTAATTATTCTACACACTGAACCTTTAAAATTAGGAAAAAATGAATCAGTATACATATTTTACAGTAACTGGATATATGGGACAATGGGATAATATAATAATGAGGAATGGGCAAAGATACATACAAATATACATTTTTTGAAACAACAAAAACAAATACCCTAATAGTAACTGTATCAAAATAAACTGCAGAGTAAGCCAGCCATGCCTTGTATCAAAATAAACTACTGTATTTGTGTGTTTTAAAAATACAAAAATATACTTTTCCAAGTGAAATCACATTACTTAACAGCTACTTCATTGAGGTATATTCATTCAACCATACATTATTTAGTTAGCAGCCATTAGACACCTATTTGGAAGTTATTAACAAGCATGTGTGCGGTTGAACAACCTTGTGGCGTGAATTTCCAGATATAATGCCCAACTCAATGCAATGCACGACTCAAAAAACAGCCCCAACTAAGTTACACAACTAGACTTAGAGAAGTTGTGAGCTACAACTAAAGCCAGAAGTGAAATGGATAAAACCTATTGTTTCATGGCTTTGCATCTTCACCTTGTTAATGACCATAAGGCACAAACACATGCGTATTTGCTAAGTTAAACTATCTCGTGGCATTATACAGAAATGTAGAACAATTCTGAAACGCTTTGTAGTTTCTTTCTCCACAACTGACATAAACTGAGCATAGGCTGAAAGTAGCAAGCGAACATTAACTGTGCTAAAGTAACTTGGGTTTAATTGTTTGCTAGAACACTGTGTAAATTTGATTTAGACACTGAAGCAAGCACTAAAACATAGGAACTGTTAAGAATCATAGCAATTTATACTAGCAATCGATGGAGAGAAATCATGCAACACATTTCTCTCCTTATGCGTCTCCTTCAATTTTCTAAACCTCAATTTTCTGATCTCAATAAGCCTGTGCAAATACCTGAGTAGACACCAATTAGAGGCTGCATGCTTAGATTTTCATTTTTATGACGTCATCGCCTACACGTCTCACAGAAAGTATTTTAAACTACAAAAATGCAAAACAGTATTAAGATACAGTATTAGATACAAAATATGATTAAATTTTCATCAAAACTATCACATACAAATCACAAAATACTATTTCTTATTTCAAATACGTATTTTAAATACCTGTATAATAAATACTTCCCATAATTGTGAACAATGACTCATGATACCTACCATCACCTACTTCTAATGAATATATTACTGATGAAATTCTTCAATTAAAGAATTGTTTCATAAAAAGGCCAGAATTTCATGTCATAAATGACTTAAACGTACTCTAAACGTAAGCAATGTTTGAAATGTTAAATAGTACATCCACACAGTAACATCTAGCAACACTAATGTACGGCTGGAGAAGCATTTTTTTTTAAACAACTACATACATTTGCGTGGGATGGCTGCCTCACACATCCTGAGTCTGTTTTGAGCATTGGCTACACATGAGTTTAGAAATAATTGCTATGCATGTCCAACATAGAGTATGTACAATAACAGTGTAGTATGGTGGAACGTTTTGATGACAAGATAAAAGACCTAAAACTTTATCCCAATTCAGGGCCCGCATCCTTCAGAGGATTAAATCTATGACGATGTCAACCCCATTTTCGGTTTGGCCCTTCCCTTGTAGACTACGAAGTATGTATACTCCATCTGATGGACATCTTTCCAGCTCTCTAAACACAGCAAACAAATTACACAGTTTGTACTTGAGACTTAAGCACCTCAAAAATGTCTTCCAGTGGTCTTCCAACAACCATGGTCGAGAGGACATAACTCCAAAGGTCATCCCTCTGAGAATTGTTCATTCAAGTCTTCTTGATTTACGGTGATATCAGCCGTTGGATGGGCGGCAATCTGCTGCAGGAGCTCCTCTGATTGAAGCAGATGATTGGTCCAGTCTCGACACACCTCCTCTATTTCAGGCCCCTCCCCTCCGTATTCTGGAGGTAGCACGGCCGGTGAGAAGAAGTCACTTAAACTGTCTTGGAAATTGGCACCATGCATATGGATCTAGAGAGAGACGTTTAGTTGGTTTTAAGACATTTTTACTGTATTTGTATGTTAAATTGAGTCTAAGATCAGAGTCTGAGGCTACATCCCTACTACTACATTTTTGTTTGAGAATGCATAATCTCTGCTACAGATACGCATTGTCGATCCGAGAAGTTTGCAAACGCTGCTGGCCACAAAAACTGAACAGCTTGCTGATTGGTTCATTTCGGGCACAGCATAGCTTTACCTGATTTGTCAAGCTACAAATAAAAAAGACCCTGTTACCAGTGTACCAGTCTACCAGTGTAAAACCCAACAATGCTAATCGATTACAAGACGGGGGATTAAAACTGTTACTGAGCTTCAAGACTTGCATGGACAGAGATTGTTTTAGAGTGAAAACACCGTTTTTGTAGTGGTATGGATATAGCCTGAGAAAAGAAACAGATATTAGAATTATAGTGCTAACCCTTTGTTTGATCTTATCTGGCAGGAAGGGACGAATAATGGCAAAGACCGTCCAAAAGAACATGGGCTCATTGACCAGATGAATTCCTCTGACTTTCAATGGAAACGATTCCTGATGACAAACAACCCCCACCCCCACAAACACATACAAACACAGATATTAAAACAATGTTAAGCTATCTGACAACTTGATCAAATCAGTCAATCAGATAAATTGTAAAACAACATGGAATGGAGATTAATGGTTATTCAGATCAATTACACAAGACAATGAAAGCCATAACTCAAACTGCTATGATAATCTTAAGCACACAAATTAAGTCAAGCAAATTGGCCAATCAATTTATCATTGAAATATCCTGTGGTTCAACATTTTAAACATACAGACATATGTGAAGCACAGGCTTAAAGCAGGTGAGGAGGTAGAGGCCTACCGAAAGGACAGAGGATATCTTTTTGGCGATGGAAGGGTTAATCTGCATGGCATGGCCCAAACACCACCCTTGTAGGTCAAATATAACCTTTAGACCCCGTCTCTGCGTCTGTGTCTCCATGCAGATGATCTCTGATGTCATCAGGCTGACCTGGAACACCTGGAAGGCCGACCAGTCTTTGGGGTTCCACTGCCCTACAGACAGACAGACAGACAGACAGACAGACAGACAGACAGGCAGAGAGAGAGAGACAGAGAAGCAGACGGACAGACGGAACAAGATATTTGATCAAATAACTCTAGCTTATCATACTGTAGCTTTAAGCTGTTAGCTAAATACAGAGTGGCAAAGCTGTCATTGCCCACAACACCTACACATGATAGAGAGGATTTGTGGGGTAAAACAATCATCTTGGTATGTTTGCATGTTGAAAACGTAACAACCATCTGGTTTGTGGACAACCTACTCTACCTTCTAGCCACAGCTGCCCTTAATGCCCTTAGGTGTGAGGTCAGAAGACAAAATGTTTTATCATTTCTCCTGGATGTCTATGAAACTCATGTCAATCCATTCCATAGTTGCAAGGCATTTCACTCTAAAATGGAAAAGAGAACATGCTGGTGGAATTGAGGAAGGAAATCTGCAAGTCTGGCCACTGAACTACAGCATGAGACTTAATTTTTAGAGGTAGATGATTGTAAGTCTTGTTTTCCCCCTTTTCTCCCTCTCTTTTTGGACTCTACCCCCTACTGAGGGAAATACTCTGCTTAATCCTCCACCATGCTCACCAGCTCCTTGCTTACTCTGTTGTGTGCTGTTCGGAACTGAGCAGCTATCAGAGTTAATTATCAATCTTTTTCACCGTTGCTAAGAATGAGATTGATGAGTGCTGAGGTCTGGGGATATGAAATTAAAATAATGAGCTATTTCATATTCCACTTAGTAGTTTGAGCCATTATGAATATATACAAATACTAAGTAAAGTTTTCACAATACACAGATTGAGGTTTGGTGGGAAACTTGAATTGAAACAAAACTGTGTGTGTTTTGCCTTAGATAATACAGTTGAGTTGTTTTGTATTTGTTAAAAACTGACTAAAATTTAATGAGGTGAGTGGCACAGACATGTGAGGCCCTGACAAATACGATTCTGAGGGATGGCATGTACAAACTGGTAAACTTGAAATCAGTTCATATTCAGCTTTCAAGGACAGAAGGGAGATGCATCATGTGCTATTTAGGAGAGAGCTGCAGAGACTGGGGGACTGTTAAATTGAAAACTGTAATGAACATGAATCACACCCATAGATGCACAGTTTTGAACGTGATGGTGAATTTAAAATATGGGTGTGACTCACCTGTATCTGTCACTGTAGTACAGTTACCGAGGACATTGTTTAGAAATAGGTTTTGTTAGTATCTAGCATCAAGCTGAAAGAAAATGTCTGCTACATGAGTTTCATTTGTTTTGTGGGGCTTACACACACATCATGTTGAAGGCACATTGAAACGTATAATCTGTCTCCTGACATGAGAAAGTATTAAAAAATATATTTTGAAAGCTCTTTAAGTTACAGATAAAACATTTTTTTACAGCCCAATAAAAACAACACAGACGGTAATCTTTATAATTTTCTAAAAGTTTTTTTGCTATACCTTTTCCAAGTATAATGAAAGTGAAAATGTATTTGTGGATTCGGTGTCTGATGGTGTTGACACAAAATAAGTGAGGCAAAAGGAGAAAAGTTGGGAGGTTGTATCAAAGCATAGCTCAGTAGCCTTGTACACAGTTTAATCTGTCTAGTCATAAGTTTTTTTTTCTTCAATATTGGATCCTGTTTGGTCAAGGATCAGTGACCAGATGTGTTGAACTTCCCTCTTGTGCCAAATTTGAAGACATTCCCTTAAGCTGACCTTAAAATATCATGTTCAAGAATAACAGAAACATGCCTGGACCTTTGGCTGCAAGTGAATGTTTGTGCCAAATGTGAAAGAAGTCCCTCAAGGCATTGCGCAGATATCACATTCAAAAGGCAAAACTCCTTGAGTCTAAGTAAAGGGTTGTGCCATATGTAATGATTTTGTTCATAACAACACAAGGCCATGTGATCGTGGATTATGATTGCAACAAGACTGCTAGATATACAATGTGCCTTCTCACATATTCTACCATTTTTGACAATTATTTTTACATTACAATTGTCATTGCTGCTCCCTTCATCTCTATCACACATTTTCTTATGTGTAAGGCAAGGCAGGTTTATTGGTATTGCACATTTCAACAACTAGGCAATTTAAAGGGCTTTACATTAAATATAAAAAGACATCATGACAAATTATAAAAGCAACACAGACCTGTAGTGATATGATCCACTCTCTTGGTGTTAGTGAGGACCTGAGCAACAGGATTTTATATTGGCTGCAGCTTTCTAAAACTTTCTCACTCTGGTCAAGTCAGCTGAAGATAAATGCATTGCCAAGGTGGTTATAAGATGACTCTGTAATGGTATTAACATGGCTGTTAAAGTTAAGGTCTAAGTCAATGACTGGTTTGTGGTTTTTAACTTCAAAGATTCAAGCTGACTTTGATTTGTGGGCCTGTGCCAGATAGTCCTCCTACCCAGTTTTTCCCTAATATACTGGGGTCCACTGGGATGAATTCAGCACTGAGATCCAGTAATACTGAGACTGAGACTATGCCAATATCTGTGTTTATGCGGTGGTCATTTAAGACCTTGACAATAGCAGTCTCGGGGCTGTGGTGTGATCGAAGATCTGTCAGGACAATTATTTACCTTGCACTTTGATATGGAGGCACTGACTGCTTGTCTAATGTTTTGCATTTTGTCATTGAAGAAGGAGGCAAAATCATTGCAGGCTCTGGTGGATAGAAGTTCAGACGTAACTGACACAGGAGGGTTTGTTAGCCGGTCAACGGTAGCAAACAAGGCACCAGCATTATAATTGTTTTTGGTGATGATGTCAGAGAAGAAAGCCTACTGTGCGTTTGTAGGTTTCTGATGAATGCAAAGTTTCATAGATTTCATAATGAATATGGAGGCCACCAATGTTCATCTCTCCATTTTCTCTTCTTAGCAGTGTGGCTATTCTCCATCGAGATCTATTCTTACCAGAAACGACATTCACCTTTTTAGGAGCAATGGCATAAATAACTTTTTTTAGTTTAGAAGTGATCTACCAGGCACAGTATCATTGTCACAGAGTAGGAACACAATACTAATCTGAGTCATCCGCAAACTTAGTGACATGTCTGCCTTCATTCTGGCTCTGACATTTGTAAGTGTATAATTACTCAAATAGGACCCCTGTGAAGGTCTTGTGGTTTTTCTCCACATGTTACCGCAGATATGCAGAGTTGCATAGGTAAGTGCCTCTGTGTTTGTCACTACATGCACCACAAGACATGACTACATGGAAATAGTTATTTTTACTCCTTTGGTTTACACCATTTGGTTTTATGGTTTTGTTCCTTCTACCAATCCCTCCCCTGTGGCATACAAATGCTAAACTACACCATTTAAAAAACAGCTGAATACATCTTTCAGGTAATACCTTTTTTTTTAGATAACATAATTAAATGAGACATTCAACCAAATTGAATGGTTCATTATAGTAACCTGCACAGCAAGCAAATCAAATTTGATTGATTTATTTCTGGGCTGCATTTTTTTAACAATGATGTTTGTACTCGTGTTTGACAGATATGGGATTTTTCAATGGCCAATGGCCATATTCCAAGGGCAGGGTGGCTGAAGGCCGATATACAACACTAATATTATGTATGTTTTCTTATTTGCAACTTTTGAAATACTACAAATTGATAAAAACAAAAAAGAGCGGACATTTAAATAAACTTAAATGGACATTTATTTAACACTAACCTATTATTTAGTTGAACACAGATAAATTATTGACAGTAAGAAAGGTAGTGCTGGTTACCTAAGTAAATCTGTACTCTGCTTATTTATTTCAGATTAAAATGTCTGTAAGTCAAGCTCATTATGTGTCCTGAATTTACACCCGGAGCAAAGTGACATCAAGGGCAACACAAGTTGCAGATCAGTGTTTATTTTCGTGTCCAGTGCCCACATTGTATGAATTGCAATTGCGCCCATCTGAGCAGCCAGTGATGTGTTGGTCTTAAGGTAAGGTGTGGTCAGGTGCATTGTAGGTGCAGTGCTATCTTGAAGCCGCAGAAAGCGTTTACGCAAAAAAAACCTTGTCTTAGTTCAGTATTCCAGAAGTATGATTCATCATAAAACCGAAGAACACTCTGCTTGTATAAATTAATTGACAGTTTTTCCTCTTCATGTCACACCCAAAACAAGTGACACTAAACTCAACCTCTTTGGACCATGCTCTAGCACAGACACTTTTTACTGACAAGATTTGAACTCAGCCTAAACAAACTTGCACCATCTTCTTCAACCCTTGGGCCTATTTCACCCTTTTGTTTTATTACATTACATGTCATTTAGCTGCCGCTTTTGTCCAAAGCGACTTACATTTTTAGTACACTCAACATATATGAGGGGCAATTGTAGGGGTTCAGTATCTTGCCAAGGACACTTCGACATGCAGATGGGGAAGAGTGGGATTTGAACCGGCAACCTTCTTGTTGGAGAACACCCACTCAACCCCCTAGGCCACGCCGCCCCTTTATCTTCCCTTATGAGTGAAGTCATTGGCCAATGATGATTATCTCCAAATATAACATATATTCTGCACAGGTAGATCAGTTCATATCTGGGTACTGGATTCCGATTTCCTACCTGAGCACCAGAGATGGACAGGAATCCATGCAGCTGGTAACCGATCCAACACAGTTTGATCTTACTGGACTCAGCCTCAAGTGTAGATATGTTCACACATTTAAAGTATAAGTTATTACTTGTGGGCGGCTGTGGCTAAGGGGGGGGATAAGTTGTACTCCTACCAGATGGTCGGCAGTTCGATTTCAGTCTTCCCCATCTTACAAAAAAAATGCTGCTAATAGATGCACTGTATGAGTGTGTGTTTGAATTTGGTGAATGGAAAACTGTACTGTAAAGTGCTTTGAGTGGTCATCAAGACTAGAAAAGTAAATCCTCCAACTGCTGTTGCTTCAAATCAAAAGAATTTAACAGGAAAAACACAGGGATTCTTTTATTGTGAAGCAGCCACAATAAACATAATGTATTTTGTCATATTGCAGTTGCAGTAATTATTGAAAAGCCGGACAGACATTTTACAGATGAAAAATGTAAATGATTCTGTCATTTCTGTCTATGTGTTGTAATACCTAAGTATTAAGCTAAAAAAACTGACGCATTTGCTGGATACAGTATTTGCTTAATTGCTTTGTGTACTGACCGATCCTGTAGACGAGCACCCTGCTGCCTGCATGGTCCCGCTGTGGAAGAACGGCGTGATATGATGTGCTGAGGAGGCCCAGCACAGAGGAGGGAGACAGACAGCCGCTGATCTCAGGACTCTCCCTTCGCCACCGCTGATAGTTCAGTAACAGCTGCACAGGACACATGCAATGTTCAGGGACATGAGTGAAACCACAGGAGTCTACTTAAACTGTGACTGCAACTGAAGCAGTGCCTTAAAGAAGATATGTGCTGTGTGCTTCTGAGACAAGCCCTCAGAGGAAATGTCCCTGCCACTGAGGAACACAGGGAAAGAAAAGGAACAGCTCAAAGGGATAGTTCACCCAAAAAGGAAATTTCACTCACCACTATGCCAATGGAGGGTTGGCTGAAATGATTGAGTCCCTCAAAACACTTTGTGGGGTTTCAGGGTTAGATAGCTTTGAATGTCGGGACTTCTGGATACTTGAATGACACTTTATAGCATTATATAAATACAACCGTCAACATTTACCATTTACCACAGGACAAGTATGGAGGCATTCTATGTTTTTTTCTGTTTCAAAATGTGGTCACCAGTTACCTCAATTGTGTTGGCCTTGGCTGCAACACTTTTTACAACTGAAAATGCAAAAGTGTTTTGTGGACTTATACACTTACCCCACCCCTGGATAATGAGTGAAATTTCATTTTGGGATGAACTATTCCTTCAAGATGTTCAGTTGTAATGAAGGCAAAGGGATAGAGCTGTTTGTGTCACTCTGTGTGTGTTTACTACAGCCACAGAGCTTTGACCCACATGGCTGAGCTCCAGCTGCTTTCAAATGCAGACGAGCGCCTCACCCTCTCCACTGAGCTCCCAACTGAACACTCTGCATGGAGCACCGCTTTAACAAAACTGTTTACACACAACACTTTAGGAATATGTTCAGACTGTAAATACACCACTGGATCACTGGTTATTTTTAGAGACATATTTGTTTTCCACAGTCACACTTCCTTTACCAGAGAATAGTTACTCACCTGCTGGCTGCCTGCTAACTCAAGTACTTGACTGTCTGTCTCAGCTGTGCACTTTTACACAACTAACCACACCATTTGTTTTTAGAGTAGCTGAAAGTCAATGAGAGTGCACAGAGGCAATAAACAACTTATATTTGAGTAATTGTTTGCATGTATTACTGTTGTGTGTTGGATGACTGGTGAGGGATGGGTTGGAAGAAAAAGAGGGTTCGACTATATATTGATACAGCAATATATCATGGCTCTGACTCATGAGATGTTATCATCGATATGCAGGTGCAAAATATCTATATTATGAAGTTATATTTATATATCATTTGGTCTTTAATTAATTTATGGCTATTTTACACTGGATGATGCACATGTAGACATTTACAAGTCACAGTTTGTTTGACTAAAGAGGCACTAAGATAAGACTATAAGCACTTTTTGTAAATTTCTTTATATTTGTGTCTGTGAAACTGACCAAATTGAATTGAATAAATACACAAATCCTGTACTTCACCTCTTTATTGGCCCAAAGACGATTAAACAGATATAATCTGTACATCACTAAGAGCAAACATTTTCTGTGAAAATGATTTTTTCTAAATTTTCAAACATAAAAAGCCACCGCTGAAAAACGAATGCATTGCAACTGTAAGGGCATTCAACCTCAGTCAAATAACAGAGGAAACTGTTTGCCATCAGTTGCACCATCATTTAGTCATTTACAGAAGATAAGCAGCACCCTGGATTCTGAACTCACCACAGCACCAAAGTTGTTCTCATTTAGGTTGTACGTGACTTGAGGATCGATACTGATGCCAAGCAGGCTACAATACTGGTTGATAGTTCAGCGTTCAACACTGTAGACTTCATCTAACAGGCTTGAGAGCTGGGTACGTCTGTGTGACACCGTTCCTCAGGGATTCAGATCACATCAACGTGATGATGTCATGGTTATACTGAGTCTCTCCTGTTCAGCCCTCACATGCTTCAGCAAACAGACGGCCATTCCACATTTCACTGTTATAACTAAAACATCAGCCCTTTAAATGCACTGCTCTACTGCCTGAAAGACATGAATCTCTGAATGTTACAAAACTTCCTGCAACTCAATAAAGAAAATACCACGGCGCTTAAGCCGGTGCATCTGATGTAAAGGCTCACAGCTGACCAAGTCAAGGAGGACCTGGGAGATATTGTTGTTGTTGTTGACCTCACTTAGCATTCTATCACCTTAGAAATATTTCCATCTCAGACATTTCTGTGCATGTATGAATGTGTTTATTTGTTCATGTGCTCTCTGTCTTTATTTATGTTATCGTCTCTACTCTAATGTTCAGTCATTCTGTAAAGCAGCATACAACAGACACACACACACACACACACACACACACACACACACATTACTTATATTTGAGATTTACAGTATTTGAGACATTGTGTGAAATGTAAACTGTCCAGCCTGCAGAAGATGAGTTGTCATGCATGTCTTGGGGTTATTACATTAACATGTGAGCACATAACTGCTGCTCTGTGATTTATCGTGCACACAGCACACACACAGTGGAGTGTGGTCCGCTTCACTTCCCTGAACAGTGAACAACAGCCCAAACTGTAATCAAGTTACACTCAAGTTCTTGTTTAACGTCTCAGAGTCTCTATAGGTTCATAGTGTTCTTTCTTCTGAGGAAGATGAAGATGTGGTACCTTCAGACAGCGCTCCACGTCGAAGTCTCTGGCCCGCAGGAACTTGAGGAGGAAGCCGCGGGAGAAGCTCCTGACGGCGGACAGCTCGCTGCTCTGCAGGGCTCTCTGCCTCAGGCCGCTCACATGCGGATCCAGCTGCTCCGAGTCGTCCGGGAGATCATTGAGCTGAGGCCCGTTCATGTCGCTACCTGGTCCGGTCGCATTTCACTGCTGCCGACGGGCAGCTGCTGCAGGAGGGGCGGAGCTGCAACTGGAAAGTGTGTGTGTTTGTGTATCGGCGCGTGTGTTTGTGTGTGTGTGTGTGTGTGTGAGAGAGAGAGAGAGAGAGAGAGAGAGAGAGAGAGAGAGAGAGAGAGAGAGAGAGAGAGAGAGAGAGAGAGAGAGAAAGAGAGAGTCAGAGATAGAGAGAGTCAGAGAGAGAGAGTTGTCTCTCAATCAAGTAGGTTACCAGGAAAGTACTCACTCAAATACACTGAACTTAAGTACAAATTTGTGTAACCTGTTCTTCACTGGAGTATTGAGTATAATGCCCAACATTATGATGAACAACAGACATCACTGATGTACGGTGGCTCTGAGAGCTCAACGAACAGCAACTTAAGAAAACACATGCAAGTTGACAAACACATGCAAGTTGACAAAACACAAGCAAAGTAAGAAAACATCCTCATCAATTTCACAACACAACACAACACACGCAAATAGACAAACGCGCTGCAAATAGACAAACGCGCTGCAAATAGACAAACGCTCTGCAAATAGACAAACGCGCTGTAAATAGAGGCGACAACACAACGGAAGTTTTTCCAGAGGAGAGCTAAAAGGGATGGACACTGCTGCAACAGGAGACACGAAAATGTCCAATACATCATACAAATTCGGTTCCGCACAGGGGTCGGACCATCTTCAGAGCTCAGAGCTCAATGTGGGTCTGTCCGAGCAGGTGGGCGGTGTCGGGACCCGGTGCGCTGTCTAAACACAAACACTCACACACCCACGCCCACTCCTGGTATTTCATGATGGCCTGATACGATGATGATTTAAAAACTGAACGTGACGTTCACTCACGTTCATCGTTACGTTAATAATATGAAAACTGATTTGTTAAGTTCAGCGATCGCGAAAAATATGCACAACACTGTACTGTACAGCCACTGGAGAGGAGCTGAGGAGCCGCGTTCGGCTCCAGAGCCGCGGGTTGCCGACCCCTGTACAGAACCGAATTGTATGATGTATTGGACGTTTTCGTGTCTCCTGTGGCAGCGGTGTCCATCCCTTTTAGCTGTCCTCTGGAAACACTTCCGTTGTGTTGTCGCCTCTATTTGCAGCGCGTTTGTCTATTTGCAGAGCGTTTCTGTAATGTGTTGTGTTGTGAAATTGATGAAGATGTTTTCTTACTTTGCTTGTGTTTTGTCAACTTGCATGTGTTTTCTTAAGTTGCTGTTCGTTGAGCTCTCAGGGCCACCGTACCGTACTGATGCCATCAGGCGCATGCATAATCTGAACGACGCAGCTTTTCCTAGTCGAAGAGGGAGAGACATTGTGTGAGACGCGCTAACCTCCACTCCGTAGCGTGACATGATATGAGAGCAGGTTTATTTTGAGGCCCAGATATTATGTGCATTGTAGGGTTGCACTCGGCTCTTTGCCCAGTTCCTGCTGAGCCCGAGATCCCTGAGATGATTGATCACCGAAGCAGAATCCCTGACTGCCTGTTTGCCGGAGTGAGAGCATATCAGTGAGTCG
Organism: Pseudopleuronectes americanus; assembly: GCA_038501795.1. Taxonomy (NCBI): domain Eukaryota; kingdom Metazoa; phylum Chordata; class Actinopteri; order Pleuronectiformes; family Pleuronectidae; genus Pseudopleuronectes; species Pseudopleuronectes americanus. The sequence continues at coordinate 1,335,966 of CM076730.1, read as the reverse complement.
TCTATGTGTGAAAATGTCCTGATGCCCTTGGTCCTCAACGGAGAAAGAGCTGCCTCCACACACTTGTTGAACACCCTCATTGTCACATGGTCTTTAAAACTTGGAAAAAGTTTCAACACTAAATCCACTGTGTGAAAATGTATTATTCCTAGATGTGCTCCTAGAAATCTAGAGCTAAACATAGAGTTCTATAGTTAACCTGTGCTTAATATCTGGTGAGTACAAATAAAAGTATGTAAATCGATAAAGTGAAATAGTTGAGTAGTACTTCACATAAACCTTACAGTACTTGATGCAGCCGTCTGTGCGCTGTAAGAGTAAAATCTAAAGTCTCGGTGGACGAGTAGAAGCTTCTCTTTCATTTAAAATGAGCAGCAGTAGTTTAGTTGTAATGACAGTGATGAGGAAGAATGCAAACAGTCCAGGTGCCATTATTCATCATGTCTGTAGTGAGACAGTTCATGTGGCAGCTCACATCTGTTGTGACGTCTCTTCTGCAGATTAAAACACAGTGTTAGAAAATATTTTATTCAATACGTATCAATGTTATCTTACACATGCTAACTCATATTACTCCTCTACTGTGGTGTAATAAACGGTGGTGGATCATGATCGTGTTGGCAGCTGATGGTGGATACTCAGACTTCTTGATACTCACATACTCTGCCATTACTGACACTAATTACTCAATTCATTTACTTTCGATTATGTTACAAATTGTTTATTCTAATCAACAAGCTCTAGCATGTTTACTTCAGTCAGTAGAAGATTGCCCAATATCCCCACTATTTGTGTTATTATTGTGACTTGAGACAATCATGTCTTGTGTGGAAATTAATTTAAACTGTAATTTTTTCAGTGAAAATGTAAGTTGATGATATAACTGAAAAAAAATAATAGAAATCTGAATAAAGAATTCATATATTTTATAAATATAATAACAGGAAAGGCGATTGATTGTCACAACTAAAATTTGCCTCGACTTGCAGGGGGCAGGGAGCATTCTTCTCTATCACATCTGCCCAGTAAACAAAAGTTGATCAAGTCAATTTATGGTTCACAATATTATAGTCATATATATAATTAAGTTCATTAATTAACTATTTAGTTAGAGTGTAAGAGTGTCTGGGTCCATGTGCGTCTCTGCCACAGTACAGGTCCTCAAATTTAGGGAAGAAGCAGGCAGCTGGTATGCTGTCTGTAATGGAGTGGCCAGCGCAGTCACCAGATCTCAACCCCATTGAGCTGTTGTGGGAGCAGCTTGACCGCGCAAGAAGTGCCCATCAAGCCAATCCAACTTGTGGGAGGGGCTTCAGGAAGCGTAGGGCGAAATTTCTACAGATTACCTCAACAAATTAACAGCTAGAATGCCAAAGGTCTGCAATGCTGTAATTGCAGCAAATGGAGCATTCTTTGATGAAAGCAAAGTTTGAAGAACACAATACATATTTCAAATAAAAAACTTAATTTCTAACCTTTTCAATGTCTTCTTGACTATATTTTATATTCATTTTGCAACTCATTTGATAAATAAGAGTATGAGTTTTCATGGAATACAAGAAATTGGTGACCCCAAACTTTTGAACGGTAGTGTATGTTTACAGGACATCTCAATCAACTCAGCATTTAGGTGTTTAAATTCATTTCTCAGTACACTGTACATTCGTTTGCAGTATTTTCTATAGAGTATGAGGGGGAGAAAGATGTAACGAAGAACAAATACTTTGATACTGTACTATACTGATTTTTCAGAGGACTGATTACTTTCACTCCCTACCTGGGTTCAATTCAGACTCCATGTACTATACTGCATGTGTCCAGTGCTTTGTCCTCTTCTCTGTACCAGCCCTGTGCAGGTTGGTAACAAAAGAGGAAAACTATCCTAGTTTGTGTGTGTGTACAACCTTTTTCGTTTTGCTGAGTTATCAACAGCTTCATCGTGTACCGTTGAAGTTAAAATTCTTACTTTTTTACTCAAGTACGTTTCAGAGCATGTAGTAAAGGAGTTGAATCAATACTTATACTATTAGTACAATAAGTAGTATATTTTTTACACTAGTATCTGTACAATAACTTTTAATCCACAGAGCCATATAGACGCAGTGAAAAGGGATAAATACCTAATTGTATGTTTAGGAAGCAAATTAATACAAAATGAACCTCGACAAACCCACATGTGAAGCCGTGCAGAGTCAGGACAGGTGATGGTGGGCTGTAAACCACTGGACAGAAGAAAGTGACAGCTTGATTCACTCCAGTCCAGACGGTGGCGCTAACGCACTTCTAACCGACATGTTAAGACCGCGGCAGGAGTGAGTGTTGACAGCTCCACTCGCCAGAGTTCACCAGTGGAACCAGAGACTGTGTGTAAGGTCCCGCTTGTAGGTGTGAGACATCATGTCGGGCAGCAGAGTGATGAGAGCCATCAGAGTGAGTGAGTTCGGAGCTCCGTCAGTTCTCAGCCTGTGTTCACAGGTGACCGTCCCAAAGCCTGGACCCAGACAGGTGAGACTCCCAGCTGCTCCCAGTTGATCACCAGGTCCAGTCCGCAGTGTTGTGCATGAACGAGTTCAAAAGAACGCGTGCTTCTCGTTGCTCAGTGCCAGTGACGCAGCGAAGTGATCTCAAACTGCGTGATGCGCCCCACCGATGACCGGGAGGGGGAAATGCGAGGCGGAACAAAAATTATGGCCGAACTAATGTTTTGACGCCCGCATCTCTTTAACGGCGGAGCACTTAGTAAACAAATTGCTATTTTTCAAGAATAGTGAACTTTACGAATCAGTTTCATCTGTTGAACGTGCATGTGAGGGAAAGTCACGTTAATTTGTTAAATCATCATCGTGTCAGGCCAGTATGAAATACCAGGAGCGGGACTGTGTGTGTGTGTGCGTGCTCCCACACAGCGCAGACATACTTTTATTTTATAGATTTAAATGATATAATTTAAGGTCTAGCCTAATAATTGGTTTCACAATGATTTGTTCTGCCTTTTGTTTTGCAGGGTAGGAATAAATAAGCAGGCAAAATACAAAAAATGTAAAAATAAATAAATTATGAATTGATACATATGAAGTACAGTTTAAGGCAAGGGGAAGTGATGGATAAAGTTTTCTTACAAAAACGAGCTAGGTCTTTCATTTTCTCTTTCGATCTTTAAACTTTGAAATGAACTGAACTATGAACTAGTTCAGAATTTAAATGGTGAACTATGAACGTGAACTATTCATGTTTACTTGTATGAACTGCACTTTGAGCTAGTTCATGAGAGGTGTGAACTTGCACAACACTGGCAGTCAGTACACACTCCTGCAGACACATCACGACACCAGTACAGTGAAGCTACTGAAGGCGACATCATTGTGTCAGTAGCACCTTTTAAACACCAGAGTGAGTCTCTTGTCTTTACAGTTGCATCATCTGACTTTACTGTTAAGTTTGGTCTCTATTTGCCTGGTGGGAATAATCTCAGCTAACAGACAGCGGCACAAAGGTTCAACTCCGGCCCTGCTCATGGGACTGGCTGCATGGCCGGACTAACTCCTGAGGGGCCCCACTGGACCCACAGAACATGTGTCCGTTTAGTTAGTTCCATAGGCACTGTGAAACCAGTATGTGTGTTGGAGCTGGGATTGCCGATTAATAAACAAGTCAACTTGCAGAAAATTAGAAAATAGCAAATGCTATTAATGATTGATTCATTGCTTTTATTGGTTTTCTTTAAGAAGAAATGTCAAATAGTCACTGGTACCAGCTCCTCATGTGAAGTTCTGCTTCAGGGTAGATTTAACATTTTTCTTGGATAACAAACACTTTCTAGACAGTACATTATTAAAGACAAAAGTTATCAGATGTTTTTATTTGTTGTGTTTGTAAGTTTCAGCCTCGCAGTTCTCATATGGTGGAACAACACAACCGTGTTAAAGTTTCACTGTGTGTTCATCACATGACAATCACCTCAGCTTGATAAAGAACAACAAACATGTTTAATATTAAGAGTTTGAAACATTTTAGGTGTTAAAACCAGAGGACGATGAGTCAACGTGGCTGATAGTGTCCTTTAGTGGCACACATTTCTAACCATGTATGTAGTATGAACCTTTGAACTGTTGATCAAGCCAAATAAACGTCATAATGCATTAATACAGTCAGTATATTAGACAATAAAATAGTAAGTAAATAATAAGACAACACAGTGTGTTATGAATAGTACAATAGTAAATAAAACTTATTCTAATTTAAAGGTTAAGATTAGCTGTTACAGTTGAGATTGGACACTTTTAGGACTCTTATTTTGTCTGTTGTGCTTGACCTTGTTTTTTTTATGTCTTATATTACCATAAAAACCTCAGCATGTTTTTTTTGTCTGTTTTGAAATAGATCATGTTGATTTCGAACTGTTCTGGCTCTTCCATGATGTGTCTCCTCTGTAGGTGTTGATCCGTGTCAAGGCCTGTGGCGTGAACCCTGTGGAAACTTACATCCGTACTGGGACTTTCAGCAAGAAACCCACCCTGCCATACACACCAGGCTCCGATGTAGCTGGAGTTGTGGAAACAGCTGGTGAAGGAGTCCTAGCATTTAAGGTCTGAATGAAAAACACTGCACATTAAAACAGAATTATTGGTGGATACGGTCCATATAAAGCATGTATATAAGTACATATACAATTGCATATCATCCATTTGCTGGTGTTAACCACTAGATACAAATACAAAAAAACATATTGGAAGCATTCATCCTGTTTGATTAACACCAATAAAAGCTGCTGTTATTAAACATACACCTTGCGTGTGCTTGTGCGTGTGTGTTGCAGGCAGGAGATCGGGTCTTCACCACAGCCACCGAGTCTGGAGCTTATGCAGAGTTCACTGTAGCAGCTGACGACTGTGTCCACAAACTGCCTGATGCTTTAGATTTCACACAGGGAGCAGCCATAGGGATTCCTTACTTCACTGCCTACAGAGCTCTGATTCACAAGTAAGACCATGTCACTGTTATGGGCTGCAGCTGCACCGTGGTGGTGAAGGAACAGATGCATATTAGGCTTCACAGGCCAAGAGTCTTTTTTATTTCCAATTTTGTTTACATATTCAGATATTTTCCCTACATCCCTCTGTACATTGCACAACAATAAGATTGTTATGCAAAATGTTGTTTATAGGCTCACAAAAGACATTTAGCTGAAGGTAAAAACTGCTCCAAATATGCTCAGAGTATAAAGAAAATAAAAGTCATCAAGTGTTGCTGGTGTATCTTCATATGATATCATTGTCAATCCCAGTGTCAGGCTAAACAGATGCTTAAATGATATGAGAGCAGTTTGATTGCACAGAACATTTTCTGTATTGACTAAACGTTTTTCCTCCACTAACTAACATTTATCTGTTCAGGTTTTTTATACAGAAAATATGTGATGTCTTTTGATATGACAGAATGTGTTTATTATTAATTTGTTGTGTTACAGAGCCCATTCAAAGGCTGGAGAAACTGTCCTCATCCATGGAGCCAGTGGAGGGGTGGGAGTTTAATTTGTATTTGTCAATTTACTTAAAACAGTTTAAATTTTGTCTACATCCTAATTATCTCTCTTTTTGTGTGTGTGTGAGTCCATGTGTGTAGGTGGGTGTGGCCGCGTGTCAGTTGGCCCGTGCTCTGGGTCTCAGGGTGTTGGGAACAGCAGGGACACCAGAGGGAATGAAGCTGGTCCTCAACAATGGAGCTCACATGGCCTTTAATCACAGAGAACAGGGCTACACAGATAAAATCACGGTAAACGCACAAGTACACAAACACCAGGAAGAAAACTCCTTTTACACAATGAAGCAATTGAGTCATGTTTCCTGAATGTCTTCAGCTCACTGCATCACGTGTTGTTTTTTCCCTTCACATTTCCAGAGAGGTTCTCATTTAGGGATGTTTGGATTGAATAGCTCTGGCAGTAGTCATGCCATGTTTCAGGATCCTGTAGAATGTTGATTCTGATTGGTCAGTTGTTTTGATGGTGAATTAACCTGGTGAGTAGTGAATCAGCTGCATAACACTGAAACCCCTTGTTCCAGGAAGCCACAGACGGCAAGGGCGTTGATGTGATAGTGGAGATGCTGTCAAATGTCAATCTGAGCAAAGACCTCGAGATGTTGGCCTACGGAGGACGTGTCACGGTCAGTAGCTGCACAATCTGTAGTTCTACCAAAGCCAACATCTGGTTCAGTTCCTTCTCAACTTAATAAAAGGTACCGCCAGACACCACACAAGGGATTAAGCTCCAAAGATTTAACCCACCTGACTTCATCTATCAGCTCCACATACTATATTTTCAGGAATGTTTAGGAATTGATCATCACACAAATGCTCTGCAGTTACTTTTCTCAAAAGTCAGTTAACGTGAATGAGGAGGCACTGATTTAGGTAAAATATTGCAATGATCATGTGATTGTGGTGGGAATTCATCACTAGCTTTATTTATTAAAACAATAAACTGTATTTAAACCACATTTTTCTGAAAAACTTAAAATGTTCAAGCAGACATTTGAGCTGAAAGGGACAAGTCCTTAATTATTAGCTCTACCTCTCAGACTCATCTCTCACTGACATGGTAAACATCTTTTGGTTTAGCATGACTTTCAAAGGAAGTCATTATCTCCATCTCCATGCTAGTGAAGTCGGTTTTTTGATGGACCAGGTCCTAAAAGTAGTGGACAAGGTAAGATATCTGGCTCACATCATTAGGGGAGATTTCTGTGAAGATGACAATGTGCTGTAAACTGTATGTACAGTAACATGTTGGCTTGCGTGTTGCCTGTGTACAGATGATGTTAGGATAACACTTTTTTGTGAGCTTACTGTGTTCTCCACTTTACACGGTACACTTGAGGTGCAGCTGTAGTTATGCAACAGTAATAAAGCATCAGGTGGTAAACAGTGATGCATTCAGAATTTTGCTGAAATGTCCAAGATGGACAAGTGCAGGCCACATGCTTTATGTTTAAATTTATGCATCAATTAACTGACTCAAAAAAGTTGATTATAAGGGCCTTAACTGAGACACTACTAATCTTGTTTTATGAAACGCTGGAACAAATGTCTTTGTTTAATCTCTGTGGATTTGTAAATCGTGATGATTGTATTTCTATATTGTTGTCTAGTATTTTGTCATTTTTGATAACCTATGACTCTGAAATATAGCTAAACCAATAAATCCACATGTAAATCATAGAAGAGATGCTCTTTATAAATGCAGAAATTGCTGGGGTACACTGTATTAATTAACTGCTAATGCATAATTCATTATTTGTGAATTGTGCCAATAGACTTGCAGTTCACTGACCTCACTGATCCCATGGCACCAATATACTTCCTGTTTAAATCACCAAGACTTTGAAAAACCCTGGTTGACATCAGTGTTGACTTGTCGGTCACCTATCAAAATGACGCAGATTCCCCTGAGGAGAAATGACCAAGTGAACAACAAGTTCACCACTAATGCTCAAATACACATCAGCAGGCTCCACCCCACTCCTCCAATTATGCTTACTTTTAAACTGTACAATTCGGGAGCTGCATTCTTCTGAGGCTGCATTCTCAGCAGACTGTCCCAATTTGAAAGCTCCTCCAAATATGGACGACAAATGCTTCTTTCCAACTCCAAGTAGCATATCCAATGCTACTTGTGCTTCTGTGACAAACTGAGGTGATGGCGGCAGCAAGCGAGGTGAAACCGCAGAATAATTTATTTTAAAATGGTGGTACTCAACAGAACACCTAATGGTTCAAATGTTTCAAAAAACCTTCTTTTCAATGTCTAAATAAACCAAAGAACTTTTTCAGAAGCTCTGTTGCGAGGCAACAGCTGTTGGGGCGGTGCTAACTTTTGATGCAATATGAAGACCAGACAGTCTCATTTCAGATCAGCCAACACGGCTAATGAAGGATGTCAGCTGCGTAGACCTGGTCCTCTGAAGGTTGCGGCCCCTGAATTGAGGTTTAGTCATAGGTTTGGTTTTCAGTTCCCAAAACCAAACCTATTCTTGACTCCATGTAGCACACAATGTCTTTGTCTGTTTATTTAGCCAGCTAATGACCTGATGTTTGGTAGTAGCATCACAGTTGTATCACAGCTGGGTCAATTCCTTGCACTTTATCTCTCTCACCTTTGCTCTCCTCTTACTCCCTTAGGTTGTTGGCTCCAGGGGCCCCATAGAGATCAACCCGAGAGACACCATGGCTAAAGAAAGCAGTATCATTGGAGTGGTTCTTTACTTTGCTACACCGGTACGAAAATCACATTTGATGGTTTGATTTGGTCAGATTTGTTTTCATTGGATTCTGTTATGTTTCATGTTCTGTTTAAGGCTTCACATACTGTATGTGTCTGAGATTAATGGCAGATGTTCTATCCATTAGCCAACACAATTAAGTGTAATACTGTTTACAGTTTGGAAAGGTTACTTCTACCCCCCTACGCCAGCAAATCGGAAAATTCTGTTGTCCCCTCACAAGTCTTGGCTGAAGCAAGAATTTGACCACAATCACATTATAACATTACCACAAATAATGGATAGCAAACAGCTTTTGACATGGAGGCAAGAAAAGCTGATCCTGCTACAATGCTCTATTTTTTTAAAACATTTTCTACATATCTTTTCCCTCGCTCTTCCTCCCTCTTCCATTCTCAGGAGGAGACGAAAGAGTGCGCAGCATATCTCTACGCAGGAATGGAAGCTGGTTGGCTGCGTCCAGTCGTCGGTTCCCAGTATCCACTTGACAAAGCTGCCCATGCCCACCAAGACATCATCGAGTCCCCTGGGGCAGCTGGGAAGATAGTCCTAACCATGTGATGCCATGACAATACCACAGGTCATTACCTAGGGTTGGGGCTGTTGATAAAGTAGAGAATACAACAGCAATTAAATATGAATGAAAAGAACTATGTATTTTTTCATACATTTTAATAAATCATGCTCACAAGTGATGATGTGACAGTCACTGTTGTCTTCCTTCCATGGTAACATTAGTGTGCATTTGCTGCAGTGGGTACAAAAGGTGAAAAATGGTGCTGTTAGTTATCAACCTATGGCATTATCATGTGGACCTGCTGCTGGATGCCTTTTGGCTTTACAGAGTTTTATAGTGAGTTCCAGCTCATTATTTAGCTCATCTGGTCGACAGCTTCAATGTCACCACTCATACATTTTATTTCACCAGAATCTCAACAGTGCGGTGCCAGTTGATAATCGAACGTTACATAGTCCACTCTCCTTATCAGTGTGGACTAATCTAATGAACCAAATTGCTGTTTGCGGACCTCAAAGGAACCAATGTTTTTCCATGATTAACCGTAATCATTAATTAATACACGTTTTTCTACTGTACAGCTTCTAATTTGATCGTCAGTCGCCATCATCTTTTCAAGGTCATACAAGCCTGTGAGATGTGAAATGAGAGTAAGGAATTAGACAGCTGATATATAACATCCCAAAGAAACTTGAGAAGATGGGACCTATGTATATGTACAATATCATCGCCTTACAAGCAAATTAACGAAAAACCTTTTCCCAATTAAATAGCTAATAAAAACACTAAAATTGTTGGGACAACTCCATCAAAACTATTGATATTAAGGAAAATAATTAGAACAAAAGAGCTAAATTCAAGGTTCATTTGTGGAAAGTGGGTCAGAGCTGACATCTGTTCCTCTCAGGTGACAGTCGTCTCTCCATGCTCCATTCACAGCCAGGTCACCTTAGCTACACACACTCATATACACAATGGCTGTTACAGCACTGTAGCAACCGGTCAGTGATGAAGCAGTGAGTTTAAATCCCCTGACAACAGACATCCAACTGAGCTAGAGTTCATTCATATGGATTCATATGGGAGTGGATTGTACCATGTCCTAAGCAGGGGTGGTCGTTTGGGTTCCGATCAACAGGTAAGCAGTTTATAGTGTTTTTTATATGGTATTGGACTCAGCCGTTATTTGTTTATTTTGGGAGGATGTTTTTGATTGACCAAAAATAGGCAACTGATATAAGAAAATCTATGACATTTAAAAATCAATCTGTCACAAGTTTAGTTATCCCTGGTATAGGTAGACATACTAAGAGAGAAGTTGTTCCTCAGCTACGGTTACCATGGAAAACATGGCTGTATATGTGCGCATACTTCTGGGAGGCAGAGCAACGTTTGTCTTTGCATTGAATGCACTGTTTCGAATGAACATGACTGATAATAGAGTTAAAGTTATTGTTAATCAGCTGTATTGTTATCTCCTACTGAAATAATTGAATTTTTTCATCAAAAGCTTATATGGAGGGAGAAGATATTCTGTTTACAGCCTGTACTATATCTAACCATTGTCCATGTCTGGGTTTGTTCCTATCAAACCAGTATCAGGCTTATTGCGGTGGCCTGTCTTCCAGCTGGGAGTAGAATTTTGACCAGATACCTATCTTCCTCCAGAACCATCACCATCCTTTATAGGCAGCTAGTAAACAATGTGTTTATCAGAGCTTTTGTCTGGGAGAGATGATAATGATTTTATGTTGAGGGTTGATGAGAACATTGAGGTTTAACCGTATACTCACAGATTGATAACTGAACGGGCAGACGAGGCAAGGCACCTGGTTATCACCTGCAAAAGAAACACAAACACACGGTACAATGAAAAGATGCACAAAGACCACTGACACTATTATTATTATTATTGAATATTCATATTAAATCAAATAAAGTGTGACATTTTGGTTAGTGGTGCTATCTGTACTAAGTTCACACAAAATACACCCTACTTCCCTTTGAGGTGAAACTGCAAACATGTAAGTATATAACTCTGTCATGGAAAACTTCTGCAGTTGCTCATATTCACTAATCAGCCACACTAATCTGTTAATAATATGAAACCCTGCTGTTGTTTGGTAACTCATAATATTTCATCAGAGGGGAGGGCACACTACAGAGAAGTCTATCAGGTGAAGAGCTTGAGCAGACACATCAGCGTCATGGCTGTCATCCATCAGTGTCCTCCTTGGATGACCTGAGTTTCCTCTGATAATACCACACACACATATATATTCTCTCTCTTCACTTAATTCATTTAACTTGTTTAAAGGTCCCAGTAGATGACGATGGTGATAATGATAAAGCTCTGCTGGGTTACAGCCCTATAGAAGAGATGCTACCTTATCACCATGTTACTTGTACTCTGACACAATATCACCTGTAAGTACAATCATTTTTCATTATTTCCCCTCGAGCACTGGGATCAGTGACCCCTGTGGACCGTTTGTCAGGGACTGAGCATGTACCTGGTAGGTCAACAGACAAAATGTCAGCTGTGGGTGCGGTTCTACCTGGAGGAGAAGCAGTGGGGCTGTCTGGAGACAGCATGGAGGCAGCTAATGGGTCTGTTCCAGGTGTCTGTGTGCCTGGTGTATCTACACACAGTGGATCCTCTACAGCCGCTGATGGAGCTGCTGCACTGCTGCAGCAGGAGTATGTGTCAGAGGAGGGAGGCTGGTGCTCCCTGAGAGGACATCCAGCCGACCCCCCCCCCACTGCACTGGAGAGGAAAATACCCTAGTATTACAAATGAGTTGGGTTGATATATTCAATTCAGAAAATATCTAGAGCTGTTCACTCTTAATTAATAAAAATTATTTAATGCTCCCTGCAGGATAATTTCCCCACAGCACCAGGTCAATGTCTCTGCTGCATTGGGAGCCGTAGTATCTGAGTGTTAAATGAGTGCTAAGGGAAGCGGAGACAAGAAGAAGTTAAATACGATAACTGATCAGTTGAGGATACAGTCTCTGGGCTCAGGTTCAGATGCGGGCTCAGCAGGAGATCCACCTTACCTTACAGACAATCTGACCGAGGCGAACCAGTCTTATACAGGACAGGACATGGACATACAACACAAAGGGGGGTGACCGGGGAGAGAAACAAAAGGAAAGGGCAGGACGCAGGTGGGTCCAACAATGAGAAACTTCATTTTTAGATTTCTGTTTAAATCTGTGTAAAGATGACCAATTGTCAGTGTAGTGTACAGAAAGTGAAGGGGTCTGAATATTTTCTGAAGAAACTATATTTGATGGATTGTTTTAACAAAGGTCAGACAAAGCACGTCTAGATGTTAAATATCATAAAGTTTTACTGAAGGGGGGATTCAAGTCATCTGGGACATCGGGTAATGTGGGACACGTAAGCTTCTGTCTGTTTATTTCCTGTTCTAACGAAATCTAGTCATCAGGACTTTTACTATAGGTTTAGCATGGACATCATGTGACTGACATCACATGACTTAATGTGAGTGATGTCAAAAAGAAGCTCCCCAGCTTGAAATTGCATGACAAGGTCAATGAAATAGGTTCTGAAACGGTAATGTTAAGGATATAAACCTGTCATAATATAGACAATGTTCCTAATTGTTATCAAATTATGTTAATGATCCATTCAGGCAATAAAATACTCTAGAATTGTTTTAAACCGTTTTTTGTTTATCAAACTGAAACTTGACTTTATCCCACTTTATCAAACAGGATCAAACAGGATTGATAATGTGGGACACCATGTGTTGGGTAATCTGACACAGTCAAACAACAGGAGTCCAAGGGTAAATCCAGTTTGTCCCTGTCTGTTTAAACTGATCTGGTCTGGTTAGTTAACAAGCACATAATCAGTTTGCTATGTAAACAACAGAGATGATCCAAAATGCACAGAAGAAGTCCTGTGGTCGGCCGCCACTGGTTTCACCAAGCATGTGGAGACTGCAATGGGTGATCGAGGATGATGATGGTCTCTAGCCTCAATGCAAAGATTAATCAGTTTTTTCTTTTTTATTTTGAAAGACCCTTAATAGAATGTATTAAATTAATATTTAAGTTTAGAATAATAGTTGATTAATTTATGGTTCTTTATGAAGTAATTTTTTCATAACTCTTTTCAAAAATTGGTAATATTTAGCTAGGCATGCATAAAGCATGGTGATTAAAGGTGAGGGGCGGCTGTGGCTGAGGGGTAGAGTGGTCGTCCTCTAACCTGAAGGTCGGCAGTTCGATCCCCAGTCTGACCCATCTGCATGCCGAAGTGTGCTTGGGCAAGATGCTGAATCCTGAATGGCCCCCCATAGCATAACAAAGTGCTGCTAATAGATGCACTGTGTTAATGGGTGAATGTAAAACAGTTGTCATCAAGACTAGATATATAAAGCGCTATATAAATACAAAATCATTTACCAAAACCATTGAAGCTTTTTTAAAGCATAATGCAAGTGTCCCTGATAACCAAGTGTCCCAGATACTAAAAGCTGTGTTTTTGATATCTCCATTGTTTTTGAAAACCACCCATTATGTCCTTTTTATTTATGTTGGTCTCCAGTCCTGAAGTAACATATGTCTCTCACACAGTTCAATATTTAGCTATGTTCATCAGCTAGGTACCATGGATTCATCAGAACCTGCTCCTGTAAACACCTGGATAAGAGAAATATAAATAAAGGCTATAAAGATGCTACAATGCTAAAATGCTGCAAGCTGCAGAGTAAGTTATTCCCTGTGGGTTCATCACTACATATAATCAATTGTTATGTTACATATGGTAATTTTGTCTATTTTTAAAATAGATTTTTACTCAAATCCTTTTGTTAATTTGACTCAGCTCTTACTGTTTTGTGGTATTCACTTAGGTGAGCAAGCTCCTCAAATTCCCAGCCACTGAATTTATGCTGGGAACGTTGACTCCAGATGATCCTCAGTGAGCTGGACTTGAGAACAATACACCTAGAGGAAGTAGGTGCACCCCCCTGTTTTTGCCATCAGGGGGCAGTATGTGCCTGCTTAGAGAAACAGCTTATTCAAATAAGATGTGAATCCATGCAATAAAAACATTTATTTTACTCTTCAACAGTCTTATTGAAAACCAGCTGATAAAACTCACAAAAATCACTTCATGATGAATGGCATTGTCTTTAGAATGTAACATGTCAACAGTTCCATACCTCATCATGTGGAGACTTCAGAATTATGCTTAATGGTGGTTATAAAAAGTAAATAATAAGCAATATTGAAAAGAAAGACATTCTCTCGAATTGTTCATCTTATCGAATCCAGTCCCAGCCTGCTCCAACCACCAACACTTGTTAGCAATATTGTAGCTGTGTCCCCAGGCTTGTCTGTGTGTAATGCAAATGTTGCAGAAGTGCCTGCTGGGTGTGTGATGGAGCTGCCGTGCCCCTTACCCAACTCTAGACCAGTTTCTACTGAAGAATGAAAATATGCTCCGATATCCTGTGACTTACGCTTCCGATCCATTAGTATCTGCTCACCTCTGGCTGAACTGATTATTAATCACACTGATTATTAATCTTATGTGAATCAGACCAATAACTAACATGATAAGGATACCTAAGGTCTAACCCGTCCCTACTTCACACTGGCTCTTAATCTTTTCAATATTGAGGGAAAACTGTTTTTATAGTATCAGCTTATCTGACATTTAAAATTCTTATATTTTATTCTTGAATCACCCTTTTTTTTGCGTTACTCAGTAGTAAGAAAAAATGATTGTCTCATAAAGTCACAAACCCAAGTGTTGCTTTGTATGAAATGAATTAAAATGTAAAGATCTTATCACGATTAATTTTCCATAATAAACGGACAGCTTCTTTTTCTCGCACTCAAAGTTCTGTAAACTAGTATCAGTGTTTGAGAAATGAGGTATCACCAACCCTCCGCTGAGCAGGCAACCTGCAACCTTGTTGTCACGGGAAATGACAAATGTCAGAATTGGGAGGGATCCAAAGTTGGCTGTACTTCTAATCAATGCTGATGCCTAAATGCGAGCATACTTAAAATAACTGTTTCACAGGTACGGCAGCTTTAGAAAGTAATTCAGCCTCGGGGAAAGGGCCCACCTTTCAGCACAACAATGACCACAGGCCAACACACTGGAACAGCCTCAGGATGAGTCTCTCTGTTCTTGAGGGCCTCAGACACAAAGCCCAGACATGAAGGTGGCAGTTCAGAGAAATTTCCATCCAATCTGATGGAACATGAGAGGATCTGATGTGCACAATTAAAAGGGATTAAACCACCAATTCTGGAAGCTATAATTGCTGCCAAAGGGGCTTCTACATAAATACTCAGTTAAGGGTCTGGATAGCTTTGTGTTTGTGGTTACTGGTTAAAATCCCGATTTTGGCAGGGGTCTTCCTGTGTGGAGTTTGCATGTTCTCCCCATGTCAGCATGGATTGTCTCAAAGAACTCCTTCACACATTCAGATTGAGTTTAGGTTTAACTGAACACTCCTAACTGTCCCCAGGTGTGAATGGTTGTTTGTCTCTATATGCTGGTCCTGTGACACACTGTCGGGGCTGCGACCCACCACGTGGCTCCTGATCTATGTTAAAGATCAGTGAAGACAGTGGCTTTCTTGATGTAAAGTTAACATATTAATCCAAAATGAATCTAATCCAAAGGTGTTTTAGTCTGGACCAGAGACCCGGCTGAGAAAGGGATGAAAACAATCGAGTCTCGGTTGAAACTATTTTTACAAGAAATTATTAGAGCTAACAAATGCATATTTGACAAGATTTCAAAGGCTTTTGTTTTACAATTACAGCTCCCCTGCTCTGAGTGAATGCAAAGGCCAAGGTACACACAGTGAACTGTGTCACAGCAGAGCTAAAGAAGTACATTATTATGTGCGCATGATTAAAGCAGCTGCCACAAATAGTTGGGAAATCAACATCATAAAAGAGGCAGGTTTTGGAGTAATGACTGCACATCAATGCAGCACTGACTTTATTCTCAAACACATTATAAGAATCTAAAAATAAAAAAATCTTCATGGTAGTTGTTGCCCAGAGTTCCTTCATCTGCCAAAAAAAACATAGTAATACAAAGAGATACAGAGTGAGAGATATGTCTCTCATCAATCATCATCATTAACACTAAAACAAACCTTGAATTGATTAAAAACAACATTAAAACAGCGAACCCAGCAATAGTTATAGTTTTTTAAATAGCCTCTCAGCACAGAGGGACAGAGATGACAAGAGACCATGCAAACCCAATCAACTGCTCGCTCTCATTAACACTTCACACACTCACACATGCAGGTTGGATCCAGATCAATATTATCAACAGACATATGCCAGGAGGAGGAGCTGTCATTGTACAAAGGAGTATTTCTGTTTCTTTTCTTTTAACAAAGAATTCTTTGACATTTCATTATTTCAAAAGACTAAAATACATTGGATTTCTACCCCAGCACATGTGAAACTTCTCTGCGAGAGAACAATTAACATTTCTTTTAAAAGCTACATAATTCAGTCACGACTGTGTTCAGCACTGCTTCAGAATCACATGTTCTTTTTGTCTCTATAGACATTTTATTGGACTTCAGTCCATATTACATCAAGCCGAACGCTGATATTCATATAATTAGAGACACAATTTGTGAGAATCTGTGGTATTGGGTTATTAACCCTTCATTTGCGTAATGTGCTCCTCTGGCTTTGGTTGTAGAAGGATCAACAGCTAACAAAATTATGTTACAGCAATTTACACTCTTTGAAATGATGTTAACACCATTTTTACAAAATGAGAAAGTAGATATGAAATTTTGAGGGCTCACTGGAAATTGGACAGAAGTATATACATTTATCAGCATGGTTCACAGCACAGTACCTGCCCACCTCTTCTCGCTGGTGTACACATTTTCTTTTCTGCAGAGAAAAGATCTGACTGTGATCTTGTCAGTTTGTAACACTGTCCTTGTCCCTCAAAGGAGAATTAACACACAGAAATGCTCTTTTTTTGGAGTGTTGACCTCAGGTTTGGTTCAGGTTCAGGTGGTCTCTGTGTGGGTTGCGCCCTCTTGGGTTGAGATCGGACGAGGCTTGTGTTGGTGTAGAGGTGAGGCTGGAGGTTTCCATGGTGTGGCAGTTCAAGGGCTTGGCGTAGGTTTGTCCTGAGATTAGCTCAGATACAGAGTTTTGTCTCTCTGAACAGCTCTGTGAGGAGAGGAGAAACAGAATGAGCTTAAAGATGGAACAAAACAGTCAGCGACAGTGACCACTACAGTGGATATGTTTGACAGTGGAGGGGGCTGATATTAATGTTTATGGCTGGAATGCAAACAAAAGGGCTGGGCCTATAAACACAAATGGATGACTGAATCATTGGTCAGTCTGTGAAAGGATTCTATAAATGGACATGTGTTAGACCATATGATGGAGTAATTATCTCCAACAGACAAAATGGGGATACACATTTGCCACTTGCCATTTTTCTCCTTTTTATATTCCCCTTATAAATTCCACACTCCCATAATCCCCTTTCTCCCTCCTCCATTTTGCATATTCGCAGCAAAGAAGTAAAGAACAGACAAAAAAAGAGAGGTCACAGTGAAAGTTTCCAACTCAGTGCCTTTGTTGCTTGATTCTCAAGACTTTTCAGGATCTCTACCAAAACATTTTTTTTCAATAAAGCAACAAATCCATTGACTTTCTGGACAAACATACTGTTCTGTCAGTAAGACGAGGTCACTAGTTCAGCACCACAAGTACGAGGTGCTTGACATTATTAACATGCTAATCAGCATATTACATCATACAGCAGTATTTAGCGACTTTTCAAGGATGATTGAACTAATTTCCACAGAAACTCATTGTTTACAGTGGTTCCAGAACAGTTTTTATCTACATCCTCAATTTAACATATTGACCACACACAATCCACACATACATTAGATTGTATCAGACCTGGTCCTTTTTGGATTACCAGGATGCAGGATTGTATCAAATTCAACACAAGAATAAATTACTCTTTAAAAACCCATCATGGTCAATGACTCTACCTACCCATTGCCGTGGTAATCTGTGCTCCAGTCCAGAGAGGGGTGGTGATTTGGTGTGTGTCGACCCAGCTGGTGGTAGTCCACTGATGATGGCATCACCGCTCCACCATTAAGCATTCCTCCTCCTAGTTGCTGGTAGTCAGACCGGAGAGAGGGATGGTAGCCCTGAAATGAAAAATCAAATATTTCATGATAAAGATCTATATTTATATAGAACTTTTCGAGTCTTGATGACCACTCCAAACACTTTACAGTACAGTTTTCCCATCCACCCATTCACATACAATTCATACACTGCACAGCCGGAAGGGGCAATCTGGGGCTCAGTATTTTGAGTCTGGACACAGACTGCGTAAGCACAATGAGAACAGAGGATGGCTGCTCAGCCATGTACAGATTCAGTGTATTTTCATATAATATGATACAAATAATATTTCAGTTGCTGATACAAAGATGAGTGTAATACCAGTTGAGTAATGCTGCTGCAACAAGAAGATGCATTTTTATGTTCCTCTTATAGAGGAGGTGCTAGCTAAAGGTTGGTGGGTTCTACTTTCTGATCTTTCTAAAGCTGACTGTGACGGAGTCTTATAAAAGCCATGGAAGTGTGGTTTTAGTTTGCATGGAAGAGAAGAGTGGCTGTCTATCACAACCAGACAGACAGTGAGCGTGAGGCAAACCTCACCCAGGGGAAGAAATGCATCCAGAAGTTACTTTTAGTGGTTCTAATCACTGATTTGGCAAAACACTGCTATTTGCTTCTGGAGTTGCCACGTGTGGTTGCATTCCTCGAAATTCCTCTCTAGTATCAAACACGCAGTGATCTCATACTAAACTCTCAGCAGCGGTAGTGTTTTTTTTACTCCTGCTTCGGAAACCTAACACCTAGTTGATGTTAGATTTGGGTGTCCAAAAAGTCTGTAACTTCCCAAAACCAACTATTCAAAATCATTCTCACTTCATACTGTGATTGGCCAACTTTGTAGCTGTGTGTCTCTTTTTTACTCGGACACTATTAAGTTGAATAACCGAGTATTACACTTTGAATGTCTTCCCGGAGAGTCAGTAATCCTTAGGTTTCGATTCTACAACCTTGCAGACACAAGCTGAGGACACCAGTTGTTCTGATTATATCTTATGTCTAGTCCACTAGGAGGGGTGCATGAGCAGTTGGTGCCCTTGTGGCTTAGTGGCTGTGCAGACTGGTGAGGACAAGTCAGCCTGGACACAACTAATTGGAGGGTACAGGACATCCCCTGATCACAAACTTCATGTCACCCTCATGTACTTGTGAATTGGGAAAGTGTAACCTTAGCTTTAGCAGTAAAATTTGCTCATAAAATTGCACTCTTTCTTTAGAGTCATAACTAAAGCCTTTTTCAGACATGAGCTATGTAGAAATCTGCACACTGGGGTCCGACACTCAGACATGTTCACAACAATAGAGAAATCTCCAGAGAGATATAGTTTTTTTTCATTGTTGCGTCCATCGCATTTTAGAAACGTCATCGACACGCCCACATGCTGTCACTGAATCCTCCAGAGAATCTCCTGCTGTTTGCTAACTCATTCAAACGTTATCCGAGTGAGTTTTTATTAAGGGGCTGGTCGGAGGAACTCCGGAGAATGTGCTTCTCACATAGAGCCCCTCCGGCTATTTTCAGATACAGTATTCAGGAGTTCAATGCAGATCTTAAAGCATCTGACGTCAAATGTATACACAGTGGGATATCAAATCAACTATATTTTTATTGTCCCATAGGGAAATTTGTCTTGGGCCAAAGTGCTACAGCAGCTGCTGTCAGACATATTTATACACTTTCCAATGTTGGTCAAACAAAACCTCTGTTAATCCACCTAGAATTAACAAGAGCAAAGATGCTCCTTGTTGGAGTTATACTCCAACAATTGAGACAAACTAAGTAATCCATTGATAGTTAACAATCAGGAGCTATTAGGCAATTCTGGAAAGTTGTTATGATGTTACTTGTTTACCACATGTGTTTAAAGGTTGATGTGTCTTATTTATTTCCTCTTACTATGTATATTAGTCTGTGGGCAGCTGAGAGCACTTCTTCAGTAAAATGGTTTCTGATGAACATGGAGACAAACCCAACTTAAGTAGAATGGAAACAGAGCCATTACAGGTTCATCAGCAGTAATTACTAAGTAATTTGCCAGGAGGGAAAAATTAGGATGGACAGTAAGAGGAGAGGAAGAGGAGGAGGTGAAGAGAGGAAATGTAGTATCAGACCGTAAGAGATGGGAAAAGGGGAAAAGTAAATGCAGTGAGAAAATGTGCATGGTTGTGTGCATGTGAGTGAGAGAGAGAGAGAGAGAGAGAGAGAGAGAGAGAGAGAGAGAGAGAGAGAGAGAGAGAGAGAGAGAGAGAGAGACAGAGCCTGAAAGGGAAGTTAATCTGAGTGTTGTGAGTGAAAGAGGAGGACAGCAGGTGGTTGGGTTCTCCCCCCTCGCCTCCCACTCTCCTCCTCTACCTCACCTATTCATCCATTGTTTAGCAAATTCTTCTCCTTCACTCCTTCACAAAGACCCCATCTGCCTCTTTTGTCTCTCTCTCTCTCTCTCTCTCTCTCTCTCTCTCTCTCTCTCTCTCTCTCTCTCTCTCTCTCTCTCTCTATCCCCCCTTCCCCCATCATTTCCCACTCTTCACTTGGAAAATAAAAAAGTTAGGGGCTCTGTCACTGTGTCCTCTTTTTTGTTTATTCTTTCCATCTTTGCTAAGAATATGCAAAAATGGAGGATTAAGGGAGTGGGGGATTTAAAAGTGCTCGATAAAAAGAGGGCAGGAATGGGAAGTGAGACTCGACGGCAATCCATCCCCCCATTTTTTAAACTACTTGGAAGAGACACCATCTGACCGTCTCACACAAGACTGAACACAAGTTCATATTTATTATCCAATACAGCCACTCGGCTTCCTCTTGTTTCGGTTAACGATCAACTGAGTGTTTGACTGACTGAGGCTACATGCCTAGCACTACGTTTTCGTTTGAAAATTGTGTTTTTCAAAATAAAACGATCTCTGTCCAAACGGGAGTATTGGTTACGTATCAGTTTTAATCCCTATCCATACTGACACACCAAAAACACGCGCACCATGTGACCACTCACATACACGCAGGAAGCATTTGTTTGTTACATTCAGAAAGAGGAAGGCTAGAAACTGGAAGCAGCAACTGGGAAAAGAAGGTAGCAGTTGGATCATTATAAAATGCAGAATTTAACTGCACAGCAGCTGTTAGCAAAGACAACAGAGTCAGCAATGCTTGTAATTGATTATCCATGTTGCATTCGACACTGGTAGCCGAGGCCAATGTCGGTTGTTTTCTTCCAGAGAAGGGTCATGTGATAAGAACCTGAAGAATCAATAGGATACGTAGTGCCCGGTTGTGAGTGTCTATGTCATTCTTTCTACCCATCTCTCGTGTAGTCAATCAGTGAACCTACGGCCATAGTTCAACTCTGCTGGGGATATGCTTGGTGCCCAAAATAATTTTCAGAGTGTTTAAGTTTTAAATCCACTAAAACTGAGATGTTGGGAAAAGCTGCAGGCCCTGTTAATGTTTGTAATCTTGTGTCTGCTTTGTAGTCTGGGCGATCAGAAACGTAGATGCAGAGGAAATATATCCAAAATGGATTAAAAGTTGATTTCCACAAGTTTTACAAACTTGACAATTAGCAACTATCTACAACTTTACATCTTCCTCAGTATTTCAACTTGTCTGTATAACATTATCTGTACTGTCTGTATTTTTTCAGCTCATCTAATTCAGCATCAAATGTCATAACGACTCAATAATGAACATGTTTAATAATTAGGATCGGCTGGAATTAATCCCAACCACATCAATTTATTCAACTTAATCCAATACAGTTCTCTAGCATCCATCTCGTTTCCACTGTGTGTGAATGTGCGTGTGTGTTGTCTCCTCTACTGATATATTCATCTACTTCTGACTTTTGTGCAGATTCTCCAGGATAGGCCTATACTGAGTGTGATTGTGAAAATACTTTGATGACCCAAAGCACAAATTGAACAGTACAGATGATACAGTGTGGGGGTCTTCATTCCATATTTAAGGAATGTGAAGTGAACATTAAATCTGTATACACATGAGAAAATAAATAGATTCTTGGTCTGTATTGTCCCACAATGTATTGGGCAAGGAACGTGTGTGTGTGTGTGTGTGTGTGTGTTTGTGTTTGTGTGTGTTTTAAAAATAAAATACATATACGATTCTAGTGTACAGTATACAAATAGTTTGTAGCATTCAATTACGACAAAGTATTTATACTTCTGATGCAATCTCCACATCTGCCAATGCAGGCTGAGCTGTACACATCCATGATTTGAATCATTATTCAAGATGTCACCAAAGCAGGAAACTTAAGCAACATCAGTGAATCAATGTACTAAGAATTGGAAAAGATCAAAGAGGGCAATCTATGGATGGTCAACTACAATGTTATGGTAAAAACTCTAAAACATTATATGGCATAACTCTTTTTCCACAGGTTTACTGGAGAAAGAGGGCTTGATATATAACACTATAGTAAATATGATTGGTAGCAACTCTTATCCAAATCTCATTAGACACCATTAACGAAAAAGCAAGTAAAACAACATGTCACAGTGACTGACCTGTGGCATGGCAGGTGAGTGTGTCATTCCGAGTGAGTGTCCACTGAGCTGCTGGTGCTGGTGCTGGTGCTGGTGCTGATGCTGATGCTGATGCTGGTGGTGTGGACTATGTAGTCCTCCCAGATGTGCCTGGCTATGGAGGGGAGGGGTGGATGCTGCCACCACATTGCCGAGCGAGAGACCTCCCTGGTGCGGGACACTGGCCCGTGGCACAGTCCCTCTGGAGGACAGAGCCTGGAGCTGGGGGTGGATCTGGGTGTGAGGAGGAGACAGGTGTGGGCCGAGGCCGGGGCTTGAGGCATGGGAAGGATGGGACGGGTGAGGGTACGTCATGTACATGCCCTGGTGCTGATGGGGAGGGAGATGGTGAGGGTGGGAGAGTGAGCTGGAGGAAGGGTGCTGGCCTGGGTGACCGGTGTAGACTGAAGGTTTGGGTGTAAACATTGAGGTAGAGGAAGACGAGGAGTGGGGCAGCTTCATTTCATTTGGGTCATTGTAACTCTGTGGAAGGAAAGAAAGTTTTAAAGAGAATCAGTTTTACAACCCTCTGAACGGAACTGTTTATTCATTTAACACACTAAGACCTTAGGCGTCCTCTAGAAGAGCATTCTAACAGGAATGTAATGACAACAAGCCCCTAAAACCTTCATTTCCCATGATTCATAACACATACCTATTTGATTTTAGCAAAGTATTGAATTTGTCATGTATTCAAATAAAACATAAAATCCACATGGCTCATCCAGCTCTGAATCATGGGGAGTGGCAGCTTCTTTTCTTATCTGATGTGCGATGGTACTGATGATGATGCTACTCACAGAAGGTTTTACTCAACACAACATCTGCAAACAAACACTAAACTTGGGTATTTCCACACCTGGCTTAAACAACAGTAATTCCTCCCTCATGTCAAACTCTGCACAAATCTCTCGGACAGGGTTTTTATGTCTGGCTTTTCATAGCAATGAAAAAACACTTGTTGCGGTTCAGCTTTCTTTTATTATCTTGTAATCTGCTCTGTGATGGTTCATCAAGAAAAAGTGTCAATACTTAGTAGAACTGGCTTGGAGCCAGAAAGGACCGCCCTAAAGGATGTGTTGGTCTTATATGTTATTCTCTCTTGGCCCGAAGGCAGAATGTTCCCCATTCTTAAAAGAGAATTGTGCATATGTTGCATCTGAATTGTGTGTGTGTGCGTGTACTTGCACTTATATGTTTGTGCGGGCCATTTTGAGTATAAACCTTACTGAGTGAGGCCATGTTTGCCGTTCAACACATATGTGTGTGTGTGTGTGTGCGTGTGCATGTGTGTGTAGTACCTGTGAGACCAGGCTAGCTCTGTAGGCAGCCAGTTGTTTCAGATACTCCTTCTTTGCTGTCTCTGTCTTCTTCTTGTACAACTGAAACACAAAATGGTATTTCTCAAGATAAAAACTAATTTATCAAAAAGGAATTTCTACACATTTATTTAACTAGAAGTAACTCAATAGTTAGGTAACAGTTTTTATCAATGTGAACAATCTTCAGTATTGCAGGTATTTTACTCATAAGGCTAATATTTCCTCCCATCTGACTCATTTATCCAATAACACACAACCATAATAATGAATTTCCAAAGCACCAACTACAACTCTTCTCTGAATGAGTCGCCTGTTGTTGGCTATTATGCCAAGTCAGTAATAACAAATATTCTCAATTGTAATGTCAGACCTGATGTATCCTTTCACAAAGACCATGTAGCTCCACCTTGACGTCAGTCCACTGCATTTGTTTCCTTTATCATTTAACACGTTATTTCCTCCCACTAGACTTTTTTTCCATGATCTATCAAACTGAGAAAACATGACAGCCATGCTAGCAGCTCCATTAGGCTGTAGTCAGGCATATATTTGCTTTAACAAAAAAACCTTATTCAGTATTGGTTAGTAAGCTAACATGTGCACAATGACAATGTTAAAGGGATAGTTCGCCCAAAAACTTAAAAACCACTATGCGGATGGAGGGCTTGGTGTTTGCGTCCACAAAACACTTTCCAGGTTTCAGAGGTAAACAGCATTGCAGCCAAATCCATGCACCAAACATGGTGTGTATTGGTCTAACTGATGATGAAACTGCTATAGCAATCTATATGACTATAGATTGCTTCCATACTTCTATTCAAGATGATAATATGATCAACAGCGTTGATTTGCTGGTGGAGACTCTTAATCAAAGAAGGTAGATCTACCTGTTTCTGCTCCTCTCCCAGGCCGTCCCACATGGAGGCCACAATCTTTGACACTTCTCCAAAGGTGGCGTTGGGGTTCTGGGCCTTGATGTTGGCTTGGGTGTCCCGGAAGAACAAGGCATAGGCAGACACTGGTTTCACTGGCTCATTGGGGTCCTTTCGCTTCTTCTTCTTTGGCGTTTTCGGTTTCTTGATGTCCACTGTTGCTGGCCGCTTCTCTGCTACGCTCCCATGCTGAGAGGAGAAGGAGTAGTTTGAGAACGAGCTAAGTTTTAAATGAATATAATCTCTAAACTAAAACAGTGCTAGGGAAATTACATGGTTGGTTGTGGAAATGTTGTGTAGCAATGAATGCATCAATAAAAAATATGCTATTACATTACATGTCATTTAGCTGACGCTTTTATCCAAAGCGACTTACATTTTTTGAACACTCAGCATTTATGAGGGGCCATTTAGGGGTTCAGTATCTTGCCAAGGACACTTAGGCATGCAGATGGGATAGAGTGGGATTCGAACCAGCAACCTTCTTGTTGCAGAGCACCCGCAGAGCACCCGCTCTATCCCCTAGGCCACGCTCTCCCCCACCTATGCTATGATGATTATTCTTTGTTTTTGTAATTTTCCCTTCTTTCACCCTGGCGTTTGTTAGACTGGTGTACACAATTGGTTATTTGCATTTATTATTATGAGTCCATATATTATAATAATTAAATCATGTTTTACCAATTGAATGGGATGTTTTTTAAATGAATGATATCATTTGGTACTACTTACCAATAACGAATATAAGGGACATATTTAAATAGTACATTTATTAACTAATAATAACTAAGTCCAATTAAAAGACTATTATTTCAAAGAAGGTGAGCCAAACAAGCATCATTGTGAGATTTGTCTACAAACAAACATACAATCTAATCAATGTGAAGAATGACATTTCCAAAATAAATAAAAGATAAATATATATTCAATGCTCAACAATTTTGTCACAATGTTAACCTGTAATTAGCTACCAATTATGAAGTTTTAAATGGGACACTTTCATGATATGATCAGAAAATAGCAGATCTATCGAATAAAGAATTACTATCAAACTTAAACATTTCAAGTATATCGGTTCTGTCAGATGGAGGATGAAAGAGGCTTCAGAAATGATGTGCACATTACATACAGTCAATACAGTATCTCTAAAGTATTTTCCACAATTTGTACCAATGTAGTGTACTCCTGTAGTGGGCTGTATCAACTTAATTTAATTCTCCCATCTGCTTATGTCAGTCTATTATTGAGCTATGAGATTCTTTCTCAGTATTTGTCTATGGAAACATCAGGGATATCTTGAAATTGTTCAAATGAATATCAAGAGCACATAACAGTGGAAGAAGTTACTGCTGAACAAGTTTCTACAGCTCTAGTCAGGGAGCATCACTGACAGAAACAATAAAGACAGGGACTTAAATGGGAGGGTCTGTGCTCCAGTTACTACTCACATTGGTGGACAACTCGCTGCTGATATCAGTGACAGGAGCTTTGCATATTCTAAATTTTTTGAATCTAAAGAAACTAATTTAAAAAAAGAAAACCAGAGTAATAATCAATTATTTACCAGTGAAAAGGATTAATGCAGAAATAAAAACTTGCTAGCAAGCTAGTGAAACATGTATAATTTCTTGTAATGTTGCCCGTATATAACTCATAGACAAGAGGAAAATAATGCTGGTAACTCAAAAACAAAATACTTTACTTTGCTTTACACAACCAACAGCCATCATTATCATTGACAAAATAATCCCAATGGTAATACAGTTGAAACAACTAGTCTCTAAAACAGCTTCAACACAAATTCAGCACTGAAATCTTATGGAAGATTGGCTGTATCGCATTTCTGCCACATTAATTCAATTTTATTTTATTTGTAGACGCCCCAAATTATATTAAATATTATCTCAAGGCATTTTTATCTAGGTGTTCCTAATAACACAACGACAAACCATACAGTGTGTTATTCAACAGTATGGTTTCGTTTCCCCAGAATTTGAGCAGTCAGTTTGGTGCAGGGTGCTTGTTTTAGTGTGAGAAACAGAACGAGGGAGCTGATTTCCATCTAGTTGATATGCAGGGAGAATGGGTCTATTATGACACATTACATTAACATAACAACTCTTCACTGTCTACATGCACACACACACACACACACACACTCACAGTCACACACACACACGCACACGCACACGCACACACACACACACACACGCACACACAGAGAAGAAATGGTTGCTACAGCCTAGTGTGATATGACTCACTAACTGAAAGAAACAGAGGATTGTTTGTGTTTGTGTAGACAGCCACAACATAAAAACCAGTAACTCGTTATATATACAAATCCCCTCCAGAACTATCGGAGGGTCAGAGCTTATTCTTATGACATCTTGGTGTAAAACATTTTTATGAGGCGAGAGTGGGAAATTTCTGCTTTTATTTCCTGGTATTTGCATCTAGGTATGTAAAACACCCTTTTGTTTGAACACACCCAATTTTTTCAACTGATACACTGGAACATGTGCCTGACAGGATGTTATTGTCGCCCAGGTGTTATCTTTCAGTTTAAATGTTTAAAACTACCAAATGTAGTATTAAACTTGGGTAAGTCACAGATTAACTTGATTTGATTCATTGTAAAATACATTGGGCAAAGCAGATACATCAATTGACTGAAATGAAACTGAATGTGTGCTGATTTAATGAATGAGAAATAAACATTGAACAGATTGACCAAGGACAACAACTGATGAAAGGGCGTGTGAAGAAAAACTAAAATCTCAGAGCAAGTGACATCAGCATCAAATCATTCCTGCTTGTATTTTTTCATGAATAGATTATTGTAATGCCCTCTTTACAGGTATTACTCTGCTGCTTCTAAAACCACTGGTTCAAGAAACACTAGCATAGACCAACTCTGGCCATCTTTGGCTTCCTGCTTGTTTTTGTATTGATTGTAAAAGATAATTTAATTTGTTTTATGATCTATATCATGGATCTACTAACTTCCTGTGAGCCTGAGTGCCATCTTAGATCAGCTGATAGTGGCCTTCTGTTTTTTGCAGTACAGGCCCCCAAACTCTGCAATGACTTACCTGCTGAGATCAGAAATACCATATCTGTTACCACTTTTAAATCCTTTCTCAAAACCCAATTTAAAAAGCTAAAATGTGTAGATTAAAATGCATTTTTATGTAACTTGATGACTGTTGATGATCTTTTGTAGAACTTTTTAGCTTTGTTCATAATTTTTGACAGAAATAAAGCTCATTATTGTTATCAGTAATAGTAATAAAACCATTTGTGTGCGTGTGTGCTTTTTACCCTGAGTCCATCATCATTATCATCCTCATGTGCTGAACTGGAGGGAGATGGTGTGGCAGATTTGCTCTCTGGAGGTGAGGGAGAATTATGGGTGACAGAGTTGCCGCTGAGCCCGAGCTGGGATTGGTTGATGGTGGACAGCTGACTCTGTTGAGACATGCCTGATTGGTTCCTGGGTCCAAGAGCTGCTTCAATTGGCTGTTGGCTGCTGGTAAACCGAGAATCGGAGTTCACCATCTGCTGCATCTGTGCAAAGACCACAAGCAATCATTGCAGTGAAAGATTCTGACGACTTGATAGAAGATCAACCAACGTCTACACAACGTTGCTGTCTGCCACATCATTGTTTGTTTTTTGCGCCTCTAAAATTATCTCTGTCCACTCAAAGGTTTTTGGAACAAAATCAGGATTAGAATAACCATCCCTACTAACAGGCCTAAAAACGCAGGCCATATTGAATGATCACATGAACACTAAAATACACTGATACGCATGTAAGGAGTTGATCATTGTAAAATGCAGAGTTTAACTGCACAACAGGGTCAACAACACTTGTAATTAATCATCCATGTTGGGTTCTACACTGGTGGCTGAAGTTAATCCGGTTGTTTTCTTCCAAAGAGGGTAATGTGATGTGTGCCTGACAAATTGTTGAAAGCTTCTAAAGACAAGTTGATATTGAAACATGGATCACACTGAATACTGCAATGCTGTTCTGTGTCAGCTAGTGTGAACAGAAACAGAAACAGAAGAAAAAAACACATTCACTACAAGGCTTCTAGCTGGTGAACATAGTGAAGCATTTATCAGCTAAAAAGCCTGTGCATTTTCAATAGGAGTGGCTGGAATCCATCAGGTGACTAGAAAAACAACAAATAAAAAATACAGTGTTTAGGCATATGCTTGTCCTAGATAGTCAAAAAGCTATTTAATTCTGCTTAAAACATCAGTGAGCCAGGTCATGTTTTTTTTCTTTTATATAAGGTTTGTATTTAAGATTCCATGATTGAGTGAACAGAAGGTGTTCTGAAACAGTATCTGAGCGACATAACATGTTCATGTAACAGACCTACTTATGCTCTGAGACAGGCTCTGCCTTTGCCTGACAGGATTTGTACAGTGTGCAGCCGTCCAGGATTCACTAATAATGAAGTCTGATAGTAACCATGGCAACCGGCAATACAGGTCAGACAGAAGATGGGATCAGGAGTCATTTAAAACGTCAATTCCAACTCGTCTGTAAATACATCAATATAGATTTTAAACTCCATTTGCTATACTCCACAGAAGCAGTTACAAAACTTGATCGGGAGCAAATGTTATGATGTCCACAGATGCAGATTGGACAGATAAAGCCCAAGTGTTTCACCTTGTCCACTCAGATCCTCAATAATATGTCAGAGAGCTGTTTGCTTCGATATTTAAAGTGAGGAGAGAGTATTTAAGACTTATTTTTTGTACAATATGATAATTAAATGGAAAGAAAGTTATGACGTATCGGGTTAAATATAAGACAATTAAAAATAGTGGTGGTCCTCTTACATTTGAAGATGAGATGTTTATTAACCCCCACCTACACACACGTGTCAGCACAGCACACAATACCCCAGAAACCAAGGGAAAACCTGGAAGAATGCATAACATTTCCTTTAAAATACATGTCCCCCAAATAAGAAACTGGAGGCAATCTTGAATAAATAAAGGGAATCTTGTCACATCAAAATACATCTTAGTAAAGAAAGGAGCTCCAGAGCCATGAGGTAAACGACCACGAAACAGTCTTAAGCAGTTCTGGACAAATCGATTGAATATTATTTCGTGGCATATTGTTCCTTTGTGCTCAAACTGTCAACCATTGTGTGGTGTAGCTTAGTCAACTGACATTGCCAAAATGTGAACATCTCTTAGTGAGTTAGTCATCAGTGGTATTCTGTTCATTTCTCAGGAAAACAAAAGTTATCACTGCTAAGACCTGCAGCGTGGGGACTTTGACACTTATTATAGCAAAATATGAAGATGGGACTCGGTTGATGCCGTGTTGTGAGAGTTTCCTCTTAGTAAGTATTGAATAATAACGGATGTGGTCTTCTACGCACTGCCCCTCTTGGGAAAGCATTACCTGAACTTGGTTACTGGCAGCAGACTCTGAATACAGCTGCGGTATTTAGACGGAATGCACAGTGACATTTCTTTAACTTTGGAACAAGTTTCACATTGATGTGCGTACCAGAAAGACGTGCTGAAAAATATCAGCTGCGGTTTGGTACTGGTTGGGGTAAGACTTCGATAAATGTCATTGTAGTGAAAAGTCAAAATATTCCACTGTCATATGCTCTCGAAAGCTTTTCACTCTGATCTCACGTACAAGCTGAGATACTAATGACGCATTGAGAAATAAATAAAAATACATGGATTAAAATGAAGCAATCAACATTTTTTACTGGTTTATTTGGTTGTTGGAAATATGTTTCGGCAGGTTGGGTTTAATAACAATTTTATGTTTTATTTGTATTATGACTATTAAACTGCGAGGATCAGGATGATAGATTAAATATTTACAAAACTGAAAACACAATAGATTAAATTTATGGTAGGGGATGGAGGTACTGTATTTTACCTCTGATGTTAATAGTTTGAATGGTAACATCACTGTCAGTTGACTGGAATAAGAGGTGACACAGCACTATGAAGCGCCCACTTCATTATCAAAATTAAACCACACATGTTAAATAAAACAATGCATGGTATTAAAAGCACTAATTAAACCTCTTAATGGAAAACATGTCGTTTTCAGAAACATTTTTGGCAAGTTTGTATTTAATGACTAAAAAGTACTATATATTATAATATTAATGTTCTTTTACTGACTATGTATTATAGGATTAATCTACATTGCCAAGAATGACAGATTGAAACTTTAATAAGAATAATTTGTTCACAAAATCATGTCTTTTGAAGAATGAAGAGAGTAAGAGAGGGAGAACCCCTGAAGGTTGAGTAATGACTGACCCATGTCATGAGGGAGGGAAATGTTGATTAATCATAAACCAGGGGCACATCTGTACATAGGTGTCATCAATTATGGTATTTCAAAATGAAAGTACAGCAACAAAATCAAACAAAAATGTTTAATTGCTGTTCGCAAAATCAGAACTTGAAATTGTTTGATTGTATTTACTATTGTTTTTGCACCAAGACATATGATTGAAGACAAAACTATGATCTTTGGTCTGAATTACCAAAATATGCAAACAATGTTTCTCCTTACCATATATAGGTTAATATTAGGGATGGTCCATCCATCACTGAGGCAGTCAGTAATTGTGATGTTGAACCCAACATAATGACCCCACCCCCACACTTACCCAACACACCTCGATTCTAGTGTCTATATTGCGTAGAAAAAAGACATTTATTCATTCATTATCTATCTGGAGGGATTCCCCCGGGGATACTAAAGTTGAGTTGCAGAACGATTGAATATAATGTACAGAGTTGGCCAGAGAAGAGTGAAGGGAAATGAAAATGAAGGATTCTAATTATTACAATAGATCCTTGTGCCCAAGAAACAGCTTATTTTATCACACAATATATACGACCCAGTGGATGCACATTCTAACAAAATGTTTATTAATGAGCACTGTCCCTGTAATTTTAAACTGAATAAATAAATGATTTATATTCAGATATAACAATTTCCTCAGTTAATGAGAATAAATAGTCTAAATTTTGTTACAAAACCGGAGCTCCTCAGGTTTTATGTCTTTCCATTAAGATGATGATGTTGATACGTTTTTTTAGGAAATCAGTACAATTAGTACTTTTCTTTTGAGTATTTTACTTTGCTACATTTATAGTTAAACGTATTACATTAAAAACAAAAGGCATTAAGTTATGCTGGACTGTATGAGAAGTATCTGGACTGGCGTCAGAACGAGCACAGAAGTTGTGGAGGACTTTGCAATGGAGAAGACTCACAGACTGATGCTCAGACAGGTGAGTGTAACAACTGACTGATCGGTGTAAGTCACTGTACAGAGGAGAGCATCATTAACCAGCACGTTGCCTGGCAACGTAGCCCTTTGTCTGTGTTTGTCAGCTGCAGCCGCTGTGGAGTTTATGTTGTTTATATATCTTGGCCTTTTCTGCTACTTATTTCTGTCTAAGTGGCAGATATTATATTAAAGTGGCTATATATCACAACATAATGTCTTTGGATACCTTCTTTTGAATTCTTAGACTTGTAATTATCAATTATGAATTGTCAGATTTATTCACAGGCTTCAAAGTGCCTCACCAGAGTGTATTGGCTAGTATGGTGTGTATATATATATTTGTAGCCAAGGATGCTCTTTCATTTGACAGTTTTGTGATGTAGCATAATTCCAGAAGAAGGATGCTTCTTTTAAATTGGAACTTAGTAGTATTTACTCAGATTACACGATTACTGGTGAACTTTGTCCTTTCATTTGAGTAAATTCTCCTTGAGCAAAATATCTTTAAGCAACAGTATTTTACTTGAGAACAGTTATTCAGCTATCATTCCCACCCTGGATGTCAATAATAAATGCTATTGAGTAGTTGCCTCCTCTAGGAAGACACACAAGCACGTACACACATGCACACACCCCATCCACCCTGTTAAGACTGAGCCAGGCACGGTTGCTAGGCAGCCATAATTCATGGACTGGCACTAAATGTATGTTAGTATGAGAATATAACAGAGAGAGAGAGAGAGAGAGAGAGGAGAGAGAGAGAGAGAGAGAGAGAGAGGAGAGAGAGAGAGAGAGAGAGAGAGAGAGAGAGAGAGTGAGAGAGAGAGAGAGAGAGAGAGAGAGAGAGAGTGAGAGAGAGAGAGAGAGACAGACAGGGCATAGACAGAGAGAGATGGGGAAAATGACCTTCTCTTCACATGACTAAAATCATTATCTCCAATGCTACACACATAACAGACAGGTAAGTCACAATCAAATGAATAAGAAAGTTAATAAAAACAGGCAATCATGAGGTTTCATACTGACACTTATTATAACAGGCAGCTTTAAAACCGAGACAACAGACAGACAGACTGACAGATGAAACTGTGGGAGGGGAAAAGGTTTAATTGATAATAAACTGATCTTTATTACAGACACTGACACAAACACCTGCTGAAAACCAGGTTTCTGTGACAGTTGAAGTAAATGTAAGTCTCAGGTCTTTTTTTTTGTACTGTATGACACAGTTAGATGTTCTAAATGTCACAGCTGAAGCAAGATTTTCACTTCACTGTGAAATGAGGACTTAAAATATGAGGCAAATGTCAAATCAACCAGCTGCCATGATTGGCTTTCAAATAACACTGCCCCGGGCAAAATCCTATTTCAGTCAGTTGAACTGAATAAAATATGAAATAGTATAGTTAAAATATATCTGCTGGATGTCAGTTCAAATCTCAAGGCTCTACAAGAAACTTAATTTTATCCCAATAATTAAAGTCAAAGCATTTTTGTGCAAGACATATAGTAATAGTTAATCTTGTATCAGAACAATTTAAATGAGATTTTTAAAGCATGGTTAGCTTCAGTGTCAGGTATTTGAGTTTTTTTTTACCGTGACAAAAATATTCAAACCTTTCTAGTAATATTTTGGACTCCTACAAGACTTAAATGTACATAGCTCTCTTTCATTTCAGAGTAAAAATGTCTCATCAGTGAATACTAATGAAAAAGCTGATTGATTTGCAGTGCCTGTAAGCATCTGTAACCTTTGATTTAGGAGACTAAAGGTCACGCTAACGTCATTTTACACGTCACTGCCGTTTTACATGTCATGTTGTTTAAAATACATTTCCATTCATTTTCATGTAGTAAGTATGTGATTTTTGTTTTGATTACTTACCACTGATAGTGTGCTGGTCATCGGGCCGCTGTCTGGGCTGTATGTGCGGCCATCTTGGTTCAACATAGAAGCTCCAGCTTGGCCACCGGACATGCCAGGCAGGTCCATTCCCTGCAGCTGGTAGAGGTGGTGTGGAGTGGAGCTGGACGGAGGCTCAAGTGAGTGGTATGGACCAGAGGGGGAATTGTGTGAGATGTGGGGGGGCATCATGTGGTCTGGCAGGTTCTGGGGGGTGATAGGAGGGATGTTGAAGTCCTCATCACCCAAACCACCAACTGAGTATGACTGGAAAAACAGAAAGACACAATTAAAGACGCATATAATGCATTCTTTTTACATCCTGTCACAGTGTTGTCAATCAACAAAAATGACCTATAGGAGACCAAAGGCTCATGGGGAAAAAAATGTTGTACGATCTTGACGACATCCATTATCCACAACTGCATCAATTACACTGCCAGAGATCCAACATCTTCCTCCCAATAAGTAAAGTCAAAGTATGTTTGTGCAAGACATACAGCAACAATCAATTCTGTAATAAGCCTTTTGAGTATCAACACAATTCTAGTTGGCTTTTTAGAGAATGTAGTTGGTCAGCTTAAGTTCACTTCAGTGTCAGGTACCACTCAGGTACACTGGGCATTTATGTGGCGGTGTACACCATGGCAATGGAAATTATATTTATATAGCACATTTCATTCGAAGGAACTCAACATGCTTCACATTGAGAGAATACATTAAAACAAAAAAACAAAAAAAATATATATAAACAGATGTAAAGGTGTATACTATCACAACTAATACAATGAAAATGAAATGTAATACAATAATATGATCACATAAAGAATACATCAAATGCACCACACAATTAGACATACATTGTAGCAATCAAATGATACGATTTAACAGCAGCTGAACAGGCATTACATATGGACAGACTAGACAGAAAATCAGGCAAAGGCCTGAGAGAAACGAAATGTTATAATTTTTACTTTTTGAAAGTAGACAATGTTGTGACGGAACTCAGGTCAGCAGGCAGCTTTATTGATCAAAGAGGCCTGACCGGGTTCTATCCAGTAAGCAAGTCAGAAATGTTCTGTGGAGCTAAACCATTAAGTACCAAAAGGGTTTTTAAATTTGAATCTGTGTTGTATTTGAAGCTATTGGGGAGATTTAAGTACCCAGGAAGCATTAGGTTGTTGGTTACAGAAAAAATGTGTCCACAAAAGAGAGGCAGCAATGGCGAAAAGTAAGAGCAGGGAGAGCACTGTAAAATGCAGGGTTGAACTTTATCCATGTTGCATTCTACACTGGTAGCCGAGACTAATGCCAGTTGTTTGCTTCTGGTAGGGGTTCATGTGATAGGAGCCTGACTAATCAGCGACTGCTATGCCGTTAAGGAAAAGACCCAAAAAGCAAGCTGTGGTGAGGGTCAACGTCATTGTTTCAAAATGTCTCTATTTATGCCTGTCCGCCAGAAAAGCAGCTTCAGAGTTTGCAAACTGAAACAGAGTCTCCATTTTAGCAGCTCTAAAATGACATAGTAGTGTGGATAGAGGTAGTATAAATGGCAGAGTCCATGCATTTTCAAAATAAAATGTAGTAGCATTGATTTAACATAAGGCGGTCACATTCTATCTAACTAAGCGCGGTGCTGTTCAAAGATGTGTACAACGTGGGATTTTACATGCTGATGCAGGTGACCATTTTGAAAACCTGCACAGAAAATGTGTGAATCAAATCATGAATTGTGATTGTGTGATAATAAGATTGCGGTATGATTGTTTGGGAATGTCGCCCACTACTACATGAAACATCAGTTTCAGAGATAATAGATGGAAGAAACGGCAAACCTGCTTATCACTATTATTTTGGAATGTTAAATTCCTAATCATCTCTGTGTTGAGTCATGTAGTCATTCTTCCTCAGTCTGAGCTCCTATCACAGACTAATTATCACTAATGATACAACCGGTCTGAAAGAAAGCCTCATGAAGAAAGTCTCAGTCATTCAGCAGCAGTACAACACAGTACTTTATATGTACAAGTCCCATTTGCCTGAGAGAATATGCAGAGGTGGCTCTTTTTGTGTTAAAATACAACGGTGCTAATCTGACATGCAAAAAGAAGACCAGGAGCAGTCCTGTATATGATAATGAATTGTTCTGAAAGCAAAGACAAATGAGAGGAAGAAATGAAGAGGGAAATGGAGTGAGAGAATCATGCGAGAGAAAAGTGAGAGACCCGAGGGCGAAGAGAGAGGCAGTGTTGGAGAAGCCCTCTCATACTAATCTGACAGAGGAGATCTTTTATAGAGAATGACAGCCTTTTCTGCTTGGCTAGCCACACTCCTTTGCTCTTCATTTCTCTCAAGCCTTCTTCCTCCACCTCTCTTTTGCTTGCTCACTCCTATGATCTCATCATCACTCTCTCTTTTATCTCGCTCACTCCTCCATTCTTTCTTTCTCTCTGTCTCTCTCTCTCTTTTCTGATCTGTCTCAAACCCTGACGCAGTGTTGCGTTATGGGTTGCATGAATTGTGTTGTATGATGTACATGCTCTCAATGTAATGAGCAGCTACTGTGGTAAATCGTGATTTAAGTTAATGCATTCACCATTTTAAAGAGAAATGTAGGAAACAGAAATGTGCAATAGGAGATGTAGAAAATGATATAACATCATCTCAACTGTTCATCTCCCCACTACAAAAACAAAGTAAAAGATGAAATCTGAAACACCTCTTTAAAAGTAATTTAATTTTGTTCAGGCAGACATTTAACAATTTATAGATACCTGGCATTGTCAAAGGATTTCTACCTCCCTCAGTTGATCTGTTATTATGTGGGTCATCATCGTATCATTGTCACCAGAAATCTCACCAGACCAAGAAACAGCAGGGGAGAGCGGGGTAATATGGGACATTTTTTACATTTGCTCCCCTCTAGGCGAGCTAAAATGATATATCAGTAAAATTTACACATTTCCCATTAATTCAGGATGTTTTCTAGCAATGGAAATGATCAGAATGTCTTCATGACAAAGGGCAGTGAAAATATGAATGTTTTAAAAAAAGTGGTCTTGTGTCCCACTTTACCCCGGCTACGGGGTGACCTGCAGTAATAGAGCCAGAGCAAATAAAGATCTGCAGCAGGATCAGTCTGGAGAACCATGAAGCTGTAACTGCTCAACTAGACACAAGGTAAATCTGTCTACTATCTCTCGCTCCTAATAAATACTTTATTTCATAGGATAAACCTCATTAAAGGGAAGGTTAAAGATATCGAACTATGTGTAGTTATACCAATGCTAACACTCCAACTACATCTCAATCTTTTCCTGTTTCCAGATGAGCCACCTCTCACCAGCATCCCAAATGCGCAGAGTCACGCTCTGGACATTTAACTGGACTTAGCACGGTGCACAGCCTATGCTCTATTTTTTCCCCCAAATGTCAAGGGCTCAGTAACTTTCCACACAGCCATTGTATATAGTGTGAGCAGTCGTATTGGGGCTGATGATAGGACCATACAGTCTGAGCACATACATCGTGAGCTTCGGCTTCACATCGCAGACAATTTACTCAAACAGTATGAGCTGGAATTTAACATTTCAATATATATCTGAATACACACTACATATAAGAAATTATACAATCATACACAAACCAACTTAACACAAGTGAATTTGTGTATTTTCAATAGAGCCATGTGGGTGCATATATCCCTGTAATGTTAACATCACATGGCATAAGTAACCGCACACAAGGTTTGACTCACATATTTTATGAGACCCCTGTCACCTCGAAAACTGCGAATGCAATCTTTTCAGGCACCATGGCATATGGACAGATATTAATCCCATAGGGAAATGCACTTTTGACATATCTTTCAGTGCAGGAATGTTGTGACTGATTGTGTATCCATGTAGTCACATCTGTGACTCTTGGTTTTCTAACTCATATCAGTACATCTTTATACACCTACACTGTGGTTTATTTTCAGTCTATCCCACAGACAGTGTCCTGCTGCTGCAAACACTCACTAAAGCATCATATGTGAATTATTCTTTGGCAAAAAGTAATCAAACAAATGCACTTCAGTTTAAAGCGATTGTTGCCTAAACAGGAGGAAAAAAACTTGGATGATAAAACACAGTATACAATATATAATAATAAGCATCTTATAGACGTTCATACTAATAGAAAAGTTGTTACATATTACAGGGATAGTCCAGTGATTCTAAATTGTTACTCCAAAAAATAGGACGGTAAATTGGTGCAACATAGTCAAAGAGCCCTGACATAGTTCCTAGAGTGGGTGAAGCTCCTAAATCCTTGAAATCAGCAATTTACATAACGCAACTCAATTACATTTTTTAATAATCTTTGTGACTAGTAAATTGACTTTGACATGTGACATTGGTGGCTCTCCCCTTTAATTACAGTTAAGTGGATCAACAGTTATCACCCACTGGGACTTATAACTTTTGCCTCTAATTTAAGGAACGTACCACTTTCCCTGCTTTCCTCATCCACAAGTACACTACACAGCTTCAAAACACACCATACACACTGTAGTGGATTCCTACTGTCATTATCAGGGTAACAAAACAATTATTGTGCATCCTGAAGATGCTAGTGGAGTCCTAGCTCTCACAGTTACTCTGAAGTTCTCTTCTTCAGTTACCTGGGCCAGTGGTTAATTGTCATCAGATACAATTAGTAGTAACTTTAATCGCAAATTCAGTAAAAAACAATGACTTAATTATAAGTTTGGCCGTTCCACTCATTAATCCATTGATTGGATAAAATATTGTACTTGTACTACAGGAAAGTTCCAGAGGAGTGTTCAAAGGGATTTGTAACATTTGTTGAGAAGTTTTGAATTAATCTAAGGGTTTATCAACCCATCTCTCCTCTGCTCTGTGTGTGAGGAGGTGACCAAATTGTCATGAGAGACAGGATAGAAATGTGAGAAACGTCACACTTAGCTGAAATGAATCCAATGCAGGTACATAAGGTCAATGATATAAATATATGATACTTTGATATTTTGTGTTTATCTAGTTGAGGGGGGCAGTGGTAGGGGATATTCACTGAATATCACAATAGCGCTGTATCATATATCATAAAAACTCAGGTGTAAAATAAGCCGTTTATTTGTTTTTTCCTTGTTAGTCACACACACAGTTCTCTCTCCTTGCTCTGCAATCAAGAATTTAGAAATCCAGCTCTTTTGTAGCATCACAAAAAGTGGGTTCTATTGTATTTGACCATTTTCTCTAACTGCATGTGTTTTTCAGCCTGGATATCTAGTCGTTTGCTCAACTTCATACTCACTAGCCTGTGTGTGTCAGGCCAGACAGTGTTTCATGGTCCTACTTTCTGACACTGTGTCCTGCTGAAGCACAGAGCTCTGCATAAATCACACTGCCTGCCTGTTTTCTCTCGGTCTCTCTCCCTCCCCTATACTCTCTCCATAATTTATTCAACTTCTGCATATATTACTCCCTTCTCACTCCCTCTCTGTCCGCTCTCCCATTCATGTCAGTACAATGGTTCATTCCCTAAGAACTGGGAGCTTATCGCAAAAACTAATGCAGTCAGCATCAAGCTTTCTCACACATGTTGTGTTAACAAGATAAACACACTTCTCACAACTTAACGTTCATGACAATTTTGTGACAATGTGTGTTAGACATGAATTCCAACAGACAAAAGATAGATAGGCACATTCTACCCATTTTTTGAAAAAAGTGTAATGCCCCCTTATCTCCAAGATGAATACATTGTTTTGGGAGTCTGTGAAAGCAGCCACTCACTTATAGATTTATTAATACATCTAGGGTATGTCTTGGACGGAAGATTAAGTTTAAATAAAATCTAAGTTTTAGATAACATTCAAATAATTTCTATGCTTTCAAACACAAGGCCCACTGATCTGCTGAAATGTGTCTATGGTTCCTAATTAGCTACAGATGCTTTTGCCGCAACACTCTTTTGCAGCATGGTGGCAGAGTAAAATTCACAGGATCCCCTTACCTGTAGATGGCAAGCATCTGTAGGTCTAAGCTTTGTGACCGTGAAACTCTGAGAGTTTTACCGTTTTAAAACCACCTGAAAGAGCTGTCTGTGTGTGTGTGTCTGAGGTGTCTGTGTAGTTTACCCATGGCAGACGGTGTGAGTCAGGCATGTGTGTGTCCCTCCTCCAGTGCTGTGTGGGTTGGTTTGTTGGCGACACCTTGCAGAGAGGCTGAGGGGGCTGTGGCATACGAAACTGTGCAAGGAATAAGAGAGACAAACAAGGGTTCAAACAGGCCCATAGGTCAGGAAAAGTCAGAGGTCAAATAAAAAGGTCATGAAGAGGGGGTGAAAAAAACAACAGAGAGAGAGAGAGAGAGAGAGAGAAAGAGAGAGAGAGAGAGAGAGGAGAGAGAGAGAGAGAGAGAGAGAGAGAGAGGAGAGAGAGAGAGAGAGAGAGAGAGAGAGAGAGAGAGAGAGAGAGAGAGAGAGACAAAGAGTGACAAAGATTGACAAAGATTATCCACAAGCGCTGGCTCACACACACGCACGTCATCAATGCAAAAAACTGTTAAACTTGCCATTGGGCATCTCTAACCAGCAAAATTACATTTGGACTTATGCACAATAAGTACAACAGTGTGTCTTGGATACTATGCTCAACCATGAAAGTACCTTTAAACTAACCTAATGTACCTTTTAGTTGCTTTTCATTCCAACTCGTCGAGCTTGGTCAAGCCTCATACCTGCTTTGCATCTCCTTAGGCTGAACTGCCAAAGCTGGCTTGAGTTGATAGACTGCATCTGTTCATTAGACCAGCTGGCATCATTACTAACCTAGCTCCACTAGTCCTACTTATAGTAACACATAGTTATCACAGTCTGACCTAGTGCATCTTTAAAGTATTCTTGAATCACAACCTCAATAAAGCAAAAAGCTGATATGTGATGACTTGACCAGGCATCAAATCTGCATTGTTATTAATTAGGCTTATAAACATATAATAGTAATAAAAAACCTATATTTATAAAGCACTTGTTTAAAACAGTTTCTAAATATTACAAATAAATGGAAAAACTATAAATTAGAAAAAACAAAGACAAAAAAGAAACAAGAAAATAATTGCTTTGGAGTCAAGAATCAAAAGCAGCTTTGTGAATGTATGTTTTGAGCATTGATTAGAACTCAGGTATCAAATCAGTCTGACTCCTTGGGTTGATCCTTTCAAACTCAGACTAACGGATAGATAACAAAGATCTGAAGGAGGACGGAGAGAGCAGTTCTACATATAAGGAGGTGGCAAACCAGTATTTAAAAATATATATATAGTTAGCCGCTGTAGGGAAGCTAAAATCAACGTAGCAACATTTTTCTCAAATGATTTCAGAGACCGGCTGCAGCATTTAGTATAAGTTACAGGGAAACAAGAGATTTTTAGGAGACATCTGTACAGGACATTGTAGTAGTTGAGTCATGATGAGATAAATGCTTGAATAACCTTCTCCAGATCAATGAAGGACAGAAATGATTCTGGTGATATTCTGTAGCTGATAAAAACATGATTGGACAACCTTTTTTCATGGAGGTCTGGTTTAACAAAAGAATCAAATACTACTCTCATAAATCTATCAGTGCCAGTCCCACCAGCAACTCATATGCATGAATATAGTCTTAACCTAACCAAGATAATATGTATCAAAGGAATGTTTGTGAGCATTAGATTACAGGTAAAGACTTAACGTACAAGTGGTCCAGACTCTGTCCACAGTTTACCTTTCACATATGAAGAACCCAGCAGGAGATTCTCTGCTCAAATGCATTCACAAGACAGAAATCTCTAGAGCGTGCATGCGGCGGGATTCTATCCCTGCCTGCTATAAATTCCACTGCAGAGAGCATGTTTTTGTTTACAGCACATCACTCAGGCCTCGGCCATTATAATCAAAAGCTTTCCAATGTCATTGTCTTTCCAAATTGACATCTCTAATTCGTTTCCTTATTTTTTTCAGTTTTGTGTCCGTCATGTGTTAGAAACGTCATCAACATGCCCACTCACTCAGACGATCTACTCTTCTCTCAGATGGCTCACTCTGACATTTTCTGGAGTTCCAACTAGGGGGCTGATAGGACAACTCCGGAGAATGTCTCCAGACACTGATTCGGCTAATTGAGTTCTCACATGCAGCCCCCAGAATAATTTCAGGAGATTATCCAGAGTTCAGTGCATGTCTGAAAGCAGCTCTACAAAGTAATAGGTCTCTATTTTTCTTCATACATTAGAGAAGGGACCAACACCCTCTTTATTTGCACCCACACACATGTGGGTTATGTTTCGTTGATTATAAATACTCTTTAAGGCTTGGAAAGGTGTGTTGATGTTTTCCGTCATTCTCAACATTTATTAAGGTACAGTTATTATTCGACTGACCCATTCAACTTTTCAAAGTATGACTTCACCTCCCTTTCAGACAACAGCCTCCCCGTTTCAGCTTTAACACTGAAACTGCTGTTCCATTAGCGACACAAGAAATGACAAGGACAAGGGTCAGACTGGATTAGAACTGTTCCCATTCATCACAACCACCTCAGACTGTATAGAAGCAATGATACTAATAATACAAATCTAAATTCTTATTCCACACAACACCCCCACCCCCATCTTCGTATGGCACAACACTATGAATAAAACATCAAACCAGAGATTCCTATGCCGCACAATATTCTCTATATTGTACTCTATGAATAATGTATCTCTTGTGCTGTTTCTTATTAATATTGGCTTTGCTTGGCAGTGAGGTAATTCTGTACTAACAAACACACATCTTACTCTCAAGAGATTTCATTTGGCCCATGGAAACTAAATACTAAATACAGTTCTATTCACATATATAGGTAAAACTGTGTTCACTGCATTGTGCAGTTCTATGGCTTTTAACTAATCCAATCCAATAATAGCTGATCGTTTATATGTTCTTCATCGCACTGAGGCAATGCAACAGGATAGCTGTACATACAAACCCTACACCTACATATTCATTTATTATTCAACACAATAAAACTGATTAATAATTACTGTGCAGTATTTGGTAAATTTTTGTAAATTAATATTGTTGTTTGTGCCATGACAAAAATTTTGGAAAAAGTAAACACCAGTTTTTTGTGGGCGAAAAGTGACTCCTTAACCAACATAAAAGACACATTTTAATATGCAAACATACTAAATAGAGAAACTACTATCAATGTAATAAATGCATTTAATGAGCAACTCCTGTATACTCTACACAACATTACAGCTGCTCTTTATTTTGGATGAAGAGAAGAGAAGGTCTGGAGATAGAAAATCCTTGTAATGCTTAATGTGCCTGTTGTTGTAAGTGCAGTAAGTGATATTGATTAGTAGGAAAGGATGGGAGGAAAAGTTTGTTTGATGCAACTGGAAATAACTGTGAAGATTGAAATAGCAAGAAGGTCAGTTCAAAGAGACAGTTGGCCACGAGCTAATGATCTTAAAGTAAGCTTTAAAAAAATCGTATATGGAAATTAGATCTTTTATCCATTATAATGTAAACTAATCTAAGCATTGGCATCACGAACAACCCTTCAGTGTACAGTGTTAATGAATAACTCTTCTATAAGCAGGTCTCTACATCAGGGCATTACGAGTCAGAACAGATTTGAATGGGATTCCTGACTACAAAGTATAATAAAGCCTATGAAAGCAGAATGAGTCCATTAAAGCTCCACAGATCATGGCTAGCCATAATCCTCAGTTAACAGATAAAAATAAATAAAAGCTCTGTAATTTAGCTCAATATAAACAATGCAGAAACAAAATAAATGTGCTTTACCTTGAAAACTGATGTGTTTGCAAGAAGTGGAACATCTAATGTTACAGTGG
Organism: Pseudopleuronectes americanus; assembly: GCA_038501795.1. Lineage (NCBI taxonomy): Eukaryota > Metazoa > Chordata > Actinopteri > Pleuronectiformes > Pleuronectidae > Pseudopleuronectes > Pseudopleuronectes americanus. The sequence goes on along the minus strand of CM076730.1, from coordinate 1,292,050 downwards.
AAACACTAACTTTTATTCAATTTAGAAAACAGCTCAATACAACTACAAGCAATGAAATGCCAGGAAAACAACTTCATTTCGCACGCTGTCCCTGACAAACACACACTGACAGACACACACGCGCACACACACGTAAACACTAACCTGATTGGAGGAAGGGAAGTCAAGGCCTGCTTCTTGCATACCCAGGAACATGGTGTCCCCGTCCAGCTGGAGGGAACAAAAAGCAACAGCAACAATGTCAATAAACTATAAAACACGGCAAACACAGAACAGTCAGCAAGGAGACAATAAGTGGAGATGGAGATAACGGACCGCTGCCAGTCACTCGTGTGTGTGTGTGTGTGTGTGTGCGTGTATCCATCTCCCTCAGACACCAATCAATAGAGTGGTTGTCTAAAAACCTACTGGTGGTTAAAGGTTATGAACAGACTCCCAATGACCACTGTTTGTAGAGCCAGTAGAGGCTCTAAATATTTTAATGAATAATTGATGGGCAATAATTAAAATCTAAAAAACAAATAATGAAGGGTTCTGTATACTTTCTAAAGCCTTTTAGTCAAATGACAGCTTACAGTATTTATTATTTATTTAGACGTCACAATCCACTGTTGCTTCATTGTGTGGTGTTCCTGTGTTCCATTTCCTATATTTACTACAGTAGAAGTTTCAGGGCCATAAGTAATTCATAAATGACTGCCCTCAATCAGGGTAATAAAACGCTGACAGATTGGGTGGATATCTTACAGCCTAAATTAATTCCAGCTGAACTCACAGAGAGAACTTCACAGTACCTTGTTCACATGGGATGACACACTATTGAAAAATAACACAGATTACAGGGTCTCCAAACTTATTAAAATCCCTATGAAGTAATGTTTGATGTTAAGTGAGAGACAAATGTAATTTAACAACTGATTTGCTCAATTTCTGTTGTGGCCATCTTTCTCTCCTAATCTGACCTGACATAATGTCATGTAACTGAAATAACACAGGTTAACTTTCAGCTTTTGGATCTTTGCTTTTCTTGTTATTTATATTGTGTATATTGTTATTTGACACAATCTTACATACAGCACGTTTGATTCAGTCATGACAGATGATGTTCACTTACAAGTACACTGTACAAAGTCAGTCTCAAATAGCAACTACAGTAATCATTGTTGACTTATTCATACTTTCCACTAAATCATGTCCGGCTCTTGGACCAGTTTCATTTAGGATTGTCTGAAACGGATATGTCATTATTCAGAGTGATCACTGTGTTGGATGGTTGATTGCATTCTTTACCTGCAAGGGTTTGTACTGTTATTACTGATACTGTATATATGGGCAGACCACTGTACTATTTCTAGTGATACTTGTCTCAGTTTCACCATTTGTAGCACTAGGGCTTTGTTAAGTATCTGTTATCAATATAAAGCATAGCATAACAGTAGTTAAACTTGATTGGTATTAGCAAAGTGAATTTAACAAAATATCAGAACACATTTTGATTTGTGGCACTTGTATTATCTTAAATCCGAAAACAGTTATATCAGCTGCTATAACCTTTACAAGTCAACCTCAGAATCGTCAACCGGAAAACAAAATATTTGGGTCCATAAAACATATTCAAGTAACAATGGTGACCTGGGGACATAATCACCGTCGTGACAAACAACTCACACAAGAACGTTTGAACAGGTGGGTACACACACACAGGTGGACAGACAGGTGTAACTGCCCTATCCATTTGCCAGCTGCTGGGGTAATATGCAAATTAGGTGTAGGTTTACAGAGTCAACAGAAAGCCAAAACACTGTCGCAATCGACTTAACACACACACACAAATGTTCAAGGTAAGGACACTATTCGACATATTACATTCACTAGACGCTTACACTAACCTTAACCCTCCAAACTAAATGCCTAACCAACCCTAACCCTTACCCTTAACTTAAACCTAATTATAACCCTAACCCTAAAACAAAATCGTAACCCTCAAACACCCAATTGAAAAAGTAAGGACAGATCAAAATGTCCTCCATTCTAAAAAAGTCCTCCCTATGTAGGGTCTGTGCTTAAAATGGTCCTCACAAAGATGTAAGTACAGAAACAAACAGACACACACACACATACACAAACACACACACACAATTTGTTGTTAACTTATTTATTATTCTCTGAAATATCCCCACAAGGAAGTGAAGTAGTTTATTGTACATCAAAAATAAATAATTTCAACAGCACAACACAACTCTGTACAGATAAAGTGTTATCTGGATAAGACACTCCAAATACTATGTACTTAAAAAGTTGTACCAGGAAAAATGTATGGTCCCAGTTTTTTGGGCAGACCATGGCAAGTACCACCTGCACTGGTTTGCTCATTATAAGCAGTTTGCCAGCATGTAATCAGGTGAGCCATTGTTGATAAGATATTGTGCAGGGTTTAATTTATCCATGGCTTGATTTTTTTGGGATTCAAATCTATTTTAAAAGCTTTTCAACATGATCCTTTGTCACCTTTCAGATAAAAAAATTCTGATATCCTACCATAAGAAAATACTGACCACTATAGTTTACACTGCAGTGTAACTAAAGCTGTCTTACCACAAACTCATGTGTCCCACATTACACAATGTCCCAGATTTCCCCCGAATTCACCTTACATAAAACATATCAAATGTGTTACCACACTATTGTGTTTTAAAGGCTTTTCCCATCCAATTTTGACATGTGCCATGGATGATGTATTGTTTGACCCTTAGTGTGATGTGTGCCTGTCTGATATTCTGTCATCTTGTTTAGGAGGCATTTTTTTTTGTAATACTTACTGTTCCACCTTGTATAAACAGCCTCTTCAAAAAATGTATATAAACACTGCACACCCTATTAAAAACTCATGACATATTTTACATAGAACATGATCTAGGTCTTAATACAGGCATGATGATGCAGGTGGAACTGCCATCATTCTTTTTGGACTATTATTGACATTTATTTCCCATTTGATATAAATGAGTCAAGATTCAGTGGGCCACACTTTAGCTTCATTCTGAGACAGGAGGGAGCACCAATGGTCTAGATGTTGGGGCTTTTATGTGTAAAAGTGTTGTTGTTTTTTTCCGGTCAATCAGTGCAACTATTGTACAAGACAATATTAGAAAATAACAGTTTGCATCAGTGTGCATGTCAAACCTTAAAGTAAGATAACTTGACCGGACCAAATTATCCCCTCTCTGACTTCATGGCCTGTCTCTCTCTCCCTCCCTGGCTGCTTTCTCTATATATGTGTGCGTGTGTATGCGTGTGTGCGTGTGTGCGTGTGTGTGAGTGCGTGTTCATGTGTGTGTGCGTGTGTGTGGGCAAAGCAAAGGTTTGAATAACAAGCAGCCAGCTAAGTGGATCAGGGTGGAGGAAGGGGGAAGAAAGGGGGAGAGAGACTATTAGGATGAAGGACAAAGGAAAAGAGAGAAATACAGTGTATTGAGGGGGAAAAAAGGGAACAGAGATAGGGAAAGGAGACGTAGAGAGAAATTACATGTGCAGTTATTAGGATAGAGAAAACACAATTAAAAAAGAGAGAGAGAGTGATACTATAGCTGCATTCAGACATCCACATATTTTCCCTGTAGGAGTTGCATGTGTGAGCACAAACGTCCTTGTGAGGCGCTCTGCAGTTTCTACGGACTTTATACTAGGAGGCCAGACGGATAAAGATAAAATCCAGGAGAAGTCGATGTGTGAACACTGCCCTGCTGGATTCACAACAACCGGGTGGGGGTTTAACTTTTCATTGTGGAGAAGCAGTAGGCCAGTGCTGTGATTGGTCCCCTTGGTAGCATCGCATTTCAGGCAGACTTGCCGCCATTTTTGAATTGAGTTGAAGAACAAACACAGACGACGTCATTCTTTTTTTCATTGCAGTTCCTTAAGAAAAAGTGATGCTGTGTAACATCTATCCGCTACAACTCCAGCATGATGAGCTTAATTCTCAGCAGAGAATTTGTAGATAATGGACCATAAACCGGAGGACATTCAACACCAGCATAGAAACTTTACCACCACTAGCGTTTCAGCAGTATAATGGCAGCTGGACTCACACACATCTACGCACAACTACGAATGCTGAAATCGGTCTGTGCGTAGGCTACGTGTGTACCTACACCGTAGCTTCGACGGAGAAGCATGAATTGCGCTTAACACGTGACAGATGCAAAATTGAAAGAGTGATGATAGAAGCTGACACCGGTTTCGAGGGGCTGTAAACAAATTTATGTGATCCAAGCAGCAGTGTTATTAATATGTCAATTCTTGCCTCTGTCTGCTGCAGCCAGCTGCTCCACCTCTCGCAGTGAATTTGTTTCTGTTGTGAACGCGTCTGTGCAGAAAATCTCCCACTGTGTTGTACATGTGTGAAAGGCGGGAGGTCATGTCTGAAAACGGCTTAAGATACAGCTCCTTCACACATGAATCTGGGCTAATTTCCGATTCAACTAAATTCAAGGCTTTTAAGAAAGCCTGAATGACCCAAAAGTGAATCACTTGCATTCATTTTGGAAATGTTTATCTTAATATGCAATCTCAAAATCTTTTCATTACTTGATGGACCTAAGAAAAAAGAAAATTTAAAAATAGAATTATGATTTGCAGATGCTTTAAATGTTTTATAGTAGACGTTCTAAAGTCAACGTTCTGAAAACATTAAGTCTCATAAAGTTGCTGTATTTGAGTAAATGTGTAAAGACACCTGCTTTTTGTAATTATGAATGGTTTTGGTTGGTGTGTGAAACTAGTTGTGTAGAACTGGAATGATTGGATTTCTATTGACTCAGTATCAGGGAACATAATTCAACTTAATAGCTTTAATTCAACAAGCAATTGTTTTGTCTGTCTTATCTCTTTCACAATGAGAACAACATAAACCACGGTAAATAATTTTAAGTTTGTTCAACTTCAAAATGTTTCCCTGCTATGTCAAGTTTTGGTATAATTTTTGAGTTTTGAATACATAAAAAGTATGTAGTTTTAATTGTCAAACAATGCTCGCTGGCAATTTAATTACATCAAGTAAAAATTATTGCCATTGAACAGTGTAATTATGTGTCCCAGTGGTACCAAAAACACTGCAGGGAGAGGAAAGCTTTTGTGTCTATCAATAAATTAGGCTTACAGACTTAATATTTTTGATTCATGACCTTCATTATTTGAACAAGAAGCTTAAAATGGAACTTTTGTGAGACCGACTAGCTGATATATTAATGTTAATCATGAAATGACAGGTACACATCATTTTTGAGTGTTATTAATTGGTCGAGTAAAGATACACACATAACTATCTAAAATCAGGAAGCTCACAAACTCTAAACCTAAAGGGCCAGCAATTCATGCAGGCAACTAGCTTTACAGCTCAGCGTCTCCAGCTCTCCCATTTGTCTCTCGTCACTCAGACCTGAGTGCGTCTTCGTGGCTGTCCTTTTATCTCTGATTGTCCCTGAGGCAGCTCAGCAGCTGCCTTTTAAACCTGAGGATCAATCAGCTAACAGCTCTTACCTGCGCTGGTACAGGTGAAGTTGTTCTACCAGCCCCTCACCTCCACAGACATATTCAATAGTGAGTTACAACTCAGGACCCTTCTATGCTGCTACCCAGCGTTAAGCTAACTCCTGGCAACTACTTTTTAGCACAATACTACTAGGTGCTCAAATAATTTTGTCAAGATGATCCGATAAGTCGTATGCCGACTTGACATAGGTGGACAGCAGACTCAGAGCCTAGAAGAATGAATTGTTCTCACTTTAACTCACTCAGACATTTGATAGTTTCTAACTTCATGCAAAACTATTAGTTCTTTATGCTCCTGTCACAGCACTGAGATGATCTGTTTAAATTTTAAACAGATCATCTCTTGTGCTTTTGGTCCCCTCTCTGACGACAGACACTGTTCATTTTAAGTAATTGCGGCTCTTGAGTAGATAGCCTTATATGGCAACCTGTAGGCAGTGATATTCTAATGACCATGCAGAGAAGAAGAATCCCGCATACTGTCCTGTACTTGCAAAAAAACGTTATCAAGTGTACAACATTTCGATCCTACTTGAGGCTCATTTTTGTAGGCTATGACAGCAGTAAAAGTCTGACAGCTCCTACTGTATACACAGGTCAAAAAGTAGCAGATCACAGATAAGCAGAAAACTCCAAGTCATTGTCTATGATGGCAGAAAGAACATTTTCAGCATAAACAAGTTTACAACTTTCAATATTGGCATTTTTAGGCTACATCATTTATAATGTAGGATTGTTTACAAAAGCAGCGCGTTCAAAAATTGCGACAACTCCCAAATAATGCCTCAGGAACTGATCCCATCTCTTCCACCACAAGTTAATTGATCCGAGCCGTTGTCACTAATATAGTACACACGGAACAATGCAGCGATGATTGCAGTATGTGATTTGACTGCAATATGTTTGTTTTGGAAACGAAATCCTGATAATTAGTCTCTTCTGGCAGGAATCTACTTCTGCCCATCTGTTCCATTTGGCAACCCCACCACCACCAACCAGGGGGTCCCTCGGTGCTTCGTCCCCTCAATTCAACCAAATGAAACACCTTCAGCCACATCGGCACACGTGCAACAGTGCTGCACGTTACCCAATTGACGGTGTACGTTGGGCAGTGGGTGGTGTTGTGGGGTGTCTGGCTTGATGTTCTGCAACGGGAATGACAGCCAACACGGACAGACGGACGGACAGATTGACTGGTTGTTGTTCTCATAGATAATTAGATGAGATGCCGACACTTTGGCTGGTAACAAAACTGTATGAGGAGACAATAACAGTATGTGATACTCCAAAAAAACACTGAAGGGGGAACAGAGGATAAGATAATAACATATCTATAGTCAGTTGGAAATCCTTTTAAATAATTATGTCTGAATTACCTTAATACTGAAAGGCCATTTTAATACTGACAAAACCATTCTTATTAACACCTAACCCTAACTCTAGATCTGACTGACTGAAACTGTAATAACAGTTGGTGGGTTTGGTGTGGAGTGGATTATTCTGCACAGTAGAATGGACCATCCTGCTTATTCCGTGGCTAGTCGCCAGCAATCATCATAAGTTAACTCAGCCAACTCACGTGGAGCAGATTTATTTCTACTACAACATAAAGTATGTGCCGTGCACATACACACAAGCATCGATGAGAAGAGGGTGTGATGATAATAAACTGTCCCCCAAGGTGACTCTGAATCACAGCTTTGGGTTGGAGGTGGGCTTTATGAAGGCCTGTATGAGCAGTGGAGGCCTAAAGCTTTTGCAGATTTTTTTGTGCATTTTTCTATGTACTTATTAAAGTTTGGAGTAATACATCATTTAAATGTAAACTTTGTGTTGGCTTTTTGTCCAACTTGAGATACATTTCCTTCAGAAGTAATGTTAACGTTAGAAGGTGGCTGCAGTCAAAGCATGGATTCACCCAAAGAGCAAGCTAAAGCTAAAAATTAAGCATAGGTCACCAATAGGTGACCCCATAGGTCACCAATAGGTGACCCCATAGGTCACCAATAGGTGACCTAAGTCGAGGTCGAGACCCGGCCGCTGTTTTATGCAGACGCAGACCTTTAATACGATTTTGATGGAGCTTTTTTGTTTTAACCTGCGCAACTTTTCACGCATTTATGGTAGTCCTATTTTATCCTGTGCAGCTTTTTCCGTCTTTACAGCAGTAAATTCTGGCAGCATATGATAGACGTTATTTCTCTCACTTCAGACTGGGCTGGTTTTTGTTGCGGAATAATGACCCGCAGTGCATACTTAGTTTTATGCTATATTTGTTTGTATTTAAGAGAAGATATTTAAATAAATATAAATTACATAAGTTTTACGTATTCATTTTTTATCAATTCATTATAATATTGATCGGGTAATAGAAACTAATCGTTAGATTAATCTATAAAAAAAATAATCGATAGGTTTATCGATTATTTGCTCTATGCTAATTTGCAGTGCTCCGTTCTCTTTCTCTATGGTCTATTATGTTTTTACTATTCACACAGACAGTCAGACCTCATATTTTCAGCTTCAGTTGTGATATCCAATGCAGTTCTTTTGCTCTTGTAACATCTGTTTCACCCTTTAATCTGTATGCCTGTCACTTGGAATCTGTTGCTTATGAGAGGGACCTTTGTGCACTCGCATGTGCACCCCCGTTACCACCATAGATTGAATTAATTCTGTGCGCTGGAAGCTTTATTTTGGTTTGTATCTGTAATTTTGAAGGCAGGATACCATGTGTGAAATAGAAATCCTACTACAACAGGCATTTTTCCCTCAGCAGACATTTTGACAGGTCACAGTAGTGTAAATGCAAGTGCAAAAAGCATTGACAATGGCTTTGTCCTATTTCCTACAATGGCATGTCAAAAATGCCTCTGTGACAAAGGCATCTAATAATTTTCTACTTGGAAAGAAAACAAACTTCTCTTATCCCAGCTACATTTTATTTTATTTGTGATTTTTTTATCATACAGGTTAATATAGCATTAATTTAAAAGTGTCCCAGCTTTAAACCATTCCCTTTTTTCTTTTCACTAAGTACTTCAGTTTTGTATGCCATCCCACAATATTTTGAGAAGCAAATTTAAAAGCCAGCCAGAGTAAATGAAGAAAACTTTGCTCTTGCTGGTACACCATGCTCAGTGGGTTCTCCATAAAACTGAAACCATGGGTCCAAAAGTCTGAGGCCACAAATGCAAACTGGTCTCAGACTTTCAAGCTATCAATTTAAAACGATGATGATACCACACCAGAGCTGTGCACATATCTGAGTCCAGTTTAAACAGCATACCCACTAAGCTAATCCTATGATTTTCATGATTGAAAACAAGTCATGACTTCAGATGAAGTGACCTCTTGAATCATCACAGCACTGGTTTAGAGCGCCAGATCACAAGATTATGGCTTCTAATTCTTATTGGTCTAGATTTTATTTCCCTACATTTTCTAATCCTGATCACTCGTGCAATTTATTTGCTTTTTTGCTTTTCTCCACTCGGTATTCTTCTTTTATTCACTAAGGCTAGATCCACAAAAATTAAATGAAACAGATCTCTAACCATATTAAAACACCTGAATCACAGCACATGAACATTCACAAACACTGAGCAGAGTAAATTGTCTATTCTGCAGTTGCTTGCTTAGTTGTATAAAATGCTATGAACGAGGAAGATCAATGGTATTTTCTTATCTTGGAGCGTCTGCTGAAAGTTAGGATAAGAAGGACTTGTGATTGGTACAAACATGGATGTTAGAGAACATGGCTGTTTATGTCATTGTTTCCAAAAAATCTTTGTTTCCGTCCATTCAGACTAAAACATGTCGAGCTGTATTTCCAAAAGTACCATTTTGAGGGTTTGGAAGCTCCAATGTAGTATGAAGGCCAGGCGACAGCAAAACTGATGCGTTTTAAAAGAAAAAAGGTGGTAGTGTGGACGTAGCCTAAGGCCTACTTCTGTGCTGCCTGTTCTCTTTCCCATTCTATTTGCTTTAGAAATACCTCACCCAGCTTTCACAGTCATCATGTTTACATTAGGCGCTCTCTCCCTCTACCCGTCCCTCATGCACCCGACCCTTCCTCTCCCGCTCTCCCAGATTCATCCTTCCCATTCTTATCCCTCTCTATTTTTTTTCTACTTTCTGTACGGCTGCAAGTTCAGTAAATAGTTGATGTATTTAAATGGCTACACCATAAATCCGTGTATAATTTCAGAGAGATGCTAAAGTCGCTTCACAAGATTACAGCAGGTGACATCTTATTCACTTCTGGTATTGACTGTATTGCTCATTGTGAGCACTGTCACCCAATCAGGGCTCAGCATGGCTCATCCATCCAGCCGTTCACGAGTATCATAAACCGTGACATTGTGCTACCTGCTGGCCACAGAGACACCTCCTCTGGCGTGTCATTGTCGATGGTAGTATTAACAAGACAAGACACAGAAAGAGTGGATGTGTCCTGCAGTACAAAAAACTGTTGGAGAAATACAAATATGCAGAGCCATCTTATATTTAAGGTACAATCTAACTTATGTCACATCCTGTTACCAATAAAATGGAAAGATTGATGTGGGTGCCTTAAATGTACATACATATATGTAACATGGATCTTAAAGGGCCACTCAGTGATCCATTTGGTCAAAAGAACAAAAGATTTAAAGAAATTAATATATATCAAATCAATAACCAACTGCACCAACTCAACAGCAGTGACTATGGGCAGTACAAAGAGAGAGGGGGGGATACGCTGGCCCTGGGATGGTCTCTGCCATAAAAATAGAAAAAGATTTTTGACAGTCATGATCTGCAGGTTCCTTTACAGTTAACATTTTGAAGAAAAGACTTGTGTGACACTAAATTTGAAAGTGTCCTGTTTAATACAAAGATTATTTCTCAAAACTGTCTTCTGCTAATTAAATTTATATACAACTAATTAGTAGGAACATATTTTCATTATCGATTCATCTGCTAATTAATCAAGTAACTGATTCTAATTAATTTTGTTTGACTATAAGCGATCAGAACACTATTGTGGTTACAGTTACAATACTGTAATGTATTTATTGCAGCCCAATGTGACGTTATCTCATGTTGTGAATTGTGCAACCGACAAAATCTTCAGTTTTTGTACAGTTAAGTTCAAACAAAGCAAAAAATGTTTATTAAAAGGCTGGAATCATACAATGTTTTTGCCCAAATATATTATGATTAATGGATTATCAACAGTTTCTGTTTATAATCAGTAGCTGACCGACGTTCTGTTTTTCCACTCATGTTTTGAAAGGGCAAACATCACTGTTTCCTACATGATGTGTCAGTACAATGGTTGGTATAGTTACTGCCATGTTTTGTTCCACACACAATACAAGGGAGGAGGTCAGGGTGGATGGTCGATGTACAAAGTTCTCAGCACCAGATTTATGTAATTGTAATAAGAATAATATAAATGGCTTGAGTAAGTAGTTAGCCCTCACTTCCCTCACCCTCCATAAAATTATGGTGTTGTCAATTTGATTTTAAATTGTTCAAGAAGTTATAGCAGAGACCAAAATAAAACATTCTGTTACCTTGTGCATAATTGGAGATTTCTCTGGTTTTGAATGATGTTGGAAACATTTTGGATAGTGTAAGTACACAGGTCAACAAAATATATAACTTAGGTCTAGTTGTTTTTAAATATTTTGATGAAGAATTATTAAATGTTCTATGTCTAAATGAAGTGTGAAAACACTGGTGGGATCTGAGTATTTTCTGAGAGCACTGGAATTTCTCTGTTTAGGTGAGATGGAAAATGTAGACCACTACAGGCATTACATCTTTACATTAACACATCTGTCAGACATGCCTCTCTCTCTCTCTCTCTCTCTCTCTCTCTCTCTCTCTCTCACTCACTCCCTTTTATATACACCCCCTGTCTCTATTTTCCCCCTCTCTCTGTTCCCCTACACAGTAATATGATCAGGCTGACAGAGCCGTGAATCTAAAGACACCGAAATATAGCGCAAACCTTAGTGGCCCCGGCCCCACCCCCACTACTCTCTCTCTCTCTCTCTCTCTTTCATTCTCACTCTTTCCCTCCCTCTCTCTCTCTCTCTCATCTACATCATCCCTACCCCCAACAACCGTCCTACTACCTCTCTCCAGTCCCTACCCCCAACCACAGAGCTCTCTTGCTCTCTCTCCCACACTCTACATCTCCGGCCTCTCTCTCTTTCTCTCTCCCTGAAACAAATACGCTCCCTTACGAAACTCATGATTCTGAGGGTAGAGCATTTCTATGCTTCATTTAGACTTACAGCTAAAAAGCATCAGATTGATATATATATAGTACAGATAGTTCAGTCTTTCACTGTTTTATAAAAAGAGGTCAGGAAAATAAAACACAAAAAACTATGATGTTGCTTACAAAGATGTTAATTTGATATTTGTGTTAATACTCAACCAGCATGTAGTGAGGTCAAACTCCAAACTACATACTGCCTGTATGCAGTATTTACTACTAGCGCATACCTCTGCCAAGGCGAAACAATCCAACACATCTGTCCAGTTCTTATAATAGAAAGATGAACACAAAAGGTAGTCTTTTCATAATTTGCACCAAACTGTAAAAACTCATAGACCTCAACACAATACATTTTATATTTTATATCAAGAAAGAACCCATTACATTCAGGGTTCCAGACAAAGATCCAGGACCATTATGACATAGGGCATTTTCACATATTCTCAAGTAATAACGCATGGATTTGATGAAAAAAGAATTCGGCCATATTAAGAGGACTCATACTTATGAGTGCATGAAATTGGGTGCAGATAATAATACAAATCCAGATCATGTGAATTTTATGACGAGACTGTTGAGCCTGGGAGGAGGCATGCACTCCATTAAGTGCCTCGTTTCAGTAGGATTTTGAAGAAGGAAATCTGGAAAAATGCCAAAGAAATCCACATTTGTGCCCCGGCGTGGATCAAACCACTCTAGAGATGCCTCTACGCCAGTTATTTTCCTTTTTTGTAAAGGTTTTTACAATGGTTGCATCTCTGTTTTTTAACCCTATGTACATGGCATTGTTGCAGACTTTTCTTTATTCCACTAAAAAACCGTAGTTGCATGTATATGGGGGAAAAACTGTCCACCAACAGGACATTAAAACATACTTCACTCCCAATAACCTGTTTAAAAGTAGATCTCAGTTGGAACTTTGATGGAATAAAAGTCAGAGTAAGATGTCTGGGAACCTTAGACACCTGCTGGCAGACAGTTTGCACCCAGATTTTTGGGTAAAACTAACTGTCCATGCTTCTGTAATTGCACAGCAGCGTCACTGTTGACAGTTATTGTGAGACTCCGTTGATTCACACAGTGACAGAGATGGTTTAAGATTTTAAGCAGCTAGTAAAAGAACAGAAAGGGTCCAGTGTGTCCCTGCAGTGTGAACTCAGTGGAAGAGGTAATTATACCAACACAAGTCAGAGTCAGAGTAGAGCCCCTGGTTCACCAGGAAGTGTACATATAAATTAACCCTCCGGGCATGATGAGAAGTACAACACATCTATACAGTCAGATTTATATAAATATTATCTGATCCTCTTTAAGTTTACATCCCTGCTTATTGTACAAATGTACAACTCGCTGACTGTTAAATATTCTTATGATTTTCCTTTACACACCTTAGCAACAAATACATTTACATAAAACTGATGACCGAGCATGATTACGTTTAGCCAAGAATTTCTTTTGCAATATTATTAAAAGTGAAAAGATGCAACGTGTCTGTTCCATTTAATTGTGCTAAGATTGAAGAGAGGTTAATTATCTGTCTTTAACTCTGCTAGCTGCACTCATCATCAGTACCTACTGAAATAATGAAGTCATTCATCACTGTCAAATGTGCAGGGTCTGCCACATGTGTAAGTTCCTCACGGATCCAGACATCTTACACTGACAACAAACGAACCTGGGCATACAGACTTCTCAGACCTGTTTGCATCCTACTCTATGTTTTTGAAGGGACTCTGACCCTGACTTTGCTTTCTGGAGGCAGAAAGACAGCAGAGCATCCCATACACCAATGTAAGTATCACTGAGCAGGTATGATGTGCTGCTTGGAATTCTAGTAAACATCAACTAATTCATAAATCATAACGCCTTTATTAGTACTTACAGCGTGGAGCATATTTAAACCACAGGTATTATGTTTTAATTACAGCTGTTGTTCATGTATCATGAATGGAATTAGATCATGTGTATCATCTAGTGAGAGCGTAGCTCTGGTGCGAATAAAGCCACGGGGGGGGGGTTCAGTTACCTTCATTAGCTGCTTTAATTAACTGTAGCTTAATCTTAAGCAATTAATTACCACTTAATTTGACTGAGCAGAGCAGATGAATGCACAGCGAGGCTGGTTAAAGCAGCACAAAGGTGACTTTCATCACAGCACAATGGGAATGGTTTCAGCAGAATATTTGCTTCTGTCGTTCCGGTATTACCTTGTTGTTGCCATAGGTCGGGTCCGGGTAGGAGAGCTGCCCGAGCCTGGTGTGGTTTGACACGGCCAGGGGCTGAGGAGGAGGTGGGTAAACTGTCACATCCATGGCTGACAATACATCCACTTCTCCACCGCTGAACTCTGCTTCCGAGTGTCTTTCTTCTCTGTCGGCAAAAAATGAGCTACTATCTATTTTATTTGTTCATAAAGTTAAAGTGAAGCTTTTCAGCGAGTCCTGCAGCAACAACCACGTTATAAAATGCGGGTTTCACGCGGATGAAGCCGGTATAAAGCGAGCTCAAAGAGTCGCTGAAGTTTAGGCTGATGCTCTTCTGTCCACGCCGGCTATCATGCTCCGGTGGCCGCTGCTCTGGGGAGCAAACTTCCCGTTCAACGCACTTCTTTGATACGAACGCAGCGCTGTAAAAACACACCGGTTCCCGCTGCTTTGTTACCGACTCTCTGTGTTCACTAGCTTGTGCGTGTTTCGGTTCGGACCCTGTCTGTGCTGCTGTGCCGCTTGGTGCTGCTCCACTGCCGCTGCGCGTCTGCTCCGTGCCGCGACTGCTCCGGACCAGCAGGTATACAAAGAGCTGCTCCGTCAAGCCAGCGGCACACAGCGAGCAGCAAGGCCGGATGTGTGTGTTCTCGCAAAATAAAAGCTCGAGTTATGTCGGGAGGTAAAAAATAAGAGCAGGGGAAGAACAAAGCAACTCATACAAATACGGTGAAGTCATCTTTTCATTTATAGCGTAAAAAGCACGACTTTCAAATATATATTTCGGTGAGCCCTCCACAGTGGATGAGAGTAGTTGTGACACTAAACTATCTTTTTATTCCCGGAAGAGCTCAATAGCGTAATGTGCTCCATCTAGAGGTCTAGTTAGGTGTTAATGTTTCAACTCTTATTTATTATCAATTTCAATTGAGGTGCCTATATTAGCTCGGTTGTACAATCCTCAGTGACCATAAAAGTCGTTGTGTATCACAAACTCTTTGGTTAAATGTATCCATGCAGATCCAGCATTCCTCGTACACGTGAGCCCCTGTTTTTATAATTAATAGTGTGATTCAAACAAATTACAGCACATTGTGATTAATATTAATTTGGACAATAATACCACAGTGAACCTAGGGTTATGTACAGTGTGGTGGTCTGTACTGTGGTACTAGATGGGGACTTAGAGGTTCCAATTTTTCTCTCCATCTGTACAGTGCTGTATCACAACCTTCTGCTCCTCAGTCACTTTATGTGAATCCAGGATATTGTTGACAGTTTTGTGTATAAGCCATCAAACTAGCATTTAATTTCCATCCAAAGAGATTCATTACCCAGAGAGCCAAGCTTAGCTTCATGTGAGGAAAGACACTGAGCAAGAGGCTGGGCACTGTAAAGGTAAAAAGAGGAAAATGGTTATGAAACATCCTTATATATAATGCAGCATCAAAGAAAATGTCTGTCTGCAGGGAGCACTGACTGTAAACACTCTGATGGTCTGGTGTCCAAAATGAACTCTGCTGTGACCGCAAAGTGCTATCAGCTGAGTTGTTTAAAACAAGTTGTTGAACATGGATTTGGGACATTCAAAGGCATTGTTTCTAAGAGATATATTTTTTATTTGAGCTGACTTTGGTTTTGTCTTGACATTGGAGACAGGACTAACAGTCTTACAGCCCCCTCTAAAGATTATGCACAGAGCTTTAGGTTTATGAGAGCTGAGGACAGTGCAGTGAAGAGGCTGCTGTAGACCCATGTGTCCTCCATTCTTTAGTATCCCAATGTTGTGTCCAGCAGGGAATGGAAAGTTTGCTACAGTCTCCCACCATGAAGGCAAATGAAGAGCAGATCTAATGCTTCCAATGCATTTTTTTTAAGGTGTGGCAAAAATTCAGTTTGTGGTTCGGGCAATGTATCACCCTCTAAACCAACATCAACAACAACAGCAGAAGGAACCATGCCATGGTAGATCCATGCTTCTCCATCCACATCCACTAGGATGTCATAGGTTTTACAGTAATGACAGATGTTTTTAATGCTGTCCTCTTAGTTAGAGATGGAAATGGGAGTTTTGGGCTGTTGTACCTTGTACAAGCTAGAGCCAAAATGCATGCATTGGACATGGCTGTTCAGGACTACATGGCAGTAAGTGGTTTAGTGATTTTGTTTATAAGCTGAGTGTGTTTCATCAAAAGGGCTTGTCAGATGGTGAAACAGTTTTGGAAAGAGGAAACCCCAGTGTCCTGAGTAATAATCCGACTGGCCAGTTGTGAAAAGGGAGCCAGACAGGAGCCAGGCTTCCAAGTTAGAAACTAGAGACATAGCAAATTTTGTCCCTTTTTATTGGAACAACTGAATACAACACTATAAGAAATCAAGAGTGCTGAAGTGTAAGCACTGCTAGATATTTGATTATCGTATCTCTCCTCTCGACAGGCTTTTCTTCCTGTCTTTAGTTAGCTATAACTTTTGGCTTTTAACAACATGGTAAGAACTGTTGATTTCAAGATAATTTTATGCTTTTTATTTGATAGGAACAATGAAGAAAGTAAACATGGGACTAGAGAGAAAGGGGATGACATTAATGATCTAGCCAAAAAGGAATAAAATGCTCCTTTTTAAACATCTGTGATATAATGTCTTAATGGACCGATATGTAGAATATAGGAAGATCTTTTGAGAGGAAATGGAATATTATATTTTCATAATGAGGTTTCATTTGTCTAAAACAACCAGAAAAAATAATTGCTTTAGAATAAACTTTTAAATCTACAGGAGGAATGTTCTTCAGTTGCACCACCATGATTCTACAGAAGCTGAGAATGAACAACTGAAACAGTGGCACTATGGAAGGCCTTTTTTGTATACCTCCTATTTTCTTGGAGGGGGGTATTTGGTCAGTAGCAACCTGCACCCTCACCCCTAGAAGCCACTAAATTACACACAATTTTTTGGGGGGTTTTTAAATCTTATTGAATTGTTTGAATTTATCCCAATCAAATTAATTAGCAAAGAAATTAAAGAGAGAAGGCTTCCACTTGTATTTAGAAAGCAATTAACTAAACAAATGTATCAACGCTCAGCACAAAAAGACAGTTAATAGTATTGTATATCCCTGCAGTACATTTTCAGATTGTCTTTATCCCCTGCTCGTTTAATAGGATTTATTCAGTTTGTAAACATTATTAAACAGTTTCATGAAAAATCAATCAAGAGGTCTTAATGACTGCAGAGAACAAGATAAGGTGTAAATGATCACATGGGGTGCAGGTATAGTAAATATAATAGTTAATGTGTGTGTCTGAGAGAAGAAGAATTAGGCCATTCAATACAACCAGAGCAGATTAACTGCAGCTTTCTGTCCTTACAAATGATCCTAATGACAGAACACTACTCCATTATCTGCAAATAGATACAGTACATGTACACAGAGGCATATAAACAAAGAGACGCTCTCCCAGCCACACACAAACACACACATACACAGATGTGCACATGCTGCTGATTTACACACATTAATGCTGCTGGCTACAGTTCACTATTATAGAAGTCATACCCTTAAATCAAATATACCTGCAGACCAAAAGAAACATTCACACACACACACACACACACACACAATCACGTGCATTATGGATACGCACACACAGACACACACAAATATATATATATATATATATATATATATATATATATGTATATGGTACAAACACACAAACATACATGTAGGATGTATGTGTAAGTATAACCATTTGCACACTACGACCCGAAAATGATGGCAGAGTTCATCCTCACAAAATCATGAAATACATTTTCTCTTCTTCATGCATTCTCAAACATTCTTCTCTTCCTCTCTCTCTCTCTCTCTCTCACACAAACTCTCTCTCTCACACACACACACACACACACACACACACATGCAGGCGTGCACACACCCACACACACACATCGACACCACAAACCAGCCCACACATACTTAGTGAACATACATACAGTGTGCGATTCACCCATCCCCCACCTACACACATACATATATGCACCCCTCCCCTCTGAAAAAGGCATAATTCACTTCCATACTCTCCTCCCCCACACACAGTTCCTCTCTACAAAACTACACACATGCAGTTGAGTCTCCATGATTTCAGGACATTAACTCACATTTTTTGTCCTGCAGACTTTCTTAAACCTTAACCTACAACTACAAGATGGATAAACTTAGCCCTTAACCCAACCTTAAAATGTGTCCTCATCCTAAAATTTTGTAATTTACGTTATGGAGAGGACAAGTCGGACAACAACTCTTCATCATAGCTGTGTAAACAGATTTAGGTCCCCACAACAGGAGTAATATCTAGAACCCACTTATAAAACAAACACACACAACCAGGCACACACACGCACACACACACACTAAACCACATGCACATATGCAGTATGTGCTCTCTCTTTCTCCCTCTCTCTCTTGCCCTCTCTTTCTCTCTCTCTCTCTCTCTCTCACACTCTACCATGCAGTTCTCATATTTCCATGTATGAGCTTTCCAACATGTCTGATAGGATGAACTAGATATATAGATATGTAGCTTTTGAATGGTGTGTGATTCTCTTCATGTTGGAGGATTACATTATAGATTCATAGCACAGCTATTCACTCTGAGGTAAAAACAGCCAGCCATTTAGCTATTATAGAGTCCCAGGATAAGTAGAGTAAAGAGAAGATGCAAAAACAGGAAGAAATTCTTAAAAGGAGATTGTTAAATGAACAAGCTGGCTATAATAACCTTCCATTTTTCAATAAATGAATATATGCCACCAATAAAAAACTCATTTTCTAGATGTCTACCTGATAGTGCTGTAGCTAAATTTAAGGAAATAATTCCAATTACATTTAAACCCGTATTATCCGTAGATATAAAGAACAAATTCTTTAAAAACCAGAGCTCCATTGAGATCGAGCGACTCGTTGATAGCTCTGCAGACTCATTACGATTAACATTAGATTCAATAGCGCCTCTAAAAAAGAAAAATGTCAAACATGGTAAATTAGCTCTGTGGTATAATTCCCAGACAAATTAGTTAAAACAATTATCAAGAAAACTAGAAAGGAAGTGGCACTCCAGCAACCATGTTGAAAACCTCATAGACTGGAAGAATAGTGTTAAAGAATATAAAAAGGCTCTCCACAAAGCAAGAGCCGCCTACTATTCAAAACTAATAGAAGAGAATAAAAACAACCCCAGGTTTCTCTTCAGCACTGTAGCCAGGCTGACAGAGAGTCACACCTCCACCGAACCCAGTATTCCTCCATCCCTAAATAGCAATACCTTTATGACCTTTTTTAATGATAAAATTCTAACCATTAGAAATAAAATCAACAATCTCCTGCCCTCAATTGGCACTAATACCCTCCCAATAACAGAAATCTCAGAAATGGCTGAGAATCCTAACCATTATTTAGACAGCTTCTCTCTGATCACTTGTGATCAGTTTACCAAAATAATCTCAGGTTCTAAACCAACAACCTGTATCTTAGATCCCATTCCTACAAAATTACTTAAAGAAATTCTGCCCCTAATTGATAGTTCGTTACTTAACACAATCAATCTGTCATTATCATCAGGTTATGTACCACAGTCTTTTAAAATAGCAGTAATCAAACCCCTTCTCAAAAAACCCACCCTAGACCCAGAGGTTTTAGCCAATTACAGACCAATATCTAATCTCCCCTTCATGTCTAAAATCTTAGAAAAAGTGGTAGCCAATCAGCTGTGTGAGTTTCTCCAGGAAAATAATATACAGTTAGGTCCATAAATATTTGGACATTGACAACATTTTCATCATTTTGGCTCTGTACACCACCACAATGGATTTTGAATGAAACAATCAAGATGTACTTTAAGTGCAGACTTTCGGCTTTAATTTGAGGGTATTTACATCCAAATCAGGTGAACGGTGTAGGAATTACAACACATTTTATATGTGGCACCCCCCTTTTTAAGGGACCAAAAGTAATTGGACAATTGGCTGCCCAGCTGTTCCATGGCCAGGTGTGTGTTATTCCCTCGTTATTTCATTGCCAAGGAGCAGATAAAAGGTCCAGAGTTCATTTCAAGTGAGGTATTTGTGTTTGGAATCTGTTGCTGTCAACTCTTATTATGAAGTCCAAAGAGCTGTCGCTATCAGTGAAGCAAGCCATCATTAGGCTGAAAAATCGAAACAAATCCATCAGAGAGATAGCAAAAACATTAGGTTTGGCCAAATCAACTGTTTGGTACATTCTTAAAAAGACAGAACGCACTGGTGAGCTCAGCAACACCAAAAGACCCGGAAGACCACGGAAAACAACTGTGGTGGATGACAGAAGAATTATTTCCCTGGTGAAGAAAAACCCCTTCACAACAGTTGGCCAGATCAAGAACACTCTCCAGGAGGTAGGTGTGTCTGTGTCAAAGTCAACAATCAAGAGAAGACTTCACCAGAGTAAATACAGAGGGTTCACCGCAAGATGTAAACCATTGGTGAGCCTCAAAAACAGGAAGACCCGATTAGAGTTTGCCAAAAAACATCTAAAAGAGCCTGTACAGTTCTGGAACAACATCCTATGGACAGATGAGACAAAGATCAACTTGTACCAGAATGATGGGAAGAGAAGAGTATGGAGAAGGGAAGGAACTGCTCAGGATCCAAAGCATACCACCTCATCAGTGAAGCATGGTGGAGGTAGTGTTATGGCGTGGGCATGTATGGCTGCCAATGGAACTGGTTCCCTTGTATTTATTGATGATGTGACTGCCGACAAAAGCAGTAGGATGAATTCTGAAGTGTTTCGGGAAATATTATCTGCTCATATTCAGCCAAATGCTTCAGAACTCATTGGACGTCGCTTCACAGTGCAGATGGACAATGACCCAAAGCATACTGCGAAAGCAACCAAAGAGTTTTTTAAGGCAAAGAAGTGGAATGTTCTGCAATGGCCAAGTCAATCACCTGACCTGAATCCAATTGAGCATGCATTTCACTTGCTGAAGACAAAACTGAAGGGAAAACGCCCCAAGAACAAGCAGGAACTGAAGAAAGTTGCAGTAGAGGCCTGGCAGAGTATCACCAGGGACGAAACCCAGCGTCTGGTGATGTCTATGGGTTCCAGACTTCAGGCTGTCATTGACTGCAAAGGATTTGCAACCAAGTATTAAAAGTGACAATTACATTTATGATTATGTTAGTTTGTCCAATTACTTTTGGTCCCTTAAAAAGGGGGTGCCACATATAAAATGTGTTGTAATTCCTACACCGTTCACCTGATTTGGATGTAAATACCATCAAATTAAAGCTGAAAGTCTGCACTTAACGCACATCTTGATTGTTTCATTTCAAATCCATTGTCGTGGTTTACAGAGCCAAAATTATGAAAATTGTGTCAATGTCCAAATATTTATGGACCTAACTGTATATGAAGACTTTCAGTCGGGGTTTAGAGCCAATCACAGCACAGAAACAGCCTTGGCAAAAGTCACTAACGACCTTTTAATAGCCTCAGATCAGGGACTTGTGTCTGTCCTCGTTCTGTTAGATCTCAGTGCAGCATTCAACACAATTGACCATCAAATTTTATTACAAAGACTCAAACAGTTAATTAAAATTAATGGAACTGCCCTTAATTGGTTTAAATCTTATTTTTCTGATCGCTCCCAATTCGTGCAAATTAATGATGAGACATCTGTGCGCACCAAAGTTAACCATGGTGTTCCACAGGGCTCTGTGCTCGGCCCAATTTTATTCTCATTATATATGCTTCCACTAGGAAACATTATCAGGACACACTCGGTAAATTTCCACTGCTATGCGGATGACACCCAGTTATACTTGTCAATAAAACCTGAACAAAGTAATCAATTAACTAAACTTCGAGCATGTCTCAAGGACATAAAAACCTGGATGACCCGCAATTTTCTCTTATTAAACTCAGACAAAACAGAGGTTATAATACTTGGCCCCAAACACCTTAGAGATAAATTATCTAATGATATAGCTGCGCTAGACGACATTGCCCTTGCTTCCAACGAAACAGTCAGGAACTTGGGAGTGATCTTCGATCCTGATTTATCTTTTAATAGTCACTTAAAACAAATTTCTCGGACTGCCTTTTTCCACTTGCGTAATATCTCAAAAATCAGGCATGTCCTTTCGCAAAAAGATGCAGAAAAACTAGTCCACGCCTTCGTTACATCGAGACTGGACTATTGTAACTCATTATTATCAGGCTCCAGCAGTAAGTCGTTAAAGACTCTACAGCTTGTCCAAAATGCCGCAGCACGTGTCCTGACAAGAACAAAGAAAAGAGAGCACATTTCTCCAGTATTAGCTTCGCTACACTGGCTTCCAGTTAAATCTAGAATAGAATTTAAAATTCTCCTCCTCACCTTCAAGGCCCTTAATAATATAGCGCCTTTCTACCTTAAAGAGCTGTTAGTACCTTACAAACCCGCTAGAGCACTCCGCTTCCAGAATTCAGGCTTACTTGTCGTCCCTAAAGTCTCTAAAAGTAGAGTAGGAGCCAGAGCTTTTAGCCATCAAGCCCCTCACTTGTGGAATAATCTACCAATTTCAGTTCGGGAGGCAGACACCATCTGTTTGTTTAAGAGTAGGCTCAAAACCTTTCTTTTTGATAAAGCTTATAGTTAGAGTTAATTAGTGAGGCAGAACGTAACTTGCTCTATTTAATGACATATGACACACAGAGCTTCTTTTTCCAGCTTCTCCTTCCTCTTCTCCATCCCTAACCTCCCCGGGGTCCCTTTGCTTTAACACCCGCAGATCCAGGGCCTCTGTGGCCGCACCATGGATTGCTGTTTGTGGATCGCGCATGAATGTAATTTGTGAATATGGGCTATACAAATAAAATTTGATTGATTGATTGATAAGGTCTAAAATATGATAAAATATTGTGAGATTTATTTCATGTTTATTCTGCATTAAGCAATTATTCTGCAATTGAAGAGGTGGGGAACTGTCATTTAGAACAATATAAGTCATATGCTTGAATTGCATCTTTGAATTGTAGTTTTGTAAATGTTCTCTTTTGTAATTATAGTATATTGTGTAAGAACAGTGTGAATTTAATTTCAACTGGCACAAGATTAATCCATGGTGTAATGATATAGATAATGTTTCATTAAAGGCATTAATGAATGTGAATTAATGAAGGTGATCCTGAGAAAAACAGAACAATTATCTAAGCAATTTGCCTTTTTTTAATCCATTTTTAAAATGTTCCCTTAATATAAACTTATATTATTACAGTTACACAGCATCAGACAGTGTCATATATAAATATGATGTATCCACTTATTGCTTCTCAATTGAACCGATATGATTATTACTTGGCGAGATATTACAAATCTGAGACACAATGTTGTTCACAGCTGCACTAATCCATCAAAAATAAATATTCTAAATGTGTTGTATATTATACACTTTTCTCTATAATTCAGCATGATACATGTGATATCATTGAAAACTCTGGGATCTCCTCCAAATATCATTATACATTTCTGTGGGTTTGGCTGCATGAGGCTCAGATGGCAGCGCAGCAGTCTGTTATGTTGGCTGGTTAAAGTTGCAGTGGAGCAGTTTTTCAGATGAAAACAAATACATTTACCATAAGAGTTTTTTGATGATCGTTTTGGTTGATTAAGGACCAGACGGTTCATATCAGTATGATACAATCAAACCTAGTTCTGTCCTTGAACAACTCACTGGTCTAAACAGTCTCAAGTGGTATTACGACACATTAAAACAGTCGCCTTATGTGATGACTGAACCTGCTTAACATATGAATAGAGTAGTTCAGAGATGGCTCAGAGTCACAAGTGATGTTCTGACCGACACAACACGTCCCAATGTATCATGCTCTACATTCAGTCAGCTTCCATCTGTGTCTGAGTGATTGCAATGTCTGCAGTGAATAAAGATAAGAGGCAGCTCACCTCCAAAGTGAATCAAGTTTTGCTTAATGCTGATTCTCCAGTTGGGTGCAATTAAACCATTGCAGAGGATGAAGATGTAACAAGATAAAGGGATTTGAAGAGTCAAGTCGGAAAAAGATCACTCATTATATCATATTCACTAAATGCAATTTGTCTCATAGGACGTATGCGACATCCTCTGCCCTCAACCCTTAACAAGAGTAAATAAAAACAACAAAACAAAAAACATATTAACAGGGTGAAAAAACATAGGAACCTCAGAGAGAGCCACATGTGAGGGATCCCTCTCCCAGGACGGACAGAAGTGCAATAGATGCCACGTGTAAGTGAACAAATCAACAAAATAACTGTATTTACAACAATGATTAGAACAAGTTTTGAAAAAAATGGAAAAGTATGTTGATGTTTAAAATATTTATACATAAGAAAATCCCTGATAGGAATGAAGGGAGCAGCAATGACAATTGAAATTAAGAAGTAATTGTCTGTAATAGTAGAATATGAGTATAGGCATATTGTATATCAAGCAGTCTAGTCATAATCACAGTTCATTTTCAGCTGCCATTATGATCACGATCCACCATCAGGATCCACCACCACAATCATGATCCATCCCCATCAACCACGATCAGAATCCACTATTATGATCCATGATCAGCTGCCACCACTATCACGATAGACTATCACAATCTCTGATTCAGATCCTAGGTCATGATCTATGGTCCACAATCACAATCTACGAGCCACCATCGAGATCAACTAAGTGGCCGCAGCTGGGTCCTGGATCTACAAACCATAAAGCACAAAGGCTGCAGGGAAGAAGTCAAGTCAGTAACATATATTGATGAAACATAAAGCTCTGGCTCCTAGTCAAACTTTTAGAGACAATGGATATATATATAAATATCCTTTGACATGTGTTTAAAAATATATCTATATCGATATAGATATAGTTATATATCTATATACATATGATACCATTTCCACCTTTTATACTTCTACCTCTTATTACCAGCTCCATAAGCGCAGGTCAGCATTTCAATTTAGGGAAGGAAAAGAAAGGAAAAATGGTAGGAAGCTTTTACAGGAAGACAAAAGGAGAATCCGAATTCATATTGTAAAATCGAAACAAACATTGATTTATTATTAACTTTTATGAACCCCGCAGAACCCAACACATCAAGTCTCTCTCGCTGTTTATCGAAAACACACACACACACACCCACACAGACACTGATCTGACAGTCTCATATTCAGTGAATGTTGAGTCCATTGAATTCATTTGCACATTTTTAGCTAAGGGTTGATGCATCATTCAGGCCTATTTTTCCCTGCTGTCACTGTTCTATACCGAGGCTCATCATTATTTAATACAGGGCAATTTATTATGCTACTGTACAAGACCAACACACACACACACACACACACACACACACACACGCACACATACACACTCACACACAGAGAGACACGCACATGCCCCTAAAATCGTTGGGGGGTAAATATTTGTTAAAAAAATACCTTATTTTCAAATAAAAGCATCTCTCTCTCTTTTTACCTTTCGTCCTTTGCTCCCTCGTCTCCTTTTCCTCCTGCAGGTAAGATTCCCACCGTTACAGGAGGGGTCTGATCATGTTGGTATAAAGAGCAACCTTTTACCTGAAGGTAGAGGTTTGAATGTAGGTTACAAGAAATTGTCCTCTGACAGCACCCTTTCTTAATGTCCCCCACCTCCAGTCCCAGCTGCCTTCATTGTTCACATATGTTTATAGAGTGAATATCAAATGCTCAAATGCAAAACGCAGAATTCCAATTAAAAAAATCAGGCAGCTCACCTCCAAAGAAAACCATAAGGCCGGAGGCTGAAAACAGGTAAGAGCACTAGAATATCCTGCAATTTATCTAGATAGATATATACCCACAAATCATTGGAAGTTAGTGCATGCGAAAGGAGGGAAAGATGTGGTTCACTGCAGCAGGTGGGATATAAGGGTCAGTTTTGACTTGTTTGAAACCTGCCTCAAGTGAACGCTCCTTTGTGATTTCTCATCTGAGCTTCTATCTCTGAAAGATTCTGATTTAGTTAGCCTGTTTGGTCCAGAAAACCCTGAAGTACATATGAATCAGCCATTGCAAAAGCAGCAGCTACTGAAGCACATCGTCAAATACAGACAATACTTTGTGCTGCTGATTTCAATAGAATCAATCAGGAAATAACGTGAACAAGTGTGCATGGATGTGTGCATGGAACTTATCTGACCAATTGAAACATTGCACTTTGATATTTTATGAATGTAGTAATTGGTGAGGAATAATGACATACAAAAACGGGAGTTGAATATATTTATTACTACCTTTTCTATTATAGTACATTTGGCTGCTTCACTGAAGGTTGCCTATCCTGTAAAAGACACGAAATAACGGATTGTTATATTATTATACTCTATTATATAGATACAGGTTTGTGCAAGTCAATTATGTGTGCTTTTGTGTCTCCTCCCAAGGGTGTTTGGGCCAAAAACTATCCGAAGCTGCCCACAAACACATATACACGCACAGACACATGCACAAGCACACACACGCACACACCCAAAACGTTTTGTCCGTAATGGTAAAATATGTGAGGAGGTCATATTGTATATCTAGGCAATCTCGCTGTAATCATAATTCACGATCAGCTGTCACCATGATCAAGGCAATCACGAGCCATGATCTATTATCCACCAAGATCATGATCCACAGTCCACCATCACGGCCACGATAATAACTTTATTTGTATAGCACTTCTCTAAAAAAGGTTACAAATTGCTTCATAAAAAAAAACATGGCAAAAAGAATAATGAATAATAATAATAGCTTGCATTTATGTAGCCCCTGTGAAGAGACCCGAGGACCCTTTACATATCAATAACTGCATTACATACTACAGAGCATTAACTGAGGCCAAAGGCCTTAGTGAACAGATGGGGCTTGAGAAGTGTTTTGAAGATATCCAGAGATGCAGTGATTAATGGTTTTGAATGGCTTTCTGGGGTGGTTTTGCTGGTTGTCAATGAGGGAGGAGTAATACTGTGTCTTGGTATGAGAGAACTGCCTTGTATGAGCGCTCATGGTCTGTCGGCATTCAGGTGGACAGTGAGGCCAGATCTTTTATAAAGCCACTCCTGTTGATGGTCAGAGGCCTTCATGGCATGAAGTTCAGCTGTGAACCAGGGGGCTGGGCGGTTGTAGGATACAGTTCGGGTTTTGAGGGGGGCGAGAGGGTCGAGACTGAGGGTTAGAGCAGTGTAGTAGAGAGGAGATCAACGATGGTGTTGGGGGGATCTGAGGCCAGGTGTGTAGCCAGTAGGTTTGCCAGGGCTGTTGAACTCACTGTCTTGGGGGGCGGTAGATGAGGACGAGCCAGGGGGCAAGCGACACATTCAAACAAGCTGGTATTGGGTACAGGAAGCTCTTTAACCAGGAAGTCGGCTCTGGCCAGCCCACCACCCCGGCCCATAGAGCGGTGAGGGGAAGGATGCTATCAACAGAGACGAGAGGCCTCAGATTTCCTGTGTCCACATGTGGTTTGTTGTATTGACATCGTTACTGTGCGATTGGGCGCCGGTCAGACACCATTTTAGGAATGGCAGGATCCAGGATGGGATTTAATGATTGCCAGGCAGAAAGGAGTGTATTGGCAGGCGAGATTCAGGAGTTGCACAGCAATTATTATTGTATTTCATGAGCACCATCTCAGCAGCACAAGGAAGCAGCAGTTAACTAGTTAGCTATTATACAGGGAGCAGACTGCCTGGGAAAACTCACATGTTTAGGCGGGGTCCAGTCAGGGAACAGTCTGAGCAGGAGGCAGCAGCCAGCCACCATTCAGCTGTTAGATCGTCCGGTCACCAGAAGCTAAGCCAGAACAGGTGAAGCGGCTGCCCCTGCCAGCCACAAGGCGCCAGGGCAACGGGACTGAGCAAGGTTAGGGAAAGACCGGCCAAAACAAGGAGGGATAGTCCTGATATCACGGCAGATGAGGGTCCAGGACACGATCTGAGTGGAAAAATCCCCAGGTTGGTGTGTACACCAGCGATGAGGAGAAGCTAACAGCTGAAAGCCAAGAGTGGATCTTCAGAGATGGTGAGTACGCTGAGTACCCTGAGTACTCTGACTAGACAGAAAGCAAAGAGTCACCTAAAGTTAACCCAGGCAGGAGATGGAGCAAATCTGCTCCATCTCGAGTCAACCAGCAGAGTACCTAGTAGCAAGGAGAATGATTGATTGCACAAAAAAACATGATTTAGCTGTGGACTGCCAAGCGGTGGCATGGCAAAAGGTAATCAATTCATTTCAATTTAAAGAGACCAGGAAAAATTGTGTAACCATCACATTTGAGGTCTGACGGACTGGTTGTTATGATGAAAATAATAATAATCTTCAGTTGTACCCTGGCATCATCAGGTCTTTCAGCCTTTTAATCACAATAACATTAATAGCTAAACCTGAGGGTACACTGAGGCTAACGTAAATCTGACTGGCTACTGGCTTGTATGGCAGTACTATGAAAACCATGTAGCCCGCTCAGTAGATAAGACTTCATTATAGGATTCACCATCAGGATGATGATCCACCATCACAAAACCGTCCCAATTATGATCCACGATCATGATCAACAATCAAGGTTTCAATCTATGATCAAGATCCATGATGTGCCTGCAGCTGTGATCCTGAATCAGCGAGCGATAAAGCACAAGGACTCTGGGAAAGAAGTCAAGTCAGTGACATGTATTGATGAGACATTAATGTCATGAAGAGGGAAAAAGAGGAAAGAGGACCTATGTGTGTCATGTGTCCCCCGACATTCTAGACCTATAGCAGCATAACTAAAAGCTGGTCCAAGACAAACCTGAACATGCTCTGACTATAAGCTTTATCAAAAATGAAGATTCAGACATAGAGAGGGTGTCTGCATCCCTATACATGGCCACTATGAGAACATTTCATCACAGCCCGGAGCTTGGTCACATTCTGTGTAATGGCTTTGGTATGAAAAGACTCACCTGACAGCCAGTTGGTATTGTCAACTGACAGCCAGTTGGTATTGTCGATCAGGAAGGTTGTGAACTGCTACAATAGTCAACAAGTTTAACCACAGTAACTCTATATCTCCATAGGCCCTGAAAACACAGCAGTGTTGTATTCTGAGCGATGGGGTTCTAAATGAATACAAGTCAAAGTTACAATAATGGTAAATGGTTTTGTATATATATGGCGCTTTTGTAGACTGATGATGACCACTCAAAGCTCTTTACAGTACATTTTAACATTCACCCATTCACACACACATCTCTTAGAAGCACTTTGTTGTACTATGTGGGGCGATTCAGGGTTCAGCATCTTGCCCAAGGACACTTCGGCATGCAGATGGGTCAGACTGGGGATCGAACTGCCGACCTTCAGGTTGGAGGACGACCGCTCTACCCCTCAGCCACAGGCGCCCACCATAACAATTACATGCTACAGTTAAAATCAAAAGAAACAACAGAGAAAAACAAACACAACCTTAATAGAAAAACAATTCAGATTTATATCAAAATGTTTTTGATGTCAGCTTTGAGGTTCTTTGCTTAAGTTGCCAGCAGTGTTTGTCAAATATGATCAAATCTTAATCACACTTCATAAATAATAGCTACGCATGTTTTGTTCACTGTATTAGAAGACAAGTCTTCAGGGTCTTCAAGTTACACAGAGTTCTATCATTTTAGCTGAAAGAAGTTCCAAGCCTTAGCTTTTAGTCCGTGCTGTGTAAAAGGTAACATGTGAATATTTAGGCTGGAGGCCACAAGATGACAAATTTTGAAGCAACAACAAAACTACATATCAAGGGAAAGATAAAAGCTTCACAGCAGATTTTACTCATCACTATAATGTTCATGACATACAGAAACAATGACTCATAAAAATGTTTTATTTACATAAACTTGACAACACAATCATACAATTACTGAAGAATATATCACAATGGCACGTGAAAACACACTGCAGTCTATATAATGAATGAGGTTTATCAGACGGTCATAATTAAATGTTGCATCCTGAGGTTAGGGTTAGACAATATAAGATTTCTTCATGCAAGGAATATGGCAGCGGTGTTCCTGCTATTCCTGGTGTTCCTGTCCCCTGCTGGATCCTGCACCTGTTTGTGTGTGCTGCTGGCTAAGCTTACCTCTGCTGATATACTCATCTGTTTGACATGCTTTTTTTACCCTGTAGCTAAGATCTTTTTTAAACAAGTTTCTTAATATGTCGCTCAAGCAATAATGAGGTATCAATGATGAAATTGAAACTATTTGTAAGTAGAAGCAAGCTCAGCAGCTTTTTCTTGAGTTGTAACAACAGCTGGAGGATCTTTTGGTTTCTTCTTCATATTAGATTCTTAAGATTAAGTCTATCAAGCCCCATGTTCTCGATGTTGAAATGTTGGTTGTCTGATTGTGTTTGTGTTTGTGGTTGTGTTTTTGTTCTGTTGTACTCTTGTGTATGTTAAGAAAGCAATGATGCACTGTGCCCAAGACAAATTTCCCCACGGGGACAATAAAGTTGAACGTTGAACCTTGAACCTTGAGATTAATGCAATGAGGTAAATGTGAGCCTCTTAGTCGCTTTTTCACTCTCACAGTGTAACATAAACATAAACACACCAATTATGTGTGTGTTTGTGTGTTTGTGTGTGTGTCTGTTAACTTGTTATGACATCTTAGTGGGGCCCACCACCCTATATTGATGCCAATCAGTACAAATCAGTACAATACAAACAATTTATAACCTGTACCATTTTTGGCATTTACTTGTTAATTTTATATATGTATTCATTTGTATATGACTTCGTGAATTATATAATTTTTTCTAATCTCATTGTTGAAGTGCTTTGGTAGGATTGTTCACCTGACATCCATGCCAGAAAAGCATACTGAATTAAACTGAATTAAATTGAACTGAACTGAAGTGAGTTGGGAGAGAGGCAAATTTTTAGAGAGAGAAGAGATAGTGTTGCTGACAGCCTGTCAGTTTACATATACAATAATGTGACGATAAGGTTTACTCCACTTTGACAGGTTGGCCTACACACACAGAGATCCACACACACGCACACACACACACACACACACACACACACACCCAAACACACACACACACACACACACACACACACACACACACACACACACACACACACACACACACACACACACACACACACACACACACACACACACACACACAAACCACTACAGAAAGAGAATAATAAACCATAAACTGGATCGTGTGGCTTTAAAGTAATTGCTAGTTGTCAAGGTGATAGAAACATGGGGCAGAGGATTTCCTACAATGAGAGTAGGGGACTGAATTGAATAATTAAGCGTAAGATACAAATACTAAAGAGATTGAGATTTCAGCTATCACACACTTCATCATGGTTCCTGCATGAGCTCTTTGTCACAACTGATGCTACAAGAACACAGGAGAGGGAACCAAAACACAGGTGCTGTGGCACATCTTTGTACTTGGGAGATTTGTTAAACACAAAATGGAACAAAAACTTTGTAGATATTGTGAAGACGAATGGTTGTGATTGCCACTAGGACCAAATCATTTTTAAATTACAACTATTTTGGTAAAACCTGTCCTTATGTGATATCTCTACCTTTGTCTTTGTTAGTGTTCATTGCACGTGGCAACCATTGAACTTCTCTCCATCCTGGGAGAGGAATCCCTCACATGGGGCTCTCTGAGGTTTCTACTTTATTTTCACCCAAAGTGTTTTTTTAAGTAGTTTTACTTTAATGTTGTTGAGGGTTAAGGGCAGAAGATGTCACACCTCCTTAAAGCCCTATGAGACAAATTGTTGAAATCTGTTAAATGTTCAGACAGTTTGGTCAAGACATTTTCTTGAGTTTGCCTTTCACACATGAACAAGGCAGCAGTAGTAAGACATGTTCAGAACAAAGCCTAAATATGGAGCGTTCAGGTGAGGGTTGGCGCTGCATGCAGGAGGCAGGACCTAAGTTATGAATTCTGTTGTGAAGATTACGTGTATTTGTTTACTCCAGCGTCATCCCTTATCACCAAAGCTTGTGAATGTCACTGTCTTTCCAATTTGACATCTTCATCAGCTTCTACTTGTATGGCTCCTCTTTTTCCTCCTGAGATATGTTCCTTTTTTTCCAATTTTGTACCTGGTGTGTGGTAGAAATCATCAAAGCCATCCACCTACTCGCTGTGAATCGTCCCAGCCCATGCTGTATTCTCACATTGCTTCACTTGGACATTGTAAGTAGCTCTATCTAGGGGGCTGGCAGTTGAAACGCTGCAGAATGTCCGCAGCAACTGACCCAAACATTTGCATTCTCACGTATAAACCCTGACGATCATTTCAGGAGAATATCCAGAGTTCAATGCATGTCTGAAAGCAGCTCAAATTGGAGTTACAGATGTGAAGAAGTCATCTCATCTGTAACCTGCTCCTAATCTCTGCTTAAGGCTGGTGGCTCCACTACTATCTTAACACACCTAATTGAATCATCTTCAGTCGAGTTGCATCTTGGGTAATGTAGTCATCAAGTTTTGAAGCAAGAAGACTTTATTGATTCAAAAAGACCTATCCATAGTTCAGTTTTTTTTAATCTGTTCTTTGTGAGAATGCAAGTTTTTGTATTTTTATTTTTAAAGATGAAACATTTAATAAACACAAAAACTATGTATGTTTTGAAATGCTGGTGTTGCCACTTTTCACTCTACATGCAACCTGTGCTGTGTGTTTAAACTCTCATTACTACAGCATACAATTATATTTCAGACAAGGTTTTTTCACATTTGTGTCAGCAGTTTGGGAAGTATAAGACATTGTGGGAAATGAGCTTAGTGGGAGAGATTTGTGGGTGATACCTCCTATGTTTGTACACTATAGCATATGATATGTTTAGCTTAGTATCAATGTCAGTGACTATAAAGTTCACTATATAGGAGTTTTTTCAAAACCATATGAATACAGAAATGTAAAAATTACAAGCTTTTCCATGTCATTATAATGGTAAAAAAAATAGGTGTGTGTTTTTTTTTCCAACCAGAAATGTTGACTTTTTTGGCATGCATCTCTACTGCAGCCTTACAAACTGTTGTTGGTTAGTTTGATGTATGAACAGAGCTTACAATAAACAGACAAGAGGCCTTTAACTAACTGTAAAAAAAACAACTCAGACTCATATTCCATATGTGTTGTATGCATGTCCAAAGAATGGCTCCTAAAACCTAAAACATATGTGCATATCCCACATCTTAGTCAGAAAATGCTGAATTCAATAAGGATAATTCTGAATGTTGAAAAAGAAAATGCTGTTAACATGAGTTTGACTTTCACACATGAAGTAAAAGTACAAACAGGCTATTTTTCTGAGTCTGGACCTTTCAGATGAGGGCTGGCACTTGGGTAGAGCATGTAGGAGGCAGGACGTATAAAAAGCACTGCAGAAATTATATATCTTTATTCACAGCACATTGTCACTGGCGTCGGCCCTCGTCACCAAAAGCTCCCAATTCCCGTCTTTCCAAGTTGACATCTTTGTTTGCGTCTTCTGGCAAGTCCTTTTCATATTGATATTCTTTGTTACTTGCTTGTATTTTCATTTGTCTGTTTGCAAGTAAGATTACACACAAAACAACAGAACATATTTGCACGAAAATTTGGTGGAAGGATGCAGTTTGGGTCTAGAAAGATGCAGATCCAGGAATTCTATTTTTTCCCTTTCTTGAACATTTTAACTGTTTTCCCAGAAAATAATGCCTGGATATTAAGGAAACAATCAGGCACATAAATAGAACTCATATCTTTGAGTATTTATAATTTGGTGCAGGTTGATTGATTTGAAGTAGTTTGGCTAATGTCCTCTTTTGAGAACCATTCTAATTGTTTTGTGTCCTTAGACATTAGAAAGGTAACTGGCTTGCAATTAATTCTCTAGACAACATTCTGCTCCTCACATGAGCTCACTCACATGTTCTCATATTCTGTCCGCAGCAACTGACTCTAACATGTAGGCCATCTGGATAATTTCAGGAGATTATCCAGAATTCCAACACGTAAAATAGATGTCCTCCATTATCAAAGACAAAAGACAGAATGTCCTCGGTTATAAAGGCTGGAAACACAGCAGATTCAGCTACAGATGCAGAATTAATATTTTGATTTTATTTGAGTTTGTCCAAAATCATGTGTGTGGATGCTCACACTGTCCCGGACTAGCCAGTAAAGTAATCCATTTTAACATTTGTAGAAAAATCCTTGTGTAGTATATCACAGGACTATCTACCCTGTACACCACATATACACATGTGCACAGAGATCCACAACTACGCACCTATGCACACACACACATACACACACAACAGAAACACACGCCTGAATGGCCTAATACAATGACACAGAGAGATTGATTCAGGCTCCTAAACAGGCCACATCCCTTCATATCAAATCATCTTCTCTCCTCTTCTCCTCTTCTCCCCTCTTCTCTTCTCTCCCCTCTTCTCTTCTCTCGTCTCGTCTCTTCTCGTCTCTTCTCCTCTCCTCTACTCTTATCTCCTCTTCTCTTCTCTTCTCTTCTCTTCTCTTCTCTTCTCTTCTCTTCTCTTCTCTTCTCTTCTCTTCTCTTCTCTTCTCTTCTCTTCTCATCTCTTCTCTCCCTGTGAGTTTGTGTATTGCTTATTTGTTCATCACCATGAGTATCACTTGTTATAATCAGCACAAACACAGAAAAACATGGTATCAGATAGATAGATACATAGAGACAGAGGGAAAATAGAGAGAGAGAAAAACAGAGAGATTCCAAACAGGGAGAAATGGAGCGCAGCACATCAATCATTAGGATGATTATTATGGCAGTTGTCATGGCAACATTCTCCCATCCCCCCACTCCCTCTCTCTCTATCGCTCTCCTTGCTCTCCTCTCTTCTTTCTCTCCCTAAAATCAATTTAAATACACTTAAAGGCAACGGCCGGCATAGTAGAGCTACTGTAAGAGAAGATGGAATGAAAAGGAGTACCTTAAAGAATACAATGAATCAAATAAAGTAAAACAAAAAGGATTGAATATGATTTCAAGATTACTTATATAGCGCAGTTTAATTATCTCAGTGTGACTACAATAACATTATATTTTAAACTATATGACTCTACACCTCTATTGGCCACTACATTGTACATTATATGACTTTATATTTCACTATACCAGGGAGTGTACCCGCTTTTGTTCTCTCAGCACAATTAAAGCTAAATTCTTTAGTGTTTTTGATGATGACAGATGGTGGAAGTACTAAAGGTTTATGGGAAAAATAAGCACATACACATGTGTTCTGTGTTAATCCGGTTAATTCTGCATAAATGCACCCGTGGATGGTCATTCCATTGGTCATGTATATATACATTAATATACACTGGTGCAGTGCACATTGTAAACCTTCCTGTTTGGAATTGGCTGTTAACTTGACCTTTGGTGATGCTGGTTACAGATTACTGTCTGTAAAAGTGACCTGCAGTAAATGAGCTTCAGCCACTAAAGACCCTCTGCTGGACCCTTAACCTGCACCACCTCTGCTGCACAAAGATCTGTTCATGTTTTTATTCAAAGTTCGGCAGACCAGCGTGAAAACCTATACATTTCTTGTGCTATCCTTCATCAAATCATTAATCTTGCCTGCAATGGTTCTTTGACATACTGACAATTTTACTAACAACAAGGCTCCTTCAGAAATTCTTCTTCTGATTGAGGTTTCACCCTTTTAGCTGTCAGCTAACCTACCATAAGAGGGTCCTGCGTAGCTTATCACAGTTGAAGTGGATTCTGGAAAAAGCTACTTGTTGGGCACCAAACTCCACAGAGGAGCATTAACTTTATTCAAGCTCAATTTTCCTTGTGCCTCATCCATTTTAGCTGCATCTTTCCACCTGAAATTACTGTAAGTTTGGTCCTTTAAATCACTGCTAGAACTTCACTGCAAATTAGACACATTGGCTTCTCTTTTAAGGCCCTAAATTCTGCATCTACTATTCTTTTTTGACATTCGCCACAATGCTTATCAGTGAATAAACACAACTCCTATGTGTTTATCGTGAGGACATGTTTGTCAATTTTTCATGTTTTTTCTTTCGTTCCCTCATATGATCGTAGGGCACCTCTACAATGTCTCGTCTTTCTCAGCAGGGATGATTAACATGTGGGCCAGAGTCTTCGTCCTATGTGTGACGGGTTCACATTTTCTATTGTCACCTAATCATACTTAAAAACATGCATCAAACTGTCAATTATGTTTATGCCAGAGGTCTCTAAATGTGATATGTTTCAAATTAGCTGCTCAGACAAAAAAATAAAGAGCCATTACATCAGTGCATCTGTCAACGTGTTTGATTATATGAATAGTTTTAACATCCCATCCTTTTAGCTTAGCCTGTGTTAATATACACTGAGAGGAAATATTCTGACTTAATATTACTCGACACACATCTGGAGCCCACATCTCGTCCTTTTCAACCCTCCTTCTTTATTTATAGTATTTTATATTTCCTCAGACAGAAGGGGATCGATACAGCATGAATGTTATTTAAAATCAGGACATGCAATCAGGACATACAACAACATGCAGCTTAGACTCTGCAAGGTTGTCCTTGTCAAGGCCGAGAATCTAAATCAGATTTGTGAATTAATATGGAGTGTGGGAAAGGGAAGATTGCTGCTATTGTTGTCACATATCCTGATAAACACTGTTTCCATGTATTAAGCTGCTGTATAAAAGACCGGATCATTAGGCAAGGGTTTTGGTTTTATTTGGGTTTTGAGATGTCTGTCTTTGAGAAATCTGGTGCCGCACAATAGGAGTGAGGTGAATAAAGTTGGTTTGTGAAAATTACATTCAAATTTAATATTAAATTTTAAGACTTAATTGTTAACCACATTTTTATATGTGCAGGTTTATCCTACGGGGTTCACTATGTCCAGCCTCATTCAGTTTGTAACCTCAGTTCTACAACTACCTCTCCTCCAAATCCCTTTTTAGAACCAAGAGAAACAGATCAGCCTGAGGCAACATCCACACTACTACAGGCCACTGGGCTTGTCTTTGTTTGAAAACTTTAGGGAAGCGTTTTAATCTGGACAAGCAGAACCCGAGATGTTTGGAAACAATGTCATAGATTCTTACAACTGATTGCTCTTTTTTAAACTTTTGCTGATTCATCCGGCTCCAATCATATGCCCCCATTCAGGAAGAAAACAACTAGCATTAGCCGTGGCTACCACTGTAGAACACAACATGGAAAAGTGTTGCTAATTTTGTTGCTGCAAGTAATTTCTGTATTTTGAAATAACACAACTGCTCACATGTGTGGGAGACGAGCCATTATTTAAGCAATTTCTGTTCAATCAGGAACATGCATGCCCAATGTCTGGTCACATGATATGCATTTTCAGGCATGTTAAAACTGATCTGGAGCCATAACGTGTGGACAGAGATCGCTGTCGCTCACTGAGTTTAAAATCAATTTTCATATACACTTTGTTATAATAAACCCTCTTAAACATGCATCTGTGTTCTGTGTCTCCAAAGTGAATCCAGTAAAAAAGGTTAAAGGGATAGTTCACCAAAAATGGGTAATGCACTCATCATCTACTCACAACTATGCCTGCTGAGACAAAAATACCCTGTTTAAATCAGGCATGTGATCAGAGGCTTGGCATATCAATCTGAAGACACAGCAAATCATTGTGGAGGAGGGAAACAGGAAAAAAAAACAAAAAACATTTGGATTTCACTCATTATTTTATTTATCTTTTAATCATCAAATGTATGGATGATAATGAGAACATATTATCAGTTCCAACAACAGACTTATAACTGGAATATGTTCAAGCAGGAGGGAGATTGTCATTCTTTCGGATCTACAAAATAACAAAATGGATGACATTTAGCTAACTTTAGGATGCTGAGGGAACTCTCTCTCTCTCTCTCTCTCTCTCTCTCTCTCTCTCTCTCTCTCTCTCTGTGTCTCTCTGTGTGTGTGTCTGTCTGTCTGTCTGTCACTGTATTTTCTGGGTCTCTGCTCTGACACAATTAAACTTTATCTCCTATGAGCTCCATGGATGTTCCACTGCACCCTAGGATTGGAAGAAAACAAACACACAGGTTTGTGATGCTATGTTTATTAGGACTTTGCATTGACCTCCAGTAATTGTGGACAGCCCAATCACAACCTAGACCATGACCAATTCATTCCAATAAAACGTACCTTACCCGAACCACAGTTCACATCTAATCACTAACCTCAACCAGGACCTCAACATTGATGTTTTGCCTCATTACGAACAGGTTTAGATCCCTATGAGGTCCACTGGTCCTGACAAGTGTTTATGAAGGAAAAGGTCCTGAAGAGATGACAAAAACAAGAACCCCCCCACACACACATATTATAGAGGCATTCTCTTGTTGCCAGACGTGATGTGTAATATTTTATTCTGCAATGCATGTGACTGAAAGCTGACGTTTAAATTAAACAATCAAGCATTAATTGCTTCATGAAAGTGGTGAACTACAAATAGCCTTGTAACAATATTAAATGAAACTTTAATGATCTCCACTAGTGCATTACATTTGTTCTTATGATATTTAATACAGGTGATCTTTATCCATAAAACCTAAAGCGCCAGATGTGATTAAGATAGTTGATGACCTTCAGTCACCTCCAAGTGGATTGGTGACCTGTCTAGGGTGTGCCCTCACTCAATGCATGATGGGATAGGCTCCAGAGGGATGGATGGACAATCATGTGGCTATGTAAAGTCATGAGGTCATGAGGCAAAAATTGCAACTCTAGTTACTGAAGGAAATTGTTTGAAGCTTTAAAAGAACAAATTGAACAAATAACAAATGACATTAGGGTTCGGTTTAGCTTCATGGATTTACTAAAACACGGCCTGTTGTACATTCGCATTCCTACCTCATTACTGCAGTGTGTCTATGATATCCATAGTCTTACAGAGACACCTACTGGCACAGGAGTGTACTGTTGTTTGTATTCCATTGTGTCAAAGTCTAAATCAATTGTTAATATGTCAGTAAACCCCGTACACTTTATATAAGGTTAACACATCTCAGACTGCTATTAATATTGAGTCATATCATGTTGCTGGGGATAGTGTTGTGTTTTTTTGATGTTTGATTTCTACTCTTTCTACTACTTTAAATGTAATCATACACTAATTCTGCTCACACAATCATAGCCCCCTAACCATTACACACTGCACTGCTACTAGAGGAGTAGAAAGCACATATGTTTTTATATATATGTAGTGGTGTGAAACTGAAAAGTACCTACAAATAAATTTAGTAAATTAAAGTGCAGATACATGAAATGAGTATTTAAGTACAGAAACAATTAAATTTACAGTACTATGTTACATCCCACCATTTACTGCAAGCTGCCATCCGTTAAAAACCAGTGATTAATCTGATTAAAATTATATATATATATATATATATAAACTTACCAATGATGTGGTCGCCAACCCCTCTCTCTCTCGCTCTCCTTCTCTGTCCTTGCCCAAGTCTCGATCAAGCTCCTGTTTTGTTTTTTTAGAGGGAGAGAGACGTTAACTGTTGCAAATGTTGATATACTGCACTTAGCGGTGATAGGCAGTAGTGTGTTAAGAGATCTTTGAGACTTACCTGTAGCTCCCAAAATGAATAGAAAAAAATATATATTTCCAAGGATGTGGATCAACAGATGTTAAAGTCAGACTTGTCACTGAATATATTTCACTACAGTTAGATGAATCTCTGGAGCTTGTTGTATTTGTGTGGCTTTCCAGGAATCTACAACAAATGAGGACATCCTCACTATTTTGCACTTAAAGGAGAGATCGAGAGTTGAGTGTAAAATATGTTGATGAAAAAAATAAATAATGATGGGACCCCTGCAATGTGCAAATTGTTCGCACTGGTTTTATAGAATTGTGCCGTAATGACCCTGATTTTGAAGGTCGTGGACCTTTATCATGTAATGAAAACTGATAAACTTGAGAAGACCAAAATCGCTTCAAGAAGGCCTTGTTGGATGAGCTCAACACTTCACAGACTGTCTCTATCAGAACCAGGAGATGGAGGACCCAATAATGCATGGTTCACAAGACAGAGTGGCAGAAAAGGTGGTTTATTTAAGTCCAGGTCAGTACACAGCTAGTCAAAACATTATCGAAAGGAGCAGGCAAAATGAGTCACGACAGGAAAAAAAGGCAACCTGAGGGATGGCACACAGGGTTAATATACACAGACAATCAGGAGATATCATGGATGAGGGTGGGGTCGCAGTTGTGGCTGGCAGAGACCCACCATCGTTCCTCAGGCCCATAGCCCTCCCAGTCCACCCAATATTCGGGGCCAAGCCCTCGATGACGCACATCCAGCAGCCTCCTAACAGTGTACACTGGACCTCCCTCAAAGAGCCAGGAGGGTTGTGGGGGTTTGGAGGCAGGGACCATAGGGCTTTCTCTGGCTGGCTTGATACGAGAGACGTGGATCGTGGGGTGGATCTTCATGGTCAGTGGCAGCTGAAGATGAACGGTGACTGGATTAACCACATTTGAGATAGGGAAAGGGCCCACGAAACGCAGAGCCAGCTTTCGAGATTCATCTCTCAGAGGTAAGTCACAGGTGGACAGCCAGACCCATAGTCCAGGTGGGTAATACGGTGTTACAGTTCTCCTACGGTCAACCATCCTTTTGTATTACGCAGAGGAGCGAAGAAACATCTGTACCAACCAGGAGGACTCTCATCATTACCCTATTTAGTTGATATAAATTGACTGTGTTGGAGGATTCATTAATCCATAAACAAAGGGGAAGAGAACAAGAAAAACACATATATATATATATATATATATATAAACCTACCAATCAATCTAAATGGCTTGTCCTCTACATCTTGCACACAGCCGGAGCACTGTAATGTGTATTTCTGGTACATCCCCAATCTAAAATATACAGGAAAAAAGTGTGACCACTTTGCAGTGAGCAATATGGCTTGTCCTCTGATTTCCTCAGTATGATCCTTTTTCCTTAGCATTAACAGGGGGGACTCAAAATCACAGTGCCCTCACATGCGTGGCAGTGACGCCCCTCGAATCAGGACAGTATTGTGTTGTCAGTGTTGGCCCCAAAGTGTTGCAGCAGCCGGCTCGCTCCAGCGTTGTTTGAAGGTCAAAGCTTCTGACCAGCCTGCATCACATCAAGTCAACACTACACAGAGCTGCATAAAGTCCACGCATCTATTGACTTCTTGTTGGATGAGATGGCCCAGCTGGATAATTGTCTGAAATGATCTGCTAATGTGACAGTCTGGTCTCATTTCAGTCTGAGTAAAGGAGACAACTGTTCATCCAGCCTATCTTCAGTCTTATATTACTTCCAACTCATTATTATGCTGTCAGACATCTGACAGCAAGATAGCGCGAGGGGTAGTATAGGACCGATTTCCAACTTCGAACAAACAGTTTAAGCCATTAACACCAATTTTCTCTCCATCTACAGACCCATCATGTAAACCTGAGGTTTAATTTCAATTAACTTAATGGATCTGTTCATGTTTAACTCTCAACCCTTGTATGTTGTATATTTCAAATTAGTTTGTTGATGATTTGTTTTTCCTCCGATTATATTCCTTCCATCAGAGCTGATGATGTAGACATTAAATTTAGAAATGTTGTCATACAATACTTTTACCGCTTTAAATAATAAACTGAAGTTATAGGCTGAGCCACATATATGCAGCAGAATATCTGTGGGTAAGTTGGAGAGAGGAAGATAACCCACCCAAAGACATGTATTGAAAAATAAAGAAACAAAATGCAAGAATAATATTAAAAACACATTTATTGAAAAAACACCCAATATTAAATTGAAATTCTCTATATTGAATAAATTGATTAAAAAAAGGTTCATCTTGATGACTGGCCAGCACTCAGCTTCTTGTATTTCTTCCATTTCCACCTGGAAGAGGCAAAGAAAACCTGTTTCGCTTCTGTTAAGTCTTAATTGCATTACATCAGTACATTTAGGTTAGGGAGTGCGTAAAACAGTACAACTCTTAAAACATTGTAATGAAATCTTGAAGAAGCATCCTAAAAGTGTGGGAAAGACATCTTCAAAAAAATTATGGAAAAAATAAAGAAAGCAATGCATGCCTCTGTGTGGCTACAATACAGTTGGGTGACTGACAAGGTAATTCAGACTGCCCATCAAGGCTTAAGGTGTTTTTAGTTTCTTGTGGACTGCATTTATATCATAAGCATAGTTACATTAAAGAAATGTCGTGCAGCCAAATTAGGTGAACAGCCATAGAAACTCAGGTTAAGAATATCCATAAGCAATTTGGAGTTCATTTAATCTGTGTGAATGTTTGTAAAACCTTTTCTCCAATACCAGCAGTCTGTGGTTGACATGAAAGCCTCAAATATTTATCTGCAGTGACTGATCACCACCCATTTCAACACCAACTACGTTCCGTGATAGTCACCTCTTGATTTTCCAGATTTTCCATAGTAGCCGCTGAAAGCCTCCTGCTGCCTGATGTAATCGTCTGTAGATACAAGAGGATTCAGTTTAAAGTTGTTTTTTTTTCTTTCTGTAAGCTGGTTTCTGTGATGGATGGTGTACTATATGAACACTAATGCATGATCTGAACAATTTGTGCTTTACCCGTCATTTGATAGGGGGCCTCAGTTAACAAATTAGTGGCATTTACTTGTGAACACTGCTCAGGATTAAGTAACATTTGAATATAAAAAAAATTATTGCATCATCGTCAGTTAGATCTTAAACTACACACACAGCTGCTGTTCCAAGTTAATCGTTTTTCCTGTCTTGGGGATTTTGCATTTGCAGGTGTCCTCTTTGGGACAGCAAACCTGTTCAGTTAGGCATTTTAAGCACATTTCTCAAAAAGAGATGTATACATTTATTTGAGCTGTAAACTATAGCATTCCCTTGAGAAAAAATAAATAATGCTCCATTTTCTGAGCAAACGAGATGCCTCAAAATCCTTGTACTTTACCTCTGAACAATCAAGAGCTGAGGTGCTTCCTGAAAGCTGACTAATCACCAACAGAGACAACAGTTATTATCTGAAAATTTTTTAGTCTTGCCTGCATTCATTCACAATTACATAGTTTACCTGAAACTCTGTTCCTCCGCTGGTAATGCCTCTTCTGGTTTCTCTGTACGTGTCCTCCACATCCTTCATCCTGTCCTTTGTTTGCCATCTTCACATCTATGAGACAAGTAACAGTTAAAGTACACTCCGGATAATCACACAGCTAAATCAGTCATTGTTGAATAAAGGTGGAGAGCACCTGAATATTTAAAGGGATGCCTTCTTTTTGTTTCCATGTCATCCATCACCTCTCTACAAGAACACGGCTCCTGTAACTCTGTACACTGAATGCCACAATCCACTAAATGTCCCTTTGACGGAGACACTTCAGTCATAATAGTTTTAGCCACTGGTACACACAACTGCTCATTTCCCAGACGACTGACTTCTTGGTTCCCACATGTTTCATCCTCGACCTCAATGTCTACGCCGTTTTGGACAATCAGGTGATCTGCAAAAGAGATTCCCTTTCTGCATGTAGGGCTCAAGAGAAGAACTGCCTCAAGGGCAGGAGGACAGGGGCTTCTCTCCTTTTGCCCATTTACAATAAGAGGTTCCTGGTTTGGGCTTTGATTAGCCTCAGGTTCAGAAGACCCATTTCCCTCCACATCCTTGGCAGTGAGGGGAGATTTTAGTTTGTTCTGCAGGCCAGTCATGGAAACAAAGGGAAGGTTTTCTGGAGTTATGCATTGGACTTGTGATAGTCCTTTCATTTCAGAAGCATACATTTCATTACCCAACTCTGGCACCTTTGGCGGAATCCTGCAATGCTGCTTCATCTTACCAGCATTGACAATTAGGTTGTCACTTTCTGTTGACTGTTCGCAATTTTCAGTTTCTTCGGTTATCTCAACAATTACATCAGGTTCTAGCATGCCATTC
Organism: Pseudopleuronectes americanus; assembly: GCA_038501795.1. NCBI lineage: Eukaryota > Metazoa > Chordata > Actinopteri > Pleuronectiformes > Pleuronectidae > Pseudopleuronectes > Pseudopleuronectes americanus. The sequence continues at coordinate 1,247,917 of CM076730.1, read as the reverse complement.
TGCTGTAGCCACTCCCTAGAGGGGGCAAAGAGAGGGAGAGACTCCACGGACCAAACAGACTCATTCATTTTTCTCCCCATCCTGTAGCTATTAAAAGGCATTTCATTGAGACTGACTTCTTGAGTGTCTTCCTCTAGACATGTCGCATTGTCATCTTCTTGCTCATCTGAGATCTTGGGTAGTTTGAGGATCTTAAAAAATGTTTCACTAGCCTCTGAACTCAAAATACCCACAGCATCATTACCATGAGTACTGTCAGTCATCACTGGAGCATCCTGAATCATAGTTGGACTCCGGTAAAGAGGCCTTTCATGCTCCAATTCAGTTTGGGACAACACCTGGTGGTTGCAATGAGCCAGCATCTTGTCTGTCATTTTTATCACTTTTGATTGTGGAGTCCCTCCTCCCCAACTCATCAGAATGTCAGGAACTGAGACACGTCTCTCTTTGGCAACTTCATTCTCTTCTTGAGAAGAGCTACAGATCGGTACCATACTATCTGAAGAACCCACCGACCACATATTACAGTGAGCACTTCTGCAAGCGGGAACAGTCTCCTGACAAATAGGATCTGTACGGCTCTTTTGTGTTTCTCCAATACATGAATGGACAGTCTTCGTAGGATGTGGGATGCTGCTCCCATGTTTCACCGTGATACCGTTACTGGCCTTGTTAAGCTGGACGTCCTCTGTATCACTGCTAGGCAAGTTGTGATTGTCAACATTGGCAGAGACTCTTTTTATGGGACTGGAGCTTGAAGATGGAGAGTTTGAGGTTGTTCCATGACCAGAGTCTGAGCTGGCAAGTAGGCTTCCTCCACCATAACCACCCGGCTCTCTGAGTGTGGGCTCTGTTTGGACCTCAGAGTTCATGGTTTCTCTGTGCTGTACTGTATGTGGGGGGCGAGTTCTGCGGGTCTGGTTTGGGTTGTGGAAGGGAGCACTGGGAGCATGGACCTGGGGGTGGAGCAATCGTCTGTAGTCAACTGCTTGCATATGAGGCTGGGGAAGAAGGTAGGCTGAAGGATCCATGTAGGGGGGGAGGGGGAAATGATGGCATGACCATACCGTAGCCTGAAAGGTAGACACATTTTAGTCAATTAACTAGATTTGTTAATGTTTAAAATTATTCACAATAACAACATAGACACATTTTGGCTTTCACCTTAAATGCTAAAAGTTGATCAAAAAAAATACAAAAGAAAAAAAACTTACCCATGCCTGGATAGCCAGCAAATGGGTTATACGAGAAGGGCATGGGCCACTGGTATGGGTGGAAAGGAGGTGGAGGTTGAGGATGAATGTAGAAGAGAGGGCGTGCAGAGACATGCTGCTGGGGATGAAACAAATGTCCAGGGTCTTGACTGTTGCTGTGCAGTCCTGAATCCTGCGGCCCAGAGTTTGGTACAGCACCATTAGCGCCAAAGTGTAGGCTCCCTCCATTTGGTCCTGGAAGAGTCATTTTCAACCTATACAAGGTGGTGGAGAAATATGGTCTCAGTCTGTTATTTGTGCAAAAGGACAAAACACTGTTGGACCATGTCAAAATAATCTACATTGTACAATGGTAATAAGGGAATTTATCAACCATTAAATCATTAAAGCTCAGTTGTGGTTTTAAATGAGCAACGGAGTTCTAGAGCAGAGAAGAATACATCGGACTGACATGCATTGGTGTTGGTTAAACCCTGCACACGTGATCTGTTGTCTAAGAAAAGACTATTGCTAGTCCTTCAACAAATACAATTCACCACACTGGTAGACATTTAGAAGCTACTCATTAATCAGATGGAAAATAAAACTAAACACTTCAACCTCTAAAGACTTCATAGCAGACATGCCAGGAATGGTAACTAAAATGTATAGAGCACTTCTCCAGTCTTGTCCACCACTTAAGAGTATTTTACAGAACACGCAGCTATCAGTAAATCATGTCAAATTCAATACAAACAATGAGGAAAACCCAAACCCAAATTGATAAATGCATTTCTCCTGTTTCCCGAAGAGAAGTAAAGTCACTTTACCTTGTTTAGAAGTTGGATGTGAAACGCACGAAGCCTAAAGTGATTAGAAATGAACAACAGACACACCAGAATTTAAGTAGCTGTGTTAATCAGACAAGCATGTGCAGCATCAGCTGATTTGAACACAACCAGCCAGAGAGGTCTCCTGCACGGCTGAATGTGTGCCATTCGAACACTAGAGGGAGCCAAACCCCAACCGTGCAGCAAGCTACTATTCACTCCAGTCAACTATCAGGTATTTGTCCAAAATATATCAGCATTTTATCTATTTGCCTCACTGACATTCTAGTTTGTCTATGAGAAAGTATCTTGCCTAATGACATTTTGGCATGCAGACTATGGCAGACTGGGATCAAACTGGCCGCAGCACAGCAACCATAAACGTCTATTGGCGGCTGTGAGTCACAGCACAAAAAAGCAGAAAAGCAGGTTGGAGAACAACCAATCGAACAACCAATCGACCTCCTCAGTCACAGCCTGTGACTGAGGAGGTCGATTGGTCGTCCTCCAACCTGAAGGTCGGCGGTTCGTTCCCCAGTCTGACCCATCTGCATGCCGAAGTGTCCTTGGGCAAGATGATGAACCCCGAATGGCCCCCCATAGAATAACAAAGTGCTGGGAATAGATGCACTGTATGAATGTGTGTGTGAAGAACTGTACTGTAAAGTGCTTTGAGTGGTCATCAAGACTAAAAAAGCGCTATATAAATACAAATCCATTTACCAATTATTCGACGTGGGCCGCAGACGGACCTTATTGCCAGTGCCTGACTCAAATGGGCAGCGGCAGTTGTCGCAGCATTTAGGGGGCACATCTGCTTTTTTGTGGATCCTCTGGTGGCACTTCCGCTTTTTGCTGTCATCAAGGCAAGCAGCTGTCAGAGTCTTATTCATGTCTGAAGAAAATAATAATAATAAATATAATAAAATAATATTGAAAAATAAACTAATTAAAAAACATAAACAATTTATTGAATGTATAAGAAGCAGCTGCCACCGATTAACAAGCAATATATACTCAAATATACTGTTTTATTTATTTTAAAGTATAAATAACTAAAATAAAAGTAATTTTATTATTAAATAACTCAAATCAAAAATATGAAAAATAATGATACTGGAGTGAAAAGGGAGAGCACCAGGCATAATGTACAAGCCTGCTTATGTTTATGAGAGGGTGTCTTTGCAGCTGGTTTGAGGACCAGCAAGATGTGGATTATCTTGCTGTAACAGCAATACATTTCCATTCCATTCTTATAATTTCGCCAAAGATAGGATAGCAAACCACAAGGTTATTTAATTTATAACTTTTTAATAGTTAAAATATCATTTTAATTACAATAAATAACTTATGACAATAACAATACTGTTCCATGTGGGAGGCTTGTACGTGCTTGGCCCTTTGAATTGTCCTAACTCCCCCTACTTATGGCACCTCAGCAGAGACCTACATGAAAAGAAGATACGGGACATTTACATTCCCCGAATACAAAAACACAAATTCAGTGAATTGACCTGGATTTAGCGCGAGAACACAGTTAGTGAAGCACTAAGTGGAAATGTATACGGCTCATAAACTACTCATGGATTAAACTGTTTTTATTCCACATCAAATTTAGACAAATTGGCTGACTTTTGTTGAATAGAACATATTGTGCATTTTGTGCAAATGCCGGAGAAGCCAGTTACAGTGTGTGTTTTTGTTTTACTGCTTTGTGTTTGCTACGGTTGCTCTCTTCATTCAGGCTATAGGTGTCTCGACCACTGTTACACTCTCTCCTATGTTAAAAGTGTGATAATTTTATGTTAAAGCCTCTAAAGGAAATCGTATAAAGCTGATTTCAAATGACACAGCAGCACAATATCACTGTGTCATGAACTGGTGTTGTTAACAATCCACCAGTAAACCAGAAAGAAGAATAAATGCTCCAACACTTTTTCTCTTCAGCTTCACATTGGGGTGCTGTTGTGCTGCTGTTCCATGTGAAATCATCTCAGTAGAGTTTGCAGCCTGACACTTCTGACAACAAGTCTTTGCATTATTATTAGCGATGTTCGTTTTCACCTTTTATTAAATGTTTAGTCCAGCGAGGAGACGGCGTCGTCACGTGACCTACACAAGGAACAGGATTGGATGGTGTATTGCCCCATCTCAGGAGACGCTGCCACAGTGGTTGTGCAATTATAACATGATTCATTACTAAATAAGTTGCTAACTATGTTTGTAATGGATTATAATCAAAGTTTCTGCAGCCCTAGCAGGAACGCTTAGTACTGTTCCTTTATAGCGGGACTGACCCTCCAGCTGGATCTTTGGTACAGCTCAGTGACTCATGTGAATGGAAGAGAAAAGGCTCTCCTCTTTGACTGAAACCTTTTTATTTGATTATAATTAGGCCCCGAAAACCGATTTCGGTGGGAGGCCCTATTAAAATTTAAAGGATTATCATTATTATTATTCAGGAAATAGAATGGGCCTTTTGAGGGCTTTCCCATGCTCAAAAAGTTGCTAAACTTTGCAGTAAATTAGAAAGTGGTGAAAATGTACGTATTCTGGAGTATTTGGAAATGGGCATGGCAAAATGGCTCACAGCACCACCTGGAACCCAGCCCCCAGGTTTCCGCACAAACCAATTTTCACCAAAATCTGGGGAAAGGTGTATCGTGACTAATCATAGAAAAAAGCCTCAAGGAGCATTATGAAAAGATTAACAGGAAGCCCGCCATTTTGGATTTAGTGGCCATTTTGGTCATATTCCACATTTTTACTCTGATGTACTTGTTGTAGAGCTTTCATCAGATCAACTTAAAATTTAGACGAGCAAGGCCGCAAGGTGATGTCCGCCGCAGGATGATGTGATGATGTGCGCCGCACGTTGATGTGCGCCAGGATGATGTGCGCAGCAGGATGATGTGCGCCTCACAATGATGTGCGCCGCAGGATGTGATGATGTGAGGATGATGTGATGATGTGAGCCGCAGGATGATGTGCGCCGCAGGGTGATGTGCGCCAGGATGATGTGATGATGTGCGCAGCAGGATGATGTGCGCCGCAAGATGATGTGCGCTGCAGGATGATGTGATGATGTGCGCCGCAGGATGATGTGCGCCGCAGGATGATTTGAGCGATGATGTGCGCCGCAGGATGATGTGCGCCGCAGGATGATGTGCGCCGCAGGATGATTTGAGCCGCAGGATGATGTGCGCCGCAGGATGATGTGCGCCGCAGGGTGATGTGCGCCGCAGGGTGATGTGCGCCGCAGGATGATTTGAGCCGCAGGATGATGTGCGCCGCAGGATGATGTGCGCCGCAGGATGATGTGCGCCGCAGGGTGATGTGCGCCGCAGGGTGATGTGCGCCGCAGGATGATTTGAGCCGCAGGATGATGTGCGCCGCAGGATGATGTGCGCCGCAGGATGATGTGCGCCGCAGGATGTTGTGCGCTGCAGGATGATGTGCGCCGCAGGATGTTGTGAGCCGCTTGATGATGTGCTCCGCACTATGATGTGCACCGCAGGATGATGTGCGCCGCAGGATGATGTGCGCTGCAGGATGATGTGCGGGATGTTGTGAGCCACTTGATGATGTGCGCCGCAGGATGATGTGCGCTGCATGATGATGTGCGCCGCAGGATGATGTACATCTACAAAGACACCTACACTTAAATCATAGCGCCACCTGCTGGCTACAGGAAGTGAAGTGTTCAGGATGATGTGCGCAGCAGGATGATGTGCGCAGCAGGATGATGCGCGCGGCAGGATGATGTGCGCCACACGATGATATGATGATGTGCCCCGCACCATGATGTGCGCCACACGATGATGTGATTATGTGCACTGCAGGATGATGTGATTATGTGCACTGCAGGATGATGTGCGCCGCTGGATGATGTGCGCCGCACGATGAAGTGAGCCGCACGGTGATATGCGCCGCAGGATAATGTGGCCGCATTATGATGTGCGCCATAGGATGATGTGATGATGTGCACCGCCCGCACAATGATGTGATGATGTGCGCTGCAGGATGATGTGCGCTGCAGGATGATGTGCGCCGCATGGTGATGTGCGCCGCAAGGTGATGTGCGCAGCAGGATGATGTGCACCATTTTGGCCGCCAAATCCATGCCTTTTAGTGCTACAACGTAGCCCTAGTTATCTTTTTTTTCCCTCCAATTAACATAATTATATTGAGATAGCCCAGCATTGTGATTGGCAATATTTAGTAATTACTACCATTTATGCTAATGAGCTTAATCTAATTATGTAAATTGAGAGGCCAGATGAATCCCAGTGCCAGTATCTGTGTAATTATTTATATCTGTAAGTCTACAGATCAGGGAGATACCAAAACAGTATCTGGTGCAGAATAGGGAGGGACTGGGGGCTAATTAGAAATATCTCACATGATACATTAATTACATTAATTAATTACAGTTTCTGTATCCAAATACTATCCCCCTATCCTTCTTCCCACAACTGGGCTGGGAGAGGAGAACATTACAAACCAACAAGGAGCTCTCCTCCTGCTTAATCAAAGATGAATCTCCTTATATGCATTTCCAAGTGGAATTAATTAGAATTGCCAAAATGTTGTATGTGTGTGTGTCTTTGCTCAAATATATTCTTGCTGTCTAATACTTGTTTATTTATTTCTTCCTCATGAGGAACACATGGCATGTTAAGGTGTGAAGTTGCATTACGTGCTTCTGACAGTAAAAACTTGAGCCAGACTGATACTGGACTTTTGGGGCTGATGCCAATTTCAGGGAGTAAGAAATTGTCATGTCGCTATTGTTGTTAGACTGGTCGAGGAAAACCCAGGCATTAATTGGATTAGACTCCCAATCCCAAGAAAGGCAGTGGCATTTCCCCTAAATGCTTCCAGTTAGCAAAACAAAACAGAATAGAACAAAGCCAAACAAATGAGAAAGCTCTAAAAACAAGAGAAGCAGGTGATAAGTATTTAAAACATCGTTTGTCTTTGTTGGAGATTTGAGAATCAATTAATCTATTTGTCTTTCCACCATTTCCAAATGTAAGCTTCTTTTTTTGCATTAAGTTCTGTGAGAGAAATGTTTATATCAAACCATCAGGTTTCAGCTCTGACCAGTTGTTATAATGAAAACAATTAGAGTGTAAATGTCAGTGCATGATAAGAGTCCCCCAAGCTGTCCAGTTGCTTTTAAGCACCTTTATTTATTGAGTGTCCAAGAGTCTTTGTATGGCAGCTCAGTTCTGCTCAGTCTCTCACTTGACACTCTCCTCGTGTTCCTCCTGTGGCAGCTCTGCTCCTGCCTTTTAAACCTGAGGAGTAACAGGCTAACATACCTCGGCTGCGCTGATTGATCCTCTTGTACAGGTAGAGATTCTCTGTTACCCACCTCCATGCCAATATATCTCCATCGCCAAACTCAGGCCGGGGTGCCATTCAGCCTGACCTACTCCAGGGGGAACCCAGGGCCCACTGCACCGATATAAGGTCTGACAATCGCTCTGAGGAGTTAATCCCGGTACCTAACAGCAACCAGGGTTCCGCTAGCTATGGTATGGAGGTCTGTGCGGCCCTCCAAGAATATGCCTGTGCAGACTATCACTGACCCACTGACAAACCCGTCATGCTGGATGATGCTAAAGGCAGCATAACGTTCACCACGGTTCTCCAGACTCTTTCACGCCTGTCACATGTCCTCAGTGTGAACCTGCTCTCATCTGTGAAGAGAATCGGGCGCCAGTGGTGGACCTGCCAATTTTGGTGTTCTCTGGTGAAAGTCGGTCAAGTTGCACGGTGCTGTGAGCACAGGTCCCACTAAAGGACGTCAGGCCTCGTGCCACCCTCATGGAGTCTGTTTCTGACAGTTTGGTCACAAAGCTGTACACCAGTAAACTGCTGGGGGTCATTTTGTTAGGCTCTGGCAGTGCTCCTCCTGTTCCCCTACCACAAAGGAGCAGATACTGGTCATGCTTCTGGGTTGATGCCCGTCTACGGCCCTGTCCAGCTCTCCTTGTGTAACGGCCGGCCTCCTGGTATCTCTTCCATGCTGTTGAGACTGTGCTGGGAGATACAGCAAACCTTGTATGTGTCATGCTGGATGAGCTGGACAACCTGTGCAACCTGATTGGGCTGCAGGTACCACCTTATGCTTCCAGTAGTGACAAGGATACAAGCAGAACACAAAGCCAGTGAAGAATCAGTCAGGAAGGATAAGGAGAGAGCAATCGTCTGTAGCCACATGTAAAACCATTAGCTTGTTTGGGGTTGTGTTGCTCTTGCCTCTCCATTTCACCTGTTAACACTTTCATTTGCACCAAAGCAGGTGAAATTGATTCACAATCACTATTGGTTACTGAATGGACAGATTGATATAAAGAACTCACCCACATAAAATTTCAGAGAATTCACAGAAGACTTCCGAATAAGGTGCAGGTGGATGTTGTCGATGCAGCTTAAATGTATGAGGCTGATGATGAAACTTCAAATGAGCTTTAACTACCTTTATGTCAAGGGTTGATAAATGAGTCAGATCTAAAGATTGCTGCGACCCCTCCACCTTCTGCTTCGAGTAATAGGAGTATTAAGCTCGATGGAGAGGCGCTGCTTTATTTAAACCCAGATATTCATCTTTTAGCAGCCAGGTTTCAGATGATCAGATCATTGACAATAATAATAATAACAATTAATAATAATAATAATAATAACAAAAGTAGCTATTTATTTAGCACTTTTAAAAAAAAATTAATTTACAAAATGCTTTACAATACAACTGAATTTAGAGAACCAAAATTTCAATTTTAACATAATTTAAAATTAAAGATAAATACCAACATTTAAAAATAAGATAGGCATAAAAATGAGTCTTAATAACAGACTTAAATCTGATTCACCTAATATTTTATAAATCACATTTAAACGTAGTATTTTGGGGGTCTATCCTCAGGGCCATCCAATCCCTGTACTCCCAAAGCGAGAGCTGTGTTCGCGTCCTCGGCAGCCAGTCAGTTTCTTTCTCAGTGGGTGCTGGTCTCCGCCAGGGCTGCGCCTTGTCACCAATCCTGTTTGTGATATACATGGACAGGATATCGAGGCGTAGTCGTGGTGGGGAGGGGTTGCAGTTCGGTGGTCTGAGGATCTCGTCACTGCTTTTTGCAGATGATGTGGTCCTCATTGGATCATCGGCCTGTGACCTTCAGCGCTCACTGGATCGGCTGGCGGCCGAGTGTGAAGCGGCTGGGATGAGGATCAGCACCGCTAAATCTGAGGCCATGACTCTTAGCAGGAAACCGATGGATTGCTTACTCCGGGTAGGAAATGAGTCCTTAGCCCAAGTGAAGGAGTTCAAGTACCTCAGGGTCTTGTTCGCGAGTGAGGGTACTATGGAGCGTGAGATTGGCCGGAGAATCGGAGCAGCGGGGCGGTATTGCGTTCGCTTTACCGCACCGTTGTAACGAAAAGAGAGCTGAGCCGCAAGGCAAAGCTCTCGATCTACCGGTCGATCTTCGTTCCTATCCTCACCTATGGTCATGAGGGCTGGGTGATGACCGAAAGGACGAGATCGCGGGTACAAGCGGCCGAGATGAGTTTTCTCAGAAGGGTGGCTGGCGTCTCCCTTAGGGATAGGGTGAGAAGCTCAGCCATCCGTGAGGAACTCGGATTAGAGCCGCTGCTCCTTTACTTAGAAAGGAGTCAGCTGAGGTGGTTCGGGCATCTGGTAAGGATGCCCACTGGGCGCCATGCTTGGGAGGTGTTTCAGGCACGTCCAGTGGGGAGGAGACCTCGGGGAAGACCCAGGACTAGGTGGAGAGATTATATCTCAACACTGGCCTGGGAACGCCTCGGGATCCCCCCGTCAGAGTTGGTCAATGTGGCCCGGGAAAGGGAAGTCTGGGGCCCCCTGCTTGAGCTGCTCCCCCCGCGACCCGACCCCGGATAAGCGGACGAAAATGAGATGATGAGATGAGATTTTGGGGTTCTGGTTAAGTGTTTGTATTAATTTTTATCAGATTTGTTTGTGTTACTCCTCTCCTGTTTAGTTTGATTTAATTTATTTAGATGGTCAGGGGCCAACAGTTTCTATAGGATGTTGTTGGGGATGACTGCTCTAATAGAAGCGCAAAGAAGCATACAAGAGTACAACTCTGGACTGGTGTTCAATGTCTTATGAAAATTGAAATATTTCTAGATATGGGAGTCGCTCCATTCAAAGTTGGATGAATGCCATCTCTCCTAACGAGACCAGGTTTTCCCAAAAAACTTTGCCAATTATCGACAAAGTCCACATTGTTTTTGTGGACTCCAATTCGACAGCCAGCGGTGAAAAGATGACATGCGAAAACTATGGAGTCTGACTTTGTCTTTGCACAAGTACACAACAAATCAATATGACATTTTGTTGCCTCCGACTGATGTCGATTGGCTCACTTCAAAGAAAAGTCTGTCAAAAGGTATTTTTCTCCTGACAAAGGTTCCCACACAATATTTTGAAACAGTTGCTCCATGGAAGTGAAACAAGCTTCAGAGCTTCTGGATCATGAACTCATTACTAGTGCTGTCCAACACGTTGCTCCAAACTTACTCAAAGTTCAGACCTGGTGACTGTGAAGGCCACAGCATATAATCATGTATTCCTTTGGTCACAGATACAACTAACATGTACTGAGTAGGACTCTCAGAATGAGCTGCTGCGGTGCATGTCCCGCTAATATAACTCATGCAGCTCAATTCTTTTCATATTTGTAAATTGGATTCACTTCACGTCATGTAAGTCAGCAGGTGAGGGATTCGTACCAGCGGTTTGCACTCCATGGTAACAGAAATCTATATGGTGACTGGAACATGGCTGTATCTACGTATGGGTATATGTGTGGATCTGATGAAGTGGTAATGGAAAATCTGTGGGGTAACTAATATAAAACATCCAATGCAACAATCCCTGTCAAGTTGCAGCCAAAATATATATGTTAATTTGATCCAAATGCAAGGGCCACAGAATTTGTTTTATTTTTCTCTGACAACTTTACTTATTGAAGGCTTTTAAGGCATGAACATGTCAACAAATTAAGATGAGTGTTTCAAAAACAACTTACTAACCCGACCTTTATGATATAGCACCTTTTGTTAAAATATATAAACAAAAATGTTACAAGGTGAATGACAGGATGTTCTTGTTGCCTAGGTGTTACCTAGTATGCCTCATCAATATGTACATGGCCATTCTTTTAACTTGTGTTTTCATGTCTCTGTTCTTTAAAAAACTGCATTGCCAACCATCCATCATCTAAACAACTTATGCTTTGAAGGTTGCGGGGGGCCTACAGCAAATCTCATGTGATATTGGGAGAGGTGGAATAGACCTTGGACAGGTCACTAATCTATCAGGCTGAGGGACAAAAAGAGAATCAACCATAGTGTTGCCGATGAATATGGCAGCAGACACATGGAATATATAGCACATGACCTTGGCTCAGACTGTCTAATTCAGTGTGTGGTAATTTAGAGGGCAGCACCACAGGCAACACAGCAGACTCCCTCCCACCCAGCACCCCCATCCACACATGACCCCAGGCTATCTGTCTGACAGCCACCAATTAGGACTTTACCAGTAACTACCCAAAACCCTCATTAACAGTTAATTATATCAAATCTATCTGGAATTATGTGTTGAAACCTGGGAGGAATACCCTCAAGAAAGCTTTCAAATGCTCCTGTGACAAGAAGCTGAGGCTGAGCTTTTGTTCTGAAATGTGCCCATTTCTGGAGGATGGGATTCCTGCAATACCTGTGGCATTGCTGCAATAATGAATCGTGAAGTGGATTGTTTGATCTGTAGTAAAAGCTTAAATGAATTCCCAGAACTTCTGTGCATATGTGTCCTTACATGGGACTCCATGTAACATGCTGGAGACTATCTTTGACCACACATAAAATATTAAGAATCGAAACATAATCAGAAAGAAAAAATGGTCGAGATTTCCACAAACTTTATTCCAAAGCAGTGTGTGAGCTGAAGCCTTTACACCTTCTATTTGAAAACAAGAACATTTTTAAATCCTCTATAATTTAAATATTCATTTCACAAAAATAACATCAATTTATTTATTCTGAAACAGGTAACAAAAGGCTACAAAATGACTGGAAATCTATGCACATAATTAAAAACATAGAAAAGTAGATGTGACTAGAGTGTACACAGGTAGCTTCCCTATTCATCTTCCGCTTCTTGCAATCATTGCTTCACCATCAAGTGAACTTATATGTGTAAATGTCAAGGAACAAAATTTTTTTCCAGAGCACACATCATTGTAGTACAGATCGTTGGATATGAAAACATTAGCCTTGTTAATATTCTCTCAGTATAAAGACGATAGACACATTAGGAGCTACTGAGTTCAGCTTAAGTTGTGTTTTTGACAAACTGGTCCGGTTAATTGTAGGAGTGGAATGTGGAATAACAGGTTGATGCAAGCTGACATTACACTTCATTATTGATGTGTTTGAAGCAGAAAACATGGGAAAGTTTAAGGATCTAAGCAACTTTGTGCCATTCTGTGATGGCCAAACAAATGGGTCAGAGCTTCTCCAAAACATCAGCTCTTTTTCTGGTATGTAGTAGTCTGTTCCTTAAAAACATGGTGCAAGGACACTTTTAGGATTGAGTTTATTGGCTAGAGCATCTGACAACCTGCTCATGCTGGTATGCTTGTTTGTTTGATTTTGTGCTTAGAATTAGGTATTCTCTCTTTGTTACCTCTTTTAGGGATTACACAAAAGCTAATCAATTAATATCCATGAAATGTCATGAAGGGGTAAGACAGAACCAGAGGAAATAACATTCAATTTTGGTGCAGATCCAGATCAAGTGGTGGATCTCGCAATTCATTTTTTCTTTCTATGGACTGATGATACAAATAACAATCAATCTGACTGCTACACCTGCCACTTTATGCATTCTGTTATTTTGAAAAAGTAAAAGCTATTTCAAAGTTTTACGAGCAGTTTGGCTTTAAATGATGACTTCAGTGCAGATGGAAGCAGTGGTCAGCAAGTAAGTTTAGCCCCGCCATTTGTTTTCTTTGCCATTAGATGGCAGGCTAGAACAGAATGAAATGCTAATTTAGGAAATAAATTATAAAAACGCACCTGGAATTTGCAACGGTATGTAACAGCAGGCTTAGTTTTCTATGTTGTCTAATTGTGTTTTACAGTCAGAAACAAAATGTTTTTTCTGCTGGCTAGGTTTTTCTTGCATTAAGGAATTGGCCTAGAATGGGAAGAGGGCTACACTAGTAGTGACACAATCAGGCTGAAACCTTTAACTGTGGGTGTGTTAAAAGCGACATATCTCCAATGCAGCACTTATTGATGTAGATCAGATTCAGATTAAAGCTTACCTGTAGCACTGTAGTGTTCATTGATTTAATTCAAAACTGAGTTTGAAACAAATCCAGAAGAAACTGTGGAACTGTCCAAATAAATTAAATTGTATATAGGTGGTTCTTTGTGTAAGAATTGTGTTCAGAAAAGTTGTCAAATAAAAAGCCCTTTGTCCTGAGCTGATATTGTCTGGAAAGGATATGAGTCGTAGTCGAGTTGCTGGGTGAGAACTCCTGTCAGAATGAACTCAGCATTGTGGACATCTAGACAGCAGAGACAACAGACAACATTAAAGATGTAATGCAACACATCAGCACAATTTCTACAGGATAATAATTGTTTAGAGACACAGATAACCAAGCGTTGTTCACTTTGTACTGTCTACCTAAAGCCCCTACAAGGAACAATTCATTTGAGTTTATTTTGGTGCCTCTGTGGAAATCGATAGCGTTTCCACCGTCTCAAGTCGTAAAAAGCACGGTCTAGCCAGCATGTGCTCTTTGCAGGATGTATAGGGATGAGGTAACGTATCTTTCTGTTGCTGTATGATTGTTATTGGGATCAAGTTAGGGAATTCTAAATGTATGACGTTTGGGCATTTGAGCAGTTTGAGAATGCATGATTGAAGTCCCCTTCACGTTGATCAAGCCACCAGGATGAGCCGTCATCTGTTCGTGAGGTCATAAAGCATTTCAAGCGCTCCCTGAGCCTTAGCTTGTGGGGGAATGTTTACCACCATCAATTCCCTCGGAAAAAAGAACGGTCTTAGGAGTTCTAGGTCTGGGCAGCAGTGTATATGTGTGTTGGCTGATAGCCTGTGTTTGTGTCTTACCAATGTTCTTCAAAAAGTATTCTCTACAGAGGTGTAGGTCATTGTCACAGGAAATTAAGATGATCTCTGGAAGGTTCTGCAAAACCAAGCCGACATGTAGTAAGACATCTGTACATTAGCAAAAATTAAGTAAAATAAAGAGAATTCTTTCTGTCAATGCATTTTCTGGTACATCATATACTGTATCATTCCAACCTAATGCTGCATATTGATAGCTTTTCCTTGAAGATCATTGATTTTCAGGTCACAAACTTGACAGGTATATTTAAGAATTCCAAGTAATTTTAAGGACCTTATTCTGTTTGTGCTCCATAATCTTTCTGTAAGAAGGCTGTTTGGCCAGCAGCTTTCCTCCAGCACTCTCCAGGATGGGCTTCATGGTGCTGAGACTTGGGCAGATCCCTGGGGTGAGGTAGAAGTACTTCCCCTACAAAAGCCATCACATGAAAAGGGCAGACAGACAGTCAGTGAGGGACAGGCACAAAATACATTCTAATCTATACTGATTACAAACATTGACCAAAGCTGTGGGCACTTGTGATAGAGAATCTCCGTCAACTGCAGAGAGCAGACGCACAAACCACCTAATGTCCACACTGTCTTCAATTTTCACTACGCAGGAAAAACTTTGCTAGTATCCTCTTTCCTTAATTTCAGTAGCGCAACCAAGGGTGCAGCCTTAGTAGTTCTCTTTATATTTGCATATAACACCTTAGATATTCATTCACAATTACTGTGTTATATGACAAAACCGCAGCGAAACAATACTTGTTGTACACCTGTTGTACCATGCAAACCTTTGTGGTCAGCTGCATAATCGTTTGAAGGAGTTGAACAAGTGTACATAGGCAACTGGACTTGCTTGTGTTTCTTGAAGAGAGTAACAACTCCTATTTTAGAGGCTTCTTCAAGAGACCACACTGGCTACTGGGTCTTTTGCAGGTAAACACTTGATGAATTCACTGTAGAAAACTTGCAGATTGCGGGAACCTTATCTAATTTAATGTAATGGAGTCATTAAGCCATCGTGGGAAGGGCAATAGGTTTAAAAAGCAGTGCCTTGGCTCCAGGGAAGTCAGTCTTCAGACGTTCTCTGAGAGAGTTACCTTCTCGCTCAGAGAAGGTAACATCTGTTGAAGTTCAGACTTGTCCTATAGGGGATCCCAAGAGAATTGGGTCTGGATTTTCTCAGCAGTTTGCCTTTCGCACATGCTCAGCACAGCGGGAGATTGGGCCTCATTCCCAAACAGCATAATAAGCAGGGAAATGAGATGTGATCACAAGTGGCCATATGAGACACATTCAGGACACATTTCAATGCCAGGTGTGAACTCACATCCTTATCGTGTCTGCTTATGGTCTGATCTCTGAGAGTTGAAACCTCTTCAAGAAACACCAGCAAGTCCAATTGCCTTTGTACACATGTATAACTCTTCATTATTTCCATCTAGTTAAATCTGGTCTCACATTGTGTGGGATTGAAGTTTGTTGACTGACCTTGAAGAGAGGTGAACTGTGGGCCCTCTTTAGTGATTCCTCCAGACTGAATCCAAACAACACCTCTGCCTCTGCATCCTTCAGACTGTGAGCCTGCTCATCTGCAACAAACGCACGCACACAAAGACCATTTGAGAAATCTGTCTTTAAATAGGATTTTTTTCAACAATGAAGACAGTTAATTAAATAAGGCATTTTCAAATTATACAAATGATTTTCAGTAGTATCTGAATGGCTGCTCTACATGCATGCACAGACGCACACACACACACCATACCCACAAACTTCTGGCTCCTCCAGCTCTCCTCCAGCCACTCTGGGCTAACGATGTGTTTGACCACAGACATGGCAGTAAGGAACTTAACAGTGCGCGTCACCTTACTGGCCACGAGGTGAGTGACCTTCTGACTGCTGTCTGCTACTTCCCCACCTAAAGCATGTAACCTCTGCAGGGGGGGGCAAGGTCAGAAATCATTAGAAATGGACAATTAGCAACAGGAGATCATTGTTGTATAGGTATTGCTGTACTTATCGCATGATTGAGAGTACATTAGCTTCTGATAGTTAGTTAGTAACCTGTTGACATAATGTATGTTATAATGTTGGGGTTCCAGTGTTAATCTGTATGTGTGCAAGTGAGATGACACAACATAATACCAGGGGGCGGTGTGGCCTAGGTGGTAGAGCGGGTGTTCTCCAACACGAAGGTTGCCGGTTTCTGCATGCCGAAGTGTCCTTGGCAAGATACTGAACCCCTAAATGGCCCCTCATAAATGTTGAGTGTACTAAAAAAAATGTAAGTCGCTTTGGACCAAAGCGTCAGCTAAATGACATGTAATGTAATGTAATAATTAAATAATTGTCTGAGCAAGAAATCCAGCTGATTTTACCTTTGTGTACTGCTGTACTTGTGAAGGCTCAAAGCCTGTGAACAGGACTTGAGGAGTGGACTCTGGAGGAAGCATCTTACTGGGGGACTGCATCTCATCCAGTCTGCAGACAGTTACACATATGGTTACAATACTTATCTTTATACTGCTTATCTGGAAATTTGTATATCACATCTGTTGTACTGACCTGGCCTTCTTGTTTGCAGGCTGGTTAGTGGAACCAGCGATCTTTTGCTTTTGTAACAGCTGGAGGTTCTACACCACACAAAAAAATAAAAGAAGACTTTCTATTCAATTTTATCTGTATAGCTCCAAATCATAACTAGACAACCATATGAACCACATGGGCTAGGAGTTTTACTAAGGAAGGTCTTACAAAAATGACACTTTTTGGAGTTGAATTGGAATGTCAAGGCTTACAGAAACTTGGATGACACCACAGGAACAGTATGGAAGGTTTTTTTCTTGTGTTTTTTAACATGTTAACAACTGATCATCAGTTTCTTCAATTCTATTGGATTTGACTGCAACGCTGTTTAACCCTGAAACTCGAAGAGTGTTTTGTGGACTTAAACAATTCACCCAGGATGTGAACTGAAAAGGACTTTCCACTGAGTGTGCACATATTCACATCGAGCGTGTGAGGGTGGGAATGATAAAGACAATGGTTCTCTATCATAATTAGTGCATTGTTTTGAAACAGACCCTAGCGGTTATAAAATGTAAACACAGAAAATCGCAACTTGTTACTCAAAACTCTCTCTAATGTTAAAACAATTAGGAAGCCAAAAGATTTTGTGATTACTAAACACGTGTGATCAAAATATTACATTCATCTTACGCAACAGCACTTCAACAAACTCACCGCCAAAGCTTCAGGAGATACTTTGATCGGTGTTCTCCAAGCAGCTACAGAGAAGGAAAGACAATTGTATTCATACCCACATCAATGCATCATTCATACACATGCATATATACCTACACTTAGACAAATATACACATACATAAATATATATACATCTATATTTATGCCTTGCATAATAACATTACAACGGTTGGCTGTATATTATAATGCAATTGCCAATATAGCATAATTGTCTTATTTAAAGATAGTCCATTCAGCAATACATACTCAATAGGTTCTGGACCAGTTGTAGGTTGGGCACCAGTGGTTCAGGTTGTGTATAGATTGAGTATCTGCTGTGTTGAATCTGTCTCAGTGCTTCAAAATTTCCAAGCAGTATATCACACAACCATTGTGCATTTACACATGGGATCTTCCACTCCTTGGCCTTCTCATATTTAAGACCATTAGGTCTGAGGAAAGATAAGCAAGACAAGCACATCATCAACACTTCACCAGTACAAATCAATATGGCTAGGTGGCAGAGAAGATTCAAAACTGATTGTAGATTATTGAACCCTAGCAAATCTTACTCTTTACAGATGAGGACTGTATTACTGCGACACAGGTATCCAGTGTATCTGGCACCCGCAAGGTAGGCCATCAGCTTAAGGTCATCTCTGTCAGCATCCACAAAACCTGTTACTGATATAATCTGAGGAGAATGACAGTCATCTGTTAGAAACATTCAAAAAGAATCACAATTCAACAGCAATACTGATTGAGTGTCTAGTGCTGCACGATATATCAAAAATGTACCGGCATCACGATAACATGCATGATATGCATATCTCAAAAGAATGCTTGAACTGTGATAAATGGTGCCATCAGATGAAGCCTTGCTGGCCTAGATAATATATTTAAGATGTTCAGATCATTGACAGTTTCTTCTGTCAATTAATAATTGGCGGGACAAGGAAAATAAAGAGAGAACAGAGAATTGTGAAGTTGCTCCGTCAAATACCGCTCCGCCTCTTCCAGACTAATTTCTACTGTGGAGGCTTCTAGGGATCATGTCCCATCTCATCCCAAATAACTTTTCACAGTCCAAACATGTATGAAAAGATTCCAAATGATCACTTTAATCAGACTTAGACAAGCTGTGCATGGGTTTCTTTGATTCTGTTCTGGACTTGGTGGACATAGCAGAAAGACTTGTTGTTTTATGTTTATTTATCATAAGACTTATCGTCATTGTGATATTCAACAAGGTTATCGCATATTGCCTGTTTTCCTAATATCGTGCAGCCCTAGTGTTCTTATTCTGTTAATCACAGGCAGATCCTACTGTCACCAGTATTAGATCTGCTGCCTTAATCAGCCTGAAGATTAATCTGAGAAACTCATAAGGCTGTGTAAGACGGAGATATGGAGTTATATCCCTTTTACATATCACAGTGAGATAATTCAGCTTGATGGTTAGTATGCTTTCATGTAAAGGGACATATTAGAGACTTCTTAACATTTAGACCTGATATATAACATTTATTTGTATATACCCTTAAGACTGAGATGCGTGCACGTTTTATATGATGTAATGGTTTTCAAGAATGTGATAATGTGACTGATGGAACACACAACTCAAAAAAGATTAAGGAACACCTAAATCACAGATAAGATCTTGCTGAACAAATTATTCAAGTTGAAAAACTTTAATGTTTTTCTTCTGACACAACAAAGTGTTGTTTCCCTGTCTAGGCCACCTCAAAGATCAACTTTTCTGAGGAAAATAAACTCTTCATGTGAGATGATGTAGACTTCAACAGAAGTTTAATTGTTTCAATTTTAACCTTCTGTATTGTTGCTTGGTTTGAACATCTCAATCTGGCAAACAAAACAAGACTAGGGACCCTTGTTAAAATCACCAATAAGATCAAACAGAGAAGTCAGGCCAAGCTCTGTAATTTATAACAGGAAGATCTTACGGAGGGCAAATGCTATATTGGACTATTGGGATCATCCTCTCAAGAGGGAGTTCAAACTTTTGCCCTCAGGCTACCGTTATAGAGAAATATGATTTCATGCCTCTTTTATCCCAAGTGCAATTGATATGCTTTACAGCGATCAGCAGTTTGCTTGTTTTTCTGAAACTTCACATTCTTGAAAATTGGCATTTATTTGGCATATTTGTAAGAGGTAGGAATTTCCCATTTCCCTGTACTTCCCTGTTGAAATGTGTTTGTATTGTGGATGCTGCTGTTGATTTTGTCTCTCTGTTTTTGTCTCTGCGAACTCTTGCTGAACAACTAATTTGAAATTGCATTTCATACAATGGTTGATGATCTAAGCAAGGAGCTCATATTGAAAGAGAGCATAGAAGTGTTTAAAACATTGATTAAACAAAAATGAAAATAACAATAATAAATAAAAATGAAGTGGATCAGACTAAGATGATGTGCCTGATGACCCGCGGACTATGGCTCAATCAAACATGTTTCAGGCAGAGGAGGAAGAAGGGGAGAATGTGCCGAATTTAATTTTCAGGAAATTTAGGGGAATGGCAATAATTTACAATGAAAGCAAACAATATAAAAGCTATTACGGTAAATGTTAATATTTCAGGTCTTCGGAGAGCCTTAGATCTAAATGGGTTAGACTCTCAAATCATTTAGACTTTCAACTGTCTGACTGACGGTCTAGCGAAAAGGACATTTCACTGCAGTGTTAATTTCGTTGACGAAAACTATAACGAAAAATATTCGTTAACGACCCTTTTCCCATGACTAAGACGAGACGAAGACGTAACGAAAACGGATCTTTGAAAATAAAAACTATGACTAAATCTATTTTAACTTTCGTTGACGAGACGGGACGAAAATGTTGGTGGTTGACTAAGTCACAATAATTTTTAAAACATCATCGTATCAGGCCGTCTATCATGAAGTATCAGGAGCGGGCGAGTGAGTCTGTGTGTCTGTGTGAGTGTGTGCGCTGCCAGATAGCGCAGTGGTCCCGAGGCTCCGCCCCCTGTCCCAGCGCACTCGCTCAGAGTGAGATCACAGCTTGTTCACGTGGAGCAGCCTCTCAGTGACTGACTGCTTCTTAACTATGGAAACAGTGAAAACACAGAGTTTCTCTGGTCTCAGCTGATCAGAGATCAGCGCCTCAGCTTCTTGATCAGAGAAGAAGCTGCAGGTGGTTTCTACCGAGCTGCAGTTTCTGTGTTTGCCTCCAGTCTGACCTGCTATCCCTTTTTGTTTTCACATTTAAAACTAAATTTATATTTTTAAAGTATTAGGCTGCAGCGATATGTTTTTATAGAAAAGGAGTTTAATGCGGCTATTAAATGTGACTAAAACTAGACTAAAATGGAATTAGTTTTCGTCGACTAAAACTAGACTAAAATGTTCTGAGTTTTTGTAGACAAAGACTAAAACTAAGAAGGATAAAAATGACTAAATGTGACTAAAACTAATATGCATTTTCGTCAAAAGACTAAGACTAAATCAAAAATAGCTGCCAAAATTAACACTGTTTCAGTGATATTCAAATCAGTGCCATCATTTAATGAACCAGACCGGGTCAGGTTGGTAACCAACGTGAATGTGAGAAAAAAGGAGCAGTTCTTTGTGTGATTTGAACCTACATGCTGAGAGCAGGGCTTTGCTCCAGGAGGGAAGGCAAAGGGCAGATGTAGTGTTCGATGAGGAGGAACCATCCTCTTCCTCTTCAGTACAGTGTTGAGCCAGTGCGCTGTTACACAGCGTTTCCCTTCTCTTAGTGCCTGACAGATAGAACACCACATGAATCAGTAACGATGACAGAGATGACACGTTTTTACCAATCCATGGAGCAGGATAGATGGACATTATTTATGTTATTCATTTAACTCCTTTCAATTCAGTTAATTTCAATTATATACGTATAGTGCTATGCATTATCTCAAGACACTTTACAAAGCAAGGTCATAACGATACAAATGTATAGAGAAAACCCAACAGTTCCCACAACAAGCAAGCACTTGATGATAGCGGAGAAACAAAACTCTTATTCAACAGGAAGAAACCTCTAACAGAACCAGACTCAGTGTGGCTGGCCATCCACTGCTTGAGGTGAGAAGAGAAAAATCAGGGAGAGTACAGGTTGGTGGAAAACAGGGAAAGAGAGAGAGAAAGTGTGACACACAGCCGTTCTGTTGCACAACTGCAGCCAGTGTGTCCGGGGCAAAACATGATGAGAGTTCAAAAGGCTGCTTGTGGGGTTGAGCGGTCCTACTGATTAATATCAGTTAGATTATTATCTAACTGATATTATAAAGAATCACAGTAGCCCAGTCTAGAGGTTAAAAATGCATAGACTACTTTCCCAGTATCCGTTTGAGACAGGATGTTTCATAATATTGCAGACATGAAAGAAAGTCCTATCATAGACATTAAACAATTATTTTAAGAATTTGAATAGTTCAATTCACATTTATTTTTTTGTGGTGCCAAATCACAACATACTGCTTATCCAGCAATGCAGCGAACTTTGACTCCCTTTCACAATGTCTTTCTCTCTCTACCTCCCGCCCTAAAGGAAACTCCACGTCAGTGGACTGTCAAAATATGAATTAAGTTTTTGCCATCCTGCTAAAAATTCAGCTTCTGACATAATTTTGTCTTTAGGTATTTGCTTTCCCGTGAGGGTCATGCAGTTCTAATGGACATGCTCTCTGGTGTACATGTATGTAAACTCCATGCTCTGATGTGTGACAGAGCACGCAGCAGTAATAGACCCATTGCCTCTTCTGGTTAACATGTTTACTTTGTGACCTATTCATGTTCTATATTATCTCCTGCTGTTCTAAGACAACATCACACGATAATGGTTGAGTACTTTCTTGAGTAGTGCATGTTCTTTATAGCACACATCCTTACCTGAACATACATGCTACTGACTTGGCTCTCACAGAGCAAGTGTGTGCAACGACTGGTCAGGTTTGGGTCAACGGTACCTCCACACGCCTGGATGACCTGTGGAAGCAGATCAGCAAACATTTATGTAAAAGATCCTGTCATAGTCCCAGGCAGTGCTAGAGAGAGGCAATCATCTTTTTCTGTGTTACTGAATGTCTTACCCTCTTCCATGTGCCCAGGAGTTGTTTGTCAGCCATCTGTTCTGGGTAGTCAGCAATAGCAAACACACAGCCTAACAGGAAGCCATCTTGTGGAACTGAAATATATAATAAAAAATTAAGAGGTGAATCTGCAGGTCCAAAACAAAAACTTTAAGGAGGGATATGTACTTTTCTTGAAGAATGTCCCACCTACACAACTACCTGATACACATGATGACTTATAGTCTATCAAAACTGAAGGCTACTGCCACAGATAGGCAGAGAGAAGTGCATTGGGCTGAAAGACATTTCAGGCCTCATTTATAATTTATAATAGAATTCTACAGATGGGTTCAGATTCAGATTTCATGTTCACATTTAATTGTGTAAAGGATTGGTTGTTTGTTTATTTAAAAAAGAAAAGAAAAAAGTTGTAATCTACCATCCTATATTTGCTTAAAAAAAAAGAGGAAGGACTACGAGGCCCCACTTGCTGAGGATAAGGTTCTTTGAGTTTGATCACAAAAAGTAAATGTTCTAAATAACAAAGAGACAACCAAATTTAATTATGGCGTGGTAGTTTGATTTAAATGTATCAATCTTAAAAATAATATCATTTGGACTTGTCATCAATAAAAAAAACAAATGTTAAATGTATATATCCGCCTACTGCCATTTATTTTCTGCCATATTTGTAAGGCGGACCTTGCGTTCCATGGAAGCAGGACACGAGCATTTGAAGAGGAGGCACGTTTGACATCGTAACCTAGACGATGCAGACTCGCCTCGGTAAGATGGCCTATGATCTAGCTTGCTATATAAACGGAGTTGTCCTGGCAACTCCCTCAATACCTGTGAAAGGATTCTAGAATCTTGCAATAAAAATGGTTTGAATATATAATTTTTTACAACTTTCAAAGTGTAATGTTATCCTATTGCCTGAAAAACATATTTTTTAATCCAAATTATGCAGCCTGAAGAAGCTGTAGTTTTTGTTGATGTTGTTATTGCTGCTACATTCCCTGTCCTTTTGTTTACAGAAAAAAATGGATACTTGATTTTAAAACATTTTAGTATCAGCACTTGGCCTATTCTTGGTTGGCAGGAAAAAGGGAAACTTGAATTTAAATAAAACAAATTATATTAGCACTTTGCCTGTCCTTGGTTTTAAATGGACAAAAACTGTATTTGTCTTTTTTTTTGTATCAATAGTACCCTAATATGCAGCAAAGTTTATCAAAAGACATTTTTGAATGAAGTATCGATCTTTATTGTCTTTATTTTCAGTCATCACATGCCGCGAACAACCTCAAGCTAAATTTAAAAGCTGATGGCTAAATAACAGCATTGTAGAATTTGTGTGATTCATAAACCGATTAGTCAATTAATTATTTCAATAATCGATAGATTCATCGACTATCATAATAGTCATTAGTTGCAGCCCTAGTCACCAGCACAAGTAACTTGGGTCAGTATCAAAGACATTTTGGTTTCTTTCTTCTCCTTTTATTTTCTCTGTGAAGAAAGTGGAGACGTGTCGTACATCTTTATATACAGTCATTGTTTTAGACCAGTAAAATACAGTATGGCCTAGGGTGACCATGGTCCCCCACAACCCTAACTCTTGCTATACTCACTTTCTTGTCCCAGCTCGTGTCCAAACAGCTGGGTAATGTGAGCAGGCTGCTGGAGCTGAGGCTGTAGCGTTGTCTTCGTCGTCTGCTGCTGTTGCTGCAGGGCCTGCTGATTCTGATGCTGCAGAGCCTGCTGCTGGTTCTGCAGTTGCTGCTGCTGATGCATCTGTTGCATGTGTTGTTGTTGTTGTTGTTGTTGTAGGAAATGCTGTTGCTGCTGCTGTAGATGCTGTTGGTGTAACTGCTGTGGATTCTGCTGTTGTTGTAATATTTGCATACGTTGCTGTTGTTGGAACTGTTGAAGCTGTTGCTGCAGAGCTTGTTGCTGTTGCAGCTGCTGTAAACCAGGGCGCAGGAGCTGCTGTGGCCGCAGCTGCTGCTGCTGCTGCTGTTGCTGCTGGGAGAATGCTTGCTGCTGCTGTGAAAACATTTGTTGCTGCATTTGCTGTTGTTGATGTTGTTGTTGTTGTTGTTGTTGTAGAAATTGTTGCTGCTGTTGGGGCAACTGCGGGAAACTTTGTTGCTGTGCAACTTGGGACTGTTGCTGTTGATTGTGTTGCTGATGGTGATGTAGTGGCATCATCTGATGCTGCTGCTGCTGCTGTTGTTGTTGTTGTTGTTGTTGTTGTTGTTGTTGTTGTTGCTGGAGGTGCATTATAGGATGTTGTGGTTGCTGTGGTAACTGTTGATGCTGTTGCTGGGCAGCCTGGTGAGACTGTTGCAGTAAGTGTTGATGCTGCTCTGCAGCCAATTTGGACTGACTGAACAGAACAGGGTTGGCACTATTGGGGGTTTGAGCATTGCTCTGGTTGCTCTGCTGCTCCAGTGGCTTTGACTGATTGGCTGTGAGATTCTGAAGGATCTGGACAAACATTAAGAAGTTATAGTGTAAAGAAAACATTACTCATGTTGGACAAGAATATGATATCATAACTACGTTATGACATGTTGCTCTACTCTTGCTGCCTCAGGGACAGCAGCAAGGAAAAATATCTGATCAAAATACTACAAAGGAAAATAAAATTTCTCACATGTACTATGTTGACAGGTCGATTGGCTGGCTGCATGTCAGAGCTGTTAGTAATGTTGCGGAGGGTTCTGGCGGCTGGACTCCAGCTTTCTGGAACTGATAATCCAAACAAGCAGAAGAAAATGCATGAAGCCCAAAGGATAACATGAATAGGACATTGGACTGCTACAATTCAGCAGGCTCAGCTCACACAATGTGCCATACATCTGAACTGATATCATATTCTGACAGACTATAGAGACCAAGATCCCTGGTTCTCTGTCTGTTACCTCAAAGAATGTACAACCTGACATACTGACCTGGCTGTGTGCTTTGACTGATGGCAACCGCACCAGGGAGGGCCTCTGCAGGTGATGCTCCCCCACTGCCAGGTACAGGAGGCACAGTAGCACAGAGGTTGATCAGCCCACTCCCTGTAGATGACGTTGAGTCTTTGTTGGTGGGTGGCCCAGCCCGGCGTCTAGCTGTGCCGGTCAGAATAGGGGGTGTTGGCGTTACAACCTCAGCAGGCGTCCAGTTGAGGTTGGTACCCTCCTTCTCTATCGGGGAATCATCGTCCGAGTCATCGAACATACGCTCACTCCGGCGCTCAGGTTTTCGGAGGGGCGTTGGAGACAGAGAATTAAGTTTTTTGGGGCCTGGTCTTCTTCTGGGACTGGAATCACCAGACGAGTCACAGCTGGAGAGCTGGGTTCGTCGAGGGCTGTAGCTTCCATCTGAATGAGAGCGCTGTTCATACGACTCTGCTTCACTCTCTTCTTCTTCCTCAGGCTCCACGTATATTAGTCTAGGATGATAAAGAGCCTCATCCTTCCTGCTCTTGTCTGGAAAATAGGAAACATAAACATGTCATTTAAAAGGATCAAAGTTATGTAGCGCCTACTTAAAACAAGTAACAATTATGTATATATTTTTAATACACAAAACGGTTAGCAGTTTAATATGTTGAATTAATAGGAGGAAGTAATTGGTTAGATTCTAGTAAACTAATCAAGTCAATCTCAGAAAACGCTCTTAGCCTTTGAGATTAATTATCAACAGATAGCACCCAGATTTGAACAAACTTTAATTATACAGTAAATCATATCTCGAGCGATGATAATGATAGTTTTTTTATGCCTCCGCACCGGGGACAGCCAGTGGCTGGAGGCATAATGATTTGGAGTTGTCAGTACGTCCATCCTTCTGTCCCATTCTCGTGAACGTTATATCTGACTGCTATGAGGGAATTTCTTCAAATTTGGTACAAATATTCACTGTAGGATAATGATTAGATTTTGGGGGTCAAGGTCACAATGACATCAGTGCCTGTGAACCCAATATATTAGGACTGCCTGATTGGAATTTCATTACATCTGGTACAATTCACTTTGACTCACTGATTAACTGATAAATGTCATTGGTCAAAGGTTGATGTCACTGTGGCCTCAACTAACTTGTTGTTTGGCCACTACACTAGTGAGGAAACACTTTACATTAACTTCCCTATCTCACACTCTACAAACCACTACAGTGAAAGTTGTATATTGTGTACATAGTCTGCATTTTATTATATTGCCTTCCTTCTGGCCTGCCTGCTACTGTAAGAACTGAATTTCAGTCTCATATCATTTAGCTAACGCATTTCTCCAAAGCAACTTACAACTACAATTATTGCATTCAGCATCTATGAGGGGCCATTTTTGGGGTTCAGCATCTTCACCCCAAGGACACTTCGGCATGGGCTAGGATTCGAGCCACCGACCTTCTGGTTGGAGGACAACTGCTCTACCCCCTCAGCCCTTGTGTGTAGCTTTTCCTGACATCATCATAAAGGAATGTTTTTATAATTATAACATAATCTCACCAATCTCCCATTAATGTTGCATTTTCAATGAGAGTCCTGCAAGGAAAACATCTGCATGCCAGTATTCAATTAAAGGTATAGTGCTACCCACAAGCATCAGGAAGTTACTTGTTTTTCTACTTATTGTTAGGGCACACCTACTGGAATTAGGAAGTTTTACACTGCAACAAAGTGCATATTTAGTGCATGTTCTCACTCATTTGGCCAGTGTTCAATTTCAGCAACAGCGCGTCACTGAGTCAACCTGTGCAAGGGCCTGTTCATCACAGCTTGTGGCTTTAAATTTATTGGTTAGCTCTAAAAATGTATCGAAAGACAAACAATTATGAAAAACAAGGCCCATTCAGTGCTTAGGGTCTAATTATTGGCATTGCTTCTAATGCTAAACTTTTCGACATTCTCTGGTTGCCACTTCCTCCATGTGAGGATTAGATGCATTTGATAAACTACTCAGATTTCAGGTTTGGATTGGTTTTAGGTCAGGCATTTTTCAATATATTCTGACATTCTACAGACTAGACAATTAATTGATTAACTACGATAGACAAAGGTAGATTCATAAATAGGAAAGTAATCATCAGTTCCAGATCGATTAAAAAACTAAAACATCAAAACTTACAGGTCACATTATACAATTCAATCTCCTCAGAACTCTGAAAATCTAGTGCGGTTTCTTTGTAGAAGATTGAAACAAGGTCACCAAGTAGACATTTATGTCAAATCTTCCCTCAAACCAATCTTATGGTATTCCGCTGAAGAGGCCATAACTGTGCCTCCAGCCAATGGCTGTTGCCGGTGCAAAGGCATGACAACGAAACAATGCAAGTAAATGATTGCATACATATATCAGACTGAGAGCACTAACATTAATTACCTTTAACAGAATCTGTGATCCAGTCCGGGGTTACAATCGTGATACCAGAATGTTTCAGGGCACACTCAAACTTTGCCTGGAAGGAAAAGTAATATACAACCACAAATAAAATGTTAGTGGCACCTGCACGACAAGTAGAAATAAAAACGTTTACATCTTTTTGGGTGCACCTACAAATGTATTTTTTAGATCACAAGCATTTGTGTCAATTTAATGTCATTTCAGCAGCACAGATGATGAAGTCAGTAGCAAGAACAAATGTGAGAACACTTTGGAATTACCTAGTTTTTGCATTAATTTATCATAAAATATCAACCAGTCTTCATATAAGTCCTAAGTATAGACAAACACAATGTGCTAATTAGACACAATTTGAATTTTCTATATCTTCATTGAACACACCCATCACAGTGCTGGTGGAAAAACAACCTTCAGCAGCAAAAACATGAATCAAGCATTTTCCTTTCGATGAGGATCAGACCTTCACAACGTTCAGGAGAGATCCTTACAGAACTGCTTCAATTGAGTCATATTTTTTAGGAAATATGGTGTGAAAGACTCTTTTGAGTTAATTTCACAGCACCTAGATGGGTTATGGTCAGTGTTCTGAGGCTATGCTACTCCAAAAGGCTCATTTTTGAAATTAAGATTGGATCAGACACTGTTTAAAGGCAAATCTTTACATAAATGCTGATAATTCCAAAGGCCTCACTTAGCTATTCTTGCCATGATGAGTACAAATTACACATACATCACGCACTTACCCCTTTTGATTCCTTAACCACTAAGTGGGTGACCCTCTTGTTGAGGTTAAGCTGACATTCTCCTCCATAAAAGGTAATGTAAGCCCACAAGGTGTTTAGATCATCTGGAAGCTGTGTACAAACAAGCACACACACACAAGCAGTATTTCCCCTGGTTCTGTTTTCAGGCCACTGTTAGTAAAGAAATAAAAACTACAAATCTGGAGCTACATAAAGTGCTGTGTAACCTACCACCTTATCAAAAATGAGACATCATGAAAAACATCTATTTCTGCAATTACCTTGGCTTGAAGAAATAGTTTACCATGGCATTGTGGTCTGGAGCAATAGATCGGACTGTACTTTTGTCTATATTTTCATTCAATTAA
This sequence comes from Pseudopleuronectes americanus, assembly GCA_038501795.1. NCBI lineage: Eukaryota > Metazoa > Chordata > Actinopteri > Pleuronectiformes > Pleuronectidae > Pseudopleuronectes > Pseudopleuronectes americanus. The sequence continues at coordinate 1,218,850 of CM076730.1, read as the reverse complement.
TGCGTAATGTACATGTATTCTCATTGTGAGAATGAAAGTTTTAACCTTATTCTTCAGGTGCAACCATGGTGGGTTTATGGACATCTGGGAATAAATAAAAAATATAATAAAATGTTACCTTAAAGAAGTAATTAGGATGATTATCATATCTTTAGAATTCGATGGCTACGATATTTTTAATCAATTTCTAATGTATGTTGATATAAGTATACAAATGCATAATGAGGCTTGTAAACAAGTCTAATACTGTATGAAAGTAAGGAAAAATATCATAAAGAACAACAAATGTTATGAAAGAAAAGTTGCTAAGGTAAAATGTACATGGCATACAAAGATTCTCTCCTCTGACAAGTAAAGAAACATAGGACCATGAAGAGTGTCTTTGGTACTGTGAGCATATTGCTCTTAGGTATCCAGCTGGTTATGTTCAGATCCAGCGACTAATTAAGGTTTGTCATTTCCTCTGATGAAAACCAATATAAAGATCTAATCGGAGTAGGTAAAGGGATTTTGCCGGTCTCTGAAGGCCCTGGCCGTCCTCAGAGACCCTTTAACAATCTGCACCCAGCTCCACAGGATTCTCTAAGAACAGTGCTGTCAGCCTGTCATGTTGCGAAGGAACTGATTGGTCAGTTCGTGGTGCTTTTATACTGCTTTATCGCTAATCTCCAATTTAAAGAGGATTCTTCCTTCTGGATTGAAGCTACTCCGTAGGTACGCATGTTGCTGAGCATTCATAGTTGTGCGTAAGTGAAGGTAAACGTAGCAGTAACACCTCCGAAACACTACTGGAGCTAGAGTTTCTATGCTGGTGTTAGGCTTAAAACATGGTTGAGATGACGCTGTTTCAAGTCAAATTTAAATGCCAAGGTTTTCCTTTCCACCTGCTTACACAAAACATCCTCCAAAAACACAAAGAAAAACACTCTTACCCTGGGAAGACAAGCTGTCACACCAAAGAATATCTGTTCTGATTCAGGGGAGAATCCAGTTACTCTGTTGTGTCCAGGGTTATGGAAAAGAACTGGAAATCATTTTTGACACATTCCGTACACTTATGCTTTTGGGCAATGAATGATTGAGAAAACCTTCTTTCATGCAATTCAAAACATTAAATTCTGCTTTCTGTTTCCTCTTCTATTGTTATATTTTGGATTTGAAGGTAGAAGGATACGGTAACAGGTCTCCACATCGGACTGAGAGAGTCACCCAGGATGGCTGGAAAAAAGGAAGAAAGTTATTTTTTCTCTTCGATACACTGGTTCAAATTAGCATCATTCACTTTTGTTTTATGACTGAACATTTAGAAAATTAACAAAAAGATTTACATCCCAAAATATATTGTTTGACATTTGTTATCCCCATATGAAAACATACTGCAGTAGGATACAGTTTTTAAAATGCCAAGCTTATGGGTTTTATAATCGTTAGTCTTTTTTTTTAAACTTCCCTTTCAATTCAATTCAGGGCCCACTTTGTCAGGTTAGAATGTCCAAGCTTGCCTTTTTTTCTCTGCATACAGTGAGTGGGTCACAGTAGGGCTGCATGATATTATGAAAACATGCGATATGCAATAACCTTGTTGAATATCGCGATGACGACGTGACTTGCGATATATAAACAGTCCCTGGCTATGGACGCAGAGACCACGGACCATTCCACAGCCGCGAGAAGGTACACAGCCCGGCCGCAGCGCCTCCAAGTCTGGGGCAGACAACAGGGAGCCATACACAGCTCCACTAAGTGCACTTACTGTGGTAATTTGGGGTTCTTTCATAAAATTGGGGGGCTGAAAAGTTATATTTTTTAACAGTTTTTGGAAGCTCTGTCAGTAATTTATAACTTTTGTGTTTTTTTTCGTTTCCAAAATTGTGTTCTCCTCTTTTACGCTGTATGAATAATATGTGCTGAAACAGTTTTTTCCTCCAATCTGCTTGGCAGACACAGGGAACCATGAGGGGCTGTGGGCTGGGTAGCCTTTAATGTTTGCTCAACTTGTTTCTCTGATCCTTCCAGACACAATATGACTAAAAGGTTATATTATGCAGCTAAAGTCCAACAAGAAAAAAATGTGACGTGAACATTTGACCATTTCAACCATGCTGTCCCATGCACAAAGGAGTTATGACGCCACTGATGTGAAAGCAAATTAAATAATTGTGATGACAGCTCCCAAGACATGTTTTAATACTGAGTCCGAAAATGGTCAAAGCCCAACGTTGTTCAACGGAGAGCTACTGTAGCAAAACCCTTACCTTGACAACCGGAAGATCAAATACCTCCCTGGACTCGCCCACCTCTGGGTTGTCTCCGTCCTCTGCAATGATGTGAGTGGCGAGGGCATTGTAAGACACCTCCTTCCCTTTTCCTGCCTTCAGAAGCTGCACAACCTGGAACATAAGCAGATTATATAGTCAAATGTTGCTTTTATACATTTGAAGAATCAGTCACCATTTACCTCAATTAAATTGGATTTGGCTGCTATTTACCCATGAAACTCCAAAAGTGTTTTGTGGACTCAAACACTTCAGCCACCCTACCATCGGCAAAGTGGTGAGTAGTAGATGATAGTTATACGATATACGATGGTTGTTTGTTTTCGTTTTCTCTTATTTGCTTTTCTCTTATTTTGCTGTAACAAGTGAATTTCCCCATTGTGTGGATAAATAAAGAAATCTAATCTAATCTAATCTAATAATATTGCAATGGAAACGAAATTGATGACATGAACTGGTTCATTCATTTTCTCCATTCAAACGGAATACTTTTTTCTTTACTATTCAATTGCTGAATTGATAGCCCACGTTGGCAATGATACCAGGACATACGTATATCATACAACAGCCAATTGTGAAATCAAACTAACTTGATTGAACGTATACAATGTTACAAAACCGTAGTTCGGATTTGTCAGTGTTAAAATGCACTCATATGAACTTGTATGTCAAATCTCAGTATGGAGTACAGACCGATTTTTTATTATGTTTGTCTTATGTGTAGAAACTGATTTATCACAGCCGGACATGCTACAAATATCCTCTACTGTTTCAGTATGGCTTATTGACATGAATTGGCCAGCATAGATTTTCTTTGGACCTGGTTTAGTCAGACTGAGCTCATTATAGTAGACATATCTGTTGAATGTTACTTGGTATAATAGTTAATATTAGAATGGCTTCACTAGTCACTGCAAAAAAGTAGTACTAGTAAAAAAAATAGGAGTCACTTTTTGGCAGGAAAAACTGTTCTGGCCAGGGGTTTCCAGTGTCAAAGCTTTCACACATGCGCATTATGGGGCTCACTATTCAGCAGGATGTGGACACTGACAGGTTGCTGCAGTCTGATCGTGTCTGATCGATATATATTTATAGGAGTGTTTAAAAGCGCTTCGCATTAACAGATAAGTGATAACAGTGCTGGGTGTTTGAACGCTGGCAGCATATAAAGTCACTTAAAAAAACGTTTTTAAACGCACATAGGAAGATAAAAACCGCAGCCTAGAGGCAGGCAGATACACATCTGTGGTAATGCTAAAGAAGTGCAGCGCTAAGTAGCTCCTGTACAGTATATTTACAGTCCTTGAGAACCACACAACTGTACGACACACAACGCAAAGAACGCTACAGTACTTTTATGTCAGCTCACTTTTTCCGGTATAGCATGGGACTCACTTAGCTAGCTAGTTAGCTTCTCCTGCAGTATTCATTCACAATGAATGGTTCTAGCTAGTTAGCATGCTACATAGCTAAATAAGCTAACTTCCTGAGGCTCACCTTATGGTCAATGTCCCCCACCAGGTAGAATTTTACGTCTCTGAAAAGTTCATTGAAACTCATACTGTCCTCTTGAGACATGGCTGTCAATGCACGTCTCCAGAGTCAGTCAATGAAGCGCAGTCCACGGCTTAGAACGGGAGAGCGTCGGTGCTAAGCTGCAGCCCCGGAGCGAACTGTACATCCGCCACTCTGCAGCGCGCCAGAGCCAAACCGTTACGCACGCCTTGGACTGCAGCATCAGCCAATACGATGGGGGTGTTTTGTGTTTGTCACTATTGTCTATTCGACTGTTTCATTTGTTCTATCTCTCTGACACTTTGTACCGTACAAAGTAGGAATATGTTAAACGGTTGTGGCCCAGAGTTCTGCTATAACAAGAGCTAAAATCGATGAATCATTTTGCTAAGAAATATGTTATCACCTGTGACATGAAAGCTGTTCTTTTCGTCTAGATATGTCAACCAGATCATCACATCCAGACAAGAAAGTTCGGTTATTTCATTATTTGTTGACATTTTGTAACTTTTATTTATTTTTAATTAATGTTATTTCATGTCAACACAATCCATTAAAAAACAAGGTGGTCTCAGGCCCTGTTAAAACCTGATATTAACATCTGTCACGAGTGTTTTGTTAAAACGTCTCCCGATCACGTTCTCTATGAAAGATAAAGATTATTATCTGAAGTATTAGTATCTTTGCCAACTTGTATGACCAAAGTTGTTGCCGCTCATCGATTTAATGACCTCACTGTCAAACTGTGTGTCTCTTGCTTTATGCTCTTTGGCCACCGGACATATATTCGCTGCACCTCAATTTGGATTGCACGCTTATTCAGACCTTTATGGTAAATGAAGAGCGTGCGGACCCTGGCTCAGACTTGGCAAAGTTAGCGTCAGTGTTTGGTGTACACACGTCAATGCTTCCGGTTGTCAATACGAACACTTTCGAAGTATATGTTCATCGTACGAGAAAATAAAATTTTCTCTGACACTTGAAGGGCTGTAAAAACACATCGCCAAATAATTCCTGGTATTGGCTTGTATATCTGTAAAACTATAAATAATTCCATGTTTTAATTAAGAGAAATATAAAATGTACAACATTGTAGCTGGAAATGATCTTGCCTTTGATATCTGAGGGGCTGTGAATATAAGACAAGATAACCTTTATTAGGCCCATCGTGGGGTAATTTGCAGTATTACAGCAGCAAGAGTCAAATAAAGACATCAGTAAGTAATAATAAGTTACATGCAATACCAAAGTGTAACGGTAATATTAATTAAGTGTAAGAACATAAAAGATATAGAAAAATATGAATGGAATAGATATTAACATAAACAGTACTCACAATATAGACATTGCCAAATCATTTTTGGTCATGACTGATATAATTAATAATAATAATTAATTATGAGAGGCGGTGGTCTAGTGGCAGAAACTTGGACTATGGGCAGAGAAGGTCTCTGGTTCGTCTCTGGTTCGATTCCACGGAAAGACAACAAAAAGACGAACCTGGATTGATCTGCCCAAAAATCCAAGAGTCTCTCTAGACCCTGTCTAGTGCCCCTGAGCAAGGCACCTTACTCCTCCAACATCTGCTCCCCGAGCGCTGTACATAGTCGCTCACTGCTCTGTGTGTCCCGCACACAGATGGGTCAAAAGCAGAGATTACATTTCCCTACCTGCATGAGTGTGCGTTTGCATGTCTGTGCATGTGTGTGGGATAAATAAAATGCATCTGCATCTATTTTTGCATTCAGGACAACTATGACTATGTCCATTCCCAATACTATACATTTGTACTGTACCAATTTAGGCAATATTCTTAGTAAAACTCCAGACTTTGTAGCTTGAAATGCTTGTAAAAAGATTATGCCCAATAATTCCCAGTCATTGCTGGTATATCTATCTTAAGGTATACATGACTTCAACCTTACTCAATATCAGGCATATTTACAGTACCAATTTGGAGAAATTATAAGCTACAAAGTCAATCAATCAATCAAATTTTATTTGTATAGCCCATATTCACAAATTACATTCATCTCATAGGGCTTTAACAGGGTGTGGCATCCTCTGTCCTTAACCCTCAGCAAGAGTGAGGAAAAACTACTAAAAACCCTTTTAACAGGGTAAAAATAAGTAGAAACCTCAGAGAGAGCCACATGTGAGGGATCCCTCTCCCAGGACGGACAGAAGTGCAATAGATGCCACGTGTAAAAACATTCATCATTAAAGTCTTTAGCGGCATTGATGCAGTCCCGCTGCAATCATAGTCCATGGTCAGCAACCAGCAGAACCACGATCCAGCATCCAGACCAGAGGCCACTCCAGTCCTCAGTCACCGTCCACCGCCGCCCACCAGGACCCACCACGAGCCATCGCCGTGGCCCTGGTACACCTCCTTTACCCAGTGCCAACGCGACACAGGGTCCGCCACCAGCACCACGATCAGCCCACACGACACAGAATCCGCCACACTGGGTCCACCACTGCGACCCCCGATGCACGATCCACAAACAGCAATCCATGGTGCAATCCATGGTGCGGCCACAGAGGCCCTGGATCTGCGGGTGTTAAAGCAAAGGGACCCCGGGGAAGGGCTGGAAAAAGAAGCTCCGTGTGTCATATGTCATTAAATACAGCAAGTTACGTTCTGCCTCACTAATTAACTCTAACTATAAGCTTTATCAAAAAGAAAGGTTTTGAGCCTACTCTTAAACAAACAGATGGTGTCTGCCTCCCGAACTGAAATTGGTAGATTATTCCACAAGTGAGGGGCTTGATGGCTAAAAGCTCTGGCTCCTACTCTACTTTTAGAGACTTTAGGGACGACAAGTAAGCCTGAATTCTGGGAGCGGAGTGCTCTAGCGGGTTTATAAGGTACTAACAGCTCTTTAAGGTAAAAAGGCGCTATATTATTAAGGGCCTTGAAGGTGAGGAGGAGAATTTTAAATTCTATTCTAGATTTAACTGGAAGCCAGTGTAGCGAAGCTAATACTGGAGAAATGTGCTCTCTTTTCTTTGTTCTTGTCAGGACACGTGCTGCGGCATTTTGGACAAGCTGTAGAGTCTTTAACGACTTACTGCTGGAGCCTGATAATAATGAGTTACAATAGTCCAGTCTCGATGTAACGAAGGCGTGGACTAGTTTTTCTGCATCTTTTTGCGAAAGGACATGCCTGATTTTTGAGATATTACGCAAGTGGAAAAAGGCAGTCCGAGAAATTTGTTTTAAGTGACTATTAAAAGATAAATCAGGATCGAAGATCACTCCCAAGTTCCTGACTGTTTCGTTGGAAGCAAGGGCAATGTCGTCTAGCGCAGCTATATCATTAGATAATTTATCTCTAAGGTGTTTTTGGGCCAAGTATTATAACCTCTGTTTTGTCTGAGTTTAATAAGAGAAAATTGCGGGTCATCCAGGTTTTTATGTCCTTGAGACATGCTCGAAGTTTAGTTAATTGATTACTTTGTTCAGGTTTTATTGACAAGTATAACTGGGTGTCATCCGCATAGCAGTGGAAATTTACCGAGTGTGTCCTGATAATGTTTCCTAGTGGAAGCATATATAATGAGAATAAAATTGGGCCGAGCACAGAGCCCTGTGGAACACCATGGTTAACTTTGGTGCGCACAGATGTCTCATCATTAATTTGCACGAATTGGGAGCGATCAGAAAAATAAGATTTAAACCAATTAAGGGCAGTTCCATTAATTTTAATTAACTGTTTGAGTCTTTGTAATAAAATTTGATGGTCAATTGTGTCGAATGCTGCACTGAGATCTAACAGAACGAGGACAGACACAAGTTCCTGATCTGAGGCTATTAAAAGGTCGTTAGTGACTTTTGCCAAGGCTGTTTCTGTGCTGTGATTGGCTCTAAACCCCGACTGAAAGTCTTCATATATATTATTTTCCTGGAGAAACTCACACAGCTGATTGGCTACCACTTTTTCTAAGATTTTAGACATGAAGGGGAGATTAGATATTGGTCTGTAATTGGCTAAAACCTCTGGGTCTAGGGTGGGTTTTTTGAGAAGGGGTTTGATTACTGCTATTTTAAAAGACTGTGGTACATAACCTGATGATAATGACAGATTGATTGTGTTAAGTAACGAACTATCAATTAGGGGCAGAATTTCTTTAAGTAATTTTGTAGGAATGGGATCTAAGATACAGGTTGTTGGTTTAGAACCTGAGATTATTTTGGTAAACTGATCACAAGTGATCAGAGAGAAGCTGTCTAAATAATGGTTAGGATTCTCAGCCATTTCTGAGATTTCTGTTATTGGGAGGGTATTAGTGCCAATTGAGGGCAGGAGATTGTTGATTGTTGAAAGTCAGGCCTCTAGCCTTTAAATATCTCCAAATTAGTACTCTCTGTCGATTAAATGTTGTCATCACCACATTATGGAGCAAGAGTACATTTTATAATTGTTTTAATTGAAAAGGAGAGAATGACCTCATATATGCAATGCAGAGTGAAAAGAAGCCAGCAAACTCCTGATGGAAAACTTCCCCAGGGTTTTATAGACAGTGGTACTTACTGCCAACCAGATTCAATCAGCACCATCAGATTAAAGAGAGCAGGCAGCACTATTTTAATTAGGGCAATTTGAAGTATGATATTTAGTTGGAATAATAATAGGCTTTGTAGATGATTTGTAAAGAAATGACAAGATGAAGTGGAAGAGAAGATATTGCAAACCACCAAATGGTCCTTATGCATCAGGTCAAGGTCATATTACTGGTAAAACTTCCAGTTACAATATTTTGTCCCTGGCTGCAGGGAACCTAGGGCTGGAGCCTGGGCTGCGGCTTAAACGAAGTGGCTTAGGGTCACTGAGCAGTTGAGTCCCTAGGTTGAGAAAGTAAAATGTGTTCATGTTTTATTGTTGCTGGCATTAAGACTTTGGTTTCTGCAAATTCAGTCACTCGTTATAGGAATCATAAATCCAGCAAAGGAAATGGGACAAGGACCCCTGACTCAAGGCTGTGGCTGCTGAAAATTGCTGCAGATAAAGGATTCTAAGTGTCATTGTCATCACCTTGTTGGGGGCTAACATGCATTGACTGGTTGAAGGCTAGCTAACTGGGAGGCTGACTGAAGGCTTATAGCAGACTGGGTGAAGGAATGGACAGAAGGAAGAATGGAGACAAACAGGCACACTGGGAGATGCATATACAGATGCTGAATAGAAACATTCTAGCTTCCAGTCTTACTGATTCCACAATGTTCTGCAACCAGTCAGGCAGTCACTTCTTCGACAGCACTTCACTGAATAGGGACTGGAAAACAGGGATTAGAAGAGGGGAGGTGGACTTGGGGACCTTAAAAATAACAAATAATATCAACATTAAAATACTGTAGAAGTGTACATACAAACTACTGTATGTAAACTACAACACCAAAAGCTGGGTATTGCATAATCTCTATGCAAGTGCCACACGCCACAGCATACTTTCGGTACAAATACAGGTTTAATGAGGCTCTAATTTGGGCAACTTTATTGTATCAAGACTATCTCTCTTTTGTTAAATATTCCACATGTATGGGAAAGATACTCCTGCTGTCAAGGTGTGTTAATATTTCTTTAAGACACATCGGCCAAGTCCAATGGTTTACCTATAAAACATCTGTATTGGTGTGGAAGCAGTTTATTGTTTGATCTCCACCTGAGTCACGGTGCAGCAAGCCTAGCTGGGTTGTCTGTCCTGATACCAGCATATTGCACCAACAATGAGGCAGGTCAACCCTCTTTTTAGCCAGATCCCAGGTGGACAGAGATAAATAAATAAGTATGAGCTGGTAGAAAAGAGCCAGAACTTGTGGTAGGCTAGTACCTGATAACTGAAATCTCATAATTTCTGTGCGGTTCTGTAGTGTTAATAGTCTTTTCTTTTTATGTATTACTCAAAGGCTACATAGCTACTGTTGAAGTTCATGGGATTTATTGTTTTCTTTCAGTTTTTTACTGTGGTGAATATGGTATTGAAAGGCTTGTAATTTTCTTGTTTCTGTATCGATTACACAAATTTTGGTATTGTGACATCTAGTAGAGAACCACTTTAAGTGGCCGGCAGGTTTACTCTGGAAGACTGTCTAGCTCAATTGATAGAGCAGCTTTCTTTCTTTCTAAGCAACTAGGTTCAAGTCGGTGTTAAGGCTTTTCAAAGATCCATTACATTCCTTTCATTTATGGGCCAGGGCAGTGGGAAGAAGCTTTAAGTTGGGGTTGCAGTTGTGGGAAAGGCCATTTTTGCTTTGTTGAGTATTGGGTTAAGAATAGGCTATAGGAAGTTTCATACCTTGATAAACATAATTTTTCAGTAAGTTTCGGTAAGTTTAAATTAAAACAACCTAAGACAACAGGCGACTATAATAAGTAGAGACCAGGAACATTTGTGTAACCATCATTTTTCCGCTCTGTCAGACTGGTTGTTATGATGAGAATTATAAATGATAATTAAAGATGTAAAGATGTTATTGATGATAGCCGCACCAGTTTATATAATAATAATAAAACAATAATGATGATTCGGGATAATGATTGTTATGGAATTTTCTGAGACACCGTCTCCTCTCCTCTCTCTGGGGCATAGTGCGAGGTCAAAGGCTTCACTCCCTAAATGGTAAATGGTAAATGGATTTGCATTTATATAGCGCTTTTCTAGTCTTGATGACCACTCAAAGCGCTTTACATTACAGTTTCACATTCACCCATTCTCACACACATTCATACAGTGCATCTATCCCAGCACTTTGTTATTCTAAGGGGGGGCCATTCGGGGTTCAGCATCTAGCCCAAGGACACTTCGGCATGCAGATGGTTCAGACTGGGAATCGAACCGCCGACCTTCAGGTTGGAGGACGACCACTCTACCCCTCAGCCACAGCCTCCCTAGTCACCCTAGAGACTGTGTAAGCAGCCAATACTGTCTCCAGGACTGGAAAATGCTTTTGATAGTTTATGAGCTAGCAAACCCATAGGCTAAATGATCTGTAGGGGTTTAAAGTGTGACAACAGGAAATATGAGAGGACATCATGCACAGTTGTTGTATTGATGAATTTTGATTTTCTCCTTAGCCAAGCTTCAATAAATATTTCAGCATAAGACGTCAAGGGGCTCCTGAACCCTTTCTTCACTGAAGAGTTGACCATTGACCAGCAGATTTTCCACAACAATGATGATAACTAAGGGATGGTTCAAGACTCTGCTTCATCAAAAGGAACATTTTAAGTCTACGGTAAATATAGAGATGGTTACTTCCTCCCGAACTGAAATTGGGAACTGGTTCCACGGGAGAGGAGCCTGGTAGCTGAAGGCTCTACCTCCCTTTCAACTCATACTGACTCTAAGAACCACAAGAGTGCCTGTACTTTGGGAGCGAAGTGATCTATTCGGACAATACGGCGTTATGAGCTCTTTGATATATGAACGGGTTTGATTGTGAAGGGGTTTGAACATGAGGAGCAGGATATTGGATAACATTCTGAATTTAACAGGGAGCCAATATAGTTGACCTCTCGCAGTACGCTTGTAGTGTCATACTCTCTTGGTCAAACTGTCTGTTCTGCTCCCCTGACATCAAGTCAGCTGCCTGATAAAACTCCTGTCGTCATTAAATAATGGGGTGCTGTGCTTGAAGGATATAAATCAACATATGCTAGACCGGTGTAGGGTGACTCAACACATACATGCTCTGGAGATGAAAGCTGTTGCCTGTGCACTTCTCAATTCCTGCAGAGGTGTAGGACTCACCAAGTCATCATCAGGAACAACAGCACAGTAATGTCAGCCTACATTAACAGGCAGGGGGCCCTACACTCCCTGGCCTGTCCAAGCTGGCTTCAAAACTGTGGCTCACCCCCCCTTCTACTCGCCCCAGAGCGGTACATTTGTCTAGGATGTCTGACAAAGCAGCCAACATCAAGTCAAGAGGTGTTCCAAATGCAGGAGAGGTTGTCAGGTTGTCAAGGAGATGCAGGGTTGATTCAGTAAGGCATAAGTCGACTTTACTTCTAATGTCAACACAACACTTCTTCTCCCTGAGGGACAAGGGGACCCTATAGCTCACAGGCCTGATTTAGCAGGTGCCATATGTATGGGATGTTTACCAGTGGCCACAGTTTAGATTGGGACCTGGTCCTTTGCTGAACGCCAAATCCACCTCTCGGATGAGATGCTCTGACACTCCTTTGACACCAGGGTCCTATGTGTTCCCTCCCTTTTTACCTGCCACCTGCACTAGCTGGATGCTTACTTTTATTCATATATCATGTCTATCTTTTTGCAGTTCCAGTTGGAGGCTGATCAGTATGAAAAGAAAAGCTGTTACTTAGCGAGAGATGGTGGCAGCAATCAAACCAGTTTGTGTTGGCAAATATAAACCTGATGAGGCTGATAGTGCCTTGATTCCCCGGTTCCATAGGGGTGCAGAGGGGCGTACAATATGCACAGTGGGAAGGGAGCTGGTTCAGGTTTTTCTTGGACCTGTTCTCAGTTATGCTGTTATAGGTCTAGATAGAATGTTCGGGGAGCTTTTCTTCCTCTTCACCCTCTTTATCAAATGAATGTCTCATCAATACATGTTCCTGACTTGACTTCTTCCGCGCAGTGTATGTGCTTTATCCTATGCAGATCCAGGGCCGCAGCTGTGGTTACATTGGGGATCATGCTGGCGGATCGCGACGCAGAAATTATGATCGTGGATCTTGGGTCTTGGATAGTGGTGGTGTATCATGATGGTGGCATCTGATTATGGTGGTGAATCCTGATCGTGGTGGCAGCTTAGCATTGACTAAGATTACAACAACACTTTTCAATTATGTAACAAACGTGTACATGTGAATATGTGCTAACTGGATTCGCCAGGTGTAGTTTTTTTCCTCAGTCCAGTTTTCATGCCTAAGGTTCTGTCTATGTTCCTCCTGTCCCGGTCAGTTAAACTATGGTGTTACAGCCCCCTCTTGTGTCCAACCCTTTCCTGTGTAGTTTTTGTTCATGTGCATCAAGGTGTGCCCTTCCTGGTCTATGGTTGGCTCCAGCTGGGAAGTCGTAGCCTTGCCCTTACTCTCACCGGCTGCTGTTTCCTGTTCCTGGAGCTTGCTCCCTGATTGGTCCGCCAATGCTGTTACACTAATGACGCATACACCCTGAGCCGCCAGGAACCTGAAGAATATAAAAGCCTCGACAACCTACAAGTCTCTTGTGTCATAAAAAGTTATCTTGTTAGTTTGCCTCACCTTTTTACATGTGTAATCCTACTACAAACTTTTTAGCAAAATGATTTACTTGTTTTTTATCAATTATATATAGTTTTATATTCCCCGTCCCCACACAAGCTAATTGTAACATGTGGAGATAAGACTCATGACGTTGCAGTTAAGTAAAGTAAGAATGTAATGACCAGTATTAAAAGGTTAACCAAAAACAACTTGTGAATTCATACACTAGATCAGATACGTTTTTTGGTGGCAGAGCAGAAATAGATGAGGTAAATTGATGATACAAATTATTTATCAATGTCTGCATTAAACAAAGTCGAAAAAAACCTATGGTTCAACACTATTTGTTGACATTTTGTCAGCTGCCAAAAGTCTTTTGTTTGATACAATATGACTAATGGTTGACTCACAGGAATCTGGATTCTATATCAGATTTCTGTACCTGAAGGTCCTCACATCTGCACATGGATGCAGAGGTCAACAGTCAAGACCTCTCTATCCCAGAGAGTTCAAATGCTGATAAAACTCATCACCATAGATGCTGGTCCCGAAGAACCTGTTCATGTTCCTTCTGACAAAAATAGAAACAAACAAACATCTGAAGCTAAATTTTGGACATTCTAAGGAGCACATCCTAAGCATCCATAACAACAAACTGCTTTGAAGATCCCTGTGTGTGTTGTATCCCTTTCTTCCGAATAGAAGAATATTAGGGGGGCCTCTTGAAATTAAAAAAGCAATGGTGCATAACCTTCCTTTGTCAGCCAGCACTGCTGTGAACTCATGCAGGACTAAGCAATAGTGCAGGATGCCAAGCTCTGCGGCATCCAGGGAGGCCAGTCAGTCTGGCCTGTGGGCTATTTTCACTTTGGGTTTATCAACAGCATGATGATAATGAGAATTAAAGCAGTAAGTGATTACAACAAGCCAGCTCTCAGCCATTCAACATGCTGTCAGAGGCCTTGGACAGTCCGATGAGTGGTTCTGGGCAAACTGGCAGAAAAGAACAAGGACTATATCCAGGTAGGACTTCTGATTAATAAGGAATACATACATACCATGCAAACTGATTGTAAGCTTTACAGTAATGATCATAAAAATATAAATAATATCTTAAATTTTTATACCAACTTTCAAGGGACCCAAGGATGATTTACATTTTTGAGGGAGAAGGACATTACTTTTACATTCACACACACATTCATACAGTGCATATGTGCAGCACTTTCTCTCTGAGCAGGGGCATTGGGCTCAGTATCTTGCCTAAGAACACTTTGACATGCGGAATGGATGAAACACCAACCCTCTGGTTAGAGGACGCCCGCTCACATGGCTAAAGCATCCAACACTGGTAAAATACATGATATTTGGAACTGAATTTTAAACATCTACTGTAATTTTCATGAAAAATATAAGATGTTAATTTATTTGGTTTTAGCCTTATTTCAACGAAGGGCGTAACGATTTAGCCGAGAGGAAGTAAAAAAAATAGTTGTTGATTTTCGGGATAGAGCCTTTCTTATTTCCCTCTGACTAACATTAATGTTCAGTCTGCACCATTGGCTTATACTGGGAAAAGATGAAATTAATAAGAAGACTGAAAATGTTTTCCTCTTCCCATTTTCCCTGACCGATCTCTATTTTCCCCTATTTCATTAAAATGTGTATTAAAGGCTATATTTGACAAACATAAGGAAGCCTTTGCAGTAAGATGGTCTCTTAAATGTATTAGAGCATGAAATATAATCTACTGTTCATCAATTAGATTTTTCATTTCCCACGTATCAATTGGAGACACAGTTTGTTTGTTTGTAAAGTAGCCGAGGTGGTCTGAGACAAAGCTGACCTCAGCTTTGTCTCAGACCACCTCACATCTGGACACGAGACAAGGAGACTCCAGAGTCACAGAGCCTGTTTTCCATTTTCAGGGTCAAGAGTCTCTCTAGACCCTGTCTAGTGCCCCTGAGCAAGGCACCTTACTCCTCCAACATCTGCTCCCCGAGCGCTGTACATAGTCGCTCACTGCTCTGTGTGTCCTGCACCAGATGGGTCAAAAGCAGAGATTACATTTCCCTACCTGCATGAGTGTGCGTTTGCATGTCTGTGCATGTGTGTGGGATAAATAAAATGCATCTGCATCTACTTAATTTAAATAAAATAATTATGAATACAATTAAATTGTATTTGTCTAGCCCATATTCACAAGAAATTTGCCTCATATGTTCTATTATATAATACTTCAACTGATCTAGCATTATTGATATCCAAAAACAAATAGTTTTGATGATAATATAGTAATCTCTGTTTTCTCATCAAATGAGTATTGCCAATTTAAAAAACATTTTTTTTGCTCTGCTTTTGTGACCCCAAAGATCCTGATCGTGGGAGGTGATTGATCATTGACTATAATTAAATGCTTCTCACAAATTCTATCATTACTTACAATAACTCCTTAATTCATTTGTCATTGCTGCTCCATTCATCTCTATCAGATATTTTCGTATAAATACGCAAAAAGAACATTGAAACACTTCTCCAGTATGTTAAAAATCACTTCTTCTAATCATTCTTTTAAATACGGTTATTTTGTTCATGTTCTGCAGTTACACACCGCCTATATTGCACTTCTGTCCGTCCTTGGAGAGGGATCCCTCACATGTGGCTTTCTCTGAGGTTTCTACACCCTTTGTGTGAATGCTTGTGTGAATGCGATAATGACTGCTTCTTTCGATGCAGTAAAATATTTTGCATCGAGTGCAATTTGCGTTTTTACCATAAAAAGCGTCATAGTAACACCGTACTCACACTAAAAATCAAAGCGAGCATAACAAACACTGTAGCCTAATATTTTCATAAAACAAGACAGAATCGCTCTAGTTTCAATAGGAAGTTGATGATGTCAGGCCTTTGTCTCAGCAGTGATTTATCGTGCAGGCTCTCTCGTTAATGTTGATTCACCTGCATTCCTAAATATTTTCTAAGCTGTTGATTTGCTTAACGTCACAGGTAGATGGATAAAGAGCCTGCCGCGGGCTGGTACTAGTTGACAGAAGAAAAGTGTACAGGAAACATGACAGGAAACATTCACTTTGCTGTCAGAGACTGATCCAGACACATTCAGAAGTACAGGGTGATGTTAGCAGTGTAAACTGTCTTAGTTTACACAAACGGAGACATTGATGGCGGTAGACTCGACCATTTACAAACGTTTTATTTTTACGATGAGATCGTTTGCTCGTGAAATTCCTACACTTAAGTCAGCTACACAACTGTAAATGTTTCAGCGCATTACTTTCAGGGAATCGTTTCATCGTATATGTCTACTTTTATTGCAAATATCTGAGAGCTTCTTCTCCACTATAGAACCACGGTTTGGCGACAAAGTTAGAGAAACAAGGTTGTCAGCGCCGGCTTCAGAGCAAACATGTGAGCAGACACCTCTCAGACCCGAGTGAGCCGACGCACAGAGGAGGGAGCGTCCCGTTCCGGCTTCCAGCGTCACATCCCCGTCCGGGCTCTCAAATGTGTGGCTCATAGTCCCGGCTTTTTTTGTGAAAGACGCAGGAGGCTCAGTATTATAGCCACCACGATATGGCGTATTTCAATATAATACGGTCTTTGTAGATGTGAACATCTGAAAATACACAGATAATTACACTATGGTCCAGTTTTCTTATTCGCCCTAATATACTGCTGCAATTCGTGTGGTGATATATATATATATGCAGTGAAATGAGACACACACGCACAGACACAGAAATGTTTATATACATATATATAACTAAATATATATACACAATACAATATTTCATTATTTCTTTCCGACACATGCCGGTGCATACTGCTGGATATAATCTGTACTTTGGCCGACATCTCACCACAACAACACCACAATCTAATTCAGAAGGATCAGTGCTCATAAACAGCTATTTGGCTTAAATATCTTACAGCAAACTTTAAGAGCACCATTAAACTGAAATTCTTATCCTATAAACGACTGAATGAGCTCTGTTTAGCTCTGATGTGTATACAGCACTACATCTGCTCCTTCTGGGAAAACAGGCTATAACAAAACAAGATTGGCTATAACAAAACAAGATTGCAAAGACTGTATTGAATAGAAAGTGTTGCCGGTAAACTAAATGTGAATTATGTCAGGTGCTTAAGAGGCAAAGTCCATATAAGCTTTTCATATTATTTCCTGCCCACAATGTAGCCCAAACATTACAACCCTCAGTATTTGAGCCCATGGATGCAATGAATTGTTGACAAATCTGATAATAACACAATGTTAAAGCGATGGCCCATGTACCCTTACCACCTTAAAACTAGGCGTTGTATTGCGTCTGGTAACGAGATGTTTCCGGTTTGTCCTGAATGCATCATATGCTGCGCCTCCAGGGAATTCCGGAAACCTCACATGACACCAACTCTTCCGCTCTATTGGTCGAAGGCACGTGCCTGCGAGACCCGTAGTACAACGTCACCACAGCGTCTCGCAGCCAATCGAAAACGAGAACCAAAATCCTTAGTCAAAGTATTTAAACCGCGTCCTTATAAAAGCACTTCAGTGCTGCTGTAGCATCACTAATTTTGTGCTAGGAGCCGCAAAAAATAATTATGTTTCATTTGAGTTTTTTCTTCAACTTGGCTTAGTCTAGAGTTTTTCAATCTAAAATCGGAGCAGCAGGTCCAGCGACGACGAGAAGATTTCCACCACAAGCTGAAACATGGGTTTTCTTTGTCAAAGATCATAAGAGGCGCCTTTTCACGGCTAAATAATCATAAAAAAAAGACATTTGTGCCGAGCAGGATTTAGAAGAGGATTTCGTTCTGATTTGGACAGATATATATTGCAATTAATAGATAAAAAAACAGGATACATCACCAAAACTGGAATTGGTAGTTTGAAGAAGGACGCACAGAGAGAGGTTCTGGCTGTGATCAGGCTTCATTATTATGGAAGAGAATGCTCGCCGAGACCCAGAGCGCCCAGAGGACTCCAGTCAAGACGAGGAGTCCAACCGGGCCATCCTGCCCCTCATTCATCAACCTGGCAACCAGCAGTCCCACTCGATCACCAATTTTTATATTGACAACATCTTAAGACCGGACTTTGGCCGAAAGAGGAAGGACGGGACTTTGGTCCAAGAGGAACACAGTCTGGCACTAGTTATACGAAGAGAGGAGCGAACTGGGAGAAAGGCTTGCAAAACAATTAATCGACAACAAGCAGAACCAAGAGGCGAGGAGGACATTGGAGCAGAGCCTCTGGACCCTGAGGACAGAAGACCTGATTTGATAGATGGTGATGCAGAGGGCAGCGGGGACTGCTGCACCAGCCCCCAGGCCAGCTCGGCCCCTGACGCTAACCCGATATTGTGGCCAGCCTGGGTTTATTGTACCCGCTACTCAGACCGTCCATCATCAGGTTGGTGAAAAATAAACCTATACAAATATACTACTCGTTCACCTTTTCATAATTCAACGAAATAATGTTATTCAGTGAAGTGCACCAAAGCTCAATTACGATAGTTTATTTCCGAGTCACTAAAAAAGCTGAATTGCAGTAATCATCCACCCTCCTATTTGTGGATGGATTTAACCCGTTTTCAAGTTTAAAGTTATGCAGGCAAATTCCACCGAAAAAAGATATAGCCTCACATTTGATTCTTTCAGTGTTCGTTCCTCAATTCTATTCAATAGACTAACTATTTAGCCTATTGCACTGTCATAACTAATACTGTCTTCGATTACTCCATAGGCTACTTGTAGTAGGAAATTATATTAACTTAGTTAGAATATACTCCAACCATTTTTACACAAATATATCTACTTTACATTCGAATTACAAACAGTTTCCTTTTTGTTTTGGATGAATTTCGATCTGGATAGTAGTTTGAAAATAAGGATAAAGCCGATGGGATTTAACAGTGCCATCGAAAGGTGTTCAAATTAAAGATGAAATAAAAAGGTCTATTAGACGAAAGTATAATCAAAATGTGGAAAAGTGAAGTAAAACCAAGTTTGACGCCATTGTTCCTCTGTCTTCTTTGTTAATATTACATTAGCATATTTTTTTTGACAATGGGGGTGGGGTGTGTGTGTGCGTGTGTGTGTCGGGGCAATCCAAAAAGTGAGGGTCCTGTACCAGAAGAGATTGACTCAATGTGAAATGCTTAACAACGCGGCTTTAAAGCCCTTTATTCTGCCAAACGAAAAAATGAAAAATAATTAAATAAATAAATAAATAAGCAAGTCATTTGGACACCCTCTCTTACAATAATTTGAAACATTTAGCAATTCCGACAGCCAGTCTCCTGCATGTTGCGCGCCTTCTGCTTTAAACTGTGTTGCTCTATGTCAATACAAATTGTGCTCAGGGTAAAGTTGCATGCATTGTTGACTTTGACTTTTCCTTTGTCATGATCAAAACTTTATTACCGGCAAATGATGTCGCTGTATGTGGAAATGTTTTTGCCGAAGTAAAATCAAGTTTGAAATTTAGAAATTTAGTTTTTAATTGTTGTCAAGAGATACAAAAAAAGTTTCTATTGAGTTCTGAGTCTTGAGTGTCGAGCTTATGGAAATGAGCAAAAGGGCCTACAGGCTGCAGTTCTCCCTTAAAGAGGTCACAGGATAGCCTCGCTGTTTATTGTAAAATATTGAAAGCCTTTTACTTTAATGTACACCTAAAACCTTGCTGGATGAAACATTTGATTATGGCCTGTTATATCCGTTTGCCCTCGATTACAGAGCAAAGCTGGGACTAATTTGTCCAGCCGTTCTTTTATCTCCCTTTTAACTTCATGAGAGAAATACCTCAATGGTAAATGCTAGTTAAATGCAAGAGCTCCTATAACGGGGAGGGAAAGAGGCGCCTAACTTCCCCTCCATATTCTAACCCAAGCCCTATCTGCACCCTCATCCTCTGTCCGTTCTCACTGAAGTGTATGCAGTGGAAACACACACACACACACACTTTCTCTCTCTCTCACACACACACACACACAAACACACACACACACACACCCACAAACACACACACACACACACACACACACACACACACACACACACACACACACACACACACACACACACACACACACACACACACACACACAGAGAGAGAGAGAGAGACAGACAGACATACACATATTTGTATCTATAAATATATATATAAACCTAACACACCCGTTTGCAATAATGAAAAAAAAAGACATCCATTCTTTCAACTTGCCTGTGATCTAACTACTGACTCTAACCGCTCGGTGTCCTTTTTGTCTTCACCCCCATCCTTACCCAAGGTCCCAGATCCCGCAAACCAAAGAAGTCGCCAACCCCGAGTAAAGAAGACAAGAGGCCCCGCACGGCCTTCACGGCGGAGCAGCTTCAGCGGTTGAAAACGGAGTTTCAGAACAATCGGTATCTGACAGAGCAGCGGAGGCAGAGCCTAGCCCAGGCCCTTGGTCTCAACGAGTCCCAAATCAAAATATGGTTTCAGAACAAGCGGGCCAAAATCAAGAAAGCCAACGGGAATAAAAACTCTCTGGCGCTGCATCTCATGGCTCAGGGACTGTACAACCACTCCGCGTCTCAGGACGACAAGTCGGACAGTGACTAGGGGGAAACAAGTGTGCTTGCGTGTGTGTGTGTGTGTGTGTGTGTGTGTGGGGATGGGGGGTTCTGAAACAAGCAATCTTCCACTTCAGTACCAGCAGTCATATTTAAAACCCGACTAGAGACTATTTTTGTTTGTCTTGTGTGTGTGTGTCTGTTTGTGCGTGTGTGTGTGTGTGTGTGTGTATGTGTGTCAATCTAAGTCAAGTGTGGTACTGTGTTCATGTCACAGTCGGACTTCGGAGAGGATGTGCACCCGTACCAACATGGCCTACAGACCAAACCTTGTGTATCCGAGACATACTGTCAAAAACAATTACGGATTCTTGTGAACGGTAGCCTACTGTTTCCCAGGCATCGTCTGACGTTGACCTAAGCAGAGATTTGAGGTCTGAAAATGACATTTGTTTGTTTGGCAAACAATGGCCAAAGAACATTTATTGATTTATTGCTGTTTGTTAGTTCTGATTTACCAGTTGCGTCTCTGGTCTCAGAAAGATGTGTGTGTGTGTGTATGTGTGTTTTTAAATTAGCCTAAGATGAAATTGGCCTATGCATTTAGATACAAATGAATATTTTATTACAGTCCCGCCATCATCACCTTGCAACATTGTTGCAAACACAATAAACTATATGTTCCTGTGAGGGTTCCGGTGAAACGTGGGATATGCAGCTTGTCGGCTCCAAATATGTGGACGCATATCAATGTTCCGCTGTGTGAGGACGTGATGAGAAGAACATGCTAGTCCGATGACTTTTCTGGGAGAGATGAGCCCTTTCTGTCTGTTCTGGCTTCTGACTGTTGTGTCTGCATGGTGGTGAATTTCCACCTGCTGACATTTCCTTCTCATCTTCGCCCTCTTAAGGGCGCGCAATAAGCATAGATCTGTTAGGTCAACTGTTTAATAACATTGGTCTTTAACGAACCCACATGCAACACAATGGCACAGTCCAGAACTGATTTGAATTTCTTACCCATTTTATACTGAGACAAAAGAAAGAAAAGGTAGCTATTTTTTATCAAGATGAAATGAAAAACCCATGTTATTGTCCTTTTTAAAAGTTGTCCATTTAAATTACAAACACATTCGAAACTTTACAAGATTTAAATTGTAAGCAAAACCCATTCAATTAATTCCCGTAATGCCCCAAACCCAGGCCCTCGTGATGAACATCTATAGACGTGTGGGGACGGGGCTCTGAAGTTTAACCCACATACCTTATTTTTTCTGCAACATTTATATTTGAAGGCAACATCTTCACTGGATCGGATTCACACATATTTAAACCAAATCGTGGTCTTAAGATGCTGGGAATGCTTTTTTCTTTTCATTACTGTTTATAGCAAGTGCTTTTGTCTAGCATTCAGTTTCAAACCCGGACACTTCTGCCTTAAAAGTGATGGAAATACAAACTAAAACATTTAGAGTATTGTCGAGAAAGCAGCTAGCTTTTCTACTTCGGCAATTGGATTTTGATATTAGGATTTTTAGAGATTAAATAATGAGTACATTACCCCGCAAGCTGACATTGTCTTTTGCTACATGTAAATAATTGACATCATTATGGTGTGATGGTGAATAAACGAAAACAATGCAAATGCGACTTTTAAAAGCTTGTTTTTATTGTAAACCGAAACTAACATCAAAACAATATTCTACACTCGAGAACAATTCCACATTTAATAATTTGCTGTGATGGTGATGTGATAATGATGTTGATTGTTGATTTGATAACATGCCGATAATGATTAGCATAACAATGAGATCGCAAAGGACGACAGACACAACATGGATGTACCCTTGCAGTCCGCACAGCCAAGTACATCAGTTCTTCTTTTTCGACAACTTGTGCTTCTATCACTAATTGAGGACCTCAGATTTCACATTTCAGACATGCCTTAAGTGGCAGCAGCTACTCTGCTCCACCCACAGCGTTGTTCCTGTCTACACACTGACCTCCAGCATCTGGCAATTGAATCACGGAGCGGCGATGCCGGGCAACGTTCTGACCAATAGGCTACTCAATATTTATTGATATATATTTCACGAGTACTCTTCATTACTATATTATTACATGGAATTTCAGTAGACTTAACTATATCATGACATGGGCTCTCAGTATTTACTATTATATTATATTTATATATATTTTTACTCTGTACTCACCACTAACTTATAGTATTCATTTTGAGGCTACGCACCAGATTAGTTTTACTTTATCTTGACCAGCTGTTATATTACCTTATAGGTACACTGTAAATATTTTTTTTTATAAATAAAACAAACTTAATTAAATATAACTAAGTTAAGGTCATGTCATTTACTAGAGGCAGCTACCCCACATGTTAAAATTTCCATTAAAAAGAAAAATGACCACAACTATACACGTTTGTTTATTTAAAGTTTTAATATGGAGAGATTACTACAAGACAAATCTTAATGTTCATAGAAGCTGCAATCTATATGTTATTTTTCCAACAGCTTTTCTAAACTTCTCAGACCTGATATTTTATGAGATACATGGTTTTTACACAACATCTGTTACATGGTATTTAGGCCTCATGGGGAATCATTGTAAATAAATATGTAATACAAGTTTAAAGCGACTCATATTAGTGGCTTGGAGTCACATATTTCACATAAACATAACATACCGGTAAATACATCTGAGCAGCTGAGGTGAATGGGGTCCCAAATTCACTCCAAGGGGTGAAAGGTTTTAGAGCATGCTGAAGCCTTAAATATTCATTTAGATTACCTCTCACACGGTTTAAACATAAGAAACACAAGATTTAAAATACACTAATGTTTTTCTCTTTTTTGGCCCAAAACAAGATGTGCATTTCTGAGCCACATTGTGCTTTATTCATGTATAAAGTACTGAATTTAATAGTTATACATTTCCTTTGAATATTGTATCCAGAACTCAGCAAACACAACAAACCACAATTCAAATCCACATTGTCAGTCTACAGAAACCTTTAGTCTTCTAGCTGCAACTAAAACCAGATAATTGACCCGGTGTGGACAGTATATTGACAAATGAGATCAGGACATTCATTGTGTCAAAATATTACACAGTCCCAGTGACTTTCGCTAGGTAGATCTACAGCCCCTTTCCTGACATTTTTGACATTGCCAACAGAATTCATTGAGGATAGAATAATTCAAAAAGTCCAACAACAGCATCACTGCAATCAGATATTCAATCAAATATCTTTCTATGCCTGGGTTCTGTTTACTAGAACCTCTAAGTGAGGTGGAGAAACAGTGGAGAAAAGAAAATAGAGAGGAAGGAAGATCTATCTTAGTATTTCAGAGGGACATCCTTCAACAAAAAGACAGAGAGTTGTCTGGTGCTTGTCCATTGGCATTGGCAGCAGCACTGACCTGTGAATGGCTGCAGAGGCCTCATCTGCATTTTCTTTATTAGCCGGCTTGTATGTGGAAGTTATGCTCAAAAGTCGCTGTCTTGAAAAGCTGAGCAGCTCTTGACTTGGATGAGGAACGCTGGGGCTGTCATTGGAAAATTGAGGGTGGGGGGTTGGGAGGTTTAATGAAGGTCAAAATGCTTTGGGTGTCCATGCAAAAAGCCGCTAAATCTCCATTCACCATCTTACTTCTACATTTTAAATTTACTGGAAAACAGATGAAGAATGAAGGTCTGTTTGCAATTGTTTCCTAATAATATCAAAGCTCGATATGTTCATGACCTGCGGATAAATTCCGGTTTCTTGCTCTACCTGACGTTTTTTTTCTAGTTTCTCTTTTTTGTCTAATCTCTGTGAAAAGGTTTCAAGTTATGTCCTAGACTTTCTTTTAGATTGTATATAAGAGAATCTCCTCACCTCACGGACTTCTTACTAGTTCTTTTAACTAAATCTTCCTTATTGACAAATTAAAATGATGGAGAATGGGATTTGAATTGAGATGAGTTCATCTCACTAAAGTTCTTGAACGAAAATAAAGTCTTGCACTTTGGGATATTTGTATCACTGGAAGAATATGTCAGCAACATCCAGTGAACCTTCTTGATCCACTTGTCATAATCTATTAATTCTGGAATTGTAACACTAAAACCCATTACAAGTGTCTTGTTTGCTTGTTGAGGCACATGCACATGTTGAGAGACATGTTAAATCTATTCCAGCAAAAGATCATTGTGGTCAAGGAGGAAACATTATCTTAGTTACCCAAAGTTCACCCATCTCCTTGTCATAAACTTAACCTATCCAACAGGCAAAGGCAAAGGGCAGGTGAGCTGAGAAAAGAAAAATACGTATCACAAAATATTGATGTCCCATGTGTCTCAGTCAGACAAAAGGTGGCCAGGGCAGTCCCCCTTCCCCCCACTGAGTAATTTAGCCATAGTTCTCTAAACTCTTCCCAGTCAAACCTGGAATATGGAATGAAAGGGACAGGGGCTTTATGGCGGAAATATAATTACGGTGGCTGAAAGCTGATGAAGGTGAAGAATGGGGGATGACATCAGACCAATTTCACACCCAAGCCTTGGATGGCCAGGCCAAGCTTGGGCCTCGCTGTGCTACACTGATCAAAGCCTGCTGCTGCCACCCCAAAAGCCAAAAAAAGGGGGACTTAACTATGCTAATCTCCAGGACAAATATATTTTAATCTTGTTAAAATACAAGTTAATGCCACAGCTCAGTGACCAACTTCGTGCTATGAGAGTATAGAGAATACAATAATATAAAATTAGACTTCATTTCAAAGGCTATTCTTATCGAAAGTAAAATTTACATCTCATAAAAACAGTAAAATAATCAAGCAGTTTAACCTCTGTCTTAATGCTCTCCAGACACTAAGCACAGTAGGTCCATATTCCCTGAAACAGGGATTTTGTTCTAACCCTACACTTTTGAACACATACATATAAATGCATATAATCTCTCCAATGTGATAGCTGGAATTATTACTGGTGAAGCATCTGGTGTCAGATGGGAGTAATGATGATTAACTGGCCAATAGTCAGGCTTAGACAATCACCTTTGGTTGATGCATGGCTAGCAAAGATGTACAAAATGCCTTTTGACCAGGGTTTATTGTACTGATTATTGTATTCTGTTCCATAACAGTAATCTGCTTTGCAATAGTTCATTGGTGACCTGGTTCTGGCCCAGTGGACATAACAGAAGTAACGAGGCAACATAAACACTTTTTAGAGTTTTGTCCATGACAATTCTCCCCTAAACAAAACATAATTCAAACATCAGGCTACTAAATCAGCACAAACATACAAACTGTACATGTCCACAAAGTCAGTACCAGGAAAGGCCAGACTCCACATTTTCCAACATTATCTTAAGACCAAAACACACTGACCTAGCAGCAAAAACAAAGGAAAATGACATACATTGTCTCAACTATGTTTTTTTGACACAATAAGTGTTGTCTTAGGCCATAATTCTGGTAGAGACGGCAATGCAATGTCCCTTTTGTCTTTTTTTATTGTTTGCTGGTGGTCTCTATTTTTAGTTAAAAAGTGACGTGCAGGTCCTTGTTTATCATCTACGTCTTCTCTCCCTTTAAGTTTGTGATAGGTGTTGCTAGCTGCAATTCAGTAGTTGTCTCTCAATTCTATTGGCTCTGACAGTTCATTAGAGACATCAACCGTTCTGATTGACCTATGGGCTGCTGAGATATCCCCCCTGTGTATATCTTCATTCACTCTTACCTAGTGGCAACTATACTGATGCATTGATGTCTGTAGAAATCCGAGTGCTGTCCAAGATTCTTCATATTGATCCTATAGTTGCAGAGATATATTCATAAATATCATGTTAGGGAAGGTAATGTTCTAGCAGGGCCCGAGAAAAAGGCCAGATATTAATTAACACAAACTGGTTCAATTTTCGAAATATTCTGGAACAATTTTAATTTGAGTGGTTAAAGTATCTCTGCAGCAGAAGAAAGCATTCAAAAATGCTCCTTGTGAATGAGGTTTCAGCTTCTTAGCCATTTGCTCATTTACAAATACCTTGGCTGCAGAACATTGTCTCAGTCAGAATGTTGTCTTGTTGTTGGAGTTGTTTCACGCAAGCTCCGACAAAAAGTGTTGACTTGATCAAGAGCATTTGTTCATACAACTCTAGCCTGTGTTTAGTTTGCAGGTGTAATTATGCTCAATATTGATCGTACGCCCCTACATACTCAGCCCACTGGCATGTATTTTCACTCAACAAAGAAAATATAAATCTTCCATCTCTCTTGGAAAGTGTGACATTCCACATTTACTTTTCTTGACAGTCGCCACGATTCTTGTCAGTGATTACATGTAATAGCTACGTACATCTGCATATGACACAAATCAAGAAGTGACCACCCAGACAAAATATAATATCTAACTTCTTAAGTGGATAGTATAACTCTGTTATGTCACCTGACTCTCTCCATTGCTCCAGTCAAAATTACTATCACCAATACAAGGTGATGATACTTGAATGTAACCATGCTCTTCTGAAGCTTTTTGCTAAAGTTACTTGTGGTTGGAACTCAGTTTAAGCTAATTGAACAGAACTGAAACAGATCTGAAAACTGAAACTGGTCAATTCCTCTTATTTCACTCTGGCTGGTGATTGTATTATATATTTTACTGTAATAGAATACAATGCATATAAAATATAATAAATTCCTAATTCAGATTAAAATTTGCTACACTCAGTGCTCCAAACTACTGTGTTAACAGCTTTCTTAGTGTAGTCTAATCTAGAGAGAGAGAGAGAGAGAGAGAGAGAGAGAGAGAGAGAGAGAGAGAGAAAGAGAGAGAGAGAGAGAGAGAGAGAGAGAGAGAGAGAGAGAAAGAGACAATGATTGAACACACAATAATAATAATTATTTGTATCATTATTATTATTATTACACATGTCAAACATGTAGAAGACACCAATAGAGATGTCAAGAATGTTTGTGGAGATAAGATGTGATGTGTTCTCCACAGCGGAATTAATCCGTTACATCCTGACTCTGCCTACTGCACCATCCCTCACCAGATCCTGTGGAAGAGTTGTTGCTGTTGTGAACGCATCTGAGCTGAGAATCTCCCACTGCATCGTCCATGTGTGAAGGAAAATGGTGGAGAATATGGTCTTAATATGAAGTAGAAATTTATAACAACGATTGTCCGTGTGAGAGTAGGCTACTTACTCACCTGAAGTAAATATCATACTACACTCCCTGTCTGATTCAGTTAGAGGGTCCTCCCCGATAAAAGGTATTTTCTCTCCTCTTCTGCCAATTGCTTGCCCATTGTGGTATCTTTGGGCTTCTCTATAATACTGTAATGTCTCGACCTTACTAATTCAAGTGCCTTGAGATAATATATTTTGGGTTTGGCAGTATAAAAGACACACTTGAATTGAAATGATTTTAAGTGAATTGAATTCAATGTAGCTCTACGTTGCAATGTTGTTCGATGTCCCCTGTGGTGTCATCACGTGGGAGTGTCTCTCTCCTGTTTCATCCTGGAGGTGTGTCCCAGGTCTGTGCCTCTCCCTTGCAAGTGGCTAATTGCGGTGGCTTGATGCACCTAGGCCCTGTGTGCTGAGATTGCTTCGGCCTGCTGTTGCTATTCTTTCTAACTCTGTGGTCTGGCCCTCCCTGTGTGTGCACATCAATCTGGTTTAGTTGTGCTGGCTTTTGTTTGTCCTTCAGCTTTTCTTTATGTTTGGCAGCAGTTGCATGTACATTCTTTACTTACTCTTTGACTCACATCACCCAGTGGAACACAAGTTAGGGGTCATGAGAATTATTGAATTCTTTCGGGCACAAAAATACACAGGAGATGTTCCAGCAGTGGGGTACTCCTCCCCACCTGTACCTGAACGTGCAACCAGCTGCCGTCTGCTCACATTGCTCGCTCACATTGCATCACTGTGAACTCCTCCACCATTTTAACCAATTCCACTGTCGACTGCCCATCTGCCGTTGATCTGGCTGTGTTGGGCCCAACATTGGGTGCCACTGGGGGTCTCCCAACAACAGTCAGATAACAGTTCCTAACTGGTTTCATGTTTATTAACATTACTTAAACCATCAAACATACATTTTGAAATCAAACATAAATCCCAGAACATAACCTTCTCCTGTCTTAGCCCAGTTCAGCTCTCTTAGTATCTCTCCAGTCTCTCTGACAGTGTTTGTGTTTTTGTTGTATTTATATAGCGCTTTTCTAGTCTTGATCACCACTCAAAGCGCTTTACATTACAGTTTCACATTCACTCATTCACACACACAATCATACAGTGCATCTATTCCCAGCACTTTTGTTATTCTATGGGGGGCCATTCGGGGTTCAGCATCTTGCCCAAGGACACTTCGGCATGCAGATGGGTCAGACTGGCGATCGAACCGCCGGCCTTCAGGTTGGAGGACGATCACTCTACCCCTCAGCCACAGCCGCCCACATGTGTGTCAGTCCTCTGTGGCAGCTCTTTGCTGCCTCTTAAACTTTGGAGGAATCATCAGCTATCAGCCGCGCTGATTTTCCTCCTACTACAGCTTGAGGTGCTCACTGAGCCACTGCCATAGGCGTATTTATTTTTCTCTGGAATTGTTTTCTCTAAAAACGCCCTGACCGAAAACATAATATAGGTGCCAACGTTGAATGACATGTTGAGTATGGCCATGAGGCCATGCAAGACCTGGGATGTTTCCAGCTTCTAGGAATTGTGTACAGATCAGAAAAATTCCAATTTAATACAATGAAAACCTAAATCTCATTAATCTCAGATAAATGTTGAGATGGTTGACATTGTTGAAAGAAGTGAAAGTGTGTGCAAGTTTTAAGCTCAGCTGGAAACACAATCTAATGTTTGATGGGCGTAAATGAAAAAGCTGATTTTGCCAAGGCAGTCTGCCACAGAGGGGTGTTTATGTCTGAACTTAAGATGTCCTGCGAATTTCCTCTGTGCGGAATTTTTTCCAAAACTGAGTAGGTTGCATTTAGACACCATGTTACAATAATGGTATCCAAATACAAACTTTAATATCATCATATATCATATCATTAACATTTTTGATTATTTGTCCATTGGCACTTAGCTGTGGATAAGCAGTTTGTTTTTGATTATTACCCGAACACTTTGTATTCAAGGTAAGACAAAAATCATTCATCCACTTTATCCAGTGCTAATGAGAGCTTAGTTACCACTTGTTCAGCATTTCTCCCATGAGTTAATATGACTGTCTCATCGGCATACATCTGATTATCCACATCCCCACAAACGGATGGTTGATATATAAGCTAAACAAAAAAATTGGGAACAAAATTGGGGGAAATCTCTTGTTACAGCAGGGTTAGGGTGATGGTAGAGAACTACTGTTTGTTAATAATAAAGCTCATTAAATTGAAGGTTAATTGTGTTTTTTCTATTTCAATAGGCAATGTGTGTTTGGTATGTGTCCACACATTGTCAGGTTTGTCGACCTGCTAGGAGGGGTACAGCAAGATGACTAAGACTGAATATTGTCATGTAGATGAGTTCAAGCCGAGAATCTCATCAAACATTTGAGGTTTGGTGCAGATTGGATGATGTACACTAAGGTTACAACAACTTCCTGTTTCGCAGTGACACATTGAAATTCTACAACAAACCACAGACATCCTCTAACAAATAATACAACTTTTCATCATCATGGAGTTTAAATTGACTACAATTGAAGTCGATATGATTAATCCTCTAGGAAGTTTGTCAATGTATTAAAAGGTGTATGAAAATGTTTTAAATTCAGTTGACAGCAAACAACAATAACTATAACAGATTATTCATTCAGTAATTTGCATTGGGGATACTCTGTGAACCAGGGATAGCATTAATATATTCATACCTAATACAATTGACTACAACCACTATATCAGTACCAAAAAATAAATGGGGTTTATTAAATATCAGGTCACTCAATCCCAAATCCCGACTTATTAATGATCTGATTACTGACCATCAGTTTGATTTACTTTGTCCAACTGAAAAGTGGCTGCAAAAAAGATGAATATGTAGGTTTAAATGAAGCTTCCTCGAAGCACAGGCAGTGTTGGAGGGGTCACAGCAACCTTGAAATCAGACTTATCTATCAATCCTCGACCTAAAGATAGTTATAACTAAATATAAAGTCTCATCATCAGCCTTGTACGTCCAAGCCTGAAATCAACAATTCTTCTAGCATTATCCTTCGTCCAAAAATTTTATCTGAGTTCATTCTTAGGACAGATGAAATCATTATAGTAGGTGATTTCAACATTCGCAGAGATTTTGCCATCACCAGCCTTATTTTCGCATTTAACTCATTAATAGACTAAATTGGTTTTACTGATTATAAACCCACTCACTGTTTCAATCACACTCTTGATCTTGTTTTGACATATGGCACATACATTGAAAATGTAATATTTCCCTAGAACCCTATTCTGTTTGACAATTTTGTATTATTCATATATTTATTATAATTCTCAAACACTTGTTTTCAAACTGATATCACACTAGCTGGAGAGGAAGTGACGTTCCACCAGCCAAATCGTTTCCTGCTAGTCTGAAAAGATAGTCTAATAAATGTCAAAAGAGCACTCAGAAATGTCAGAACCTCCTTTTTATTCATTATTAATAATGGAACCCCAGGTTTCTCTTCAGCAGAGCCAGTCTGAAAGAGAGTCCTGTACCACCTGTAGCACCAGATTTGTATTTAGATACATTTTTAAGTATGTCTTTCGCCTAATTGACAGTTACTTATTAAATCACATTAATTTTAACCGGCTACACACCACAAGCCTTTAGGGTTACAGTAATTAAACCTCTGCTTAAAAGGTCCACTCTTGATACAGAAGTTTTAGCTAATTACAAACCAATATTTAACCTGCCCTTAATTTCCTAAGTCTTTGAAAAAGCTGTTTCTAACCAGCTATGTGATTACTTGGATAGTAATGATTTGTTGGAAGACTTTTAATCAAGATTTAGAATCCATCACAGCACAGAAACAGCAAAGTGAAAAGTTACTATTGACCTTGCATAATGGCATCAGATAATGGACTTGTCTCCATACTTGTCCTGCTGGATCTTGGTTCAGCACTTGACACCATAGATCATAAGATTATGTTACAGAGAATGGAACAACATGTTGCTATAATTTTTCTTAAGTAAAATAATGAAAAATGTATTTCCTTTTGGGGTTTTTTTGCCACCTTTATGCACTGATACACTCTTCAAGATGAATAATTTCATTCAATATAATCTGTTATAGCCTTCAATTAATTGATCACATTTCACTAACAGTCAATAACAGTAAGCCATGTCCACCCTGGACTTATGGTCCAGTTTATTAAAGCTGCTTTTAGTCACACACACACTGAATGCTGGAAATTATACTGAGTGAAGGATGACACTGGTGAGAATATCAACTCAGAAATACAGGAAAACCCTACAGACCAAACTGGAAATATATGTCAAATTTTTATAGAAGTAACAAATACCAAATATATATTTTTTTAATTAGACAATAATAAACTTTCAAATTTGAGATGGCATGCTACCAAACGTAACAAAGGGTCTGCTTCTGGTGGGGGAAAAAGTGAAAAGAGTCCTGATCATAGGGTTGGCTCTGAATCAGCCTATTGATGCCCCTCAAACTCTGACTTTTAACACCCAAGAAAACCCTCCTCACTCTCCAAATAAACTCTACTGTCCTCCTCCTCTCCCCCATTTAATAACAATCATCAAGATGGTGGTGTCTAGACGGGTCAGGACAGGTGTAGCACCCCAATGTGACAGGGTTGATGACAAGAGAATAAGGGCAGTGAAAAGGGATGAAAGAGGGTTGTTATTTCCTCCTCAGACCAGGCTGGAAAAGCTAAAGTGAGGGTTTGGTGAGAAGATTGAGGTCTGTAGAGGAGATGGGAAAAACAGGAGGCCTTAACAGAAGCCAAGTGCAGGGTAAACAGCTCATCTTCTCAGCTCCTGCACTGCTGCTGCTACTGCTTTTAGCCTATTCATTCCCTCTCTACCCTCCAGTGATCAAAGGACAAAATCGTCCTTCTTTGGTCAAAGGTGGCAGAGTGGGGTAAAGGGAGGGGGGGTGAAAGGGAGGGGGGGGTACAGAGCACTAAGAGAAAGATGGGAGGGTTTGAGAGCATCTTGCAGATGAACTGGGTTTTGTGACAATGTGGATATATTATTCCCTGACCCCTTTTGTCTCTTTAGTTGGGTTCCCTTCCGGGCCAAGCCTACTGATTTACACACACACACACACATACGCACGTCTCTCTATAGTTGTGAGGACACACATTGACATAATGCATTCCCTAGCCCCTAACCCCAACCTTAACCATCACAACTAAATGCCTATCCCTTACCATAACCCTAACCTCAACCTAATTATAACCCTAAAACCAAGTCTTAACCCTAAACCAGCCCATTGAATTTGTGAGGACCAGCCCAAATGTCTTCACAATGTCAAAAGGTCTTCACAAATTAACTTTCCACAATTTGTCATCCAGCTAATAATTACACTCTCCAATATTTTCTTTCTTCCACAAACAACTTCTGCATAGTATGAATAAATGAAACCAATCACAAATTGCACTATCTTTAGGGTCAACCCCATCCCTTTGGCTTCTGAATCATTCAGCAGAGGATCCCCTAAGCTTGACAACATTGTTGTGCTGAGCAGGAAGGAAGTAAGTTGGCCAGTCAACAGATTGTTACAGCATGAGGCCAAAGGTTGAAGGGCAAACACCAAGGGGTGTAGGTCATGCCGGTCAATAACGATGGGGTTCTGCTATCAATCAAAATCTGCTTGTGATGACTTTTACACGAGTGGTAACATTTAAGCCAATGAATGAATGAAATTAGTGATATATCTAGTTTACTGCAATATATTAAATGGTCTGTATTTATTTAACACTTTTCAAGTCTAGATGACAACTCAAAGTGCTTCACAGTTCAGTTTACCATCAACTCATTCACACACATATTCATGAAGTGCATCTATGTGCAGCAGTTACTCTATCATACATTGCAGGTACAGCCATCAGCGGCAATTAAGGGCTCAGTTTCTTGCCCTAGGGCACTTCGGTACGTGGAATAGGGAGACAGGGATTGAATACTCAACCTGCTCTATATCCAAAGCCACAGTGCACACACTTTCTTATGTAAGTCATTCACTGTTTGGTTTACAAAAAATGCTCCCCCACAAATGCCAATCTCAATGTCCACAGGACGAAAATACAAATATATATATTTAAATATAATTAAAGTCTATTTGAGTATTTGGAGTATTCAAAACATTAACTAAGATAATAAATAAATTATCACATTTGATAAGCTATACAGTGACCAGGACAGTTTTACACTTACTTGTGCAGCTAAGAACATATCGAAGAGAGTATAGTGCAACAGGCATCAGCGAGTATAGTGTAACCCTCAATTTGACTCTTGATTTATTCTCATTAGAGGAGAGAGGTCAAAATTATATAGTTATGTAATGATTAAGCAGTGCAGAGTTGTTTGAAGTAAACGGAATATAGTGAAAAATTACCAAATTAAAGTAATGGAAGATGTATAATTTTTAAACTGGTCTTGTTATGCAGTGTGCAATTTGTGACATTTTTACAGTAAAAAAATGGACAAAGTGCTTTTTTATATTTTTTGAATCTCAAAATTCATTTTCTTTGTGAAAATTTAGAAGAATTATTACTAAAAAAGCAAACATATGAATGCACACAAGAAACTGCCCTCTTGCAGGGATTTATAATTGTATTAATTAATTATTGCATATAGATTAGGATTTACATGTTGCAGTGGGCGAGCTTAAGCATATAAAATGTTTTATTTGAAAAAATTAAATCATATGATTAAACAATTATTGAAACAGTGTGACATAACACACCAGGTGTTCTCATCATATATACCTATGGATTTGAGAAAGATAGGTTTGAAATTTAAACCAAGACCTAAATCTCATCCAACCCGTTAGAAAAAAAAAGGACACCCTTAATCCCCCCCATAATACAACATTGGTCCATCTTAGCCCTTGGGCTTGGGTCTGAGTCATTATCATGCCATGCTACAAAATGGTTTGGAATTAAACCCCTTCCTTGCCAGTCGGCATCTTGTGAAAGGGAGCTGTCAGTCACAGCGTTGTTTGAAGAATGGGGTGGGGGATGATGGTGGCGGAGGTGGGGGGTACAACCGGTTACGCCAGAGAATAGGCTTCTCAGGGATGCTATCCTCCATTCAATTCCCATCGGACAGGGGGCCATTATTGCACCACTGTGGCCTTTCAATTTCATTGTTCCCATGATATGGGCCAATGAAGACTGATAAATTATTAATAATGATAATAATAATAACAACAATATTGCTACCAAAGTGCACAGTCAAGTTTTGAATAATAATGTCCCCAATAAAGGTTTGACTTTGTTATCACAAGAAAAATTTTGACAGTTTAAAATTAGCTGTTAACCACATTCATCAATATGGAAGAACGACAGCACAGAACCATTAGTCATAATTAGATATTAAAATGTGTTGATGACTGATCATCAAATTGAAACATGTGGGTTTAAACTAATCACATTCCTCTGAGGACAGTTAAAGGTGGAGGGGGTGCAATAATTTTCAAATCTGACTCATTAATGAACTCCCAACCTAAAGGTAGTTATAACTCACTTGAATGTTTTATTATCAGCCTCGCACACCCAAACTGGGAATCACAAAACACAATCCAACTAGCCATTCAATAGCATCCACCAGTGCATTACTCAGAAT
The DNA here is from genome assembly GCA_038501795.1 of Pseudopleuronectes americanus. Taxonomy (NCBI): domain Eukaryota; kingdom Metazoa; phylum Chordata; class Actinopteri; order Pleuronectiformes; family Pleuronectidae; genus Pseudopleuronectes; species Pseudopleuronectes americanus. The sequence goes on along the minus strand of CM076730.1, from coordinate 1,183,439 downwards.
TTTCAGTTGGTGCTTACAACAGATAAAGTCACTATAGAGGATGATGTCAACATTCAAAGAAATGTTTCCAATGACAGCCTAAGTTCAGCCTTTAATTCACTAATAAACTAAATAGGTTGTGTTCAACATGTAAATAAACCCAATATGTCCCCAAAACGCCCTTTTGCCGGACTATTATTTAGTTATATTTAATTTATACTACAATTTACAATTATTAACTACAATAAATAAGGACAAAAACTATGCCATAGTCTGTATCTATTAGAAAATACTGTAACAAAATTCAAGAAAATAATTCCTCTGATATTTCCTCCTTTGCAATGTACCAGTACAATACAGGACAGCAATCACAATTTCTGTACCATGCAAGTTGATGATATTGATGATATTGTTATTAGTGAAGCAGCCTCATTACAAAAAAAACTTGAAAAAGCTGCCCCTCTGAAAAAGACGGTAGTGAACCAGAGGAGGACAGCCAAATCGATAATTGACAAGGGCATTCTTTAAAGCAGACATAGGAAAAGGAAGAGGCGTTCAACCAATCTTGATGATTTTTGCCTTGCCAGAACCTCCTATCATTCATCATTAATTGAAAGAAATAAGAACAACCCAGGTTCCTCTTCAAGACTGTAGCCAGGCTGACACAGAGTCATAGCTCCATTATGCCATCCATTCCTTTAACTGTTAGCAATAATAATTTAATGAGCTTCTTTACTGATAAAACTGTAAAAAAATAATTATCTCCTTTCCACAATTGGCAAAGATACACTGTCCAGAACAGACTACTTAAAATCAGCTGTAGCATCAGATCTATGTTTAGACCAATCTTCTTCTTAAGATCTGTCCGAGCTGTCATCATTGGTTTCTTTGACAAAACCATCAACTTATCTATAAGATAATCTTCCAATCGAAGTTTTACCTTTAATACACAGTTCTACAGTATTTAAGGACAATGTATCTCTCATAACAGGCTAAACGCAACAGGCTTAGTTTGTAATAATTAAACGTCTGCGTAAAAAGCCTGCTCTTGACCCCGATCGAATAGACTAATATCAAAATTCTCATTCATTTCAAAAATTCTTTAAAGAGCTGTTGCTAACCAATGATACAATTATGCAGTTATATTTGACAAGGACATGTCAGTCTAAACACAAGACAAGTTTCTAGGACAGCCTTCTTCTATCTGCGAAATATTATGAAAATAAGAAAAGTCCTTCTTCAATAGGATTCAGGGAAAAACTAGTGCATGTATTTGTTATGCCTCTGCGCTGACAACAACTAGTGCCCACAGGCATTATGTTTACAGGGTTGTCCAGTTGTATGTGCATATGGTTATTCCCTTGGACTCAAGCATGAACTTCATGTTTAGAGGCCAAGTTCTCTGCAACCTCTCAAAGCAAATTTCTTTGCCTTGTGAATGCAATATCTCTAGAGCACCTTGAGGGAACCCTTAACATTTGGGATACACATTCACTTGGACTCAAGGAGTAACTGATTGGAATTTAGTAGCCAAAGGGCAAGGTTATTGGGCCTCACAAAGTATATTTATATTTTGCTTGATTGTGATATTTTAAGATCAGCTTGAGAGAATGTCTTCAAATTTGTTACAAGCATTAACTTAAAATTAAAATATGAAATGTTTACATTTTCTTGGCTGGATGTCAAAAGGTCAAGTTCACATGACCTCATGTTGTTGTCATATTCAAAAACCTACTCCAGACCAATTTGACATTAAATGGGGCTGGACTGGTGTTGATGATTTGTTAACAAATATATCCACGGTAAAATTAATTATTTATTATTTCTCCTCCTGCTTCTGCACAGCTCCTCACCTGAATGCTTCAGATTTCTATGTAGTTGTGATCATCTCTGAGCGGAGAATCTCCTGCTGTGTTGTTCATGTATGAAAATCTGGACCTATTTCTTCAGGTAAATTATTATGATTACCACTGTTGTTGGTAAATAATCTCTCATCCCTTTACATCCACCTCTTCGACCTGAGGCAGTATGTAAATCGACAAAAAGGCCAGCCATCATTAACACTCTTAATTTTCTCTGAAAAACTCTGCGTCAAGACCAGTTTTCTACAACATTTCTCTCCCTAATTTTTCCATCCTTCCCCAACTAATTAATGGCGACTGCCATCTCATCTCAGACTAAATAAAATGTATTACTCAAAATGCTGAACTATTCCTTTAAAAATTCAGCAGAAAGAAAATAAATCCCCTCTAGACATTTCGTGTCACCTCACTCAGTCACATTCTGGGCCATAATATTATGTCTCACTGTGTCAGCCTGCCATTGTGCATCCTTTAATTCTCAATGCATGATTTCCCACTGGTCACAATGAGAACAGCTTGCCACTCCAACTAAGTTCAATGTCTTTAGAGTCCTTAAATGTGTCATTGTTGCAGCAGGCAGGTTTAACTTTTGTGCCAGAAAGCAGCCCCGTGGCCCCAGGAAGTCCTACTGTGAAGAGGCCAAAGAGCACAGACTTAAAACCTGCAAATCCTCGCTACTGATGGAATCTAAGCTGTGACATCCATCCCTCTCCAATTCACATAAGGTCAAAATATGATGAAAAGGTAGGAGATTGGAGGGAATTGTATCAAGGTTTGGCCTTTTCTTTGCTCAGAAATTTGACCTACTTGACAGTGGAACAGGTGGAGGTTAGTGTCAGAAAATCCTGTGGAGGAACCAGACAAATTGGTTTGGACTACAAACCATTTTCTTCTTAGAGCAGGAGTGGACATTTCAAAGATCACATCCTGTTTGAAGAAATCATTGGAAGTTTCAGCTGCAAAGTTCTGCAGCATGCAGTTGGAAATAAGTGTAGCTTGAACAGGGGATGAAAATGTTTTGCAACAACGCCACCTTCGGGAGTTTTACCCCCAGGAAATTATTATTCCATAAACTAACCACCCATGACACTGCACACCAACAAAAAGGGATTGTGAGGAAACCCATGCTGATCGGTAGCTGCATCCACAAACACAATCGACTATCACGATCTCTGATTTACGATTCACCTTCAAGATCTATGGTCTACGATCACAATCTACGACCCATCATCACAATCCACAATGTGGACACAGCAGCGATCCTGGATCCTCCAGGGAAAAAGTCGAGTCCGTTATATGTATTTGTGGCCAGGGGCGTAGCACAAAATTCTGGGCCCTAAACACAAGCAGTCTCTGTGGGCCCCCATCCTCTCTCGATTCACGATGTCCCTCATTCCTATTAAAAAACTTTTAGTGTCAGAGTTATCTGTACAAATTAATCTTAAGTGTTTGTTAGGGTAGCCACTGATGAACAGTACGTACCCAATTAAGTGTAGGTAATGAGCATCTGATGTGCTCATTACTCTCACAAAGGTTATAATTATATGAAAAGTTAATGTAAAAAACTCTCTCTCTCTCTTTTTATTGACTCTCTTTTTCTCTCTCGCGCGCTCTCTCTCTCACACAGACACACATTTATTGAAATTTTCAAGATTAACCCTCTGTATAAAGACAACTTAGCTGTAGCTCAGCTGTAGAACCGCGGCGGATCATCAGCCAGTGTGAATGTAATAAACTGTGTTAATGATGGATGGACTCACCTTTCTGTGGAAAGAAATCTGTCAAGAGATGTCTGCCCTGTTTGCTTTCTTTCTCTTTCCTTTTCTGATTCATAGAATTTACATTTGCTTTCCTGACATATTGAACAACTATTCTCCAGTAGTCAGTCACTGACTTCGATTATGTTTACAAAAGAAGCGTGCACCAAGGACTTCACCTTTTGTTTGTAGGGGTGAGACAGGTGACCTCAGGAAGCCACCACTATTTTTGGATACAAATTTCAGTCAATAAGTCGATTCATTCAGCCAGTGTCAGCCATTTTCATTAAGTTCTTTAAAATGTACTCCACTCAACAAAATCCCGACTCTTTGCTGTCCATGCTCCAAAATGGTGGAACGAGCTCTCCCTTGACATACGGACAGCAGAAAGTCTATAAATTGTCCGTCACTGACTAAAAACACATCTCTACACCTTGGCTAAGAAGACTCTAGTGTTAAAATTAAAGGAAAAAAATGAAGTTAGGTTGCACTTAATTGTAGCACTTGTAGTTTTTCGCTTTTTTGAATCAATTTGTACATTCTTGATTCTTGTTGTTCTGGGTTTGTACCCACATGGTTGAATCAGTTATTGTAAATCACTTTGGATAAAAGCTTCTACTAAATGAAATGTAATGTAGCAATTTACCGATTTACTACAATTTGGCAGTTATCCGTTCAGGTTTTAGGCCGCCGCCTATCTGGATGATGTCATAATCCACGGTGACACTAGGGCAGAGCATGTGCAGCAGGTGGCCACGCTGCTGGAGTCATTGAGGTAGGCTGGACTCACGGCCAACCCAACATGGTGTGACATCCTCTGCCCTTAACCCTCAACAATAGAAAGAAAAAAATACTAAAAACCCTCAGAGAGAGCCACAAGTGAGGGATCCCTCACCCAGGACGGACAGAAGTACAATAGATTGCAAGTGTAAAGGAGAACATCATCAACATTATTTTCAGCATTGATTAGAAAAAACCTCTCATCTCATCTCATTTTCGTCCGCTTATCCGGGGTCGGGTCGCAGGGGGAGCAGCTCAAGCAGGGGGCCCCAGACTTCCCTTTCCCGGGCCACATTGACCAACTCTGACGGGGGGATCCCGAGGCGTTCCCAGGCCAGTGTTGAGATATAATCTCTCCACCTAGTCCTGGGTCTTCCCCGAGGTCTCCTCCCCACTGGACGTGCCTGAAACACCTCCCAAGGAAGGCGCCCAGTGGGCATCCTTACCAGATGCCCGAACCACCTCAGCTGACTCCTTTCTAAGTAAAGGAGCAGCGGCTCTAATCCGAGTTCCTCACGGATGGCTGAGCTTCTCACCCTATCCCTAAGGGAGACGCCAGCCACCCTTCTGAGAAAACTCATCTCGGCCGCTTGTACCCGCGATCTCGTCCTTTCGGTCATCACCCAGCCCTCATGACCATAGGTGAGGATAGGAACGAAGATCGACCGGTAGATCGAGAGCTTTGCCTTGCGGCTCAGCTCTCTTTTCGTTACAACGGTGCGGTAAAGCGAACGCAATACCGCCCCCGCTGCTCCGATTCTCCGGCCAATCTCACGCTCCATAGTACCCTCACTCGCGAACAAGACCCCGAGGTACTTGAACTCCTTCACTTGGGCTAAGGACTCATTTCCTACCCGGAGTAAGCAATCCATCGGTTTCCTGCTAAGAGTCATGGCCTCAGATTTAGCGGTGCTGATCCTCATCCCAGCCGCTTCACACTCGGCCGCCAGCCGATCCAGTGAGCGCTGAAGGTCACAGGCCGATGATCCAATGAGGACCACATCATCTGCAAAAAGCAGTGACGAGATCCTCAGACCACCGAACTGCAACCCCTCCCCACCACGACTACGCCTCGATATCCTGTCCATGTATATCACAAACAGGATTGGTGACAAGGCGCAGCCCTGGCGGAGACCAGCACCCACTGAGAAAGAAACTGACTGGCTGCCGAGGACGCGAACACAGCTCTCGCTTTGGGAGTACAGGGATTGGATGGCCCTGAGGATAGACCCCCTTACCCCATACTCCCGCAGCACCTCCCACAGTTTCTCCCGGGGGACCCGGTCATACGCCTTCTCCAGATCCACAAAACACATGTAGACCGGATGGGCATACTCCCAGGCCCCCTCCAGGATCCTTGCGAGAGTGAAGAGCTGGTCCGTAGTTCCACGTCCGGGGCGAAAACCGCATTGTTCCTCTTCAATCTGAGGTTCGACGATCGGCCGAACCCTCCTTTCCAGCACCTTGGAGTAGACTTTACCAGGGAGGCTGAGAAGTGTGATACCCCGGTAATTGGCACACACTCTCTGGTCCCCCTTTTTGAACAGGGGAACCACCACCCCGGTTTGCTACTCCTTTGGCACTGTACCCGACTCCCACGCGATGTTGAATAGGCGTGTCAACCATGACAGCCCCTCAACACCCAGAGCCTTTAGCATTTCTGGCTGGATCTCATCAATCCCTGGGGCTTTGCCACTGCAGAGATGTTTGACTACCTCAGTGACCTCCACCAGGGAAATTGACGACGAAACACCATCAACCTCGAGCTCTGCCTCCAACATAGAGGGCGTGTTATTCAGATTCAGGAGTTCCTCAAAGTGTTCCTTCCAACGTCCGACGACCTCCTCAGTTGAGGTCAACAGAGTCCCATCCTTACTGTACACAGCTTGGATGGTTCCCCGTTTCCCCCTCCTGAGGTGCCGGATAGTCTTCCAGAAACACTTTGGTGCCGACCGAAAGTCCTTCTCCATGGCCTCTCCGAACTTCTCCCACACCCGCTGCTTAGCCTCCGACACGGCAGCAGCAGCAGCCCTTCGGGCCTGTCGGTACCCTGCAACCGAGTCAGGAGTCCTCCAGGATATCATATCCCGGAAGGCCTCCTTCTTCAATCGGACGGCTTCCCTGACCACCGGTGTCCACCACGGTGTCCGAGGGTTACCGCCCCTTGAGGAGCCTAAGACCCTGAGGCCACAGCTAGCCACCGCAGCTTCAGCAATGGAGGCTTTGAACATCGCCCACTCCGGCTCAATGCCCCCAACCTCCACAGGAATGCCAGAAAAACTCCGCCGGAGGTGTGAGTTGAAGATACCTAGGACGGGGGCCTCCTCCAGACGTTCCCAGTTCACCCGCACTACTCGTTTGGGCTTACCAGGTCTATCCGGAAATTTCCCCCATTCCCTGATCCAACTCACAACCAGATGGTGGTCGGTTGACAGTTCCGCCCCTCTCTTTACCCGAGTGTCCAAAACATGCGGCCTCAGATCAGATGACACGATCACAAAATCGATCATTGATCTTCGGCCTAGGGTACTCTGGTACCAGGTACACTTATGAGCACCCTTATGTTCGAACATGGTGTTTGTTATGGATAATCCATGACTAGCACAGAAGTCCAATAACAACCGACCGCTCGGGTTTAGATCAGGGAGGCCGTTCCTCCCCACCACGCCTCTCCAGGTGTCTCCATCGTTGCCCACGTGGGCGTTGAAGTCACCCAGCAGAACTACGGAGTCCCCTACTGGAGCCCCATACAGGACTCCATTCAGGGTCTCCAAGAAGGCAGAGTACTCTGAGCTGCCGTTTGGTGCATACGCACAAACAACAGTCAGAGTTTCCCCCCCTACAACCCTTAGGCGCAGGGAGGCGACCCTCTCGTCTACCGGGGTAAACTCCAACACCGCGGCGCTCAGCCGGGGATTTATGAGTATCCCCACACCCGCCCGGCGCCTCACGCCCTTGGCAACTCCGGAGAAGAATAGAGTCCAACCCTTATCCAGGAGTACGGTACCAGAGCTGAGACTGTGCGTGGAGGTAAGCCCCACCAGATCTAACTGATAGCGCTCCACCTCCCTCACAAGCTCCGGTTCCTTTCCCCACAGCGAGGTGACGTTCCACGTCCCCAGAGCCAGCTTCTGCCGCCCGGGTCTGGTCCGTCGAGACCCCTGACCTTCGCTGCCACCCAACGGGTCTTCCCACAGGTGGTGGGCCCATGAGATGAAGAGAGGGGGGGTGCCACGTAGTTTGTTCGGGCTGTGCCCGACCGGGCTCCGTGGCAAACCCGGCCACCAGGCGCTCGCCATCGAGCCCTCCGTCTGGGCCTGGCTCCAGACGGGGGCCCCGGGCTTCCTCCGGGCCGGGTCACATCTCCTCTTTTTCCGATATTCATTGAGGATTTTTGAACCATTCTTAGTCTGGCCCCTCACCTGAGACCACTCTGCCATGAGAGACCCTACCAGGAGCACAAGGCTCCAGACAACACAGCCCTCAGGTTCACAGGGACACGCAAACCTCTCCACCACGATAAGGTGACGGTTCCAGGAGAGGCTAGAAAGAAAAAACCTTTTGAAGCATAACTGAAGTTCAATGAATTGATTATTGTCAATAATGGTCAAATATCTGAGGAGAAATATTATAAATCATAGATATATATTATAAAATATTGTTCTTTGTCATAGCAATTCTGTGTTTCTCTTTAATTTTCAATAACACTTACCCTTTGTTTGCATCGAGCTCCCCCGGAAAAGACCTGTAGCCTGCGGGAAGAGGCCCTTTAAGCCCAGCCCACAGGAAGTTGAGGAGGCCAAAGCATTATTGATAAGGGGGGATTAGATTTAGAAAGGGTGGAAACTTTTATGTTTTTTTTGTATTATTTTTTTAAGTTAATCCTGTTCGTATGTATATCTACTTATTTTGATAAGTTGTATATATTAGTATGTTGATATTTTATTTGGGTAGTTAATGTTGTATGTTTGATTAGATTTCCCATGTGTGCGTTTCGTTTTCCATCTTTATTAAAAAGGGAAATTCCTTCCTATACTTTTGTCCTTAGCCTTTCTGCTTGATCCCTGAAAGGCCTTGGCATGTTAATGTGACGCACAAAGTTCTTTCTTCTACAGTCGGTGTTCCTACAACATCAGTTTAGTCGTATTCTTTTATCCCAAATATGAGAAAAGCCGGTCTCGGTTTGGTTTAACAAGTATTCATTTAGAAGCAATGAAAAGGTATGAAATGGTACAGCACAGCAATGGCCACCCAACGCACAGCCCCCACCCTCTAGCTGCACCGGGGAGTCAAGAGTCGCGCCGCACGGACAGCTGTTGTAATATTTTATGACAGAAGGTATAACTTTATTGGTCAATGTCGAGGGGGAGTCTTCCTTGATGGGGCACAGGCCTAGTACCAGCCTCTTGGCTCTGGAATCAGGAAATGATGAGCAGCCTCTCCCAGTTTAGCCCCTCCTCTGATAGTTTCTTGGAAAAATCTTCACAAACAACGCCTCTCTATCTGCCCTTTCAGAACCTGGGGCAGCTGCTTGAATTATGTGTGATGTTGAATAAAGCTAAGGAAGATATGCTTTAATATCAAAATTTAGGTATGAGAACAAGTTAAAGCACGGTTTATTGTATGCCACAGATTAACAGTCCCCACAACAGGCAGCGGGTCTTCCCAAGCCTCTTATCAAGACAGGTGTGAGACTGAACAGCGATGTGACATACACACACCGATCTATCTAACTTCAAGATTAATTCCAGCTAGCAACAGCTAATAAAAGTAATTGTGTGAAGGCCATATATTTGGCCCGAACTGACCCTGCCCCCACCCCTGCAATAACACACTGCATTTTTTTAGAGGTCCGTTCTATTGACATCTTCACAGACACACCCACACAGACAAACCTAGATTTAAAATCTTAACAGTTTCACCTAACCTTTTTGTACTGGTTTTATGGACCAGAAACGTTTACCTGCAAAACAGAACCAGGGAGGAAAGCCAAAACTTTATCACCAACTTGGAATATTCTCTCTGTACTATCTAAATAACCAGTTGAGGGGAGTTACCAGTTGCACATTAACACACCATCATTAAGTTGGGTTGATCTATTGCCCAGAGAGAAGCGCTATCAACTTCAAAGGACAGGCTAGCTTCAGCAGTTAGTTATCCGTCAAACATTTTTTTAGTTTCTCCTGAAGTTGGTTATTCTTCAGAATCATTTGCAGTACACATACATGAGTCAGACAAATCATCCGCAGGTTTATTCAGCGCCAAAGCCCTAATACAGAGGTGCATAAGCATTGTGGCTCTGGTTAAAAATGAGACCCTAACAGATTAATAGTGTTGAAGAGCACTCAGGGATGGTTTATGTTACAGTATATAAGGTTAGAAAAATAAGATTACCCAGCAGTTGGAATAGCTGTCTGTAAATGTTTAATTTCTCAGTTAAATTATCTGTGGACATGTTACTTTGTGTTGCTCAATCCCATCCATCCATTTTCAAATTTTAGGTGCATAGTGCAATACCACAGAGAGCAAATTGTTAGAGTTCCATTCAATTCAGTTATATTTGTATATCGGCAAATCATAATATACATTATCTCAAAGCATTTTACATGGAAGTTCAAGACCTTAAAAATGATAGAGAATCCGAACAGTTCCTGCAATAACCAAACACTTTAGCTGCTGAGGAGAGAAAACACATGTCCAAAAGACATCATTTTTTCGTCTTTGTCTAATGTTCAAAAGAAGTCCACTGAGGAGCCGGTAAACAAAGTTTTTGCAGCGTCCCTTTTGAACGTCCTTTTGATATGATTTGCACAACATCCGAATTACAGTATACAGACCAGAAGAGCTTACTTATTACCAAACACATCTTCTCATTATTAACAAATGCTGACTGAGTATGCAAATGTAAAAACCAGATAACAGGCCAGTGGATGGCAATAATGATCCATTTTGTTGCAATTCACCATTAAAAAAAGAAGACGTAGTCGAGCCAATGTTCACACACACACTTTCACTGTCAACACATTTTTATGTCAACCATGCAATCAAGTTATGTACCAAAATTATGTATCAAGCAACATTAAAAACCAGATAGATAGATAGATAGATGGATACTTTATTAATCCCGAGGGAAATTCAGATACTTCTTGTAACTTAAATTTCCCCACTTTATTACTACAGAGCAACTCAAGTTCTCTGTAATTGATGCAGTGTCAAGTTGAATTTGATATAAGAGCTTATGGACCCTGGAGGACACCACAGCATTTTCTTCTATTGTTTTGTTACATTTGAAGAAGTAGTCGCCATCTACTATTATTGAATTGGATTTGGCTGCAAGGGTGTTTTATGGTTTCACACACGCCTCCATCTGCATAGTGCTGAGTATATGATGAGTACATTTTCTGTTTGGGGTGAACTTTCCCTTTAACTTCAAATATCACATGATTTTCTTGACAACACACAGACATCGGTGTCTGCTCTTATCACCACAAACTCTAGACATGTTTGTCTGTTAACAATTACAAATACACATATTACACATCTGCCAACAGACAAGAAAAAAGCAATATGTTTCATCATCAGTGGCTGAAAAAAGATCACACTTTAACTGCATTCTAGTACATAGACAATTAGGCTGGCTGCCAATGACATTGTCTTTCTGATATCCCTGAACCAAAAAAGACACATGTATGAGTGGAGGAGTTGAAAGGGAGAGGGATCCAGATAGTTTGAGGAGACGGTGAAATGTAGGGGGATGATATAAGGGATGGGACACTGCGTGCCAAATAAACATGTCACCTGGGAGTGTGGATGCATTGAGAGCGACATCTATCTATTACAGTTTTGCTGTGTTTTTTTTTCTACAGCATAACGGAATTCATTTTCCTAGTGAATGTCGCCTTTCCAGTTAGATGTCCATTTCATGTCAATTTTAAAGCCAATGTGACAGGTAGCTCCTCTGATGGGCAGGGTTCCAAAGGAACCAATTGGAGGTGTCATGTGGAATCACTTCATTATACTGGATGAATGAATTAATCTTGACACTTTGTAGCAGGGCTGTAATTTAGGTTTAAAGAGATTTCCTGTAAGGTTTGATCTGGTGCCAGCTTTTAACCACACATCCTCAAGGGTCTCTACCGTAAACTGTTAAATGTTCTCTTTGAGTAATCTATGCGTTTGTTTTGATGCACATGAGGCAGGTCCATTTAAGAAGAATTCAAATACCAATTACACATCATCTCTATGTGTGTGAGTGCCATATTGTTCACCTATAAATGTGCATATTACTATGTTGATACGATGTGCCTACAATAATCCTGGCCCTACCCCATTTAAGGTTTGGCACTCAGCTTGGTTTGCATTTGCCAATTAACGTGGGATGGTTTAAAAAAGATAATCAGTGCATCAAAAACAGTAGTCAGTTTATGTCATATGTAACAATGAAGTTTATGTAACAAATATGTGTTGTAGTTTCTTGTAGATCAAAAAAAGACCTCTCCAAGATACAGCATCTAATCCTCCCAATATTTTACACAATCAGGTAGATACACCCTATAATGCATATTCATTAAGGCAAACATACTTTATGGACACTGATATGTCTAATTGATGGTACAAATAATACAATTGATAATGTTTTGGATGAAGACAGATCAATTCACATTTTCATTCGAGTTACTTGGACAGATTATCAGGTGGAGAAACAGCTCTCTTTGGCCCGCAATGTACGAAACTATCAGCCATGAGACAGGAAAATGCTGGTAGATACAATTCTGGTAGGATGAACCAGCAGGCAGGATGCAGGCAGGTTTCAGGCAGGGGGGATAGGCAGGCAAACTAATCAGCTGTCCGATTAGCATCTGCGACAGGCAGAGACACAGAGAGTGTGAATATGCAGGCAAAGCACGAGATAGCAACAGAACGTCTGCCAATACGAATGATACTACCGAATGGTAAGACTGTAAAATCTGGAGACTAATGGAATGAAGACCAGGGTTCTTATACGGTAGCAGGGGATTAGGGGTGATCAGCTGCAGGTGTTCCACTTGAAGAGAATGAATCCATGAATCATCCATGAACACATCCATGAATCCACCTCGCAGGAAGATATCAGTGGAAATTAAGGCTAAAAATACACGGTTTAAATGACCTTTTTTTCAAGTCAAATAGGATTGTCGGGGCTTGCGAACAATTGGATCACACCATAAGAGCAGTATGTAGGCATGTTATGTTGTTTCTGTTGTTTTATTACTTGTTTTAAACTTTTGGTGTTCCGCAATCACATTGCCTTCGGGAACTAAATGTTTTTTCAAACCTTCCACGGCAGAAATATATGTAGTACTGGTATCTAGCAGTGTGTGATACAGTCTCTGTCACTCTGTGCCAAGAGCATGGAGAACAATGGCAGGTTTTTTTTCTTCAGGCAAGCTATCCTTTGGAGCAACTATAACTAGCTTGTAGTTATTGAACATTTTCAACCAGGTGGGGAAGAAAAAAAACGTCTGCCTACCTTGAACCTGTTCCCTAACCCTAACCCCATGAATGTTGATACAATCTTTATACATGGCGAAAATGTTTTGCCGTTTTTTAAGTGGGGGAGTATGTAGCGGATGAAAGTAATTGTATATTTTGTGACGATTTGGTAACACAGTGTGTCCAGTGAAAATGTTTCACTTCCAACAATTTTTTTTTAGTTAATTCTTTAAATTTCACTTAACTATATGCCTGCTGTTCGTTTCTAAAAATTTTACTTGCCCTTTAGGAAGGAAGCACTGTTCCTTTAAGAGAGACACACAAGCACACTCTGTATGTGTCAACTAGGGATGAGCGAGTACACCATCGTCTGTATCTGTTCAACCAACTAAATTATCTGTACCCGTATCCGTACTAGCAAGTGGGCGGAATTTACAACCAGAAGTGGGCGGGGCATATCCGAAAGTTGGTATTTTAAGCCTGACATGGATATGGGTTGATCAGAAGTTGCTTTATTAATTGTTTTATTTGAAAACCAGCTTTAGAATTGAGTTTCAGATCAATTTGTTTGATCCCAAGAGTAAGAAAACCATTCAGAACAAGTTTTTTATTAAACTTAAGTGAATCAATGAACACAACACATGCATTATTAAGAAGTATTAAGTAAAATTCAGGTTTTCATACACAACATACTCAACTCAATGAGTCTTCATACTCAAAGTTTTATTTTTTAATTGATTTATTGAAATGGTTTTACTTTAAAAATGTACATTTAAAACAGTGTTTGTGTGTGTGACCACTACATGTGGAGAGGAGCGCTTGCTTCGTCTGCGTCTAGTTGGGCTGGGTGCACTCTGACTCGGCCAGTGGACGCTGAGAATATATGATCATAGATAACAATGTTACACGTTAGTATCCCTGTGGACTGAGTGGCTGTGTTGTTTGGCGCTGCTAGTGCAGCACCAGTGAACCTTTTATAGGCTCTGAGTAGGGGAAGAGCTCTGTATTTGGCTGGCCTATCAAGGAATGATGTGGACACAGCTGTCCAATGAGGATTTTCAATCATCCTGAGCACAAATATTGACACATTTTACTCAGATGGTACCTTTGCTAGTAAAAGGACATTATCTAGTGTCAACCTAAGCTCGATGTTCTTGTCTTGAACATTTGGATCTGTAATACAAGTTGAAAAGATGAAGATGGATGCATTTTGATGTTTCATTTTGGGGGTCCACATGTGATTAAAGAAACTTTTTTGAACTTTAACAATATAGCGAATAGAAGATGGAGTCTTGGCCCAGATATCAGCCTATCTACAAAAAAATAAGTTCTTAATAACGTGTGGGAATGTATGAAATCAGGGCCATGACATATGATTCTGTTATTTTAATGTGGATCTGAAGTGAAGAAGCACCTCGGAGGAGAGTTGAAATGTTTCACCTCATCACATGATGTAGCCCCTGTAATGTAATGCTGTCAATAGGTAAATCTGTGAACAATCTATCCCCCATTCCATATAAATAATTAAGTTCACAAGATAAAGCTACTTAAAAAAGAAAAAAGTATAAAACATAAGAAACAGAGAGATGCAGAAGGTCAATCAATCAATATAATCTTATTTGTAAATCACAATTTGTCTCATAGGGCTTTAACAAGGTGTGAGGTACTCTGTTCTTATCTCTCAACAAGAGTAAGGAAAAACAAGGGGACAAACCTCAGAGAGATGATATTTGGTTCATCCCAAGCTTTGTGACTGGGATTTTGGTCCCTGTCTTGGCGTAGTGGAGTGTCAGGGACATTGCGTGGCTGATTGAGTGTGGTCTGAGACTAAACAGCTGGGGGCAGGATTCAACATAGCCACTTCTTCTTGTCTCTCTAGAATCATGGGGAATTGCGTAATGTCCATGGCCCTGGACTCTGCATCAGATTCCAGTTTCGCTGCAACTGATTCAAATATCTCTGCCTCAGCTAAGGCAATTGGAACCTCTTTATCTTGTTTCAATGTGGTAAGAGCAGCTTCCATGCATGCCTCCTCTACGCTCATCGAGGCTTTTTCAACCATGATCTTAGTCTTTGAAGTGAGCATGCACTGCTTCGGCTCTGGCACGTTCTGTAGCTGCTTTTAGTGCTGCTGAAGATATGCTAGTGTTGGTAGAAGCGTTGGTAACAGATCTGGTTGCATTTGACATTACATATGGATTTTGAACCTACTGTTTATCTTCTGTGCTTGCCTTGTTGTCCAACTTAAGATGATGTAGGGCAGTTAATGAAGAGCAGCTGACATTGTTTGCTAGAGTTTCTGTGTTGAACCCTTTGTGATATAATTTTTGTATATTCTGTCTCCTGCATGTCTCATTTGGCTCTACAGGAAGTGACAGCTAAACAGAGGTACTTGGCACTTCAAAAGGTTAATTATGAATGAGACGTGGAAGTAAAGTAAAAACATAAAAGATATTCCACGTGTAGGTAAAAATTAAGGGAAATACGTGCTCAATACTATATAACTACACAACTGCATTGCACATGTTATACAAGGTTTAGATACTTTGAATCTTCTCAAATATTAAACTAACACAACAAAATATACATGGGTTCTTGTTTATAAGGGTGAAACATATAATACAATATAAATTACAAATAAAGCTTCTCAAGTGAACAACACAGGAAGGATTGAACTGAAAAGGTTATGGAGAATCTTGCTGTCCAAATCCGAAATCAAAATGGCTGGTCTTTCTCAGTGCACTCTTGCACTTATCATCCCACCATGGCCCTACTTTCTCCTTTGCTCCCCCTTCAGTTCTTGGAATAGTTTATTCTGCAGCTGCAATTATTCCTTGCCTTATTTTGTTGTTGACCTTTCTTAGACATTTGTCACTTTCTTTTAGAAATTTCTCCCAGTTGCCTTTCTCAAGGATCCATTTCCCACCTGTACTTAGCTGTGACAACTAAGACAGAGATTTATCTTGAACTAGATTCAGTAATGATCACTTCCTATAGTTCCTTAAGTCTCAAAAAGTAGAGTAGGAGCCAGAGCTTTCAGCTATCAAGCTCCTCTCCTGGAATCATCTCCCACTTTCAGTTCAGTAGGCAGACACTTCATTGGCTTTGATATGTACTCCGTTACATTGTGTCTTGGAAATCAAAAAGTGTAAATTCAGAAAAGTCTTGCCTGTGTTCTGTTGCTGAATTCCCTCTTTTTATATAATGTGCCATTTAAACTAACTAGATTACGATAGTGTAGGGTCGAGTTTTGGAAATGTAAAGCATGACCAACAATGAAAACTGATAACAAAGAAGAGTTCTTTGTAGATGATTTTTAATATTAAAACTGCACTAACCGAATGTTGGTCCATTATGGCTGTAGATATTTCAGAGAAACAAATGTCACCAAATCCATACAAAAGGTTTTGAAGGATTTGTGGTAATTGCACCGTGAATGACCCACTTCCATGACCACTTATCTCTGCATTGTTGTTTATTACATACTTCGTGAGGAGTTTAAAGAGATATTAATAATTTTTTGGAACTATCTTAAAGAACACATAAGAAATTTTGATTTGAATGTGGTACAGAATTGAAATGTTATTGGGTGATAATGCTGCCTCTCAGTTAGTGTCAGTTGCAAGTCTTGGAATAGGACTAGTCCTGTTCAAGCAAGATTCCTTGTGAGCTCAAAAGCAAATTGTATTCTTTGTAGACAATTTAAAGATACAAAATAATCACATTCCATTGCAGATTCTCCCCATTCTGCCTTCATATTCTACACACAATCCAGGGCATTCCAGTCAACAGTGCCGTCTGTTGAGTGTTTCCACTGTGTGTGTCTTTCAGCAGGAGAAGCTATACCATTGCTGAAAAGCTCAACATCTTCATTCACTACCTGTCGTAATAATCGGACACACTCCTTCATCTCAATACCGGTAACGTTCACTTGGGCCTGTGTTTGTATGTGTGTGTAAAAAGGATGCAGTGTGCATATGGCCTGAGGACAGTATCCTGTCACGGTCATCAATGTGCTAAACGCGTTCACTAATCTTTTTATGATCAGTGCAACACCATACTCTCTGTGTGTGTGTGATACAGAGAGAACATGACAGACAAAGGAGACGATAAAGACACAACATAAAAGAAAGACAGGGAGAACAATATTAAATTATGTCTTAATATATTTGACAGGAGTAATGTTTTAATTTTTTCCCTTTCTTCCTCAGATTTTTCATCAACTCTAACTGTATGTCCTATATGTTCTAGGCTTGGCCATTCTGTGTACAAACAAAGTCATATTTGCCAACAATGGTATTAAATGAACACAGGGTGTCTATGCAAGAGCCAATTGGCCTTAAATAGAAAGGAACAATACTTGTTATGATCTTAATTCAAGGTCTAGCTTCTTCTTGCACACATCTCCATGATAACCGAGGTCCGTTAAAAAATACTGTGTAACACTAAAGCTTCCAAGGCCAGGGTTGAGCTCTCAGGCTCATCAATACTTAAAAGAGGCACTGACCTTTTTCATGTAATGTATTGATTATAACTAGTTTATAATACCAGACCTTATAATATCCCACTTTAAAGGTCCAGTGTGTAAGATTCTTTTATTTAGTTTATGTTTTGACTAGTGTGTTTCATTTAAATGATATGAATTATTGATTTCTTTATCCTAGGATATATTTATCCCTAGGGTATATAAGTAAATGAGGTACATTTAAATACCTTATACAAACATTAGGAGCAGGTCCTCTTCAGAGGCCGCCATGTTTTTTACAGTAGTCTAGAGTGGAAAAACTAGACATCATTTCAGTTTTTATAAGCAACTTAAGGTTTCCACAGGTTCTCTTCCATGTTTGGAAGGGGAGGATGAGGTGAGGGATATTCAGCAGCAACATGAAAATTTACCACTAGATATCACTGTTATATCTAGTGGTAAATCTAGTATCTAGTGCAGTGATTTTCAACCAGTGTGCCGTGAGAGATCGTCAGGTGTGCCGCGGGAAATTATCTAATATCTAGTGTCGCCCTCCTCTCCACGCCAGCGGAGGCTCGGTGTACTGCACGCCTCGGGGGGAAGGTCCTCGTCCGCGGCGCCTCACGGCGTCACTGGTACGGGGGCTTTCTTTCTCTTGGAGCGCGGGACGGTGTCCGTCGGCGGTGCGGAAGGAGGGGACCGGATACGGCGGTCGGCGGCGGCGGCGACTCCGGACGCGTGTCGGTCCCTTCTCGCCAATCACCTCAGCTACGGCTCCCACTGGGGGAACCCTCCGTTCGCGCGGGGGGCCCCCCTCCGGCGGTGCGCCTCGGCTGGCGCCTAGCAGCTGACTTAGAACTGGTGCGGACCAGGGGAATCCGACTGTTTAATTAAAACAAAGCATCGCGAAGGCCCACGGTGGGTGTTGACGCGATGTGATTTCTGCCCAGTGCTCTGAATGTCAAAGTGAAGAAATTCAATGAAGCGCGGGTAAACTGCTGGAGTAACTATTCGAACTCAAAACAGGTCAATCTGAGGAGGGCTGTTTTAGACAGGGTAAAAAGATGCTGTTCTAAATGATCCGTGTGATATTTTGACCAAAATATGTTACAGACATTTCATTAAGACCCCAAGGAAACATATTAACTGTGATAAAATGGGCATAATATGTCTCTTTTAAATAACGTTTAGTTAAATCAAAGATTGTTTCATAAATCTGATTGAATTTGTGCTCATTAAAAGATCAGAGTGATAAAGGGCTGACATAATTTAAAATAGTGCTTTTTAATACATTTATAAACTACATTACTAACTATATGTATTATATGTACTGTGTTAGGCCATAGAGTGTCATTTTGTGTCATTTTGGTTGGTGGTGTGCCCCAGGATTTTGCAAATGTAAAAAATGTGCCGCGGCTCTAAAAAGGTTGAAAATCACTGATCTAGTGACAATGTTTTCTAGTCGAAGCAAATATAATGAGAACTAGGGCTACGTTGTAGCACTAACGGGCCCGAGCCCAGGCGATTTCAAGTCTGTTGCAGTCGGTGAAGAGAGAACGTTCGATGACCAAGCGCTAGTCTCCGCGTTGCATGCGTTTGCGCACTGTGGCAAGGATAAACGCTTTACTTCCTGTAGCCAGCAGGTGGCGCTATGATTTAAGTCATGGTGTCTTTGTAGATATCTCCAGGTTGCGCCTCTTGTCTTACATGTGTAGTTTGGACTCTATTGGACCAAATATGTCCAAGATACAGAAGCTTGTGTTTTGATGGCGTGTAATCAAACTTTGCCGCCACGCCAGGGTCACACGGTATGAAGAAAAGTTGACATTTTGATAACTTTAGATCTCAATCTTGTTGTGATGATACTCAGCTCAATTTTAATTTGATCCGATGAAAGCTCTACGACAAGTTCATCAGAGTGAAATTGTAGAAAATGGCCAAAATGGCCACCAAATCCAAAATGGCGTGCTTCCTGTTTGTTCTAGCATATCTGTCCAAGAGACTTATTTCTTTGTAATGCAAAGACACATGTCCCTATCGATTTTTGTAGCTGTAGACCAATCGTAGCGTCGGCGCTAGTTAGTTATTTTGCCATGCCCATTCCTTAAACCAAATGAATATCTTCAGGGGGGGTTGTTGATACACACAAGTAGTTTGAGGGAGCTGGACCCATGAACACTGAAGTTACAGCGTTTACATATGTCATGGCGAGCTGATGTCGCACATCATCCTGCGGCGCACATCATACTGGGGCGCACATCACCGTGCGGCTCATATCATCCTGCGGCGCACATAATCCTGCGGCGCACATCAACCTGCAGCGCACATCACCGTGAGGCCACATCATCCTGCGGCGCACATCCTGGTGCGGCGCACATCTTCACATCATCGTGCGGCTCATATCATCCTGCAGCGCACATCATCACATCATCTTGCAGCGCACATCATCTTGCAGCGCACATCATCCTGCGGCGCACATCATCGTCCGGCGCACATCATCCTGCGTCGCACATCACCATGCGGCACATCACCGTGCAGCGCACATCATGGTGTGGCGCACATCATCAAATCATCATGCACACATCACTGTGCAGCTCACATCATCGTGCGGTGCACATCAACTTGCAGCGCACATCAACCTGCAGCGCACATCATCACATCATCGTGCACCGCACATAATCCTGCGGCACACATCATCACATTATCATGCGCACATCATCACATGCGCACATCACTGTGCGGCACACATCATCCTGCGGTGCACATCATCTGGCAGCGCAGATCATCCTGCGGCGCACATCATCATGCACACATCATCATTTGCGCACATCATCCTGCGGCGCACATCACCGTGCGGCACATATCATCCTGCAGCGCACATCATCGTGCGGCGCACATCATCGTGGGCGCACGTCATCCTAAATGAAAATGCATGCAAAGAAAATGGGTGGAATGTATAGAGTAGGCCTTGACTAGGAGTAAGATTTGGGGGGCCTTGGACGAGGGAGCTGTGGAAATAATCACAGGAATGATTAATAGTATAGTTCTATTTAACTTTTGCATACCAGTTTTTAAATTAAATCCTGTAATGCCCTTTGAAGATGTATACATTATATTTGTTAGTAGTGCCTATATCCAACATTTGATTTTTCATGTGTATCATGTTTATAACTCAGGGAAGATGAAAATGTTTAATTTCAATTATTGTCTGGATTTGCAAGGTTGGGGTTTATCTCATGCTGCTCTTCACTATTTGCGCCCATGACAGTGTCATGGCTGAGTGGATGTCAGTACCTGTCTGGGATTGGGCCCGATCATGGTGGAGATTACCTCTTTAATGGCAGGAAGTAACTGTTTTTTTTAATGACTGTCCACATTTGGCTATCAGCAAGGAGATGTTTTATGATGCTAGTAGCCCACTATTCTTCTGGCTGGACTTCCTGCTGAAGACACTGCTGATGGGGCTCCTTATGTGATTCTCTTTCAGGGCCTGGACCACGTCTGGTTGGAACTTAGTAAGATGCTCCCTGAGATGTGAGGGTTTCATGGGCTCATTTATAAAGACATGACAATACAATAAAACACATTGGCAGCTGTGCATTGCTGGGGGATGTATGAATCCACAGTTAAGGTGCTCAATAGCAAACATAACATTTTGTTTGCCTCTTTCGCTCCCAGTTTTCCAAGTCTACCCGCACAAAATTAGGTGTCAGATAATATGTAGGCTAGGCATAGTATAGTTAATATTATTTTTTTAATGGAGTTTGGTCTGACATTGGTCTTGCAATTTCAGACAAATTAAACCTGATTTGGGAATTTAGCATTTCCTGTATTTCATGAATGACAAATGTTAACTGAAAAGTTTGTTACTCAGCGGAGTAAACTATGCCTTCTCAGAAAAGCCAGCAGATGTTGCTGTGACTCAGTCTGGTTTTAGAATAATGTTTTTTTAAATATATTTTTATAAAATGTATTCTTTTTATAAGAAATGCAAGTGAAAGCTGGAAGCTGTTGTTTCCAACTGCAGCTGCAAACAGCACATTTTTGTTTTAATCTTTTAGCACCACCTACAGGTGAAAATGTATCAAAAGTTACACACTTACAAGCAGACTTAAAGGACCTTCCCATGTGGTGGAGTAACAACTGAAAAGGCCATAGAGTAAAATGTACAAGCAAAATCTTCCTATTAGGAAATAGAGGAAGAATTTTGCATTATAAAAGTTGACTGAGGTTGAATGGAAAACATATTTATGGTTTGATGAGCTATTGGACAACAAGCTGGTAGTTAAGGGGACAGTTCACCGAAAAATATGTATTCACTAATTATCTACTCACCACTATGCCGATGAAGGGGTTGGGAAGGTTTTTGAGTTCATAAAACACCTTTGGAGATTCATGGGTAAACATTTGTGCGGTCAAATCAAGTAAATGGGACCCGTTCTTCAAAAATAAAAAACTGAAAAAAATCACATGCCTCCATACTGCTCCTGTGGTGTCATCCAAGTGTATGTAAGCACTAACAATCAAATACTATTCAAAACCTTGTTATTTACACCATATTTTTTGCCTAAACGTCTGCTACCGGAGGTTTGCAATGCTAGCGCGCACCCAACGCTTACCCATGGAAGAGAGCTTGTGTGCAGTGTGTGAACATGAACGTGGCTCCAGAGGAGGATATCAGAGAACATTTAGGCTAAAAACGTTGTTTTAAATGACGGCGTTTCGAGTTAAATTTGGAAATGACGGGGCTTACGGACACCACAGGAGCATGGAGGCATGTTATTTTTTTCTTCTCCAATTGTATTGGATTCGACTGCAGCGTTGTTTACCCCTTAAAAATTGGTTTGGACTAAAACCCTCCATATATAGTGGTGAGTGGATGAGTGAATACACATTTTTTAATAGACTCTGAATGAATAAAATTCTCAATGTCAATACTGGATAAGGAGCAAGCAGAAGTGCATCACTTCTCTTTATGAATCATATTTTAGGAGTCCAGCCAGTGTGTATATCAAAAATGCAGATCTGAAATTTATTTAAATAGTTTGAACACAAGCAAACATACAGATAATCAAATAAATTTAGCTTTATGCACATTCCAAGATATAATTTCAATACTGATTTTCAAAGTCACATCAGGTAGGGTATGGATAGATAGCAGCAACAGACAATTGCGCTAAATGATAATGTAAAGGTAAAAAAACACTACCAGATTTAATGCACAAAATTACATATGATGCTCGATTTCCCTCTCCTTGATTATTCAATGGCCATCTATAGACGGAAGCCATTGTCCACTCCATGTCGATGCGTACTGATAGAGGCAGAGAACAGCAGCATCAGTTTGGCTTAGTGTTGATGAGTAAAGCTGGGTTGGGTAAGAGCAGGGTGAAGTACATCAGGGGGACATCCAGACCAACCAGAGGACCCACCACACTAAGCCATGTCAACACATAGTTCACTGGCCTGCCCAAATATACACACAGACACAGACATACTAAAAATGAGTACTTTGAACATATTATGGGATATACTGAGGTAAGTAACACATTATAACAGCATGTTGATGCTCAAACCGCATGAAAACTTCATGAAAAACTTGCTTCAACTTAATCTAACAGTGATATTACCTGTGTTGGTCCTTAGCCAGCTGCAGCACAGGCCTCATGAACTCCTCTGTTTTACAGGGATGGAGCATAAAGAAAGGCTGACCAAGCAGTGGATGCTCCTGAAACACGAAGAACAGATCTCAGTGGAGCACAGAGAGGCAAATACTGATAAAAAGCTGATAGTTGTATCATCCCAGGTTTTACCTGCTGAGTTATTGTATTGAGAGGACTGTTTTGAAGTCGAATTCTAAAGTTTGGATGAACAGAGCTCCACACCTCCTCCAATGAGAGGCTCCTCCCCTCTATCAGAGCAACATGTCAGGAAGAAGCAGAGACATAATATCACACAGTACACTCATGACAGACTGACATGGATACAATATGTAGAGGTTTATACCACCTCTTCTACTGCAGCCATACTTCAGTAGATACAAATGAGAACATTTATCTGATATCCATGTCTAATTATAATGTTTTAAAAATCATAGAAATCTCCTTCTTTGGTGGTTGCATTGCATGCCACTAATGCGGTCGAAAATATGAGGTCTGACTGTCTGCATGGAAGATAAAAATCAAGCATGCGGTAGCGAATAATAGTGCTATAAATAGCAGTTAGAGATCTCTTATGTTATTATGAGAAGTATAAAACAAAACTTGGGTTCATTATGAAACCGTGGTGGGACAAATTAGAAAATACGGTCGGCTTCTAGTCATAATATATGAACTACCTGGTATTAATGTATTAGATGAAGAGGTCTGGTAAAGGTGAGGGGCCACACTGTCAACTCTATCATCACTTTCTTCAAACCACTATAATGGTAATGGTTTTGTGTTTATATAGCACCTTTCTAGTCTTGATGACCATTTAAAGCTCTTTACAGTACAGTTTTACATTCACCCATTCACACTAACATTCATACAGTGCATCTATTAGCATTCATTTGTTGTTCTATGAGG
This sequence comes from Pseudopleuronectes americanus, assembly GCA_038501795.1. NCBI lineage: Eukaryota > Metazoa > Chordata > Actinopteri > Pleuronectiformes > Pleuronectidae > Pseudopleuronectes > Pseudopleuronectes americanus. Next base: position 1,159,558 of record CM076730.1, on the reverse strand, counting down.
GGCAATTCGGGGTTCAGCATCTTGCCCAAGGACACTTTGGCATGCAGATGGGGAAGACTGGGGATCGAACTACCGACCCTACAGGTTGGAGGACAACCGCTCTACCCCTCAGCCACAGCCGCCCTATACTATACTGTCAATGAACTACACACGAACACACATGCAACTAACCCAGAGTGAAGGCTCTGAAATAGAGCACAGGAGTACTATAGCTGCAGGAGTATAGGATGTGATACTCGTACTGAAGCACCTTTCTGCTGTCTTTAGACACTGCACAGACCCCACCATCATCGTCAGCTATGTCTTCTTTGATGCTGTCAGCATCATATGAGGCAACAAGAGCAGACTGTGGGGGAAGAGAGAGTGGAGTTCCCAATGTTAAGCAGATTCTTGTGGTACTGTAGATCATTCATTTAAAGAGTGTGTAAAACAAAGTCAGTCATTTGTCTCTTAGCATGCTATACATGTAAGTAAGTGATGATGAAAACGTGTTAAGATTCGGAACTATGTAGTAATAAGTTTGACAGTTTTAAAGCATTCCTTGGTTCCTGAGAAGGAGGCCGCACATTGTCATCATAATTCTTATTGGTCGACATGCATGACGAATGGTGCAAACTTTGTACACCGGGAAACTTCATCTTGGATGTACTCTGTCTGTCAGGCAGCCGTGGAAGCCAAGCCCAGTTAGGGCGAGCTATGTAAGAGCAGCAGAATGCTGCTCACTTTTTAATTATTTTGAACCCTATTTATATATACTCTTACTTTCAAGTAATCAAGTTGGCTTGGGTGGTTGATGAAACTGTGGTGTGGTATTCAGAGAATACATTTGTATTGCTTTACACAGCCTTTTAATTAAATGTTCATTTAAATACAACGGAAAGTTAAAATAAGTGACTGTGAACATTCAGGGATATATGTATATGTAAATATACAGCTAGTCAATAAAGTACATGACATGAAATGAATGTTGACTTGTTCACCTGAACCGTTTCCTGTTGCTGTTGATGACAGACAGTGTGGGATCGTGAGTCTGAACTGGATCCCACTTGGTCCCATATAGAGCTCGAATTGATGTCAACTGACCTGAGAGCAGTCTTTTTCAAGTAGCCCACCTGTGAACCCTGAAGCCATATCAGAAACTCAAATTAACTACATCCTGCAGCAAACTGGCAGGGTCTGTCTACGCTAATGAGAATGACAGCATATGTTCTCACCTGGACTGACTCCCAGCTCCAGCCGTCTCTCAGCTGCTCTGACTGCTGCAGGAGAAGCTGACAGCAGTGATGGAAGGTTTCCTCCTGCACACACAGGTCCATCACTGCAAGAGAACCTGGTTGAGTGTAACTCCCAGATTGCAGATCAGCAGAGTCGCCATACAATCTAGAGATAATTAAAATTCCGCCTTACTAACCTGAATTATTTCTGTGGAGTGGCTTCCTATGCATACAATTAACCCCAAAAGTAACCAGCAACACCAGTTACCAGATAGATGGAGTGCTGTAAAATGATACATCATATTATATTAATTCCTTTTGTACATAATACAGGAGAGATGAAAGAGACATAACTAAGAAATACTTAAGTACATCAGAATGCAGGATAGTTTGTTACTTTGCTGCTGCTCTTTGATGAACAGCTAGTGTGTGTATATGCAGTGTATATGTATCTGCTACCTCTGTGCCACCTGTTATATCACAACCAAAGCCTCTGCAAACAAATAGTTCCCACACATCCTCTTGTAGTAGATACACAATATCTATCCATCTGTCTGTCTTATTAATTCCACAAAACTGTGTGTGTGTGTTTTTGTCAGTGGAACGAATGTTTTAAGAAATTTTCATCTAGCATAACACTTGACATGTGCAGTGTCTAATTGGTTGGTGTGATTTTGACACAGAATTTGTTCAATACTAATACAATTTCGGATAGCCCCTTACAGTCAGTGGGGAAGCAAGCTTTCGTCTGAGTCACTTTCCAAAGCAACATTGCCCGGATCAAACATGTCAATTACAAGGAACAAAAAGCAAACAATAGACTAAACCACCCTGAAAGTCCTCTGTGGAAAACATGGCACCTCACCCCCTACAGTCATCAAGGTTGACCTTTTATAGGGTGCCTCAAACCACTAAAGAAAGGGATCTATAGGCAGAAACTGAATATAAAACAATCCTCGTGATGTTTTCACTAGTGTGTTTTATCTTAATTATACAAATTGTTTTCTTTACCCTAAAATGAGCCCTTTATATTTAATACTGTATGTTTACACCAGGAGCGCGTCCTCTCTACGGAGGCCTATACAGTTTTTAAAGTAGCCTAGAATGGATAAACCAAACACCTCTTGAGTTTTTATGACAACTGAAGGCTACCACAGGATCTCTTTTATGTTTGAAGGGGAGGGTGAGGTAAGGGGCATTCAGCTGCAACACGCAACTTCAACACTAGATGTCCCTACATTCTACACAGTGAACCTTGTGCCCAGAGTAATCCACTGCTCCCACATACAAAAGATTATTATTTAAAAAAAATGAAAATGGTACAAGCCATAAACTATTGATTAAATAAATCAAAAGTAAACAAGAGAGGAGTATTACAAACAAAAATAATCAAAGTTAATAAAACCAATAATTGGTACCAAATAATAGAAGGATAAAATGGGGTTTATTAAATATCAGGTTACCCAATCCAAAATTCCTACTCATTAATGATCTGTTTACTGACCATCAGTTCAACTGACTGTGTTTAACTAGACCTGGCCGCAAAAGATGAATATGAGAGTATAAAAGAAGCGACTCCCTAGACTTATTGTTTCTTACTGTATATATTGTTGTCTTACTGTATATATTGTTCTTTTATGTGTTATGTACAGTGCACCAACCACACCAAGGCAATTTCCTGTATGTGCAAATACACTTGTCAAATAAAAGAATTCTGATTCTGATTCTGATCTGACTATGGATGTAAAAAAAACAACGAATTAGTGTTTTGCTCATCGTGGGAACTGTTGGGTTTCTGTAAAATTGTTCACGGTCTTGACCATCTATGTAAAGTGCCTTGAGATAATAAACTACGATTTGATAAATTGCACGAGTGTCGCAGATTCAGATCTCCATCAAGCCCTATGGCAGCAATATTTATACAATCAATTTGTCTACAAAATAATAGTAATAAAACATTTGTTTTGTTGTTGCCATTAGTTATATCAAGCTGAAGTTGAAGCTGAATCACATAGCTTTCATAGGAGGGCTCACAAATGCCAAGGAATTATTCTGAAGTAAGCTCTGGTGTGTATACAAAATAAGCCATTCTGAAAATGTAAATACACTTGTATTTCCACAGTATGGAACGCAATGATAAAACATAGCATTTCATTTATCTACTTATTTCAGTTATCAATGTCTGTCTGTGTCTCACAAATCTCCAGGGCTGTCCATCTTATCAGCGTCACATTTGGAATGTGTATTGCCCAAGGAAGTCCAGTGTTGAATTTACAGCTTCAGAATGAAAGCAGCAACCAGCATTGCCATTGGGGAAAGCAAACAGCCAATTCCAAACACGCAGGGTTACTTAGAACACAGGTGACTATAAAGATTCAATAGCGATTAATTTAACATTAAAACAAAATTTTGCATGTAAATTCTGAGAAACGTCTTCATATACACAAAGTGACCTACATGATGACTCACTTGAGTTTCTTTAAATTATGTAAAAGCGACAAAGAAGGAGTTAACAATGGTTAAACTGTCCAGTGCTGAGACACATTCTCCTCACTCATATTGTTGTTCTTTTAATAGTTGAAAAAATGCAGACTCGCGACTCGGATGTAAAAAAAAACATATTTCAAAATAAAAGCCAAGAAATTGATGGGTACCTTTAGATACGACACAATACATGTAAGCTCAAATGGAAACGGGAAATACCTTTCATAAAGTTTTTTTTTCTATCGTTTCGTTCCCTTTTCCCCTATGACAAACCAAAACGAGGAGAAAAGATTGTTGTTTAAGTTAAAACCTGAAAATACATCAAGCCTTCTGTTGTTTTGGTTTTGGTTCAAAACAAAATAATTGAACGATGATACGATGATACACAGACCATGTACTTTCCGCGTGTTACGGATGAATGTGCAGTTAGACACAGACTCAGTCTCTAACTGCTTCTAATGGTTTGGAGGAGAGACATGAACACATTACCAGCTTCGCCTCCAGTGGACACCTGGGTCATCCGACACATGACCATGGCACTTTGATTACAAACCGATGTTTACACTTTCTCTTCCCTCGACGACTGCTCCTAGTAAATTATTGTTCCGGGTTGCGAGATCACGTGATGACCACAACCGTAACCAGAGGGGCGTTACCCTTTAAATCGCCCACTCTTTCACTATTCCCTGCTTCACTATAAAGTGACTTCTATATAGAGAACTATATAGTGACCTCAAATGAAAAAGAAAAAACGGTTTAGGACTCTACTCAATGCAATTTATCTGCGCAGTTAATGACTAAATTGTCGCAGGATTATGACATCATAACATCATCGTCATTTACTGTCTGACAATACTATTTTAGATGCTTATTTTACTGTTGGTATTAATAATTTGATGCATAAAACACATTGAATGATCATCTTTAAAGGTAGAAATAAACTTGTTTCCGCAGGTTTGTGCTGTGATGCGTTGCTCGTATTTACATTTGTAACACGGGTCAGGCTGTTACTGCTGCCCTCGCTTCTATAGACTCTACACCGCGGGCACAATGCATGATGGTAGATATTGCTCAGTTTGACGTTGGTACATAACCATAGTTGTACACTTTTTTTGCATGGTGCATTATGGGAAACAATTAGTGCACAATATAGGGTGTAAATGTAGTGGTCGAAATGTTGATGTGACAGATAAACACCCAAATATATCCAGTAAAAAGGGGTATAGTCCTTCAATTCAATTAAAAAATAAACTTTAAAAGATGGTCTAGAGCAACTCAATTTACAATTTTTGTATCTCCTGATTAGACATAAAAGATTTATCATAACTAATATACCTTCACTATCATTATTAAAATCAATCAAGCACATCAAAGAAAGAATATTTACTTCAATGTTATATTCAAAGGAAAAATCTTACAGGGTAGAACCTATTATGTAAGCGATTGACACAGTGGATTTTTGAAATAGATTCCTAGTATTTTTATTATTAACAGGATGCCCGGTTGAAAAGCACAGACGATCAGTATCAGATAAAGTGACAGAGTGAGTCAGCGGCATAAGCGGCCAAGTGAATAAAACACCCCGCATCAGCATTATTATGCCTGAAGGAATTGGATCAAATATAGTTGCTTACTCCTTAAAATGAGTAGTTAAACAGCCTGCCATACGGATCAAAAAGTTGACTAAAAAGTGTGTTATTGTATTTGAACAAAGAAATAAAGATTAAAAGTTTTTGAGAATGCCCTAATTATTCCAGATGTAACAATTATGTGGAGAGAAGTTATGTTTAAACAGGAAATACCAAGCCAAAAGCATCAGCATATTAATTGGGATTTTACTAATATTATAATTACACATTAAAAGAAACCCCAGGCAACCTATTTCGGAAAATACATATTTTTTAAATAAAATTACATGAAGAAAAAGGGTAACTAATATGTTGTCATATTAATCTTCAATGTGTTTTAATGTTCAGAAACCTCCAGCTACCACACTGGCAGGTAAAATCAAAAAACATACCATCAATTGTTTTGGATACAGTAGAATCAACATACAGGGAGACAGAGCGGTGTCTGGATATGACCTCAGGTTTGGAGAGTAGAGTACTTCCTTTGTGAGTGAGGTGCCTTTGTAACTATAAATACAGTTTCTATTGTGTTTTTTCTATAGTTGGGTTAAAATTTAATTTAACGCCTCTGTATAATTCAAAATAATAATTGTTTCAAATGGCAGCTATTTGCTGAGGTTTGTTCACCCTTTGTTATTGAACAAAAGTATGCACCTTTAGCCCTTTAATAATATAAGTCATCCAATTAATTTAGTAATTTTGTGTATTAATCTCTCTCCCCATCAGAAAGAGCATTGACAGAGAGGGTGTAACAATCTTTTCTTTAGTTGCTCTTTTTTCTTTGATTAAATCACGACCAAATTTCAAGAGCTCCCAATTCCTTTCACCAAATATATGAGTTAGTGCTTTGCACCAATAGGCATTGAACAATCAATCAATCAATCAAATTTTATTTGTATAGCCCATATTCAAAAAACACAATTTGTCTCATAGAGCTTTAACAAGGTGTGACATCCTCTAACCCTACTCCTCAACAAGAGTAAGGAAAATGTGAGGGATCCCTCTCCAAGGAGAGACAGAAGTGCAATAAATGTCAAGTGCAAAGGAGAACATCAGCAAGATCATGGTATTTGATCTGATCTTTGATTTGCTGTTTGACCTGCTCATTGTCAGGAAGGGAACTGTTTAATTTCCCTGGTACCTGGGTAGAGATTTGCGGGCTGGTTAGAAATGTTGTCAGACTTTTTCCACTGCTGCAAAAGATCACCAGGTCACATGACTTTAAAAACATTGCAGGACTGAGCTTGCTGCAAAAAGACTGCCCACTTGCGCTCCTGTTATAAGAAGTAGGCCTTTCCCTTTCTAGCATTTTATATGAATTATATATTCACTGAATTTACTGCACAAATGTGCAATATCATGCTATGTATCGTTATTGGGATGTGAAATTACCTATATTGGTTGTATCGGTCATATCGCACAGCTCTAGCATTAGTTCTGAGAGAACCGGTGGGTTCAGTTAATAAAGCCACAGGTCCGTTCCGTTTCTAACTTTTTTTAAATGTTCCCACTAAATGTTGGAAATCTGATACCAGAGGAAGAGCCTGGCAACTTATACTAGACTTGAAGGATGATGTTGATTTGGTAGTTAGCTCCATTCATACCAATGAGACAATTTCATACTTTGAGAGGAAAATGCAGAGCACCGATATACTTACCAAGAACTTTTCCCAGAGAGAAGACTGCTGCCAAAATCAGCATCTGGAACATTCGCCATATTGGTCCACTTTTTGGACAATGAGATTCTAGGCCAAACATATTTTTTTGAAACGAGTTGTTAGGAACTGTGGGATTGATCAATGTAGCAGAGGATCTGCTACATTGCTAGCTGATTCATCCTCATGTTCAAAAAGCAGCAGCAGAGCTGCCACAGGGGAGAACACACGTGGGAAGCAGGCACAAATGAGACTGGAGAGGACACAGCACAGATCTTTGAGCTGAGCAAGAAACCTGAGTGTAGGGCAATTTGTTTGCTCACATGTGGGAAGGTGGTGGACGACAAGTTTTTTGACTGTCGAGTTAACTTTTCCAGAAGGTTCAATTCTTACCAACTCAATTATTCAGTAGTAAGGGGGCACTGCACTAATCTTGGTATTTTCAATTCTATCTGGAATGTGTCTTACCTCACTCACTGCAGCTCATGTGGTGGGCCCACTTCATGCAGCCTAATGATTTGGACCTTAGGACAAAAAACTAAATGACATATATAACTTTTTCTGTACACCTTGTACTGCTTCACAGCTCAGCTGACATCTTCTATTCTGTATCTAAGGTCCTCCGTTTCCCTCCCTCTGCTGGAGGATGGTGGAGATGCATAGTCTCAAGATTGGAGAAGTTTTAAGTTACGTAAAGGTGTGTTTGGTTATGGGGGTCATACTTAGAACAAGTAAATCTAATCTGAACTACCATAAAATTGTAAATGGTCTATATTTAAATAGCACTTTTCTAGTCTTTAAGATCACTCAAAGCGCTTTACAGTAGAAGTTATTGCCATTCACCCATTCACACGATGCATCTATGGGCAACATTTTATCTATTAGGGGATATTTGGGTTCAGTATCGGTATAGGCCTAAGGAATCTTCTGCATGCAGTTAAGAACTAACCGCGACCTTCTGGTTAGAGGATGACAACTCTAACCCCTCAGCCACAGTCCAGGGCAGGAACTCTGTCTTATGATGAAGGTGTGTGACGGCCTCAGTGGTGGAGGCTTTAAAGCAGACCTATGGGATCTACTAATGCTCGTCCATTGTCCTCTTGACTGACCTCTAATATTGGTATTTTGTGTTTTACGTTCATAAACACACCCCTACTCACACACAAAGACACTGCAGATATACTGACCTGCTCTTAGAAACACCTATTGCATTCATCGCAGAACTACATTATCCCAAAATTAAGCCAAAATATCCTGAATAGGAATGCTGCCATCTGGTTAAACATCAGTGGGAGAATAAAAACCTAAATTTATGGAAATGATTTTTGAGAAAAATACATTTGATGTGTACTTTGTAGAGATGAGCCGGATACTCGGCTGAAACGAGTATCCGGTACGGATAAAGCACTTTTGCCGAGCACGAGTATTATACGAGTTCTACGAGTCAATATCTGTGCTCGGGCTGAATGAAAATCCTCACACAGCGTCACAGCGCTCCTCCCCTTCACACACCGCTCTGCTCACTCACTCACAGAACAGCTCTCTGTCTCTCAGTCACTCAGGTTCGCGGGTCTTTCCCGTTAACGTTTAGGGTTTATTCAGCTTGATGTTTGTTTTTATTTCAGTTTGTACTTACTTATTAACCAGTAGAGTTCTGTTAAACGTGGGTTCGTTCAGACGTGGTGCTGGTAGAAAGCGACTCGCGTTGCGTCTCTGCCTGTCGGAGAATTTTTTTTAAACAGTTATTTTTTTTTACTTCACGCATTGAGTGTCTGACTACTCTCTCTCTCTCTCTCTCTCTCTCTACTCCTCTCTCTCTCTCTCTCTCTCTACTCTCTCTCTCTCTCTCTCTCTCATCTCTCTCTCTCTCTCTCTCTCACTCTCTCTCTCTCTCTCTCTCTCTCTCTCTCTCTCTCTCCGTCAAACCGTCAGTTGGCTCTATAACCAGTTTTATTTTACTTCACGCACTGAGTGTCTGACACTTTCTAGGTAGTGGTGGTATAAAAAATATGACAAATTAAGCTACACACACATACACACACTCCCCCTCTCTCTCTCTCTGTCTCTCTCTTACTCACTCACTCATACACACACTCACACACACACACACACACACACCTGGTGTGGAAAACATTTAAAAAAAATAAAAATAAAAAAAACATAATTCATATGGTTAACAGATACAGATACAGATAATGCCATACTCGCTCATCCCTACATCAGACCCTCGTTTTCTTTTAGTTTTGGAACAACGCCTGAAGCCTTTTGTATCCGGAAGCCTTTATGACTCTATTATCAGCACTTGTATAACAGTGTAAAAGAACAAGTTGAGATGTTTTACTGTTAACAATTAATTCTTAATTCAATTAATTCTTAATTCAATTAATTAACCCTGTGGCGCACATCAACGTGCGGCGCACATCATCAAGGGGCGCACATCACCGTGCAGCGCACATCATCAAGCGGCGCACATCACCGTGCAGCGCACATCATCAAGCGGCGCACATCACCGTGCAGCGCACATCATCAAGGGGGGCACATCATCGTGCGGCGCACATCGTCCTTCGGCGCACATCACCATGCAGCGCACATCATCGCGCTGCGCACATCACCCTGGGGCGCACATCACCGTGTGGCGCACATCACCGTGTGGCGCACATCACCGTGCGGCGCACATCATCAAGGGGCGCACATTATCCTTCAGGTCACATCATCACATCACATTCATCACCCACATCATCACATCAATCTGCGGTGCACATCACCGTGTGGCGCACATCACCTTGCGGCGCACATCACCGTGTGGCGCACATTGGCCTGCGGCGCACATTACCCTGCGGCGCACATCACCGTGCAGCGCACATCATCAAGCGGCGCACATCACCGTGCGGCGCACATCATCAAGCGGCGCACATCACCGTGCGGCGCACATCATCAAGGGGCGCACATCACCGTGCAGCGCACATCATCAAGGGGCGCACATCATCGCGCTGCGCACATCATCAAGCGGCGCACATCACCGTGCGGCGCACATCATCAAGCGGCGCACATTATCCTTCAGGTCACATCATCACATCAATCTGTGGCGCACATCAGCCTGAGGCTGAATGAAAACCCTCACACAGCGTCACAGCGCTCCTCCCCTTCACACACCGCTCTGCTCACTCACTCACAGAACAGCTCTCTGTCTCTCAGTCACTCAGGTTCGCGGGTCTTTTCCGTTAACGTTGAGGGTTTCTTCAGCGGCGCACATCACCGTGTGGCTCACATCAGCCTGCCACATATCACCCTGTGGCGCACGTCACCGTGCTGCGCACATCATCGTGCGGCGCACATCACCGTGCGGCGCACATCATCAAGGGGCGCACATCATCGTGCAGCGCACATCACCGTGCAGCGCACATCATCAAGGGGCGCACATCACCGTGCGGCGCACATCATCAAGCGGCGCACATCATCGTGCGGCGCACATCATCGTGCAGCGCACATCACCGTGCAGCGCACATCATCAAGGGGCGCACATCACCGTGCGGCGCACATCATCAAGGGGCGCACATCATCGTGCGGCGCACATCACCGTGCGGCGCACATCATCAAGCGGCACATCATCAAGCGGCGCACATCATCAAGGGGCGCACATTATCCTTCAGGTCACATCATCACATCACATTCATCGCCCACATCATCACATCAATCTGTGGCGCACATCCCCGTGTGGCGCACATCAGCCTGCCGCATATCACCCTGTGGCGCACGTCACCATGCTGCGCACATCATCAAGGGGCGAACATCACCGTGCGGCACACATCATCAAGGGGCGCACATTATCCTTCAGGTCACATCATCACATCATCGTGCGGCGCACATCACCCTGTGGCGCACATCACCGTGCGGCGCACATCATCGTGTGGCGCACATCACCGTGCGGCGCACATCACCCTGTGGCGCACATCACCGTGCGGCGCACATCATCAAGGGGCGCACATCATCGTGCTGCGCACATCATCAAGCGGCGCACATCACCGTGCGGCGTACATCATCAAGGGGCGCACATCATCGTGCAGCGCACATCACTGTGCAGCGCACATCATCAAGGGGCGCACATCATCGCGCTGCGCACATCATCACATCAATCTGCGGTGCACATCACCGTGTGGCGCACATCACCGTGTGGCGCACATTGGCCTGCGGCGCACATTACCCTGCGGCGCACATTACCCTGCGGCGCACATCACCGTGCAGCGCACATCATCAAGCGGCGCACATCACCGTGCGGCGCACATCATCAAGCGGCGCACATCATCAAGGGGCGCACATCATCGTGCAGCGCACATCATCAAGGGGCGCACATCATCGTGCGGCGCACATCACCGTGCAGCGCACATCATCAAGGGGCGCACATTATCCTTCAGGTCACATCATCACATCACATTCATCGCCCACATCATCACATCAATCTGTGGCGCACATCCCCGCGTGGCGCACATCACCCTGCGGCGCATATCACCCTGCGGAGCACATCATGGGAGGAGAAGAAGAAGAAGAATGTTCTCCAAAGAAGCTGGAGAAGTTCAGGGTTACTTACTTCCAAAGATTTAAACATTATGTTTCCAGAACTGAGCTCACTGAGGATAAGGTTCTCTCCAATGTTCTCCCTGATCCGAACCCCAAGGAGTCGGAGCTGCCTGAGAAGACAGAGAAACCAAAGAATGATTCATTGTGATAGAGAGTCCGCAACATTGTGGGGTTGTGTAGGAGGCAGAAGAAGTCAGCGGCGCCAACATCCCCCAGCAACTGAGCTGACTTCACCTTCTTCTCCTGCTGTGAGGTTAATGGAGGGATTTACAATTTGATTTCAAAACATCATAAAAAATTATAATGTCCTCACATTGATAGTTTCACACCAAATAAAACGATAAAAAAACAAATTGTCTTGCATATGTTGATGTAGTTAAGATAAGGTAAGATAAAACGTACCTTAATTTATCATCTGTAGAGGAAATTCACAAATGACACAGCAGCACAAGAAAGTGCATCAGATACATCCTCCTGCAGAGCCGGAGAACGTTTCCAGATGTACAATTGAAAAAGAAATGGAACCACAGTTTAGGCCTGTGCATGCACCACCAGTTTGGTTCTCGTGGTTTTCCAGGTATGCATATTTCAGACTCTATATATATTACATTTTATTCTCTTGTATAAAGTGTTGTGAATATAGATTTTTTTATCAATATAAACATTGATTAAGTTTACACAGCCATATCCCTACATAATAAACATTAATCAGCTGTATGTCTGCACACATGCAAATACAAATATACAGAAACTATAACTATATAGATATTGATATAGATAGTGTTTTTTTGTATTATTTATACCGATTTTGTGTGTTTTTCAAGGAAACATAAACTTGAAGAGCTTTTGTTGACCTTTTTTCAGGCACAGCCATGGAAGTCTGAGTGGAGATATAGAGTGCTACTTAAAGCTGTTCACTATGCAACCAGTATATTTATTTGTCTGTGATAGAGTGATGGAATTAATATTCTGCCTTGATGATGTTAGAATGAATACTAGATGTTCAGTTTACTTCTCTAAGTGTGTTTCAAACTCGTGCATGCGTAGGTCTAAAAGGGTGGATAACAGGGGCTCTCCATCGCTGCAGGTCGATGTTAATAAAGAAAGTAGCAGCTCAAGTGGAAAATATAGTAAGGAAAAAAATATGAGTAAATATAGAAATATATACAAAAGTAGGGATAATTCTATATATACACAAGGCTATTTAAAAAAAAAGGCAATATAGAGATGGGATCAGAGTTGTCCATTCTTTGGACTGAGGTGCGGTGGGACGATCCTCTTAAAGGTGACATTAAAAACACCAGTCCGAAGTTGTTTGCAGCACTGGGACGCTCTGTCTAGGGCACAGGGACGATGCAGGATATCTTCAAGATCTTGGGCAGCCTCAGCGAGAGATTGTACAGACGTGAGCATTCGCCAGTGACTCCTGACAATGGTCTCTGCCCACAACCTTAAAACAGCACACATCACAAGGTGGACACGTGTTGCCAACTAGTGACACAATCCACCCTCAGCCGCTGTAAACACACACACAGCCTCATAGCTGGTGCTGTGACAGCTTCTATAGCATCCGCTGTCCGGTTGCAGCACGAGCTTAACCCTCACATGCTGTGCTCGTGTATCAGGCCCACCACCGGCGTTTATATGGACAAGTAAACAGTGAAGAGAAAAACAGAGAAACCCTCTCCATTAACCGTAAACGTATACTAAATGACACTCACACTAGCTAACACTGTTGTTAACTTCACCGCCTCAGTGTTTTCAGCTCTGAATTAAAAACATTTACAGCAGTTTACCAGATACGGTGGCCCTGAGAGCTCAACGAACAGGAACTTAAAAAAACACATGCAAGTGGACAAAACACAAGCAAAGTAAGAAAACATCTTCATCAATTTCACCACACAACACAACACATTACTGAAATGTGCAGCAAGTAGACAAACGGCCAGCAAATAGTGTGTGCAGGGGTAGGAAACCTTTACTGTCAAAAGAGCAATTTTGCCCCCTCTTCTGAGCAAGTGGGCGGGGTTGGAGCCCCAGGACCCGGGGCCGGTGTGTGTTAGTGCGCTATTTTGGAGCACACACACACTCGCCCGCTCCTGGTATTTCATCATGGCCTGATACGATGATGATTTAAAAAATTAATGTGACGTAGAACCGGATTTGTATGATGTATTGGACGTTTTTGTGTCTCCTGTGGCAGCAGTGTCCATCACTTTTAGCTGTCCTCTGGTTACACTTCTGATGTTGTTTCTCTATTTGCTGCACATTTCTTTATTTGCTGTGTGTTTCTTTATTTGCTGCGCATTTCTGTAATGTGTTTTGTTGTGTAATGAAATTTATGTTTTCTTACTTTGCTTGTGTTCTGTCCTCTGGCATGTGTTTTCGTAGGTTGCTGTGCGTTAAGCTCTCAGGGCAACCATAACCAGGGGATTAAACCAGTTCTTTCAGGGAGCTGCGGTGTTTTTAAAACGTGCCTCAGCTGTCTGCCGTATTTCTGCTCTTTGGAGGCTTGTGTTGCTGCCATGGTTTCTTTACGACTGAGATATATTGTTGATGCATTTGAACTTCCCCGATAGCAGATTCGACACAAAAAGGTCCAGCAAGGAATCAAGACTAGCACTTTCTACACAAACTCTCACCGAGATAGGAACAGAGGGTAATAAACTGAAATATTATAATTAGGGCCCGAGCACCGAACTGAGGGAAGCCATATTGAAATTTAAACCGTTTTTTTTTAATTAGGGCCTTAGCACCTATTGAATTGTAAAGATTTGTCTTATTATTATTTGCCTCTAGGGGGCTTTTTCAGGGCCTAGATATGCTCAAAAAGTAATGAAGCTTTGCAGGAAATTCAAGGTCTACGGATATTCTGCGGTGTTCTGCAGTAATTTGAATTGGGCGAGGCAAAATGGCTCAACCCTGCCCCTGGAACCAGCCCCTAGGTTTCCCTTTGACCGATCTTCACCAAAATTGGAACACAGGTGTATCGTGACCAGTCATAAAAAAAAGTCTTATGAATTATAAAAAACGCCACAGGAAGCCCGCCATTTTGGCTTTAGTGGCCATTTTGGCCATATTCCACATTTTTCTTTGTCATAGGCTACTTGTCCCAGGGCTTTCCTTAGATCAACTTCAAATTTAGATGAGTGTCATCACAACAAGCCGGAGATACAAACTGACCCAAAGATCAATTTTTCGTCACAAGGTGTGACCGTGGCGTGGCGTCAAAGTTTGGTTACACGCCATCAAAACACGAGGTTCTGTATCTCGAACATACATGGTCCAATCAAGTCCAAACTAGACATGTAAGACAAGAGTCTTGGCCTGATGACATCTACACAGAAATCATGACTTAAAATCACAGCGCCACCTGCTGGCTACAGGAAGTGAAATGTTTTAAACTTTGATGAACTCTTTCCTGGCTGCTTTACAATACACAGCTCAAAAGAGCTCAGTCAAGTCATTGGTTGATGGTCATTATTGTGATATTACCTCAAACCGTGTAAACATTGATGTGCGGCGAAGGATCTACATACGACAAAGTACACAATGTTGTCATAACTCCACTGTGCATTGTCCTATCACTACCAAACTTCTGTCTCCTGATTAGAGTCCAAGCTTGAACAGTTCTATGTGTCAATATTTCCTCAGTGTCATAGCGCCCTCTACTGATTCGCCATGAAACAGGAAGTACTTTGTTAATCCACTCTGGATTATCCAACCGGCTCAGAACTACTGACCTATGATCCCAATCCTGACCTGAACAGCTCCATATATAAATATTAGTTCAGGGTCATAGCGCCACCTACTGATCAGTGTGAAAATGAAGTTGCGGTAACATTGTCAAATTGTCTCAAAATTGCTCACGCTACATCAGAGCACCTACTTGAACAGATCTATATGTTGATATGTAATAATAGTGATTGCGCCACCTTCTGGAAACAGGAAGTAAGTTTTGTTTTACCAATATCATTCGATTTACATAACATTTTCACAGTGATGTGCTATTTGATAGCGTGGACCGTAATGAGCAATTAGCAGGCAAGGATCGACATCGCGTGACGGACGCAGGAACTGAAGCGTTTATCCTTGCCGCTGTGCGCAAAACGTAACGCGGAGACTTGCGCTTGGTCATCGATTGCTCTCTCCTACGGCCGCAACAGGCTTCAACGTGCTTGTGCTGGGGCCCGTCAGTGCTACAACGTAGCCCTAGTTTGTTATTATGCCACATGTTATTAAGCACATGAAAAAACGCATCTGTGACAAAAGATGGCAATCAAAAACATTCATTGAAATAATGCAAAATAAACTGAGCATTGACATATTTTTTGTTTTCAGTCTGGCAAAAGTGAGCAGTTTCCATGTTGAAAAACATAGCCCCATATTCTCTGAAACAATCCTGCCCAGTTTGATCTGAAACGTCTGTACTAAGGGCAAACATCAGTTTTTTTTTATCTTTTCTTAACATAGACCTTCAGACAGAGAAAAAATAAAATCCAAGGCATGGCTTTATATACATTTTCATACAGCATGTACACACACAAGAAAAAAGTTAAACAAAGCAGGTAACACAAAAAAACTGTCAATCCAAGCTAAAAAAAACACCAGTGACTATGAAGCATGATTATACCAGAACAGTACAATATTTTTTGCAATGCTTATGCTGAGAAACAGCAGGATTTATTGGGGTCAAACATGCAGGCACAGGCCTGAGGTCAGAGTGAGGAGAGGGGGAGAGTCTCCTGGCTGGCCACTTCACTTCCACTTGAGTCTAATTTAGTGAGAAGTTTTTTCCAAAGTTTAATTTCATGACATGATTTTTTTGAACATGTTAGATGTTCTCTTCTTTTATTTCAAGGCCATAATTCTTTGATCACTTTTGGTTTCAATGTTGAATTACAACTTTCATTTAACAAATATAATTTCAATAATTTAATAATACAACTGGATGGTTTGCTCTGCCTTATCGCAATACTGAGATGGATGTTTCTAGTTTCAAATTATTTGAGATGTTTATTGACAGTAGCCAAGCTGATAGTTATGGCAGAAAAGTCCATAGTCAATTTAACTAAATTGTGCCTCATCTCGCTGCTATCTCTTACACACTATGTAGTCACCATGTGAATTTCCAACCATATACCTATAGTGAGGTGAAGTAAGGCAAACCCAGAGCTGTTGCTGTTGATGAGGTGAAGGAAGGTGCTGGGGTGACAGATACACTGATGGTAACTGGTAAATGAGGCATTGCATTCATATCGACATAACTTCAGACTTTGAGGCATATCAGTGACTTACAGACATGGATACAGTTGACAAAGGTAATAGCGGAGGCAAATTTGGCAGCCCACCTCTCTTTATTATCGAGTTACACACAGGGGCTTTTAAAGCTACACATTTTGTGGCTGGCTTTGGGGACTGATTTGCCAACAGAGAGAAAGCATCGCTGAGAACATCAACATCAACAAGGTGTTTATGATGAGTGTTTTTTTGACATACAGCAGAATCTCTGGTGAAGTTTGTAGGACAAGCAATTATAAAAAACTTTGGAGAGAATGTTGACATATAACATGACTACCATCACCCTTTCCGTTTAGAATACCTCCTATATACTATATAGCGATAATGAACAGCTTCACAAGTATTACTTTCAGTGTGCATGTATTAGAATGGTGGTGTACATTATGACTGGTTTTACGGACATTGTTTTGAAAGGAGAGTTTTGGTGTCCTGCAACATTACTATTGGGATATGCCAATCTTTGTTGTGGGCAGCTATGCTTGCGAAACACATGACTCATTGGATGTGCTCAGGAATTCTGCAGCTTGGTAGGTGATATAAAAGTGTATTTTACCATGGAAAAAATGATATTGACAGTGTCATCTACTTTATAACAGGAGTTCAGATTTCACTGTTGAGGCCCCACCTGTAGTTTGGTTGATTCAGTTTTCACCCAATGACTCATTCCTGACATTATAATTGAACTAGGAGAAGTAAACATGATGCCTTATGAACAGATCAGTGAGCCATTGATTGGACAGTTTGGCTGATCTCCTCCTGCATTATCATCAGAGCAAGATGGACCCACAAATGACAAAAATATCTGGATTACAGAAACCTGATGTGTATTCAATTTGCATTGACCTTGAATGAGGGAGACTGTAACTGGACTGCGTTGTTCAGACAACTTGAATCAGGGAAATTATCACATGATCAGGGTCAAACCTTTCTGAATTTTGGGAGGCTGGTAGTCATACACATTTAAGAGCAGTTTATCTTTAAATGTCATGCTATTTTCATCACATATCTACTATGTCAGACTGACCAGAAGCTAAGTGGACCAAACAAGTAAAGTGAATCACTAAAGTAGAGCCTTAAGTGATCCATTACATTGTAAACAATATTTTGTAGATTTAACCAAATTGTGAATGAATTCTGAATATATTGTCAGTGTAGTATATCATCATTGGACACTAAAACTCTCCAGTGCAATGTTGAATTGCTTAAAATTAACAGGTTGATAAGAACATTGTTAATAAATTGGCCGGTTAGCACAAATACCTTAATGCTTTATGGATGTTTGAGATATTACATTTTATATCATGTGTCTATCTGTCTTACCCTCTCACTGCCTCTTTTTTTCTTTGTCACTCAATCTTCACACACTTTAAAGCCTTAAATTAGCAATTTTGATATCTATATTACCACAAATTAAAACTTATTGAAAGCTAGCTTGCCACCACTCATGTTTCATGTTTCTCCGAACCTTGCAATGTCATAGTTAACAGCTTGATTCATTACCAATGTAGTGAGTCTTTGGGACTCACTGAATAAGTAGTGACTTGATCAATTATTCATTTAACAGTCACCTATAAGAAATATCTAGTAGCTTCACAAAGCTGTCTTTCCAAAGTGCTTTCTAGTTTTTGACAGATAGAGTTCCATATCTGTTTTTCTAAGAGTGCAGGACCTTTTCCAAGTTTGTTTAATACGAGATCTGAACACTATGTCTGGCATTTTCTAAAGTGGACTTTTTGACTTGTCATTGCAAGAAAAGCACAAGTGGAACTTATACCTGTTGCTCAGTCCAACAACTGGACAACTGCCTTGTAATTCAGAAGGGGACAAATCGCACTATACTTTAGCTCTATTACTCTAGTATGATGTACTGATGATGCTTCTAACACACAACAGACGCAAACTCTCGCAAAAAGTGGAGCCATACAAGTAGAAGACGATGAAGAATATCAAGCAAGTTCGTGGTGTCCATGTGCTGTATACAAAATCACCTGAACTCCACAGCAGAAGGAACGTGTTACTTACTGCCTCTGCCTCCAGCCCCACCCCTCACCTGAATCCCGCATACGATTTTTTGCTGTTGTTAACGGGTCTGAGGAGAGAACTCCCACTGCACTGATCATGTATGAAAGGCTAATCGCGGAGATAGTCTGAACACAAATTTGTCTTAAGACAGCTTTGAACAAGTTAACAAACAAATTTTAAAAACATGTTTTCACCTGGATATTATGAATCATTAGCTGGATTAGTACACTGACAGGAAAATGTTTAATTCAATCCATTTAAAACTGAATCAACAAAACACTAGAAAAAATTACCCAAAAGTGAGGGGTCTGAATTCTTCCTGAAGCCACTATATTTAGATGATGTCTCTATTTACAGTCCCACTTCAAATGCTTTGAATGGTCACCCATTTCTCCAACTGGGGAAACAGCCGTGAATGTGCAAAGAATCAGGGCTATCACCTCACAGAACGCATCAGAGATGTGGGCAATGATTGTATTTTGAAACTAATTTAGAAACCAGCCTGCAACTAAAATTAAATAGTCTGTATTTATATTGCGCTTCTCTATTTTTGCGCATTAAAGTACCGTTTTTGTAATTTACCCATTCACACACAAATTCATACAGGGCGACTATTGCAACACTTTCTCTATGAAATGGGGCAGTTTTGGGGCGCAGTATCTTGCCCAAGGACACTTTGGCATGCGGAATGGGGAAGGCTGGGATCGCAGTGCCAACCCTCTGTTAGAGACTGACCACTCTACACCCCTCTGCCCCTGTCTGACCAGCCAAAATGTACCCTTTGAGAAAGGCCTGTAATCCATTATAGTGAAGATGTGGTTTTATGGGTCCTAGGACTTATGTGTCTGTCGGTTCAAACTGTATCCATAGGGAAACTGTTTACTTATTTATTTTGTGTATTTGTTTGAATATATGATTATGTTCCTATCCATCCATTCATATTTCCCTACATTTGTTAATCTAGACCTTGGATGAAAAGAGTCTGTTTTTTAATCTATTCATTTATTTCCTCACCTAGTTTGGATAGACCTGCCAGACTTTCTATTTGATCCAGTGTAGCGCTTGTCCTAAACATGTGACACTTTTTGTGTCTCTCTTGCCTGTTTGATACTGTAAAGCCACTTAATGACTCTTGCATTTCGTTCCACAGCTGAGATTCCATACGGAACACGCTCCCCAGCCTCCTCCTCCTCGTCCCCACCCTCGTCCCCGTCTGACAACCCATCTTTGGAGGATTGCCGTGAGCGGTCGCATTCGGAGGAGATCATAGAAGCTGATCGGAAGTTCAGGCTGACAATGTCTGAATTGGCTCGTGCAAAATTCTCTGGACCAACTGCCTCTAGCTCCTCTGGGTCTAGGCCACAGTAGTTAAAAAAGCGTTCCACATCAGCTCCAGCGCGGGCATACCGGTCTGACAGGTCTGATTTAGATCTGTGTAGTGAGGAGCGACAAGCTACAGATGAGCCAAGCTCTACCTCCAGGTGGGGATTGATTGAAGTATTGGAAGGGTCTCCAAGATCACAAGGTAGCGACTGAAGGGTGGTGTTGTCACAGGGTGACGCAGATGGATTTGGTTGAGGGGGACGCAATGACAAGGAAAGTGTGGGAGGAGGAAGGGATGCAGGGTTAGGTTTTGGAGGGAGAGGAGGAGCTGAGGAGCTACTGGATCGGGCAGTGCGAAGTGGCTTGCCATTGCACAGTCGCAAGAGGTCAGAGGAGGAGTGGGAGGTGAGCAGAGGTGGTAGTGGAGAACGTGAGCGATCAACGACTCCCTTGCCTCCTCTTTCGTCCAGGACTCGTCTGCTGAGGTTGAGGTTTCCTCCTGGTTGTGGACTATGACGTCCCCCGCTGTTGATCGGGGGGACCTTCAGGGAATGGGAGAAGGAGCGGAGAGAATGTGAGGTGCTTGGACTGGGACCTGAGTCTGGAGGTCGCTCATTAAGTGTCATTGTAGATCGGTATGTTAATGGGATCCTAGGAATAGAAAGAAGAAAAATAAATAAATGTAATTATGAGGAGGTCATATGCCTTACACATACCCTACACATGTAAAAAAAATGGACAGGGTTACCTCAGAAACCACTAATACTGCCACTGTTAACTTATGTAAATGTTCCTTGAGCTAATGTATGTTGTGATTTGGTGCACGGTAAATACAATTGAATTGAATGATCACGTCTCTTTTAGATCACTGCTCCAGAATCCATCCAGACTTCCCCACACAACAATACATCAACGATTGACCGGATTTCTTAGAGCCAAGATAAATACTTGTTTCATCGGGCCTCATTCATCAATATATTCTTGTGTTGACGCATCCTTAAACTGCAGATATATTTGCAATTCTGTTCTTATTATGATGAATGCCATGTTTTTCCTAATTGGCATAAGTAAATGCCCAACCAATGCCCATAAAAGGCCATGAGACTGCAGCGCTGTGTGCACACAGAAATCACAGAAATTGCAAAGAACATTTGAGAAGTCAGGAATGATTGAACGAAAATAAGCTGTTCCATTTTGCAGTGACAGCAGTGAATATAAAACACGTTCAATGAATGCTGTATCGTGAGAAAGTTGTATTATTGAAAAAAAAATTCATAATAAATATTGCCAACTGCAGAGAGAGGTGGAAGGAAACAAAGAAAAGAAAGATGCAGCACATAATTGAAATCACAGCACTGAACCCTCAACTGAGCGTCTGTGGTTACTCGACCTGGGCCTGATGGGACCTAGTGAGACCGGACATACTTGGCCAGCTTCAGACAAAATGTTTTGAATAATATGCAGGTTTAGGTCCCACTTGGTGCGCAGTGCACACAGGGAGCACTGAACCCACAGACCTGGGTGGGGTGCGCACCGTGTGGTGCAGTTACATCTCCCTACAACTCTCATTTCAGAACAAAAATATACTCTACAGAATTAACAGGCTACAGTGTGTGGACAGAACATTTTAAAGCTGTACGGTTGGTGAATGAGGCCCAATGTCTATTTCAACCCAGAAATGTCTCTCAAATCAAATAAAAACTGACTGTTTTACTGACACATGAAAGCAGCGCATGTGCTTCACATGTATCTACTGCTAGCTGTCTTAGCTTAGTGAGGCTTCAGCAGATGTGGCAGAGGCAGCGAGAGAGTAACAGATACGCATATTCTATTATTGTAACAGTTTCCTACAAAACTGTTACAATAATCTGAATCTAGTAATTTACACAATACATAGGAATTGCAGTGTTTACCCTGATGGCATCCAACTCTTGGCCATTTCCCCCGATGACCTCATCAGTACAGCACTCTTAGCTCCACCTCCTAGTCCTTCAGGTCCAGCGCCCGAAGAGGACGAGGAATTTAGGAGATTTTTGAGTATCTCCAGGTTTAAATTCTCCCGTTTACTGCCGCCACTGCTTGTTGCACATGTGTCAGACTTCGCATTGTTATTCGATGCTTTGAAAGGTATCCCGCCTCCATTTTCTCCTCCACCAATCCCAGAGCCTCTCTTGGACAGCAGTGGGTGACAGACAGTAGGCTTTGCCAGCACCGGTGGTTTGATAGGCTCTTGCTTGGCATTGATAACTTCCTGGCTCTTGACGTACTTGGCTTTGTCAGCTTCTAGTCTCTCAACAGCACTCAGGCGCTTTGGGTTAGATTCCACCTGAGACACAGATTTGGCATAATGTATGTTAATGATTAGAAGCCTCTACCATCTTTTAAACACACATATTCTATCCATACATATCCAGAGCAAAACCAACATGCATCAGGGTAGAGCCATACAACAGCACTAACCAATGACAAATCATGCCAACAGAAGTAGAACACTCTGCTTTACTACTGGAGCTACTCTCATTTATTTCTCGATGGCTCTCATCAGCAAATACCGGTCTGATCTGTTGGATCAGTGTAGGTACTGCTACTGATCTGAGGTTAAATGATCAGGTATCAGTTATAATATAACTGCTCCACATTAAACTCCAAATTGTATATGTTAGTTGACTGGTGGTAGAGTACACAGCTAAAGAAAGAACACCATCATTTGTTGATTATAGTGAGTAATAGAGAAGTGGAAATGCAATCACAAAAGGGCTAAAGCGGACCAGGTCCATGGTAATCTTTAGCAGAGCAGACAGAATTAACTTCAACAAATCCTCTGTTTAGCACTTTGTCTTAGGAGACTGCTCCAAAAATTTAAGAGAACACTTAAATCACACATCAGATCTTGATGAACAAATTATTTAAGTTGAAAATCTTTACTGACGTACATTGTATAATTGTTGAGGTCAAAATGACGTAACAACAGTCAGTGGCAACCCAAATCATCAACCCATTGAGGGCTGTTTTTAAAACCACACCGATAATCAAAGCAAGAAATTGTGATCACAAGCTGATCAATCTTGTGTGAATTTGCAACTCATAATGTGACTTAGAAGTGAGTATGGCCTCAAGACAACATCTGGGCATTCTCCTGAGGACTGTCCTGATGGTGTCCTGGGGGATCTCCTGCCAGACCTTGATCAGGGCATCAGTGAGCTCGTGCACAGTCTGTGGCAGGACTTGGCGGCGTCAGATACACTTATACCTAACGTCCCATAGTTGCTCAATTGGATGTAGGTCAAGGGAACATGAGGGCCAGTCAATGGCCTACACATGCTGGCCACATGAGGCTGGGCATTGTCCTTCACCAAGAGGAACCCAGGGTTCCACACTGCACAAGCATAAGGTCTGACAGTCGATCTGAGGATTTCATCCTGGTACCTAATAGCAGTCAGGTTATCGTTGGCTATGACACATAGATCTGAGCGACCCTCCAAGGATATGCTGTCTGTAACATCATCCATCATGACCGGTTTGTCAGTGGGTCAGTGATGGTCTGGAGAAGCATATCTTTGAGGGTCGCACAAACCTCTGTGTCATAGCCAACAGTAACCTGACCACGGTGTCTCCAGATACTTTCAAGCCTGTCACATTTTTCCCAGTGTGAACCTCCTGTCATCTGTTAAGACAAACCTACCAAGGTGGTGTTCTCTGGCAAATGCTAATCGAGATGCTGGGTGCTCTGAGCACAGGTCCCACTAAAGGACGTCAGGCCACGTGCCACCCTCATGGAGTCTGTTTCTGACAGTTTGGTCACAAACCTGCACACCAGTAAACTGCTGGGGGTCATTTTGTTAGGCTCTGGCAGTGCTCCTCCTGTTCCTCATACCACAAAAGAGCAGTTACTGGTCATGCTTCTTGATTGATGCTCGTCTACGGCCCTGTGCAGCTCTCCTCGTGTACAGGACAAGGAGAGGGCAATTGTCTGTAGACACCACATGAAAAACCGTTTCCTTCTATGGGGTTTTCTTGCTTTGCCTCTCCATTTCACCTGTTGACAATTTCATTTGCACCAAAGCAAGTGAAATTGATTCACAATCACGTTGGCAGATTGATAAAACTGAAGTTTAACTGACATGGTGTTCTACTGTAACGATTAAGTGATTCCTTAATTTTTTGAGCAGTGTATTTTGCATTGCCCCATGGGGTTATAATTCATAAAATATTTGGTTATATTGCATTTTACATTTTTTGTTTGTAATTATAACACATACACAATCAGACAGACAGACGGACAGACAGACAGACAGACAGACAGACAGACAGACAGACAGACAGACAGACAGACAGACAACGAACAGCAGATTCCAGAGTAATTTAACAGTACCTGTCTTCTGAAGTAGTCAGGGCCCTTGTTGAGTATACGGAGCGGTACAGCAGAATGGAAGGCCGACGCGGGGCCAGCAGCCTTGCTATCTGGCAGGTCTTGTGGCAGTGTCTCTGTCGGCATGGCAACAAGGCGACTTGGATGGCCGGCCGTGGTGGCTGGAGGTGTGGGGGGTTCGACGGAGGGCAGGGAAGCCGCAGGACCCCCAAAACATGAAGACTCAAGGTGGAGAAGAGAAAGTTTAGAATGAGATGAAGCTCCTGACCCTCCTCATTGCCTGAGCCAGACTTACTGGTACTCCATTCAAATATTCTACTGCATTGCATGTGAAGGACAGTCTCTTTCTGTTAGCAGCTCTTCACTGGGCTTTGATGAGAGGTCTCTATTAGTCTGTGGTTCTTAGGTTTGGAACTATTCATTAAGCAAGATGGACAGAAAGATTGATGAAGAGGGAGAGGGAGAGCAGTGACACAATGGAAAGGAGGTAAGAGAGTACTGAGAAGTGAGGACAGTGGTGTGGATGAGTGCTTCGACAGGGCCCTAGGAAAGGCAGAGGATGGCAGGAAATTAAAGCCTCACTGCCTCTTCTCAGCCCTGTCAACTCTCTTTTCAGCTCGCCACACAATCTGAAATCAGGAAAGAAAAAAAAAGAGAGAAAGATAAAGCCAATGGGGTTCAATTCAGATTGTGACATCATGCACCAAGCAACCATAGCAGGCATAGCAATATCACACAAACACACTTGAATGCCACAGTACTTATACACACTCATACACACAGGCGGTGTAACATGTCAGTATGTGAATAAAAATAACTGATGCCTTATGGTTATTAATTTAAACTGGAATTACCACACAGTGGTTGTACCAGCCAACCAGTGCAGTTTATTGCAACATATTTCTACACTTTTTCATATAAAGGTCACTATAACCTTACTTTTGACAACTGAAACACAGTAACATGAGTCCACCGTGACCTTGACCTTTGACCTTGGGCTACAAAGAGGAAATCCAAGCTCAAGTTTATGTTTGTACCAAATGTGAAAGAATTCCGTAAAGTCATTTTGGAGATATTAAATTCACAAGGCAAGAAATATGTGTTGTGAGGTCACAGTGATATTTACCTTTGACCTTTCCCTACCAAAATCAAGTGAGTTAGTCATTTAGCCTAAGTGAATGTTTGTGCCAAATGTGAAAGGATTCTTTGATGCCGTTCCAGACATATCACCTTCATAAGGCGAAAAATATGCTTTGTGAGGAACCAGTGACCTTTACCTTTAATATTTGATCACCAAATTCTAATCAGTTCATCACTGAGTCCAAGTGAATGTTTGTACCAGCGTCGAGGCATAAAAATTATTTCTAGGAAGGGGCCTCGTTCATCAAAGAAATTTGTAATTGAGAAAGTTCAGAAGAACATTCAGATTCATGATGTGTTCCTAAACTGCTGAATTGTTCTTATGGTTAATGAATGCGATTGTATTCTCAAATTAAAAGTATCTGCTAGTTATAGGTAGGTAAATGCCTATGTAACAGGTTTGTGTGCACATACAAATTGAAAATAAAATGATACACTGGATGCGTTAGACATTCAGTAAAAGTTACACAGTTGATGACTGGTTTGATCTAAAATCTGAAGTCAACAGAAATAAAGCTTCAGAGATGACCTTTTCGGAGGATCTCTTATGGATAAAGATCCAGACTTTATCCATAAGTTGCCTTTCATACATGAACAACGCAGTGGGAGATTATCTGC
The DNA here is from genome assembly GCA_038501795.1 of Pseudopleuronectes americanus. Taxonomy (NCBI): domain Eukaryota; kingdom Metazoa; phylum Chordata; class Actinopteri; order Pleuronectiformes; family Pleuronectidae; genus Pseudopleuronectes; species Pseudopleuronectes americanus. Next base: position 1,133,229 of record CM076730.1, on the reverse strand, counting down.
TCAGATGAGCTGGCGAGGTGGTGCAGCAGGTAGAGGAAGGTGTTTAAATTGTTTTTGTTTATAGCACATTGACACTGAGGACACACCAGGGAGCCCTGCACAGCTCCTATCCCCCAGGCAGCACAGGAGCACGGACCCAAGGACCCCTGACAGCTCCACTGCACAGGCCAGAGTGCACACAGCCAATCCATAGCACCACCAAGCCTGGGGCAGACACCAAGGGAGCCATGCACAGCTCCACTAAGTCGACTAATAGTGATCATTTTGGGTCTTTTCATACATGATGGACTGTAAAAAGGTTCAGTTTTACAGTTGTACCATCTCTGTCTATAATTTATTGCTCCTCTGTGTCTCTATCATTCGCACTGCGCACTGCCAAACAAATCAAGCAAAACTGAGTGCGCCCCGCCATCTCCTCCGGCTCTCCATACACTGCCTGCTTTTTTTTTATTCTGTTGTTTTTATCCAGTCTGAGTTTACACTTGTCTAATGACATTGTTTGTGTGTTTGCGAGTGTTTGGCTGTCTGTGTTAAGCAAGGAAGAGACAGAGGAAGATATGTAGGAAAACCCCTAACAGTACTCATATTTATTATATATTATTATATTTTGACACAGAGAGAAGTCGAGATATTTGACCTGGACTGTTATCAACAGCACTGTGAGAGATTATCACCCTGAATATTACAGATGAGGTACAAAGAGATTCCATACAATTGTACAATATGTTTATTTCTTTCAGTACATCAGTTCTGGCTGAGGTAACCTAGGATCATCACAGTGTGATGCTTCTACCTGCTTAATACAGAATAAACTGTAAACACCAGTCTTGGCTGCTTAACTTTATACAGCTGATATCACATGTGCCAAAAGGCCAGAAAAGTATTTACAGACTACACACTTTGAAGTGACTTTTTTTTTCATAATTTCTTTTTTTTAGATTGTTTATTTTTTGTCATCACATCACCACATGCATCTCCATTTCACTAAACCTAGGATGGCAGGGATCTTTTTAGAGTATACATAAATGTATTACCCAGTGATACATAATAACAATCATATTGACATACATATTTATACATATTTACATGTGTACAAAACAATCTGACAAATCAAAAACAAAATGATGTGAAACAAATAAAAAGGAAAAAAAAAGACTGTAGAATGCTTTACTTTAGGTAAGGTAGTGCTCCTGTAAGTGACTGTCATGAAGCATCACATTCAAAAAATGTGTATTCACTTACCATTTAGACCATCTCTTTTCAAACAGGTCTAAGTTCCCCCTGATTTTGTGAGTTCGATATTCCATTTGAGATATTTGCTGAACCGTGTCCTGCCATTTCTCTGTTTGGGGACGCTTTCTGGAGCCAATTTCTTTTTATCTGTGCTTATATGTGCAGTATCTTTAACAAGTATTTATCATGTTTTTTTTTACATTTGTCTTCCATTTTGCCAAGCACCCCAAGATTTGTGTTCAGTTGGATAACCCCTTTTAGAATAATATTGATTTCCTCCCTGATTTTATTCCAGAATAATTGTACTGATGGGCGAGACCAAAAAATATGACAAAAATTAGCATCGGATTCGCAACACTCCCTCCAGCAATTTGTTGTTTTTCTTTTAATAATATTTCGGTTGCTGTGTTGAGGTAACAAAGTAGCGTGTTTATATGTTCAATGCATATTCTCTACAGTAAGGAGATACTGTAGTTGTATGAACATACTTCCCATTTTAGATTTGCGCTTGTATCTTGTTGTATATGACTGCTTTCTAAGATAGCATAAACTGATGAGATCATGTGATACTTTAGCATTGTTGGAAATCTTTATTTACAATTGCACAAGTAGCTGTAAATCACTGTTGGTCTTCATTCCTATTATGCTAGTGTGACTGTAACTTCCCATTTGTAGGTAGCAGAAGTAGAAGTAAGAATGTAATAGGTGGCATGTTTTGCCTTTTAAGGTCAGTCCCTTTCTTGCCAAAGTATTAAAAGCTATACCTCGTTTATTTGGTCCAAATTCAGGGTCTTCCTTTATCTCTCTCAGGTCATCTGTCATCTCACAGTATCTCTTAATTCTATTCAACACCTCTAGTGTATTATTGTATTGTCATTCGATGACTGTCTTTACAAAAGGGTATTGTTTATAATGAGACACATGCTCTTCTGTATCAGCCTCCACCTAGCTTCAGAAGTGTCATTAAACCAAGTGCGTATTGATGCCTTTGGGCAATGTAATAATATTACTTTTCTTTCGCTATTATAATTGTAACTTATTTTTAACTCTCGGTTTTTAATCATTCCTTAAAAATGTACTTATCGTTTTATACAAATATTAAAAACCCTTGCACTCCAAAAACAGCGTCTTACTCTCTGTTACACAGGAGGGTACTTCACAACGCGCAAGACATTATTTAGTAATAACATCAACGCATGATAAGAAAAAATAGAGTCAAATAGTCAAACTAATTCAAAACGAGCTGTAAACCTCAGGAATGAAAGCACAACGCACACAGGATCAGGAGCAAATGCGTGCATGCGCGCTGATGCTGGTGCAATGCAATGCCAAACCCCCACCGCAAAAGCAGCACAGCCATGGGTGTCCCGCAGCCAGGAATATGGTGTTCCTGAGCCGGAGCCAGCGCTGTGCCGCCTCACCGGAGCTCTGCTTACATAACCGAGGAGCACACAGCCCCTGCCAGCATCACTAATCAGCTCAACAGACAAACGTTGCGGTGAATCTAAGGTTGCTGCCCGTCTACCACTAATCCGAACAATAGCCATATTTTCGACATGACAGAAAAAATGGAGAAAAACGCAGGTCCGACACAACGTTCAGAGCGTCATTCCGGTGCCAGTCTTTCGAAGTCCAACAGGCGGCCAATTTGGCATCACAGCTGAGGTAATTCGGCGACCTTACCTGAATTTGCTGCTCCTGAAAACAAAGGATGCTGCTGCGGGTTTTCTCCGTTGGATCGGTGCGTCTGCTTGGCCTGTCAGCATCCTGTTCCCAGCCAGCGGCACCACTGTCACGCCGCATGGCAACAAGGATGCATTTCCGGTCACTACTTTCACAGTAACGGTCAAATGTTTGCCACGATTTACTGTAAACGTAGCTTATGTAAAGAGGTGTTTGTAAAAAAAATTCCCATCTAAGTTAAGTTTAGCATATTATAAAAAGAACGCCTGATAAGGTTCATTTGTAAAACAAAAAGGGAATAGGCTTATCGGCGTGTTTTAATTAAACATGCCCAACCACCTGAAACAGTGTTCCTGTTGTGTACTGTTTGTAGTTTAACTATAAAATATGATATACTATATTATATATATATATACAATATAAAGTGTACACTTTTTCAATTCAAAAGTGATGTCTCAAAATGAATGTTAAGATTTAAAAAGAGACATCGATCGAGACTATTTTATAAATAGAAACATAGAGTCGTGTTATTTTAAACACGTAGCATTCGCTTCGCAAGGGTAGTTTGCGCCCTCTTTGGCTTTTATTTTGGAACGTTAAGTCTTTTTCCTGGACAGTGTTGTCCTAACGCTCGCTGCCTTGGTGCAGCTCCCAGCAGCTCAGTCTCCTCACTAAGACACAGGCAGCAGAGCGGGTGTGCAGAGTGCGGCTGAATGTACCCTGACTACGTTCGATAGCAGCTCTGTTCATTTACACAGTCACACGCAGACTCTGTCTATGATCTCATTCAGTATATCTCCGTTAATCGTTGTATATTAAAGAAGTATTCTTCCTTCTAAATGTCAGCCAGCAAGTTCTCCCCTATGAATATGAATGGAGCGCTCCATTCTTTAAAGGGCCAGTGCGTGTCTTGGCTTTAGGTAGGTCGAGATAGACTGCGACTGATCGAAAGGCGTCTACCTGCAGACAGCCACTGACAACAGATTTCTACATCACGTCCTAAACTGTGATTGGGTCTTAAGGCCTAGTATACGGCCAGTTTTAATACTACATGCCTATGTTGCAAGCTGTGGCTGACAGTTTGAAAGATTATCCTGAAATATTTAAGGTAACAAAATCTTTCTTGTAATGTGAGTTTTTTCTGACATTTGTATCTCAAACAGGATCTTAGGAGTGTTATCTCAAGTTCTCAAAGCTTACATATGTATTTTAAAACTGTTGAGGTTTAATAAACATTTTATTTAATCACAGCTTTGACTCTGGTTTTATTTAACAGGTGACGTGAATTTAGCAATATGAATGGATTGCTTGGCCTGGGCTCATTTTAATGGCAACTCTAGTTTACTATACTTTATTGGCGTCTTTGCAAGGTATTTACTGTAAATTCGATATTACTAAGGTCAAAGTCTTTTTTATAAGCTTTTCACTCTTGGTATGACCTTGTGGTCCTCCCGCTTTTGTCTAAATGCATGGGTCTTCCGTGTTTTCCCTGTCAAAGTGTACTGTGGCTTAAGTTTTCTAAATTTAAAAAAAAAGGGAGCTGGGCACCAGACAGGGCTTCTTAACCTGTAAATTAACTAAAATATATCACAATTATCCTAGCTACAAAAAAGCTTCGAAAGAAAAGGAATAAAAAACAATCAGTTCAGTTAATCAATTAATATTCATTTAATATTCAAATCAGAATAACAAAATTATCAAATCAAAGAAGTATGACTAATAAACAAACATCAAAGACTCACATTCACCAAAATATGAAATAATAATTTATTTATTTTTAAAAAACAATTGCCATATCCATTAATCAAACAAATTAAAAAAGGACTCAGATAATTAGTGTTCTGTCAGTAGTCTCTGAGTTCTAATGATGTATGAGTGTTCATGAAAAATGGTTTGTTTGTAGAATTCTCTACAAACAAACCAGTTGAGTTCTTCATAGTGCGATCGGTGGAGAGGGATGTGTGTGTGTGTTTGAGAGAGTGCTTTAATCTCCAGGGAGAGTTAAAGGTGAATTAACCATAGTTAAAGGGAATAGGGGAAGCCAGGAGAGTTTCAGCTTTTTTAGTTAAACAGGGACAGAGAAGATCACGACCCAATCCAAACAGGTCAGACAGATTTTTGATTCAACTTCATCAGGGTTTGCAGGGATCTGCTCATTTGCCTCTTTATCCAAGAGGATTGTGAGAAACAAGCCGGTTCTTGGATCAACTGCCACTATTAACTTAAATATACCACATATGTCAAGAAACTTGTTTATCTACAATTATCTCCTTCATTCGGTTCGTCTCACTTCTCAGTTCTCCTATATGCTGCCTTTGTTTGATTTCCCCCCTCCTTTTTGGTTCTCAGGTAGGTCCAACTTATCATCTACCTAGCCCTTCTACCCTTCCTGTTCAGGTGTAAACGGCCATTCTGTCCATTTAACTAATTTAGTGTATTAAAGATAGTTAACGTAACAACAATGATGGCGAGTGTTTTTCTGTGGATATTGCATGTGCAGCTTTGTAAAGAGCAATGTTTTAGGTCGTCGCACATACAATACAAGGTTATTTAAATAATATTAGCATATGTCAGGCACAAATGTACAGAGCAACATATTAGACATGTATTTTGATCCCAAAACATGTCTCTTTTCTATATGACAGAGTTGAGCCCAGTAAAGCAGCAGAGTGGGCCCAATTTAACTAACATGTTTTTCCATGAAGGTGGATCTGCCTGATGCACTGAAGATGGGCGAACAGAAATTTGAAGAGGCTGCACAGCTTTTGGGAAATCTGTTAATGGAAGGGAAAAGTGAGGGCCTCAAGAACAAGAGATTGACAATTTGGGTCCTTTAAGTTTGCTTTTAGAGCAACTAAGATATGCGATAGTTCTTGAGGTAGGATTCACATACTAAGATGTCCTTGGAAATGTTGTGTTCCCCTTGAAAATTATTTCTGATTCTCTTATTTGCCCAGTAACTCAACGTCAACCAAAGGAAATCTGATCCCAAAAAAGAGATCCCAACAATTGATAAAATAAAATGTTTGTGTTATGCTGTGTTGAATAAAGTGCAACAGAATGTTTGATCGTTGTGTGTTTTGATTTTGTGGAGGCAGCTCGTCAGAGCACCCTCAGCTGAACCAGGGGGAGTTAATTGGCACAGCTGAGTCTAAATTGCCAAATTACTCTACCTGGATTAAAAGGCAGAGAGTTGCCACAAAAGGAAACCAATGAGAAAGAGGCGACTGGACAGAGCTGAGCTGCCACAACCAGCAGAAACTGCTGGCCAATTTACATTTAGTTGTTTTGAATGGACTAAAGATGGCGAAACCTAAGTTGTACGTTTCTGGCTGGGTTTTTGAAGGGACATACCACTGAAGGTGGTCAAGAACAACAGATCCAAAATCCTTTAGGACTTCAAAAGAACAACTACAAATTATGTTTTAGGTGTAATCCAAAGCGATCCCTGTGCTTGTAGGAGCATTAAGAGCAGATCCCAGATCCAACATCTGAAGCCTCTGTCCAGAAGAGTTTATTTCACATGTTTACCAATAAGGCCATCATATTACCAAATTACTACAACAGTACTTTGACTTTTTTTGTTATGTTCATATGTTCAGTATTTGCTCTTTTCTAGATACACGTTTTTGTTATTACAGGTTGAGGGTCTCACTTTTATGTTGGGGTGGACAAAGTATTCAAATCCTTTAATTAAGATATGTGACAATACCCACTGTAAATAATATAAAGATACATTTTATTAAGTTAAATCCGGCATGAAAAAAATCCTACCTGAGTATAAGAACACATGTGTTAGCAGAAAAAGAGCTTTGAATTTCACCCCCCCCACCCACAGTATTAAAGTAATAGTACAAATTTGATCCCTGTGACTGTTTATTAAATATGACATTCAATGATTAATATTGCTATGTATAAGTAATATTTGATTGATTTAGTTTGAAGGTCTAATACTTTCTAACTATTGTCTTCAGTAGGGTTAGGTTTATTGTAAATCTTTTTTACTAAATAAAATAGTAGATTGCTGTATATCATATTTCAAGAAATCCCATTGTATTGACAGGTAAATGGTGAATGGTTTGTTATTTATAAATATTTTTTAAACTTGTTAATGCTTGTTTGAATAGATTATTCTGTTCTTAGGTTTAACACGTTATTTGAGTTGAGCCATTAGTATTTGAGTATATCTAGATTTAAATATCTCCATGCATCAGTTAAACTTTGTACGTGGCTCGAAGGACTTTTATCATAAAATGTCTCATGAACTAAGTGGAGCTTACCTCCAATACGATCTGTCCTTGAACGTTTTCATTAGGATGGCGACCCCTGCTGAGCATGAAGAGACATGACATGACATGCGGCAGTGGCTGAGGGGTAGAGTGGTCGTCCTCCAACCTGAAGGTCGGCAGTTCGATCCCCAGTCTGACCCATCTGCATGCCGAAGTGTCTTTGGGCAAGATGCTGCACCCCGAATGGCCCCTCATAGAATAACAAAGTGCTGCTAAAAGATTCACTGTATGAATGGGTGTGTGAATAGGTGAATGTACTGTAAAGCGCTTTGAGTGGTCATCAAGACTAGAAAAGCGCTATATAAATACAAACCATGACTGAAATAAGTTTCTTCTCCCAATTGTTTGGCCCAAAACACAGTATCTTAAATTTTCCAAAGATTATCTTGCTGAAAAACAAGATAAGAGAGGTTCAGCAAACTGGTTGTTGTTAGAATTACATTTTATCAAATCTAACATTAACAATTATCAAGACAACCATAAAAATACATGAAACATTAATGATGCCAGGGAATCATGACGAGCAGAAATTAACCAGTGAAAATATCATAGAGGGAATATAAATTCAGTGCCTTCACAGCTTTTTTTGTTTGAGTACTTTCTTATTGAATTGATATATATTGTTGGACTTCATTTACAAAAACTAAAATGAAAAGTTCATAATTTGCAAAATGTAGATCGGTGGATTGATGAATTTGACAGTAGTAGGATCAATTTAATGATGCAATATTGATATATTTTGTAAGGCAGGGGTTTGTGGTAAAGCCAACATCTTTCCAAAAAGCAGAAGAGTGTGGATGAGGGGTTAGAGCGGTCGTCCCCTAACCAGAATGCTGGTGGTTTGATCCCAGTCATCCCTATTTGCATTGCTAAAGTGTCCTCGGGCAATCTTATAGAAAAAAGTGCTGTTTGAACTGTATGAATGTGTATGCGAAACCATTTTACAAGACCAAAATAAGAGTTATGTTAATTAAGTCATTCCTAGTATGGCATTATACTATACATCATAATTGAAAATTTGAGTAACCAGAAAAATACCATGGACAAAGCAATTTTTCAAGAATAATGATTTGTGATTATATATTATGTCTCTAATATTTGTGTTTGCTAAGACCAAAAAGGGAGCATTTCTTTATTAAGCTGGGGTCATTTTAAGATAATTTTCAACAATATAGTTGCACAGCAAAACAAAACGAAGGCCTGCAAGTCGAGTAATAAACATTTACATAAAATGCAATTGGGAATAAAGTTTCAAATTGATGTCTGATCTCAAATAGAATTGGTTACATCAAATTTATTTTGAAACGTTGTTAAGGGGGGGACTTATTATGATATATTTTTCAGCTATTGAGATACCTTTCAAGGGACTCAGTTTAATATAATCAGAAAGTTGTTGAGCACTGTTACGTTCCCGGACAATGCTCGCTGATTATGTCTCAGGATTCAGCTGATGTCTTCAGTCGGCTATGACTTATTCCAATGAAGTTTGAACCAGAAGGACTACTTGCAGTTTCCAGTAGGTGTGGCTGTCGAGCCATTCTGCCTCAGCTGCCGAATAGTGTTGTTATCACATAGTGACGCTTAGTGTACATGTTCATATTCAGGCAGATTGGAGCATGTCCAATGACGTTACATACACTTCCTGTTTGTGGCGTTCCATCGAAATGTACACCATCGTCATTCAACATAGAGGCTTAAGCTTCATGATATGGCTTTACCAGCATCTCAAGGTTTCCTTGATCCATTTTGAGGTGGATCAATGATAAATGTAGGTGAACAGGAAGACCCTCAATTAAAATATGTAAGGGGGTGCTATCAAGACATATTTGGGAGTATTTTTACAACAAAATAATGCATTAAAATACACAAATTTTCCTTTGGTAAAATTACAAAGGCACTTCTCTCATCAGAAGATTACAAATAAAAACTCTACTAAAGAAAATAGGTCCTTGCCATTGATCGGGCCTGATTACCCAGGTGAAAGGAATAATGGGAACAGATGAATAAAGAAAAACAATAGTTTATTAACAATTAACTGCAAACTACTTTCTAAAAAGGAAAGCCATACTGACTAACAGCAGTAACAACTTAACTCAAAAGACCACAATATAAAACCCGATGTGTCTTTGACCTTTTGGCTTGGCAGTGAACAGTTTGTTAAATGTTGTAGCCTATTAATGTTGCCTTTCAAAAAACGTGATCAGCCTTGCATCTTCTTGAATGTTTAAGTATACTGCATATACAAACATGCTGTATACATTATGGGCAGAGTGTGTTTAACTTATGTGTTTCTTTGAGTGACTATGTATGTGTATGGTAGCAAAATCCCTACAAACAGTCACGTCTTTAACAGCTAGATGGAGCTTTTCCCAGATGACACACATTGCTGCAATGTTCCCACACAGTTGCTTGCTCAAGGCCAGTATTTTTGTCTAAATAGATCCCACATGTTTAGTGCAGCTCTCTCTTGACCTGAATACTTAAACAGCTTGAAAAAACAGGCATCACCTATTCCCATAAGAATCCAAAATACACAGTGCTTTAGCTGTGGTATTTCATTTACTTCAGTGCCACATTCCTTGGCTTTGTTCCATGCTCTGCTGCCCCATGGGATAATAGATGCAGGGCAGAGGGAAGGGAGAATGTGTTCACTTAAAGGAATAATTTTTGAAGGAGTTAAATGTTATATTTATTTAACTTGAAAAATTGAGACAAGTTAATATCTTTGTAGATATGATAATGAAATTGCCAAAGAGAGTGGGGCAATACTGAAAGCTTCTGACAAAAGTTGCATGCTGCGGCTGGAAACCAGGTTGAAAAGAGCTGCATTTGTGCGAAAGCTACTTCTACAGCTGACTTCTGAGTTCTCCCTCCCACCGAGGAGGAATCAACCACTTGGTTCTTGTCAGGGTGTGTTTAACTATTGAGAACTATTTACTCATGTTTCTGTAGGTTTAAGCATTGGTCCTGTCACAGAGTGACTCTGTCCAACATTTAAAGGGTTGTGGTGAGTCAGCACATTAACATTCATACTCTTAGCCATGATGAGTTGAAACTGAACAAGTTGTTGTTCAACACCCCATCATCAGACAAGCATGTGGGAGGATCAGCAAGCAGAACAAGGCGGATCCCATTCCCCCTGTTCCCCCATTTATTGCTCCCACACTCTTAACGCAAACCACATGTCATTTGAGCGGCTACATACTGGTGGAATATCTGATCTACAGCTGCTTGTTCTGGGGTGAGATTGTTTGATCACGATCAAGGACTGAAGGAGAACAGACCTGGGTTGTACTAACATGGCATCTCTGAAAACTGTCCTTTTCCTGGGAGTTTGTCTTTCTGACTGGATCGTCATTACTGAAGGTAAAACTACATGACGGATAGATAGAGGGATTGAAAGATAGATACGATAGATAGATCATGTTGATTGAGGATTATGTTATATCTTTTCAGGCAGAGGTAGGCCTGTGTCAGGTGATACACAACCATACAAAATATCTGTATGTTTACTTAATTATAGAAATGTCTTGTGTTATTTGTTGTGCCTGTGCACTTTATATGTTTCACCGTGGGAGAGTGGGAAACGTCATATCGATTTCCTGTATGTCTTGTACATGCTGAAATTGACAATAAAGCCACTTTATCTTTATCTTTATCTTTACTGTGAGGTTTGCTTTCATTTATCCAGATTATGAAACACTTACATGTGAGATATCTGTGTTCACCTAAAATACAAGTAGAGGTGAATGGAATGCCATCAGACCTCATGACTAATTTCACAGCAGAACCCCATTCATAGAGAATGGACAGAGGGCAGCCATGATCATAGAAGATGCCAAATGTCTTTAATTTTCATGTTTGATGTTATATGTATACTTTGTTGCTATTTTAATGATAACTGTAGCTCAAACTACCATGTTAAATGTAGATAATTGTTGGAAATGTGAAATCCTTAAATTATAGGCTGTAAAGTTTATAAAGTCGGGATCTTAATTAAGTTGAATGCAACACATTTTCGACCAATCACTTTGGGTAGTTGCCAATGCATCATTCCAATATTTTATATGGAAAATTTGACTTAAGTGTTTCACAGATGGCAGACAAATTCAAGACTGTTACTTTATTGTAAGAGCCTCACTGTTTTGTCAGCTCAGCCTTACATTTAGTCTGTTTATGAGGAAAAAAAGGGTGGGAAGTGGGTGTCAAAGTTATTCTCAACTGATGTACCAAGTTTGTTGACATTACACTCACTCAATGAAAAAAGTAAACCAGGAAGAAATATTGTCACATTGCTGAAGAGTTACAATTTATATGCAATATTTCATTCACAGAGCAGAACTTTGGGCCTAAAGTTGAGAACGTTCGCTGGTTGTCGCTGGATTTTAAAACCATCCTGACATGGACTGTTCAAAAATCTAACCACAAATACCAGTACAATGTATTATTTGCTGAGTAAGTACAAACATACACACAGACACGCACACACACTAACACATACACACACACACAAACACACACAAAAACATATTTTTTACATTTCAGAACTGTCAAATGCTGGGGGGTAAAGGCAAGGGTAATGGTTTACATAAGAACTTAAGCTCTTCCAACATTTGAGAAAACTGTATATGAACCATGAAGTCTATCTTTATGAATGATACACAGCTCTGATGGCTCGCAGATATTGAAGTATTTACACTGATCTCTTTTCTTGCTGTCCTACCTCAGCACCCTGACCATGAATGTTTTAATTTTCGGAGATAACTACTTGCAGAAACACACAAAAAAGCTGGAAAATGAATAATAAAATTATTTATTATTAACTGTAACTACAGATTGAATACTGCGCAGTGTTCTTTTTTGGATTAACCAATGATAAGTTATCCATAGTCTGTAGCTCATGGACAATTAGCTTCTAGACAGAAAGGGCGGCAAACTCTTTTCTGTTCAATCAATCAAATCAATCAAATTTTATTTGTATCGCCCATATTCACCAATCACAATTTGTCACATAGGGCTTTAACAAGATGTCCCAGTGTTACCTTGGATCTTAGAGATACAATTCCCCATACAGGGAGTGATCCACTCAGGCAGTAGACGTGGATATCTCTTTAATGCATATTTACAGGTGTAAAAGGCCTAGGTTTACTTTATTTTACTGATTAACATTGATTGCACTTGATTCAGAGTGGCCTCGTTCTGGAGAAATAGTTTCTACACCAAGAGGTAACTAAATAAACTTTATTGCGTTTAGGTTCAGGTTATGGCTAACCTCCTAAGACCTCACTTTAAAAAGGGAGTATGTCAATGGGAATTGCAGTTCAAAGTTTATTTTTCCAATCCATTAATTCTGCAGTACAAGCAATCATAGTGCAAAATTAATAATGAACAAACACTAATAACCTAAACTAAATTAAATATTTGAATAAAATTAAGACTAATAAGTAACTCAAACAGCACATTGGTAAAAGCCCATTAATCATATTGCAGATAAATAAAGATAAACACAATATTCTTACATTTTATTGATGCATCGCAGTGAGCTTCAATGGCAGTGAGTCACAGAGTGCATGGAGACCTCATATAGACTGCGGTAATTTCCTGGGTGCCACAACAGACAAGGTGAGAAAAGTTTAAATGAATCCCCCTGAGTAACAACACATTATTATATATTTCAGACATCTTTGAGGAAAAGCTTATTTCAAAACTGAAGGTGATATCTCAGATTACACATCTTCAAAAGGAATTTTGTGGGGGACTTATTGAGAAATCAGTGTCTGCTGTTGTCCATTCAACCAATCAGGAGGTGGGTTTCTCCACCTCCTTTCTTGCTCAAACTTATGATTCATCACAAATCTAATGGTGTCATACTTGTCCAAGTTGACTTTTGTCTCCCACTACACTTACGTCATGGGTCGATTCTAATGGTGTATAAAGTCGTGATATCATTATAAATCATTGAAGTCTTGGAGGGCATCTGTTTCAGACCTAATACAATTTCGGAAGCTTTGTTCGCGATTCTGTTAGATTTGGACGACGTCTCACTGCATTTTTTAAAGATTATAACATTTCTTTCATGCTGAATATATGTGTAACAAATGACAATGTTTAGTATGACATATACATAATTACATTTCTTAATGCTGGATATAGTATATGCAACACATTATACAGTCTTGTGAAGGCGCATATTTGCAACCAGAATTTTGTTCTGCATGGGCTTAACCTGTATGGTGGGTGTTTGGCATCACTTAGTGTAACACATAATCAACTGTAACATAATTTTTATGAGCGAATTTCCTTTCGAGGGTGACTCACTCTGTGTCAGTTCTTAATTCAACATTTGTCAAAGGCTATACACAGTGCTTGATGCTTGTCATACACAGCATCAGATGCACACTCACAATCGGATGTTTTTCAAAATAAATAAATCTAAATGTTAAAAACATAATGTTTTCAGATTATTTTATGTTTTGTTATGTAAAATACAAAATTTTATTTCTGCTCATAACTTGTGTCCATGAAAAATATTTAGAGGTAAGAGAAATATTTCAATTAATGATTGAATAACAAGTATACAATGTTGTCATTTGACTATCAGGGACCAAGCCCTCCAGTGGGAGGAACCTGAAGAGTGCAGCCAAATTTCAGATTTCGAATGTGATTTGTCCAATCACCTCAACCCCTTTGACAGGTAGGAACCAGGAACATCTTGAGCCTTGTATAATATTTCTAATTATTTGTAGAGGACTTTTCATTATGTTTCTTTCTAATCAGCATTCTAATTATATCTTGCGACCTTACCCTACTTTGTGCGACTTTTGATTTATGGTAACTTACGCTGTAAGACATGCACTGAACTCGGAAGTGTACGTGTGAACGCAAATGTCAGAGTGAGAGCCTCTGCAGTTCGTGTGGTGTATCCCTGATAAAAAGTCTGTAGAAACTCCTTGGGAGCAGATGTGGGAACAGAGGAGATCCTCAGTATTCACTGTGAACAAAGAAAGTGTCGACCCAGAGATCATGTCTGAAACTGGATAAACAGTTACATACATTTTGATAAAGCTAATCAATTGCGAGTTTATGAATTATAAAACACGATATTACAGTATAACATACTCATATCAGGATCATCCAATCCAGATAAGTAGATCAGTGGAAATGGGATACTTGGTTCTAACTTAAGTAAACACCACTATACCTAGAACCTAGAATTCTGGATCATTAACAAGAATACCTATACTCTACATGAGGTCAAGCAAAACAAAAATTTATATTAAAGTATAAAGATACTGATCACTTTTTTTTTACTATGTTCAAATCAGATTGATTATAATCAATCAATCAATCAACCAATCAGAATTAATTTGGAAAGCACTTTTCATGTGAAAACTGTAACGCATCGTAGTTTACAGAATTAAGGTAATTAGAATAATACCCACCCATGCGCCCACCTTATCCATGCACAGATAAAAGCCAGTTGAAGTCTGGAAATGGGATGTAGCGGCAATAAGAGATGTTGTGATAACATAAGCCGTTAATATGTATATGTATATACTGACTGCATATCAGCATATACTTAGTGCGATTATACCTTGAATAACATTTTGAAACTAACTTTAGTAGCACTTAAATGGCACTTACTTATAGCACTTTGTAGTTTTGCCTTTTTTTTTAAAGAAATTGTACTTCTTGCTGTTCTAGGTTTGTACCCTCATGGTTGATTGCACTTATTGTAAGTCGCTTTGGATAAAAGTGTCAGCTAAATGAAATTGAATGTAATGTAATGTGCATATCAGATGTCAGGAACACATATTTATGATGTATTTCTGTTGGGCAGGATTTACACTGCTGACATCCAAACCTTACCTGACACCATGAGCTATGACCCAAATGAGTTACCTCACACTTTTTCACCACCCTTCAACCCCTATAAGGAAAGTATGTATTGCATGTAAGCACACACACACTAACACACACACACACACACACACACACACACACACACACACACACACACACACACACACACACACACACACACACACACACACACACACACACTTTACACACACCCATAGGAATAACACAGTAATGTAGGTATGGTAGTATTGTATATTGCTATCAGTGACAATGACAAAAAGAGAAGTAACAGATGAAGACAGTCAAAGGGTTCTCCCTACAGACAATGGTTGCATATTAGTTGCATCTCATTTCACTTGTAAAAATAATGCTTACAAGTGAAATGAAAGTTTGCGTGACATATAGATGAGTCAATTGATGACAAAATACTGAGACATTACATTCATCTGTGTAAAACCCGGAATCTGAGGCTTTTATTCATTCTTTTGGATATTTATGAATACTGGAAATCTTAATATAGAGAATACTTATATTATGTAGACAAGAATAAAATGGCTGGAATAAATTCCAGTAATAATTAATATGCCAAATATTTTCACAACACAAGTAAATATGGAAATGTGCTGCAATTTGCATATATGATAATGTAGTTTTCAATAGTACAAAACAAGGTACAGTTCCAATATTTAATTAATGCTGCCAACAGCATTACAGGACCCTTGCACCTTTCTATGACCCATGCCAATGTTGTTAGTACTGAGCAACACTATTCAGAACCTGATCTATCAATCAATCAATCAATCAAATTTTATTTGTATAGCCCATATTCACAAATTAAAATTCATCTCATAGGGCTTTAACAAGGTGTGGCATCCTCTGTCCTTAACCCTCAGCAAGAGTGACGAAAAACTACTAAAAACCCTTTTAACAGGGTAAAAATAAGTAGAAACCTCAGAGAGAGCCACATGTGAGGGATCCCTCTCCCAGGACGGACAGAAGTGCAATAGATGCCACGTGTAGAAAACATTCATCATAAAAGTCTTGATCTATAATCTTTGGATTCTGTACTGAGGAGCAGACTGTTCTGTTGTGTTAATGGTTCATACATAGATATTAGACATGGTTTCCACATCTCCAAATAGTAATGTGCTGTAAATAGAGAGAGCTGACAGGAAAAAAAGATACAGAGATATACCTGAGTTGCAGAGAAGTAGCAATATCAGAAATAACTTTTTTCACTCTTCCACAGCTGACCGATATTTACACACATCGTTCTCTAAACACATGGCAAAAGAAGCATCACTCTTACTTTATTTAGGAAAGGATTACAAAAACATGAGATTAAACAGGCAAAACTAGAGCTTAAATTGATAAAATCCCTCTTTATGTCCATAGCTTTCTACAACACACACAACTTATTATTTTGATGCTAAATTTGAAAGAGACAAAGTCAGCCTGTGCCATCCACTCTTATTAAGACTGAATATAGTAATTTAGCTGTCAATGTCATGAGATTACAGTGAAAAAATCTGAATTCAGTCAAAGGAATTCCCTAGTATATGAGGAGCATATGAATTGCAGATATGTTGAAAAGTACCAAATCTTCATCTAACTTCTTACCATAACCCTTACCCTCAAAATCCATGAATTCGAACTGGTGTGTTTCTTACTGGTTTAGGGGAGAGCTCCAAGAGGCGTTTTTTTGTAAATGTCTCACTTTAATATGCATTCATTTCCAAAGGTTCCAAAAGTTTAAACCTGTGGGCTATGATTTTTAAAACTGTTGGAGGGAGAAATTGAGCCATTTTGCCACACTCGTACAGTCAAACTATAAAATATTTAAATATTCACCAAACTGTACATATGTATAAAATATTGTGTTCTATTGAGCATGTTTATGCCCTTCTAAAATTCTGGTCCTCACACCAGTCATTGCTCGGACATTAATTACGATATTTAAATAACATGAGAAGACTTCATCAGGATGTGAGAGGTAAGTTACTACTGCAGCTAGTTGGTGCAGAGGTAGTTTCAACAAACAGAATACTGTGATCATTTGTGAGCACACAACCAAATACACAGTGATCCAGACACTCTCAGTAAGTCTGAATATGCCTGACAGTAGTCTGATCATCATTGCTGATTTTCCCTCTCTTCAGGTAATATCAGTGCTGTGCAATTCACTGTGGAGGCTGTAAATGAGACGACAGTAACTGTCAACATCACAGATACTCTGACCAGTGTCCATCTGGGTGAGATGCAACTCACCATCAGAGACATTTTCAAAAAAGATCTCAAGTATAAGATCAGCTACTACAAGTCTGGAAGCACAGGCAAGGTACAGTATTGCAGTTTTAGGATTATGGTCAGATACCACATACAGTGCACCCCGAAGTTATTCATAGCGTTTAGTTTTTTTTTGCAAATGTGTTAAAAATAAAAACAAAGAAATCAAATATACATAAGTATTTACAGCGCTTGCCATGACATTCAGAATTGACCTCAGGTGCATCCTGTATCCACTGATTATCCTTGCGATGTTTCTACAACTTGATTGGAGTCCACCTGTGATGACTTCAGTGGATTGGACATGATTGGGAAAGGCACACACCTGTCTATATTAGGTACAACAGTTGAAGTTCAAGGAATTGTCTGTAGACCTCCGAGACAGGATTGTATCGAGGCACCGATCTTGGGAAGGGTACAGCAAAATGTCTGTAGCATTGAAGGTCCCAATGAGCACAGTGGACTCCATCATCCGTAAATGTTAGAAGTTTGGAACCACCAGGACTCTTCCTAGAGCTGGCGGCGCGGCCAAACTGAGCGAAACGGGGGGGGAGAAGGGCCTTTAGTCAGGGAGGTGATGGTCACTCTGACAGAGCTCCAGCGTTGCACTGTGAAGAGGGGAGAACCTTCCAGAAGGACAACCATCTCTGCAACACTCAGGCCTGTATGGTAGAGTGGCCAGACGGAAGCCAATCCTCAGTAAAGGCACATGACAGCCGGCCTGGGGTACGCCAAAACAAAGGCACCTGAAGGACTCTCAGTCCATGAAAACCAAATTCTCTTGTCTGTTGAAACAAAGATTGAACTCATTGGGCTGAATGCCAAGCGTCATGTCTGGAGGAAGCCAGGCACCGCTCATCACCTGGCCAATGCCATCACTACAGTGAAGCATGGTGGTGGAAGAATCATGCTGTGGGGAACGACAGGAACTGGGAGACTAGTCAGGATCCAGGGAAAGATGAATGCAGCAATGTGCAGAGACATCCTTGATGAAAACTTGCTCCAGAGCGCTCTGGACCTCAGACTCAGAAGGTTAATCTACCAACAGGACAACGACCATAAGCACATAGCCAAGATAACAAAGGAGTGGCTTTGGGACAACTCTGAGAATGTCCTTACATGGCCCAGCCAGAGACTTGAACCCAATTGAATGTATCTGGAGAGATCTGAAAATGGCTGTGCACCGACGCCCCCCATCCAACCTGATGGAGCCTGAGAGGTCCTGCAAAGTACAATGGGAGTAACCTTCCAAAAATAGGTGTGCCAAGCTTGTAGCATCATACTCAAGAAGACTTGAGGCTGTAATTGCTGCCAAAGGTGCTTCAACAAAGTACTTAGCAAAGGCTGAGAATACTTACGTAAATGATTTATTTTGTTTCTTTATTTTTAATAAATGTGCAAACATTTAAAAAAAAAGTGTTGTATTAGATATTATTACAGTATTGTGTGTAGAATTTTGAGGAAAAATATGAACTGAATTCATTTTGTAATAAGGCTGTAACATAACAAAATGTGGAAAAAGTGAAGAACTGTGAATACTTTACGGATACACTGTATATATCAATGTCGTATTGTCGCTTTTGTCTTTTGTTGGTTTTACACTTAAAAATTAATAAGATGCATTGGTGCTGGTAGCTGGATGGTGTTGTGATTTGGCAGAGCCCACTGTTTGTACCTGTTTCTAATCTGTATGATAAACCTAGCTAACCAGCAGCAGCTCAAATTACTTTCTGGAATGTTATTTCAATTAAGTGATATGTATTGAACCATACATACTTTATACTTAGGTTTATTAAAAACTGCTGAAGGTTTTTGCAACTGAATGTTAACAAGATGTGTTTGTGATATTTTCCATTCTTTCCTGATAGAGAGACATCCTATCTGACTCGAGTATGGCACAGGTATCTAGGCTGGATCCAGGACAGAGTTACTGCTTCATGGTAGCAGCTTACATCCCCTCAAGAACCAAACCACTCAAGCAGGGAGCCTGGAACCAAGAGAAGTGTATACAGGGATACACAAATGTCCTGCAAGGTCCACACACTCCCTCCACACACTTTAATATACTAAACAAAAACACCTCACAAATTATACCACAAAACTGTGTCAAAACTGCACGGGCACCCTGGCAACAGGAGCTCGGGGGCTGCAGGGGCCGGTCGGCCTCTCCGCTGACAGGGGAATAGGAGCTTAGCTGCAGGGGTTGCACTTGGCGGACTCTCCGCCGACAATGGACCCCGAGCAGGGGCTGCTGGGTCTGCATGTGTTGGTTTGAGAAGAAAAAACCATCTGTCCCAAAATTCCACTGTATATTTTTATATATGTTTCAGTTTTATTTGTGGGGTGGTGGGGGGAAGTTGAGAGTGTGTATGAATGAGAGGAATTCCTCTTCTGTTTTTTCCTCACACCTCTCATAAACTAGTCCAAAGTTCAGTTCATACAAGTAAACGTGAATAGTTAACGTTCATAGTTCACAATTTAAATTCTGAACTAGTTCATAGTTCAGTTCATTTCATAGTTTAATGTGGAAAATGCCAATGAAAGACTTAACTTTTTTTTTAAAGAAAACTTTATCCATCACTTCCCCTTGCCTTAAATTGTACATCATATGTATCAATCCCTCAATTTTTTTTTATTATTGCAAATTTTGTCTGCTTATTTATTCATACCCTGCAAACAAAAGGCACAACAAATCGTAGTGCTCAAAACATTTCATCATTTATCCCTGAACCAACTTTCTTGAAGGCACACATCTGCCTAGTTGCAAACCATTCACCAGTCTGATGAAGGAGGGCTTTTCCACTTTACTCAGAGGCTGTAAATCTCCAACAATATAGTCAATTACGAGTTTGGCTACCTGTTGCTAGGAAATCATTCCCTGACACAATGTGGTTTGGGTCATTTGGGGCTGTTGGCAGGGGGTCTTGGTCTTTTTTTGACTTTCAATTACTTGGAGATAACTTTTTAGGCTAGCTGGATGCTTCAGCTCCACATGCCGTTTTAAATTAGATGCGGATGAGGTTGACGTCCGGACTTTCTTTTTCAGTGCAGGAGGACACAAAGGTTAGATTTATGTTACTGTGCAAAAAGTAGTTTGTTTCCAGTGTGCAAGATATATTATAGCATATGAAGGAGTGTATTTTGTGCGGATTACACAACTGCATAGCTGGAGATAGTATTTATAACGATGATAGCGGTCCAAATTTGTTCACGCTATGTATTTTTTATTGGAGAGTGTATCTGATTTAGGTTTGGGTTTCAAGTTGTAAAGAATGTGATTCTGGTTGATAATAAGTCCTGTTGTTTAGTTTTCTATTAGCTTCTAATTTTTTAATTATTTCGATCTGGCCCCCTTATCTACTGGTTTATGAATATGCGTTAAGTGAAATGACTGAGAATGGCCACTGGTACTGGCCTCATCGGGGGCAGTCAGAGAGAGGCCAACAGCTCACGTGTGGAGCTGAACAGAGAAGCACTTTCATCATCTATGAAAACCCCCAGATACGACAGGAAAGCTTACTGGGAAGAATTCCATGCACAGCTTGAACTGTTAGCCCAGGATGGAAAGGGGTCAACTGAGGAGAAAGCCCTCCAGCTCGCAATGTGCCTTACTGGGGATGCTCTGACTACCCTGTTGCTGCTAAGCCCTGATGATAGGAGCGACTATGATGCTTAAGTGGGAGCTTTAAAGAGATGCTTCGGATTGCGCTCAGCAGCCAGCCTACTTCGCTCTGACCTGGACAGATCTCATCGAGCGCAACATCAAAACTAGAGAGGCGCAGCCCATTAGGATCAGACCACGACGCCTCCCCCTGACCAGACCAATAGCTGCGGATAAAACTCTGTGGTAGATGCAACAAGCATCCAGATCATGGGCCTCCCCAGTATTAACTACCTTATACTGACCTGCCTGTTGCTGTAACAACTGAATTCCCCCGGAATGTGGCTCAATAAAGTTTCATCTAATTTCTTACTTTTAAACAGTAATCTAAAATTCACTGTACACCATGATATTTCTTAATACAGATGATAAGAATATCAGAACTCTATTAACTTCAGTTTTCAGACCAAATTGAAAAGAACAGAAGCAACTTCACTTTTTTCGTAAACACAGTCTTTCATATCAGAAGGTGTTTCCCACTGCTAGTCCCTATATTTTCATCACAGTTACGATTGTCTAGTTCTGACCCTTATTTTAAGAATGCAATTATTCAACTACTTCTTCGATGAATGATGTATTGAGTTCCACTAATGCTGAAAAATCTCCATTTTTGATACTGTGTTTGATATGGTTGATCCTTTAATATTATTAGAATGGGTCTCTGGGTCAGTGATTTTTAGTGTAGTCATTGGAAACTCCCTGACATCCTCTGTAAAGATGACCCCACCGTCCATTTGTTATGCAGATGACCCATGTACCTCCCTTTAACTCCAATAAATTCTGTCAACTCAATATTCGACATTTATGAACTTAAATGCTGGTCCAGAACTTGAACAGAATCTTGAAGTTGGCATAGAATTGGTTGAGCTGTTCAGGCAGAGTGATGGTGAAGTTGTTAATCCCTGTGGTGGGGCCCTTATGTTCTGTGATGTGCTGCAGGCCCAGCCACATCAGCCCGGCATCAGCAGTACAGCCATCCAGATTCTCCTTGTACTGCTTTTTTAGCATCTTTTATGTTTTTTCTCAGTCTGTACATTGCTGCTTTGTACTCCATATCGTTCCCTGATCTAAATGCAAGACACCAAGAAAAAAGCATCTAACATACCTGACTGTTCATCCAGGACATTTAGAGTACTCCTGCATGTTGATGGAAGAATCCTCCAGTTATACACAGCCCAGTCCGTCTTTGAGAAACAGTATCTATGTATTTGCAAATTCAACACGGAGGTTAAATACTGATTTGAGGATTTGTTTTTTACAAATTTTTAAATCTGTTTACACAAACACACACATTCTTAAAGAGGATCCATGTTCATATTCACAAATGTGATTACACACAGTCGGATGGAGACTCATATTTGTCAAATGTTTAGCAACAATAATGGTCGCATATGCTAAGACATTTTCATGATCCTCCAAAATAATCTTTGTGAACGAATACTCTTTACTTGGTCTCACCCAAACACCACTTTAACAATAAGATATTGATTATCATAAGATGTCGCACTAGCACCAGCATCTCAGAATCATGAATCATTATTTAATTATTTATTTTTTTACAAGTGATATTGGTTAATGATGATGCATCTCCATGTACCACTTTATGGAATCTAGTGTCAATGCTTTGTTGGCACTTTTTGCAGATGTATGCTGCCCTCTACTGTTCAAAACTGAATTTAATTAACCCATTCACTGTTTTGCTGTGAGATTACAGAACAAAAACTTGTTAAAAAAAAACATTAGATACTCAACAAAAACTTATAACAATTTTACTTCATTTTATTTCTTTGTTCAATTTGTTTTTATTGATACATTCTTTATCTTCCATATTGATTAGGGTTAGGGTTATCGGTTGGGCCACAATCCTCTGTCTAACTTTACCTTTCATTGATCCTGCAGAGCTGAGTGTTGGAGCATGGGTTGGTGGAATCTTCATCTTCCTCACAGTCCTCATCCTCATTTCTACAGTGACGGTACTCTGTTACAGACGTAACAAACAAAGATACGAAACCACGCAGACATCTCAGGCATCGGGACCTATTTAGATGTTTTTCCAACACAAGAAGCTGGTCCAAAATAAGTTCTGTCTCTTTCCCTTTTGTAGGAGAACATTATTTGGATTCCAATGTATTGTAGTAACAATTTATTAATTTCTTTTTTAGATTTAAAGTCAAACTTAAGTAACATATTGCTCTGATGAAACATAAGAGTCCTTCTTTTCATGTAATTATAACCTTTTAGCATCACCTCTGTATTTCTGCCATCTGTCCCATGGTTTTGAGTGGCCTATCTGGACCCACAATTTCAACACAACTTCATCCCCCAAAATCTTATTTTAACCCAGTCCGCCGCTTCAGCTAACATCACACTGTTTTCTCAAACATGCTTTTAGTTTTTTTTCCCTTCTGCCAATGCATTGAATTCCTTTAGGTTCCCTCATAGTTCTCTCTTAAGTAGGGTCTAGTGTCCTATTATAGTTCATCAGCTCATAACTCATCTCCTCTACTAATTACATTTCTAGAATACTTTAAGCCTTATGTGATTCAGAATCATTATTCTGTTCTTTTTTATTTCCCAAGAGAAATGTTTGTTGGTCAAAAAGATCAGAAACCAGTAAAACACGTGAAATGTTCAAGTTGTCCAGACCCTGTTTCATTAGTGATGTTTAATAAAAAATATAGTTTGACTAGTAACTAACAAGCTGCTATACTTTGACATGTATCTAGGCTGACACAAAAAGAGAAAACCAATTCATTCCCTCAACGAATACGTACTACATGAGTAAGATGAAGACAAAAACCTGAAGTTGAACACATGATGGCATTACAGAGTTTTATTTCAACATAGAACATCACATTTGGACAGCAACACATACATCACCAATTTATTATCATCACATATTTCTTCATTGATCTAAATATATTTTATCTCAGCCATGGTTTGTAAAATGCATACATCTGTATCACAGAACACAAACACACACACAAACACGATGCAAAAAAAAAGCTCTACAAGAAAAACTCTGTTTCTAGTGCTACATGTGTCTATGCTGAATCATACAATTTTAGTAAGCACAGAGATACCAGTTATCAGTCAAAAATGTGTGTAAGCTTAGGGGAGTGGTAAGCTTGGAAATGTTCTCTGACATACAAATCTGGTCTTACAACTGCATATTTAAAAAAATCGTAAAACAAGTGTTACTGAGATTTGTCGGGTTTTGACAAAATGTTGGCATCTTCCTAAAATAGGAACCAGTTTAAACAGGAATGAGCTTTCATTGTTTCTGCTTTGTTTGGAAATATCAATTAGAAGTTCGGCAGTTTGTAGAAGTAATGGGGGCAGAGCCATTCCTCTGTAAACAGCAGAGACATCTGAATAGAAGTCTTGAACACACTGTCACTAGCTCATGGCTCAAATGATGTTGATAATCTATATGGCAGTAACACATTCATTTTTATGATGTTTGCTTTGTTGTAGAGAGGTGTTTTAATCTGTTTGTTATTTATTTCCCTGGTAAATGTGTTTAGTTTATCTACAAATAATTTCTCAATTGATTTACATGGAAAAGAAAATGTAACACATGGAATATCTATTCACATCCTTGCAAAGCTTTATATATATTGTGAGAGGAAGCATCCACATCACGCATAGTTCAAAACAAAATATACAACCTGTACATTTATTGGATTGTGTGAATGACAAATTTGTCCACAATAAATAACATTTAATGGTTTATGGCTCTCTAAGGAAAACAACACTGAAAACTGCCTTTGTTTGATATTTTGTCATATAGGTATATTTGTTATGTTCTTTGAAAAAATAATGAGTAGCTCATATTCAAACAACCCCTGGCATGAGAACTGAGCACAGCAGTAATTGGTCCTCAGGATTAATAACACTATTGCACTGAGCTTTCATATACACGTTTTGATGTCTTCACACGTATCAAAATTAAAGAATGTTTGCTTTTACAGGGTTCACAGTGTTGTTGAGTCGTCATAACAAATTAGTAATGAGGTAGGTGTGAGCTGAAAATGAATATTAACTGAACAGTTCCTTCAGTACCTACCAAGTCTGTTCCAGGGTGAAGGAAGACTGATGCACTATCTATTCATTATGGACACCCTAACATTAACCCACTAACATTCTCTCATTAATTCACATTCTTAATTTTACATAGGTATGGTACCATTAAAACTAACAACTCTCACCATCAGACCCATGCATATAAATCAAGCAGATTTACAGAGCTCTGTCTGAGAGCTGTGTTGATTCAAGTCCCTATAGTGCAAAACACAAAGAAAATGTATAAGGCATTAACAACTGATAAACATAAAAAAAAATTATGGAAAGTAATGGAACAGGTCCATAACCAAAGTGACAAGCAAAAACAGTTGGAAATCGTTTTGTTCAATGTTTCATTAGAGCATTCCAGGTAAAATAATTTTTAGAGTTCCAGCTGCAAAAAGAGTATACTATGACATGTTGAAGAATTTGATGATTATATATAGAAAGTATAAAAGAATATGTTTTACTAATTAATATCCACCTGTTCGTATTCTCTAGTAGACAAACTGTCACAGAGACACTGGCTTTGCTTTCGAAAATCCAAAATTGCAATTGTGTATGAATGGAGATTAATTAATTAAATACCAAACCCTGTCAAGGTACTTTATGAAGAGCACATTAAAGTAACTGATCAGTTAAAACACTATGCATATTACTATGGGGATGATATGGATATACCCTCCCTATATACTGCAACCAAACTCTTGCTAAAGGTTGCATTCAACTTAAACCTAAATCTACTCAAGAGATAATCTCCAAACCACAATAGCAGAGTATATCATTTATATACATATTATGAATGAAACACTAACACTTATTCTGCCACAAAGCTCAAACCAAATTAAAGGAGGATATTTTCAGTGTGGACCAATTAGCCGTAAAACTATTGGGAAAGCATACAAATCTCAAGAGACTCAGAGGACACACATGTGTTGGCAGCTGATATTATGAGTAAATAACAGATAATATCAACCCTATGGTTAATTCACATGCATTATCTGGTGTCAAAGATGAGGGAATCATTTATTTCACATAGGACCACCTAAAATAATGTTAGTTTTGATATAGTTGTTTCCAACGCTGACTTTTATAAATCACTCTAAATAGACTGAAGCCATGGGCCAATCAGTTTCCCCAAGTAGCAACCATTTAAGTAGTCAATAAATCTGGTGACATCTGCTGGTCCCATGTTTCTATGAAACATATTATAAATCTCTCATCTTTCACTTTATTCTTGAATATTTTCTGGGAAATCTCCAAACATAAACATATCTGAAACTTGAATTATAGACATAGATGAGAATGACAATGATCTCTAGCTCGTCTCCATTTAATCATCACCTCCTCCTGCCATCTCCCTTGTGTTGTGTGTTGCCATTGTTGACATTGGAACCCTGATGACATTGTAACCCCCACACGAGTACTGGTTGCTGAGAGATCACTTCAGGTCAATGCCCTCAGTATTTGACTGAGCCTTCTCCTTGGCCTAAAACACACATGAAAGACAAAGAGGTATCAGTATGATGTACATTTTATGTTTTTGCAAAAAAATGTGCCAAACCAAAGTTTTGGATAAAATAAATCTTTGACCTAATGATGGCACTATATGCAACGTTAGGGTATCACAAAAATGATTACCTTGGGAGACATAAATGTTGCACCATATTTCATTGCAATGCTTACAATAATTGTTAAGATATTCAACCATCAAAACTTTGTGGTAGGTGTTAGATGGGAGATCCAAGACATTACGAATCATCCTCAAGTGTTAATATCAGTTTAGATCAATTTAGTAGACCAACTAACTGTATAAATACTCTTTGCATCCAATCCAAAAGGATTTCATCATCAACACATCTTCACTGCTCATGCGTTGACGTTGTTTGTACCATCGAGAAGCTCTGTCTTGACTCTGTCTCGAATCAACATTTATCAAATCTACACTTACTTTTCGTACTCAATCAGCTAATATCATACGCAATCTCGAACGACCAAATCCCAGGATCTTGATTTTCAGACAATTTGCTTTTGCTATCTGCCTTGGCATCTGCCACTAGCACCATGTCCAGCTAGCCATTTTCTTTCTTGTCCTCGACCAGGTAAGATCTCGGAATATAAACACAATATTTTTAATAAGACGTCAGATCTCACCGATCAGATCTCAGGATCTTGAGTTCCAGCCTACGATACCTGCTCCGGCCGCTCTCGTTAGCATAGCATCCACTCAATGTCACTTCCGCCCAGTATCGCCTGCTTAATGCGACAACCACACTCAGTCTACGTTATATCTCTATACTTGACTACTAAGCTAACAAAACATCATGCCATCCATGCCTTGTGATTGTGTCTCACTTCAGAGAGCAAAAAAAAGATTGCCGACCCAAAGGAGGACATCCGGCTTTTGAATGAGCTGCAGAACAGAGACTCTGTCTTGAGCAGCTTCAATAATGAGCAAAATACTTGAGGCAAACATCCCTGACACAGTTCTTTGGGAGCCCTCCACATGTCCCTGACTTTCATCCTGCTCTAGTCTAAATCACCAGTCCCCTTGGGCTGATGTCGTAGTCCAAGAGCGCAAGAGGGGCTCCGGTGAGGCTGTCTCACCTTCCTCACTCAATATTTCCAACCGCTTGACTTCCCCTCTCGGGATCATTCTTTGAAAACAGCACCTTTTGGCCTTGAGCCCCTCTTCCCTCCAGTAGATATCAGTTTTCCTGTAACTAAGCGATTCACGCAAAAACAAACTCAGCGGCCCCCATCACCAGTAATATCCTCACACCGTCGTAGGATGCTGAAAGAGATTGTGAGTTCCTCATCGGATCTCTTCCTCCATCAGAATCGGAAAATAATCCTTCATCCAAGTCAGAGGTAGCTCCCTACACATCTGCCTCACCTACACATTCACTACTTCAACCACACACAGTGTGTGAACTGGACTGAGCAGAATATCTTTTATTACAATCAAATCTTCATTTTGCCTATAAAATGATTAGTATTATCATCACACAACATACAAATATATCAAAATTTGATTATTGTGACCAAGACAAGTACTTATTAGGTTATTACAGAGAAAATCTTGACTCTCGTCTTCAAAAAATCTATTTCTTTGAGACACTGTTCGAGGCTTGAGGGCTATACTGGGTTGCTGTCAAGTCATAATAATAATACTCATAGTCTAGAAGGGTCAAAAAAAATGTATCTATCCAAATTCGTGGTGAACTGTCCGAAAACTCAAAATTTGAAACTAAATTTGAAAAGTACCAAAGCATTTCCATATCCAATAGGCTATAGCTACTAAATTAAGCTGATCCAAGCAGATCTCACTACAACAGGACCCTACAACAAAGGTTTGTTCTTGGATATTAATAACTAAGTGGACCCATAAGGACCTGTTCTCAGAAAATGTGCATATGTGAGTTGCATGTGAGTGGATTTCAACTTACCTTGAGTGAGGGCCGAGGAGGCCTAACTGGTCTGACTGGTCGCACTGGTTCTACTATTGGGTTTGCCGGCCTTCTTTCCAGGGGCTCTAGGTCATCAGCAACATCAGGACAACCAATGTATCCTCCTGCTCCAAACACTGAACCCAGGTCACTTTCCAACATGTTGTTTCTGGTGGGAGCATTGACTACAGCCAGGTCCTGGTCGGTAGACATGTTGTAAGAGTCAGCAGTCTTGGTGTTACTGGTTTTAGTAGTGCAGATACTGGTGCTACTGAATTTCAATCCCAGCAAGTCTTCTGTTGCAACAATACTATCAAAGCTGTTATTAGTGGGAGTAACACTGGGCTCTGGTTCCACAGTACAGTTGTTGTTCGCCTCAGGGATAACTTCTTTACTTAATAAGTCCAACATCTCTTGGTTGTAATTGCTACCTGAGTCTAGCAATTCCTGATTTTCATTGACACCAAGTTGCAGGAGTTCCTGGTTGTTGTGTATTCCAGAAAGAAGCACTTCCTGATTTACTTTACTACCACAGTCCACTAGTTCTTGATTGCCATGGCTGTCTAAATCCAGCACTTCCTGATTCTCAGTATGAGAGAAATCCTGTAATTCTTGATTGCCATGGCTACAAAGTTCCAGGGTTTCTTGGTTACCACATTCACAATGTTCAAATAAGTCTTCATTGTTTTTACTGCAATAGGATTCTACCACCTCCTGATTGTCATGACCACAAAGATCAAGTAGTTCCAGGTTTTCATTGCTTACTAATTCGCTGTTGTCAACGCTAGAGTGTTCCAACACCTCTTGGTTTCCGTTGTTACACAAATCAAACAGCTCTGGATTATTGTAGCTATAATGATCAAGCACTTCCTGGTTTTCATGGGTGTGAGGCTCCACTACCTCATTTTTATAATTAGAGGGATCTACTGGCTTTCTCTTTTCACAGGCACAGAGGTCCATTGCCTCAGGGTTATCATAGCCACAAAGTTCCAGTACTTCCTGATTCTCTTCCTCAGGACTTAGCTTAAAACCATAAGGATCACATTCCTGAACCATCTGGGAGGAAGTAGTGTGAAATCCATAAGGATCAAGCTTCACTTGGTCTGGTTGAGAAGAGGGGTCCTCTGGATCAAAGTCAAGATCATTTTCACTGGGTTCTGGGCTTATTTCAGCTTCATCGGGGTCTAACAGGGTTTGATTAGAATGTTCTGGACTTAGTTTAAACCCATAAGGGTCAAAGTAAGACTGACTTGTTTGTTCATAGCTCAACTCAAAACTTAGTTCTTTATTTTCATCTGAGTTGGGCTGAATGAATAGGTTCTGGGAGTCTAGTGAGTGTTGGGGAGCTACAGGTTTCCAGGTTTCATCTTTGTTGTTGCTAGAACATCCGGCCCCCTGACTGGAGGTACCATCACAGGACAAAGATTGTTCTTTGTCTTCCATCCAATCTGGTTCCAACAAGACGTGCTCAGGTGCCCTCTGAGGTGAAACAGAACTAAGATCTGTGAGAAGACAACAATCAGGGGATCAAAGCTAGAAATATAAACTTATTTGTTCGGTTTATTGTTGGTTGGCAACCAACATCAATCACATCCACCTTCTATAGTTCTTCTTCTTCTTTGCTCAGTCCAGCGGCAGGTGGCCATTGCCTTATTTTTTTTCTTTGTTCAGTTTTGTGACACATCTTTTAATCTCAAATGCTAAACAACCTGAAACACTTAAGTAAAAGTTTTTTTATCCAAAGACTGTTCACAGCCTCAAGGGTCCAGCTACAGAAACATTGAGTACTTCCAGGAATGGTGCACCAACACAGTGGATGACGGTAATGCACCTTGACGTTGGTTGCCACCCACTGATAAGACTAACAAAGAAGAAACATTGATACATTTTTTTTGCCAACCGGAGTCTTTGTTTCTGTCTCAGGGAAAAGCTGTGCGGCCAGCTCAATAGCATAGTCTGGCATTAGTGGATGTAGCCAAGTTTCTGTTATTAACAGAAAGCAGAAGTCACATAAGAGTTTGTATGCATGGTAGTTTCAATTCATCTATTTTGTTAGTGATGGATCTGGCGTTGGTTAGAAGAATGCTGGGCAGCTGTGGTTTGTGTGGCTGTTTGCTTATACTAGCAAGTAGGCCAGCCCGGAATCAACACATATGCTTCCTGTGTCTCCACCGCCTATAAGCCTGCTGGAGCCAACAACAATCCACAGAAAGCCCGGTGTTCTGGCTTAAAGGGACTCTTACCTTTGTTGCATTTTTACACTTTTTGTGGATAAGGTTAAATTGGTATTAATAAGGTAATGACACTCTAAAATGCAAGACAGACCCACCAGGAGTTAAAACAAACAATTATTTCACTCTCGTAATATTTAGTGAAAACTTCAACCAATAAAATTCTTCGGACCGAAGGACCTTATTGGCCGACAGACCTGTCTGTTTGCTGCATGGACATGCAGGTTTTTTTCGTCTGCTTCTTGTGGCGCATTCGGGCCCGCGTCATCAAGGCTGTGACGGTACCGGTGCTTCTGAATCCGAATCCATTGCTTTGGTAAACAAAAACTCACGTGCGTGCGCGGAGGCAGTAGGTTTTAAATCTGCTGCTACGGTGAAACAATAACGTCTTCCTGCAGAGTGTGCATATCACCTTGGTTTTATTGAATGTTCCATCTTTGTTTTTTTTGGAGCACGATCTTCCCAGAAGGTGATGTTTGTTTGTTTGAATAGCAGCTGCCGTCTGACTGCATTAGAGCGGACACTAGTGCAGAGCGTTAACGCGTTATTTTTCACAGCTCTAATGTAAATAATATTTATATATTGAAATAAATTACAGAAAGTTTAAACATTATTCTCCCATTGCTTCAGACATTCAATAAAGTGAGCTGGTTTTCAGTTTAGAGTGGAAAGTTGGTTTTATGGCCTTTGTCTAGATGTGGGGCACAATCTTGCTACTTTCCAGTTTCCCACATTTGGCTAAGTTAGACCAGGGATGTCGGCTAAACTGTCTATGCAGTAGAAAGGAAGGACACACTTTAAATTGGTGCTTCAAGATGGAAACAAATAAAAGAAGGACTGTGTTATTCCCCTTTGGCCGCAAAGTATCATTACACCAAGCATGCACCAGGCTTGTTACCTTCCAAAACAACTCCTAGGCCTCTCCTATTGGACAGGTGAAATGGTAAATGGATTGCATTTTTTTGTACCTTTTCTAGTCTTCACAACCAATCAAAGCGCTTTACAGTTAATTTCAGGTTAACCCATTAACACAAACAATGAATCTGGTTCTACTAAAGATATATTCCAGTTAATGAGGGAGTTTATTCTTCCCACAGTTGCCAAAGTGCTTGCTCATTGTGGGAACTGTTGGGTTTCTCAAAGATATTGTCCATAGTAATTTTTAATTGAAAGCATGAAAGATGAGTTGCAGCATTCATCGACAAGAGCTGGAAAAAGAATTGGAATTTGATTATGAATTACCTTGTTCCACTTCTGCTGGTGCCTCATCAGTAGCTTTTCCATCTAAAGATACCAGACTGTGTTCCTCTATGGCAGAAGGAGGGGAGATAGTACCAAAGTCAAGCTCATACCCATTAGGGTCTGATTCTACAGAATACTGACCCTGGGACCTCCAGCCCTTGATAGACTCAGGCCCCAGCTCCTCTGAAGAGCTCTGAATGGGTTTAAATCCACAAGATTCAGCCACTACATCAATGGTTTCCAGGTCTTCTCGGCTGTAGCTTATTTCTATGTCACTGTCTTCATCCGGGAATTCAGATTCAAAGCACTGAGTTCCTGTTGAGGCTTTGTTTTCTGCACAGGACAGACTGTTTTCTGCGTCATCTCCAGCATTTCCAGTCTCCTCAGTGCCAAAGTCAGAAGTTGGAAACAAAATATCTGCTGCAAAGGGGTCACTGCCTTTGAAAGGATCTGAAGCAAATCCATCTGTCAAAGACACAATTGAACATGAAGTAAGTGACTTTGTAACTTATTATCATCCATTGTGATTTTTCATTCATATTGAAAACAGAAAAGAGTCAAGCAAATTGACATTTTGGAACAACAAATCTATAATTTTTTTATAACAGCAGATGGAATTGGAATTGTAGTGGGGAAGAGGTAAAAAGTACCATTCACTAACAAGGACCCCATCTGATATCAATGTGATTGAAAGGTATGAATGGAAATTGTTATGGTATACAAAACGATTAATGAGAAGGGCTGATGGAGAGAGTGAAAAGAGGTTGTGGGCCTCAGACTAGGAATGCGGGAATGAGGGCAAAGGGATGAGGATAAGGATGAGTGGAGGATGAATAGATGTGGGTTTGGGATGAGGAACAGAGGATGGAAGAACGGGGGTATATGGATGGGGAATGGAAGATGAAGGGATGAGGGTAGGGATGAGGGGAAGATGATGAGTGGATGTGGGTAGCTATGGGGGAAGGTGGGTGAATGGATGTGAGTAGGGCCTTATTCCTTTGTTTCTTGTACTTTTAATATTCATTATTCTGTTTACTTTTCTCTTTCTCTAGGGAAAGGAAAGGGTAGGTCAAAGAATCTGAGACAAACAGAGTGTGATAGGCTGACATGATATATATAGGCTATTCAGGGGATTAGAAGTGTGGTTGAGGCATGGCCTAGCTCCCAAACCCAAGTTAACTACTTAACTGGATTTCACTAGCAAGGTCCACACCTAGAATTTATGAATTAAAGGTTTGAATGGACATTGACATTGGCAAACAAACTGAAGTCAGACTCAACAAAAACTACACAACACACAATATGACATTCTTATCGCCTTTATCGAGCTGCTGAGCAATGCTAAGTTATAGTAACCTCACTCCTCCTACTTTTAGTCTTAACCCACAACTTGTATCTTAGATCCCATTCCTGCAAAGTTACTTAACGAAATTCTTCCCCTTATCATAGTACTTTACTGGAAGCAATCAATCTATCATTATCATCAGGATATGTACCACAATCTTTTAAGCTAGCTGTAATTAAAGCCTTCTAAAAAAAAACTCTGGACCCAGAGGTTTTAGCCAACTTCAGACCAATATTCATCTCCCCTTCCTGTCTAAAATCCTTGAGTAAGTTGTAAATAGTCAGTGGTGTGTAATTCTCCAGAAAATTATCAATACGAACGTTAAGAGCTTATCACAGCACAGAGACAGCCTAGCAAAAGTCACAAATCACCTGAACACAGCCTCTGTTCTAGGGTTTGTCTCTGTCCTTGTCCTGTTAGATCTTTAATGCAGTCTTTGATCATCACATCTTACTACAGAGATTTGAACAGTTATCTCTACAACAAGTGTCCCTAAAGTCTCTAAAAGTAGAGTGTGAGCCAGAGGTTTCAGCTATCAAGCTCCTCTCCTGTGAAATAATTTCCCAGTTTCAGTTTGGGAGCAGACACCCTCTCTATGTTTAAGAGTAGGCTTAAAACCTTGATGATTACCCCCCCCCCGTTAATACGTTTTTTTGGTAGTTTTTCCTTACTCTTTGAAGTTTAAGGACATATGATGTAGCACCTTGTTATTAGATCCATTCCATTTATTTATTTGTCCCAAACACATGCACAGACATGCACAGACACACTCATGCAGTTTTAGGAAATTTAGCCTCTGCTTTTGACCCATCTGGTGCAGGACACACAGAGCAGTGAGCAGCCATGTACAACGCCCGGGGAGCAGGTGTTGAGGGTGTTAGGTGCCTTGCTCAGGGGCACTAGACAGGGTAGGGAGAATCCTCTTGGATTGTTTTCCACCGCCTCTCCTAAGCCTTATGAGACAAATTGGGTTTTGTGAATTGGGGCTTTACAAATCGAATTGTATTGATTGATATGTCAGCATCCTAGAATTGGACCCCAAATGTACTTCAGTAAATGAACTTGATTACATGCCCCTACTGACTGAAATAAATTATAATCCAGACAGTTAATTTATGCTGGATTTAAGATGTCACATACATAATAAAAACGTGTTCATAGTTACCAGCAACAACATAGTAGTATGATAATTCAAACTTTGAACAGTCATATACCTTATCTCCATTTATTACATGTTCAGGGTAAAACCCGTTATTGAAGTTTCAAGGAAAATAGTGTCTTACTACTCACCAGATGTGTCAGTTTTAGGGAACACTTCTTCACTGAAAAGGTCATCTACAAATAAAGTAAGAGACACATTGGCAATTTACCAAATATAACTGAAAGGACATATGGTAAGATTAACAGAAAAGTGGAATTACAGGATAAATTTGGGGCTAGTTCTTACTTGTTGAAACTTTGAAATAAAATAGTGGAAGTGCAAGACACACTGTGTCAAATATAATATCACTATATTTTTAGCAGAATTAATATAGAGCAGTAGTGTGGTATTGAAAAGTCCACTTGACTTCCTTGTTAACAGTGTATTGGAAGCATGGCATATCAATGCCTAGATTTACATAAAACTCTGTTGGTAGAATAATCAGAACATAGGATATCGTTGTGGATATCATTAGGACAAAACGAGAGAAACTTCACAGGTAGGGTTAGGTGATGTCAACTCTAATATGCATTTGTCGATGTATGAAGGGAACCATCCCAATGGACGATAGCATGGGGGGCATTGTTTTGACAGATTTTCTTACTTTGCTCACTGACACACACAGAGACATGGATGCACAGCTGATGCCTCTGACCTGCTGCAGTTGAAACATTGATTTGTTTGATTAATGGTTGCCACAATATCAACACTGATGATATTGATGATAATGATTAATACTTTTCTTAAATTAGTAAAATCTTTCTTCACAACTGCTAGTATTCATGCATTAATTCAGCTTGTCCTGTATACGCTCACTCTCGTCCTCTCTTTCACGAACTGACAGGCAGACACACACCGATGCAAGCGCTCACACACAAACAGTGTCATGGGACAAATCTGTAAACTCAGACTGGGTAAAAACAATGGACTTCTTAAACGGACACTGTATGGAGAGCCGAAGGATATGGGATTGGGTGGGGGGGGTGAAATCTGTTCGACTGGGTCCGGTTGGCAGTGCTCAGCACAAAAGATAAACTGTTTTAGACATGAAGTTCGAACCAAATTCTCCAGATTTATCTGCAATTTTCCTTTCACACATGCGCAACGCAGCGGGAGGTTATCTGCAAAGACATGTTCACAACAGCAACAAATCCTCTGCATTATTCAGGCGGGGGTTGGTGCAGCCGGGTGCAGCAGGCAGAAGCAGCAGGTAACGATTAATTCCGCTTCGGGGATCGCGTGATTATATTTACAGCACTTTGACACTGCTACGGTTCTTATCACCACCAACTCTCTTGACATCATTCTTTTTGTGTGGCTATGCTTTTTCACCCACATCTATTTGTGTTTTTCAATTTTGCATCTGTTGCATGTTAAAAACATCATTAAACTCCCCCACTCGCTCAAAGTGAATCAAGCAGGGGGAGTCCACACTTTGTTCTGACATTGGATTCTTTATACTAGGGGGCCAGGTGCAGAAAGTCTGCAGATAATCCGGAGGTTTCACTCCGAAATTAGCCTTCTCACACGCACCTCCACTGAACTTCAGTATATGTCTTAAAGCAGCTGTGGAAACACAGAGGAGCAGTAAATTACTGATAGAGCTGCAAAAAATTGTAACAAGTACACTTTTCTGTCCAAACATATATGTGGGAGTGGAGGTGGCTCAAAGCGAACCTCCTCCTCCTAGCAGAGAGCTGCCAGGAGGAGAATTGTCACACATAAAGACAGGAGACAGGACAAAGACAGAGAGCTGAGCAATGCTCGAAGAGGTTATGTTCTTGGCAATTTATGTTGATTACGGAAGGTTTGTGGTTTTGAGTTCAAAGCTGTTGTATGGCTGTTGTTAGGAGACTCCAGTATAAAGGGACTTTGCCTTACAGACCTAAAATGAACACTGTAAGCGGACCACTCAATCACTATAACCAAATTATGTTCATAATATTTGTATAGGGCTTTTTGATCCATATAAACGGTTGATCACTATAACTGTCATCACCAGACACTGAAATTATAGTCTGTGCATGGCTGCACCCTTCTGTCAGTGTCGAGCGGGGTCAGGGTCATCATGAGGTTTGCTATGGCTGTCAGCACAACCCTATACACAGATCGTCTTTACCATTTGATTGAATGTCAATCTCGGGAATTTGGCCAGGGCAGAGGGAAGAAGAGTAAAACAAGAGTAGACACATGAACCCTTGGGAGTTATCCTCCAGACGGATCACATAGCAACTTTTTGTTGAAATTGTAATGGACAATGTTTTTGTCTCAATGAACTAAAACCAACGTGCACAGAATATGAGGTGATTGACGACATTATATTGATTGAAGTCATTCTGGTTTTGGTTAGGCTTGGGACAAAGCTGAAGGCTTGCTGAAACCTAAAAGGAATAGACCAACATTAAGATGATTTAGATCAACTAAAATATTGAGATGTTTTAAGATTGAGAGTCAGGAAGTTGGAGAAATATTTTTAGTATTAGTAAATCAGAGGTATGTGGGGCATCCCAAACCCAATAAACAAAATGACAAAATTCAGCCCCACTAATAACCTCAATGTGGCCATCCCCTCTCAGCCCCCATCACCTACAAGAGAGAATGCTGAATGTGCAGACAGAGAACTTGTGCGTACAGGTGAAAAGACAATAGTTATGCTGCTAAGTAAATCAATTTATCATTTAATTTATATTCAAAAGTTGAATGGGTTACCCTAATTGCATTGGAAAGGACAACAGGAAAAACCTCCTTGCCTCGTTATCCCTCTCTCCAACACACAAACGCACTGACCATCTGTCACAGTCTGATGGACTATCAGCAGCACCAGGAGATATCCTTCCCACATCAGTGGTCATTAAAACATCCACAGCATAAACTCGATATATATGACTTTTATTGTGTGCATTGTGGCATCACAAGGGGTATGTGGGGAGGAATCCTACATTTCCATACAGGATCATCTACCACATCACCAAATGGCAGATGCTGCACACAATGGGCGGCTGTGGCTGAGGGGTAGAGTGGTCGTCCTCCAACCTGAAGGTCGGCGGTTCGATTCCCAGTCTGAACCATCTGCATGCCGAAGTGTCCTTGGGCAAGATGCTGAACCCCGAATGGCCCCCCCTTAGAATAACAAAGTGCTGGGATAGATGCACTGTATGAATGTGTGTGTGAATGGGTGAATGTGAAACTGTAATGTAAAGCGCTTTGAGTGGTCATCAAGACTAGAAAAGCGCTATATAAATGCAAATCCATTTACCATTTACAATACATGTCCCAGAATGCCTCACCAGCCAGACAGATGTGGATGCTTAAGCCACCTAATTAAAGCAGGACTGAGAGACTGGAGAGAAGAGGGAACAAAGAGAGCACTGGTGTGGAGAGCACACGGATCAAAGAAGCAGGGCTGATGGACTATGAGGCAACATACCTTTGGTACGAAACCCTTTCATGCTACGTGAGGACATTCTAAGAAACGTTTTCCAAAATTATTTAAGTTGGATGTGGGACTCTTTGAATTTAATAGAAGAAATGACCTGCTTGTTAATGCAGCAGATCCACTGATCTTCAACCTACCGATGTTCACTCACAGCACACCACTCAAAAAGAAACACCAATCCTCCACTCCTCGCTCACTTCACTGGTTACCATCGGCTGCTGGCATCCGTTTCAAGACACTAGAGCTTGCATACTGTGCTGTGAACGGATCGGGCCCAGTCTAAGGGACATGTTTAAACTTTACACCCCAGCCCATTCTCTCCGCTCCTAGCACTTTGAGCTAGGCACTCAACAAAATAACAACAGTTTGCTGTCCTGGCTCCTAAATGATGGAACGAGCTCCCCGATAACATCAGGACAGAAAGTCTACACATCTTCTGCCGCAGACTAAAAACACATTTCTTCTGACTATATTTGGTTAAGAAAATGATGTCTGATAAACCACCGTCCACTCTGGTGTATAATTGCAACTAAAATAAAGTTTAGTTGCAATTATATAAGGCGTATATATAAGGCAATTACAGCAAATTGTACTTACTTGAGTCGTGCTGTTCTGGGTTTGTACCCTGGGTTTGAATGCACTTATTGTAAGTTACTTTGGATATTAGCGTCAGCTAAATGAAATGTAATGTTAACTTGCTGACTGTGGAAAAAAGCACTCCACACTTCCTACGAACCTTAAATGCCACACCCTATCTTGCTTTTGTGACCTCTCATGACCTTATAGCATTAATGCGATAAGCATACAATTCTCTACTGCAGAGGTAGAGCCACCCCCACCTCCAACCAAACAGCCAGTTTATTATCTGAAGATATCCTCTTAAGCATTACCCCCACTAGGTTTGGTGCGAGTCTGTCCATGCATTGTTGGGTTAGATTGTCAATTTACTACTGCTCTCTGACACTAGAGGTGTCGCTGTGGACTTGTCAACACTAGCACAGAGGAAGACTGCTAAAACAGTGTGGGCCTTTAGTGATGGTTGTTTGTACTTTTGTATGTTGTAGTTGTACAACAAAGGCTGGGTTCTACTATGTTTTATGTTGTTCTGATATTGAGAATGGATTATCCAAATATAGGTGTATTTCAGAAGGCTGCAAAAATGAAATAATCCGGTTGGGATTTCAAATATCGATGAGCCAATAATCAGCAAGATTGGGCATATACAGTCGGACCTTAATGTCTTAAATTTTAAGAGGGTTAAACTGACTATCTCATTGTGGGAACTGTTGGGTTTCTTTATAATTTTGAAGGTCTTTGCCTTCCTATTTAAGGTCAAGACCTTAGTAGGAACTTGATATAATGTATGTTATGATTTGGAGCAATACAAATGGAATTGAAAGGATTCACAGATGTCTGCTGTCATTTAGGGGACCCCTACCACAAGAGATATGTAAACTACATTAGAGTCTGATACATACGGTCACTCTGACAGATGGCAAAGGGGTTATCTTTATAGAAGTCCATTTGGTTTGGGTTAATTGTGCATTCTTCCTTCTCTCTCTCTGTAGCCCCTTCACTGTTGATCTCAACCTCCTCTGGATCATCATCTATGTCAGATCTGTCCATCTGTGGAACAAGAAAACACAGCATTAGCTTTATGTATAAGCCATGTATAGCATGATGAGAGAGGTTCAGGGGAAATTAAGCTACCTTTGGAGAACTGGTCCCACTATCATCTGCTTCTTCTCTGGTATCTGCTAGATTATTGCAGAAAGACGAGCTGCTGGCTCTCTGCAATGAAAGGGTTGGAACTAATATACACTGCTCAAAAAAATTAAAGGAACACTTTGAAAACAAATCAGATCTCATTGTGTAAAAAAGTATGCTGGATATTTATACTGATATGGACAGTTTAATGTCTTAGGAACAAAATGATGCCACATCTTTGATGGAAATGAGACAACGGATGGTGTCTTGTGGGATGTCCTCCCAGATCTGTCTAAGGGCATTAGTGAGCTCCTGTAAAGTCTGAGGAGCAACCTGGCGGTGTCTGATTGACCGAAACATAATGTCCCAGAGGTGTTCTATCGGGTTCAGGTCAGGTGATCGTGAGGGCCATTCAATTGCATCAATTTCTTCATCCTCCAGGTACTGCCTGCATACCCTTGCCACATGAGGCCGGGCATTATCGTGCATCAGGAGGAACCCAGGACCTACTGCACCAGGGTTCAAGGATTTCATCCCGATACCTAATGGCAGTAAGACTGCCGTTCTCTAGCCTGTAGAGGTCTGTGCGTCCCTCCATGGATATGCCTCCCCAGACCATCACTGACCCACCACCAAACCGGGCATGCTGAACGATGTTGCAGGCAGCATAGCGTTCTCCTTGGCTTCTCCAGACCCTTTCACGTCTATCACAGGTGCTCAGGGTGAACCTGCTCTCATCTGTGAAAAGCACAGGGTGCCAGTGGCGGACATTCACACCAGTGGCCTTCTGGAGGTCATTCTGTAGGGCTCGGGCAGTGCTCAACCTGTTCCTCCTTGCACAAAGCAGCAGATATTGGTCCTGCTGATGGGTTGAGGACCTTCTACGGCCCTGTCCAGCTCTCCTAGAGTAACTGCCTGTCTACTGGAATCTCCTCCATGTTCTGGAGATTATTTCGGCAGACACATCAAATCTCCTTGCAACGGCACGCATGGATGTGCCATCCTGGAGGAGTTGGACAATCTGTGCAACTACTGTAGGGTTAAGAAATCGCCTCATGCTCCCAGTAGAGATAATGACTCTAGCTAGAGCCAACACTAATGGAAAACCAGTCGAAGTGATCAAGAGGGAGAAACTTGAAATGGCCTCCACATGCAAAACCACTCCTATTTTGGGGGTCGTCTCATTGTTGCCCCTCTAGTGCACCTGTTGTTAATTCCATCAACACCAATGCAGCTGAAACTGATTAACAACCCCCTCTGCTACTTAACTGACCAGATAATTATCCAAAAAGTGCAATTGAATTCATTAATTAAATTTTTTTTGAGCAGTGTACTTTGGATGATGTTCATTATAAGAAAAGACAATACAACTTGATCAAATTATAAAAGCTGTTCTAACTGTTGTGTATTAAAAGTGTCAGCTCAATAGATTTTCCTGGCTTAGGCTGTACTCCTGCTAGTAAAGCCAGGTGTACACCACAGGACTTTGAAAATCTCAGGTGCTGGAAATGGACTGCATTTTCATAGCATTTTTCTAGTCTTAGTGCTTTACAAATCACATTCACCTATTTCACACACATTTATACAGCACCACTTTTGAAATTTTATGATTTTATGATTGACATCACTGTAACATTTCTTCAAACTGCAATGGAACACATATATTAAACTCAATTTGATGGTTCTAGTGATACTTAATTCTAGTGTCCAGCACTTCCTGCCTCCACTTCCTCTGCTCACAGCTTCTCGACCTGCAGCTGAGACCCTTTCTACCGCAGTTGTGGTGGTTTGTGTAGATTCTTTCTTTTTTTTAATTATCTTTTTATTATGATTTTGCAGGACCATTGAAAATAAATTGTATTCTCTTTCAGACACCTGTTATTTACAATTCTAGCATAAACAATGTATCACAGATTATGTGGAAGACTTACGGGTTCTGGTGTATCTAAATTATACTCAAATCCCTCTTAAAACAGGGTATGTAATAATAGAAAAGGACACAACAATCCACTTTCATTTCAATTAAAAAAATTTTATAACAAATTTCACAAAACCTCATGAATCTCCAGCCAGAAAGGATTCAAAGACCAGTATTTGTGAGAAAGGGTTTGCCTCGAGGCATCCACACTTTCGCCAGCATGAAGAGGAATTTGTGAAATGTCTCTTTTTAGATAGAGCGATGAAAAACCTAATGAGCTTCTTCCAGCAAAACTCAATAAAGTTG
Source organism: Pseudopleuronectes americanus (assembly GCA_038501795.1). Taxonomy (NCBI): domain Eukaryota; kingdom Metazoa; phylum Chordata; class Actinopteri; order Pleuronectiformes; family Pleuronectidae; genus Pseudopleuronectes; species Pseudopleuronectes americanus. The sequence goes on along the minus strand of CM076730.1, from coordinate 1,091,314 downwards.
AACTTGAAGTTTTATTTTATTTCATGTAAGTTCTCCCAATCCTTCCCCTTCAGCTAGGTTTCCTTATCTTTCCCATTTTGTTTTACATACATTGAGCTATATTTATTTTGTTGTAAGCCCCTATATATATTTGAAATGGTTTTCTGGTTTGAGCCCCCAAGATAAGCTTCCATAAAGACCTTTAAAATAATGTTATCCCAACACCCTTGTGTACACCCGTTTTGTATATGATCAATATGACGACAAACCTGGAGGAACCTGTAAAAATCGTCATCGTTCAAGACGACATGCCTCTTCAGATTCTGAAAGCTATTCATGGTCCCCTTATGTTAAAATGTGCGGTATGCCGTTAAGCCTTGAAAAACCTATCTTTTTAACCTTTCGTCCCATCTTTTAGGCAAAAAATCTGGATCAAACGTACAACATCTCAAAACTTTTACAGCCCCCTTCAAGTGATTTTGAGCAATGTCTTCCCCGATCATTTTGTTCATGGGGAGGTAGTTCAGCGAGAACTGTTTTGTCAAATCTACTGGAATATTTACTCCCAATTATAACATGGATTCAGCATCAAATTATACTTTTTCTTCACATTTACTGATGGGTTGTAATGGAAAGCTAACTGGGCAGCCCTGTCTTGTTCATAGCTCCAATAAAAGGGGTTTGAAACTGCTCAATTAACACAAATTCTCACCCTTGGGCTATCGTAAAGAACTATTAAAAACTGTAAAAATAAGACAAATTTACACAATCAAAAGCTTTTTCTGCATCAAGCCCCACTAATACTGCTTCTAAATTAAATTCTGCTAAAAATGAGTGGCAACAATCCCTCAATTCTTTTGGCTAGTACTGTATATGGGTAAAGATCTTGGTTCCACACGCTAAACGGTCTGAAGTTACTGCATTCAGATTGATCCTTTCCCTCCTTTGGAACCAGTGAGATTACAGCCTCCCTCCAGGAGGGGGGTATATTGTTTCCTTAAGGACCCAGTTAAAGGTAGACTACAACAAACGGATCAACGAACCCCCCCAATACTTTGTCCCATTCCGTAGAGAACCCGTCTGGTCCTGGGGCCTTATTTGATTTAAGATGTGCTTTAGCTGAACTTATTTCTCTCTCTGTTATTTTAACTACAAGGTAATCACTTTATTCACTAGTCAATTTAGGCAGATGAATCTTCTTAAAGAAATCTTCCATCTTCCCCTCATCGATATGAGGTTAGTAGTATAATCTTTGATAAAATACTTTTAAAAAAATTGAATTTTTTAATTTATAATGTAGGTAGTTAGTAATAGGGTTTTTTATCTTATTAATTGAAATATGTACTTGTTGTTTTTTCAACCTATACGCTAATAGTTTACTGGCTTTCCTTCCCTTCATAATATTGAGCCTAGCTCTCTTTAGGTGAGCACTATTTCCAATTATTTTACCTTGAAGCTCATTTTTACATGCATCCAATCCCTAACCTAATTTCCTCTCAACCAAAAGTATCCATAGGTAATTAAATGCATCACTGGTAGCACTATGGTAGCACCCAACAGGCTGCAAAGAAGAGCAGCTAAATCTGCCCCTTACCAAGCAGGAACACAATAAGAACAATAAAGATATAAATAAGACTTCCAACTGTGCGGTCTTCATATTGACCCTAATGAAGCCCTGGTAGTAAGAGGGCTCTGAAGTAGAGACTCCCCCCCTGACAGGTGGAAGAGGGGCTTTATTAGCTGGTGATTCCGCATCCTTGATATTGTCCATCTGTCCAGCTACTTGGCCCTCATATTATATTATTAGTTATAGCCCGTTCAATTCTCCTTAAATGTTTATGACTTGTTTAGAGTTTTAGTCCTCCCTCTGATGCTAGCCGTGTCCCCGGCCTTCCCTATTGAAAATAAGAACTCACCCGTCTTTCTCTGGCACACCAGCAAACAGAAGCTTTCAGTCCACTTACAGTCACGCTTAGACCTGGCACCTAAAATCCTGTAGCCTTTCCTTAAAGTTCACAATCCTGCCAGCTCTCTCCCGGTTCCCCGGTCTCCTGCTGGTTTGTCACGTGAACCGCTAGATCTGCTCCAAAAGTCAGTCTGGGTGTTTAATGACCGACACTAGGAGCCCCCTCTTCGCCATATCCTCAGTCGCTTCCTCCACGATCCATACACCAGTGTTCCCTCCTGTTGGTAAACTCCTGAGCTGGCCAGTAACGTAGTTGAGAATCAGATTTTCTTCTCCTTTAGGACCGTTTTCGCTTCGGCATATTCTCTTGGTTTTTTGAACACATCAGGTATGTATTCATGATACAAATTGACTTGTTTTCCGAGATGTTTAAATCCCCGCTTATACAATGCCAGTCAAGGCAGTTCTTCTTTCATCCTGTAGCTTGACATTTTGGCTACAATGGTCTTCTTATTATTTCCTAATTCTCAAGACCCACAATCTTAACTCAGGTTAGGGGTAACTTTTTATTCCATATGTCGGGAGCACGTTCTCTAAGCCGTCAGAAGTAGATACGTGTATGTCATGTTACCCATTACATAATGGACCCCATTAAATGTTTGATATAGCATTATTAATGAAAACTATTGCCGTTTGCTGCTCTGCATGTGTCGTTGTGTGTATCTGCAACCTCCCTCCCCCTGATTGGTTTTCCATCCATTCTGTTTGGATACTTCTTAATCAGACTGCCCCCCAAGTCACCCCAATACAGGCCATCATATATCCCTGGCTAGGATAAAATCAAGCATGTTTAAAATCAGTGGTAGAACCCGGCACAGCTCACACCATATCAGGACATAGCTCTGAGGGTGAGGAGATATATTGATGAGAAAAAATGTGAATTTTCTTTTGTTTTGTTGCTATTTTGCAGTAATTGCGATAGGTAAAGTCAACAGACAGCACGCTAAACTGCAGTCTGAGATCTATAAAACTATTTTCAGAGAGGCAAATAATGCAAAAACCTTAATTAGCCCTCAATTTTGAGGTGTTTGGTTCTGCATGAGGCATATTACATATAAATGGTCTAAATCAAAGCATTATTTGAGTTACTTCTGTCTAATGATTAAATATCCAAAATACTGGATCCTACATTTCCCATAAGGCAAATCAAATCAGTCATTTGTTAGACATTAATTGTCTGAAGGACCTATTTTTCAAACATCACATCCATGGTCTGCGGCATTGCACAAACTGAGATGACTCAGCTGCAGCTGTCTGGAATTAAATAATTCTGTGAGTGTCACAAGGTCAGTGGTGCAGTCTTCCCCAAATTTCCCCTCATAGGAAAGTGCTGCCCATAGATGCACTGTAATAATGTGTGTGTGAATGGCGATAAACTGTACTGTAAAGCACTGGTGGTAAGCAAGACTAGAAAAGCACTTTATAAATTAAGTAAATTTACCCTTTTTTTTGTGCATCAGGGAACACTCAGCATTATTACTCTTATTTACCATTATAAGGTCAGCGTAGGCAGGTAGTGATTGGCTCCTTCCCCATGGCCTCAGAGGAAGCACATCATCTTCAGTGGTGTCTGCTGGAGATGCGGACTCCTCGAGCTGGCTTTCTGGTGTGACTGCACTTCCTGACAAGGAACACAGTGTGTGCTCCTCCTACAGAAAAAGGGAGAGCAATGAGTCATAGGGAGTCAATGATGGCTTTAGACTTTTTAATTTGTTAAAACATATTCTAAGTGCAAACAATTTTGCAGTTCTTTGACTTGCTCAGCTTTCAAAAATATAATGTAGTTAGTATTGTGTGACTATCAAACATTAATCTAGATGTAAAAGCAACAGATCAACGCCAAGACTGGTTTGAGTCTTGAGAGTCTTTCTTTCTCTACAAGTTCAGTTAAACTTATAGACAATACAAGATAGGTGAAATACAGCAGCACCTGAACCTGCTCTCAAAAAGCTTAAATGTCCTCTGATTATCTCCCAAAGCTGAACAAGTTCCCACGAGAGAGGTACTTAGTGCAAATAAGCATGTTAATTAAGCTCTTATTCTGATTGTTAGTGGCATTAAAGCTCTATGAAAATTGAGTTTACCTTCTAGGTCTAGGGTTTCTATAAACACAGACATAAACACACATGTAAGAAATAATTTGTGTGTGTGTGGTGATACAAGATGCACGTACTCTGGTACCTGCAGGATCTCTTCATAAGACTGTCTGATGGAGTCTTGCAGAGGAGTGTTCCTCTCTCCAGCCTCCTCCGTCTTCCTCTTTGCCTGTTTCACCTCCTCTCTGAGTCTCCGCAGCCTCCACCTGGCTCTGGCAAGTTCCCTCTCATACTCCTCCACTTGGCTTTCCTTCTGTACCTCGTCTGCTTGCAGAGACAGGATCTGGCAAGAATCCAGTCAATGGATTATCATTTCAAAATAAACTGTTAATAAAATAACCATGGCCTACACATATCATACAAGGGCTGCTGTAGCCAACCTGCTAACACTGGCCACAGCCAACAGTTTTTCTGAAATTTTTCATATTCTCTCCGAATTCTCATCTAACTGATCAGAAAACACATTGAGACACTTTTTATCTGTAATTTATCCCCTGTCAATTTTCTCATTGTCATCACATATCTAAGAATTCGGGCTATTTGAAACGAGGGACTAACACGGCCTCCTTTTTTGAAAATAACACAAGACTATCAGATTGCATCTGTTAAATAAGATTGTTGGATTTTTTTTTATATATACAGTAGTTCACAATCTAGATGTTCTAACATCAAAATGATACAGATAACATTTTTTGCTCAAATCTAAATAATAACACAAACATTAAAACCCTGAAGATCCCATTAACTTAGCGTTTTAACATTAACTCTCTCTCTAACTCTTTGTTCCCATCGTACAACATAAGAGACTGATAATAATGTTATATATTATTTATGTATCGCTTTTCAATTCTTGATGACGACTCAAAGCCATTTTTAGTACAAGTGTTTGCCATCCACACAAACATTCAAACACATCTATAGACAGAGCCTTTTCTATTGTCCTACAGACAAACACAAAAGAAGTTTTGAATGAATCAATGTTTTTATCTGTAAAGGAGAAGCCTTAATAACAAGCCCATTGCACCTTACAGCAATAATAATAATTTCAGTAACCTCTAGCATTATATAAAACATGTTTAGTTTTCAAGATTATCAGAAGGCAGGATTTTAAATATACCTGTACCTGCCAAACAAGTTCACACAGTGATGATTCGCGCCACAGACGCATGCAACCCCGTGACGATCACAGTAGGAGGCTTTATTGTCTGGGCAGAGTAATGTTTAAATACGTAGTTTTGTCATTTTATTTGAGTGTTTGTTTGAAGACCCCGTGTCTCTACCTTTCAGTCCGTTTAACACACGGCGAGACCGATACGTCATTTCCGGTTTCATTGTTTACCGTCTTAAAATGTTTTAAAGTGCCTCACGCCGTGACGGAGAGCCTCCGGCAGAACTGTTAACGTTCGACTAGGATTCGCAGAGACTTTACTGATAAAAGAATCGGTGCACAACTTCCATTTGGGCACCGAGTGGTAAAGTTTCTGTTACCTGGTTTGAGACGATAGCTATCGCTGCTCTCTCTCTCTCTCTCTCTCTCTCTCTCTCTCTCTCTCTCTCTCTCTCTCTCTCTCTCTCTCTCTCTCTCTCCTTACTCTTAAACCTGATTTTACACACGTCCCTACCTCTCGTTTCACATATTTCATGTTACCTGGATAAATCTAGACTTGAAGAGCAAGAATTCATCTCGCCGCCTTTCGGCGCCAGAAACAGGAGATAAGAAATCTCTTTGTCTGAAAATTCCTGTGTTTTAAAGACCGTGAACGGCAGCCATTTTGCGTACGCAACGTGGTTTCACTTAGGTAACCTCCATCTTGAAATTACGTGTAACGTCCCCTTGAATTCGGCCAGAGAACGTCACCACGTGACTTTCTCATTACGCCATAGCCACTCCCCTTTCTCTTTGTTACACACACACACATACCTAGACAGGCAGACACATACACACACACACGATCACACACAGATAATATCAGAGTTACATGTGTGTTTTCCTAATTGTGATAGGTGCTGCTGCTGCTGCTGTCGTCATCTTTGAAATATTGGAGTTTGTTAAATGAAGAATCATTGAATAACATTAACTTTATTTCCCCTTTTTAATAAATCCTTTTATACTTAAAGTATCTGGATTTTGTGTTTATTTGTGCATTTGTATGTGAATACAGCTGGATTACTATAGCCTATGCTCGAACTTAAAACGCCTTTTATTATATAATCTTTTATATTAACTATTTGAGATTATTAATTTACTTTTATCAAATGAGACTGATAATTAAAGATTGACTTGTTGGTCCCTGAAAAGGGTGGTGACCTGCGAAGCAAAGTTATAACTACAGATTGTATCATTCTTAATTAATAATTGTATTGTTTTCATTAATTATTTAACTTTTTTTAATGTAACGTATCATTTCTAATTAATCATTTTACTATTCTTGAATTGATAGCTTAATCATTTTTAATTATTTTGATAAATAATCTTTATTATTTTAATAATCATATTTCATGATTATTGATTATTAGCCAACGTCATATCTACTACTATTGCACAACATCAGCAACATGTTGGAAATCTTCTATCAGTCTGTTGTAGCCAGTGCACCAAACTTTGCTTTGGTCTGCTGGGGGAGCGGCATCAGAGCCGTTGATACCAACAGATGCAACAAGCTGGTTAAGAAGGCTGGCTCCGTTATTGGCTGCAAACTGGACTCTTCGTGGACCGACAGGGAGCACTTTCTCCAACAGAATGTTTTGGTGCCGCTGCAAGGACATTTATAGGCATTCATTCCTGCCAAAAGCAATAAGAAAGGCGGTGGATTAGTAGCAGAAACTTGGAATATGGGCAGAAAGGTCTCTGGTTCGACTCTGGTTCAACTCCACGGAGTAAAAACAAAAGACGAACCTGGATTGATTTGTCCAAAAATCCAAGAGGATTCTCCCTACCCTGTCTAGTGCCCCTGAGCAAGGCACCTTACTCCCTCAACATCTGCTCCCTGGGCGCCGTACATGGTCGCTCACTGCTCTGTGTGTCCTGCACCAGATGGGTTAAAAGCAGAGGCTAAATTTCCTAAAAACTGCATGAGTGTGTCTATGCATGTCTGTGCATGTGTTTGGGATAAATAAATGGATCTTAATCTTAATCTTAAGACTGTATAACTCTCACCTATTATAGATTATATCCACACCCAAAATCTTCGGATTAGTTCCTGCAATAACATATTCTTTTTACTGCACATCTTAGTCATATTTATTTAGCGTAGTTTCAATTACTGCCATTTCATGTTTCAAATACAGCAATTTTTTTACACTTGTGTCTTTTTTCATCTTTCGTATTTAGCCTTTATCTTTGTTCTTTGTGACCCCTTGGTATGCTGCTGTTACAAAATAATTACCAAAATTGGGATCAATGAAGTATATCTATCTATCTATCTATCTATCTATCTATCTATCTATCTAATATTTTGAAATGACAACTGATCATTTTTTAGGCCACTGTGACCTTGCCCTCCGACCTTTTACCACCAGAATTGTATTAATTAATCAATAAATGGAGCGGAACATGTGTACTAAATTTGAAAGAATTCCGTTGAGGTATTCCTGATATATCACATTTCCAAGGCAAAAGGTGTGTTTTGAGAGGTCTCAGTGACTTTGACCTTTCACCACCAAATTATATCCATGAGTACAGGTAAACTTTGCCAGATGTAATTAAAGTGAACTATGACCTTCAGTCACCAAAATCCGTAATCAGTTTATCTTTAGACCCCAAGTTAATGTTTCTACCAAATTTGAAGACATTCCCTCCAGCTGATGATAAAGGACCCATATTGTGTAAGATACATTTTCTGGGCTTTTACTATCCGTAGTTACTTGAAGGGGGTCAGTAGGGACCCTCAAAGTAGGAAAACAGTCATTCCGCGGCCTCTTTACTCAGTCCGTTCTAAGAAGTATGGTTGCGAAACGTCTCGTTTCGTACTTCCTCCCCCGTATGAGTCATTCGGGATCTCACTCGTCTCTCAGCCCCATCCAGCAGGTACCAGTCCAGCCTCCAAATCCACCAACCCCTCTCCCAATCACCGCCGTCACCACCACCCCTCCTCCCCTCCACACACCGAGCGCAGCACCAAGCAGACATTTTGCTGAGCTAGCAGCTTGTTAGCTACCACAGTCTAACCACAACAAACAACAGTGAAGAAACACTGCAGGGTGGAGGGATGAGAGGAAGAGAGTGAGTCCCTGCGCATTCCTCCTAAGTACGTTGCTATTCGCGACCAGCGGTTACGCTTTATTTCTTCTGACGTGCCGTGTCGCTGTCGAAACGCCGTTGTGAAACTACAAACTGTAACTCGGGACGTTACTCTTGCATTGGCCGACTGTCCTGCTAAAAATATACAAACATGAGAACGGTGTAACTTACCGATCAGAAACATCCTATTGTAACCAAATGTAAATATGTGGCTCAAATCCTCAAATCTAAGTGAATTTGTATACCAAAATCGAAGAAATTCTGTCAAAGTGTCCTTGAGATATTGTGCTCAAGAGAATGGGACATACGGACGGACAAACAGAAAAGGCAAGGCCTCTGGCCACTGGTAGACGCTGGCACTAAGCAGGGGAGTAACACAAGATTCTGGGCCTTTAACATAAACACAATCTGTGGGCCTCCTTCCTCTCTTGATTCATAATTGTGTAGTTTAAGGGGAGACAAAATAGCTGTTCAAAGCTATAACTATTCATGCAGTGTGCAGTGGGAGAGATTGAGCTGCATAGTCACACTTATATATTACCTGTTGACTCTCTTCATAGCAGAGCTGCCTGGTTGCCTTTATTTGTTGAACCAGTTTCTCTTTTTGGTCATCTAACTTGATCAATGTCTCCTGTAGCTCCTTGCGATCCGACTGCTGCTCCTGAAGCTCCAAGTTCTCCACTGCCACTGCATTATCCAGCTCCTACACACAGACACAAACACACACACACACACACAAACAATAAACGAATCTCTTCTAGGAATGATAAATTATAGGTGTAAAGGTAGCTGTAGAGGTGCCTCAGATTGTGAACTAAGCAACTAATATCAGCTTTGCAAATCAACTCTCCCTGGATTCAAAAAGCAGCAGAAGAGCTGCCACGGAGGAGGAGAGACACGAGGTGAGACACACATGAGAGAAACTCAGGAAGGGAAGAGCCACATGGCAAATACTCAGATACTGAGAAGAGAGCTGAGCTGCCAAGAAGCCAGCAGAAACTGCTGGCTAATTTTTGCTTGGTAATTTATGTAGCTCCTGTCTTAAAAAAAGGCTGAAGAGGGAATGGTTTGTCTCTGGCTGTTGTCGGTGGCAACATCTTTTGCCAAAGTGGCCTACCAGCACAGACACAGGTGAAAAACGAGAATTAAATATTCTTTCACTACATTTCAGTGATGCTTCAGCTCACAAAATTTGACTGAAATACATGTTACAGAACAGGGAACAGAGAAACCACCAATTTAAAAATTAAAAAGATGTCGTTTACCAAGGATCTGATGAAAACATTCAGATCGATTTCATATCTCTCTGTCACTTTCTGTGTGTGTGCATCCAGAAATCAAATATTTTTAGCAAAGCTGTTCAGCTAGCTTTAATTTATCTCAAAGACTGGAAGCAGGGACAGTCTCTACTGTAATAATGAAAACATTAAAATTACATTAGAATGACACACAGAATCTGTCTTTACATCCTCATCGTTTAAGTCTAAGTGAGAGGGGGGGAAATCACATCACCATCACCATATTATTTTATTATTTGGCAATTAACTAACAACAAACCAGTCACAGGTGGCCTTCAGGGACCCATAGCGCTTGAATATTGCCCTGTGGCTATTGCGCATGTGAATTTACAGACTATTCCAAGAGCATAATGACATCACATGACAGCATCATAGGAAACCCAGTGATGTAGTGGTCCCACACTTGAAACACTGCGCACACACAGACACAAATATGGTGTATGTCCACAATCTTAACAAAATGGGACAGCAACACAAAACATATTCAGACAAATGCATAACATAAATCATGGCATGCACACAACACACACCAGGGCGAGATCCTGCGGTCTTCTTACTCTGATGTCGGCCACCTTGGCGAGGACTCTCTCATCCGTTTCAACGACATCGGTTTCCACGGGAGATGACCAACAGAGAAGACAAGAGTGTTTGAGGAGGGAAGACAAGGAGCAGTCATTCTTCCAGTCTGCCTTCCCTCCATCATGTCCTCCTTCCCAGGATCCCTCTATTTTTTCCTGCTGCTCTGCCGGCTCCATAGCTGCTCTCGTTAGCTGTCTCTACACTGCAGTGGAGGCGGAGCTGCCTCTACGAACGGGCGCGCGCGTGTGTGTTTGAGTACGTTGGTATGGGGGGGGAGGTTGAGTCAGTTAGATTGGAAGCAAGAGAGTAGCAGAACGCCCTCTAGTCTCCTCCCAGCATATCTCTCCTCTTCCATCCTTTTCCCCCTCCTACCATCATGCTGCGTCTCTACTCCTCACACATCTCTCACCTCCTTCCCCCCTCCCCCATTAACATCACCGGCCACTGCGGTATAAACCATTCGCACACGCACACACACGCATACATAGACAAACACACGCGCACACACAAACACACACACACTGAGCGATATGATGGGGCCATTCATAAAACACAGCTGCAGTCTGCATAGGTAATACAACTATAACCACTCAATCAATATAATTCATAAGTACATACAAAATACATTACAGGGTAATTTTAGTTCCACAGTACCACAATATACTGTTACGTTCCTTGTTTGTATTATGGATGTTGTGTGCAGCCATTTTTATATACAGTCTATGGTGCAGAGTGAAGACAAAAAACGTTGTGTTTATCTTGCCTGCATTTATCTATTATGTAAAGTTTATAGTAATTGTTTTTCATAAAATGAAAGTTAATTTGCTTTATTCTGGTGGCTCATATGTCATGATTTACCCTACCATTATAGCTATTATTTTTCATGTATTGCATGCAGATTATTTCAGAGGTCTGTTAAGCAATCGACACAATCTTCAGACCCAGGTTCAGAACTTATCAAAATAAAAGCTCTGTAATTATGCTCATAATAAAGCTTTTCAGCAACAAGACAAATGTTACACTTTTATTTTTAAAATCTTTTGCGTTACAATTGATTTTATGAATGTTGTTGCCATGACGGAGATCAGGAACTGTTGCGGATCAGTCCATTTGTGTCATTCCGATAGGCTGAAATAAAAATGATAAAATTGTCGAAATAATCTTACAGTGATTTTTGTTGATAAACAGTTGATGATTGCCCTACGAGACGAATTGTGATTTGGGAATATGGGCTATACAAATACAATTTGAATGATTGATTGATGATTATCTTGAACCCCGAAGGGATAGCTGAGGGCTCTCATCTCTATCATAAGTGGGTTGGTTGGCGGCAGGAGAGGTAGGATGAGTGGAGGACTGTGAGGGCGCATGTGGGCCAAGTGTAATTTGGTGTGTGTGTTCATTTGTGTTGGGTGTGCAGTTATGTATATCTAGTGTGGCTTGTGTGTTCAGTGTGTCTTGAGTAATATACATTGACGTGTGTGTTCATGGTTTGGTATTATTATTGTATGGTCTGGATGCATGTTATTCTGTACATAAAGGTTGTGAATGTAGGATGAGAGTCTGTGGGCTAGTATAATTGCTTGTTTTGTAATGTTTGCAGCCGTTGTTGCTGGGATCAGAGATAGGGATCCATTATCAGTGAAGAGGATGCATTGTTTCTTGGTAGAGTAGACTTTGGCTGTAGTGGCTAGGTGGTAATATATATTAGATATGTATATTAGTAATAGGAGGAGACTTAGCACTGCACCTTGGGGGACTCCTGCTTCTGGGGATAAAGGTACTGAGATGGAGGAGGCAACTTTCATTTCATTTATCAGTTTTTGGTAAAGCTTGAGATGATGGACTGGGTGGGTTGTGGAAGTTTGAGGTTTGAACCCAAAAGTCTGTATTTGAGTCTGTTGTGCAATACCTTGTTGAATACCTTTTTGATGTCAAAGAAAGTTGCCATGGTTATTACCTTTTTCTGTAAACGTCTTCTGATGAACTGAGGATGTTGTCTGCTGTGGTTATTTCTTATCTACAACTGGCTAGATGAATTGAGATGAGGCCCATTTAATCTATGTTTATTGAGTCCTGATGTAAGCAGTCTATCAAATAGGGTTTCAATGTGACTGAGGAGTATTATGGCTTATTCCTTGTTACTGGATCATGGTGACAAATGCAACCTTGCAGGGTGAAGGGAACTGACCAGTGGAGAGATTGACACAGAAATCCATTTATTGGCAGTATTTTATCCAAATTCTACAAAAGGGGAGATGGCTGACATTGTTCTGTCGTTTGAAAGTCCTTATCTGGAGGCTCCACACAGGATCGAGAGAACAATGTGCATTTTGACTAATGTCTCCTTTTATGTTGTCCCCCTTGCAACTGTGACAGGTCAAAGGTTCCTGCCCATGTATTTCCCTGATACTACTTCCCCCTTTCTAAATTAGGGAACTTCCCTGTTTATAGGATATGCATTAATAAACAATACAAACTCTTTTGAAACAGTAAATCAAAAATCCTCTTTGAGTATATATATATTATATACTATCTTCAAGTTTCATCAAAATGAACCTCAATAAGGACACATTTTGCATGTTTTCCATAAAGCATTAGGGAGAGCAGAGTGACTGCAAGCGCAATGCCAAATTTAATGCCATTGGATTGGAAGTACTATTGGAAGAGGCAAACAGACATGTTGTTGAGCTACAGCAAAGAAATATGAATACAACTCAGAGAAACATGATATGGTAGAGTTTCAGCGAGAAAGTAAATGCTGTGGGTAAAACATAAAGAACAGCTGATGAAAATAAGAAAAGGTGGCAGGACGTAAGAAGAAAAACAAAAACGTCTCTCACGCACTGGCGTCTGCTGAGTGGGGTCACGCTTGTGACTTGAACAGGTGTGGCAGGAGTGCATGATGCATCAGGTGGGACATTTTCAGGTGTGACCTCTTGTAAATAGCCAGGCATTTATCGAGCCTCAGGGGTTGACTAGAGGTAATATCGGTTTCAAAGGGTGCCCCTGGGTGACTCAGTCATGTAAGACCTCGACATGCCTGCTATGGACACCACTGTGCCCTTATATCTTTGACCAACGGATCATTGCCAGGTTGCAGGTGCAGCATGTCATGTGCTCTGTGCCTGCGATCATTGTTCTGTGTCTGTTTTTGTCCATATCTTTGTTCTGACATTTTCAATTTTAGTATGTCTGCACATCCAGGGTTGAGCTGGGATGGAATGACAGGAACAGGTGCTCTTTGTTTCCTCCCCATGAGAAGCTCTGTGAGACTGGATCTATTTGCAAGGGGAGCAGGTCGGCAGGCAATGAAAACAAGGTCAGGATCGCTAGATATCTTGAGGAGACCTTTGATTGTCCTCACAGTTTGCTCAGCTTCCCCGTTGATCTGAGAGAAAATAAAGACTGGATGTCACATGAAGGAGGCCCAAAATCCTGTCCAAATTTCCTTAAAAACTCAGATGCAAAATGTGGTCCATTGTCTGAGATTACCACTTAGGGTATTCCATGACATGAAAAGATGAACTTCTTAGATCACTGCTTTTGACTGGAAACATTTTAATGATTGTTTTCTTACTGAAACAGATCTGCTCCCAAAGTGGACCATGGTCTCACTGGGAACCCAGTGGGCATTATTGTTTCTCTGAGATTTGTTCTCTCGGCTACCTACACGTGTCACAGTTCAGTTCAAGAAATGTTGGTCAGCTCCTTGTCGACAAACTGACTGCTTAGCTCGTTTCTGCATTTGGTTATTCCCAGATGACTATCATGCAGCCCAGTTAGCACATTTGCTCTAATGATGCCTGGATTACTATTCTGCTATCATGAAGAGTAGAATATTTTGAACCGTGAGCTCACCTGAGGTGGCCGATATTGTTGAAACACTCTTTCAATTGAGAATTTGTCTGGCCATCCCTCCTCACATTATTTCTTCAACTGCTGTGCTATGGCAGCATCCACAAAGAGGTTTGTCTCATCCTCCATTTTTCACTGCACTAATCCTGGCGCTCTACAGTCCACTACACACTAATCTTTCTTTGTTAATGCGTTAGCTTTTCTTCTGACACCATATTCTGTTGTGTATAAGTCCTTATCTGGAGGCTCGACACGGGGACAACAGACCAATGTGCAGGTTGAGTTAGGTCTCCTTTGATTTTTTTTCCTCCTACAAAATAACATTTGAAAGGTTCCTACCCATGTTTTTCCCTGATAATACAGACATAAACCAAACACACTGTGTGTTGTATAGCCCATATTCACAAATCACAATTTGTCTCATAGGGCTTTAACAAGGTGTTACATCCTCTGCCCTTAATCCTCAACAAGAGTAAGGAAAAACTACAAAAAAAACTTTTAACAAGGTAAAAATAATGTAGAAACCTCGAGGGGGAGCCACATGTGAGGGATCCGTCTCCCAGGAAGGAAAGAAGTACAATAGATGCCGTTCAATGAAAAACATCAGAAAGATAAGGGTATTTTTAGCATTGATAAGAATAACCACTTTGTAGCATTATGTAAGGTCAAAGAATTGATGGATTATTGTCAGTAATGGTCGAGTATCTGAGGAGAAATATTGTGTATCAAGCAATCCTGCTGCAATCATAGTCTATGTGCAGCAGCCAGCAAGATCATGATCCGCCATCAAGATCGGATGCCACTATAGTCCACAGTCATTGTCCACTTCCGCCAATTAGGATCCATCATCAGCTGCCACCTCGATCGTGGTCCACCACTATTACCAGATGCCAATACGATAAAGGATCCGCCATTATTATCACGATCAGCCAGCGCGATACTGAATCCGCCACACTGGATCCACCATTATGATCACAATCTCTTATACGCGATCCAAAGATCATATCCATGATTTGGCGGCAGCGCGTCTAATAAGGCAAATGGAATCCAGGAAAGAAATTGAGTCGGTAACATGTATTGATGCGATATTAATTTATTTGATCAGATAAGGATGGAGAAGTGTCATGGGTTCCCCCGACATTCTAGACATATAGCAGCATAGCTACTGCTTCTGTTTTTCACGGGCCCGCAAGCGCAAGAGCCCTTCCGGGCCCCTTACATGCTTATGTATCCCTTCTTACGTGCGTACGTGCGTCGGCCAATTTTTCAAACTATAGATAAAGCTCCGCAAGCCTCCGCCGGCCCGCAAGGCTGGGAATGGCCTGCTAACTACATCCTTTCCGGAGTCGCATTTCCAGTTTCATGCCCCATAATACAGGCAGAAACAACGGAAGATTTAGAAGAACGAATATGGACCAAATAGAAGAGCGATTGGCAAAAGAGATCAGAAAGTATGACCATTTGTATAACCCGTCACTGACTGGCGGATTTGTCCGCCAGAAAAAGGCTATGAGAAGCCGCAGTGGCGGTGTAAACAAATAGTCGACCCAGAAGAAAGACGGCGTCTTTAAGGTCGTCTTCTACAAAAGACGTTACTCCACCTAGTGTTCTGGCAGGGAATTGGTTTGTAACGCGCAACACTTGGATAAGCATGAATGATAACGAGATCTTCCCTACAGCGGCGTGAAAAGCCGCAGACGCAGTTGCAGAAGCATGCACCGGCCTTAAGACAAGCCTGGACCGGCTCAAACTATAAGCTTGAGCCGGTCAAGCTTATAGTTTGACCGGCTCAAACTATAGACCCAGATAGACCCAGAATGTGTCTGTACGGGGTAATCTGGACCCACAGCTGATTCCAATTGGATTCTCGGGGGTGTCATTTAGACCCACAGAGAAGCTGGTATGTTTTTCTGTGTGCCGTTCTCCCCTGACTAGGTCATGATATAACGTCAAGCACATTTCACCAGAGAAAAGGTTCTCAAACAACTTTTTTCCCAGCAACAATCCTCTGATCCTGGAGAGAAATGGACGGAGAAGCAGACTGAGACGACGGAGACTTTGACGGCAACCACGAGAAGGCGATGGCGACAAAGACTATGACCCAGTGGGTGAGGCTTCTTCAGATTCATCATTCTTGGAGAAAGAAGAAGGACAAGACCACAGCACCACGGCACCACAAGAAATAGCATGGTCTTAAAGGGTGTACGACTGAGAGGAGGGCCGCTGCTCTTCCTCCTCCCCGGGTCCCACGATGCATGTGACGTCCCGCACCGGTGACCTAGCCTCGACAATCCTCCTATTAGTCACGCCAACGGTAGAGAACATCATCCTGGAGATGACAAATTGGGAGGGTCGTCGAAAATACGGTGACGAGACCGACCTGCACACCTACATAGGTTTGCTGATCTCAGCGGGTGTGTACAGGTCCCGTAGCACAGTAGCCGCCAGCCTATGGGGCGCCAAGAGCGGCAAGGCGATATTTCTTGCCACCATGCCCCTAAAGGTCTTTCACACATACTCCAGACTATTGAGCTGCGACGACCACGAGACGAGACCTGCCAGACGAGCCTGGGACTAATTGGCGGCCGTACGAGAGGTCTGACTGGGACGCTTAATCACTGAGAGGCTGCTCCACGTGAACAAGCTCTGATCTCACTGTGTCTCTCTGAGCGAGTGCGCAGGGGCAGGGGGCGGAGCTACGATGCGCTATCTGGGAGGACACACACACACCCAAACACACAGACACACAGACTCACTCGCCCGCTACTGATACTTCATGAAGGCCTGATACAATGATGTTTTAAAAATTATTGTGACTTAGTCAACCACCAACATTTAGTCATAGTTTTTATTTTCAAAGATCCGTTTTTGTTACGTCTTCATCTCGTCTTAGTCATGGGAAAAGGGTCGTTAACGAATATTTTTCGTCATAGTTTTCGTCAACGAAATTAACACTGGTCTGGAGCCCGGGCCTGAGTCAGTGAGCTCCAGGAGACCTTATGGACCACCTCAACTGCCTTTGGGGCCCTGGTTCTCTGTATGGGCTTTTCTTGATTCTTGACCCCCAGCAGGACCTTCTGTATCCCTGTGTGGGATTTAAAAATCTCTTCCTCCCCAGCTGGGGCCCTTCTCACCACCCACAGTGGCCGAGTCACAGTGTTTAAACCTCAGATCCACATCCATGTTCAAGTTTACACAGGAAAGCCAAGTGACGGAAGCCCAGAACGGAACCAGGCATTGCGTGTAGTGCTCGATGTCACGGAGGGACTGCACACTCATAACGTTATGTGCAACGTAAAGGTTGAAATTATAGGCTGGCGTAGGTCAGTCACCTGTGAAGACCATCATCATTTACCCCTGAACCAGCACGGAGAAATGCGCTCCCTGTGCAGTGTTGTGAAACTTCACACCTCTCATGAACTAGTTCAAAGTTCAGTTCATACAAGTAAAAATGATTAGTTCACGTTCATAGTTCACCATTTAAATTCTGAACTAGTTCATAGTTTTAAGGCGGAAAGTGAGAATGAAAGACTTAACTTGTTAAAGAAAACCTTATCCATCACTACCCCTTGCCTTTACTGTCGGAATCTTTATCAGACAGTGTGTACAAATCCCTCAGATAATAATAAGGAGCATCGGATGTAGTTGCTGAGTCTGCGTCTCTGCTTTCTCTTGCCATCTGTATTTGAGACCGAGAGCTGTTGTGTTGCAGGTATGGCCTGCCCCTTTAAGGAAAGTTTGTAGTGTGTGACGTAGTGCACCTGGGTATTGTGGGAAAAGTGGCTAAAGTGTGTGTATAACGAGAAGTGACGGACCACCTAGAGGTGATGCGAGGGTTGCTCGTGCTGTATATCCGAGAAATAAAGTGTGGCCTCATTCCAAATAAAGAAACATCTCCTCCTCCTTCTTCACGGAGCAGTCCGGACAGCTGGTTACCGGCCAGACAGCGAGCCAAGACAACCAGTGAGCTGAGACACTCATAGATATATAAAGGCTAGATGTCTCGTCCGCGTTGCCGGCCAATGGAGTCGAACGTCCGCACATGGCGGCCATCTTGCCAGGAGTTGCTAGCCCACCCATAACATTGTGTTGGTAGTGAAACATGCACTTTTAAATCAACTATAACTTACTCAATTTTTAACCGATTTTTAAACGGTTTGGTTTGTTATAAACGTCAGAGATGTAGTTATGACACTGCATAGTTATGAATAATAACTAGAACAGTTTTGTTCTAAAAAATAGTATTATGTTCTAAAAATAGGTACAAGATTTCCCTTTACAATATACATCAAGAAATGCTGCATGTTGAAATCCCCACCCTTTACAGAGATGTATAATTATGAATAATTATAATTATAACCATGGGTTTTCATATGAAAATAAAATTAAACAAAACAGATAGGTGCAATAAATACACACATGCACAATGTATTTATGTCAAATCAATATATAGGCTACTAAAACTCAATATACAAAATGGCAACATGAAATATATGTATACTTTTATAATAGCAATATTACTAATATAATAAAATAATTTGAATTAATACATGTTTAGTTTAAACAAGTAATAATTCAAATTATTGTATTATATTAGTAATATTCTTTTTTATAAAAGTGACATTTATTTGCAGTTAAAAAAAGGTGTAAGATTTCCATTTACAAATATACATAAAGAAATGCTGCATGTTGAAAATCCACACCCTTTAGAGAGAACTAGACTACTGTGGAGGTATACACATGGAGGACAGACATAAAAAATGACCCAAAACAATTAAATCAATAAAAATCTATAATACTTATTAACCTCTTAAGAGTTGGATGAGATTCCCCTAAAACGCTGATATGATATGATAATGATGATGTATGCATGTTGTTCTTGGCCCTATTTTCTCTCCTCAAGGCATTACTAATCTCCCACTGCAGTTTCCTCACTCTCGCTGAGGCTGAGCGCTCCAATCTCATCTCTCCAGTGGCTCCCTGTTGTTTTGGCAAAATACACAAATATACAAATATATAAATTATAGTAATACGGAAATTAATAACTTACTTTTTCAACAATTCAGTCTTCACTTTTCAATTCTGTGAGCCTGAATACAGTTTTAGGTTCTCAAATTCTCCAACAGAAAACACAACAGCATACTTTTAAGAAATTTGTATAGGCTCCTTCACTTATAAGGCAAAAATATGTTTTGTGGCTCTGGACAAAAAGGTAAAGGTTGTCTACCCCTGGGTGTAGTTTCAATGTTCACATATGTTTATTCATTCCAGTGTATGAGTGACAGAGAAAGTGAGATAGCCAGTGGTTTTCAAACTTTTTACACTGAGTACCACCTCAAATAATATTGGGCTCTTAGACTACTAACACCATCATAGACCTTTCTGGGTACCACCAAGATAAAGGATTTAATATAACAAGCCATATGATGTTCTCATTAGTTTGTGACATTCCACAGGCAAATACTCACAACATCAGGCGTCAAGTCCATTGGCAGGTTGTCATCCACTCTTCTAGAAGTGGTTGTGGTTCTTGTTGCTAACGACTAAAATAAACAGTAAAGAAGTTTTGAATGTCTAAAATGTGCTGTAATAAACAACACATTATATAACTTGCAGAAACAAATAACTAAAATGTGACATTTAATCACATATTTATATTGATACATCAATCTTATACACCTTAAATTATTGTTGGTCAATGATACACATACCCTTTGAAGATTAGCTGGAAAGTTCAAAATGGTTGGCATAACACCATCTTTAAGCCGGATAGTCTGCCTGTCCTGTCAAAGTCCTCTCTCCTGAAGTGCTCACTGCAGAGCAGTGTACTGTCAGAGGCAGCAAAACGGTCCCTTCTTAGGGCTACCTCCCACACCCTCCTCCTCTCTCCGTTTTTGGGAAATCTTAAAAAAGTGAGAAATGTACCAAGATATATAAATTATTGTCAACATTTTCAATCCGTATTTCCATTTACATTAAGGGTAAGGAAACAAATACACACCTAAATTATCATATTTTTGGTGTAATTGTATGTATATGTATGTATGCATGAATGTATGTACATTAAGAATAAGATAACCACACTAAAAACAATAAAAAGGTGTCCAAAAGAAACATTCAGTGATTGTGTAAAGAAACATATTCTAAAAAGCCATGTGTCAACAACAATAACAATACTATTATGTCATAGTCCCGCTGTTCCTGTACATACTTCAACTGAGTAACTAACAATTATCCTGGACTTTAATAAAGTTACACATAAAGAGAGAAGTTTCCTGTCGCCTTTACGCTACAATAGGAACGTGTTCACCGTTCAAATTCATTATTTGTCATTGAGTTGCGTTCAGTTCATCGTTCTCATAAAAGTGAGAACGATGAACTGAACTGAACGTTCGTTCATGCACAACACTGTCCCTGTGTGAACAGCCAGGCGGCTGCTCGCACGAGAATTGGCACTGTGTGCCCGACGTGAACGTCGGGCACACACCTGAGGTGGCGGTTGCAGCCGGTTGCAGCCAAAGATGAGTCAAAAAAGGATTAAATTATCAGGTACACAATTCAGAAAGCACCGCAAAGTAGAGGAGGAGAAGAAAGAACAATATAAAGGTAAGAATCACCATGATTGCGAACATCATTAATGTTTATTTCTGTTGACACACATAGCTAGCTAGCTGTCATTACAGCAGATTTCAGACTCTTTTTGAATTGTATTATTTTTTATACCCTCCAACTTTGTCTGCCTGTTTGTGCATCTGTACAGAGTCCAAAAGTTCTTTGGGATGCATGACAATTTGCGGGGGGCGCCAACTTGAAATCTTGCCTCGGGCTACAACATTGCCAGGGCCGCCCTTGTGTGTGTGTGTGTGTGTTTGTGTGTGTGTGCATACTGAAAATCATGTCACTGCCACTGACAGCCTACTCTTCAACTCCCTCTCCCCCTAACTCCCTTTCACCCCTGTGTGTGTGTGTGTGTGTGTGTGTGTGTGTGTGTGTGTGTGTGTGTGTGTGTGTGTGTGTGTATCTGAACTATGGTGACAATACCATTGTTTTTTATGACAGATGGTCTATTGTTTTCAGCCACTGTGGTCTGAATAAATGTGTAGCCTTACAGGCCCTTCAACAACAAACACAACAAGCAAACATAACGATATTCCCTGGAAAGATTTAATATAATTAATTAAATAAAATGTTAGTGGTATTTCATCTTCAATCAGTCCTTATAGTTTAGTTTCTCGGTCATCCACGTCTTGGTAACTTCAGGAGCTATATATAGGTAACTGGACACGCCTGGGTTTCTTGAAGTCATCGCAAAGGCTTGCAAACTACAGAAAAGCATCTAAGATGAGAATTAAGACTTTATCAAGACACAGGGAAGTCCAGTTGTTATGTATACCTGATAGTTTAGTGTTTGTTATTTTTGGCTATTGATATTATTTTTTTTTGGGGGGGGGGCTATTGTCAGCTCTTTCTGAGACATTAATAACTGTCATTACATCTTATTTTTACTAACCATAACTTGTGCAGTTCAGACATGCCTAATAATGCACTTAAACTACCCACCTACTGTATATAGCATAAAGGACAGGTGTCTTATATTGAATTTACTTCGGGGTCACTAGTTGTTTTTCTCTTTTGAGAAGCAAAAACGTTTTTCAGTTGATTTAAATACATAAGATCAACATCTCCCTTTATATGTTGTAAAACAGCACCTGCCTCCTTGCATTCGAGACGTTGTCTTAGAAAGATAATTTTTGGTCTGAATGCAATGCTTTTAGTCCAAGTTTAACTGTTAAGGTTGACAAGGTTGCACAGTTTTATGCAACTTGCTAAATGTGAGTTGAAAAGCTTATAATTTTGTTGTTTGTTTCCAGTCTTTAACAACTTAAGTCAAGCAGCAGGGCCCACATTATTCTCTGCACCAGTAGTTTGAGAGAATGATGCTCAACTCCAGTAAAGCCAGAAGAGGGTGCTCATGGTGCACGAAAAGGACAATTAAGAAAAATGTGGTTCAGGATTTTCTTTTTTATACATTGAGGAATACAGTGTTTTTCATTTTGTTTTTAGGAAATAGACATGAGTTGAAAAATCGGACATATACAGAGTGGGTACAATTTGGTGTGGCTCGATTGAATTTAGGTGGACTCTTTGTAAAGGTTTATGCTTCTTTGGGTGCTACAGGAGTTATTATTATTTTTATTATTATAATAATAATTATCATTATTATTATTAAAATTAAAATTATTTTAAAGATTGTTTGTTCCATTAGCGGAAAATAAAGAGTTAATGGCAGTGGATGGGTGGTGGTGGCATTGTTTGAATATAGCACACAAAGCTTTTGCAATAGGAGACCACAAATGTGCTCATGATTCACTTCATCTGTACCAGGGCTGGGGGATAAACCTTTCTAAATAATTGGCTGCTGTTTTGAATTATTGCAAGAATTTATAATGTATAACAATTTGCATATTTTATCTTTCCTCTACTGAAACATTTTTTTACCTTCTTCACTTGTATGCAGGTTTAAAAATATCTGACTGCAAGGTGTTGTTAACCATGTGTGGGGTATAAATGACCCCACACATGTCCTTAACGACTTTGGAATTAGGAATGCATTTTAGAAGTTTGGTTTTATTCCAGAGGCCGTTTACCGTGATAAATACACTTGCACCTTAACCTTAATCCTCCTTGAGAGGGCACCTTCAATGGGACACATTTGTATTTTCTTCTCTTTGTTTTGTATTTTCTAAAATTCTTTGTATTTTAAGATTTGAAAGTCTTGCCCTATCTGAGCCTGGAAGACTGGGCTGTGCACTTGTGTTTGCTCTCCTGCATCAAAATAACCTCTTGGGGATTTAACAAAGTATTTTGAATTTGACTTAGTACATTTTTGGACTAATCAAATTATCATCATATCATTCACGAATACAGCCCTATTAGACTATTAATAAATCAGCTGGTTTTGTGATATTAGTTAAGCAGTAAACTTTGGCTTTATTTTAAATTCAAAATGGTTCATAATTACATTATATAACAAAAAAAATTTAATATTTATCATACAAAAGTTATAATACAATATACACTGACACACACATACACACAAACAAAAAAAGCACAAACCCTGCCCCCCTCCAGCAACTCAGAGTTGTTTGTTGATATATGTCATTGATCCTCTATTCCTCTATTCATTCCTTGACCGGCCCAGCTGTCAGTCACTTCCACGTCACTGCATCTCCAACGGCTGCACAGTGTCACAGTAAAGCCCTAGATACCTAGAGAACATTGGACAACTAAATCTGACCTTGACTCAGTTCCACGTGGGGCATTTGACTTCAGTAGAAGGAAAAAAGGGAACCAAGAAGGAAAAAGAGGGTGAGGAAGCGAGGTAAGGATGGAAGATAAATACTGGGGTGAGAGGGGGTTGTGGATTGTGGAGATTAGAGAAATGGAGGGAGGAGGTGGGAGGAGGAAGGGGGATAGTACATGGGAAGGAAGGAGATGCTCCAGCCAAAGAGCAGGTAAAAAAAAGAAAAGAATGCATGGTAATAAATTGAGATGAAGCAGGAAAATAGGGAAGAGAAAACTAAGGTTTAAGGGTAGACAGTCAACAGGCATCTCATCAGCATCTCAGTTAAACAGCATCAAACCCACAGATCTGCTCTCAGGGACACAGACTTAGGTTTTGATTAATTATAAAAAGGAGCATATTGCTTAGCCCTCAGGGCAGACTCATACAGTAGGAAAGCTACGCCAGAGGAGACAAGGGTGGGGTCACATCTCCACCCACTACCAGATATATCCAACAGAGGCTCAGGGGCAGGGGTGGGGGCTGGACATTTCCTCATCGAGGGATTATGCAGCTCAATCAGACTCTGGCAGATTATGTCTGACCAAAACAGACTCGGCAAAGGAAGCAGATTAACATCTATTTTCAAATAGTTTTGTTGCATGAAAACAATCAGCTTTGTAATTAAAGGAAGAACTAAAGGCTTCAAATGGCCCACAGATGTAAAAGCAATGGTTTTGGAAGTTAAACCTACCTTGCAAATCCTCTCAAATCCATTGGTGTCAATATGCTTGAGAGTTTAGACTGTAATTGGGTTGATTTTATTAATCTAAAGGTTTTAACAGAACCTCGCCTAAAATCCAATTAAAATGACTGAAAACATATTTCTCTGGGGTGTAATTCGTAATCCTCATAGTGTCATGAACACTAATCCAAGTTAAACTGATAAAATACACAAATGAATTACTAATAAACACATGAAATATTGCAGGAAATTTATTATGAATTGGCTAGACTGATAATTAGGCTGAATTTTTACGCTGTTGCATTTGCCAATGACTTCAAGTGTTGTTCTTAGTATCTGATCTTACTTGTGGTTATATTTTTTGGGACAATAGTAATGATAATATTGCACTTAATATTTAACCCGCTAATGCAGCCCATAAAACTAAATCTTTATCCCTACACCAATTACACATAAACTGTTATAACAACTGCTACAGTAACAGTCAAATCATAAAACAAGTAACCATTTTATGATGTGAGTGTGTTACAATAAATTTGAGGGATTTTAGGAAAAGATCATGGCTCTGATCAAAATAAGAGCTTCTTTAATGTTAGAGAACCAACAAAATAAATATGTAATTACTAATGTTATTGTAATTGCAATTTTAAATCACAGAAGTACACCTTTTGAGTTGTTATTAACAAGGGTAATTCTGTAACTTTATTTATCATTTTCCACATAAAAACACTTTTTAGTCTTCTACTCCTCTTTCGTCATTTTTTTTATAAATTTTCCAAACACAGCATTGGCTGAACATATGTGCTCATCATATGTTTTACAATTCTTAGAAGTTTGTCTATAATTGAAACCCTTACACTTACAAATAACATTCACAAGAAATTTTAAACAGCATGTTTATTCAGAAGGAGGTGGAATGACAATCAGATTACATTAGCTGTAATTTAGAATGACATAAAGATGAAATTCTACAAATTCTGGCAAGTCACAAAAGTTTTGACAGGGATAATACCAGCAAAATATTCACTTATTTTTATCAAGTGAACTAGTGACTTCAGCAATATGGATATGTTCACATCCTTTGTAAATAAGGTTGGTGACATGTCCTGGTTCACACTGTTCACACAGACTTAAGTCACATCTGTTTGTTTTTTTTACCATCTAAACACACCAAAACCACCATCTTGCTGTACCTCTGACCAAAGTGCTTTTGCTGCCACCCAATTATTTTTCTGGATTCGTAAGTCAAATTTGATGCAGGACAAGCCTAGATATAATGACTTTTAGTACCTGGTATGGGTCAAAATATACACAATCACATATGCAACTACATGGCCCCTTTTTCTGTGTTATAAATACAATTTTTTCCCCCTAAATGTTGTTTGTGCATACAATACAACATAGTCTTAAATAACACATTTATGTACCCTTATAGTTTTTCAGGGAAATTGGCATTGTTATAGTCTGACTATGGTGTTCTTCTTAAAAGTTTGTCACAACCCTTTTAAACCCTTCAAAGACCTAACGTTTAAGACCGTCTGCAGGATTTCACTTGTGAACAGCACTGAATTTATTATTTGATTAATCAGACTTGTTTAATCCCAGATGTTCTAAAAATATGAAGGAACCTCCATGCTATGAATTAGTTCTTTTCAGCAGTGCAGTGTGTCTGTAGGGAGTGTGGGATGAAGGTCCAGGCTGGATAATGAGTGACACCCTGAATGTGCATTCCACTTGATTTGCTCAGTGCATCAATTCACTGACGGTTGTCCTTTCATCCTATTAGCTCCAAATTCCTATAACTGGGTCTCTAAATTCATGGGCCCCCATCTCAGGGTTGCCCCCAACTGGGAGGGCATATGGGCTGCTTTGTTGGCAGGAAGGGAGTGTGTGTGCAGGGTCCACCAATCACTGCCCTTGCCTGGGGAGTTAAACAAATTGATTGGCAGGCCAGTAGCAGCCAGTTCCAGACACTGTGGTCCCTATTCATCCCAACACAGAGTTCAGATAGCTCTACAGTGAACCAGCTGAAAGGCCTGAGGGGATGCAGAGGAGACGTAAAAGGGGGATCAGCCTATTGTTTCAAGATATACTTCCACATTTTGTTACAACTCAAACCAGAAGCTCAAATACTCAAATTTACTTACAGTTCATATGTTTGAAATTCCACTGTGAAGCTCATCAGTTAGCAGGTTGGAGTGCTGAGAATGTGGGGGCACTGTTGGCTGCAAAGCAAGAAGTGTTCTCTCAAGAATTGTCTTAAAAGTTCTCTTTTTTTACTCTTTATTTAGACAGGAACAACTGACAGGGCCCGATGTTATTTTCCAGATACAGTCTGATTTATTGATGTACACCTTTATATGGTAAATTGTTCATGCTTTTCTAGTCTTGATCACCACTCAGAGTGCTTTACATTACAGTCATGCCATTCTCCCATTGACACACACATCCATACAGAGCACTTTCTCCATCTCACATCAATCACAGCTGTCAGGGGCTATTTTGGGACACCTCGGCAGAATTGGAGAAACTGGGATCAAACTGCCACCATTATCATCAAAACGGGACCCACTCTATCTCTTGGGTATGTTTCCATCCAAATGTTATGAGGTTTTTTGAAGTACATTTACATATATTACATAAAGTGAAATAAAACTTCCTGTATTTGCCTGAGGTCTGGATGTAATGGAATCTTTCATGATCCATACCACATACTTCCACCAAATTTTGTGGTAATTCATCTAGTATTGGTTAATTTTGCTTTCAACCACATAAAATATACAAACCAACTAATCAACCCAAAGGTACCGGGGTAAAAAATGTCCTCCTCGTCAGAGTTAAAAAGTCAGAAAATATGAGAATCTCTCTTCTATGACCAAAGCAATAATTTTGGTCTCTGAAAAAGTTTTTTCAGGGGCACCTATGCTTTTGGACTAGATTCAAACACACCACAAACACACAATAACCTATGTCTTATTTACCTTTTAATAGTATTCATGTTAATTTCTTGATAAACTCCACACTCTCACATAATAGGGAAAACAATGACATTTCCGATCATGTTCAAATACACAGACAATTATTAAGATGAAAAATCCAAATCAACAAGTCATTAAAGGGTTCTTACGATAATCCATCAAGTCTCCATTTGTTGTCCCACCTAAGCTTAAAAGAAAAAACAATTAAGAAGTCAACCTAGTGTTATATTTTGTGTGTGGGTTGTAATAGTTATTAATGCTTGATACAGATCTATTTTGTCTGCAATAATTTATTAAGTACAATTTATTAGCACATCCTTTACTGAATGTTATTTTGAAAGAAAGTGGGCTAACACTGTGAGTTGAGCACAAATGGGCCTGATGACATCTGTTGATGCCAAGGTGAATGGCCCAGTGCCCATATAAGCACACCAGCAATTAGCCAGGGCCAATCAGCCAGCAAGACACCAACACATAAACAACAACTTCAACCGGCCAACCAAGCACAGCATACTGGACGGACATACACACACACACACATACATACACACACACACACACACACACACACACACACACACACACACACACACACACACACACACACACACACACACACACACACACACACACACACAAACACACATTGATGCCCAGATGCTAAGCACTAATCCCTGAGTGATAGTTGTATTATTTCTTGTGTGGGGCTGATTATGGCAGTCTGTCATGCTCTGACTGTGTGCAGTTAGCATTCACATACTCAGCCTCATGATGCATGACTTCTAACAGTGACTGAATAGATTTTTCAATAACTCCTTTTATTTCCTTTTTTTTCGCTCTCATAGTTGCCAACCTGAATGACAGTAAGTGTTATGGGCCTCTGCTGTGTTGAAAAGATTCTGGACTCCTTCCAGTCAAGGCAAAAAGCTTTGCTTTACTTTATACTTGACTCAGATATGATCTCTGCTCACAAAAAAGGACGGATAGAGTGAATGAAACCAAACTGAGAGGGACGGAGAGAGTGGGAGGAACACAAACACAAACACACACAATTAGACCCATGAACCATTTTAATGTTTGTCACATCGTCAGAATATATGTGCAGGCCTGATGAACTGCATTATCTATTATCTTGACAGATTATGTGTCACTGTTTAGACACAACGAAACCTATTTCCCTCTGAAAAATGTCCAGCATGAGTGAATACAGCCATATTAATTCTGATGTGGCGATCACATCAACATTGGCTTCTGCCATTATCACCAAAGGATATTTGTCAGTGTCTTCTCCCCTTTGGCTTTGTTTTTTCACCCGCAGATGTTTGTATAGATTTGTTTCTTTGTTACGTCTGTCGTGTCTTAAAAAAATGTAGTCAACCTTGAAGCCAAATCAGGGCTAAATGTTTTGATCATTATTACCTCCTCATGGCTCATTCTTGGACATGATGAGATTTCTTTCCCAAGGCCGTAGTCATGAATTGAACATTTTGGGGGACCAAAATCTGACAACTCATTACTAACATACAATATTATTTTGTATGTATTTTGCTATCTAAAACTATGTTTAACACTGCATTGTAAGTCTAATATGTGCTTTGTAATATAAACATGTTTCCGATTTTATATAACTTTGTATATACATTTTTTATATAAAAAAAATATATATATAAAGTTCTTTTGAATGGCAAGTTTAGCTTCAAAGACAAGTCAGACGGTTCTCTCAACAATACCAAAGTTATACGAATTTGCTGGCCAAGGGAAATGAGTTAACACCAGAATACTTCAATTATTAGATTCCACTTGCTGGCAAAGCATACAGTTGATGCGGTGAGCCCTCCTCCCCCTCACCAAAGCTAGACCACGCTGGATAGTTTGCAATGGAGACGCATGGACAACTCCACAAGCATAGCTATATGAGTGTCTACAGCTTGCAGGCCAAATAACATTGTCAATATGCCCATCTGTTGTTTCTTGTTGGGATTGAGTTATGCTTTCAGTATATTTTTTGAGCATGCAGTACCTTTGAGGGTATTCTTGAGAATATTCAACAGTATCATAACAGAATTTGTCTTTGATTTGGATAAACATACATTTTGTATAAAGCAAGATTTGTTGTAATAATAGTCCACCATCAGGATCCATCACCCCAATCAGATGCCACTATAATCCACATCCATCGTCAAGATCCACTGCTACGATCACGATATTTGAGTCATGATCCACAATGTGGCTGCAGCTGAGGTCCTGCATCTGCAAACGATAAATCACAACAGCTGCAAAAGGCTCTATGAACAGTTCTACACCGGCAGTGGTGACATCCTTCTAACTAACTTTTTCTTACGGCTGGCCGAGGTTCCCCCGATTCTCCGGCTTGCGATGTGGACCACATCCGGCCTTCCTCCAGAAAGTTATCCACATTTCTGTTAGGATCACTGAAAGATATAAAAAAATTGCAAATCTTGTCATAGCGCATACAGTGCATACACAAAAAATTATCATATCAGTTGAAACCGCTTTTTCGCCCCTGGCTGTCGTATCAGCTAATTACTGTTTACTCAATAGAGTATAAGATGTAAGAATCAGATCTCTTTCCATTTTTCAACCAGCCAAGATTGATAGGCTGAGGGGGTGGCCTTGCAGTCATACACAAAAATAATTTTAGCTCTTCTCCAATCTCCACCTTTGAGAATCTTGGATTTATTTTAAGGAATAAACTGCCTATTATGTGCGCTCTAATTTACCGTTGTCCTAAACTTACTTAACATTACTTAAACTTACTTAACCCTTATTAAAGAATTTCTGAACTTTTATCTGTCATTATCCAATTGTACACCAGAGTTCTTATTATAGGTGATTTTGACTCTGAACCTCCCACTATGATTCGCTCCCACCCCCTAAACTCTCTCTCTACTCCTTACTTCTGTCAGGCGTTAACTGCTTCACACACAAGTTTTACTTCAAGTCAACAGCAGGCCTCTCAGGTTGAAGATCTTGTCAGTGTTCATAAACAGCTCTTGCACCAATATCTTAAATTCTACAGCACCTGTCAGATATAGAAAGCAGTAAACTTAGTCTCCTGCCATGGTTAAATGAAGAAGTGAGGAGCCTCAACCATAATTTCTTCTCAAACCTGAGTGCTAAATGGTGTGATAATCTCAGAATTATTTTTAAAACAGTAAATTATGTGATTGATCCCCGGCTCAGCCTGCCAGTCGATTCTTCCCTATGTTGTTTCTGTTGTGGGTTTATTGATATTTTTTTTGTTACCCTCCTTGAGGATTAAGGACACAGGATGTTGCATCTTGTTAAGCCCTATGAGAAGAATTGTGATTTGTG
Organism: Pseudopleuronectes americanus; assembly: GCA_038501795.1. Classification (NCBI taxonomy): domain Eukaryota; kingdom Metazoa; phylum Chordata; class Actinopteri; order Pleuronectiformes; family Pleuronectidae; genus Pseudopleuronectes; species Pseudopleuronectes americanus. Next base: position 1,060,956 of record CM076730.1, on the reverse strand, counting down.
AATATGGGATATACAATTAGTATTTGATTGATTGATTGAAGTCCGACAAAGGAAATTAAGGCTCACTGACATATGCATTTTTGGATAATGGTAGCACTGCTACATTCGGTTCCAATGTTTAACAGCACAGGAAAAATAAAAACAATTATCTTGAAGACCATAAGGGGGGATAGGAAAAAGTTGTCCCCTTACTTAGCTTGGAGATGTCTGGTCTTGAAGAAAATCCATTTTATCCTCTCTCAGAGGTTCTGCCCCAGAAGAAAATGCCAGTCACTGCAGACATCATTGTCACTGGAGAAGTGGACATAACTGTCAAAAGTTCATATCCCTAGCATAAAAGCCAACGTTGACTTTTAGATATTGAAACCTTGAGAAGTTGTCAACAGCTGTGGAGATGGCCCATAAGATATAAAAACAGTTTTAGGCTGGGTCATCGATGGTCCTTTAATTGGAAATTATATGGCAGCAGTCTTGACTTGGAGCTTCTTTGTGTTATAGTGACTTAAATTTCTGTGTCTAAATTGGAGCTTCTGTGGAGCAATCTGTATAACTATGACTTTGATCAAAAGACCTCAGAGGAAATGTCCATATATGACCGCAGATTTATTGAAATCATGGGATCTTCAGCAACAGTACGGAATAGCAGGTATGCTTCTTGTCCTCCTGCAAAAAAGATTTGGCCAAGCGAAGGATACTCGGACTACGATGGAAGTTTTGGAATACTCCAAAGTGTCACAAGGAATACTCCAGTCATCTCAGTGCAGTCATTGATAAAGGTCATGCGGAGGAAGTACCTCAGCAGCAGTTGCAGTGGAAAAGTAGAGAGGTCTGGCACATTCCACTCTATGAGTGGTGTTTGATTCAGGGAACATAATTAAATAGCAACATATTACAAGGCCCGGACCTCACCAGTTCACTGATTGGGGTTCTCATTTGATTCAAGCAGCAACATGTGGCACTTATGGGTGATGTACAAGCTATATTCCATCAAGGTGAAGGTTGCAGAACCAGACAGGGATTTTCTTCCCTTCTTCTGGAGTCACAAAGGAGACTATAGCAGAGAGCTTACCAAATTCAGAATGACTGTATACTTCTATCTAAAGATAATGTATATTATGATTTGGCGCTATACAAATAAAATGTTTTTGCATTGAACGCTAGATATGCACTGAGGAAAACTGCAAACGACAACAATGGATGTTGTCGTTAGAGCACTCCGCTCCCAGAATTCAGGCCTACTTGTCGTCCCTAAAGTCTCTAAAAGTAGAGTAGGAGTAAGAGCTTTCAGCCATCAAGCCCCTCTCCTGTGGAATAATCTCTCACTTTCAGTTCGGGAGGCAGACACAGTCTGTTCGTTTAAGAGTAGACTCAAAACTTTCCTTTTTGATAAAGATTATAGTTAGAGCTAATTAGTGCGGCAGAACGTAACTGGTTCTATTTCCTAAAATAGGAAGCGTTTAGTCTAAAAAGGCATAGAGGTATTGATGTCTGATCTACTGAGTGGGCCACATGGATTTCATCGTACTTCCATACAGTAGCCAGTCAGATTTACCTTGAGCCTCAGTGTAGCCTCAAGTTCGGCCTATATCATTGTATCATTGATTACAAGGCAAAAACCCCTGATGACGCTAAGACCAAAGGGATTTTATGACAAATGACACACGGAGCTTCTCTTTCCACCTTCTCCTTCCTCTTCTCCATCTCTATCCCCCTTCCCCGGAATCCTTTTGCTTTATCGCCCGCAGATCCAGGGCCTCTGGGGCCGCACCATGGATTTACGATCTCTGGATCAGAGGTCGCAATGGTGGATTGAGTATAGTGGATTCTATATTGTGTGGGCTGATCGTAGTGGTAATGGCGGATCCTGTGTCGCGTTGGCATCAGATACGGGTTGTGGACCAGGAGCACGGCGGCGGCTCATGATGGATTCTAATAAGCGGAAGTGGACAATGACTGTGGACTAAAGTGGCATCTGATCTGGATGGCGGATCATGATCCTGCTGACCATGGACTATGAGTGCAGCTGGACTGCTTGACATATCATATTGAAGTTATCCTTCAGAATAGTGCTAAAAACTTAAATCTTGATGATGGTAAATGGTAAGTGGATTTATATTTATATAGTGCTTTTCTAGTCTTGATGACCAATCAAAGCGCTTTACACTACAGTTTCACATTCACCCAATCACACACACATTCATACAGTGCATCTACTTGCAGCACTTTGTTATTCTATGGGGGCCATTCAGGGTTCAGCATCTTGCCCAAGGACACTTTGGCATGCAGATGGGTCAGACTGGGGATCGAACCGCCGACCTTCAGGTTGGAGGACGACCACTCTACCCCTCAGTCACAGCCGTGATGTTTTCCTACACGTGGCATCTATTGCACTTCTGTCTGTCCTGGGAGAGGGATCCCTCACATGTGGCTCTCTCTGAGGTTTCTACGTATTTTTACCCTGTTAAAAGGGTTTTTAGTAGTTTTTCCTTACTCTTGCTGAGGGTTATGGACAGAGGATGTCACACTACGGTAAAAGGCCTATGAGACGAATTGTGATTTGTGAATTGTGATTTGTGAATATGGGCTATACAAATAACATTTGATTGATTAATTGATTGATGTTTGCTATGGATATGAAGGAGCTAAATCTGGATACAGATAATCTTCCTATTGAGAGAGCTCTGGGTTTGCTTCATTGTGTTGAATCAGACTCCTTCAACTTCAGATGAGGAATGTTGTCCTCAACCAGCTCTGTGTATTATCCTTGAGGCATTGTGGCACCAGTTACTTTATGTACCAAGATGATGCAAAGAGAGCTCTGCAGGAGACACTGTTGATGGGATGATGCCACACTACCTGATATTTAAAATCAGTGAAAAGGGTTATTGGTTGATCTTGAGCTTCAGGTATTGTTCAAGTTTGACAGATGTATAAAGCCAAAGGACTTGAACTTGTACATAGCCAACTATACCACTTTGCTGATGGCAAAGTGGTGTAGGATGGCTATGGGACTGTGACATAAGTCAGACTGCAGAACTACAGAGAAAATGAGCATGTTGCTTTCCTACTGGGTGAAACCAGAGTTACGCCTGTGCAATATCTAACTTATCCACGACTGGAACTTACAAATGCTGTCCAGGCTATCAGAATGGATGTGATGCCTCAGGCTGAGTTTCAACTTCAGCTTGAAAAATCTGTGGGGCTGCTAAAGGCAGATGAACCCTGACCAGCTGGATTACAAATAGCACATTAGGCAAGAATAAGACATGTACAAGTTAGACAACAATAATAAACAACACAATACTGAATTATATTAGTTCTTTTAAGTAGATGACTATTGTCAATATACGTATAGATTCATGCTGCAATAGTAAAGTAGCCTTGTTCCCAGATGGACATCAAGTGGAAAATGATGGGTCAGATCGGGAGATGGAGACACAGCAAGGAAAGAAAGAGGGAAACATTGTGCCACAGCCCAGAGCAAGAGTACAGGGATAACTTGTTTAATCAGCGAACATCTCACCAATATTTGTTTGTACGCCTAATGTCTCAGATCAATACAGCCTCCGGCAGCAGCAACAACAGTGACAGCAGCAACCCCCTCAACAGCAACTTGCAGCTGTAAGTAATGTCGGCATATGAGCCTATGTCCATGTGTCCCTTTTGAAACACGAGCACTTCTCTGCACGGCCCTGCAAAGTAGTGATGCCTTTAAAGTACCGGGAGAACTTTACGGTATTGGGCCATATTAGAGAGCCTAGGGATGACGACAGATAATTATGCAGAATTTCAGCATTTTATTTATGCCAACATGGATATTTCGGTGAGAGAAACCGTTTTATCATCCCAAGCTGCTGTATTTGGAGGATCAGGGAACTTGTTCTTGACAGTAGACAGGATTCAGACTCGGCCTCTGAGTTTTCTTCAGGGCTCTGTGGAACCTTCACACAGTATTAACATCCCTGCATATTAGTCAAGGCTTCACAGATGTGTGAGAACTGGGCTCATTATTTTGAATACTTCTTTATTATAATTGTATTTATATTACTATTTTTACACATTTGCTTTGGAGTTAAATAATAATGTTTGTTCTATTTACATATCCATATAACCCATCAATCATAATTTTTTTAATTGGGTTTACACTGGAATGAAAAGTTCATTATACAACGTAAATTCAACAGATTTGCTGTATTAATTTTCTATAAATATTATCTACATTAACAGATTTATTTACAAAGGGTAATGAGAAACAGGCACAATGATTCAACTGTGCTTTTCAAGGAAGAATGGTAACCTCCCATCTGCATAATTCCACATCAGCTGCACGGAATAGTGGTCCTAATGAAAAGAGTTGCTTTTCTCATTAATATTATATTTTGTATTTTTATCCAGTTTTGTAAAAGCAGTGAGTTTGACTATATAAACATATATATATATATATATATATATATATATAAATATGCCACAAGAGGGGCAAACAAATAATTTACCCAGATGCTCCCTGACTTGTGTCTGCTCCAATTCTAACGTGGATGGTGCAGGTATGGGGATTGTAAGTCTTAAAGCTCTCGGGTGGTATCTTGACTGCACAACTCCACTGGGGATTCTGCAATCCAGAACTCTTGTCTCCATCTCTTAGCTGTATGTTCGGTTTGAAATACAGGACAACTCGATTGGCAAAATTGGGGGTCTCTAGAATTTTTTTTTAAATGATTTGTCACTTATTTTATTTTAGCAATTTAAGCATACTATGTCCAGTATTAGGTAGACTGGGTTCCCACTTTGTTTATTTTGCAATGGCGGTGTCATGACCCTGGCTCTGCTTCCTGGTGCGCTCTGCTGTTCTTCCCCTCCCCCTTGTGTCTGTCTGTTCTTCCCCTGTCTGTCTTGTAAATGAGTGCATGGAGATGTGTCTGTGTGTGTGTGTGCGTGTTTGTGTGTGTGTGTGTGTGTGTGTGTGTGTGTGTGTGTGTGTGTGTGTGTGTGTATGCAGGCGTGGCCCTGTTTTCCCGCTCCTGAAGACTCAGTCCATTCATCGCTCTATGATCTGCTCCGCTGCTCCGCCAAGCCTACCCACCTGTCACTCATCATCATCTACAAGCAGCATAAAAAGAAAAAGAAGGGGGAGCAAAGCGGAAGAGAAAGGGTTGAGGTCAGTCAAGTGACACACACTGTACAGCAAAACAGTCAAACCAGCCTCCACTCCGAAATACGTCAATCTAGCGCCCACTCATTTCACGATGCAAATTGTTTCTGAGCATTAAGTTACGAGCATGCTAGAGTGATTTCAAAATAAAAATATCCCTACCTCACTTGTCTTTGCTTCCTTTGAGATATTTAATATTAATATTTCACTATGAATACAAATTAATGAAACAACGTGCCTGTTTTTTTTTCAATGGAATCTTCACTGCTAGACAGCACTTGATCTAAAAAATAAATCTTTCTTTGGAGTTGATGTTTTAGGGTCTGTCTGCTAGCTGTAAAAGACCAGTAAGAAAGTAAGTGCTACATGACACCATGGTCTGATGTAGTGGGAAGTTCACTTAACAAAGTAAATAAAAATAAATAGATCTAGGATGTCTCAAGAATTAAAACTATTATTCTGGGCATGATTAGATAACAATATGGATCTATCTGTAACAACGTAAATGTTATGATACCAGCAACCGACTTTATGCAAACATTGTTGTTCTATATTGTCGTGGTAAATTACCTGTTCAACAGAAAACTAGGGACTTCAGCATCTGTCTGAAACTCATGAAGGCAACACCAGTGTTTATCCTTGTATCTGTCTTCATACGACTCTTTTTTATTTATTATTCATATCTCGTTTTTGCTTCAAATTGCTTTTAAATAGTTTTCTATTGTTTGCCTTAAGTTTTAAATTTATTACTTATAAAGCCAACCAGAAAATTCTTTCTTCTCATGAGAAAAAGTGCACTTCAATAGAATGTATATTGCACTGAATTATAACACAATTTAGACATGGTGATTTTCTAGACCTTTGTTTGAGGAAACGTTCTCTTCCTGGACATCTATGAATCTTTTTTTAAATAGTTTTCAGTGAACTATCCCTTTAAGACGTCTCAAAGGGATAGTTAATCGAAAACTGAAAATTCACTAAATATCTACTCACCCCTATGCCGAAGGACGGCTGGGTGAAATGTTTTAGTCCACAAAATACTTTAGGGGTTTCAGGTTAGGAATGCATACTTTAGGCTTAACTATACAATAGGATGCAAACACCTACATGTAACATAGAGAGTGACAGCAATTCTAGCCATTCATCGACGTGCTGTTGGAATGGGTGAAACAAGTAGAGGAAGATATATTGGGAAGCTGTGGGAGATATCTTCAGACTTGGGGTGACAATTGCTCATGTTACTCTGTTAGTGTTTGTATATTGATTCACCTTCTGGTCTCCTTGATGCATAAAGTCTACATTAAAATATTTTGCATTAGACATCAGCTGCTGCCTGAGTTCTCCTTTCACCAGCTTCCAGAAAACTTCCATAAAAGTCAATAACTACCACAGTAATGGTTGGGTTGTTGTATGGGAAGGCATAAGCTAGGTACAATGAACACACAATTCCTGCCAATATCCAGCAACTTTGCAAAGTCATTTTACAAGAGTGGACGAATATGCCACAGGCCAAAATCAATAACCTGATCCAGTAATCATGCTTTATAATCAGCATCTTATGATAAATCACACCTGTCAGGTAACCGAATTGTCTTGGCAAAGGTGAGGTGCTCACTAACATGAATTTTAACACATTTTTTGAAAGAATTCTAAGACAATAAACGTTTTGTTTCCACAGTGAAAATGTTACAACTTTTACCTAAATTCATGAAAGTGAGAGCAAAAATAGAAGTGTTGCATTTCTATTTTTATTGAGTGTACATGAATATCAATGCACACAAACATAAAGAGAGAAGTTGCACATTTAGAGCAGACTGCAAACACCCTGCAGTGTTTGACAACACTTATATCTGACCAATGTCATACAATGTGTGGGAGCTCTCTGAGAGAAGACAAACAGCATACAGGTGGATTCACAGCTTTCAAGGGCTTCTTTATCTAGTGCAAATGTTTGACTGCCATTCAGCATGCTTATGTAACTTGGCCAGCCACCTCAAGGGCTCCAGTTGAAAAACTAACAAGACGATTATACATAATGTCTGTCAGTGATTGATGAGTTGTTCACACCAGGGACAGCCATTGACCCTGTGATGTTTGTCCACATTTTAAGGACAATATCATCTGAGTGAACAGCAACGGCTGTCATGATTTTTGAGGATAGGACTCACACTGTGCATTTCAGCTACTATCAGTTATTTTAAAGTTTGTCAGTCACTACCCTTTGTTCAAAGCAAAGCTACTGGCTTTTCGGAATATAAATGTTTTAATTGTTATCTTGTAATCCTTTGTCAGCATGTGTGACCACATGGGAAATGAGTAAACTGGACATTGGCCCTAATTTTTATTTGAGGCTTATTTTATTTTATAGTGTTCCAAGTCAGATTCATCAAACTCTCTTTACTGGTCAAACTTATAATGAATTTCTTACTGAATATCAGCTGCAAGAGGTGAATGTTTGACAGATTGCATCATTGGCATCCTAGAATGTATGTAAAGATGATCAAATGTCAGATCCCAAAAATGAAAGAAAAACATCTGCATTACACCCTGGTGGCGACAACGGTAATGGTCATATAGCTCGCCCCCTCCATGTAACCAGATGGGACATGGACCATATAAATAAATTTTTCCAAGGATAGTTTCCGTGCTTTTAGGTATTTCTAAAACAAACTTATCAGAAATAATTACTTAAACTTCAGTATGATACATTTGTTTTTAATCTGTGGAATATTAAAAATAAGTTAAGATGTCATGATGGACATATGATATTGATTGGTCTGGCTGGTGTCCTGACAGGACGTTAATACTGAGGCTCCATTCTAAGATCACAACTTTTAGTGTCTATAAAAGGCATTAGCAATTTCCTTAAAAATACCAAATAAGGCTGGCTGTTCTACATCGTTATTGGGCAAGTGTCATTCATAAAAATGTAACCAAAAAGTTAAGAGAAGACTATAAAATGGTAGATTTTCGAGGAATAACCAAACAAAATCAGAACAAATTTAGTTTGTTCACACTAAATGAACTAGACACTATGGATTAATTTCCTAAAGCAAAGCTATCCAAGGAGAGGAGGTCAAAGGGAGTATAATCACTGAGATATCAGACCAGAGGAAGACAGTTTTCCAAAGACTACTGAAATTTAGAAACTGCTGTGGCCTACTTGATACTAAAAAAACTATGGATTGGTGATGATGTGGGGAACAGAACAATCCATTTTTCATGGTTTAATGAAATATATTTAAGTGCCATATTTCACATTCAAATTTACTGAGATTCATCAAGTATAATCCTTAAATCAAATGACTGATTTGCCTTGTAAAGAAAAGTTGTCTATATTTCCAGGACTCATACAACAAGTCTAGACCACCCAAGAATTTTGTTTGAGGCAAAGAAAAAATTCGAACTCGAAGTTTTGTGATTGTGCCACTTAACTTCTTGCATGAGGCCCAATTTTTGGGATTAATTTAATTGCAGCCTTATGGTAGTGGCAGAGTGTTCCATTTCACCAATTTCCAAACCGGATCTCTGAAGCTCAGCCAGAGTTATAATTGGTTCTTGGTAGAGATAGAAGGGTGTGGAAATTTTGCCACCTGGTGATAAACTCTTGACACTTGTATTACTGATTATACTGCACATTAAACAAGATAAGACCTGTGTTGGCTCAGTGTCTATACAGCATTTACTGAGCAAGTTCTCTACAGTTAGATTTTGCAGCACTTGTTGTGTGCAGTGTTTAATTACCCCAACTGTGATGATCCACTTCTCAAAAATAACATAAAAGATCTTTAAGATGTTTTGCGCTGTTGCTTCATTGCAGAGTATACACCCAATGCGCTCTCTCTCTCTCTCTCTCTCTCTTTCTCTCTCTCTCTCTCTCTCTCTCTCTCTCTCTCTCTCTCTCTCTCTCTCTCTCTCTCTCTCTCTCTCTCTCTCTCTCTCTCTCAAATACACTGATTTGATAGGCGGATATCATTTTAATAACTTTTAACACCAAATCATCTCATCATCCATGCCAGACAACTCTCCTCTTGTCATGTGATAAGAGTTTTAGACTACTGCTGCGTGGAGCCGACACTTTAACTTTCAATAAATAACTGGACTGCAGCGTCAGACTGGGCATTGATGACTATTGACATGGGGGCTATAACTGATACACAACAAATACAAAATAGCTGTAATGTCTATACAAAAAAGAAACAGACAGGGGTTATCTGATCAGTATGTGCCTGAACACTATGTAATACTGGTAATACAGGAGACCAACAATAGGGTTCCCATAGCAGTCGCTTTCAAAAGCCCCTTCCCCCCAATTGTTCAGTTGGCAAGACAGCGATCTCTGGGAAGAATCCTAGTTTTGTTTCTAGGACTACATATTACCACTGCCATTACATAATAGACAAGCATTTCTCCTTTGCTTCTATTTGTTTTATATTTTTTCACTAAGAGCACCAACCAAGGGAAGCTTGCCAACTACTTTGTTGATCTGACAGCTATTGAATTAGAACTTATAACATGCATGGTGATAAAAACACAAGACTCACAGAAACATTCAATTTCTATAGATCTTGTCCCCTTGGCTTGACATTTTTTCTGTCCAATATATCATACAGACTCAGACAGACAAAAAGCTTTTCCGGGTTACCAGAGTGAGGAGTAAAACTCATCTGATTTGGTCCAGTGAAAAAAGGAGCTACAGTGACAGGGGTTTTCAACTCAACCGGAATGATAACACAAAAAAGGGCATGCTTGCTGGATTTTTTCTTTAGGCACCTTTAAAAGCTCTTTCCTCATTGTGACAATTAAAAAAACAACCATGTGGCTGCATCATATTAAAATGTGAAAATTGGTGAAGGACTACTGTATGTAGTGAATGATCTGTATACTACTGTTGTAGCCTTCCCTGTATTTGAATGACAACACATTTTGAAAAAGAAATTCATATATTGATGAATTTTTAAGGGTAAAGAAACATGTTACCAGGTGTATTCTCCTGCATTTCAAATGGGACTTTGGTATAAATTACCAATGACAGCTGATGCTTTGCTTTGCAGTCTACAGTGATTATCAGTTGCAAATTTGTGGGGTTAGGCCAAACTGTTTCTGCAGCTTCATAATCTTATTTTGAAAGCAAACCACTTTCTTTTTCTCAGTCTGTTAGTATTGTAATACTCTGTATATAATGTGGAATTTTCTAACTTTCCAGCTTTTTGGTTTCAGGAAATGTGTTGTGACTAGTTTTTTACATGAATTTGGCATTAGAGATGTACTGTAACGAGTGGCTGCCTTACACAGCAGCTCTTGCTCGCACTGAGCCTTTCTGTTTATTTTCAGTTTTATTGTGTTATTTTCATTTGTAATTGTTGAAGAGCACTATGGCAACAGGACTCGTCAAGTTTGTCGCTCTCTTTTTTCTGCTTATTGCACTTTTTTCACCACCGTGTCCGAGGATCCAGCATGCAGCCGTTGCCCATTGTTTACTCCAGGGAACAGCTGTTAGCTTACCGGCACACGGCGCTGCTACCTGGGGAGAGACCCGAGGTCTCCCGCGAGCTATGGAGGAAGAGACGTGGATGCCGAGCAGGAGCAATACGTCGCGCCAGGAGGAGACGTTTTAAACCTGTTCTCCCCTCCATCATCATAGGAAACGTACGGTCTCTCCCCAACAAGATGGACGAGTTATCAGCGCTGACTCGCCATCAAACGGACTACCGTGAGTGCAGCCTCATGTTGTTTACGGAGACATGGTTAACGGAGCTTACTCCGGACACGCATGCTTTACTGGATGGATTCCGCATCATACGAGCGGACAGGACAACGGAGAGCGGGAAGAGAAAAGGAGGAGGTCTGGCACTGTTCGTTAATGAAAGATGGTGTAACCCTGGGCACATCACTGTTAAGGAGCAGACCTGCACCAAAGACATTGAGCTGTTAGCCGTTAGTATGAGGCCAACTTACTTACCACGGGAATTCTCGCATGTTATCGCGATGGCTGCGTACGTTCCTCCCTCTGCTAATGCTGAGGCGGCCTGTGACGTCATCCACTCGGTGACAAGCAGGCTGCTGACCCAACACCCCAATGCACTCCTCCTTCTCTCTGGTGACTTTAATCATGCCCCTCCGTCCTCCACTCTACCCACATTCACCCAGTATGTCACCTGTCACACCAGAGACAATAAGACACTGGACCTCTTATATGCCAACACCAAGGATGCATATTCTTCATCATCTCTTCCTCCCCTTGGAAGATCTGACCACAACCTGGTGCACCTCCTGCCTGTGTATAAACCTCTTGTGCAAAGGCAGCTAGCTGTGACTCGCACAGTTAAAAGATGGTCCGAGGAAGCCGAGGAGGCTCTGAAGGACTGCTTTGACTCTACTGTGTGGGAAGTATTCAGTGATGACCATGGGGAGGACATCGATAGTCTCACTACCTGCATAACGGACTATATAAACTTCTGTACGGAGAACACTGTTCCCACCAAGTCTGTACGGTGTTTCTCAAACAGCAAACCATGGATCAACCCTGAAATAAAGGCCCTCCTCAAGGAAAAGAAGAGGGTCTTTAGATCAGGTAATAGGGATGTGCTAAAGACTGTGCAGAGGGAGCTGAGGAGGAAGATAAGGGACGGGAAGAAAGTCTACAGGATGAAGATGGAGGACCAACTGCAGCAGAACAACATCAGCGGGGTCTGGAAGGGCCTGAAGACCATGTCTGGTTTCAAGGGGCCCAACCAACAGCCTACGGGGGACCAGAAGTGGGCGAATGACATTAATTTGTTCTTCAATAGATTCGATCAGCCACCCACCCCTCCCCCCATCCAGTCCTCTCTACTGCTGCAACCCTCTGTGGACTGCCCCCCCCTCTCCCCCGCCCCCTCTCCCTCTCCCACCACACTCAGCTCCCCTTCCTCACTCCTCATACATCACAGTCCACAATCAGCGTCCCTTCCGCCCCCCCCAACAACCCATGGCACTCAGCCCCCATTCCCCAACTTGTCCTTCACAACTGCCCAGGTGAGGAATGAACTGAGTAGGATGAAGGTGAGGAAGGCCACGGGTCCAGACGGGATCAGCTCAAGGCTCCTCAGGTCCAGCGCAGTCCAGCTGTGTGGGATAGTGAAGCACATCTTCAACCTGAGCTTGAGGCTGGGGATAGTGCCACAGCTGTGGAAAACTTCCTGCGTGGTTCCAGTCCCAAAGACCCCGCGACCCAAGGACTTCAGCAGCTTCAGACCGGTGGCGTTAACATCTCACCTGATGAAGACGCTAGAAAGGCTGGTCCTTGTACACCTCCGCCCCCTGGTGAGTTCATCTTTGGACCCGCTCCAGTTCGCATACCAGTCTAGCATCGGGGTGGATGACGCTGTCATCTACCTGCTACACAGATGCCTTTCTCACCTGGAAAAAGCTGGAAGCACTGTGAGGATCATGTTCTTTGATTTTTCTAGTGCCTTCAACAGCATCAAGCCTTTACTTCTGAGTGACAAGCTGGAGCAGATCGGAGTGGACCACCACCTCACTACATGGATCCTGGACTACCTCACCAACCGTCCACAGTATGTGCGGATACAGGGGTGTGAGTCTGACCTGGTGTCCTGCAGCACGGGGGCCCCACAAGGAACCGTTCTAGCTCCATTCCTCTTCACCATCTACACCTCGGACTTCTCTTATAACTCCACTAACTGCTACCTGCAAAAGTTCTCTGATGACTCTGCAATCGTCGGCCTCATTTCCGCCGGTGATGACAAGGAGTATAGAGAACTGAACCAGGACTTCTTATCATGGTGCCAGCGGAACTGCCTCCAGATCAACTCTGGTAAAACCAAGGAGCTGGTGGTGGACTTCAGCCGGAGTAAACACTCTCCTCCGACACCAGTGAACATCCAGGGAACGGACATTGACATCGTGAGATCTTATAAGTACCTGGGTGTTCACCTGAACAATAAACTGGACTGGACTGATCACACACAGGCTATCTATAAGAAGGGACAGAGCAGACTCTATCTGCTGAGGAGTCTGAGGTCTTTTGGTGTGCAGGGAGCACTCCTGAGGACCTTCTTCGACTCGGTGGTGGCATCAGCCATCTTCTTTGGAGTGGCCTGCTGGGGCAGCAGCATCTCGACAGCCGACAGGAAGAGGCTTAACAGACTTATCAGGAAGGCCAGCAGTGTGCTCGGGTGTCCACTGGAGACGGTGGAGGTGGTAGGAGATAGGAGGATTGTTGCCAAGCTATCCTCCCTGATGGCCAACTCCTCCCACCCCATGCACGACACCCTGGCAGCTCTAAACAGCTCCTTCAGCCACCGGCTGATTCATCCCCGTTGTGTGAGGGAGAGGTATCGCAGGTCCTTCCTTCCTGCGGCTGTCAGTCTATTCAACCAGCTATGAAACCCATTGAACACACAATTTGTGCAATTAATTTAGTTATTTAATTTAATTATTTTATTTAATTGATAATTATTTATTTGTATTATTTTGTTGTTCTACTACTTATAATAATTTATTTATTTATTTACTATTTTTTTTGCTCATTGTTGTTTCTTATTATATTGCATTACCTGCGCTGCTGTGTAAACCCTCAAATTTCCCCACTGTGGGACTATTAAAGGAAATATCTATCTATCTATCTATCTAAAGTAATCCTCTATGTGGATATCTATGTCGACCCGGATTGGCAGTGAGAGGATTGACTGAAAACTTATATGGTCAGGGTTGGAGGTTAATTTGCATTTCATTTCAAGCTTATTAGCAGATAAGACTGGATGAACCTCTGATGGCATTTCTTCCCAGTGGTTATCAATGGCTCCAAGGAGTATTAACTTTAAATTACGAGCTCAGTGTGAACCCAAGACAATGTGGAGGAAAGCAAAGAGCCACCTGCTACAGGCTTTATTCGATACAAGTTTGACTGACTTTGAGAAGCATGATGCAAACACACACTAGATCTCTGAACTCAGTGGTTTGGGGTCAGAACCTGGTCAGGACCTTGTCAGGACAAAGACAAAATATCAAGAGGCAATGTGACATAGAGACAATGGCGCCTGGGAAACGCAGACACCCACAACTTTTTCACAATTTCTAATAATCCTTTTCATCGCTCAAGTACCTATTTTCTGTCTGAAATGCCTTGTAATACAAGATAAGGGTCAATCATTAATGTGGAGGTTTAATTTCTTGTCCAGCTACCTATGTCAACATAAGGACAGGGTGGAAACCAGTAATACCAGTTATAGAAGACTGCATAACTTTTCACTTATTGGGTCACATTCTGTAAGGTCACAGACAGGGCAAAGACAGTTGTGTAACCATCAGGATTGAATTATATTGAGGGAGCCAATGTAGAGAGGCACAGACAGGACTATCAATCATCAACCAATGAAATTTGATTTGTAAAGCCCATATTCATATATCACAATTTGTCCAATAGGGCTGATGAAGGTGTGATATCCTCTGTCCTTAACCCTCAACCATAGAAGGAAAAACGATGAAAAAAAAATATGCTGTCTTCATGTACATCCTGTTAGCACTCATGCTGCAGCACTTTGGACCAACTGGAGGGTTTTTACAGATGCACTGGGACATCCTGATAATAAAGAATTACATTAATGTAAGTTCGGATGTTTAAAAAAAGCATGTTCTCGTTTTCAGCATCCTTTTGAGACAGTGTGTTTCTAATTTTTATGACATTGCATAGGCAGCAGAATAAAGCGGTCCTAGAGATTTATTTTATGTGTGGGTCAAACTACATATCCTAGTTACTTCTAGACCTCAAGGCTCTTCACAGTAGAGCTGGGGGGCAAGCTAACAAACCAAAGTAACTCTCTTCTCAGACAAAGTTTCACTGAGATTTAGGGCCAAACACAATTACTTCATTTTTGTTTGAATTTAGAAGTAAAAAGTATGGGTCCTCTAGGCCCTAATATCTTGAAGAGCTTCCTGAAGCTGGTTGTCGTCTGCATAACAATGGAAATATGCGTGGTGCTTTCTGATGATGTTGCCTAAAGGAAGCATATAGAAAGTGAAAAGTATCGGTCTCAAGGACAGAATCTTATGGAACTTAATGACTACCTTTAGTGTGCATGGAGATTTCATTGTTAACATTAACAAATTGGAATCTATCTGATAATCATGACTTCAACAAGCCTAGTGCTAATCCTTTAATACCTTACATGTTGTCCCAGTCTCTGTAAAATAATCTCATGATCTATGGTGTCAAATGCGGCGCTAAGATCTAGCAGTAGGAGTCCATTATCTGATGCCATGAAAAGGTCATTAGTACATTTTAACAGCTCTGTTGCTGTGCTCTGACGGATTCTAAATTCTAAATTCTGATTCAATTTCTTCTATTAATGATGAATAATGGATGTTCTGGCATTTCAGAAGGGCTTTCTTGTATGTTATTTCCTGGCTAGTCTAAAAAATCATCTTGATTGGTGGAACGCCACTTCCTTTCTAACTGCCATGATGCATGTTTTGAGGCTTGTGTTTTAGAATTATACCAATGGCGCTCAGTTCCTTTGATTTACTACCTTCTTCTTCAGAGAAAGACAGTGTCAACGGTTGCTTGCAATCTGAGGCTGCTATACTTTTCGCAAAGTCATCAACTATAGCGGTGGAGGTAAGTTTTGATTACTGTCCTCTATTGTATTGACAAATAGCTGTGAAGTCAGAGGAATTATTTCCTTAAATTAGTTGAGAGTATTATCTGATAAACACAGACTATAATGTTGGTTGCAGTACTGCATCAACTTCAAATATTCTACTTTTTTGTGTGACTTATTTTGCATCAACTTAAGAATCAGTAGATTAGTAGAAACTGTCACCACAGATAAAGTGTACTGTTTTGGTTAAACTGTCTTCTAAATAATAGGAAAGAAGCAGTTACAGAACATGTAGCAGGATTTCAGAATAACTATTATACTTCAGATCAGTATACAGTAACCCCTACCTCTGTGGTGGTGCTGGCTCACAAAGTACAGAGTAACCGGTAACCTCAAACTAAAAGGTTGGTAGCACAATTCCTGGCTACTCTAGGCCCTTAATGGCTGTGCCAACAGTCTATGAATGGTGTGTGATAGAAAAGAGATGCATAAAGAAGTGCTATATGAATGTGTGTGAGACTGTAAGTTGGGATTTGAGTAGTGCATTAAGTCTTGAATTCAATACTTGAATGTAGTCCTTTAACCATTTAACTTGTGTCTGTCTTTTGAACAACTATCCATCAAATACAATAGATACCTATAGATTTGAAGCTTTGATACAGTAAACCAACCAACAGGTGTGTGACGGAGAGGCGGTAAATTACCTTATTGGATGTTATCAGCATTTCGAAGGGAATACAGAAGCTGTTAATGATTGACATGCTTGCACACTGAGCTGGTTGAAACACATGGTGAGTGGGTGAAAATGAGTTAAAGCTTTGAACCTTTATGATTTTGTATTGTAAGTCACCAGCAAGCCAACAGCAAATACTGATAATGAGTCAAAGTATATAAGCATTGGCAGTGCCTCGCCGGAGCCATGACATGCTGATTCTACTGTTGTGGTCAGTTATTGTTCCATAGATCACCCACTCTCCTGAGATAAAGGGATGATAAAGAAACCAATGCTTTTGTTGTCATACCACACAACCAAATCCATGTCAATGTCTATTTGTTCTCTTTATGTTTTTGCATTAATGGATAAATACATATATGTATGTACAGTATGGTGACAAAAAAGAGAAAGGCAACAGTCTTTGGAAATAAAGCGCTCAAAAAATGATAAAACATTGCTTATGGTTTAATATCTGTGTAGTGAAGGATAATGCGCTGTTATGACCATGATTTACTTTTCTGTGTATGTCCCAAATATAGCTTACTAGCGGGCTGTGACACTATACCTTTTTTTTTAGACTATACAAAAGAAATCCTCTATAACTATGTCCAACTAAGTTGAACATTAACACATTTGTGAGAATATTTATTTCTCATTCACAGTCAAATATGCATCAGTTTAAGTTTAATGTAATTCCAGTGTGTGTTTTGGGTTGGGAAATTCAAGGCATTTTATGTCGAAACTTTTTTTATGAGTAGGTGTAAGGAAATCAGCAGAGATTTAAAAAAGTTGTTGGTTGTGGTCACCAAATAGTCTGTAAGGTAAAGCTTCCTGTTGTTTTTGTGCTATGCTAAGCTAACCATCTGCTGACTGTAGTGTCATGTTTAATAGATAGATATGGCTTTGATATCAATCTTCACACCTACCTAAAAAGCATGTTTCCCAAAATGACAAACTCTGTACTTAAGGATCTCAGAATTAAATTGCAGAGCACAATGAGATGACTTACTTCCTGGCATTAAAAAGGGAAATGAAGACTTTATACTGAATTTCTAATTAAGCAGGTCTTGTAACAGGACATTGGTGCATAGAGTGAGGAATCAAGGGACCTCCACCGCATAACATGATTGTTCCTTGACCCCATTTGTAGAACTGCTGTTTAAAAGTACCTCTTCAGAGGCACCTTTAAAGAGACCCAAAGTAACAAGGCTAGCTTTAGAGCAGGCAGTTGAGGGACAATAATAGCCATACATATAAAGCCATATAAAGAGAGGTAGGTCGGCAGTTGAATAAAGAGAAAAAATACTTAGAGAGGAGAGAGCACTTTACCCTTACACCCAGGTGAATGGAAGTGGAATCCATGAGTAAGCATGCAAAAGCAATCAACACAATACTAATAGACATTTTTCCATCAAAATGGTCTAGCAGATCAATGGTGTTCTTCTTGCTGAAAAAAACCCTCTGTTCTAATTACATAAAAATGGATGCATGAACATTCCCACAAATAATTAGAAGGATGGATAGATGGACAGGCAAAAAATATGGTAAAATAAACGTTTGTGGAGTTAACGCAGATGCTGCAGGGCTTTATCCTCTGTTGGTGGAGGCCCCTGTGCTGTCGACCTCTTGCGTATAAAGACATTTCTCCTTCAGGTCACCTCAGGTCATACCCCTCTCCCATCCCCCATCCACTCATCATCATTTCAATTCAGCTGTTTTCACACTTGTACTGCCACTCTGAACTTAGACTTACCTAGGAGCTATATGTATGAACACAAATGTTTAGCTTTGAGCTTTGTATTGTATTAGTCCAGTATTCAAGCGTTTCATATAGGGTCGTGTGTGTTTGTGTGTGTGTGTGTACGTCTGCTTGTCTCTGTCAGTCTTGACAGAGGCAATCACATTTATTTAGTTATTAATTGACGTTCAAAGTAAGTGCAGGTCAGCAGCAGTGTGGATGCAGGAGTGGACACAGACAGAGACTCTGACATGGTTCAAACCAACCCTGTATTCACATTTTTTGTCGCCACTGTCCAACAGTTTCATTTTTTGGGGTTCTTGATACAAGCAGCAATAATTACGCAGTACAGCTAGGGACCATTTGCTCTTAAGATGTTTGGTCATAAACTGGTGCAAGAACATTCTGAGGTGTCTTTTCATCTTGCCCCTGGGTTTAAAATGATCTGTTACTACAATCCAACTTGATTGAACATGAATGTCCGAACCATATTTCACAGCAATCCATCTAGTAGTAGATAGGATAATAGATCAGACTTGTGGTGCTACATCATCCATGTCCAAAATGCAAAGATTTAGAGCTAGTTTATCTTGTAGAGAAAGATCTTTTGAAAATATTTCATGAGCTAAAGTACAGCTGATACAAGATAAATAGACAAAGGATCAACTAAGTCAGTGGAGTTCTTGGGGCCATTAATGTATATTTCTAATTTAATGGCAATCCACCCAATATTGGTTGACATACTCATATATTTTGGTTGTTGGCTAACCACCAATCCCACCCTGGACACATATACCACCTAGACACATATAACAGTCTTAAAGTGTGGGCAATTTTTTTCTGTGAATTCAAGCACTATTAAAATCATGTTCTTTCCACAAAAGCCGGTCAGGTATTGTAAGCAGGTAACATCAAGTATTTTTAAATGTGTTGAGTACCATTGTTCCTAAAAAAGCTTGCAATCCCTGATTATATACAATTTTTAAGAGGGACATCACCTCATAGCTAAATGAAACATTGCCACGTAAGGTTTCTGTCCCACAAGGTGCAGAAAGACAAGCAGGTGCAGTCCTTAAGCTCTGGACTACCTCTGGCTATGTCTCCTCACCTTATTGTGTTGGACCTTTGTGTCCAGCCTTAATGATGGGCCTCTCTGCTCCAAATACACAAACAGATACATGCATCTTCACACCAGCCCTAAATTTACAACAATGGTACTTAAAGACCTGTTCAATAATGTTCAAGTGGCACTTTATTTAGAGTGTTACGAGTAAATATGCACATCTCTGTAATCACTACTCATTCTTTGAAGGACAATGCAGACTTTTTTATTAATAGGTGCTTAGTTCAAATGAATGGTCAGTCTCTGCAGGGCCAAAGAACAGGGTTTTGAGGCAACTACAGCCGAAAGCTAGATGCAAATGGTAATGGTCTATATTTATATAAGGTTTTTCTAGTCTTGATGACCACTCAAATCGCTTTTTACACTACGGTTTTGCCATCCAGCCATTCACAGACACATCATACAGTGCTTCTATGTGCAGCACCGCCTCTATCACGGACAATTAGGCATGCAGAATGGGGGAGACTGGAATTGCCTACGGAATAATGTTCTGTTTAGTTTTTCCATTTTAGGTTTAAAACTCATTGGTATAAAGCGTTCCCTAGCCCCCCACTGTCACCCTAATCATCAAAACTAAATGCTAAATGCCATCAAATGAACTACCTGCCTTCATACTGCTCCTATGGTGTCATCCAAGTGTCCATAAGCCCCAACATTCAAATTTGACTCGAAATGGCATCATTTACACCATGTTTTTAGCCTAAATATCCTCTGATATCCTCTACCAGAGCCGGATTGGCGTGTGGATCATGGCAGACATTTATGCTAAAATCTGACACCTCAGGAGCAGTAGGGAGGCATTATCTGTTGTTTTTTTACTTTTGTATATTATGATTTGTCACTTCTCAAATAAAACTGTATTGAATTGAAGTCGAATCATAATGAGAGCAATGCAGAAGAAATTGTGACACACTCTCAACTTTTCTTATTTCATACATGTCACACAACCTCAGGGATGTTTTAAATCGACCTACTTCGAGGGCCAGATGCAGGATTTTTGTTGTCAAGTTTGCAACGTTAGACCTTCGATTCCTCGATAAGTTTGTTGGAAAATAAAATTGAGTGCCATAAATGTGCTAAATATATTTTCTGAATTTCTGTTAATTTCTTTAGGTTTTACAAAACTGTTGTTTGCATAATATGTGTCACATGTTCCATAGTTCTACAGCTACAGCTTTTAATTAAAATGTGCTGTCCAAGTGTAGCCTGTTATTTCGAAAAACATTTCTGTGTTGAGACGAGAGATGGCTACTGAGATGCAACCGCACCACACTCACCTTTCAGAGTGCAACTTTAACCTAAAAAATATTCAAAACATTAATGTGGCATTTACCTAATAAGGACAACCGGCACATGCTTTAAACTTACAAACACAATTTAAACTAATTATTATCAAGATGTTGGTAAATGAGGCACATTGTGTTCAAGGTGCATGATAAATGATTTATATACATATCTTAACGTATAATTATTTATATTTCCTCAAGAAAAGCTTGAAGCTTTGTAGTCCATGGAGCTACAGAGCTAGGAGTAATGACAATATATGTACAATACAATATATACATTCAGTATTGCACCAAGAATATACAGTTTGTAGGTAGATCATACATGTATTCTTTTAGATCAATTCCGTTAAGCATCTGTCTAAAAATGATATGTGACAGGTTATCTGAAATTAGACAGCTGAGTTCACACTGAGTCAGAGCAATAAGTCAGGGCCTAGTGTTAACATGTCACCTATGGCCCAAGTGACAAGGAAGGTTAAAGTCCATCTGTCTCTTAAACACTTAATCAGCAACACCACACAGCCTCTCATCACAGCATTAGTGATATCAGACAAACAGAAAACAGCCAGGGCCTATACACACATACGGCTCCCGCCACTATTGATTTTTAGTTAATTGACAACCGCTGGTTCAGCACAGAGTCAACAATGAAGTGCATTCATCAGGATTTTTTAAACCAACATTTGTTACTAACGTCAGGAATGTAGATGTGTGTTGGAGGATCTGAGAGCTGCAGCACAATTTAAAGCATCGCCAATGAAGAACACATTATTTAAAAGGTGATTTATAGCCATATTCAGTGGTAAAGGTGATGCTAAAACCTGTCTGTGTAGTTTCTCAGTTTTCAAAAAATTAGTGCCATTCCAGTGGAATTGAAGTTCTTGCAAAGGTTTCATGCAAGGTCAAGGTCAAAGCACAGACTAAAAGTTTCAGCCTGATGCTAATGAATGGGAAATACATTTAAACATACGTATTCTTAACAATTTCAAGTGTCTATACATTTTTATATATAATATATTAATAAATATTTACATCTACCTCTAAGGCTTTATTTAATTAAACTTTACATGCACCTACAAAGTAAATAAATACACATCAGTTCTCACAATGTCATTGCTGATTTGCATAGCTCTAAAACTTTTGATACTGAAACATTTCAACAATCTAGTGCTGGGCCGGGGAATGCACAACCTCTGGGCTATAAAAGGCCTGCAATTCATGAATACAAAAAAACATATTCAAACATGTGACCAAAGATCTGTGGTTTCAACTCAGACTGCCAATGATTAATTTTTAGAGCTGCTGTTTCAGGATCAGAGCGTAAGCACGGGTTGGTTAGTCCCAGTCTCCTGTCTGGGTATGATCCCTCCACAGTCCACACACATGCTTACCCACACTCACTCCACACTTTAACATTAACAATAAACACCGACACTCATCAAGACCTTAACCTAATACAATACAAACCTAAAGGCTCATGTAAATCACAACCATTCGCTGCCAAATGTTTAATATTTATTCAAGAGCAATGTTTCTTATAAGAGCCAGAGTCCCTTTTATTTATTGTTTTGGTGTGGTGTGATATAGGTTATTCATGTTTTATGTATATGTATATTTAAAAGAAATTTCCTTCTAATTTAAATGACTTAATATTATTAAGAATTTAGCTAATTTCTCTTCAATGGGTGTAAAAGCATGATTATGCTACTACATTATCAGTATATCAATGGTATAAAATGGTTTGAAAATGATGACAATAATATTATTCATCACCATATTTTCTCGGACAATATATTGTCCAACACAATTTGTTATCATGACAAGCCTACTGTAATATTTTTGTTTCCTAGCCCAGTTAAACATATTTGAACAAAATTGGTATAATACAATAATAAATCCTTAACTGCATTGATATTGAATGGAAATGAATCAAGATCTTGTTTTATTTTAAAAGTAACTAAGTTAGATTACAAGTTACTTTATTATTTACAATCAGCAGCTGCCGACAACACCCCCGCCGCCTCAACATAAAAATGAGAACCGGTTTTGCCAACACTCACTTTATTAGAAACCGCCGGAGGGTTCCCCCTGCGCGAACGGAGGGTTCCCCCAGCGGGCTCCGTAACTGAGGTGATCTGCCAGAAGGGACAGACACGCGTCCAGAGTTGCTGCCGCCGACCGCCGTACCCTGTCCCCTCCAACCTGTCTCCGCCTTCTGCACCAGGTTGGAGGACGACCACTCTACCCCTCAGCCACAGCCGCCCCAACCGGTCCACTCTGTTATATATGCTTTCTTCAGGCAACTTCATCAGAGAGTACAACGTACTCTTCCATTGTTACACAGATGACACCCAGCTGTACATATCTATAAAGCCTGTTTAAACTAATCACTTTTAAGTTAAACTTCAGGAATGTCTCAAGTACATCAAGGCCTGGATGACCGAAGACTTTTTATTTCTAAATTTGTACAAAACTGTAGTCATGTACTTGGCCCTAAATAACTCTGAGAAAGAGTGTCTGACCAGATGGCCACCTTGGGTGCCGTCTTTGTCTCTCGCTCTCTCTCTCTCTGCAGGTATCACTGACTTCAGAGCTGCAGGATTCAGACAACAATTATTATTATTATTATTATTATTATTATTTTGTATCATCATCTGTATAACAGCTGTTGCTGCTATCATTAATAACATCTATAAATATCACTCTTATTGTTTTCATAATAAAAACTGTGTGTTTAAGTGTGAGGAAGTAAAAATGTATTTCTCACTAGATGAGTTTTTGACCAAACGTTCTTGCAACAGAATAGAAAAATGCAGAAAAGCAAATATATTATTGTTGATGACTTCTATTATATTAAACAGCCTTAGAGTGCCCAAAATGTAGAAATGCATTAAGCTTTGAGTGAAAAATTGTAGAATCAAAGTCCCCTGCAGCTACAGAAAAAGCAAACAGGGGAAGCGATGAAAGGCATTACTTACACCACATCCAGTAAGTTTATGTTGTTTCTCACATCAAGAGCAGGAGAACCCCTGAGTGTAAACTTGTCCTCGATCACTTGACAGCTGCTGAATCTGTAAATCGGGTCAATCTGGACCAAGCTCCTTGTAGACGTGGCTGGTCAGAGCTCCTCCAGGTGAACCAGGGAGAGGTAATTGGCACAGCAGGGGCGGCTGTGGCTGAGGGGTAGAGTGGTTGTCCTCCAACCTGAAGGTCGGCAGTTCGATCCCAAGTCTGACCCATCTGCATTCCGAAGTGTCCTTGGGCAAGATGCTGAACCCCAAATGGCCCCCCCCATAGAATTACCAAGTGCTGCGAATAGATGCACTGTATGAATGTGTGTGTGAATGGAAGAATGTAAAACTTTACTGTAAAGCGCTTTGAGTGGTTATGGAGACTAGAGAAGCGCTATATAAATAGAAACCATTTACCATTTACAGCTCAGTCTAGTCGGCCAATTACGCTCCCTGGATTAAAAGGCAGCAGGGGAGCTTCCACAGAGAGAGAAAACACATGGAGAAACACATGAAAGGAGAAAGAGACACAAATGTATGTTTAATTAGTTAAATGTATGTTTGGTGTTATTTTAAAACGAAGTTGAAATCAGAATGGTTCGTCTCTGGCTGCTGTTGGGAGACCCTGGTGGCAATGCTCATTTCTTTTGAAAGGGTGTTTATGTAAAGATTTGCCGCAGTACCACTTAAAGTGGTATTGTACTTTCTTGATTCTTGAAGTTCTGGGTTTGTACCCTCATGGTTGAATGCTCTTATTGTAAGTCGCTTTGGATAAAAGCGTCAGCTAAGTGAAATGTAATGTAATGGAAAGTTGCCTTATCTTGACGGCGGATGTACCTGAGAGATCATCGAGGGTGGACCAATCACATTAGATAAAAAAAATTCTGTACCAATTCATTTTGAATAAAAGCGGGAGTGTCAGGGGTAATGCACTATATTAAAACTGATCAGTGACAGTCAGTTATTTTATCTAAAATGTATCCACAAAGTCCCTTGAATTGTCTGACTGATGATGTGGTTGTTGGTTTGTGGGCTCTAGAACACTGTTTTGCCTCTGGGATTAAGTTGACAGATAATTAAGTGTGGTGTCTGGTTGTTCTTTTGCTCCAAGAGACAGTTGGTCAAAGAACATTTCAGTTTGTGTAGGAGCTGTAGGTTTGGTGTTTTTAAGTCTTTTGTCCGTGACAAACACCTACATATTTACTTCCTTGTCTCAATGCACAAAGCACATCAGGAACTGGATGATCAGGAGGTTGGTCTTTTTTACTTCTGCTCTTTCTTTTTTGTTCTCTCAAACTGAGGGAGAACTGAGGGTGTCACTGCTTGTTTCAACCAGATTAAAACACGCCCACTAACACTCCCAACCGTGGCTAATGTGACAGCCCAAGCTTCTATTCACACACACAATAAGATTTTAACCCCTACCGAACCTAAACCTTGTTCTAACGCTGAAAGCAAATCTTATTTTCCTAAATGTTCTCACTCACTGTGTTAAAAATGGTCATCACAAAGATGAAAGTATAAGTACAGAGAGAGATTGAAAGAGAGAGAGAGAGAGAGAGAGAGAGAGAGAGAGAGAGAGAGAGAGAGAGAGAGAGAGAGAGAGAATGACCACTGTGACAAATGTGAGTTATCTTGAAGATTACATGTCACCCACCATGACTGATATGTGCATTAATTCATTACTTAATTTATCTGAACCGTCACAAGTAACTGTTTTTCAGGTCACTCGGAGCAAAGGCGTGTGTGTAAGAAAAAAATCATGAATTTAACTTTTTAGCTAGAGGTACAGTAGGACAGATTCAGGGTTGTCTTGAAGAATCAATCAATCTATCAATCAAATTGCATTTGTATAGCCAATATTAACAAATCAGAATTTGTCTCATAGGGCTTTAACATGGTGTGACATCCCCTGCCCTTAACCCTCAACAAGAGTAAGGAAAAACTACAAAAAAAAAGAACATAAGAACGTAGACACCTCCAAGAGAGCCACATGTGAGGGATCCCTCTCCCAGGATGGACAGAGGAGCAGTAAAGGAAAATAGTTCTAAATCTTGTTTTTAGATCTTGTTTTTATCAGCTTAGAAGGAGCCGTTGAGAAGCGATAAGAGAAGCATGGAAGCACCAGATCGATACGCGGTATTGGTAAGGATAGGTATGTTAAAATCTAAATCATATCCCATCAACTGTGCAGATACAGCTTTAAGCTGTGGTTACATTGAATATAGGTTCCAAATTTTTTAAGACATTTGCCTCTGAGATTCCTTCTTCCATAAATGCATTTTGATATGTTTTCCTCATATCATTCGAAGAGTAATTTTGTATCTTTCCTGAATGAACAATTTTGTTGTGAATTAATCAAAAACTATATTTTGTCTCTTGAAAGACAAATATCTCAATACGACAAATACAATTATAATTTGACTATATATAGAGAGACAGAAGGAGACGTTTTTGTCATTTTAATGTTCTGACCTGATAAAACATCTGACTGTTTTTTCAGCGTTAGAAAAATGCCCCTGAAAACTCTACATCATGTCTGTGTGACAGTGCACTAGTTGCCTTGGCAGATTGCTCCAGTCCAACTGGTCATTAAAGCTCTGTATATGTGACTACAGCCGTATTGAAGCTGAGTAAATTGGATGTTCCAGGGTTGACCTCTGCTGCCCTGACCTTCAACCTGCTTCTCTGACCACAAGCTTTAAATCAACTAGTGCACCCCAGTCACAATATTGGCAGAAGGTCCTTAAAAAAGGGCAGCACGCCCATTCACAATGCAGGACTATGGGCCATGAGAAAGGACAGCACTTGCAAGGTCAACCCAGTGCTCTTTGTAGGAGGTGAATCTAATGGCACAGCAAGCACTTAAAGCACAAATACTACCATTCACTGGGTGGAGCCTGAGAAGTGCAGAAAAACATACAAAGGATTTAAATAAACATACAAAGCAAAGCTTCCTTAATCTGTATTTATCTTTACCTTGTTGTACATAATGTCATTAAATTAACAAGTTACATATTAATTTATTGTAAGACACATGAAAGACCCACATAACCACTTAATAAAATGAGGCATTTAGGCATCAAACTATAACTGTGTTCTTGGAACCCATGTACATCAGAACTAAGACAAACACTGCACACATGCTCATAACTGTTTTGCTTGTTATTGGTTCCCGATCAGGGCATTAGAATTACATGTTATTTGAAGATGATGATTAATACAAAATATTAGACAATATTTTGAAATAAAATTGCATTCCACACCAGATTGGGAGACATCCCATCGTGACTGTGTTTCAGGAATTAGAGCAGGTCATATGGTTGGTGGTTTAATGCATGGTTGAAGGATTGGCTTTGTCCAACCTTACTATTTTCGCCATTTTGTAATGCTGTACGAATGTACAGGAGAGGTACTGACATCTTGAACCTATACTTTGTCTTCAGGACAAAGGAGACATATGGTCAGGTTTGAATACAAATGTAGGCCCGTCTATTGTTCATCAATTGTATGTCCCAACAGGTACAGTGTTTTTTTCAAACACTAGAAAGATTTGGAATTAATGAAGAATCAATTTCTTATCGCCCTGACGTGTTCCACCTCCTCCAAAATAATTGATGTAGATCTGCTTCTACTGCAATACTGGGTTCCTGCACATTCCCACGTTCCCAGTTGCACTCAAACCAGCAGTGAAGGCACTTCTGCCTTTCTCAATAGCTCATACAGTCTCACTAATGATCAGACAGAATGCACGGCACAGCACAAACTACTTTAGACAAATTATGAATTGGACATAACTCTATACAACCCTGATAAGTATATATGCTGAATGCTCCTGAACATGTTCCTGTAACCCTAAGGAACATTCAGCCATAAAATTGCATTAGAAAAAAATCCTGATAAAGGTGAACTACACTTAAAACCATGGTGTTTTGACTAAAGGCAATAGAAATAAAGTGGACAAAAAAATCTCATCCTATTTTCAGAGCTATCTCAGATTAAAAATGTAATTTCACTGTTGACACCTGAGATGAAATGTGTAAAGAGCAAAGATCATGGCTGTGTTTTGCAACTGTATTTCCTGATGAGGAAGCTGAGACTCAACTTCACTTGAACAGCTGAATTAACTGTGGTAATCTGCTGGTCTGATATTGATTTAGTGATAATTAGTCTCTGGGATTAATGAGCTTAGTTTATATGACTGCCACAACTCTGAGGGGGTGTTTGAGCAAGGCCTCCTCCATCAATGTGTAAGCTCATGTCATAGACTAAGAATGCTATCTGCCGCACAGAAGCCAGCGTCTTACGGGCGGGGAGAGAGAGATTGTATCATTGTTATGGTGTGTCATGGGAGCTCAGGGGAAGCTCTTTGTGTCTTTTCTCCTGTGTATACTCCTGAGAATCAAAGAACAGGCTATGAGGGAATTACAAACACAAATATTTACCTCTTGATAAATAATCATTTGTGTGACTGAGTAGCAGAAAAGAATCATTTTCATTGGGGGTGCGGTGTATGTCTCCCTCAAGCGCAGGTCGTCTGCTATTCTGCATGCCTGGCAACACAAATGAGCCTGCTGTGAAATACAGCTGCTCACCTTAACTGGCTAACACAGGGCAGGAGACGTTTCTTTACCTGGTACCCTAGTATAAAATCAGTCCGCAGAATCCAATGTGAGAACACAGAAGGTGGTTCAGGGTGAGCTAGTGGGAGTGTCTTCTAACACCTGACCAATGCAGATATCACAAAACCAAAAATAAAACTAATATCGCTGGGTGAAAAAGTGGTGCCATACACGTAGAAATCAAAGACGAACATTTCGAGTTTTAGCCGACGTTGGTGTGGATGTTCTGTAAAAAATTACTTTATGTCCTTAGTGGAATCAAACTCCTGCCTCTGCCTGATGCAACATCCCTCCCTTAATCCTGCTGAGGATGTGTTGCTGCTTTGAACACATCTGAGCAGAGAATCCCCTTCTGTGTTGTGCATGTGTGAAAGGCAAACTTCTGAGAAAGTGCATACCCGATTCTCTGGAGATCCTCTACAGCAGTGGTCCCCAACCCCCGGGCCGTGGCCCGGTACCGGGCCGTGGGATATTTGGTACCGGGCCGCACAGAAAGAATAAACAATTTCAATTTTTTCTGTTTTATCTGTTATCCGGTCATTTTTCGAAAAATGATCCGGTCATTTTTCGAAAATGACCGGATCCTCAACTTTATGACTCATGCTTTACGCATTTCAAGACGCTTGTCTCGGTCACGTCACTTTTTCGCTGAACACAAACCAACACGGTATTTGTCGGACCCATTTATCAACAAACCAGGTGAATCCAGCATGTCTGTTTAAGAAGAAGATCAGCTGCTGGAGATCACAAATGACGGCGGCCTTAAAAGTATGTTTGAGAAAACAACTCTGCCGGTGTCCTGGATTAAAATCACGGCAGAATACCCTGAGATCGCCACAACAGCACTAAAAACTCTATTGCCATTTCCGTCATCCTATCTGTATTGACATCGGTGTAATTTTTTTAAATTAACAAATAAATTGTTTATTTTAAATAACCCCCCAAAAAATCTTCAAATTTCGTTAAATAAAAAAAAACTCCACCACAGGCCGTACCAGAGTGACTCCGTAGTGAGGCTCCATAGACACACCTTAACGGCCATTCCGTGAAAATATTGTCAGACATCTAACCGGTCTGTAGCGCAAAAAAGGTTGGGGACCACTGCTCCCCAACCTTGGTCCTCAGACATGGCTTTACTGACAAACAGCTGCAGGCTTACCAGACAAACATAACAGTGGTAAAC
The DNA here is from genome assembly GCA_038501795.1 of Pseudopleuronectes americanus. NCBI lineage: Eukaryota > Metazoa > Chordata > Actinopteri > Pleuronectiformes > Pleuronectidae > Pseudopleuronectes > Pseudopleuronectes americanus. The sequence continues at coordinate 1,031,525 of CM076730.1, read as the reverse complement.
AAGGAGCAAAGGAACAGCAGTGATACATGTTGCAATCCTAGCTGACAGTAACATCAAAGCGAAGGACCACACGAATATTGAGAAGTATCAGGGGCTAAATGAACCACTGGAATGGTTGTGGAAGGTAAAGTCGATTTCCACTTATTACTATGAGGATCCCATAAACTCCCAGGCCTCTGGAAGCACTGATGGATGTGGCAGTCACCCTTGGGTCCTCTATTGGTCACCAAGGATCAACTCCCTTCACATCCGCATGCAGGAAGTATGAATAGCTCAGCATGTATATGACCATCTATCACTGACCAAGCTCTCTATGTGCTCTATCCACTCTGTGCTGAATGCTGCAGTCAAGTATAATCAACAGGGCTGACAGGGAGTGTGCTCGAGGGCAGCCTTGAAAAAAACACCCTTTAGCCACTTACAAAAAAAGACACAATGTGACCCAATGAGCCACCGCCCACAACTTTGCCCTCCACCTCCCTCCAGACACATCACCGCCGCAAGTTTTTGGTAGCCTCATATCACCCCTGTCCATACACACACACAGCCACACTCACCCGTCATGACCCGACCATGTGGTCCCAGAGCGACTCCAGCTAGGTCCCACCCCCCACTCTCTGCCCTTCTCAGCTCATTGATCACTACTGACACATCAGTAATTGAACTGGGATAGATAAGGGCCAGCAGACAAGGCCCTGGGGTCTTGACACCAGTGAAAAGCCAAGAACAAACATTGCGTGTCACTTTTACAAGATGTGTTTGGCTCCGCTGCCTCTATTTCCCCCTGTTACTCTGTCGCTTATTCCATCTGTTTAAACTCAGGAGACCAACAGATGTAATTCCTTCAGCAGGATAGTCCAGTGAGATGTCATATGAGCAGTTCTTCACAATGTCACAGTGTCTCTTCATCACTTCATTGTCCCTTGGTTAAATTAGTTTTATGTTAATATGCAACGGAAAAAACATTGCTTCTATTTTCTACTAAAATCCCAGCGGTTAATAAGTTTCAATAACTCGCAGCATTAATTTTGGCACCACAATTGTACACATTGTAGCCATTTAGTTACAGTTTGTGTAAGTCAACAAAAAGTAAAGCCACTTTAGTTTTCATCTGTGATATTTAAGTCTTTTTCTTGTCCAGCATGGTAAATTCTTATGTTTTCTAACTGGTGTTGTACTAATCTCCCCTCAGGCTCGGATCTAGAGGTGGGTAGGGGTGGGCAATGCCCACCGAAATGTTTACTCCGCCCATCCAATCTCTCAATTTAATTCTACACTATTTGAATCGGCCAATCATATTTATTTAATTTGACACGTCAGAATTTCCTAATTTCTGAATTGCTGGTTGGACACAGGGTTGGGTTTAAACTATTCTCTTATTATAATGTACACTCCTGATCAAAATTTTAAGACCAGTTAAAAAATTGCATGAATTTGCATTTTGCACTGTTGAATCTTAGGAAGGTTCTAAGTAGAGTTTCAAAATGCAAAAAGAAGAAATGGGAACAAGAGCCCAAAAGTTGTGAGCAGGCATTTATTGAAAACAACAATTTAACTGAAGTAGGCTGTTCATCAGCTGATCAAAAGTTGAAGACCACAGCTCATTAGAGTAGCTCCACCATTATTGTTGATCACTTCAAAAATTTGTTTTGGCATGCTTGATGCAAGTGTTTCCAAAAGGCTAGTGCGAATGTTGGCCAAGTGGTGAAGATGGCTTCACGAAGGGCATCCACTGTCTGGAACTGAAGTCCATTTTTGTAAACTTCCCTTGCCATCGATCCCCAAATGTTCTCAATTGGATTAAGATCAGGGGAACACGCAGGATGGTCCAAAAGAGTGATGTTATTCTCCTGGAAAAAAGTCTTGGTCAGACGGGCATTGTGAATTGGAGCGTTGTCCTGCTGAAAAACCCAGTCGTTACCACACAGACGAGGGCCCCTCAGTCATGAGGGATGCCCGCTGCAACATCTCCACATAGCCAGCTGCTGTTTGACGCCCCTGCACAACCTGGAGCTCCATTGTTCCATTGAAGGAAAAAGCACCCCAGATCATGATGATCATGACGGACAGCCATTCGGATCCTCCGGCTCAGCGCCGGTGAACAGTGCAAAATGCAAATTCATGCAATTTTTTAACTGGTCTTAAGATTTTGATCAGGAGTGTATCTTCATTTGATTGATCCGATATTGATTCATGAAAAAGACGGATTGATCACACTCAGGTCCCTATAGGGGGAATAAGTTTCATATTTGGTGCTGCCTTGGTACTGTCAAAAAAACAAAAGACTAAACTATGGACAATCAAATGGTAGATGGTTTGTATTTATATAGAGCTTTTCTACCTTTATCACTAAAAATAATCTTCAGTGTTGTGTTTAAATCATCGTCCGTTTACAGCTTCCTCAATGAAACCCTTCACCCCCTATTGGTGCTTTCTCGCTGGCATACAAAGTTTGATTGTGCTTGTCTGTGGCAAGTGTAAAATGATGATACAATTAATAATATTAATAATAATTTTTCTCTAAAACTTGGAAAAACTCTCAACACTAAGTCCACTTTGTTAAAAGTTGCCCACCCCAAATTTCTTATTGCGTTTAAGGGGTAAACAGTACCTATGGGCACACTCGAGCACCGGACACATTCGAGCCCAAAGGGCACGCTTGGGGTGCACACACGCTAGCTTCGCCACTTCCAGTAGTGGACTTTTAGGCTTAACAAACGGTGTAACTAACCTTGTTTTGAGTCGAATATGAAATCCGGGGCTTGAAGACACTTGGATGACACCCCACAATCAGTATGGAGGCATGTTGTGTTTATTTTCTGTTGTTTTATTACGTCTGAAGGAGTAGTCACACTGTTGAAACACTGTTTTCCCCTAGACTCCAAAAGTGTTTTGTGGACTCAAACACTTCACCCACCCCTCCATCTGCATAGAGTAGATAATGAGTGAATTTTCATTTTTCAGTCATCTATACTTTTAAGGTGAGGTCACTTTCCTTAAAACTTTAACTGTGCCTTTGTGGTTTATGGCAGTTGTTTTTATACAACAAAAAAAGTTTTCAATTAAGAAACTTTTTTTGTTGAGACAACTGGCAGAAAATATTCAAGTTTGATAATGTAGTAATACATCATATACATATGTTCATCATATGATCATCCATTAACAAAAACAACACATACTTGCCTCTCCCTCTCAAGTATTAGTATCTATTTTTTTTTCAACCTGTAAATTAAAAGATGCGTTGGTTGTTGCTTGGTGATGTGAAAAAATACGCAGTTTGAATACCAGAGGTAACCTGACAAATGTGTTAGTCATTATGTTTAACATTAGGTACAGGCTGACCAATTAATTAAAACATTTGTAAATAGTCTAATTAATTTGCATGAGTCGCTGATCGAAAACTGTTATTGCCACCACAGCATGAGTGTGTTTTCCCATCAGTGGATAAAGTTCAAAAGCCAGAAAGGCAAAAAAAATTGGGTTTAGGGAGCACGTTGTTAGCAGGACATACAAGCATGATAAATTTCCGTTCGTCTTTTGTCAGTGAATACGTCTGGGCCCATATGCTGGACTACAAAGCTACGTGAAAGCAGCATTTAAAAAGCCAGGCCTACCACATTAAAGCCTATAACAATCTCTTTTCATGGTAAGTTATCACTCTCAATTAATCACCTCCCACAATGGGATATCTGATGTGTTCAAGCCCCCTGAAAGCTGCAGGTCAGGCTGAGGGCAGACTGACTCTCAGTTCCCCATTCTCTGTCCCCTCACTTCCCTTTCACTTTATCACATCTCTCAGCCACTGCCAACTGAAGTGCCTTTACATTTTTCTTATTCCGTGCACTTTCTGAAAGAATGAGAGAGTCAATCCAAAACAAACACAGAGAGATAGATGTAGGTGCTGGGATATGGGTCTTTTTGTTGAGCAAAAGCCTCTGTAGTCTGACTGGCTGGATGACTGGCTGAGAGTCTTTCTGCCTGATTAAAACCCCTCCCTGATCATTCCACTGTGTTTCACAGGCTGTGTTAGCCTTTGAATGGTATTGTATTGTTAGGGTGCTCCTCATTCCTGCACTGCTGAATAGGTTTAACCACTGATTTAGATTCAGTTACACGGTTTTGGTTGAAAGTGTCCCCCTCCCACTGCTTTGGACTCCATGGTTCTCTTGGCTGACCTGTTTATAAGCTGCAGTGGAAATGTCATGTCGCCCCTCCCATGGGCTGGACCTGACATCCACTTTGATAGGCAACAAAAAATGACTTTGGGTTGGGATTCAACCAATGGCTTTTTCTAACCACAATAAAAATCCTATTTGTTGCGGACCAGTGGAGGATGCTGTGATAAACTTCTTTACCATAAATTGGGCAAGCTGTGATAAGCATTGTTGAAAACTATTCCTTAAAACAGAAACAGTTTCAGCAAAATATTAAAAAGTTTTATTGTATAAACAGAAACTTTTGTCAAGATTATACTGATAAAATGCAAGTATTAGGTTAATTTCTTTCACATTAGGCTTATTTGATTTTTCATTTGAAAAATGAGAACATGAGATTTAGCTTATCTGCTAACATTGTGTAGGAGCCGTAACAGTTTTTTTAATGTAAATTTTACTTGAATGCACATTTAGCATACGGGATGAAACCAAGAGGGAAGGGGAGAAGAAATACAAGAATATACTTTTTTCAAAGATTGAAGCAATTGGGAGTTCCATAAAAAAACATACTTAGCTACTCTAATAGTGTTACATACACCTGTTCACTTGTCATACTGAAACTGTTTGGAACCCTGAAGAATGCACACATTGTATTAGATGCTTTCAGCTCAGCTTGAGTGGAAAACAATGTTAATCAAGTCAGTGAAAGACAATGGAAAGTCAATGGAAACCCAGTAGCTGTTTTCAGACATGACCAGTGGGTAGAGTCCGGAAAATTGGGTCCGGACTTTATCCAGACTCTGCCTTTCACACATGCTCAACACGGTGGGAGGTTCCCATCACCAACGCATTCACAGCAGTAACAAATCCTCAACGTTATTTAGGTGAGAGGTGGTGAAGCCGTCTGGAGCAGACAGAGGCAGGAAGTATGGTATTAATTCTGCTGAGGAGATCACATGATCATGTTAACAGCACCCTGACACCGTCATTGGCTCTAATCCTTTGTTGGTGTTTTCTATGTGTGTGACTCCACTTTTTCACCTGGAGATATTTCTTTTCCTTTGGGGTTATTTTCATTAAGCAAGCACGTAAGCAATGATGTTACTGTATAACAAATATGTTAAAATATGCCTAGAGAGATGTCAGTTGAAATAGCTTTGCAGCTCATTCTGAGTTTATAGTGTTTTAAAGGGGGATTTACTCTGTTCTGGGGGACGGGACCACCAGGCTTCTTTTCTCGGATGATCTAGTGTTATAGCAAATTAGACTACATCCAGATAGATGTGTACATATAAATGACATCACCATAGTAGAATAATGTAAAAGGTACTTTAGAGTACACATTTTTTTCCATAAACCGGTTTAAGATAACTAAACTTTCATCCATATGTTTTCAGAGGCTATCGTTATGGACACCAAAAGTAAACTTCAAATACAGGCGTATGTGCTCTAATTGAGTACAATCTGCATCTAATTCAAAATAGCCTATCAATCAATCAATCATATTTTATTTGTAAAGCCCATATTCACATATCACAATTAGTGTCATAGGCTTGTGACACTTGATGGCACATAATGGTATCATCTGGATGAACCTATACGTAGAGTGGCAGTGTGTGTTGGCACATTCATGACCAACAGGGACATGGGACACTTGGTGTGCTTAGAGGGGAAAGGTTAATCAGACACTGATTCCAGGTGGCTCATTATAACTTATGAGTGGTCACATGTGGTACGAAAAGACACCAGACAAGATAATGGCCCTAATTCTACATGCAAGGTATTTTGGGAAATGTCTTTTCCTGAATGCCAGGTTAACTGGTGAACCAGCTGGACATTCTTCCATCCTTGTCACCTCTGATAACACCATCAGCTTCCTCTTTTTCCGGTTGGCCTGAGACCAGAAATGGTAAATGGATTCTCTAGTCTTGATGACCATGCAAAAGGATATAAAGGATCAAGCCGCCGACCGCTCTACCCACATCCGAGGTCTGCCCTTCCGATTTTGCAGATTTTTATTGGCCACAATACTCTGTGGTACAGTGTAGGCTGAAAGCAACACACCTTGTACTTCCTTGTACAGTAACAACCATTGTTTTCTTTTTATCTGCTGCTTGGATCGTGATCTCGGCCCATGCATGTTTTTACATTTATGTATTTATGCAGCCCAAATTAGCGGGTGGCAAAATACTACTACACTGTTGCATTATTACCACTAAAAAACACAGTTAAAAGACATATGCATTATTAAAAGTCAATTAATAGCAAGCCAAGTAGATGTCATTTAGCCAATGGCCAATTATTCACTACCCAAAAGTTGCAACAGTTATTGATAAATGAACTCCACCTCCTACATTCTTATCCTTGCAGCAACACTACACAGAAACACAATGAGGGGCAGGGAGGAGGGCATAATATAGACCGTTCTTTATATAGCCAGATATAGCATGGGGGGGGGGAGCTAAAACTAAACAATCCCCCCTTAATTTGATAGAGCCTCTGTGGAACTGCATTTGGAGATCTGAGGGCTCCCTGTTGTGTGGTAGGAGACCAATTTTCAAGACATACAAATAAAAACTGAGATAAGTTATGTCTCTTTGAAGAACTGGACTTGCCAATCAGGAAATCTTATTTAAAGTTACATACTACAAAGTGTTTGGTAAAAAAACAAATTTAAATTTGCGAAGTCTCTCACACATCAATGGACACAAGACCTACCTCTGTTCATATCCCATTAGGTTCCTGTTGCCTTGAAATAGGACAAGCCTATAATCAATTAGTCGTTCTCTCTTCACGTGGCTGTCAATTAGCCTTTCTAGTGATTGGGTATATGACTAGTTTGTAGCTGAACCAGCTTCCCTCCTCTACTTACTACACTGCTTACAACTAATAACCTAATAACAACACTTGATTTGACATTTATTAGACAGATACATTACACTCCAACTGAGAACATGATGGAGTCCCAATAACAGTGGTTATCATTTGACTTTTGACTTGGGTTTCTTTCAGCACTTATATCTGCATTCCATGATCTTTCGTCTCGTTTGACATGGTCATGTGATCTTAGGCTGCATCTCCTCTAATGGGGAGATTTTTTGTCAAGCAGATAGGAAAAAGGCACACGTTTAATTGCATTATAACAAAATAACCATGCCATCCACATTAAACATTTCATACATAATGATACAGCATATTGACTTGTTAAAATCTTTATCCAAATTGTTCATGTCTTTTTGTAAGAGCTTAATACAAGAGAACAATTCATGATGTGTTTGTTCTTTAAACTCATTAATTAGAGTAATCTCCATCTACAAATTCATATAGAAACGTGTTTACCAGGCAGAGGTCCAGGAAATGCTATATCTAACACTTTTTACGCTTGAATCATATCAAGGACGAAAAAGTTAAAAATAACTCTGTTGCTTTACATATCAACATTCAGTTTCTTGTAATTATTAGGAACCAATGGTACTAAGTTGAAAAAAAACTGTGTTAAAGTTTTAATTAAAACATACATCAAAATCTATCAAGGATTGTTACTAACATGTTAAAACATTTGATATACAGTCTTAAAATGCTTAAACTAAATAAAACATCCCGATTCAGTGACGGCAGAGCTGAATTTCATATTCTGCATCTTAAAAAGAGAAAAGTGTAAAGAATAAAAAAAATTGTAAACTGTGGGTTTTTGGGTCTACATATATAGGATAAGTCAGTGTTGACTTAAAAATTCTAAAACTGATTTGATATAAGGTTCTTAAAGTTGGTAACAATGATATACTGTGCTTTGTAAAAGGTTCTGTGTTCCCCTCCGGCTGCTCTCACACATCAGTGGGTCTCCATGGTTACTGACTTGAAACATATTTTACAGCCTGTTGGAGCAGCTCAGGAGGGTTTCCTTCTTCACTTCTGCCTCTCCTTTCACAACCATACTCTATTGGTCTGCAAGAACAGCAGATATAGTGTCTGCACTGAGGATCGCTTTAAAAGTAATTTGTTTCATTGGAAAGTGGATAAATAGCAGTAGCTGGTTGTAGGAGGCTTCCTGCCGAGTTTGACCGCTCCTGGGTTAATCACAGTCCCTCTGAGGCTGAAAGCTTTCCCAGTCAACACTGGCCACCAGCCACTGGAAGCTCTGGCTTACAGCACAGCCAGCTGGGGTTCAGCTGCAGGGAGAGTAAGAGGCAACTGTTAGATGTGTTTTTTTAACCTAATGATAATCACTAAATGTATTCCAATCCACATATACTGTATTTGCCTGGCCATTTCCATTTAGTCATATTTTGACCCATTTTATCTATACCCTTTGTTTCAGAAGAAAGGTTGGAAGTTAAAAAAGGTTAGATTTACACAAATGTTAATACTTATATTTAGTTATCAGTGAATGACAGATAAGTTAAAGGGTCTTATCATAACCAACCTATTAACAGTTTATATGAATTTACATTGTAATACAATTGTACATAAATTCTGTTTTCCTGTAGGCAAATGTTTTTTGTTATATTGTCACATTGACTTTGTTGTTGTACAGTTTACAAGTGAGTGTGGCTGTAAATTATCTAATTAAGATAAAAGAAAAATGGAAATAATTTTCTTAATAAAAAACTTACTAATAATAATTAAACATTCCTCCACAAGTAATGATTGCTTCACAAGAAATCATTAAAAACTCTCCATTTTGGGAACTTTTCCTTTTAGTTATTATTTTACATCTTAAATCCGAAAACAAACGGTGATTGTTGTTGTTGAAAAAAAACACATTAGCCTTAAAAAGTTATAATAGTCATCCTCAGTTTATTTTTTCAATTTTCACAGGAGATTGGTACTTGTTAAAGAGAACAACGTGGCTCTAACGGGGACATTAGGCTGAAACTGTGTTTTCTGTATTAAAAATACACAATTGTGAAAGTGGTTTATTCGCAGGGAGTTTAAGTGTTTTGATCCGTTTATTTAACTTTGCTGACAGCACAAATCACGCAAGACTGTTTCACTGCAGTATCTAACAAAACAATAAGCTGCCATTTCAACAGCAAAAAAAAATATTTTCTGCATGCGGCTTTTGTTTTTGATTGATTTGACGTTCGCATAATGCTGACTTTCTCCATCCCATCGGCTGACTGAAACGGCCTTTTTGTGCCACTTGACTCCGTCTTACACACTCAGCTGCATTTGTCTTGCAAATACATCCCCGCTGCGCCTCGTTCAGACGAGGAAAAGAGAGCAGTCGGACATCAGTGAAGTTCAAGCCAGCGAACAAGCGGAGAGGCTGTTCCATGGCAGCCGCTTTTGTCGATATCAAAACGGAGAGCTGGTGAAAAATGATGCATGCTTTTACACCTCTGAATCCTGGCAACTGACAGAGTGGGGATGTTGGGTAACTTAAAAAAAACCTCCCTCCCTGGCGACTGAAGTCAGTGTTGGAGGCGAACAAAGGAGTCACGGTATAACCGGGTTGAGTGTCCTCCAGCGCACGACGGGGATCAGCAGCGCAGAATGCAGGAGATGGATGGTGACGCACACGTACAAACGGCCGTGACCTAAATTAGCATTTTAGTGATTTATCATTTGTGGTTTTAGTCGTAGATTTTTTCTGAATTAAAAAAGAAAATCGACCATTTGTCAGTACATGAGGGCTGCAGGTTGGGAGCTTTTCTGCAGAACATTTATTTATGATCGTATGAGGATGTGTTGCTGGTAAAGGCCTAAGCTTTGCCTGAAAAATGCAATAACTAGTTACGAATATTTGTTTGTTCAGGCATATTTATTTCTTGCTCTTTGTTCACTGCCTTGAAATCCGCGCTGACATCAGCCCAGCCTGGTTCATTTCAATAGCTTTTCAAAGGATCTTAATCGTGAATAGACTGTAATATTTCATGATGGGGCACGCAAAAGCTGTGCACAATGCCTCTCATATCCACTCTGCTTTCAACCGCAACAAAGATCATAGCAAGACGTCTTTGTGGCTAATTCAGTCAAAGGCGCATCTCCCGTGCTCCAGCGTGGAGGTCAGGCCGCCGTGTTCCGTCCACCAGGGGGGTTTTCAGGGGCCAAAGGCAGCCAGCTGGCTCCGACACACCGAAAGAGAAACACACACACACACACACACACACACACACACACACACACACACAAACACACACACACACACACACACACACACACACATGCCATTCAGTTATTTCTGGCCCGAATGCAAATAGGATAATGCTCGGACTGACTAACTCTCACTGAAGGAAATATGTTCAAAACAAATCCTGCTTTTAATCAGACAATGATGACATCTAATCACTCTAATACAATCGTCCTAAAGGATAACTCACCTTTGAGTCTTGCCGTGGTTTCTGTATTTGTCCGTCTATTTAAGTTTTTTTCATGTAGTTGTTCTCACTCTTGTCAAAGGTTATTGACAGAGGGCAGGGGAATATGGGCCATACAAATATATCTATTTTATTTGGATTTGAAAATAAACTAGAATGAAATTGAACGAAATACAATTTAAGTCAATAATGTAGGGTTTGGAAGGATGTTATACGAGTGAGTGTTCCACCAGAATAGAAAGGCAGTGACATTACGTACATACAATTTTAACTCTAACCAAATGCTCAGCATATCGAGGTACCAGACGGAGAACATGTTTGAATCAATTGCAGTAAAACACACTACAGCAACCCCCTCCATCCGCCTCAATCACTTTACTGTATTATGTTGAGATGCCCATTCAACATGTGGGTTGTCCTTGACTGGACACGGGCATTTCTTCATCACATCCCTGTTCTATATCCTAAATTGAATTGATAGCAAACTTATATTGGATCATTATGAATCTATCAGGGGAAGTGTGATGTCAGGCCGCACTAATGTAAGTCGTTAAAGACTCTACAGCTTGTCCAAAATGCCGCAGCACGTGTCCTGACAAGAACAAAGAAAAGAGAGCACATTTCTCCAGTATTAGCTTCGCTACACTGGCTTCCAGTTAAATCTAGAATAGAATTTAAAATTCTCCTCCTCACCTTCAAGGCCCTTAATAATATAGCGCCTTTTTACCTTAAAGAGCTGTTAGTACCTTATAAACCCGCTAGAGCACTCCGCTCCCAGAATTCAGGCTTACTTGTCGTCCCTAAAGTCTCTAAAAGTAGAGTAGGAGCCAGAGCTTTTAGCCATCAAGCCCCTCACTTGTGGAATAATCTACCAATTTCAGTTCGGGAGGCAGACACCATCTGTTTGTTTAAGAGTAGGCTCAAAACCTTTCTTTTTGATAAAGCTTACAGTTAGAGTTAATTAGTGAGGCAGAACGTAACTTGCTCTATTTAATGACATATGACACACGGAGCTTCTTTTTCCAGCTTCTCCTTCCTCTTCTCCATCCCTAACCCCGCTCCTGTCTGCTGATTCGACATATCACGAGGCTCTCGTGAGGGTGTGAGCTGCAGCCAATTGCAAGTACATTCAACCTATGAACCGCAGACGCACTATTACGCACTAGCCAGGCGAAACTGGAATCAAGCATTCCGCTTTTACGCATGAATGCACAAGCGCCTGGGATCAGAGTTTATGGAGTAATATTATTTTCACTGGAAGTTTTGTGTCTGATAATTTTAATATGAAAAGTTATATGACAAATTATTACCCATACACAACATACATACATTCACTAAAATTCCAATTTTATTTGTACAATAGAACAGACAGTAGTTTTATAGCACACTATTATCATTAAGATAGAGAAAAAGAGAGCTGTCAAACTAATCAAGCTAATTATATTATAGCGTCGTCATACAAGTTCAAATGTAGTCCATGCGCACTTACGTCAGCCAAAGTATGTCCATGCGCTTCACGGATATTCGTGCGCAAAAACAACACCCAAATCCACGGTTATGCATCTCCGACCAACATCAGTAACATACAGTAACTTCCTCAAACTGCGCGATCGTGAATGCCATAAAAAATCTAACCATTCTCTAATTATTTTCCCACTCATTCTCTGTCTGTGCCACTCATATTTTATCAATAAGAGAAGCTGTGCGTGCGTCCCGCACGTGTTGCTGGCGCATAAAGTTGGAGCTTTTGAGAAGTTAAATATCCCAGAAAAAACATAAGTTAGTGTCTCAAGGGCTTCACGTGGACAAAAGACCAGCGCCTTAGCACCATATGCTTAATGGCTACAGCCGTCCAGCCTTTATTAAAGGTAAAAAGTGGCCCTTAAAAGTTGGAAAGGCTCCTTTATTTGAGTTAGATGGAGCACTTGCGCACAAAACCAGAAGCGCGCATTGCCATTGACTCGCCCCTTTCTCTCTCTCTTTCAGGAGTCTGGAGCAGGCACCGTCATCGCCCGTTTCAATCCAACATAAGCTTTTCATCACCCTGCTTTGTTCTCAGTGAAAGTAATGCTGCGAATCAAAGAGATGACAATATTTTCCATCAGCTTGGAGACCCAGGACAAGAGCCCTCGAGCTTTGGCAAAAATCAGGGCCGGTTATTCATCCTGTCACTCCGCACCTGTGGTCCCGCATTCAAAGTATACAAACCTGTCCCTATTAACATTAATTATTCACAAACAACACAAAGGCTGAAATAGAGCAGGTTGAAGTCTGTTTATGGCTTCTAAATGTTTTATTCCTCTGAAGATGTGCCCAAAGCTTTTTACTCGCCCCTGCTCGCACCGAGTGCCGTCTCTCTTTCAGCCTTGAGTAGCCCTACAGTTTGGGATTTTACAATCGTAGCATCTGCTTAATCTTATAAATGAAAATATGACACAAAACATAGCGAACAGAAGGTTTGGTAAATCCTGGTAATGAGTGATCAACGCGGGAAACAATAGTGCAGGATGGCGAGAGCCGTATGGTTCCGGGGGCATTTGGGCAGTTTGCTCTCTTGTGGAGAAAGCGCCAGGTGATGGCTAGAAAATCGCCGTTCTGAGGCGGAGAAAACATCAAATCCACCTCCTTTCTCTCTTTGAAAAAAATAGAAGACATAAATTTAATTGGCTTATCAAGGCGCGGCAAAGGCCTCGCTGTTAATTGGCTGGGGGCGCACAAAACAAACGTGGGGACATGTTTAGCCTGGCTGGCCGGCGCTGCTCTTTCAGCCTGGTGTCACGTCATTGAAAATGTGTTTTATTATTGCAAAATGTCATGCTCTACAGTTGCCATATTGTGTCCTAGACAAAGGCTGATAGAACATTAAGACGTGGAAAACGGTGCCAACCCGTCTCGAAGACACTGCAAGGGCCTCTCTCTTTGCTTGCTTTTAGGCAGCTGCTGTCCAGAGACTCAGGCGCAAGGACATGAAAAGAGACAACGTTTGAGCCACCAGGTGCATCCCCAGAGAACACGGCAGAGAGCGTGCCTGTTTCAGCAGGACATGCAGGGGCTCATAAAGGTGTCATTTAGATTGGAAGGTCACATCTGAAGGGAAATAGCACACAGGAAGGGTGAACCTAGCTGTACCCTCCCCTTGCCACATAGCACCTCCTGCTTCTTCATCTGTCAGTAAGAACACATCAGACACCTGTTAGTTGCTAGCGGTTCACCGCGGCCACAGCTGAGCCATTTTGCCGGCAAATCTGTGTTATTGGCAGAAAAATATGGTTCCATACCTCCACTGATGTATAGGGCCTGATGACCTTTTTCTCTTAATTTATTGTTAATAGCCTACCATATTCTTTTTCAGCTGTGGATGCAAACCTAAACACAAGCAAGGATCCATTAACGTTCTAATCGACACTTTTATTTTCCCTTTGAAGACATCAAGAGACCGTTATCATCAGTATGACTGCATCGCAAATAACAAATGCCTAAACATAATAGAAGAGAGGCGACTCATTGATAAGTTCCCTGGAGTCTTCAGTGGTGAGCAGAGAAAAATAATAACTAATTTTATTATAGTATATAAATGTTACTCCTGCAAGCCCATGGAATTATTATTTAGAGCGTTTCGTGTTCTAATATATGTGAAATGTATTTTAAGAGTTAAAGCAGTCGACTTTAATCATTTTTGTATTGATCCAATAAACCACTATGAGGTCATATTAAAATAATATACTCTGATCTGAATAGAATCTACTTTATTTGATATCATATTTTGTATTATGAATATATAAATACATATTTTGTCTTAGGTTAAGTAAATAAAGTTATAGTTCTGTAGTTGTTTTCTAGTATTCTATTAGCCTTTAAACTTGTTTTTGTCCATAGATTTGGAATTTAAATCTAGAAGGATCATCACTATTAACAGATAGACTGACAACGGCGATTACAGAAAGTCATATAAAACCCCGGGGTTCACCTGAGGCAAACTACTTAAACTGAAAGGTTTTAGGAACTTTGGATAACTTTTAGTTCCACCCCGTGGAAAGGGTAACGGGTGCTTTTTACCTAGAAAAGTGGACTCAATAATAATCGTGAAATATGAATGTATCGGTGTTCATCGTGTGATCAGAATTTACCTCACAGTTTCCGAGTGTCATCTATAGAAATAGTTGCCCCTATTCCATCATCTCACACGCGATGTGTTCAGTGAACTTCTTTGCTCTCTGCCCTGTACTGTAGGTATGAAAGCGCTCCGCCTGTCTATATGGTGAATCAGCGGCTTTTGAGCTCAGCGCCGAGCCTTTCTCAACCAAATTACCGCTTAGCGTGGCCCATAATGTCCAGGCCTGCCGAGAGCTGTAGAATATAAAACCTGTCACACAGTAAAATGGTCGTGTCCTTTTAACCAGTGCCAAGCTCGTAGCCGTAGTGACAAGATAGTCGGGGATATTTCAGCCTGTCCTTTACGCTTCGCTGCGACTGCACCAAAGAATGCTAAAAGGCGTTCTGCGCTCCGCTCTCCAAGAACCATCAACGAAACAAAGACGTTAAGGTGCGAGAAACTACAAAGCTACCACTGTTTTAACCCCATGCTTTGCTGCTGCACAATCAAAGAGGAACCTTCACTCCTGCCAAAGAGATGAAGTTGCCAGCATTGACTCCCTAACATTTGACTTTCTAATGGCTTTAATAGGATTACATGCCCCTGACGCGCTGGTAATGAGAAGGGGCAGACAGAGAGGGAGAGAGAGAGAGAGAGTGTGTGTGTGTGTGTATGAAAATATAAGATAACTCACCTGTTGTGTGTTCAGACTCTCAGAATCCAAACATTCCGCATCCCAAGATCGACCTTGCATCCCTGCGTTTCAAGTGACGCCAGTGGCGTGTTTGCAGCTTTTAAGAACGCACGGTCCATATATGCAGCATGGGGAGGGGCGAGGGGAGTTCGTGCGGAAATATTGGAGGGATCCGCTACCACGGGAAAATCTGTCCTGGCAGCACCTGGCCGTAGAGAACAGCATTCAACAGATTCCCACCATACTGCTGCTGCCTGCGCTTTCAACACATTCAGCTGTTGTTGGTATACAGCGTCTACGCGTTAGCATCTCATTAGCGTATTGATGTCACAGCATTAGTTTGAGTTAACTCTCTGCGTCTCCCTTTACTTCTCAGAGTTGGACCTCCCTCTGCCCATTGGCAAGGAAACATCATTGCAGTAGGCATAATTATGTAGGGGATGAGGAACAACGCGATGTTTCATCGGTGTGAATTTTACAGACAAACTCAGTTGCAATATCCGACCGAATATGTTTTTGCTATGATCTCCCGGGGAGGAAAATAAAGGGTGATAGGACTGACAGGTGATTTGGCGTGTTTTTTCAAAACAGGTGATGGAGATTCAGTAGACTTTTGTGCTCAAATGTCTGGTCACCTGAGCGACACTTTCTAAAAAAACCTTGTTTGCACGTATTGCGTTTTCAGTTACATTCGTTGGACCTCATTTTAAAGTCAATTTAAATCAGTTATATCTTACTTAAAATGTCTACTGGATGAGCCTTGGTATAATCATTTCAGTTTCCCAGGATAAACAACTTGTTATGTAGGCTAATAAATAATTACAGCTAATTAAGGCTCGTATGTGTGAGTGTGTGTGTATAGACAAATGGTTCAGGAAAGAAAGATCGTTTTTATCAACAGGTGCTTTTATTTGCAGGTTGTATATAAATATACAAAATCTTTGTACAATAGTATAAAAATAATTTAAATTCAGTAGAATTAAATTAAAACATATATCATCAAATAAATACATGATTGTCAGTTGCCTGAATTACAAAGAAATTATCAACATGATAAAAAAAATTATGGCATTGAATACAACAACTGTACAGTTAAAGCTGGTGCTCGCATTATCACAATTTGCCTAGAAGTGCATGTTGAAAAATATTAACGTAATGCACTTAGTCTTCACATTTACAGTGTGCGTTGTACTGGGCTCATCAGATGGACTGGTAATTGGCCACAAGGCCGAGAGGAGGCTCGTTTTCAATATCCGTGTGGCCCGGTTTGTTGAGCCGTTTTCTCGGATCTTCCGGGGTCCAGACCTTGGTGGTGCGGATGATGTTCTGCTCCCGGAGTTGCTTTTCATCCGACCATGACAGAGAGTGACCGGCAAGCGGAGGCAGTCCGTAGTCCGGGTCGCTTGGAGAGGGAGACCCTGAGGGAAAAGAAGAACATGAACATTAGCCGTGAAACCTTTTTTTATTTCTCCATCTACAAACTGTTATTAACGTCCAGTTTTTGTAGACCAGGACCATGCAGGCTTTGCTAAGTGTAAATATAAATGACTGCATGCGTCAAAACTTTGGATCAGAGATGCTTAGAAAGACAACTGTACTGAACCCTTGTCTACATAATCTCGTCCTCGCTAATGGGACTACACCACATAATTGGTCGGCTAAGATCTTTAGATGGACTTACTTGTTCCCCTGTGACAGATGATAACCTTCTTGGGTTGCACGTGGATTTCAGTGCTGGAGTTTCTGATTGGCAGATCGGATTGCACAAGCTCGGCAAGGAAGTTGATGTAGCCGATGGCGAGCCGCAGAGTGTCCACCTTGGACAGTCTCTTTTCGTAGGGCAGAGTGGGGATGTGGGTGCGAAGACCCTCGAACGCTTCATTGATGGACTGCATCCGTCGTCGCTCCCTGACGTTGGCCGCCTGTCTCAAGTGCTGCATCTCCCTGTCAGACCGCATCCGCCTCCTCCGCTTCAGTAGTGGTCCGCCGTGATGGCCCGTCTGTGGGGACAGGTCGGACGTGCTGTCAGCACAGCCGTATGAGAAGGTGGAGGATGAGGAGGAAAAGGACATGTTGCCGATGTCGTAGTCTCCATCATTAGGAGCTGCTCTGCTGCAGTCGTCTTTGCTGTAATAGTCTTGGAAATGACTGGTGAGGAAGTCGACGTCGTCCTCCAAAAAGTCATCAGTGTCCAAGTGTCCGTCTCTTGACGAGTGGTCGGTGAAAAAGTCGTCATCGTCGAAATAAGGAGGAGAGGAGAAAGAGTCGAGTGCAGAGAACGGGTCCAGCACACTGTCCATCTTTGTCTGCGCTGCTTCTTTTCTCCTGTGGTAACAATGACACGCTGTTTCTTCAGTGCTCACTGCTCACGCTCAACACGTAGTTTTAGTTGTGAACCGGCACGCGAGGGTTGTTTATAGCGACATCCATTGTCGCGTGCCGTTCGCCAGCAGAGCCAACCAATCATAGCTCTGTCCGAAAGGCGCACCCGAGATATTCTCCGGGCACGCCCCGCCCCCTGAACTCCAGTCAGCGTCTGAACTGAATTGCCTGCTCCCCTGTGTTGCACGAGACTCTGTGCAAAAAACAGCCCTTTAACAAACAGCTCCGAACCAGTCAACAGCTTCATTACATAGACCTATAGACACAATGCAACCAGCTTACAGACACGTCATATGTCTGTCTGCAATGAAGAATGTGTCCAAATTTAGGTTTCTTAAATACGCCCATCTCATAGTGAACTAACTTCCTTTTCGACATATCTGCAGGATGAGATGTGGTGACACTGTGAGGAAAATGCCATGTAAAGTGTTTCATAAATGTGTGCGTATTAATAAATAATGATGATTCGAATGAATTGCAACCTGTCCGATACCTCAACCTTCCTGTTTTTATTATTATTAATTACCAATTGATATTATATGTATATATCTTTCGTTTATAGGCTAGACAAATGTAGTGTTATTGAACATCAACAGCTTCAGAACATACAAAACAGAAGAGGGCGAGGGCTATAAAATCATGAAATTTAAAGTGTAAACTTTCTTGACCATCTCTTTGAATTACCCCCCCCCCTCCCCCCTCTACATCAAAGAGTTTATTGATTGAAGCAGCTTGTAAATCTAAGGCGAGGCCTTTACATTATAATATTTGTTTTATTTACAGAGAAGAGACTAAAAGTTGAATTGAAAAACTGATACTTCTTGATAATCGCGCAGTTTGAGATCTTAGCTGTCATACAAACGGATTCATGTGAGTCATAAAACATGACGAGCACATAAACGAGAGTTAAAAAAGAGTCTGCTCTCCCTCCAGTAACCCTGTGCTGCGGCGGGTGATGTGTAACAACTTGGTAATTTGTTCCCTAATAAATGGGTAGCACTGCCGCCATAAACACATCTACCAGTGGAGTGGTCGATGCGCCACTTGTGCCAGCCAGTGCAGTTTCGATTGGGAGAACTGGTTGACATTTAAAGGCACAGTGGTGGGCCTCGGGGCGTGCGCCTCTCTGACACCTCACACGACAAATTAACGCTCCTTGGTATACCAAGAGAAGGCTGCCTACTGGTCTGGGGTCTGTAAGTATGCATCTATTCAGTCCATTGAGAGAATGGGCTCACTTTGTTCTGTCGAGAAAGGGGAGTATTTGCCGGGCAGGCTGCGTGTGCATGCACTGCGTGTACGTGGATAATGGTGTTAAGACGGGATGCTGCCACACGGGCCGTGACCGTGGGAAGACGACCACTTGCGTTCCCATCGCTGGTCAATGCAACATGTCGTGTTATAAATGGGGCCTGTGCTGCTGTCTATAGTAAAGCTGTAGACCGCGTGCCTCAGAACAGACACACAATACACACACATCGCGGTACCAACCAGGTGCTGAACACAACACCAAACACTAACAGGAGCCTGCTACAGCATCATCAGGAGAGGCCCCCAACTGGCTCCCACCAGCTTCATGTGCATGGATTCCTCTTCTTCCCATAACCGAGCCGCTATTTAACCTATAGAATTGCTGCTTTAATAACCCACAGAATTCCTCTCTGTCATCCAGTCATTAATTGGAATAGCCACAAATATGAGGAATATGGTGTCACACTATGACTAATTCCACAGCATCTGTATCGGTGTGACGATATTTTTGTGTAAAGTAGAAGGTCATTTTTCTCACATAGACAGAATCTGATACTCAAGTACAGGGGTTTATTTGATAGGAACCAACATGTAAAAATGGGGCTGGGTTTAAGTAAATTAATAAATGCAATCAAGTAATTTACTTACAAATAGTAAAAGACTTTTAAATCAAAGTTGATGATGTATTTTTGTTATGACACCGTTGACATTATAATTGATATGCAAGAGAACTGCTACTATCACTGAGATGTTGCGTTATCGTCTGTTGCGTGTATCCAAAACGTCATCGAAAATTAATAAATAAAAGGAATACATTACATGCCACCCATACAAAAGAAAATTATTAAATGAAAAAATTAAAGTCACTTTTGTACGTTTCAAGATCCAAATTATCTGTATTTGTTTTTTCATAACTCCCACTTTGGATCGTGTTGTCAGTCCTGTTTAATGTCAGGGATACATTTTTGGTTCGACTTTCTAGTATGAATGGAAGTCAATATAATGTCCTAATATGGATGATTGAAAAAAACCTATGTGTGTTTAGCAGTGACATGTTAGAAAAGTGTATACCCAACCCCTCACTTTGCTGAAAACCAAATGATAATTCGAACCATACAGGTTTTTAATGCGCCGTGACTGTGCGCTCCACGCCGTCCTATTGATGAAAGCGCTGTGATTCTGTACGGACCGACCTGGGCGAGCGGAGCAAGTGTTTCGGTTCCCATGTAGCTCCTCGCTCTGCAGCATGCAGCAGGCTGCATGGTGCACACCAGGGGTAATGGTGTCGTATACGGCTGTGTGTGTGTGTGTGTGTGTGTGTGTGTGTGTGTGTGTCGGGGGGGTTAAAGCAGAGGAATAAATACAATCAAGTAAATTACTTGCAAATAGTAGTCGCCTATATGATAAATCAAAGTTGATATGAAAGAGGAACTAATATCACTAAGAAGTGGCGTTATCGTATGTTCCCTGTAAGTCAAGCATCATCGATATAAGGAACATATTGGATGTCCCCCTAACAAAATAATAGGATTATATCCAAAAAATGAAAGACACTTTTGCAGGTCAGGATTTATTTTAAGTGTCAAAAAATCCCAAATAGTTGAATAATGAAGATAGACTGTATTTGTTTCTGCTCTAAATAACAATAGAAAAATGTTCAATCTTAATAATTTTATTAATCACTTTAACACATTCAAATTAATTTATATTTAATATGAATACTGAATATATAGAATTATTTTCCTAAAAAAAATTGTCAGGTTTTTTCAGGAACCAATCATTAAATCTATATGAGACCTTTAACATAGATCTCAATTGTTCCTGTTGCACAGACACCTGAATTTCAAAGCAGCTATACATTTTCATCTAATTTATGACACCATTTTTAGAATTTATTAAATGTGGTTGAGGCTTTTAGTTTCTTCCAGGTAATGCAACAGTGTTTATGGGCACCTCGCCTGTCATGAAGTGGAAAAGGAAAACCTGAAAGTGAACTAAAGCTGACAAAATGTGTGGAGCTAATCCTCCCTGGGAGTTATTCAGTGGTAATCCCTGTAATCTCTTTTTACAGGGGATTATCCATCTGGATGACAAAAACAAATTAAAAGGATTTACGGAACAGTAATTTAACAACTTGATTAGATGAATCCCCAGCCCTCACCATAATCTTTGGTTGTTGTCACTTAAGGTAGCTGCATTTAATTGATTATTGGTTCATGCCCTTTAGATTTTTTTTAATAAGCAAGGTCAGATTTAAGTGAGATGGTTCCAGGTAAATGGTCTGTATTTATATGGACTTTTCTAGTCTTGATGACCACTCCAAGCTCTCATAATATTTCATTCACCCATTCACAGACACATTACATTGCACATAGAGTGCATCTATCTGCAGCACTTTTCTCTATGAGAAGGGACAATTTAGGGTTTAGTATCTTGCCCAAGGACACATTGGCATTCAGAAATTGAAAAGTCCCACTGACTTTCTGGTTAGAGGTCGACCACTAACCCCTGAGCTGCTAGATGGCAATGTTCTAACAGCATTCTACCATTTTTGTGAACATACAATTTTAGTTTTTGTTCATTTTTTAATTTTTAACAGTTATACCATTGAACCCACCTACGGAAGTTGTAAACACTTTCATATCGGTGGGTTGGATTACTGGGATAATTTTGAGCCACAAGCTAAGTATTTCTTAAACTGTGACAACACTGAAAGTAATTTGTTGCATGTTCACATTGTAGAATTTATGCACAGATAAATAAGTGATTTCATAATACAAAATTTTAATTTCTGCTGAGTCATCTTGTGTGTGGCCATCTCTGGTGATTATCATGATGGGTTCAGCAACTTCTCTACTCTGAGTATGCATAAACACTTTGATTGATCTGATCACATGCATGAAAATAGGACAATGTACCAATAACAGTCTCCAGTGTCAAAAATTAAGACAATGTACATGCACACTCATTCACCATCCTGACTTCTGCAACCTTAGTTTAGATCTCAAGAATTTGTCTCACTTCATCCTGCTTCAAAACTGTACATATTCACATTTGTTTTTTTGCTGTTTGAGCTGCTGACTGTCTTTGACAGACTTCTGTGGGTTTGTGTGTCCTCGGCAGCCTAATAGCACAGACGAATAAGGTTCTGCCCTCACACTGATGACTGTTTGTTTTTCAGTACAACAAACAATACATAACCAGAGACATTGTCTGGACCAACCAGTACCATCATTTCTACCCACCTGTTAAAATATACTGTATAAAAAGCAGGTCACAGGATGTCAGTATTCGAGCTGCTGCCTTGGCAGCAGGGAGGCCTGGGAATTCTGTCACATGCAGGCAGGATGCAGACAGCACATGGACAGACATTATGCTGGCCTGGCTTTCACATCACACAATTTGGTGGATGCACATACTGATACCTGCATATTTCATTTAACAACACCCATAGTCAAGTGTGTTGTCTAAAGTTTTGCTTTTTGCCCAACTTAAGAAAGAGATATAGTAGGGACAGAAATGATGGTGCACTTCATAAATTAGAATACAAGCAACTAAATTAAATTGCTAAGGTGGACTGGGGGGCATTCCACAGAAAATGTGTAAAATGCCCATAATCCTAAAGAAACCCCAAAAAATATTTTTTGAAGCAGAATGAATTTTCAAACATTTCTGCACAAATAATAACACTTGTAAGTGAAGCCCAAACTCCTGTCTCAAACTGTGAGCATCACCAAAGACTGCACCTACCTCTAATGTCACTTTCAAATTACAGTATAACATGCCTGACAAAATAATTCCATTTAACAGGTAAATAAAATAGGACTAAGGAGAGCACATATCCACCAAGGCTCAACAGTCCCCCTATGAAACCTCATTTAAATTGACTAAATCCAGATTTTTTTTTACGGTCATGCAACAGCCCTCCACAAAATCTAATGTAAATCTGTAAATGTATTTTTTGGCATAATCCTGCCAACAAACTAATTAGTGCCAAGGCTAATGTGTTTTATCATCAAGTACAAGCAGTGTTTCCTATTAATTATGTCGATTATGGTGGCCTGCCATAATCTAATTTGACCCACCAGAGTTTCATAATGAACCAAAAACGTGTTATAATGGGTACTTCCACTAATTGATTGTATCTTGCATACAAAAACAAACCATCCAACAAAACACAAGCTTTAAAATAAATGTAGACATGGCATGACTAAATGTTTGCTTAATCTCACATTTCGGAAGATTTAAGCTTTTCTGGTTCAATTAGAAGTTCATTGCCCTGCTCAAGGACCCCTAAACAGTAACTGTTAGAGGATTGGGGTTATTTCACCGTCTTTCCCCTGCCAGACACTTCTAGGCAATTTAGAGATTTCTGACTCACCATTCTGCCTCTTTAACCTCTTAACAAACACATCACAATTAGACCAAAACCCCCCTCCTTTTTCCTATCTCCTACAAGATGATAAGTATAAACAACGCTGAAGGCTATAATATAATCCTCCAAAGTCCTTGAGGGCGCTAGTTTGGGAGAGAGTGTGTGTGTGTGTGTGGGGTTAACTAACTCATCTGCTGCTTGCTCTAATTGATATGGGCGTTAATCTGGTGGCTCCTGATTTAGCCAGGCCAATATGTGAAGAGACTGGAGAGAGTTTAGCTCTGCCTGGGGGCTTCTTATGACTGAGAGGAGGATTGGAGAAGATTAGAGGAGATCTCTCAGCGTCTGGTATGATGAATTCAAAAAAAAATTAAAATACTAACTGTTTGTCTGCTTGTCTGTTGGACAAGATCTGGTCAGGATCTAGTTTTGCAAGAAAATATGGCCACGTTTACTGCACATTCAAATATCTTAAAGTGTGGGCTTCAAGGGGAGCTTCTAGGGCCCTCGTTTGGCTCCCAGGTGCTTATCAATGGACTCTGGCCATCTTCACCGGAATTTATGTGGTCTCTTTTACCAGGTATAAGTGTCCTTACCAGTGTGGGTATAGAATAGATCTTTGACTGGAAACAATGGGGATCTATGGTGATCTTGAAAGTGTTGTAGATATCATTGACTATATGTCTGTGGTCCTTAACCAGGATCTAGGGTTCACAGGATTTTGTCCTGGAGGTATATTACTTTGTTCTAGTAGTTTTGATATTCCACCAAGCTGCAGGAGAGGGTTATTCAGATTTTCTCATCACTCCCATAATATCTATGTAATCATATCTGGGGGAGCCGAGACGCCAACCACATGTTCAACTGTTGCAATAAACATTTGAATGTGAGTTGTTTGACTGAACTTTATTTGTTTAGCACTTTTCACTACAAGTAACAAAGTGCTTTACAACAATATAATTATATAATTTTAGATTAAAGATAAAAATAATAAAAGTCTTCGACATTATACGATAAAAGGTAAGAAGACAGATAAAACCGGTAACTAGTCTAATCTCTTCTGGAAAATTGTTTCAAAGTGTAGAGGACCTCACGGCAAATGTTCTATCGTCGTTGGTTTTCAGCCTTGATTTTGGAATGACACTTTACCAGAGGATCTCATACTGTGTCCTAGCGCTAAGGGAGATAAAAGGTCTGAAAAATAGGGATGAGCCTAAATTGTGCAGAAGACCTTCAAATGTACATAGGATATTCAACATCTCGTCCTATTTTCTAGAAAAGAAAAAAATGAATAAACAGCTAGCAAGTACAAGGATGCTAAAACAGGGGTCCTATGGTTCCATTTTTGGGATTGTGCCAAAAGCCTAATGTCAGCATTCTGGATTAGGTGTCGTTATAAACAATAATATACGTCCATTAACGGGAACGACCTGGTGTCGAAAGTCAAGGTGGTGTCTTTGGAGAAGATGGTCAAGCACTTCCCCTCTTTCCCATATTTCTCTGCTCACATCTACTGGTCAAGGGGAATGGCTAATGACAAATGGCTACAACATACACTATCTAAAGGCACTTTGCATTGTAAGGATGAGACTCTACAAACTCCCTTTAATAGGAAGAAACCTCTTATAGAACCAGACTCCATGTGGGTGGCCGTCTGCCTCACCCGCTTGGGGTAAGAGGAGAGAAATGGGGAAAAGAGAAGAGGTGGGTGGAAAAGAGGGGAGAGAAGAGGGGGGCTAAGGGGTTTAAACTAAGGTCTTAAAACTCAAACAAAATCAGGAATGGCTTTCCAATATAAGTATTTATTTTTGTAAATCTTAAGAAGGGACTCAGTGGATAAAATATATGGTTATTGGTTAGTCTTGATGACCACTCAAAGCACTTTACAGTACAGCCTTGCATCTATTCACACAAACAATGCATTTAAGTGCAGAACTTTCTCAGTCACTCATCACACACACACTGCCGGCACAACTGTATGGGGCAATTTGCCCAAGGAGACTGAGATTGAACTGCCAACCTTCTATACAGTGGACGATACGCTCTACCTTCTAAACCACAGCCACCTGCATAAAGTGGTTAAATGGATGTATGGCTGGATGGAAAACCTGAAAAACAAAGAATGAAGGTTGAACTTTAACATTATAAATCCAAAACGGAAATAGAGACTGTGTTATTTGGGCACTGTTTCCACTGGGGGAGACAGTCACTAATATTGTGCAGCAGATGTACAATTAATTATATGTGCAGTACTGCCATCATGTGGTTACAGAGGAGAAATGCATCAAATTCAGGGTGAAGGCTGATGACTGTACCTGTTATTTTATCAAATACCTTTAGCAGTCTATTTGTGACATGTGGTCCTCCTTAGAGGCCACATTTATAATAACGCCTGAGAGCGTGGCAGGAATATTATTCTGCTAGTTTTACAATTATAGGAGAAAAGGCAACAGGGGCAAACAAATTTACCAAATTTCATGAGGATGACGTTGATTATGTAAAAGTTGAATTTTGGGCCTGAGGGGGCAGTAAAAATATAAAAATTCTTGACAAGCAATATCAATTTCAAATGATTAGATCATATAAAAAATTCTGTTGATATTTGTCGCATATACAATGTCAAAATGTTTATTTCATTTTTTAAAGGAAAGGGTCAAAATTTGAATGTAACATTTATCTGAAAATGTGTTTCAGCACAAACACAAGCCAATCGCAAATATAATTCAAACTCAAAGGCCTACCTCGCTTGGGCTTAAATAGTCTCTTAAATTCAATTGGCACTAAATGGCTCACAGTCCCGTTAATGTAAGTATGAAATATGAAAGTCAAAAAAGAAGATAGATCCACCTTCTGATCTGGATCTGCACAAACATTAAAGGGATTTCTCCTTGGGTCATACCCAACCCCTCCACAAAATTTGATGGCTTATGTAGTTTATCCATGATCCTACTGACAAACAACTACAAAAACCAGGAAGACTGCTCTGAGAGGGCATACATCTGGCAAGGCCCAACAGTTCCCTCATCTGAATTTATTTGGTCCAAAACTGTATTTGGTGCACCAAATTGCACACACTCATATCAGTGCGCTCAACATGTCAGATTTCTTTAATCAAGACCCAAGAAATATTCCAATGAGTAACCAATGAAAATGCTGAAAAGTATTTCAGGGGCTCCTCGCTGACCCATACATCCTCCTTCGACCTAGTTTTGTGATAACCTGTCTGGCAGTTTTTTGCATATAATCGTGCTTACAAATAGACAAAAATAACTTAATTGGCAGAGGTAATAAATAAACAAACAAACTTCTATTAAGTAAACACCTATCTGACCAAAAATATAAACAAAAGTAGCTTGTATTTCATGGTGTTACATTACCCATTATTTAAAAAGACAAAAACAATTCGAGAGACAGCACATGTATAAGCAGCACTAACTCACAAGTAGGTGATAACACCTTGTGTCTGAGATCTGGAAAAAATGTAGTCATAATCCCACCAGAGAGACAAAGATGGGAATGGTGTCCCTTCTAACTCAGTCCTTTTAGCTAATTGGATCTACATCCCATTATCATGGTTTGATAGTTGACCAAAATATGTGTCACAAAACAGGCTTGGGGCATTTTATTGTAGTCCACATTTATTCTTTATAATGCAGGGGGATGAACTTAATATCACATTGCACACATTCCTAGCTAATTCTGGTTTATGTTGTTGTCCGGCTTTTTTTGTTTCTGTTAATGCTCTGGAACTAATTTGATCTGCATATCTTTTTAATTTATACATTTCTATTCTTTAATTCTTTAATTCTTTTTAGGTTTGCAAGGCAATTTCTTTTTTTATGCTCATTAACAACTGCTTTTCTACTCACAGTTGTGTTGCAAGCACTGACTGACAAGATTCTACCCCACTCTTTCCCATCTGCATGCCGAAGTGTCCTTGGCAAGACACTGAACCCTGAAATGGCCCCTCATAAATGTTGAGTGTACAAAAAAAAATGTAAGTCGCTTTGGACAAAAGCGTCAGCTAAATGACGTGTAATTATAACAGTATATTAATGAAGAACAGTTTTCTAAAGTTACTTTTGTGTGTAACTGTGAGAATCTCTTGGAGAGAGAGAAGTAGAGAGACAAACCTTCTTTAGCTAGTAAGGTTAAGTGTGTTATGTTACCAATGACCAATTCATACATGGAATTGTGTTCTCATCAGGGGCTACAATTTAACAATTTTGACCAAAGTTCTTAATGATTTTCTTAATTAAAATGTGGAGTTGGACTAAAACTAGATGAGAAACCCGCAAATACCATGTTGCCTTCAAGATGTTTAAGAACAATTGGTAGAAGCATCTTCTACCCCTTGCTCAGCCCTGATGTAGACTGTAAATGGGTCAAGCAGGTGCTCAGTGTTGATGAGTTCTCTTTTAAGCAGTTTTTCAAAGGACTTCATATCGATATGAAGACAGTGCAAATCATTAAAAACCTTGGGGTGATTAGTTTTGGCCACTGGTATAACTATGGATTCCTTCCAGTTTTTTGGCACCTCCGTTTGGTTGCGTGACAACTGAAAAAATGTGGTGGAAGATGGGGACTTGTTGTTCTGCACAAGAGGAAAGCAGGAAGCTATTATTATTGTCAGGCCATGGGCTTTAACTAGCTGTGAAGTGTTTGAATGAATTAGCCACAACATGTATATCAAATGGGATCGACCCATGGGATGCTTTTGCATGTGCGTGCAAACCAACACAATTATGGGGCCAGTGTGCAGGAGCCATTATATGTTGTATTATTTTGAGCACTAGGGGAGATACAGTTTCTTTTATGTTTATGTTTATTTCTGAAGCTTTATCCACAAGACACCAAAGACAAAAATTCAATCTAAGTTTAACTTTCATTATTTGTGCAAATATGGTCAAATCTAGCCTGGATGCCAGACGAACTTAGCCCCGCCCACAACATTTGAGGTTGGGAAGTTCGGTCTGGAGTCGCTCCGTTGGGGAGAAATTATGCCCGGATCCAAAACTACCGGTCCAATCAGATTGTCAGGGCGGGCTTTATACGATGATGGACAGATGATGGACAGTAACGTAATCAACCACGTCATCAAAGTGCGCTTGGATTGAATGCCTGCCGCTGGAGAGCTGAGATGTGTAGATGCTGCATTTGAGTCTGTTTTAGGAGACATCGACAGCGCATTCATTTTGAAAGAGGAACAGAGAACGCGGAGGCGACGCCAAAGCGCCGCGCTTATCCCTATCGCGTCGGTGCTTGGCTGTTAACACCGGACGCTGAAGCGACGCTGAACCGCCGGGCAGCGCTAATAATATCACCCGTTGATCCAGTAGTATTCAAGCATATACTTACTTGTTGCTCCAACATTAAGCAACAGCGTCCCAACATTTGTCTTTCTTGGTGTTGTCTTTATACAACATTTTCCGAGGATCATACAACTCACTGCACTTCTCCACTTCAATTATTAATTTAATGTCATCCATGTTGAAGAACTTCTCCGCTGTTTGCTCCGTTAAATGTCAGGTGTGGAGGGTAAATTACCTATTCTCCACTCAAGCCTATGTGGAGATGCAGATGCAGATGCATTTTATTTATCCCACACACATGCACAGACATGCAAACGCACACTCATGCAAACGCACACTCATGCAGGTAGGGAAATGTAACCTCTGCTTTTGACCCATCTGTGTGCGGGACACACAGAGCAGTGAGCGACTATGTACAGCGCTCGGGGAGCAGATGTTGGAGGAGTAAGGTGCCTTGCTCAGGGGCACTAGACAGGGTCTAGAGAGACTCTTGGATTTTTGGGCAGATCAATCCAGGTTCGTCTTTTTGTTGTCTTTCCGTGGAATCGAACCAGAGACGAACCAGAGACCTTCTCTGACCATAGTCCAAGTTTCTGCCACTAGACTACCGCCTCTCTAATACGTAGCCCCCCCCCCTCTCTTTTTTATCTTTATCACTGCTTATGTGGCTGTAGTGGATGGGCAGAGGGGGACATTTAATAATGTCATTGGTAAAATTAAAACTCCAGGACAACAGATGGGGACTTCGAAGTATTTAAAATAATTTTTCAGTGTGTTTCCTGTCGCGATACGCTCGCGTCAAGCGCAAAGAATAGACTCAACGCCGACACAAAGGTTTAACATGGGAGTGGATGGGAGCCAGCTGTTATTTAAGGCTTGGCGCTGCGCTTCAGCGTCCGGCGTGAACCCGGCGTTAGTAAATAACTCAAAATGAGTTGCTTAACATACGTCACATACTACGTTGCTCTGATTGGTTGTAGGTCTATCCAATTGAGACAAGAGGCATTTTTTTTCTGGTTCGGTTGAAACACGCCCCATAATCACAGCCCAATTGAGCGGTATCAGAGTGCTTGCACAGGGCGTGTATGATGCGTCAGTGCAGTAGTACTGGAGTAGTAGTGCTTGTAGTTAGTGCATGCTGTATGCTGCCCCTGCTTGCTACTCTCTGCTTTCAGCTACTGCCGTCGGCTAGCCTTCTTTGTAGGGGGTGAAAAGAGGAGCCGAGGGCGTAAGTCTCCTCCTGCTGATACACAGCCTCTCTACCGCCAAGACTCCTACAGTGCCTCCTCGTGGCCACACACGGTAACTGGTACCTTGCGGTTCCAGGCTAAACTGGTGGAGATCTCGGAGCAGCAGTGGGCCCCAGTGACACAGTGTGCAGGCCCGCCAGCATGCGGACATGCCCTGGCACCTGTCAACCACTGTCCCAGCTATGGGTAAATAGTGAGCAGATGGGGCTCAGCCATGGTAGGCCACCCATCTAGGAGAAGGTCACT
Organism: Pseudopleuronectes americanus; assembly: GCA_038501795.1. Classification (NCBI taxonomy): domain Eukaryota; kingdom Metazoa; phylum Chordata; class Actinopteri; order Pleuronectiformes; family Pleuronectidae; genus Pseudopleuronectes; species Pseudopleuronectes americanus. Next base: position 1,001,448 of record CM076730.1, on the reverse strand, counting down.
CCGAACAAAAACCACAGGCGTTGCTCGCGCCTGGCTCCGCACCGTATACCACCTGAAGGTGTGCAGCAAGGGCGGACGAAGGCATTAAGCCTGAAACGGCCAGAGTAGGGCTGTGAGGAGCTGCGCCCCACAGTCTTTAATAATGCGCAATGTATAGCTTCCATGGAGACACAAGACATCGATAATCCTATACTTCCAGCGGCGGGAGTCCGCAGGAGCCACGCAGCGGACGGTGGTGCTGGTCCTCCTCCGGGGGGACACTATGACGACTGGACCCCAAACCCTCTCCAATGGGGAGGGAAGGTTCAGTCTGACCACAGCCCAATGTCCAATGCACTCTTGCGCTGTAGAAGGCCACTTATTATGGCAACCTACAACGCAAACACAGTGAGGGAAGAGGCGAGGCTGGAAGAACTAGCGCACTGTGCCGAGGATAGGGGAGTGGAGATCCTGGCAGTCCAGGAGCATAGGAGAGTAAACACAGACCAGACAATTAACTATCACAGAGTGGGGGGACGCACGTTCATCACCTCATCTGCATGGCATAATGATGCCCAGGCAGCAACGGGTGGCGTGGGACTCATGGTGAGCTCCCGAGCACGAAAGGCCCTCCGTAGGGTACATTCGCACACCAACAGGATCCTTAGTGCCGATTTCGAGGGGAACCCAGTAACAACGGTCATGAGTGTATACTCTCCCACCAACGTAGCACCGATCGAGGAAGTGGAAAAGTTCTACGATGACCTAAGAACAGCGATCCACCGTGTGCCGGCTCACAACTTCCTCATAATCCTGGGGGACTTCAACGCGAGACTCGGACCGGAAGACGCACCATTCACGTACCACACCAATACCAACCGCAACGGAGAACATCTAGCTGCCCTTCTTACGGAACATGAACTACTGGCTGCCAACACCTTGTTCCGTAAGAGGATGGGCAAGAGATGGACATTCCAGGACCGAGCCAGCAGTATGCGACGACAGCTGGACTACATACTGGTAAGGAGGAAGTGGAGGAAGTCCATCCTAAATGCAGAGTCCTACAGCACGTTCGATTCTGTAGGCTCCGATCACCGTGTGGTCGCCACGAGGCTGCGCCTGAGCCTAAGGGTCCCCAGGAGCGCCCCGAGAGCCCGGCCCGATTGGGAGGCCTTCGCGGGAAGCCCTGAACTCCAGACCAAATACACAGCGGAGGTGAGAGCCCGCCTACATCTGGCAGGGGAAGGGGAGCCAACGGCCTACGAGCGGTTCCTATCCGCCAACGAAGAGGCAACCAGGAAATGGGTGCCAACAAAGGGGAGACATAGAGCCTCTCCTAGGTCCAAACACCCGGAGGTTGTACGAGCGCGGACACTGGTGGAAGAGGCACGCAGAAGCTTTGAGAGGGAGGGGACCGCAGAGAGTCGGGAGGAGCTGAACAGCGCCAAACAGCAACTGTTCAGCACCTACGACAGGATCAAAGGGGAAGAATTGATGGAGAAGGTGAAGAAGGTGGAGGCAGAACATGGCAAACAGAGATACAAGGAGTCATGGAAGATCATAAACGAGATGAGTGGGCGCAAGAAGACGAGAGAGGGACAGCTAGCAGGCTGCAGCCCAGAAGAGAGAGTGACCTCCTGGTTCACCCACTTCCGGGATCTCCTAGGCACCCACCCAACAGTGGACGGAGCTGAGGAAGAGATACCTGCAGTCCTCACAAACCTCAACATTGACGATGGCCCCTTTACAGCTAAGGAGTTTGTCACAGTGAAGTCCACCCTGAAGCAAGGAAAAAGTGCTGGGCCGGACGGTATCCCCCCAGAGGTCCCTAAATACTGCGATCTCGATAACATCATACTGGAGATCTGCAACCAGGCTCTGATAGAAAACATCAAACCCGAAATATGGTCCCTCTCTAATATCATTCCGGTGCCCAAGTCTGGAGATCTGGCTAAGCCGGACAATTACCGTGGCATTAGCCTGACCTGTGTCATAGCGAAGATGTACAACCGAATGATACTAAACCGGATTAGGGACGCCATTGACCCACACCTGAGGGACAACCAAAATGGCTTCAGAAAGGGAAGGACCACCATAGGCCAGATCCTGGCCTTAAGGAGAATCATTGAGGAAGTAAAGAGGAACAACTTGACAGCGGTGCTATGTTTCATTGACTTCAAAAAAGCATTTAATTCAATAAACAGAAGCATGATGCTGAAAATCCTTAAAGCTTATGGGGTACCCCCGAATCTACTCCGGGCCACAGAGGCCATGTACAAGGGCACAAGAGCCAAGGTGGTAACCCCAGATGGCATCAGCGAGGAGTTCGACATCCAGGCAGGGGTGCAGCAGGGGGATACTCTTGCCCCCTTCCTCTTTATCATAGCCCTTGACTACGCGCTCAGGAAAGCCATCAACGGGCGGGAGCAGGAGCTGGGCTTCACAATCACACCAAGGAAGTCTAGAAGAAGCCCTGCTGTAGCCCTGGCAGACCTAGACTACGCAGATGACATCTGCCTGGTGTCTGACCGCGTGGAGCAGGCACAGGAACTCCTGAACAGAGTAGAGGTGGAATGTGCTAAGGTTGGCCTCAAACTGAACATAAAGAAGACTAAGGTAATCACCTACAACATCTGCACAGACCATCTGCCGATTACAACATCAGAAGGCAGCTCTCTGCAAGAGGTCAATGACTTCAAATACCTGGGTTCCTGGGTAAACTCCACAGAACAAGACCTTAAGATCAGGAAGGCAATGGCGTGGAGAGCCCTGAATGTTATGTCAAGCGTGTGGCGCTCAAATCTCCACCGTCGCATAAAACTGAGCCTATTTCATGCCACTGTGGAGTCCGTCCTCCTGTATGGCTGCGAAAGCTGGACCCTGACGCCCACCCTGCAGAAGTCCTTGGATGGGTGCTACACCAGGATGCTACGAGCAGTGCTGAATGTAGACCAGAATGCCCACATTACCAACAAGGATCTGTACGGGCGGCTGCCAGGGCTCAACCAGAAGGTAGCATCCAGGAGCTCCCGGCCAGCAGGCTGGTCCTGTGGGAACCAACGCGCGGGCATCGATCGCGAGGACGTCCCGCGCTAACGTACGTGGACGTGCTTAAGAAAGATGCGGGAGCTGAAAGTTCTTCGGAGCTGGCCGGGTGTATGGAGAACCGAGAGGATTGGAGACTCCGATGGAAGCTCGTCTGAGGACGACCGAGAGAGAGACTCACATTCTGCCTAGAATTGTGAGTATGACAACGTCAGGCTATTTACAGAAAAAATAATGTTTCCAAAAATCGGTTTGTCGCTCTAGTTTGCTTTTAGTGGTTTCTGATAGATAAGATAGAGACAAACTTGGATCATTGTTATTGTATGAAAACGGTGTCAGGAACATTCCAAGCTACCCATACGACTCTACAGAAGGGTGACTACAGGCATTGTCCATCTATATGCAGTGAGTCCCTTAGATACATCAAGCTTGTTAATGTTCACAGAAACTGTGCAAACGCCAGGTCTCCATGTAGAATTCCATGCCCATCCTTCCATCCATCAATTCCATGCATGCTTTGAGGGGAGAGCTAGCGTATTCCCTGGACAGGTCACCAATGTGTCAGACGGCTATTGGTATCAGAGGTGTGTGAATTTAAAACGTCCAGGGTCAGGAAAGAAGGTAATGAACCAAACCTAGTGGAAATAATACACACACATGGATCAGCAAATACCACTGTAAAGGTAAGAATATGAACTACCATTTTTATCGTATTCTTGGTATGGATAATTGTATTCTTGTGTCTAAAGTATGTGTGCTCTCAAGGTCCAGGTGATCAGAAGGACATGACTTCATTCAGTTTGACTCAGAACAACTGATACAAGATGAATCATAGTGTGTGCTGGCATTAAAAGATAGGATACTGTGGAATGTATTAAAAAAACGTATTAGCTACTATAATTGCTGCCCGCCATTTACTGTACATTTCATTCTTTTCTTTAAAGCTGCACTGGCTCTGTACTTTAAGTTCAAGTGGCTAAAAATATGACTCATGGAAGGGGAGTCGATAATTAATTTTATTATGGGTTCATCAATAGTTAAGGACATATAAACATCTCTTTACAATAAAACATAAGATCAGAGAAGCATGATAGAACATATCAACAGAGACTCAGTTTAAAAAACAATAAGAGCATAAATAAACCAAATACACATATTTTAAATTAGATATAGGTTCTTAGGAACTAATTGTATGTCTGCATGCGTCAATAATCACACTCAGCCATTTTTTTGTACAAACACAAGAAATCGGTCGCAGGTACAGGTGGAGAGTAAATATACAGCATGGTTCTATGAGGCTACTACGTACTGAGGAAAGGCCCGACATAGAATAGAAGGACTCGGGAAGCACTTTAGAGACCACACACAACCACACAGAGTGCATTTTATGTATATATATATATATATATGTATATACATATATATATACATACATATATATATTCTCACTCTCACTCTCTCACTCACACACATACATACACACACTTTAAAAAAAAACAGACCACCATGTCTGGGAGACCCTGATTTTACTACTACTAAATACATTTGCCATATTTCCTGAGGAAAAAAAAACACACAAATCTGGCTCAAGTGCACCACTGGTTGGAGTGATATGGGTTATGAGCAGCATTACATCCAAGGTCGTCCACTCTGAAAGTCCAGGACTGCCTGGGCTGGTAATATAAGCAAAATCATTGTAAAATTGGAAATAACATTTTCCATTTTGTGTGTACATATTGTATGACAGATTTAAACAAATAGTAAAAAAATCCCAGACCCTTGGATTTTGAACTTTAGAACCTTTGTTAATTTGTTAAAGACCATAAAAAGACAGTTTTCATTTAACTTTCATTAATTTTGAACTTAATTATACATCTCAAATTATAGATGATGCTTAGTAATTTTAATAAATTACAAAAGGTATATTGATTTGATGAGAAACTGAAAAATACTATTCAATTAATATTTGTATAAGAATATTGGCAGCCCACCATTAATACAACCATGTTTTATCTAATTTTTGACAAAAAACTTTACAGTCTAGTCACTCTCCGACAAACATCTTACGTTTAAAGCTTCCAGAGCCTAAAAGAGACATCAAAGATTCACTGTGTGCATTTCTTCCTGTCCGTCTGGTTCACCCCCCAGTCATGTTGTTCCTGCTCTCCTGCTCCTCCCAAACACACAGACACAAGCTTGCTACTTGAACACTAAAATGAAATGATTCAGTAAATGTAGAAAAAAAAAGACAATTTCAGCTTCTGTATGGCCCTTTCCTCTTCAAAAGTATTTCACAATGAATATGGCTCACTGGTATTGTCACTGTCATGATCACAGAGGTAAATACAGAGGTAATCAGATCCTGTACAAAATTATGCCCCACCACACACACACACACCCAACCTTTACAAAAGAATAGTAAGTGGTCTGTATATATATATAACGCTGCTCTAGTCTTGATGACCACTTAAAGCGCTTTACAGTACAAAATAAGAAAATAAATACAGAATACTTTGATCCACAACACATCATCATCATCATCACCATCTGTATAATCATTTGAATGAAAATTGATTTCCAGATTGTTACTCTGTGGAAATGAATGGCAGTTATATCACTTAGTCATAAACAAATGAAGGCTTAAGTAGAAGTTGTATAAATGTCGTTATCACAAATAAACAACATGGTTGTAGTGGCTCTAATAAGATGTTTTCTTTGAAACTGCTAACACAAGGAGTTCAGCTGGACAATATGTAGGAGATGAAACTTGTGAGTCCAAACACGTTTTGGAGTACTTCCTAATTGCTTGTTTTTGCTTTCTTTCGTTTTTTCATGTGGAAATTCTGTGATGAAGTCGGGGTTGTTATGAGAGACAGATCATAAAGAATGGTCAAAAATGAAGTAGCAGAGGTTGAGAGATCCTGATCTTTTGACTTTCGTGTGGGACAAGCGTCAGAAACGCCTTATTCTTCTTTTCCAATAAAGCAAGTTGAAAGTATCTTTCTTTTAGACCCTTTCTATCAAGTTAATGCCAGCCTCTTTAGGAAAATCCATGGTAAAACACTTAAGATGTTAGGCGAGCTATGTTAATAATAATAATAAAAACTAATTTGTCTCATGTGTATCTATTGAATTTCAGTGTGCCGGCTGAATTTAATGAATATTTTAAAGAACATAAAATAAATTGGGTATAAACCAGTCATATCTTTTGTTGCATACACCAATCAGCTGCAACATTAAAACTGTTGACTGATTTATATAGAGCTTTTCTAGACTTGAAAACCTCTCAAAGTGCTTAACAGTACAGTTTTTCCATTCACCCACATCATACACACATATCGTGGAACCATATGCAGCACTTCCTGAATCAAACTTCAATTACACACTAATGGCACAGGTGCAGGGGCAATTTGGGGTTCAGTATCTTGCCCAAGGACACTTCCGCACGCAGAATGGTGGAGACTTGGACCGAACCACCAACCTTCTGGTTAGTGGACAACCCACGCTATCTCCTTAGCCGCAGTAGATTGTGGCTGATTAGACACAGTTCATTCATTAGGATCAAAGAGAGTTGGATAATTAAAACGTCTTTTACCAGCTTTAATGTATAATGTTTTATCTTTATGAACTTTAAGGATCAGCTTTATCCTACACTTCAAAACTCAAATTCACATAATTATGTGCAGTTTTGTTAACGTGTGGAGAACAAGAATGTTTCACAAGTATTATTGTCATTTCTGTCCCTGTGATTCGAATGTCAGACATTGAAATAGTGTCTGGACATTTTAGTGGAATTGATTATTTTTCCTACTCAGTCAGAGTCACACAAAGCCTTACATACATAACAACTTGAAAACTCTCTGGATGGAGAAGCTGCTAATTATTGAATCTGCTTATGGCATTTTAACCATGCAGTGTTCCCTCTCTTTCAAATAACATGCACTGCAAAAAAGGACTCTGGCTAAGAAAAAAAAATAGGACCATTCCCCTTGACTATGAAACATTTTCAATCCTTACAGGTTTTATTGAGAGCCGGGGAACACAAACACTTTCCCAAAAACAAATGTGATATGTTCAACACTCATTAAACAAGTATAACAAATGCATTGGTTCTCCTGCCCTGTTCCTCAGCAATTTCAATTTGGGTTATGATAGCTGTTGAGTTGGCTGGTTTGCTATCTCCACTGATAGTATATATTGGGTACTGCCCATAATCACCACAGCCTCCCATTAAAACTATTACAGCAATGGTAAAGAGTAGGTGATATTTTAGGCCAATTAAGACATTATAATGCGTTTCTGTCAGATTTTCTGTTATTGGAGACTTATTGTAAAAATGCAACTTTTCACTTCTGTTTATCTGGTTTTCTGGGGAGGCTACCAATACAGAAAGCCCAACATATCTCAAGCAGGGGGTTGCCTAGGACTGAAAACATGTAAATCAGTGGGCCATTCAAATCTGGAGCCCAAAATGATCTCAAGTTAGACCCCTCGGAAACTGAACACAAGATTCAACTGGATTGAGTTTGTTTATCATGGCAAAAAGGCACTCCTAATTCCCCATTATCAATACATCAGCCCTGCCTTACACAGTATTCCTTGCACACAATATTGCTTAAGAGTATTTATACCTTGTAAAAGATAAATCACCCCTAAATCCAAAGAGGAGGAGCAATGTAAACATCTAACCAACATAGTTGAAATGATGAAAATCATCCGCACACACAAATTAATTCATTTCTCAACATTATTACAAATAGTTAATTCCCCCTATAACTTAAACTTTATAATTTCCCCTAATGGCTATCTATGTTACACAACGAGGATTAAAGATTAAAATTCTGTGCACTTATAAATCAACATTTGACACAAATTCTCATTCAGAATCTGAATAAACCTGTGTGATGCCCTGTGGAGTCCACCTGACCCAAAACGAATGATGTCTACATACATGTATACATCTAAATTGTAAGGGTTGTGGTAAGAAAAACAGTGATCATGGCGTTCTCTTTTCAAGAGGGAAGAGAAAGACACTGCTCTTATATTACAAGGGTCTAATGTGTTTGAACCATTGTGGATCTGCAGTGTTGTCAGATGACACAGGGTTGTGATTGTGTGTTTACTACTGTGAGTGTTTGTGCCAGATAGTCCATCACCCCTGTATATACGATCAGACCCAAAGAACAACATTCAACATCGACCAAAGGTCAAACCAAGTCCTGTCTGATTTGACTAAACCTGTGAATCTGAAAATACACAGCTACCACTCTGTAGCACATCACATGCAGCAATGCTCTGCAGGGTAAAGAATGTCCAAGTGCTTCTTCCTGTTCTACACTGGGAATCTGAGTCTAATAAAGTCTGTCCCTCCTCCTGGCTGCCTCTTTCCCCTCAAGTCCTCTCAACAACTGACTTATTTGTGTCTTCCCACTCTAAACATAGAAGACTGTATGAATGGATATAACTGCCCACACTTGGGGACAGTATTCCCTCAAAAACATTGAGGAGCTAACACCTTGGTGTTCACATAAAAAGTGACAGAATTTGATTGAAAGAGGAAAATATGACACCTTCTAATACCTTAATCCCAATCAACCACAATCTTTCACCTATATTAACCAAGTTGGTGATTTAGAAATCTCACCTTCTATTCAGTCCGATTTTAGAGCCCCCGATTATACCAGGGAGCGCTTGAGGTTTGAGGCAACGCACTGATAGATACAGTGACCAGGATCTGGTGGGTCTTATATTGTCAACATGTTAATGCTGTTTTTAATACAGGTTGGCTAACTTCACTGCATTCAGCACCTGAGCAGCTGAGGACAAGAGCAGCAAACAGAAACATGTTCTGCTCCTCTGCATCATGCTGTCTCGTTTTGCATCACAGTTTTGTAGTTAGGTCACTTTGAGAGAGCATTGGGTTTTTTTAAGTTAAAAGCCTGTCATGCAGTTGCTTCTGTGTTGCTCTCCATTCAATGGAGCAGCAATTTAAAAAAATGCTATGATTCTTCTAACGCCATTGTTGTAGTGATGTACTGGTGAATTGATTAACTGTGTTTAGCAGACACGGACCCAGGGAGGGCAGCTGAATGCAGTGCTGTCACATTTGTGGTAAATCTTTTTGATTAAATCTGCAGACATGATGGGAGAGTGTGGGGGGGTGTATGAGAGTATCTGGAATTGTCCTCATAGCCTTGTTTGAGCTTCTGGAATGTAGATCTCAATGCTGTCGGCGCTCTCTGTTGCTGAGTTTTGTCGTACAGATGCAGCTCTTTTTGCTGCCATCAGGCGCTTCCTGGCCTCCTGTCGCTGTTTCTCTGAGCTCTCCAATGAGCGGTCCCTGGCCAGAGGAGGGTGGTGGTGGGGGCCCTTGGGTGGCTTTTTTGGTACTGGAGGTGGAAGTCGCCTCTCCTAGTGGGAGAGGATGGTAAGGGAGGGAGGGCAAACATTTCAGGGAAAGACAGACGTGTGTTTCGGGATTCTTAACCTGTTCCCTAAATGTGTGGAGTAACTGTTTCCATTTCCAAAATATAAACTTTGCTGTACAATAATCTATCTAAAAGACTAAAAGTGATACAAACTATTGACACATGTGGGTAACATGTGTCTGTATAGGCTTTCATTTTAATATTATAGAAGAGAATTTCAGTTCATTACATGCAAGTCTATCTTGTGCCAAGATTTGTCTTTGCACGAATTGTTGTCTCTAATTAGTAGTGCAAATATAAATATCTTTCAGGCATAATTCAAGCATATTTATTTTTTTCATACTTTTATCCATCATTACTATAAGTTATGGCAACACTATACTAAGCTAATTAAATGCTGACATCCTACAACACATGGCTCCATCAAAGTCTGAGTTATCATGAAACAAAAGCAGTCAGATTATCTGACAGGTTGAGGATGCAAACCAGTTTATCTGAAGGTCAAATTGCGGTTGAGTGCACCCAAAATGCTGCTGGGTTCATACAACTGCAGGAAGTAAAGTGGGAACAATTTAAAGCAAATTGGTGTGTGAATTTTGACGAATGGACAGGAAAAGTTTGTTCATTTCGTACCTGTCTGATCATCTGCCAGCTCATGTTTCTTGAAATGTCAGACATATTTCTAATATATGCTGCCATGTCCGTGGACCTTGACAATCATCTTGGAATTACAGTGTTGAGACTATGGACAGAAGTCTGAATATGAGACCAATATTGTAACAAACAAGACATATCCTATATCAATGAAGTTTGTATGACTTGTGGTTTTAAGTCTACTCCAAACAGTGGTTTTAAGTCTACTCCTTAGCAAATGGAGTAGACTTAAAACCACAAGACATACAAACTTAATTATATTAAAAAGACAATGTCTGATAAAATCATTAATGGTGGTGAAATGCACATACATTTAATGAAAACAAAATCAGCATTGTCCAGCAATGCCAGTTTATTAATAGAAGTGTTATTATTGTTTAATGTCACTGAAATGTGACAAATATTTTTCAGATAGATTTACCTGTTTAAACTGGTAAAGTAGAGCCAAGAGAATGAGTGAACAATTTCCTGTAAAATTCTGTATTCCCTTGTGTATTGTATTCATTTATTTATTGCTGAAATTTAAATAGAATTAAATACTGAGCTGCCAGTCCAATAAACAGACAAAGTCTGAGGTATCCGGAACATGGAAAAATTGACCACAGGGCGATTAGTTAGTCTTACTTAGCATACCCATTGTTTTACTGGTATTGGTCTCATAATTTCCTTCTAATTTGATATTTTACAGTTGTAATGTATCAATCTCCCCTGTCCAGCTTTCTTGATCCTGACAGCTAAATCACATACAACAAAAATATGCACATGCTGAGTTATTAGCAGGCAACAGAAAGAATGGAGTAAGTAAGTAAGTAAGTAAGTAAGTAAGTAAGTAAGTAAGTAAGTAAGTAAGTAAGTGAGTGAGGAAGGAAGGAAGGAAGGAAGGAAGAAAGGATGGAGAGACAGACATGATGGATATACGGAGGCCCAGAGGTGTCAAGGCCTTTTTGGTGTTGGAATTGCAGTTATGTTGACTGATGCAAGCACCTTCACTGTAAATGAAAAAAAGAAAGAAAAAGACAACGATGACAGCAAATGAGGAAGGCGTCAGAGGCAACAATCACAATGATGCAAAATCACAACCCACACTGCTGAGACAGAGCAACAGAACAGGGAAGCAGATACATTTCACAAACCTACATCATCCCCCTGCCTCTTTCTCAGGTTTACAGAGTAAGCTACAATAAAAGGTTGAGGCCATGGAGCAGGCCGTATTTTTGTAGCCTATTGTTTATATCTTTGTGACTGTGTTGCAACTAATATAGAGATTCAGCAACACTCAAACATATTTGCCTCACAATGACAAATACAATACAAACTTCTTAGCTCCTGTATATAATTATGGGGGTGACCGTGGCAGGTAGATTTTGTGTGGAAAAACACAATAAACCATAAAGGAAGTCTGTTCACAAAGTGCATCTTACTCCAGAAGACTATGGGCAGCATGACAGATGTCTTATACTTTGTATATATCGAAGGGATATTTCACATGTTACACATACATGACTTGATCAAAGATTGTGCCTCCCTTGTGCCAGCCTGTTACAGGACTAACTTTGGCAGTGGAGCGATGTAGGAGTTAAGGAAGGGAGCTGGCAGTGTTTGTGAATGAGAGATGGTGTAACTCTGGTTACATCTCTATTAAAGAACACCACTGTTGTCTGGATATTTAATTGTTAGTGCTTTGCAGGAGACCAAGAGACATGCCACACAAGAGAACTTAAAATTACTGAGCCTATACCCATGCCTGCACATACGCAGGTCAGCAGCTGGGACTCACACAGAGAAGAGGTGGTCAGATGAGTCTTATGAGGCTCTGAAGAACTGTTTCAAGTCAATTGTGTCATAAGAAGGGTCATTGGGAGGACATCGACATCCTCACACGGATACATTGACTTCTGTATGGAAAAACACCAGAGCTGTATATTTTTCCCCCCAAAAACCAACTGTGGATTAATCCTGATATAAAGGCCCTCCTAAAGGGAAGAAAAGAGGGCTTTTTGGCCAGAATACAAGGAGGAGCTTAAGGGTGTACAGAAGGAGCTGAGGAGGAGGATCGGGGAGGTGAAGAACAGCTACAGGAAGAAGATGAGAACATGCTGCATCAGAACAACATCAGTGGTGTCTGTAGAGGCCTGAAAACCATCTCTGGCCAAAATAAAAGTGACTCACTGGCTACGAGGAGCCAAGGGACCAAGGGAACGGGCAAATCATCTGAACCTGTGCTTCAAAAGGTTTGATCAGTCCACTGCACCTTCCCCTACCCTGAAAGGACTGCTGCAAACCCCCTTGTGTGCAGCCAAGTATACTTTGTTGAGCATGTCTTCAACATTAGCCTGACACTATGGAGAGAATTGCAGCTCCAGGTGACCTCCTGCATGGTACCGTGGCCAAAAACCTCAGCAGCTACAGACAGGTGGCACTAACATCCTTCCTGATGAAGATCTTGGTCATCTCTGCCCCTTGGTAAGACCATTGACACCGTCATCCACGATAATCCTGTTCATTGATTTCCCTGTACAACGTAGGTATGAACATAGCCTACACACGGGGTCGAGCATTCAAAGTTATGTGTAGGTGTGTGTGAGGAATGCGGCGGTATAGTTTCTTTGCGGGTGTTGTGTCTTCCGGTTTCTGGTCCACTTAATTCCAAATTCTCTGGCATCTCTGTTTACGTCAGAACAAAGGCGAGTGTCACTAAGCGGATCATGTTGGACTTGGAACTGATAAATGTTGAACAGAGTTTATTTTTTCTTAAAGAACTGCAATGAAAATATAAATATGTTGTCCATGTTGGTCCTTCAACTCAATTTTTGAGGGGGTGCACGTCAGGGTTCGGCATAAGGCTCAATCCTGGGATTCCCCTTTGTTTTTGTTTTTTCAGGCAATCAATGACATCCTCCAGCACATGTCCAATTGTTTTATTTTCATCTGGATGACATCATGATTTTCTTAATGTCCCCCTCAAAGCATGATCAAGGTACAAGGTCAAAGCTGAAAAGTTAGAATTTCATGTTGTGTATATTAAGTGTCTTGCTTCGACTATGTGAATTCACAGGGTCAGATACAGATGGATCCTGCCAACGTTACGGCAATATCAGAGTGGCCTGCTGCTTCAAACCTAAAGCAGCTGCAATGCTTCCTTGGCTTTCCAACCTTTCCATTGGACATTCAAAGCCCAGAAGGCTTTTGATAAGCTCAAGCATTGCTTTGTCTCTGCCACAGTCCTCATACAACCAGATGATTAAAACACAGGGGTAGGTGTATTGTTAGTTCAAAGATCACCTGTTGACCATAAACCCCCACCCATGTCAATTCAAATGTAGGCTTTCTACTGCAGAGCACCACTAGCTGGAGGGCACAGAAACACCTTTTTGGTTTAGACTGATCATAAAAATCTTGCATATATCCAGTAAGCCAAGAGATAAAATTCTCGCCAGGCTGGGTGGGCTATGTTTTTTTGTGGCATTGACATGAGTCTGACCAACGGTCCAGGCTCCTGGAACATCAAGCAGGATACCCTGTCCCAACAGCTCATTAGAGAGGGGACAGTTTCCAACCCGTACACTATTCTGCTGTCTACCTGAGTCATTACCATGCTCACTACAATCCAGACCTCAACAAAGACTCGGCTTTGCCACACTAATCTTGCTGGATCGTAGTGCCTGATTAGTCAGTGTGCATTCCAGCTTTTACTAGTTTTGCTTGTTGCTAGTTTTAACTATCGTTTTCCTCTTCTGCAGTTCCGTCTACTCCACTCCAGACTCTGCTCTCCAGCCATCCCCTTGCCCTTCCCACTTTGCAGGGTTCTCCTCATCTGTTTGCTAGCTAACTGCTAAGGTCTACAAGCCAACAGCATCAAAGTCGTCAGAGTCCCTCAGCTATTCTCCATCTGCCGCCCGCCTCCACCAGCTCAGCTCCACCAGCCACCAGCTCAGTTTCACATTGCCCAGGTCACCTCTGCTCATAATTATTAAGGAACTGAAAATACACTTCGATTGATTCTAACTCCAGTCTGCTGCCACTCTGTGGCTAGGTCTTGGGTACACCTTTGTAGCTGTAACATATTAAGTTTTCATATTCCTACAAAATCATTGCTGACATGATTGAAACTTACATTTTGGGATTTCGGGAAGGTAACAGGGCAAATTAAGGTTTTTCATGTCATGTCATGTGTTCAGACAGAAAATGGTATTTATTTTCAGAATACCTTTTATAGATGTTTGCTTTTTAAGAATATTAAAAGATAAAATGGGAACACACTGCATTTTAATCTTCGCTTCAGTTATGATCAGCTGGTTTCTGTTGCATGGATGTATGTGTGTATTGGCTTACCTGAATAAACTGCAAAGCATTGTTTTGTTGTTTTGAACAGAGGTAGCATGAAATACTATACAGTGTTTGTATAAATTCAATTTTGGAAAAGTAAAATAATAACAGAGGTATTTAGATTTTTTTTTGTTAGCAAATGTGACATTCATTAGTCCCAGAAATAAGAATGGAGTGAGATTTCAGTGGATGTAAATGTGCGCAAAGGTAAATTGACTCGCTTGTGTGTCTTGAAGACATTTCCCCTCTCATCCAAGAGGCTTCATTAATTCTGACTGGTGGGAAGTTTGAGGTACAGTATATAAAGGGATAGTTCACCAAAAGAAGAAAATCCACCAATGATCTGCTCAAATTCGAAACTCACAGGTTAACTACCTGAAACATCCAATTTGTCAGTTATACCTGAAGAAGAGTTTTGGATGAAAGGTGAAACATCTTGAAGGAACACATCAAGTGAAGTTGGCTATGTAAACATATATAAATTCTGATGATAGCATGATTTATAAACCTTCACAGACACAATGTAAAACCCATTTAGATTACGTTGTTATCGCTGGTCAAGCAGTGAGCCTGGTGGTGAACTAGGAGCTTCTGTGAGTGTACCTTTCTCTCAGGGGGATCCATGGGTCTCCAGTTGTTTGCCCTTAGCTGGTGAAGCTCATCAAACTTCAGGCTTATGTTCTCGATTGACAGCTGAAGCATATCCCAAAAACCAGCCAGGTCTGAAGCCACGGGACGAGGGTGGGCTTTGGAGTTCTGTGACAACACAAAAGAATGAGAAGGTACAGAAGAAGTTAATTATTTGACTGTGCATGATGTATTATTTGAGATAATTACTGGTATATATATATTAAGTTGTTTCTGCTTCTTTGAATAGCAATAATGCTCTGATTAGTTGCCCCCATAATTTTCCTGTTGGCTTAACAACCCCACCCACGCCATCCAGTGCTCATCCCCCCTGCTTGAATCTGTTCAAAACACAAGTGAGGGAAGAGTTCAGAAAGATGATAAAAGCTACAGGTCATTTTTGTATCAGTTCCAGGCTCCTTAAGTCCTGTGCAAATCAGCTGATCAGGATTTTAGAGCACTTCTTCAACACCAACATCTTGGTGCCAAAACCCTGCAACCCAAGATCTCAGCAGCTAAAGGCCTGAGGCACTCACATCTCCCCTGCTTGTCCTCATTCATCTGAAAACCCCCTGGTGAGACCAACTGCAGTTCTCCTACCAGCCTAGCATTAGGGTTGATGACAAACAGTTCTGTTCAACCCAAAAAAGCCATGCAGCACTGCGATAATCATATATTTTCTGTCATTTTATTTCTCCAATGCTTTCAACACATACACATTCTTTTCTACTATATAAGGTGCATGGCTGAGGCACAAATCGTGGGCCCACCATCTCCAAAAACCTTTATTCTAGCTGGGTATATAAAATAAGGATTAACTTTGTTACTTTGTTTTGTCTTTAATTGTTTTCTTATTGGACCTGTCATTTATCATCTCTGTTTTTCTTTCCTTGAAAAATTTGATTTAGTTTTCTTCAAACATATTCTCCTTATTTTTACCAAGATGCTTACAAAATGTTAATATAGAGTCTGCACTTCTATGGGACATACAGTTTACAAAACACAAGCAAGTTGACAAAACACTTCAATTTTACAACACAACACAACACATTACAGAAACGCGCAGCAAATAGACAAACGCGCAGCAAATACAGAAACGCGCTGCAAATAGAGGCGACAACACAACGGAAGTGTTTCCAGAGGACAGCTAAAAGGGATGGACACCGCTGCCACAGGAGACACAAAAACGTCCAATACATCATACAAATTCGGTTCCGCACAGGGGTCGGCAACCCGCGGCTCTGGAGCCGAACGTGGCTCCTCAGCCCCTCTGCGATCGCTGAACTTAACGAATCAGTTTTCATATTATTAACGTGAACGCAACGATGAACGTGAGTGAACGTCACGTAAATTGTTTTAATCATCATCGTATCAGGCCATCATAATGATACGTGTGTGTGTGTGTAGCGGGCGGACCGGTCCTGGGTCGCGGGGCACCGACCCTGCCCACTCGCTCAGAAGAGGGAGCACAAAATGTCTCTTCTGATAGTAAAGGTTTCCTACCTCTGCTTACTATGTATAATACATTGCCTCACAAACAGGGGCTTGCTTGTTAGCGCTGTTTATTCAGTTTAACAGGAGAAGACGGCATGTCTCTTGATCGGACCATCTTCAGAGCTCAGATCTCAGAGCTCACTTTGGGTTTCTCCGAGCAGGTGGGCGGGGTCGGAGCCCCGGTGTGCTGGCCACACACCCACACACCCACCCACACACACAAATATAAAGAGCTGCGTTCGGCTCCAGTGCGGAACTGAATTTGTATGATTTATTGGACGTTTTTGTGTCTCCTGTGGCAGCGGTGTCCATCACCTTTAACTGTCCTCTGGAAACACTTCCGTTGTGTTGTCGTCTCTATTTGCGGCGCGTTTCTGTATTTGCTGCACGTTTGTCTATTTGCTGCGCGTTTCTGTAATGTGTTGTGTTGTGTTGTGAAATTGATGAAGATGTTTTCTTACTTTGCTTGTGTTTTGTCAACTTGCATGTGTTTTGTCATCTTGCATGTGTTTTCTTAAGTTGCTGTTCGTTGAGCTCTCAGGGCCACCGTAATATGCAGGATCCCACCTCGCATACTGGATCTTGAACAACCTGACGAACCCACCCCAATATAGGATTTGTCTGTCTGTTAGACATGGCAACCGCAGTACAGGGGCCCTGAAGGAAACATCTCTGACAAATCACCCTCCTCCTGAGGACATTTGGAGATGTCTTTGGAAAAGAAAAACTGTTCTGAAAAGAGGGACCAAGGCATAGGATGGAAAATACCATCATAATAAGGAATATGGTTATGCAGCTTTTCACAAGGAAAGACACATTAAAGAGGCAGCAACACAAACACATAGATATTATTTTCAAGTTATTCTGATGGTGAATCTGAGACAGTGAAGATAGTATGCCCAACCTGGCACAGACTAAGTACACTCAAGTTCACTCGTGTGAAGACTTCTATTTTTATAACACACCTGCATGATGATCTACCTTACAGCTCTGGAAAGATATGTTCAGAATCTGCAATACAGGCCTGCCCAGCTTCTTCTCCTGTCCACTTCACCACTTGAGCCGCTTCAAGCTCTTTCTCCTCTGCAGGTATCACCCCTTTGCCACATCAGGCACCCAGAGTTGCTTCTCTCCAAGCTCATGTGAATGACGGAGCCCAATCATTCACATTAACAGAGGTCCAAACACTCCTTTAACAGCCTCAGTCACAAAGTTCCAAGATGATTTTCAGGCACTTTAGTCTGAAAGGGTCTTTACAGAGATCAGATGGTCATACTGTAGTCTCCATGGCTGTTAAGACATTGAGCCTCAGCAGCTTATTTGATAGAGAGCAGGAAGTGTAGACATAAGCCTATAACCCCCCAAAATGGCTGACTTGCTCCCATCTTGAGTCTGTTCAACTTAGTTACACTTTTGGCCCACTGAGATGGATTGTGTAGTTGTATGGGAGATTTGCACTCATCATGGAAAAGGGACACCAGCCCCCATCTAATTAAATTTAGATAATTTAATAAATGAATCAGTCACAGACAGGAATTCTGATTCAATGGATTTCACCTCTCTATTTCAAAGGAACCCAAAGGCAATAATCAGTATAAAAAAAGGAGAACAATCACAGGAGGACAATTACACCAATGATGATAACGCAGGAAAAATGCAGAGGACAATTCAACGGTTTGAATTCGTAGCAATAAAAAAGAAAAGTTGTTAATTTAGGTTATAGCAGTAGATAACATGTTAAGATGAGATTGTTTAATGATAGTAGTAAAGTCAGTGAAAAGCCTCCATCTGGTACAAAACTCCAGAGCTGCAGGATTACAACTTATTATTATTATTAATAATAATGCGATTATTATTACTATTATTATTAATACTGATAACACTTATTATTAATTAATTATTATATGAATCGTTTCTGCTATCATTAATGATATCTTTATACTCTTATTGTTTTAATTATAACTAGACAGAGCTGAAACCTGATGGTGCACAAGTGTTCCTGGCCTCTCTCTCCGCTCTCTCCCCTATCTCTATCTCTTCTCTCCCCTCTTTTCCACCCATTTCTCCTCACCTACCAATTTCTCCTGCTTACCCCAACTGGCCGAGGCAGATGGCTGCCCACATTGAGACAGATTTTTCTAGGTGTCTTCCACTTAACGAGAGTTTTTCTCTCCACAGTCGCCAAAGTGTTGATCATTGTGGTTACTGTTGGTTATCATTTAAAGGTCTTGACCTTCTATGTAAAGTGCCTTGAGATAATGTATAACATTATTTGGCGCTATACAAATAAAATTAATCAAAGACTAAATGTGTGAGTTAATTAAGGAATATCTGAAATTAAATTAATAGAATATAATTTTGTTGATGACCCAGTCATTTCTTGATGACCCAGTCATTAATAACGGAATCAAATAATTAGACAGAGCTGACTTGAATGAGTATCACCGAGCTGAGGACTGCCTCAGGTCAGATCGTGGTTGATAGCTGTTGACCAGAGATGATCTCTCACAGAGTAGTTGTCAGCTACCTTGCAACAAAGTTCTACCAGCGGCCCCAGCAGTTCACAGATGAGGCCTCGTCTGCAGTCCCTCTCCTCTGGCACTTGCTTCTATTACTAATAACAGTATTACATCTATAAATATCACTCTTATAATTTTCATCATAACCACCACTCTGCCAGAGCCTAATAATGACAGTTATACAACTGTTCCCCGGACTCCCCCCCTCCCCCTCTCCCCTCTTTTTCAACCATCTCTCCTGTCTCCTCAATTTTTCTCTGCTCACCTAAACGGTCGAGGCAGTTGGCCACCCACATTGGGTCTAGTTCAGCTAGAGTATTTTTTTTACCTTTAAAGATGAGTTTTTTTTTCTCTTTCATCAATGTGCTTATTTATTAAACAGTTGGGTTTGTCAATAGTATTGTTCGTCTCAACCCCTCCTTGTAAAGTGACTCGAGATAATGTATGTTGTAATTTGGTGATTTACAAATAAAATGTTATTGAATCAGATCACTCACTAAGACTGTTGGTGTAGGTGTGCAGTCAACGAGCTTAGATCTAAAGTTATTAAACACAAATTAACATAAATATTATAATAAATATAACATAAGATACAGATGAGATGCAGTAATATTAAAGATAAAACCCTAGAGAAAGCCACACAGCTAATTAACAGTGAGTCTTTCTCCAGAATATGAATGTAAATTTTGTCTTTCAGTCAGGTTTTATATCTCATCACAGCACAGATACATCTTTCGCAGAAGTCACAAATTAACTTCATACAGCTTCAGATAAAGAGTTTATCTTTGTCTTTGTCTTGTGAGATTTCCGTTCAGCTTTTGACACCATTTGCTACTACATCCTACCAAGACACTGGAACAGTTCATTGGCATTAAAGAAAAAGCCTTAAGCTGGTGTTTTAGAAATTCTAATTTCTAAGGTTGATGTTGTTTATTTATTTCTTTCTCCTTATCTTAAACGTAAAATGTGTTTTTCATCAAGTATTCTTTGTATTCTTCGTCAGTATCTTTGCGTGACATACTTGTGCAAGCCAGCACTTCACTGCAAGCCCAAGGCCAGGATAAATTAGCTGACCTGAAGTTCTTTCCCCCACTGACTTAATTTTATTTACCTCACATATGCTTCCATAGGAGAAACATTATCAGGAAAGAGTTGCTGTTATACAGATGATATGCAGTTATGCTTATCTATGAAACCAGAAGAAAGTAATCAGCTACCTAAACTGTAAGCATGTTTTAAGGACATACAAATCTAGATGACCTGCAATTTTCGGTTAAAAGTTCTGTAAGTTGGCCCTGAAGACTTCAGAGATGCATTATCTAATGGTATAGCTACTCTGGATAACACTGCCCTTGCTCCAATGGAACCCTCGAGATCTAGGAGTCACCATTAATCTAAACATGTCCTTGGATCTCATTTAAAACCAATTTCAATGACTGCCTTTTTTTCAGATACATATCATTGCAAAAACCTGGCAGATCCTGTCTCTAAAAGAAGTTACCTCCAGACTTGATTCTTGTAATCCTTTTTTTTCTTTTCTCTTTTTTAAATAACATGCCTTAATTGTGAACAAAACCTAAAATGAAATGATAATATAATGGCTCAAGTGAAACACAAAGAAAATTCACAAAAATACAAAAAAATTGGTTAAAAGAAAAATCTAAAACAGACAGAATAAATAAATAAAGTTAGAAAACATAAATAAAAATTATACAAATAGTTGGTTAGTCTTGTCATAGTGGAACGATTTCATTGCTACATAGAATCAGAGCAAATATTATCAGGTTAGGCTAATGGTCAGAGGTCCATACAAGGTTCCCATGTTCTCTCTCTCTCTCTCTCTCTCTCTCTCTCACAATCATTTCTTAAAAAATAACTGTTCTCTTTCACTATTATTTCCCTCTCGTCTTTGGTGGTTCACAAAGAGCCATGCTATCAGTGCTATAAAGTTGTCCATAGGCAAAGCAGTTATTTCAGCTAAGTGATAACATGAGCATTATAACTATAATGAATAAATAATGCAGATATTTAGCAGAAATAATGTCCATCATCTTAAATTAGCATGATAGCATATCCAGATTTGATCATTTATTATAGAATGTCATTAGTTCATAAACCAAGGTGAGTGGACAAATGACCTGAAGGTGAAATTTAAGGAAAGTCAGGGAGAAAACTGCCATTTATACAGCAATGCCAGCAGCACGATAGGTTTAGAGATTGTTCGCTTTATATCTATAGGCAAAGAACTGAACGTCAAACCATACACAGGAACCAGATCATTGAGATATCAGAGAGGACAGATACAAGGGCTGAGGAGAAAGGTTTGAATCAAGAAAAGAGGTGACAAAAGGAAAACGATGGAGCAAAAAAATGAACAGGCAAAGGAAATAATATAGAAGTAGGGGATATGTTAATCAAGTCTTTGTTTGTTCAAAAGTCTGTTACACAGAAAGTGAAAGATGACAGATCTTTGAATATGTCTGCCTGTATGTCTTCAGTGGGAGTAAAAGTGTTTGTTACTCACCAGGTTCTCCTCACACAGTTCCCTGAACTGCTGGAACTTCTGAGACATCAGAAGCTGAGCGCTTCCCATTGCACTCCTCATCTTCCCAAGGACTACAAGCAAAGAGAAAGTTTATAAAGAGATTGCGCTATCATTCCAATTCATCTGTGTTGGCGAATAGGCCAATTCTGATCTATGGATATGAGCTATACTAATAGAATTTGACTGACTGACATTTTATTGTCCTGCATACCAAGGACATAGTATGTCTTTGTTATAATGTATAATTTGCAGTTTGTTTGAATACACAAGAAATTATTTTAAAACGTACATGTATTAAACACGAACATTACCTTACATTAATACATTAGTATATTTTTGACTCATCAAAAGTGTAAATTAACAACCTTCAAGTCATGTTAAAGGTAATGAAATTTGGTCGCAGGTATGTCTTCTCTGAAACAGTTGAGTTAAACAGAAAGGAGACTAAGATCTAAATGTCTTATCATTATATGACAATTTAGTTTCAGTTTTTCACTCTAAACCTTCCACTGCTGTACATTTGACAAAGATATTATAATAAATTCAGCAATAACAATGTAATTCCTGTGTATTAAGGCACAAAACAAACCTATTTGACAACAGATGTCTGATTTGTTTGTGTGTAATTTCTTTCATAGTAACAGAAATAGTTGCAACCTAGACATAATGAACACACACACAAAAACATACCATCTTCAGGCAGGTCATTTTCGCGTTGGTCGAGCTCCATTTGGTCACACCAGCCCTCCATGCGGTCTGTCTCAGCCTGAAGCAGCTTTAGGAACCAGCGTCCATCTCTATGACACACTGAACGCTGCACCACCTGCCAGTAAAACATCCAGACTTTCACCACATGAAAAGACTCACCTGCAAAAGCAGTCTTTATTCACAAAATAATTGATCAAAGCTAATAATGTTGAAATCATCATTTTAAACTTTTTTCCTAATTTGCAAGGTTAGAATTCCTGGATCGACTGATGAGTTAAATATCATAAAACATAATATAAAAATTAATAAACTGTATGCTTTAGAAACTTTTAGAAACTGTAGAACTCACTTTATTTTCACAGTTATAGGACAGTAATTATCTAGATTACCATGTCAAGACTTCACTTTAAAAAGGTAACTTATAAAATTTCTTCAACAAAAATGATTTATGCTGGGTATTTTGTAATACACCTGTTGTACATGCACTACCTCTTTTGACATGTAACTCTGTTGGAAATCCAACTTGATTTTTAGCATGATGGAGTGAGCTCCAAAAGCTTGATGAGTATGCTAAAGATTATCTAATGCCTACACACAAAACAAATGCTGCTATGTGATAAATATTCCTGCAAATATGGGTTAGGGTTATTGATCACAGCCGTTTTGATTAAACCAAGTGTTGCTGCACTGAAAACTCCAAACAAGGGCCCTCATTCTCCACTACGTTCTTACATTAGATTTTCTTAAATCTGCTCTGAAGAATGTTAAAAAAAAATTTGATTCATAATGTTTTCTTAAACTGCAGTATTCTTTGAACATGGGTTCTTATATCGATGAATCCATTATCTTTTCACAGAAAAGGAAAATAACTTTCAAGAAATCAACAATGCCTAAACAAAAATGGAAAGACAAAGGTTTAACAGACTACAAATGCAAAAAAATTGTTTGTTTATAGTGTCAGCAATGTATATCAAAAATTATATATAGGACAAACTTTTAAAATTGGCAGTCTCACTGTAAACATTTACAGTCTGGCTCTTCAAAAAGAGAACCTTAATATTTTGTCCAATGTGATTATGAATTGATTGACAACTGAGAGAAGCTTGCAGGGTGCGGGGGGGGGGCACTCACGCAGGCACTAAACAAACAAAAACAAATTTTATTCGAGTCTTGTGAAGTGAACCTGACCTAATTAAGTTTGTACTGAAGGATTTTGTTTACCCTTATCAATGCTGTTAAAAAACTTTATCTTGATGATGTTCTCCTGTACACTTGACATCTATTGCACTTTTCACCGTCCTGGGAGAGGGATCCCTCACATGGGGCTCTCTATGAGGTTTCTACATTCTTTTTACTCTGTTAAAAGTGTTTTTTATTAGTTTTTCCTTACTCTTGTTAAGGGTTAAGGACAGAGGGTATATTGGAATATTTTTTCATTCACTGCAAACCCTTCTACTCCCCCTGTGAGTTTGCTTCATTCATTCTGGTCGGTGCACCGCAGGCTAACGTGCAAGAGGCACAACGCATGCTCGCTGATCAGATACTGTATGTGTGGACTAACCCGGACTCCTTAGTGATTGTCCTCGGGGACTTTAACAAAGGAAATCTCCCCGTGAACCTCCCAAATATAAACAATTTATTAAATGCCCGACCAGAGAGGAGAACATTCTGGATCACTGTTACACCACAGTAAGCAGTGCTTATCACGCCGTCCCCCGGGCTGCACTACACTCTCGGACCATGTCATGGTCCATTTGATTCCTGCATACAGGCAGAAATTAAAACTCTGTAAACCTGTTGTGAGGACTTCAAAGTTGTGGACCAGTGAAGCTGTGGAGGATCTTCAGGCGTGTTTTGACTGTACAGATTGGGATGTGTTCAGGACTGCTACTAACAGTCTAGATGAATACACAGAGGCTGTGACTTCTTATATCAGCTTCTGTGAGGACAGCTGTGTTCCATCACGCACCAGGGTGATTTACAATAATGACAAACCCTGGTTCACAGCTAAACCCAAAAAGTTAAGGTTGGAGAAGGAAGAGGCGTTCAGGAGCGGGGACAGAGTCAAGTTTATCGAGTCGAAATACAGGTTTAGCAAGGAGGTGAGAGAAGCTAAACGACTGTACTCTGAGAAACTTCAACAACAGTTCTCAGCCAATGACTCTGCCTCTGTCTGGAGAGGGCTTAAGGCCGAAACATGCTTCTGCAACTGCGCAGGACTCGTTGTCATTCATGCTTCCCCAACCGTTGCGCGTGTTCACCGCCAGAACACTAGGCGGAGTAAAGTGTTTAGTCGAAGACGACTTCTTTCTTCTTCGTCGACTGTTTATTTACATAGCCACTCCGGCTCCTCGTAGCCCTTTTCTGGCGGACAAAACCGCCAGTCAGTGAAGAGTTATACAAATGATCATACTTTCGGATCTCTTCTGCCAAACGCTCTTCTATTTGGTCCATATTCGTTCTTCTAAATCTTCCGTGATTTCCGCGTATTATGGGGCATGAAACCGGAAGCTAGACTCCGGACGGGATGTAGTAAGCTGACCAATCACAAGCCTTGCGGGCTGAGTGAGCTTGCGGAGCTTTGCCGTAAATTTTAGAAAAATCGGGCAACACCCGTAAGCACATAAGAAGGGATACATAAGCACGTAAGGGACCCGGAAGGGCTCTTGCGCTTATGGGCCCGTGAAAACGCAGAAGCATAGATCAGCCTTTAGGCAGATTACAAATTGCAAGCCCACAGCCCCCAACTCCACTAACGACTCACGCCTGGCCAACGACTTGAACGAGTTTTACTGTCGCTTCGAAAGACAATGGGAAAGTCCTGAAACCATCCCTCATGACACCACACTCCAGCCCATCAGCCGCAGCTCCCCCACCAAAGCAAGTGCCTGCACCTCTCCACACCTCTGAGTCCCTCCCCCCCTCCCCCTCCTCTACCACAGCGACGACTCTCTCCATCCTGGAGAGGGACGTCAACAGACTCTTCAGGAGACAGAACCCTCGCAAAGCAGTCGGGCCAGACTCTTTCTCTCCATCAATCCTGAAGCACTGTGCTGATCAGCTGTCTCCGGTGTTTACTGACATTTTTAACACCTCACTGGAGACATGTCACGTACCAGCCTGCTTCAAGACCTCCACCATCATCCCTGTCCCCAAAAAAACCAAGATCGCTTGACTCAATGATTACAGACCCGTCGACCTGACCTCTGTCGTGATGAAGGCATTTGAGCGCCTTGTGCTGTTCCACCTCAAAGCCATCATTGACCCTCTCCTGGACCCCCTGCAGTTTGCCTACAGAGCCAACAGGTCTGTAGACGATGCAGTCAACATGGCCCTCCACTTCATCCTCCAGCACCTGGACTCCTCAGGAGTCCGCCAGGATCATCCTGTTTGTGGACCTCAGCTCTGCCTTCAACACTATCATCCTGAATCTGCTACAGGAGAAGCTCTCCCAGCTGAGTGTGCCTGACTCCACCTGCAGGTGGATCACAGACTTCCTGTCTGACAGGAGGCAACGCGTGAGGCTGGGTAAGTATGTCTCTGAATTCAGATCCACTAGCACCGGTTCCCCTCAAGGCTGTGTTCTTTCACCTCTTCTGTTCTCCCTGTATACCAACAACTGCACCTCCAGTCACCAGTCCGTTAAACTCCTTAAGTTTGCGGATGACACCACCCTCATTGGGCTCATCTCTGATGGGGATCTGTCCGCCTACAGGTGGGAGATTGACCATCTGGTGACCTGGTGTGAGCAGAACAACCTGAAAACAGTGGAGATGGTTGTGGACTTCAGAAGGAACCCAGCCCCACCTACCCCCATCACCCTGAGAGACGCCCCAGTCGTCACTGCGGAGTCCTTCTGCTTCCTGGGCACCATCATCTCCCAGGACCTCGAATGGGAGCTGAACATCAGCTCCATCACCAAAAGAGGACAACAGAGGATGTACTTCCTGCGGCAGCTGAAGAAATTCAACCTGCCAAAGACAATGATGGTGCACTTCTACACCTGGATCATCGAGTCCATCCTCACCTCCTCCATCACCACTCCGGTCGCTGCTGCCACCGCAAACGACAAAAGGAGGCTGCAGCGGATCATCCGTTCTGCTGAGAAGGTGATCAGCTGCAATCTGCCATCTCTACAGGACCTGTTTGCCTCTAGGACCCTGAGGCGTGCAGATCCTTCCCACCCAGGTTACAAACTCTTTGAGGTTCTTCCATCGGGCAGGAGGCTATGGGCCATCAGGACCAAAACCTCCCACCACAAGACCAGCTTCTTCCCGGCTGCAGTTGGCCTTATCAACAAGGCCCGGGACCCCCATCAGACTCTGACTTTTATTCCGCCCCCACACCTCAAGGATGTGTTAAATTAACACATTATATCTTATTATATTATACTGCATTACATTGCATATTGCAATCGGACACTGTTTACTGTTTTGCATTTTGCATTTCACTTTTTCAGAAATGTTTATGTCAAAATAAATTTTACTTTGTATAAATATTGGAAAAAAGTGAGTAAATAAGAAGTAAACAGTGAGTAAATATATACTGGTTTTCAATTTTTTATAGCTTTTCCTATGTTTGTTGTATTTATTGCGTTTTTATGTTTCTATGTTCATTGTATGCACCAATTACCAGAGCTAATTCCTTGTAGGTGTAAACCTACTTGGCAATAATATACTTCTGATTCTGATTCTGATGTCACACCTTGTTAAACCCCTATGAGACAAATTGTGATTTGTGAATATGGGTTATACAAATAAAATTGGATGAGTGATTGGTGAATATGCTCTGTTGGTATATCACTGTAACAACTTTTGCATTACAGCTAATTGTTTATTCATTATCATCTGGGTTTATAAGTGCAGCTTTAAAAACAGCTCAATTTAAGTATGAAAAATCTAAATTTACTGCAGTTGCTGTGTGTGCCAATGTAATGCAGTGAATGATATTTCTCCTGTAACGAATGATCATGGACCTATTATTATAATTACTTTGAATAAGAGGTCCACATACCTCCAATATCGTCGAGCTATTAAAGTTGACATCAAGTGGGTCATCTATTACACTATCTATCCAAGGGTCTGGAGGGGGGAGAATGGAAGGGTCGAATTCCACATCTTCATAGTCATCGGAGGCACAGGCATGGTAGTGGTTCCCTGAGCCCTGGATGCTGACGGTGGACGTGGCAGCATCGCGGGAGAATTGTCGAGAGAGGGCACCCGATGACAGGACATCTATATCAGTGTCTGAGGAGTCCAAGGGAGTGTCCGGCAAGTCAGGCATGTCAAGATCTGCCTGGATGGATTAAAAAACATATTAAAAACTTATATTTTTGGACAAA
The DNA here is from genome assembly GCA_038501795.1 of Pseudopleuronectes americanus. Classification (NCBI taxonomy): domain Eukaryota; kingdom Metazoa; phylum Chordata; class Actinopteri; order Pleuronectiformes; family Pleuronectidae; genus Pseudopleuronectes; species Pseudopleuronectes americanus. Next base: position 973,782 of record CM076730.1, on the reverse strand, counting down.
AAAATGGTTCTTCAAGTAATACCAGTCTCTTATCACTTACACGATATGCAAATAAAAATTGCAAGGATAACAATATTTAGTAAGAATTGTAATTGGTACCATATTTTGTTTTCTATTGACAGCTATAATGAGGAATTGTTGTTAATTATATAATTAATACATTGTTTTATCAAATGAGTGTTGTATATATCAGGGTTTCCACTATGTAAATTTTGCAGTGGCTGACATCTCATGTTTTTATATATATATATATCAACAACTGTAAACACTCAACAACATGGAGACCAGCCGGGCAACCCTTGAGTCCACCTGTAAAGCCCTGGCCCAAGAAAACAAAGCTCTCAAACCTAAGATGGTCGATCCTGAAAATAAATTGAGGCGAAACAACATCCAATCAACCGGCTTACCTGAAAAAAATGTATGAACCACTTTTGTATAGGTAATACTGAAGGAGACGTTTGATAAAGAGTTTTTTACTGTTGTTGGACTTCAAATTCCAAACTGTATTCATTTTTTTATAATACTATGAATGTAAATCTTCAAACACGTATTGTTAAACAGGGAAAAAAATTATGGGTGAAAAAAAAAGAAAAAAGGACGGAGTTTTGCGAGATCCCAATAATTTTTTTTTGTATGTGAACGGTACCTTGAGATAATGTATGTTGTGATTTGGCAATTGAATTTACATGGGGGTCGAATTCTGATGATCTGAGACTAATTGCCACGGACTTAAGATACCATACGGTATCCTCAATAGGAGTAAAAATTCCTATTGAGGATACACCATTTTTAAGGGGCATAACATTTCCCTTGCAAGCCACTTCATAACCCACCTCGACCCCCGCATTTCTTTCTCATACTAAGTCTGACTGACGTCATGTCAAGCTGTCAGCTTGCTTTGTTCTGTGCAGGATCTTTTAAATGCTGCTCTCCCTGCCTCAGTTATGTTCTCCCTACTTAAGGCGTTCCATGTATGCACGTGAAAGGACACGGAGTTCCCATAAAACAGCCATACCGCCAAATATAACTTACAGCAATCATGAAATCCAATTAATTTAGATAAAAGTGGGCCTGACTCTAGCATTATTGTTCTTGATCGATTATTGATATCCATCTTGTCGAGCAGCTTTTCTTGGACTAACAGCTGCCTCATATTGACCTGTAATATATACTTTTTTTAGACTTGTCACTGTCTATATGTTAAATTATTTGTAGCTACTGCCAATATTAACACTGCTCATCACTTTCTTTTTCTCTCTCTTGCCTGACACACACCTCATACACACACACACACACACACACACACAGGCACACATAAATTATTCAGAATAGGTTAAAACATGAGGTAAGGGTTTATGCCCAGTGTGCACAGGAGACACATTCAGGAAGAATGTTCATTCCAGGTTTGAGAAGAACAAGATTTTTCATACACGCAAAGAATCTGATTCTTCTGCCGTAAGCAGTGTTTCTCTAATTAGTTTTTTTACCTCAACACAAACATTTGTTTTTTTCCTCCCTTACACTGTTTTACTGCAGGCTTTCTGCTACTCTACATCATTTGGGGTAACAGCACATTGTCATTGGTTGAAGGAAAAGGTAGGGATGCCTTTATTATTGTAGACCAGGGGTTTTCAACCAGGGGTCCGTGGCCACTTGGTGGTCCGCGACAGCATTGCAGGGGGTCCGCGAAATTCGCTTTGATATTTCAACACATTTCAAAAAGTACTCTTGAATATCGTAAAAAATATCTAAAATAAGAAAAATATGTCTAAAAATAATATAAAGGTGATGAGGGGAACCTTGAAACTGGCTTGGGGCTAGAAGCTGCCAGTAGTTTTCCCCTGTGCATACGTGTTATAGGTAGGTGTAGAAGAGCGGTTGAGCTAGGTAGAAAAACGCTCAGGAGTTCTTGGAGATGTAGTTTGTATTATGGACATTTTTATTTTCCCAAAAAGAAGCCCCAAAAGGGCAGAATTAATAATGAAAATATTAAATAAAACAAAACAGCGAAAAACTAACATTTTGTAATAAGAAATTAACACTAGCAGTAGGTGGGATCTGCTGCTGGTGATCATGAGGTTAAACGTAAGTAGGCCTCAATTGTTTGTGTAATATTGTATGATTATAATTTGTGACATATTCTGCATTACTTTGTCATCTTCCCTCTTCAGTTGTAGCCCCAGTTTATGTTGATTGTTATTGATCACCGTAAATTTCACGTTCTCTCAACATGTCAGCTACATGTCTGTACATTTAAGTCATGAACGTTATATATTGATGTACATATGGTTCTGAGATGCAGTACAACTACAAACTGCATTTTAATTTTGTTTTCAATACTTAAGCACTGAAAATCCACCGTTTTTGTTGTTTTTTAAGAGGTTTTTAAATAAAACCAACATGGAAAAACAAATGTTGGAACTTCCTTCTATCCACGCACACACACACACACACACACACACACACGCAGGCACGTGCGCGTAGTCACATCAGTGGGCCGAGGATTACTTTCTAGTCAGAATGGTGGTCCCTGGGAAAAAAACTGTTGAAAACCCCTGTTGTAGACAATCGTTGTCATCTAGAAATATGGTTGGAAACAAGATCATGATTTCTATTATGGTTAATAGTGCAGCCCCCAAGATCTTGATGATTCTATATTGTAAAAATTGTGAGTTGTATAGAAGTGGCAGTAATGTAAACCAAAACAGTCCCTACTTGAAGTAAATTACATAGCAATATTCAGTCACCTGTCTGTGGCCATTGCCACCTACCGAAACAGAAAGTACGACTCATTTCACAATTATCATTTCAAGTGCATGACAATTCAATGTCTGGTCTACATGTCATCAACAACAAAATGCATGTTAAGTCTGTTGACAAGTGGTGGACACAGGAATTGATGAGCAAGAAATTACATCTTACTCATTTGCTCAGTGTAAGGTCTATAAGAAAACCACTGGACTGGAGGCTTACCTGCACAGCTGCTGTAACACTGTTTGAGCGTTGAAACCGACGATATCTAACAACCAGAAGAAAACAAACAGTAAATACAACTGGGGGAGAGCGTGGCCTAGGGGATAGAGCGGGTGCTCTGCAACAAGAAGGCTGCCGGTTTGAATCCCACTCTATCCCATCTGCATGCCTAAGTGTCCTTGGCAAGATACTGAACCCCTAAATGGCCCCTCATAAATGCTGAGTGTTCTAATCAAATGTAAGTCGCTTTGGATAAAAGCGTCAGCTAAATGACATGTAATGTAATACAACTCAACTCAATTTTGAGAAAAGATCCCTTAAAACTAGAATATACTAGATTTAATTATTTATATGTCACTCGCACATATTTCTCATCACTGTTAATAATAATTTCCAATAAGCTTGTAACCATTGATATTACATCTGGCACTAGGCTGTTGTTGTCCAATACACCTTATAGATCATAGCATTTCAGTATCCCTGGAAGCTGTATTGTTTGAGGCAATTAATTGTATGGTCTCCAAATTGGCAATTTGTATGTCAGACATTTTTGTCTGGGGTCACCTTACTCAAGACTGTTGACAAGAAGTGCAATGGATGAGGTGGTAGCTCAATCAAAAAGATGATTTAACTAAGAATAAGTACAGGGTTCAAAATAAAACAAAAATTCTAAAGGACATACGCAAACGCAAACAGAGTCAACACAAAAGGAAAATGCCTCATGTGTGCCTCACCCCCTATCATCTTCCACTTGTATTCCCACAGAGGTGAACTTAGATGGGTCCTCTGGATCTGTAATCTCCTCTGGTCCATCCACCTAGAGGGGACAGGCAGGATTAATTTGAAATAGTCAAGACAAATAATACAAATTTAAGCATAGTATTTCTTAACACAGATTTAGTGTTTTTTTATCTTCATTTAGTACAAAGGGAACTTTTAGCGATCTTAGTACTATATTATGAGTACTAACAACATTATTCTATCATTGCTTTTCTCTTCACATCCATTTCTGCATTAAGAATACCTGGATGCCTATTGAGAGACATTTGCCCTTCCTGAGTGCTTCTTTCCTGTATTCATTCCGCTGCTCTTCAAGAAAAGCCCCCCTGCTTAGAACTGAGGAGGTAGGGGGGGCTGACTGCCATGCTGCTGTTACTCACATGCTGACTGGCTGGTCCGTGGACCTACAAATTAGCATTAAGAACAGAAATGTAAGTACACTGTGAATACAAGAGTCAGAAAATAAATACAAATGTATTTGTACAAAATATGGCTTCCCATTATGGGGAAGTACGGTTGGTTAAGCAAATCTTGCTTCGTACATTAGTAATATAATTTAAAAAAAACTAACCTGTGCATTAGCAGCTTCTATTGCAGCTGTCAAGGCCTTCATGCTGTCAATACTTTCTGTTGAATTACTGAGCCCTGATTGGATGGTCATGTCACCTCTGGGTGCCTCCTCTTCCATGTATGCATCCTGATTGGTATTAGAAAACATGGAATATTGCTTTCAAAGACATATGGGACAAATAAATATCACAGCTTATTTGGCGAGGGAGAAAACCAAGACCAAGATTTCACTTAAATTGGTAGGATTCCAATGACTTAAGGATTATTACACATCTGCTCAATTGAGAATATTGATTTGTTGGTGCAACCCTAATCATAAAGCAGAATGAAAAGAAAACGAGGTGGAGTTATCTGGGGTTGAACCAATTAGGCAAGGTTAGGCGATAAAAGATTAATTAAAAGCTTAATGGATATAGATAAGTGGAACAATTTATCCCTAAAAATGTGACTGAAATTTATCACCAAGAATGGTTGGCTCAAAGATGGTGCTCCTATGATCTCGAATGCGAAGTAACCTATAAAAGATGGACTAAGTGAAGATAAGTTAACCAATCTGACTTTTGCACAGCTAATAACTGTATGCTAAATTCAGAGTTAAAATGTAGAACAGAGGTACAAGGAAAGAAGTGTTGATGGCACAAACTCAGTAATGTTTGCTACCATATTAAGCCATAAGGTACTGGTTGAAGCAACCGTAAACCTGGTATTTTCAAGCATATCAGTGAAGGTACCTGTAGGCTTTATTATTTGTATAGCACATTTTCATTTAGAGAAGTGGACTCAGTGGGCCTCAGTCACTATTATCTTAAAAAAAAACTTAAATTTGCTCTTGAAGTGATAGTTCACAGAAAAAGGAAAATCACTCATTATCTACTCACCACTATGCCCATGGAGGTGTGGGGGAAGTACAGAAATCAATTTAGGAGTGTCAGGGGCAACAGTCTTGCAGCCAAATCCAATACAGTCGAAGAAACTGGTGATACATTTTTCAGATGTAATAAAGCACAGAAAAAAACACATAACATGCCTCTATACTAATACTGTAGTATCTGCCAAGTGCCTGGAAACCCAACATTCAAATTCCACTCCAAACAGCATCATTTACAAAGTGTTTTAAGCAAAAAAGTCTACTACTGGAAAAAATGTATGCTGGCGAAAGTAGCGATGCCAACTCGCACACCACGCATGCCCTTGGGCGAGAGCTTGTGTGCAGTGTGTGCCGTGTTTCCGGAGTGTGACTGCGAACATGAAAGCTGCTCCAGGAGGTTATCAGAGGAGTTTTTGAGACTTGGATGACACCACGCGAGCAGTCTGTTGTTTTTTATACATTTAAGAATATATCACAATTTACTTCAATTGATTTGATTTGGCTGCAATGCTGTTTACTCCTGGAACTCCAAAAGTGTTTTGTGTACTGAAACACTTCACCCAACCCTCCATCCGCATAGTGGTAAGTTTGCGAATTAGACAGATAACATTGTGGTTCACAGCAGAAAAAACTGAGATTTTTTTTTACCTGTGTTTAAATGTTTATCTGAGCAGTTTATGCCACATACATAAATGGTTGTAGAGTTTTCTGTATGCATCTCAAAATAAAAGCACACTTGATCCATTGATCAAATACATTCTTTTGATAAAAAAAAACCTGTATTATTATGAAATATTTGCAGGAGCGGAAGATGCACCTATTCATATTGTAGTAGTATTGGTATTTATTTTAGTACTCAGGAATTCTTTTATACAAGGAAAAGTCATATTTATGACCATACTTAATTTGATATATCAAGCCTTTGTAAAAAACATTGTGTTGCATAAGCAGAACTCTGCAGAACATATTGTTGAACTAAGAAACTAAATATTGAACAGATGCTGTAAATATTAATTGATATTGATGTGATTATTGTGCATTGAACAGATAAAGTGACATAACTGTCTTTCTTTTTGTATATTTATGCTCGTACATTGAACCTTTAAAAGAAATTGCAAAAATAATACATAGGACCCTCCTTAGTGTTTTTTTATGGAAAGATATCATGGTGGTAGATGACGGCTTATTTTTTGAATTAAAAAGTGCTCTTGAGCTTGAAAACGTTGGTGACCACTTCTAGCCTGACGTTGTCATACTCACAAATCTAGTCAGAATGTGAGTCTGAGACCGCTCCATTGGGCTGTGATTATGGGGCGTGTTTCAACTGAACCAGGAAATATAATTCCTCTTCGCTCAATTGGATAGACCTACAACCAATCAGAGCAACGTAGTATGTGACGTATGTTAAGCGAATCATTGTGAGTTATTTACTAATGCCGGGTTCACACCTGACGCTGAAGCGCAGCGCCAAGCCTTAAATAACAGCTGGCTCCCATCCACTCCCATGTTAAACCTTTGTGCGGGTCACACCGGAGGCTGAAGCGCCGCTCAAAGCTGCCTCGCTCCGTGCAGCGATCGTTTCGGCGTCGAGTCTATTTTTTCCGCTTGACGCGAGCGTATCGCGACAGGAAACACACTGAAATTAATTTAAATACTTTGAAGTCCCCTTCTGTTTTCCTGGAGTTTTACCAATGACATTATTAAATGTCTTTACCCTCCACACCCGACATTTAACGGAGCAAACAGCGGAGAAGTTCTTCAACATGGATGACATTAAATTAATAATTGAAGTGGAGAAGTGCAGTGAGTTGTATGATCCTCGGAACATGTTGTATAAAGACAACACCAAGAGAGACAAATGTTGGGACGCTGTTGCTTAATGTTGGAGCAACAAGTAAGTATATCGGTATGCTTGAATACTACTGGATCAACCGGTGATATTATTAGCGCTGCCCGGCGGGTCAGCGTCGCTTCAGCGTCCGGTGTTTAACAGCCAAGCGCCGGCGCGATAGGGATTAGCGCGACGCGGCGCTTTGGCGTCGCCTCCGCGTTCTCTGTTCCTCTTTCAAAATGAATGCGCTGTCGATGTCTCCTAAAACAGACTCAAATGCAGCATCTACACATCTCAGCTCTCCAGCGGCAGGCATTCTATCCAAGCCTACTTTGATGACGTGGTTGATTACGTTACTCTTGATCACCTGTCCATCATCGTATAAAGCCCGCCCTGAAGATTTGATTGGATCGAACAGCTTTTGTTCGAGCATAGTTTCTCCCCAACGGAGCGACTCCAGACCGAACTTCCCGAACAACAAATGTTGTGGGCGGGGCTAAGTTCGTCTGGCACCCAGGCTAGACCACTTCGTTACATCATCAGTAATTGTCGCGAAAACCTGACCTGTCATCAGTATTCATCTGTCATCAGTATTCATCTGTAATAACATTGTGGAGATCTTTAATAAACCATTGCTATTGTTTGCAGTTTCTAAAGTGACAGACCTATATTATCCGAATAACATCTAATGCTATTTGAAATTGAAAAAACTTGGATGCTCTGCATTATTTCACGTATAAATCAAAAGCTCACAGCTTCAGGCTGCTAGCAGTGGTCTGTATGCAACCCTGCCAGGATGCTTTTTTATCAGAGAAACATTTTAATTCAGTAACCTCTGTGATATAGGCTGGTTAAATGAAGTGCATAGTGTATCTTCCAAAAGGGGGGATGCGGCATAACATTTTGTAAAAATATGAGATTATCATGCAAAAAATAAGATCGCTGTCATGCTAATGTGCTAGCAATTTATTAAAAAGGTTGATCTGAAAAAAATGATATTAAATTAAGATATTGCAATTAAAATCCTTATTAATGGAGAAAATACTACAGCTTGCCGGTGATTCAAAAAGGCATTCTCGGAAATTCATGTAGCCCCTGGTTTTAAGTGTTCGTCTGAAAAGTCAGTTTCAAGGGCTGTAGAGCCCTAAAACTTGGCCCTCCAACTCCATCCCAACATGTATCAGGACACACTACCCCTGTTGGAGAATGCGCAAAACAAAGGAGAAGGGCTTTCCCTCCTAATCTTGATGACATCACATTGTGGTCTAATACAACTTTCACATCAAAATGTTGAATCGAAGTCTCTCTTGAGGTGTGTGGCCAAATGTGACAGAGTAGAGGTAATTATTTCCCATCATAGATTTAAATGAGTAGGAGTTAAAAGTATTCTGCAAAACAACTACTCTCAGAAGTACAATTTATTGAAATAACTAGTACAAGTACAGTAACGAAAAAAATGTGATGCTTTGTATGTATACCCGCCTCTAGATGTCATCAATGCATCTGACAAGATTGAATACAGAACCAAGGTTGTCCAAGGTAAGTGAGACATAGTAGGGATGTGATCAGTGTAGGGATGACAGGAAACACTCCATGTCTGATTGATGGTACAAAGAGTGAGAATATATCAACTATAGAAATAGTGGTGCAAGGATTGACTCATGTGGAACACCACAAAAAATGTCAACTTCTTTCAATTTAAATGAATTTTTGACTAAGGAGAAGGTCCGTCCTTTTAAATACATTCAGGAGAGGCTTCCGGTTGCGACATGTAGAGAGAGGACGCACACGCGAAGGCTCCCAGATTGCTTTTTGTTACTTTCATTTTTTAACAATCTTTTGTGAGCATTTCGATATAACCAACGTTGCTTGACCTAGTTTAGTCAACTCCGCATAAGATGAGCAAACCTAAAAACACTAAATCAGCCAACAACGTGGAAACTCCGGCTACACGTGCTGCTACAGGTGCTGCGGGCAAGCTAGCATCTTTTGCAGCTAACAACTCTCCGACATCGTCAAAAACTCCTGCGGCTCCCGCGGTGGTCGGCATGGACCAGCTGTCTGCAGAGTTCGCCAAACAGAGGACCTCGTTAAAGGAGGATGTTTCTTCCCTGATCCAAGAAGCTATTAAACCGCTGCAGACTGCAATGGATACACTGCAATCAACAATGAAGTCTTTCCAGGGCCGTCTCACCTCCGTTGAGTCTGTGGCTGGTGACAACTTTGAAAGAGTAACGGCAGTGGAGTCTACCATTAAAACGCTTCAAAACCATAACCAGTCACTTCTGGATCGGATCGACGACCTCGAGAATCGCTCGCGGAGATCTAACCTCCGTATATTAAACATCCCTGAAGGCAGCGAGGATGGCAAGGATCCCGTTAAGTTCATGTCCGAGGCATTGATGCAAGTGATGGGCCCCGATGTTTTCCCTGCGCCGCCTGAATTGGAGAGAGCCCACCGGACCCCGACCTTCAGATCCGGCCGGAGATCTTCCCCCCGCACGTTTCTGGTCTGTTTCTCCAGATTTCAAGAAAAAGAATCTGCGCTGCGCTGGGCCAGGAATCACGAGCTGACGTACCAAGGTACCGCCATACGAGTTTATCAGGATGTCAGCGCGATGCTCGCTAAGAAGAGAGCTGCGTTTAACGGAGTTAAACAAGCTTTGTACCGGAGGAGCGTCAAGTTTCACCTGCTGTACCCGGCCCGGCTGCGCGTGATGTACGAGGATAACGTGTCTACCTTCGACTCGCCTGATGAAGCTCAGAAGTTTGTAGATCAGAAGTTTGGTAAGGAGTAAGACTGTACATGTCGCGGTTTGGTCTGTGCAGCTTGGAGATGGTTAACCACCTGAGCCTCTGACATGTGATATCACCTCTTCAACCCATCACGACAGTCAGCGGTCTGAGGACTCGAGGTATGAATACTCACTGGCGTTATTGCTGGACTAATCGGTATTATACTGTACACAAGTACACAACTTGAACTCTTATACTGTACAGACCACTTATGTTGCCTTTCAATATTCATGTTATACATGTTCTCATATATGCTCGTTTGTTTTACAGTTATTGTATTGCTCAACCATCATCTGTATTCTAACATATGACCACTGGGAGCCTTCCTGGGCTAAGTGTCAAGAGAATGTATTGCCAGAAGTTTTTGGAAATAGTGTTTAGCCTGCAGCTTGCCTCAGGGAGAAGGACAAGTATAGGCCTAGTTCTAGTTCTGTTTTTGTTTTGGACATGGGATAGAGTCAGGGGGAAGGGCACCACCACATTTTTGCAACAAACGTTCACCTTAGTTCACTTAAGAAACAAACATAACTGTGTGCTTTATCACAACCACTGCTCTAACATATCTTTACTTACTACTTTTTTATTTGTTTTATATAGCTGAACATGAGAGATGGTACTGATGCAAGGGGGGCTGCTGTACGATTCATTAGCTGGAATGTAAAAGGTTTAAATGGGCCTGTTAAAAGAGCCAGAATATTTAATCATCTAAAACACTTAAAATGTGATGTTGTATTTCTACAGGAAACCCATCTACTGGTTAAAGATCAAGTCAGATTAAAGAAAGGATCAATCAATCAATCAAATTTTATTTGTATAGCCCATATTCACAAATTACATTCATCTCATAGGGCTTTAACAGGGTGTGGCATCCTCTGTCCTTAACCCTCAGCAAGAGTGAGGAAAAACTACTAAAAACCCTTTTAACAGGGTAAAAATAAGTAGAAACCTCAGAGAGAGCCACATGTGAGGGATCCCTCTCCCAGGACGGACAGAAGTGCAATAGATGCCACGTGTAGAAAACATTCATCATTAAAGTCTTTAAAGAAAGGATGGGTGGGGAATGTGTTCCATTCCAACCTTAACTCTAAAACTTGTGGAACGGCCATATTGATTCATAAAAGAATCCAGTTTAGTGCGACCACTGTCACCTCAGACCCACAGGGTCGATTTGTAATGGTTTCTGGGCTTCTCTACCATAAGCCTGTGGTTTTGATTAACATCTATGCCCCAAATTGGGATGATGATAAATTTATGGGGAAAATAATTTCATTAATTCCAGATTTGAACTCACAACAATTGATATTTGGCGGCGATTTAAATTGTGTAATGAACCCGGTGTTAGACCGTTCCAACTTTAAATCTACTAACCTGTCTAAAAAGGCCAAACTGTTATCAGCCTTTATGAACCAGATAGGAGGTGTTGACCCCTGGCGTTCCTTGTTTCCACAAAGCAAGTCCTTTTCTTTTTTTTCGTCTGTACACCATTCGTATAGTAGAATAGATTATTTTTTTATAGACCAGTCTCTTCTCCCCTTTGTCACTAACGCTGAATACTCAACAATAGCTGAGTCAGATCATGCCCCTGTAATATTAGACCTAGCATTTCCTTCTTACAAATTAGAACGCCCCTCTTGGAAATTAGATAGAAATCTTCTGGCTGATGAGACTTTTTGTGAAATGATCTCCCAAAAAATTGATGACTTTATAGATTCCAACAAAAAAGATGACACCTCCCCTTCTCTTTTATGGGAAACATTAAAAGCTGTAATCAGGGGTGATATTATATCATATTCTGCTAAAGCAAATAAAATGAAAAGAACAAAACAAGAGGAGCTCCTTAAAGCAATAGCTATGGTGGATTCTCAGTACTCCACCTCCCCCTCCCCTGAATTATATAAAAAGAAGCTGGACCTCCAAACACAATATAATCTTTCATCAACTGAAAAGACAGAACGTCTCCTATTAAAATCACGGGGGTATGTCTATGAGCATGGCGACAAAGCTGGACGGCTATTAGCACACCAACTTAAGTGCCGCTCCGTGTCCCGACAGATTCCACAAATACGGAAAGATGATGGTGAACTAACTATTGACCCAGAAGAAATTAACGAAACATTCACCTCATTTTACTCAAATCTGTACACGTCAGAAATAACAAATGATTGCTTTGACATGGAAATTTTTTTCAATGATCTCCAAGCTCCTTCTATAAAAACAAGACACAGGACTGAGACTGAGCTCCCACTAAAATCTATGGAAATCATGAACGCGATTAAGGCAATGCAGAATGGCAAGACGCCTGGCCCTGATGGGTACCCTGCAGAGTTCTATAAAAAGTTCTCTAGTAAACTGTCTACAATCCTACTTGATATGTTTAATGACTCTCTGTCTCATGGATCACTGCCGCAGACACTGACTGAAGCATCAATTACCCTCTTGCTTAAGCCAGGTAAAGATAACTCGGAATGTGGCTCGTATCGACCCATCTCCCTTTTAAATTGTGACGTGAAGATCTTGGCCAAGGCCCTTGCCTTACGTTTAGAAGCCACTACGCATGACGTGATTTCTGCTGACCAGACTGGTTTTATTTTGGGGCGTCATTCATTTACAAATATCCGCCGGCTATTAAATATTATTCACTCTCCTGCGTCCAGTGCGGTCCCCGAGGTGGTTATCACGCTCGACGCAGAGAAGGCCTTTGATAGGGTAGAATGGGGATATTTATTTACATGCTTAAAGAAATTTGGGTATGGTCCTAATTTCATTTCATGGATTAAACTCTTATATACCTCACCCAAAGCCTCAGTAATTACAAATGGTAAGCGCTCTCAGTATTTTCAGCTGTCAAGAGGCACCCGTCAGGGCTGCCCTATCAGCCCACTGCTATTTGCCCTGGCCATAGAGCCCTTGTCAATTGCACTCAAATCGCTACCCTCGTTAAATGGAATCCATAGGGGAGGGGAAGAGCATAGAGTATCTCTGTACGCAGATGATTTATTAATGTATGTATCGGACCCTGTTTCAAGCGCCCCCCAAGTGATCCATGCTTTGAGGAGATTTGGTGTTTTTTACAAATTGAACTTTAGTAAAAGTGAATGTTATCCGGTTAATGACTTGGCTCTTCAAATACAGGACAATGCTCTGCCGTTTCGGATGTCTAGAAATGGCTTTAGATATCTGGGCATTAACATTACAAGGGACATGCAGAAGCTTTACCAGGAAAACTTCTGTCTGCTATTTGAGAAAGTCAAATCAGACTTGAAGAAATGGAGTGCACTTCACCTATCCTTAGCAGGAAAAGTGAACTGTATAAAAATGAATGTACTCCCCAAATTTGTTTATCTGTTTCAGTGTATTCCACTTTATCTCCCTAAATCTTTCTTCAAATCTATTGATAAGGTCTTCACTTCATTTATATGGGAGGGGAAGAAACCTAGAATACGGCTGGAACTGTTACAGAGGCCTAAGATGCAGGGTGGCCTGGCTCTCCCAAATCTTTGTCACTATTATTGGGCCTCAAATGTTCAAAAAATCATGCACTGGCTCCACACTCCTGATACAGACTGGTGCCATTTTGAAGCTGCATCTTGCACTTCAACCTCTCTCAGAGCCCTGGTCACCTCCAGCCTTCCCATCTCTACTTCTCAATACACTAACAATCCAGTAGTCATAAATACCCTCAAAATATGGTTTCAACTTAGACATAGCTTCGGGTTTAATAGTCCTTTCCATATAAGTCCCATACACAATAATCATCTTTTCCTTCCAGCTAGATTAGACTCTGAATTTACTCTATGGCAAAGACAAGGCATTTACAAATTTAAAGATATATATATAAACAGTATTTTTGCTAGCTTTGATGACTTATCACATAAATTTGTCCTCCCTCGGTCCAGCCTGTTTCGTTATTTCCAAGTCCGGCACTTCCTTCAACATCATGACCCCAACTTTCCATATTTACCATCACCTTCAGGTTTAGACGATCTGTTAGAAACTACCTTCAGCTTTAAAGGACTTATTTCAAGAATCAATAACTGTATATCCTCTTTTAAAAATACAACTCTTGCAAAGATTAAGGCAGCTTGGGTGGATGAGCTGGGAGAGAACTTGGAAGAAGACATTTGGGACAGCGCTTTACTAAGAGTGAATGACAGCTCTTCATGTGCCAGATTAAGCATAATACAGTTTAAGATCTTACATCGCATCCACTACTCCAAAGCCAGACTTGCTAAAATATACCCCAACACGGATGCAAGCTGCGACAGGTGTCGAAATACTCCTGCCGACTTAACCCATATGTTTTGGTCATGCTCAGCCTTAACATCCTATTGGTTTGCAATCTTTAAAACACTATCAGAGGCTCTTGATATTGATCTACAGCCCAGTGCAGTAATGGCCATATTTGGTACTACTGATAGAAGATACTGTACAATAAGGAAAAGATATAAAAACATTATTGCTTTTACAACACTGCTGGCACGTAGAAGAATTTTATTACATTGGAAATCAAAAAGTCCACCTAGTGTGTCTCTGTGGTTTAATGACCTAATGCAGTTCATACAATTAGAGAAAATAAAATACACTCTCAGGGGGTCCAGGGACAAATTCTTTTCAGTCTGGGATCCAGTGCTGACATATTTGGGTAAACTTAAGACTATTCCTGCTTAGAACCATTTAGCAGCCCTCTAGCATTTACAGCTGTGATATTTATCCTTTTGAGCTATAGTATATAGTACACAATTTGGAAAAAATGGTGAGCCTATGTAAATGTATGTGGTTGTTTTTTTGTTTTGTTTTTTTTGTTTTTTTTGGATGGATGTCCGGTATGTTCGATAAGTTATACAAAATGATGTGAGCATTGATCTAAAGCTCTTTTGTGAATGTTGTATCATGTACAACTCCTGTGATATGAGTGCTCAATAAAAAAAAGGAAAATACATTCAGAAACCTTGAAAATTGAAAAAATAGAGAGGTATGAATAGAGAGGTTTTTGCATCATTATCGACTATAAGATCATTGATTAATATGAAAAGAGCTGTTTTAGTGTTCTTTTTCAAACTAACTGTTGGGGGTTATGTAGTTGTGCAGTTGTTGGTATACAATCTTTTCAGGGATCTCACTTATAACAGGAAGGTTGGAAATTGGTCCATATGTGCTAGTCATGGATGGGGCAAGCTTACTTTTAAATAAGATGCAGGAGATCATCTGATGAGCACTGAAGGATACAATTAAACTGTTTTGTGGTAATATTGTCAAGAGAACTGGTGGAAGATTTAGGTTGATGGACTTTGTCTTCAAGATCACAGAGTTAATAGGTGTAAAATTGCTCATAGTAGCCAGGATGGTATACTGATGTGAGGGAGAATGAGAGGGTAAAGTGTGGTTTCAGCTTTACATGATATTGAAGTATTATTTCAGATGCTATGTACATTTATTTAAAATGTCTATGTACACAGGTCATGCTTAAATGATACAGATTGGACCGTGTAGGGTGGCATTAACTGTTAGGACACACAGAGCAGCGAGCGACCATGTACGGCGCCCGGGGAGTAGATGTTGGGGGAGTAAGGTGCCTTGCTCAGGGGCACTAGACAGTCAGACTCTTGGATTTTTGGGCAGATCAATCCAGGTTTGTCTTTTGTTGTCTTTCTGTGGAATCGAACCAGAGACGAACCAGAGACCTTCTCTGCCCATAGTCCAGGTTTCTGCCACTAGACCACCGCCTCTCCAACTAGACCACCGCCTCTCCAACTAGACCACCGCCTCTCCAACTAGACCACCGCCTCTCCAACTAGACCACCGCCTCTCCGCTGCTGGCATGCATCTACACAGGGGCAGATAAACATTAGAGTCTCTATACCTGTGCAGACTCTGTGCTGCTCTGGGCTGTGATGGAGATGTAAGGCTTGGAGGCTGTGGAGCAGGTGGAGGTTCGGGGTGGCACTGGTGGAGGGGTTTTCTTATATGTTGTAATGCAAGATGAAACTGCAAAAGAAGCAGAAAAAGTAGGGGGAAAAGACATGTTAGATTTCTAATTAGAACCACTTAAACAAACAAACAAGCTTCCCATGTTCACAGTTCCACAACATTAAATTAGAAAGGGTTACATTAAAGTTTAAGCATTTATTCCACATACAATTAATTGGAAGTGAGTCAGCTTCATATAGAACATAATAAAATATATGACAAACTGCAGTGGGCAGTCTGAGTGATCTGTAAAAGCAGGCTGTTATGTATGCTGGTATGGCAGTGAAGGTGCAGAGTTCAGATCAATGTCTCTGTACGCGTATAACGTAAGCAGTCCAACATCACTTTGAAGCAGGATTGGTCAGCTGGCCAAACCAGACAGAAGCAAACAATTCCAATGAAATCGGACACAAGCTAGCTTGCTATACTTGTCATTTGGACAAAATGGCTTTGAGGGAGAAGACTGACAAGATAATTTTTTTTACTGGTTTTTATGTTAGAAATTGCAATTGTTATTTTGTTAGTGTTTTCTCTCACCGTCCGCTTGTCTCCTCTGCTTTATGCACACATAGTAGTAGTGGTTGTTTGTATGTATATTTAGATTTTTGGAAAAGTACTCAAATCAAAATATTAATAAATCAAAAAAACGTTTGGCTCCATAATTCTAAGATAACAAACTATTTCACATGACTAAGACGAGACAAAGACGTAACGAAAACGGATGTTAGAAAATAAAACTATGACTAAATCTATTTTAACTTTCGTTGACGAGACGAAAATGTTGGTGGTTGACTAAGTCACAATAATTTTTTTAAACATCGTATTAGGCCGTCATGAAGTATCAGGAGCGGGTGAGTGAGTGTGTGTCTGTGTGTGTGTGTGAGTGTGTGTGCCCCAGATAGCGCACCGGTCTCGAGGCTCTGCCCCCCGCACCGCTCTCTTGCTCAGAGACACAGTGAGATCAGAGCTCGTTCACGTGGAGCAGCCTCTCAGTGACTGACCGGCAGCTTCCTAACTATAGAAACAGTGAAAACACAGGGTTTCTCTGGTCTCAGCTGCTCAGAGATCAGCGCCTCAGCTTCTCGATCAGAGTAGAAGCTGCAATTGGTTTCTACCGAGCTTCAGTATCTGTGTTCGCCTCCAGTCTGACCTGCTCTCACTTTTTGTTTTCACATTTAAAACTAAATATATATTTTTAAGCTATTAGGCTGCAGCTGATGTTTTTATTTATTTAAAAAGAGGGTACTTCTTATTTCATATATTTCCCACAAATACAGGGAGGACTCAAATAGCCCTGCATAGTTCTGTGTGTAATTTATTTCAAAGTAGGCCTACACTTGCCTGTGTATTTCTTCTCTTCATAAGCGTTTGGAGTTTTCCTTTTTTGTAACAGGTAAAAACAGCAATAAAATGTCAAGAGTTTTCTTTATTGTCATTCTATAATTTCATAAATGCAACAAACTGTAGTTTAGTATAGGATAACTATATATTAAACTTTATTAGATTTGTTATCAAATATGTTTTGCGGCTCCAGACAAATTTTATTTGGGGGACGATGGGGGGAAATTACTCTTTTGAAAGTAAAATTTGACGACCTCTGCTATAGACCTACGCTAGGAGCATTGGGCTAGGAGGGATATCTAATGGACAACCTAAGTACTGCAAGCTAGACTATTATGGAGTTGTAGACACAACACAGGGGGTCCCTGGGCCTGAGGAGGGAAGAAAAAGAGTTTAATGTGGCTATTAAATGTGACTAAAACTAGACTAAAATGTTCTGAGTTTTCGTCGACGAAAACTAGACTAAAACTAAGAAGGATAAAAATGACAAAATGTGGCTAAAACTAATATGCATTTTCGTCAAAAGACTAAGACTAAATCAAAAATAGCTGCCAATATTAACACTGTGTGCAATACAAGTCACTGGTCTTCTACTGGGGACACTGAGAATACAGTTTCTGTGGCAAATGCCCATGTAAGGCTCATTCGTAAACAAAAGCATTGTGGCACTTACACTAATGTGCTCATTTTTCACTCAATGCAAATCAATTACATCAACATTACCTCATGATAAAGACACTGGACGGTAAAGCTGTTTCAAAAGTGCTAGTTTAAATGTGAATGATACTTTAATTATAACTCTGTGCCAGCAACAGCCAGTGTTCCTACAAATTTGGCAGAAACATTGGCATGAGAGAATTTATTTTTCAATTTAAATCAAAGTCGAATAGATTTTGATGTCTGGAAGTTAAAGGTCAAGGTCGTGGTGACCTCAATTTCCTTTGGATGAGAACTATAAGCACTGCCTGTAGGGAATTTCATGACATCAGGCACAATTCACTTGGATCATGGATGACCTGATTAGAATTTAGTGGCCAAAGGGCAAAGTCAATGTGGCCTCACAAAACATACTTTTGGCCTCTTTAATATAATATCTTATGAATTTCTTCATCATTTAATTAGTTACCAAATGGACCAAAAGATTAGCTGTCTAGATTTCAGTGGTCAAAGGTCACGTTGACCTTATATGAAAAAAATGTATGTTGACAGAAACTGGTTGGTGGACGCATACAACTGCAGTGTGGTATTTCTTTTGTTAACATTTTATAATTTATGCATTCAATTAATACTTCAAAACTACTTGGGGAATATGAGGATAATCCTGAGTGAGGTAGGTTTTTACCCTGTAAATTCAAATATGTGGCGAGGAAAGTATTTTTCCTCCTCCATGTCTCTGCTGTACGCATCTTCCACAGTGCTGAGCCTGCAGACTAACATCAGCAGAATATTCATGTTGCTTATGGACAGGGTCAGAGCAGCCCATCGCTTGGCTTCTGATTTATCAGCAGAAAGCTAAAGGCTCTGTGGGGGCACTTTTGAAAGGGCACTCGTTAGCCTCTTTGCTCTTGGAAGTCAGCTTGTCTGACTGACGTTATATACTGAGAAACTGCATGGCTGCTTGATGGTCTGTTAAAGAATATGCTTTGATTTTAAAGGTGATCTTTACCATTTTTCCAAGAGCCTCGAGTGAGTCTGATGTCACTGATGCATTTGTTTAGCTCTTAAAGCCTTAGTCACAATGACATACACATTCATACACATGTCTTCATATAGTGTTTCTCTATCAAATATCCTATCGACCACACAGCTGGCAGTGTGTGAATGGGATTGTACTTCAGGTTCCCGCTAAAAGGCATATAGATAGGAGGAGCAGGGATATTCTACCACCACTGCCACCCCAAGTAAGAAAATATTGGATCATAAATAAGAAGTCAGTTAGCCTACATAATGTGTGGAATACAAAGGATAATATTCCTGGTTCTGCTTCATCAATTTTGATCTTTAAAACAACAATAAAAAAACTACTCATTATGAGTCTGACATTAGGACTCATGCAATAACTTTTTCTTATCTCTGTCTTAAACTTATATCTCTATATGAAATACATTACATTACATATCATTGAGCTGACGGTTTTATCAAAAGCGACATACAATAAGTGCATTCAACAAACCCAGAACAGCAAGACTCATGTTAGTACAATTAACCAAAAAAGTAAAACTACAAGTGCTACATGTTAGTGCAATATATAAGTGCAATTAACATATTATAATTTTTGTACATATAAACACCAGAGTTGACGATGGTTATTATACATCATCTTCTGAACCAAAGTGTAGAGATGTGTGTCTTTAGTCTGCGGTGGAGGATGTGTAGACTTTCTGCTGTCCTGATGTCAATGGGCAGCTCGTTCCACCATTTGGGAGCCAGGACTGCAAACAGTCGTGATTTTGTTGAGGTGTCCCTCACAGTGAGGGAGCAGTAAGCCGATTGGCTAATGCAGAACGGGATGTGAGGTCAGCATCAGGGCGGAAATCAGTGTCCTTAAGCCCTGACATTCAAATTCAACTAAATGCTTTGTCATTTACACCATGTTTTTAACCTTAATGTCACCTGTTATCCTCAGCCCGGAGAAGGGTTCAAAACAGAATCTACACACAACCAAGAGCACTCTTATGCAGACTTGATAACGGAAAGGCTTGTTTAAAATAAAATGTTATTTTGTATTTTTTTACTTTTAATTCAACAGTTGTATGATAAGATTTGAATTACAATGATATTTTAATAAATTTTGTCTTAAAATTATTTGGTTTATACGGCAAAAGATAACACTTTTTAAACACATGAACATGTTGAAGGGTCACAAAAATAGATACCCATCTTGAGGTTGTGCACATTGGTGTTTACATATTAAAAGTGTCACATGTTCCATAGTTGTACATCTTTAAGGTACATGTGACATCTTAGTGTAGCTGGTAGATTCTGAAAACAGTCTATTTCTGTCCTGAGACGAGACATGTTTTCAAGCAGGGCCTGAAACCCGAATTTAACACTTTGTCTGAACCTGGCCCTGCATGTCCAGTCCAGTTCTTTTCAGTTTTGCTGATTTCCGTTGTGCACATAGTACTGCAGTCCCATCCCCTCTAATTGGCATTGTCTGGGCATATGCTAAATAGGAAAAAATGACACGCATTTACAACTAACAAAGACATGGCATTCATCAATATAAGAACACAGATGCAGGTTGAGAAGGCGCCATGAATCTGATGCAGAGTTTTCTTAGAAACAAATTTAATAAATTCTTAAGAAGATACTGGTATATAAGGCCCAGTCTCGTAGGCTTCCCAATCACTCACAAATTCATCATTCTGAATGATTATGACGATTATGATGCTGATCATAATTGTGGTGCCCCCTACGGCGTGACGCGTGACCTGGGTATGAAGAAAATCTGTTAAGACCAGTTGCATTGAGCTCAACCCAGCTGAGTCTGACTTTACTCTGTGTACCTATTTTTTTTGTTAAAATAACTCAAATATGTTTTTAATTACTGCTTACTAAGGAATTGATTTAAAATCAATAAACAACACTTTTTAATTTGATTACTCTGTGAAATTAATTTGTTCCATTTACTTTTTGGACATTATTGAAAAGGAATTGTGGAAAGATGTGTTTTGTTCTTGTTCTAAATAATTATTACAATAAGGTTTAAAGTTAACAACCCTTTGAAATTGCTCCAATTAGATATTTCTCTATAGCTGTTATATAGGAGCTTTAAAAAAATTCAGTCATTCAAATACAAAATTGTTTTGCAATAAGATTTATTATTTTGGACGACAGTTATGTACTGAACACTGACTCATCTTCATCTTAAATTTTATCAACTCAAATTTTCAAAATCATTTTCTTGAGATTTTTTACTTTAGTACTGGTATTCCATCAAGCCAACAGCTTCTGAAAGACTTGCCTATCAAGGCTTTCCTCAGACCCTTTGGTGTCCTGCAAAGCAAATGAAAAGATAAGTTAGCATGTTTGAGATAACAATTATACAAACACACACAATAACAGATACACACCCAGTTACTCAAATGGTCTAAATATAGATTGCATCAATAAACACAAATTGTACAATATTCCATGCTTAAATTAATTTGATCAATCAATTTAAATGACATGTTAGCCAGTATGACCATCTGGCCCAATTGAAAAACATTTAATTACTCCAGGCTAGTCCAGGAAAGTATCACGCTGAGTTGTTGGGACAAAGCACTTTGAGTGGTTATCAAAACTAGAAAAGCCAATAAGTTTACTGTGTAAAACAGATTCTAGCTTGCTTTGTAGGAAAACTAGGGATAAGTACAACTTGGAGCTTATTTTCGCAGTTTTGTCCATCATTCCTAATAGTTATCACAACATGTTCTATGATAATTAATAAGATCTGAAAACCCTGTAAAATAAATAAACCAAGGTTGGTCAAGACACTCATTTGAAGGAGAAAAATAAGGCAAACAGTATAATTATGTTATTTATTTAAAATGAATATTATTCATAAATGTATTTGCTTTGAAATACATTTAGCATAGTAATAAAGTAATAGAGGTGTAGTTAATATGGCTATCCCAAGTTGTTATAGACTAGAAATGTCCCTTCAATGGTAGTTATTACTAGTTTTGTTTTTAATTGACCTTCAGTTTGTCTCGCCATCTAGATAGGCAGCAGTGCAGTCAATTACACTGTGTCTAGTGTTGATTTAATTTCTTTAAGAATTGCTTGAATCAAAATCCTGTCTATTTCTCTGCGTACTACTGAAATGAATATAATCTTAATGAGCGGCTGTAAACAATTATTACTAAATTATTATTAGTTGTACAAGTCTTCATGAAAGCTGAATTGTATCTAGGAAATGGAACACATTTGTGGTCATGTGATCATTATGTTTTCAAGCCCCTCCCATTCCACCCTTGTCATGAAGGAGAAGTTGGTGCTGGTGCTGTCGTAGGGTTTTTTTCACAAAACAAATTGATTCAGGTAGAAAAACTTATATCATACATGTTGATGAACTTCCAACATATAAAACCATGTGATTGATGCTAACTGAAGATTAGCTCGAATTGCTAAGAGATGTTGTTTTTTCTAAAATGTTGGCTGTGGGGTAAAGTGAGACAAATGCTGTGGGGTAAAGTAAGACATGTAGCACAAGCTAAGTTTAGTCTTAAACATAATTTAGTGTAATATTAAATTAAATAATGCCATAAACATTGTAAAAAAGCCATCATGCTAAGAAACTACACCAGTAAGACAACCTGGGGCCAAACACCCCTCCCAGAGATGGAGAGTGTAGCCGCTGAGGTCATGCAAGGAAAGAAGTCCTTAAGAAAATCCAGAAGGGATAGAAATATTGAAAAGACAACCCTCAAAGGATTCATAAAGAAAAAAGAGAAAGGGGAAGTAAAATCAGCAGCCTGGGGTGCAGTAGCTGAGGCAAAGAGAATATTCACAGATGAGAAGGAGGAGGAGCTTGCCAAACACTTGAAACAGCTGACCAGTTCCATGGCCTTGCTCCAGTAAAGTGCTGTGAACTGGCATTTGAAAAGGCAGAGAAAAACAATATCCCTGCCCCTGCCAATTGGACAGAGAAACAATGTGCAAGTAAGCTAGGGTGTGCAAGAGATCACATAAATCATAATAATCATAAATGTGCTTAATTGACCTATTACAACATGTGTTGTTATGGTAGTTTTAAAGTGGTAAAGGTAAGTGGATCACTTTACCCCCTTGATTTCTCTGGTCTTTCTCACTTTACCCCTAAGCTGGGTTAAAGTGAGACACAATACCACTTTTTTAAAAACAATCATATTTTCACTGCCCTTTGACCTGAAGACATTCTGATCGTTTCCACTGCTAGGAAGCATCCTGAATTTATGGTAAATGTGTACATTTTACTGATATAACTTTAGCTCGCCTAGAGGGGAGCAAATGTAAAAAAATTCTCACATTACCCCGCTCTCCCCTACCCGAGGGTACAAACCCAGAACAACAAGAATCAAGAAAGTACAATTTCTTCCAAAATAGAGCAAAACTACAAAGTGCTATAAGTAAGTGCCATTTAAGTGCTACTAAATTGTTAGTTTAAAATTTTTAAATGGATGGTGGGCCGCAGATGGCCCGCGGGCCGTAGTTTGGACACCCCTGGTCTAAATGAAAGTCTGTGCCACATTTTATGGCAACGTTCCAGAGATATCATCCACAAAATGCAAAAAGTGTGATTTGTGAAATCACTGTGACCTTGACCTTGGACCAAAATCCAACCAGATCAGGTCCAAATGAATATTTGTACAAAAAGTTAAGAAATTCTTGTTCACCAGAATGGCAAGGACAGACAGACGGACCGGCCGAAAACATAATGCCTCCGGCATGAACGCATAAAAAGCCTATATGAAAGGCTATTAGAGCATAGTATGTGAAGACAAAACTGTTATATCTTCTTGTGATTACGTGTAAAGTTGATAGGCCTTCACACAGCAACTCATGGCAGAAAAAGAGAGAGAGTATGGTAAAGAGGCAGTGATGGACAAAGTACACAACTTTATTACTTGATTGAAAGTATAGATACTCCTGTTAAAATATGCATCCAACACAAATGAAAGTTGCTCAGTCAAATTGTTACTAAAGTTAGTACTTGACTATGTTTATTAAGAAAACATTGTTTAAACTGTTTCTTTGTATGTAAATGATATTCTTGTCACTTTGTTATCACTAGGATTCTCAAATGTATATTGTTTTATAGAATTGTATTCAAGCTCTTTTACTTTGTTTTAATTGAATTTGAATTATTGCTCTAATTGCACTGTGGCGCTGACCTGTTCTTTGTTGTTCAACACTTTACATTGTACTGTTGACCCTGTGTTGAAACTATTAAGACCAGCTCTTTATAAGGTTAAATATTTGAATAACCACATCCCTCCTCATATGACTGTTAAGGTCTGGCTATTTCTAAATGCTTTTTCACTAATTCATATTGCATATGTAGATACATGTCATATATTAATTCTCACTCCTGCTACAACTTTCAGTCTGCTCTCACTGAACCTCATACTGTCGACACCTTATTGGCTTAAGATGTCAAAGATGGATCATAATAGGCCCATTCAATAGTCATCCTTTTCCCTAGGTGTGGCCAAACGAAAAATAGTCTAATACCAGACTTGTCTTCCCCACAGGGCTCACACATCCCCAGCATTAACAGTCTCATTGCCAGTCCTGATTTCCGCACCTTTCCAGTGTTCCCGTGAACGATGCATTATATTTTTACATCTGTATAACTTTCAGCTGCAGAAGCAGATCCAAAATATTTGATTCACTTTCATAAAACCTCTGCTGCCTTCTCACCAAGTATTACAGACTCCCATACATACTCCATCTTCTCTACGATTTCCTCGTTGTCACCCCACCATACTCACCTCCTCACTTTGGGCTCTCCACTATTACAAAAACTTACAAAAAACCTCAGGTCCTAGCAGCTCCATAGAGGTTTATTGCATCACCCTGGACTCAGAATTCTTGCAGACATCTCTTCCTTCTAAAAAAACACAACATAACACGCTGCTTCCGTCAAACTATCTGCTGGTGGACATATGTATGGCCATCTCAATTACGCAATCCGCATAATTCCACAAGGGAAATCATTCCTCTCCAACCTGTTGACCAAGGCTGCAGCCATCCCCTCTCTCCATGTTCATAATTTAACTTAGGTTCAGGAGCAGGAAAACGCCTCAGCCCCTTCTCTAATTACCCATCAACCATTCATATACCTGGTCAACCCATCTTTCTCAGTTTGTCTCAGATCTCTCCATCCACCCTCCATTCCCCTAATTCATTTACCTTCCTACTCCATACACATCCCTACCTAAATCCCTCATCCCTCAATACTCTTGCCTCATCCCTTCTGTATCCTCCCTTCTTTCATCCATCAAACTCCCTACTTCATCCTCATCCCTACCTACATCCCTTCATCCTCCCTTCCCTCATCCCTTATCCCTTTCAGCTCAATCAGGTGCATATTTCTTTCAATTCTCTCCCTAGGTTCCGTTTTTGGGGTCAAACATCAGCTTGGGTGGAGATGAGCCTGAGATGGAACCCCCAGACCGAGTCTCTATCTGCACAGAGACATTCTTTCTCCATCTCCATCCTCGCACTTCACCTCCATTCATCAATCTGCAATTTCCAATACAGCCTCAATTTCCATTCAAAGATTTAATGAGACATCGTTGCGGTGTGGTCCATGCAAGAGTTGAATTCCTTTGAATGTTGTTGAAACCAGCATCATGCAGTCCCCTTATGGGTCAGATTCCTTCGTGGGAAAAAAGTGAAAAGAGGGCAAAAACTAAGTGATGTATAGGCATAGGGCGAGACCCATGAGAGACTGGAGAGAACTGAACTGAGCTGTTGAGAGGGCAGCATAAACTGTCAGACACTTCAAGTTGAGTTGTCCAAAAAAACTGGCCAGACCACAGGCTGTATCCTGGGTTCCACCTTCAAGGAATATGTAACTGGGAGTTCACCAACCTCATTGTTGAATAGGTATTTGTATTATTTGAGAACTGTTTGCTGAAGTCTGTGTCTGATGTGTGACTAATTTAGACAATTCCGATTTTCACACAAGAAGGACATCCTTGCAGTTTCAGCACCTCCTTGTCTACCATGAAGAAGAGTAGTTGGTGGTACTTTTTCTTTTTAAAGCAAGACAGTGTAACTGTGCCATTTTTTCAATCCTGGTGCCATAATAAGCAACAAGGTTTGTGGCTTTCTTTGGCATCAGAATTTTCTCACAATTAGTCACTTGTTCTGTCTGTTATGCCATCACTTTGCACTTTGCATTATTCTCCTCCTCTTCATTCTGCTCTTTAGTTTGAGAATCAACACAGTCAACACAATTTTAATTTCAACACCGTCCACATAAAAGGTTTCGTCTTCACATGTTTTGGGCTGTCACATGGCCATTTCATGTCTGCATATCCTTCTGTGTAATAACTTGGGCTTTTTGAAAATATGGCATTGTTGTCTGTAAGCTGGACACTGTTTCCACAGTTATTGCAGTGTGTGATGGTCTGAGAGAAGGATTGGGATTTTTACTGCTGCTTTATCCTTGAAACTGGCTTTACTGCATTTACTGGTGGCTTGTGTGGTAATCTTCTTTCTACTTTCTTCCGTCATCTCTTGAATGCAGCTGATTGAAATGGTTAACTCCCTATTTATGAGATTTTCTTGAAGAGTTCCTGGTAATGACACACACTATATGATCACAGATTAGCTTTAACTTTTAGCTCTGATTCTCAAATTACTGATAAATTACTCAATATCAATCAATCAATCAAATTGTATTTGTATAGCCCATACTCTCCCCTTGTTTCGGATTTTTGGAATGAAACTCATGTCTTTCTATTGTTTTGTTGTTTTGTGAATTTCAGACTTCACTAAACTTCCTCTTCAGGAAGTCAGGATCAAATGACACTCTCGCTTGCTGTCCAGCAAGGTTGAGGATATTAAAATGTATTTCCAGGCTTACCGGAGAAAGCTGCAGTGATACAAATATTGTACCTCAACTCAAAAAATATGCCAATTGTCTGCAACATTTCGATCAATACAACAGGGTGGGGTCTGCGAAATCAATCTGCCATTACTTTCAGCTAGCATATCCCCAGCTAGCCGCTACTACAGTCCAGAACCAAAACAGCATTACATTGACCGATGTCCCCAAGTGAGGAATTCATACTGAAAGCATGGAGAATTCTGTCCATGTGTATGTGACTGAGCTGACTGAACAACAAAATTGCTGATTGGCTGGCCATAAATATAACTACAAGTACGGTGGCACGTAGAGGACAAACAGAACAACATTTGGCCATTTGATCTATAATCTGTCTTAGGTATTGAACCAATTTTTCATCATGAGATATTTGCCCAAAAACTAGGGGGCTGGCCAGAAAAACTCAGCAGAAAGTCCAGAGGCTCTCACTCATAAAACTCCGCAGTTGAATGTAAAGAAGATCTCCGGAGATCAGCGTGTGCTTGAAAGCAAGTGTAGTAATGCTTTATCATGATACCTTACGCTTAATACAAGATGGTAGGCTGCTGAGTAGCTGAAGCCTTTGAGCTGTCACATCACAGGTCTAATTGCTCCGGCACAAAGGTGAGATTAGTTGAGGAGAAAACCCCACATTTTGTAACTAATTGTGAAAACATTCATATTATATAGGAGAACAAACATTACCCGACACACTTTTTGCAATTCTAACAAACTTAATTGTTGGTGTCCACATATTCAGTTTAATTATTGAAAATCAATGTTCGGTTCTACATTTCAGCCACATTCACCACATTTGGAGAGTGTATTTAGTGCATTTATTAGTGCATATCTGTGTACCTTTTTGACTGTGAAGACCTGATCCTCCTCAAAGTGTGAACTGCCAGTTCACGTCAACTATTGCTTCAGTCTGTCAGCCCCTGGAAGATTGATGGCTATTAAAAAACATACAAAAGCACATGAGCACAGACAAATAGTAAAAGTATGCACGAATTAGCAGGCAAAAGGCAGTCTATCTGGTACAGAGTAATCCAATATTCACAGACCAGTGAGAATCACTCATCTGGATCTAATGTAGGAAACTTTTGGCAGATGCTAATTCTACCAAGTCAACCTAATCTGCATAAAGCTACATAATACTTTTGTCAACTGTGGAAATTTAGACTGTAGGCATTCAGAACTACTAAAAGTCAATGCAGAACAGTTTCTGCTGTTTCACCACGTTAAAGTTACCTAAACATTATAACAGTAATGCAGTGCATAAACGTTGTCATATTACAATTTGGAAAAAGTTTCTCTTTTTTATAGGTTATTAGTCTGGGAAGTACATGTACTGTTAGCAAAGATAAAGGCTATCAGCTTATTCTTGTGCTACCTTGCTAGCTTGGCTAGTAACACACACCCACAATTTACATTGATATTAGAATGGTAATAGTCTCCCCTTATTTGTTCAAAAAAAGTTGACACACGCCAACTTTTGCAGTCTGTAGGACACATGTGAACATGAAAACTGTAAAACGTTAAGAAAACAAGTTTTTACTTACCAAAAAAAAGGCTCCCTCTTGTGTATATTATAAAAAAATAAGAGTAAATGTAGGATAACTGAGGGAAAAAAAATGTGTTAGAGGAGTCATTCGACTTCAGTAAATGACTCCTCAGTCCGCCCCATCTGAACTGTCAACCATACAGGCATGCCCCCAAACCTAAACATCCTTTAGTCCTCATATCCACTTGATGATACAATTATTTTCAGCAGGACCACCAGAACATTGGTAAAAAAGTGAATTTAACTATTGAAACCATCACCATCACCTGTAGAGAAAAAATATATTGTGCTGCTGCTCAGGAGTTTCAGCGAATCGTCCAACAATCAGCAGGTTGGTGCTTCGATCCCAGTCTCCCCTTCTACACACCAAAGTGTCGGGTAAGATTCTGATCTCCCAATAGACCCTGACGGTTGTATCAGCAGTGCATGCATGATGTATGATAGAGAAAATGCTGCACCTAGATGCAGTGTATGAATGTGCGTGTGTGAATGGATGAATGGCGAATTTGCACTGACAAGCATTTTTTGTTGTTATTGACTAGAAAATCGCTATATATTATTATATTTATTGACTTTGAAGTTCATGAGAGAAGTTGACGTTTTCTGAATGGCAATCTATGGAGCCAGAGATTTTTAGAGCCATCCCTTGGCATCCTCTGTTATTGCACTTTGCATCCATGCCTATTTTAATATTCAGTCTATGCATACCCCCATCAAAAACCAAGGTAACGCGAGAGCAGAGAGCATGATTTCCTTCACATGGTGGAAGCGGTCGACCCAGCACAACACTGTAAGCTACGAGGGCAAAAAAATCAGACTAGGCTTTATTGTGAGGGAGGCCTTAAAGAGACGCTGAAACCAAGTTTTTCAGACAGAGGTTGAGAAGAGGTATGGAAAGTATGAGGAAAATGATGTGTTTTCTGAACAGTAGAGCTGGTAAACCTTCCTAAGTAATAATACATATCTAACTGGTGAACCTGAATATGAGCACATCATTTAACACCAGGTTGATATTGAGAGTCTGTGCCATTTTAAGCCCAACTTTAATGAGTTTCTCAAAGAAGTGTGGCAACCCCCCCTAAAACCTTACAAAAATGCTCTGAAAATACAACAAAGACAATAAAAGATAGGACTGCTACAAAATGTATTCTCAATTTTTGTATCTGTTGGGACTATCTTTCTAGGGGGATAATGTTCTGTTGTGTGCTTTCCTGCCTTGGAGTCCTGTTAAATACAATTACACCACACTGTAGATCAGTCAATACATAAAAAAGGCCAGTTAAGGTTATTAAAGTCCTCGGGTGACAGCTATACAACAGGCCTGAGATGATGCACTTCAATACACAAAGGAGCAACATTTACCAGCTCAATCTCTAGTCATGTGGTAGAAGAGCTCACCATATACTGTCCTATGTGACTGGGGTGCAATGGTAAGATTGTGTATGAGTGAATACACTGTACATACACATTCTTGCTTATTTGTGTGTGTATATCCATATATCATCTTGGTTAACTAAGAATTCCTAGAGGAGCAGTAAATGTAGGTCATCTCCAGTTGAGCATTAGGGCAATCCTAATACCAGACAGCTGACACAAAGCTCCTGCGGGTTTCATTCGAATACCATGTATAAAGATAGCATTTTTTGCTTTGAATAGATTATCTTTGTGTGATATCTGGTTCGTTGTTACAGCGTACATCATATTGCACAATACATGATATGGGTGCAACTGTAGCCCCAAGCATTTTGTAATTCTTTCTCCTGTTATGTGTGAAACTACACCATGTTGGCAACTCAAGCAAGGAAAAGTATTTTTTTTGCGAGAAAGGGTTGTCTGCAGTAAACACTTTTTATTATACAAGATTAAAAGAATAACAATAACAAAATGACCACTGTTAAACCAGTGGCCTGCCTCGTTTTCAAGAGGAACCATGATTGACAATTTCTTTCATACACAGAATGCTCCAACCTTCTCTTTTGCAGCATCCCACCACTGATTACAGGGTCAAACCCAAACTGTCACTTTTCATTTTGTGAAAAACAGTCTATTCTCATGAGACTCCACAGAATGAAGTCACTTGAAAATGCAAGGCAGAAAATCATCAGCTCTGAGACATAGAGAGAGAGAGAGAGAGAGAGAGAGAGAGAGAGAGAGAGATAGATCTCTCACCCATTATATTATCACAGATCTAACAATCTCTGATATTAGATCTTTGATTAATCTTCCCAGATTAAAGGTCTTGTTACTTAATTTGATTAGCCAATAATGTACCAATGCTGCAATTATCATACAAGCAAATGTAAGACGTGATAATTTAATGTGACAGGGAAAATAGATATGGAAAAAAATGTATATATTTGATGAAGATGTTCATAGCATCAAAAACCTACTACTATCAACTAACTTACTGGAAAAATGTACATTTGAACATCGAACCATCTTTTAGAATTTTTTTTAAATATACTTATACTTTTAAGTTTTGTGAATGTCCCATCCACTTACATAGTGGGATATGTGATCTATATAGCAGTCAGCCACCAGATATCGCTCGAGACACTATGGCTTCTCTCTTGGAGAACAGTCATGTTGGCCATTGTCTGTGAAGCAATTTATTACTCGTTACGTTATATTGCCAAGTGATTCTAGTGGCTAAAATAATTAATAGAAAGTCCCTGACTTCATTAATATGAGGTCAGTCTGGATTTGCACAGTGATCTTTTCAGTGGTCCCATTTGTTTATTGGTCATATTTCAGTAAAAAGTAGAAATTGTTCACATTAATTTGATAAGATTCAGGACTACTGGTTTGTGAAATAGCAAAACTGTGGATATAAATACGGTCATTATCAGCATAATACTGTAGATTCAAGGGTAACCCACAACGTGGTCACATACACACCCTTCAATTGGTTCAAATCAAACCTGTTTGGCCGCACTTCTTTCAAATCCGAGCCATTTCCAGTCTCTATTGGTGTACCCAAGGGTTCTGTCCTGAGGCCCCTTCTGTTTATCATCTACTTACTTCCTCCTCCACCAGAAGTGGCTAGGCCAGATGACATTAGCAATTCTGACTGTGCCTCAGACATTTAGGCTTTAAAACTCAGTGTAAATGACATCGTTTAGAGATTAATATGAATGTCGGGGCTTGTGGACACTTGGATGACACCACAGGAGTAGTATGTAGGCACGTTATGTTTTAGTTTTTAGTTTTTTACGTCTTCAGTTGTATTGGAATTGAATGCTACCTGTTTGCTGAGCTGTTTCCCCCTGAAACTCCGGCGTTGTTTTGTGGACTCAAATACTTCACCCACACCTCACCCCGGCATAGGGGGGAATAGATAATGAGTGAATTGTAATTTTTGGGTTAAGTATTCCTTTGAGTTCATCCATAACCTCGCTCTACCTTACATTTCTTAACTCCTGCACATTGACACATCCTCCTGCACCCTCAGTTCTTCTTCTTCCATCCGCCTCACTGTTCCACCTGCTAGTTTGACAATCATGGGATCTAGAGCCTTCAGCCACTCTGCTCCCGCCTCTGGAACTCTCTACCACCAGACATTCATAACATTGACTCTCTCTCCATTTTTAAATCTCATCTCAAAACTCATCTTTTTAAACTGGCATATTCAGTTTGATCTTCTTCCATTTGGCAAAACTAAAAGGGCCTATAAATATAAGTATTACACGCGTTATTATTATCCTTGTGCATTTTTGCTTAAGTAAACACAGGTGGCATTCATCATCTTTATGCAGGTCATTGACACACTTTTCTGAAGCTAGAAGTGTTTGCTGAATCTGACATTTTGTGCTTTTATGAACTAAAATAACAGACATGTGAGAGAAATTTAGGATAAGAATAACAAAATGTTCCCGATAAGACCTACTGAAATGAAACATCCATTGCTGCCATGTAGTGCCCTACCTGTACTGCTCTGGATGGTCCTGACAGTAGTGGCAGAGGTGCGTGGTGGGGAGGATGGCAGCAGGAGCAGTGGTTTCCCCTCTTCTCCTTCTTCATCCCCCGAACAGCCCTGGTCAATTGCCCTAACATAGCTGGGACTTCTCATCCGGAAGCATCCTGGCATTGGCAGAGTGTCCATGGTTTCAAGGCTGTCAATGGCAGCCTCCATGGCCTGGGACTGCATTTCACTGTAGACCTGCTCACACAACTGCTCAATTTGCCCATTCACCTCCACTTCACTCAGCTGGTGGAAGAGCAGGAAAAGAAAGGAGAGTATTCATTCAAAACATTATAAAGCTTTTACGTTAGTCACAGATTGCCTAACTGCCGCCTCTCATCTGTGAGGTGGGAGTGATATTTGAATTTTATGTCATTCATGTTTCAGAAGACCTGTTCGGCAGGGGCAGAGCTGCAGCCCCGAATGTTTTTCATAAGCCCCAAATAATTTTTTTGCGGTACAAAACAATTCTAATAATAGTGTAATCTAGAATATTATCATTAGTTTACCCAGCTACAGATGTTCCTTAAAGCATTGCCTTAAAGAGATAAATTACCAGAACATTTAAATCTACTCATTATCCTAGCTGCTAAATTTTGCTAATTAGGATGAATCGTGCATTTTAGTTAATTTCAGGAATTCATGTATTACACTTTGCCATGTTGTCTTAGACACGGTAGCCATGCATGTTAGGTCACGTCAAAACAAATGGGCAAGCTGTTGCGTAGTTCATGACATATTCATGTAGGCAGGTCCTGGCAGATACATACAACGTCTTGCAGTTTAAGAACCGATAAGCAGAACAGAAATAAAAAAAAATGACGAGCCCCCGTTACTTGGCATTTTAGTTTCTGTTCTAATTTGGAACCAAGTTTTGGTTCCCAACCCCAGTGGTGTGAGAGATGTAAGCGAGAGGGAAGAGCTTAAAGGTAGAGACTGGCTTGATGAAGAATAACCTCGTAAAAGCGAGAGCTTTTGAATGATGTCACTGTGAATATGTTTGACTACAAAATGATGAATCTCTGGATGTAATTGACACAGCTCAGCTTGTTGTATTTGTATGGCTTTCCAGGATTTTACCACAAAGAAGGACCTCCCCACTCTTTTGCACTTTACTGTAAACTGGTGCCTTTTACTATTGACGGGACCCCGGCAATGTGCATTCTGGTTTTATAGCACTGTGCCGTAATTACCCCGATTATCACTGTGTGATTCATCAGCAGGCCTTGGTTGGGAAGGTAGTGAACTTTTTTCATTGAATGACAATGGTGGTCAAACTAATAAACCTGATTGGAGGAAAAGCGCTTCAGCGCCGCTTGTTCAAGGCATTATTGGATCGAGGAGCACTGGGAACTGTCAGATGATGCATGGCTATTGGACCTGGGGTTTCTGACTGACATAACACCAAAGCGCAGTGAATACATTCAAGGCCAAGCTCAGAGTTTGGACCCCACATTTAAAGGATGGAAGGATGACACTCTTTCCCAACCTGGAGTTAATGTCACAGGCCATAGAAGACGAGGATGCTTTTCACGCAGAGCAGTACTGTGCTCACCTTGACAAAGTGTTAACAGAGTTCAATCAGCGTTTTGGTGAATAAGATATCATGGAAGATAGTGCTGCATTTATCTCAAATGCATTTCTGCCCATTGAGTTGAAGTATTTGCTTTGCAAAAAGCGTCTGCCAAATGACATAAAACGTGGAATTGACATGGAGATGGTTGATTTGCAAAATGACATAGACCTGAAAGCCAGATCAAGGGACAGTGACTTTTGGGAACTTGTCAGTAGAGAGAACCTTTCCTCCCTGCATGTGCACTAATAGTGAAGGCTTACTTTGGATCCACTAACCTCTGTAGAAGGACGTTTTCACAAATGAAAATAATCAAATCAAAGTACAAGAGCCAGCTTACTAAAAGACAGTTCACAGACTGCCTCAGACTGTCGGTCAGTAGCTGCGAGCAAAACTACAAAGCAATCACAGACAATATTCAGTCAAAGCTATCACATTGGGAGAGGAAAAAGACTGCAACAGTTTTGCCTTCTAAAGGCCTTGTTGCATTGTAAAACTTGATGCTGCATAAGATTGGACATAGAAATCCACTTAGCTTCATAGCACTGGGAATTTTGTTATTGTTTTGTGTAGTTTTGTTGTGCACATTACAGTTCTAATTTCTAAAATGCTAATTTGAAACGTAGTAACTTGCATGAAGCTTCAGAGGATAAACATTTAGAGTTAACAATGGAACCTAAGCATTGGCGGTTCAAGACCTATTTTACTGAGGGGGGCCAGGCTTGGCACAGTTGTTTTGTCAGAGGGGCACATTTAACCAAGGACAAAAGAGAAAAGACACTGTTAGTTCAATAAACCATTAATAAGCGCACAAGAAAAAGATAATACTTTGATTATTATTTCATACAGTTACAATTTTATTAAATTACAATATTTAAAACAAAATAAAACACATTTATTTTAAGTTCAGTCACGATACAGAACATTCTTCATAAGGTTCAATCCACAGAACAAGTTTTACTGTACTAGAGTGTCTCTAGAATTTGTAACAAATGAGTCAAGATTCAAAGGTTTGCCCTCCTAGACTTGATACTTAGCAAACCCAGTTTGCTTAATCTCTCATCAGTTATGGTGAACCTGAGGTAAGTTTTCATAAGCTTTAGTGTAGAAACATTTCGCTCACAAGAAGCAGTACTCATTGTCTGAAGTCTGAAGAGCTAAAAAAATACTACAAGCTCCACTGTACTAAAGGGTCTCTGCATCCCGGTCTGTAGGGATGAGCGAGTACAGCATTATCTGTATCTGTATCTGTTAACCATATGAATTATCTGTATCCGTATCCGTACTCGGAGTGGGCGGGGCCTAACCCGGAAGTGGGTGTGATTTAACCTGGACGTGGGCTGGATTTAACCCGGAAGTAGGCCGGGTTGTCTTGAAACGGCCGGGGCTTTAACCAGTATGTTATTTTAAGCATGCAATTGATATGGGTTGATCAGAAATTGTTATATTTATTGCTGATTAGAAAATTATTACAGGACAGCATCAGCATTGAGCTTCAGATCAATGACAATAGCAAACAAACTATTTACAGAACAAGTTTTGCAACAATGAATACAACACATGCTGTTGCAATTATGAAGTGAAATGTAATGACAAGTGTTTTCATACTCAACATAACTTTATTTTTTAACTTTGACATTTTTTTATGATTTTTTTATTTTAATTTTGTTTAAATTTATTTCCACACCAGGTGTGGGCGATGAATGTGATGTGATGATGTGCGCTGAAGGATAATGTGCGCCCCTCGATGATGTGCCCCGCACGGTGATGTGCGGCGCTTGATGATGTGCGCCGCACGGTGATGTGCTCCGCAGGCTGATGTGCGCCGCTTGATGATGTGCGCCGCACGGAGTTGTGAGGCGCAGGCTGATGTGTGCCACGCGGGGATGTGTGCCGCAGGGTGTGTGCGCCGCAGGCTGATCTGCGCCACACGGTAATGTGCGCCACACGGTGATGTCCGCCACACGGTGATGTGCGGCGCAGGCTGATGTGCGCCACACGGAGTTGTGAGGCGCAGGCTGATGTGCGCCACGCCGGGATGTGCGCCGCAGGGTGATGTGCGCCGCAGGCTGATGTGCGCCACAGGGTGAAGTGCGCCGCACGGAGTTGTGAGGCGCAGGCTGATGTGCGCCACGCGGGGATGTGTGCCGCAGGGTGTGTGCGCCGCAGGCTGATCTGCGCCACACGGTGATGTGCGCCACACGGTGATGTCCGCCACACGGTGATGTGCGGCGCAGGCTGATGTGCGCCTCACGGGGTTGTGCGTCGCTTGATGATGTGCGCCGCACGGTGATGTGCTCCACTTGATGATGTGCGCCGCACAGTGATGTTCGCCGCAGGGTGATGTGCACCACAGGGTGATGTGCGCCACACGGTGATGATGTGGGCGATGAATGTGATGTGATGATGTGACCTGAAGGATAATGTGCGCCCCTTGATGATGTGCGCCGCACGGTGATTTGCTCCACTTGATGATGTGCGCCGCACGGTGATGTGCGCCCATTGATGTAAAAAAATCTCCGACAGGCAGAGACGCAACGCGAGTCGCTTTCTACCAGCACCACTTCTGAACGAACCCACGTTTAACAGAACTCTACTGGTTAATAAGTAAGCTGAAATACAAACTGAAATAAAAACAAACTTCAAGCTGAAGAAACCCTAAACGTTAACGGAAAAGACCCGCGAACCTGAGTGACTGAGAGACAGAGAGCTGTTCTGTGAGTGAGTGAGCAGAGCGGTGTGTGAAGGGGAGGAGCGCTGTGACGCTGTGTGAGGATTTTCATTCAGTCCGAGCACAGATATTGACTCGTATTACTCGTATAATACTCGTGCTCGGCAGAAGTGCTTTATCCGTACCGGATACTCGTTTCAGCCGAGTATCCGGCTCATCTCTACCGGTCTGTATTTCCCTATCTAAGTAAGTAAGTAAGTAAGTAAGTTTTATTTATAGAGCACATTTAAATACAGCATTAACTGACCAAAGTGCTGTACAATGACAATAAAAGGCAAATAATACAATATAACAATACAAATTGACCATAAGTCCTAATATCCAATACAAAGTGCAATAACATTCAATAACAGGACACCCACATAGACAAGAACAGGGGGTGAACAGTTAGGGGGAAAGGAAGGCCAGGGAGTAAAAGTGGGTTTTTAGCCTAGACTTGAAGGCAGAAATGGAGGGGGCGGATCTAATGTCCTGAGGGAGCTGGTTCCACAGACGTGGAGCGGCGACAGCAAAGGCCCTGTCACCTTTCTGCTTGAGCCGTGAGCGTGGCACGTGCAGAAAACCTTTGCTAGAGGATCTGAGGGACCTTTGGACTGACTGGGGCTGTACAAGGTCAGTGATGTAGGCTGGGGCCATCCCATTGAGTGCCTTAAAAACAAACAATAAAACTTTAAACTGTATCCTAAAATGAATGGGGAGCCAGTGCAAGGAGGCCAGAACGGGGGTGGTGTGCTCACGCCTCTTGGTGCCACTTAAAAGACGTGCAGCTGCATTTTGAACCAGCTGTAGACGTCTGAGTGAGGATTGGGGGAGGCCGAGGTAGAGGGAATTGCAATAATCCAGCCGTGATGTAATAAAGGTATGAATTACTATCTCCAGGTCTTTATGAGATAGGAAGGTTTTGAGGCGGGAAATCACTCTAAGTTGGTAGAAACTAGTTTTGACCACATTACTAATCTGTTTGTCAAGACAGAGTTCAGAGTCGAGGATGACACCCAGGTTTCTGGCGTAGGGTGTGACAAATGGAGTGAGGTAACCTAAATTATTTAGAGCAGTGCATCTTGCATTGGGGGGGCCAAAAATTATGACTTCTGTCTTGTCACCATTTAACTGGAGGAAGTTGTTGGCCATCCAGTTTCTGATGTCTTCAAGACAAGACACATCTAAGATTCGGCTGAACTGATATAGTTCATGCCTCAAGTCCTCAGTATTTAAATCATATAATCGAGCAATTGAGAGCAGATCTGTTTTTTCAGAAATACACTCCTGATCAAAATCTTAAGACCAGTTAAAAAATTGCATGAATTTGCATTTTGCACTGTTGAATCTTAGGAAGGTTCTAAGTAGAGTTTCAAAATGCAAAAAGAAGAAATGGGAACAAGAGCCCAAAAGTTGTGAGCAGGCAATTTATTGAAAACAACAATTTAACTGAAGTAGGCTGTTCATCAGCTGATCAAAAGTTTAAGACCACAGCTAAAAAAACAAAAAAAACCCTCCTAAAACAGAAATTAAAGTGTCAAAAACTGACTCAGTAATGAGTAGCTCCACCATTATTGTTGATCACTTCAAAAATTCGTTTTGGCATGCTTGATGCAAGTGTTTTCCAAAAGGCTAGTGCGAATGTTGCGCCAAGTGGTGAAGATGGCTTCACGAAGGGCATCCACTGTCTGGAACTGAAGTCCATTTTTGTAAACTTCCCTTGCCATCCATCCCCAAATGTTCTCAATTGGATTAAGATCAGGGGAACACGCAGGATGGTCCAAAAGAGTGATGTTATTCTCCTGGAAAAAAGTCTTGGTCAGACGGGCATTGTGAATTGGAGCGTTGTCCTGCTGAAAAACCCAGTCGTTACCACACAGACGAGGGCCCTCAGTCATGAGGGATGCCCGCTGCAACATCTCCACATAGCCAGCTGCTGTTTGACGCCCCTGCACAACCTGGAGCTCCATTGTTCCATTGAAGGAAAAAGCACCCCAGATCATGATGGCGCCCCCTCCACTGTGCCGCATAGAAAACATCTCAGGTGGCATCTCCTTGTCATGCCAGTAACGTTGGAAGCCATCAGGACCATCAAGGTTAAAAAAATTTTCTCGTCAGAGAATAAAACTTTCTTCCACCTTTGAATGTCCCATGTTTGGTGCTCCCTTGCAAAGTCTAAACGGGCAATTTTGTGGCGTTGAAGGAGACGTGGCCTTTGAAGACGTTTCTTGTTTTTGAAGCCCTTCCTTCGCAGATGCCGTATGATGGTTATTGGGCTGCAGTCAGCACCAGTAATGGCCTTAATTTGGGACAAGGATCGTCCCGTGTCTTGACGGACAGCTATTCGGATCCTCCGGCTCAGCGCCGGTGAGATTTTTTTGGGTCTACCACTTACTGCGTCCAACCTCAGCAGCGATGGCACGTTGTGAGAGGCCTTGTTTATGCAGTTCAACAATCCTACCACGTTCAAAGACGGTGAGCTTTTTTGCCTTTGCCATCAAGAGATCTTCACAGTGTGATTACTTGACAGGAAATGACATGGAATCCAAATTTTTGCACAGATTTTGGCTTTTAAAGGCTGTGGTCTTTAACTTTTGATCAGCTGATGAACAGCCTATTTGAGTTAAATTGTTGTTTTCAATAAATTGCCTGCTCACAACTTTTGGTCTCTTGTTCCCATTTCTTCTTTTTGCATTTTGAAGCTCTACTTAGAACCTTCCTAAGATCCAACAGTGCAAAATGCAAATTCATGCAATTTTTTAACTGGTCTTAAGATTTTGATCAGGAGTGTACGTCACCACTAGGGTTTAGAACTTGGATGCTATTCATTATGTCACCGTTTGTCTTTGAAGACCGCCTCTTAAGCTCATTGAGCATCTGATTAATGATGGGTTACAAAATGTTGTACGAAATCTGTCTTTATCTGATTCTGACTCTCACTGTCCAACAGTGGTCCGTACACAGTGTTCACCAAGTTTAGAGCTTAGCCTTTTTTTGTCATTTTGCAGCTGTCTGCTAGGAAATTTTCAACACTTCATCCCACAAGTTATCAAAGAATGACTCCTCCCTGAAGTCTTTCAATGTTTGAATTAAAGCCTCAACTAAGTCAACAGGTTTTGAAAAGTCAAGTGATGAAGACTGTAGCATATCAGAGAGAAGTTTTGTTTCTCAAAACACTTTACAGAGTGTAACAAGATGCACAATGAAGCCAAGATATATCTGTGCTAGAAGACCTCGAGCCTCAATAGATCTTTCACCATTGCGCTCTTGGACTTAATCTTGCAGCACTCGCTTAAGGGCAGGCAATCTATCCATAATGTTATTTAGAGCCATAAATTGCCATGCCCATCGAGTGTCACTTAATGGCAGGAGTTCTCTTGGTGCACCTATGTACACGTCTTTTTGTGTAGTTAGCCATTTAGGATGGACATAAGACCCAGAGGTGAACACATATAGTTTTTCTACTACTAAGAGGAAGAACTCCTCTGCCTCTGGGACAGCTTTTACTGTATCTACAAAAACTTAATTTAGACAGTAGGCATTGCAATGTATGTAAAAGGTTAGCTTGCTCTTTGATTCTAGCCTGGACCCCGGAATGCTGACTGTCTTTGTATTCTAGACCATGGCTCATATTAGGTGACATAATACGATCTGATCATTGCAAGTTTGTTGTTTTTTTTAGTCTTTGTTGTCTACTATGAGCAAATAATTCCCTTATACAAAATAGGCCACATGCCTTTTTGGAGTCGGAATGAAAATAAATAATGAAACTTCAAATTGAAGGTGTGTTGTAAAATTCTTAAAGCAAGATAGCAATATATGGTAGTTACATTGTTTTATTTGCTGCATCTATTTGAAAGTTGGACCAAACCATTGCGTGTTGTTGAAATACAATTAGTCTAAATTAAAGGCTGCAAGCTGGAAGTTCAATCTGGCTTATTCTCTCAGTGCCTCAATAGGTAGATCTTGCCTTTCACCAAGGCCAATGTCGGGGATCTGGAGACTAAAAAGGTTGGTTAACACTGCTCTAGAGTGTGTCTCCACACTTACCTTTGTTATAGTTATCAATCAGAAATACAGTGAACTGGAGAGCACAAACACAAGCTTATCTGTCTGCAACAAACGATTCAGCGGGGCTGGCCTCAATATATGCGAAAAAAAGTTGCGATTATTGGGAATCAAGAAGTCAGCTTGGAATCATTTTGGACAACATATAGTGGTACCTCCCAATATGCAAAAGCATATTATCCAGGGTCTTACTTAATATTTCCTTGTATACATGTATATTTGATTGATTTGATTTGATCTTCACACATCGATGTTAAACCTGCCCCTTGACAAAACTTCAATACTATGTGCCTTATGATCATTGAGGTCACCAGGCCAGAAAGGTTTCACAAAAGCGTCTGCATTTTGGGGGAACGAAGGCGGGCCGAAGCCTGCCTGCGACAGCCCCACTCGGAGACATTCTCCGAGACATTCTCCGAGTGATGGAAAGGCGACCCTCAGTCTTCAATTGGCTCAGGCACCGAAGTCAGAGTGTGTGTGTTTTGTATTTATTTTTATTTATTTAGGTATAGTGTAAACTTGTGTTAACAGTTCATATATTATTCATAGTTTTAAGTTAAAAAGTGTTTTGTATTTATTTATATTTATTATCTACTTTAAACAGTTGATATATTTGGCAATAAACAAAGCCTTTCTTAAAAGTATCGGTTCAGGCACCGTTTAGGCACCGGTATCGTTTTAAGAGCTACCTACTTTTAAGAGCTGCCTACTTTTCTAAACTAATATAAGAGAATTACTAATAGAAGAGAATAAAAACAACCCCAGGTTTCTCTTCAGCACTCCTTGATCCCTAAATAGCAATATCTTTATAACCTTTTTTAATGATAAAATTCAAACTATTAGAAATAAAAATTAACCATCTCCTGCCCTCAATTGGCACTAATACCCTACCAACAACAGAAATCGCAGAAATGGCTGAGAATCCTACCATTATTTAGACAGCTTCTCTCTGATCACTTGTGATCAGTTTACCAAAATAATCTCAGGTTCTAAACCAACAACCTGTATCTTAGATCCCATTCCTACAAAATTACTTAATGAAATTCTGCCTTTAATTGATAGTTCGATACGGAACACAATCAATCTGTCAATATATTCAGGTTATGTACCACAGTCCTTTAAAATAGCAGTAATCAAACCCCTTCTAAAAAAAAACACCCTAGAACCAGAGGTTTTGGCTAACTACAGACCAATATCTAATATTCCCTTTCCTGTCTAAAATCTCAGAAAAGGTGTAGCCAATCACCTGTGTGAAAAACCTGGATGACCCGAAATGTTTTATTAAACTCAGATAAACCAGAGGTTATAATACTTGGCCCTAAACACCTTAGAGATACATTATCTAATGATATAGCTGTGCTAGACGACATTGCCCTTGCTTCCAATGAAACATTCAGGAACTTGGGAGTGATCTTCAATCCTGATTTGTCCTTTTATTCACACTTAAAACACATTTTTAGGACTGCCGTTTTCCACTTGCGTATTATCTCAAAAATCAGACATGTCTTTTCGCAAAAAGATATGTCTGATTTTTGAGATATTATGCAAGTGGAAAAAAAAACTAGTCAAGATTCAAGATTCAAGATTTTTATTGTCAAATACACAACAATAGCATTAAGCAGTCGCTGGCAATGAAAAGCTTGAGTCACAGGCTCTCTTTTAACAATGCTCAAGTAATACAACCTAACAAATAAAATAGAAATAGTATAAAATAGAATAAAATTGAATATCAAAATATAAAAAAGAGAATAAGGAATATATATCTAAATATATTTAAAAAACAACTGAAGAGAAATAAAGCAACAAAAGTGCAGTTTGTGTAATGGTGCAAATTTGCAATGATGTCACAGTGCGGGTTAAGTGTAGTTATTGCAGTTAAGAGGAGTTTAAAATTCTTATGGCCTGGGGGAAGAAACTGTCTCTGAGCCTGGTGGTGCAGGGCCCGAATGCTGCGGTACCGTCGGCCAGACGGCAGCAGGCAAAAATGTTTTTTGCTGGGGTGAAAGGGGTCTTTGATAATCCGGCTTCTCTTCTTCCTGCACCGCTGGGATGTAGAGGTCCTCTATGGATGGTAGCGCTGTCCTGGTGATGTGTTGGGCAGACTTCACCACCCTCTGTAGAGCTTTACGGCTCAGGGCGGTGCAGCTGCCATACCAGGAGGTGATGCAGCCAGTCAGGATGCTCTCTATGGTGCACCTGTAGAAGTTGCAGAGGATCCTGGAGTCCATGTTGAGCCTCCGCAGCCTGCGGAGGAAAAAGAGCCGCTGCCTGGCAGTCTTCCTGATGGAGTCTGTGTGATGGGTCCAGGTGAGGTCGTCAGTGATGTTGACCCCGAGGAACTTGAAGTTGCTGACTCGCTCCACCGTGGTCCCGTTGATGGAAAGGGGGGCGTGTTCAACTCCTTGACTCTTCCTGAAGTCCACGATCAGCTCCTTAGTTTTGCTGATGTTGAGATGGAGGTTGTTGTCCTGGCACCAAGATGACAGGGCTCTGACCTCCTCTCTGTAGGCCTTCTCATCGTCGCTGGTGATCAGGCCTATGACAGTGGTGTCATCAGCAAACTTAATGATGGTGTTGGAGCTGTGGGTGGCCACGCAGTCATGCGTGAACAGGGAGTACAGGAGAGGACTGAGCACGCAACCCTGGGGGGCCCCGGTGTTGAGAGTCAGGGTGGAGGATGTGGTGCTGCCGATCCGCACCGCCTGTGTTCTGCCCGTCAGAAAGATCAGCATCCACTCACGGAGGGCGATGTTGAGCCCAAGGTCTCTGAGCTTGGTGACGAGCTTCAGGGGCACGATGGTGTTGAATGCTGAACTGTAGTCGATGAACAGCATTCTCACATATGTGTCCCTCTGGTCCAGGTGGGAGAGGGCAGTGTGGAGGGTGAGGGAGATGGCATCTGCAGTCGACCTATTTGACCTGTAGGCGAACTGCAGAGGGTCCAGAGAGTCAGGGAGGGA
This sequence comes from Pseudopleuronectes americanus, assembly GCA_038501795.1. NCBI lineage: Eukaryota > Metazoa > Chordata > Actinopteri > Pleuronectiformes > Pleuronectidae > Pseudopleuronectes > Pseudopleuronectes americanus. The sequence goes on along the minus strand of CM076730.1, from coordinate 930,255 downwards.
GGAGGTGATGAAGGGTTGGACCAGCCGCTCAAAGCACTTCATGATGATGGAAGTGAGTGCTACTGGGCGGTAGTCGTTCAGGCAGAAGATTTTAGTTTTTTTGGGAACAGGGACAATGATGGTCTTCTTGAGACATGCGGGGACTACAGACTGGAGCAGTGACAGGTTGAAGATGTCTGTGAACACATCTGCCAGCTGATCTGCACACACCTTGAGAGCACGGCCGGGGATCCCATCAGGACCAGGTGCCTTTCGCGTGTTGATCCGGTTGAGAGATCTCCACACGTCTGCCCTGGAGATGACGGGGGGGCAGCGGTCCTCCTGGGCCTCTTCGATCTCCACAGCCGGGGAGTTACACTCAAAGCGTGCATAAAAAGTGTTCAGATCCTCTGGGAGAGATGCAGACACTACATCAGCACTGATGGTTTTTGCTTTATAGTCTGTGATTGTTCTTAGTCCGGCCCACATGTTCCTGGTATTGGAGCCCTTGTAATGGGACTCCACTTTGTCCCTGTACAGTCTCTTAGCACTGCTAATAGCACTCCGGAGCGCGTACCTGGATTTCTTGTATTCCTCCAGATCCCCCGAGATGTAGGCAGCAGTCCGTGCTTTAAGTTTAGCATGGACGTCACCATTAATCCAGGGCTTCTGGTTTGGAAATGTTCTCACAGTGATCCTGGGTACGACGTCATCGATGCATTTGCTGATGTAGCAGATGGCCGCGTCCGTGTATGTGTTGATGTCATCATCCTTGAAGACGCACCACTCCGTTGTGCTAAAACAGTCCTGAAGAGCCGAGTCTGATTGGTCGGTCCACCGCTGAATGGTCCGAGTCACCGGTCTCTCGCGCTTGAGTTTCTGCCTGTAGGAAGGCAGCAGCAGAACAGAAACGTGATCTGATTTGCCGAATGGGGGGCGGGGGAGGGCCTTATACGCACCCCGGAAGGGAGTGTAAACATGGTCCAGCGTGTTCGCGCCCCGCGTCGGGCAGCTGATGTGCTGGTGGTATCTCGGCAGGACTTTCCTCATCTTAGCTTTGTTAAAATCCCCAGCCACGATGAACGCAGCCTCGGGCCGTGATGTCTCCGTCCTGTCGATCACCGCATGCAGCTCCTCCAGTGCCTGGTTGGTGTCGGCGCTGGGCGGAATGTACACCGCTGTTATAACGACCGACGTAAACTCCCTCGGGATGTAATAAGGTCGGCATCTGATCATGAGGTGCTCCAGGTCCGGAGTACAGCCTGAAGAGATAATCCTCACATCAGAGCACCACAGATTATTCACCATGAAGCAGACACCCCCTCCCTTACTCTTACCTGAGTTTGTTGTCCGGTCCTGGCGGTGAATGGAGACCCCCTCGGGAACAATGGCGGAGTCCGGGATCGAGGGGTCGAGCCAAGTCTCCGTGAAAACCAACACGTTACAAAACTTAATGTCCCGTTGAAAATCCATCCTGCTACGAAGTTCGTCCAGCTTGTTGTCCAGGGACTGGACATTAGCCAGAAGAATGCTAGGTAGAGGAGGGCGGTTTTCACGTTTCCTCAGCCGGACCAGGACGCCTGCCCGAGACCCTCGTTTCCTTCCTCGTCGCCTCCGTCTTACCGGTGCCGCAGGTAAGCCGCGCCATGGGAAGTCTCCTTTGTTTGTTGTTGGTGGCGGTGAAAAAGTGTTTTTTACCGTCAACCCGATGGACAGAAGTTGTTCTCTATCATATGTGATGATAGGGCTCGCTTTACCGGAGTGCATGATACAAAATAAAGTAAAATAAATAACAACAAGATAGAAAGAAATATAAAAAAGAGCAGAGCTCTCCACGCCTTGGTTACATCGAGACTGGATTATTGTAATGCATTATTATCAGGCTCCAGCAGTAAGTCGTTAAAGACTCTGCAGCTTGCCCAAAATGTCGCAGTACGTGTCCTGACGAGAACCAAGAAAAGAGAGCACATTTATCCAGTATTAGCTTTGCTGCACTGGCTTCCAGTTAAATCTAGAATAGAATTTAAAATTATCCTCCTCACCTTCAAGGCCCTTAATAATATGCCGCAAATTTACCTTGAAGAGCTTTTAGTACTTTATCAACCCACTAGAGCATTCCGCTCCCAGAATTCAGGCTTACTTGTTATCCCCAAAGTCTCTAAAAGTAGAGTAGGAGCCAGAGCCTTCAGCCATCAAGCCCCTCTCCTGTGGAATAATCTCTCGCTTTCAGTTCGGGAGGCAGTCACCGTCTTCATAGTACTGCCATACAAACCAGTAGCCAGTCAGATTTACCATGAGCCTCAGTGTACCCTCAAGTTCCGCCTGTATCATTGATTAAAAGGCAAAAACACCTGACGACGCTAAGATGCAAAGGGAATTTATGACACATGACACACGGAGCTTCTCTTTCCAGCTTCTCCTTCCTCTTCTCAAATCATTATCACATCAAAGTATTTCGTATCTCATCAATACATGTTACTGCCTTGACCCCTTCCCCGGAGTCCCAGTGCCTTATCGCCCGTAGATCCAGGGCTGCAGCTGTGGCCACATCATGGATTATAATCTGTGGATCGCGTATCAGAGATCATAATGGTGGATCCAGTTTGGCGTATTCTGTATCGTGCTGGCTGATCGTAAAAATAATGTCCGATCCTTTATCGTTGGCATCTGATAATGGTGGTGGACCACGACAGAGGTGACAGCTGGCTGCAGTGGACACTGACTATGGACTATAGTGGCATCCAATCTTGATGGTGGATCATGATCTTGCTGGCAGCTGACCATAGACTATGATTGCAGCAGGACTGCTTGATATATAGTACACTTGACATCTATTGCACTTCTGTCCATCCTGGGAGAGGGATTCCCTCACTCTCTCTGAGGATTCTACGTTCTTTTTACCCTGTTGAAAGGGTTTTTATTAGTTTTTCCTCACTCTTGCTGAGGGTTAAGGACAGAGGATGTCACACCATGTTGAAGCCATATGAGACAAATTGTATTTTGCGAATATGGGCTATACAAATAAATTTGATTCATTGATTAGTGTCATCTTTCAAAAATGTTAGGTTTAGGGTTAGTTCTATGACTCAGATACATTGTTTCATTTCTACAACATGCTTAATAATGACAACAGCTCACTATAGTTTTTAGCTTAAGTAATTAATACTCAATGAAAATGTGAATTTTTGGAAATTATTTTCAGCAGTGGATAAATCCAGATATTGTGCTGTTGTACGTATTTTGGAAGGTAAGACTATTAATCCTGCTAGGGAGATCACATGATTTAGTTTACAGCACATCAACCCCTGCATCGGCTCTTATAAGTTCAAGCTCTCTTGACATCTTTCAATTCGCCCCTAATATTTCATGTTTCATAGTGCAACAAATAAGTGATGACTTTCTTTCTTATAATTCTTCAAAATAATGTTTTTCTCTATCAAATGGGAATGTATTTATTTATCATCCTTTTCAACCATCTAGTATTTTTTTTAACACAGGACTGACACTTGCCACCTTACATGTAGACTGTAACAGGTAACCGGGGTGTCTGCAGTTGATGTACACACTTGATGTAATCTCTGGCTATTTATATGATAAATCCTCCTGTCCTCTGATGTATCTCATATATTTACTGCCCCCGAATTTATGTTTTAACTCCTGTTTGTTTGTATGTCAGTAAGGCAAGACGACAATAACGGATTTCCACAACAAAAATGTGGAAGGATAGGACAAAGGCCAAGAAAGAACCTAATCACATTATTTTTGCTGTGTAAACGCAAATGTGTCCTCATTCTTATTTTATGGTTGCAATACAGTGGACCCATCTGCAAAGTGTGACTGGGTACAAACATCATATGACAGGAGAGTGCATGAGACATGATTTGCGAGGGTTTTACTGTAAATATAAAGTCAGCAGTTTTGGCAACCAACCTGACTGATGGTGCTCATGGCCCTCATGTAGCTTTCATTGCGAGAACGGTATTGGGGTGAGGACAGCAGCGATTTAGGGTCGAGGAGGGTTTTGGGGTCCAGGGTATCCAGGCTTCTATTGATTGAAACCTCACTCACCGCACGCAGGTAGCTGTGGCTCCTGATCTGCAGCTTGGGAGAATGTTCCGTCGAAATCCTGACAAAGAGAGAACAAACATGTAGAATTAAATGAGTTAACTCTGAACTTACTTGTAATCCTCTATTTCATGTTCACTATCCGAGTCACATGAGAAACCACATTGATTAAGTAGCTGAAGTTATTCAACATGCACATTTATCAACGCAGCAGCATTGGAAAGTGGCAGAGTCTCAGCTGTGACAAATCTGGGTCATACTGATCAAAAAGATAAGCAGTAGCAAAGAAGGTGGAATTAAGGGGGAATAAACAGGATCACCCTCAGGCTTCACTGAATTTAAGAAAATCGTGGGACATCCAGGATTAAATTTCAGAGAGGCAGGATGTGAGATTTGTTCGACTGGTGAACACTGGTGCACTTAAGGGGATAGCACTATTATCTACTCACCACTTTGCTGCTGGAGGGGGGCGTTTGAGTTAACATAACACTTTTGGAGTACAGGGGAAAACAGCATTGAAGCCAAATTCAATACAATTGAAGTAAATCGTGACCAAATTTTACAGAAATGCAACAAATGCCTCCAAATGCCTGTGGTATCAGGTGTCCGTAAGCCCCAAAATTCTACTTCTATTTACACCATGGCGTAAATGAGTTCTGAGAAGGCTACAACCTCTGGTGTTTGAATTTTGACCCAGGTTTCACAAATCTGAACCAATGGCTGTAGGCGGTTCGTGCATAGGAGTTCAGGGGGATGATATTTTGTGGCCCCCACCTTATTATGTAAGTTTACTGTTAGTGCGGCCCACGAGTTTTATATTGTAGCAACCCCGCTGTTAGCTGCTGTGTGGGAAAATGTTATGATGTTCTGGTTTCCTACTGTATGCCTATCCAGTGAATGCGGCTGTCGTGTGTGTGTGTGTGTTTGTGTTTGTGTACGTGTGAGAGTGAGTGAGAGAGAGAGCCGGGAGAGAAAAGAGTGGCTTTGGATGTGCGCAGGTCATGATGTATCCAGTGCTTCATGTGTAAATCACAAGGTGCTGGAACGCTAAGTACATATGACAGCGCAGGTACAACGAGCACAGGTCCCGGAACGCACATAAAAGAACGCTTAAAACAGCACACACATGCCACTTACAATGCAGTGGGACTTATTTAGGCTATACTTCAGTGACGATATCAGTGAGTCAGTGATTAATAAAGTGGCTGTTACGGTTTTGAGGGAGGAGATGGACCCAGGATGCAGAGGTTGTCAACAAAAAAGGTATTTAATATAAAAAGAGTCTTGAACAAGACAAAACAAAACAGGAACACTAACAAGTAACACTGGCGACAAGGCGCACAGAGAACAAGGAAGCAGGGGAAGCTGGATGAGACAGCAGGACAAGACAAACCATCAATGTCTACATATAGAAACGAGTAAGGAACAACGAGTACGAACCGACACCAGACAAAGGGAAACAGAGGCTTAAATACACAGAAGGAAGGCAGGGGCAATTACACACAGGTGAAACACAGGAGGATTGGAGATGACAATCAAAGACAGGAAGTGAGACACCAAGAAGCTGGAACAAGTCACAGTGAAAGTGAGGCTACAAAATAAAACAGGAAATAGAAAACACAACAAGACAGAAAACCATAAACATAAATGACTGGGCGTCACAGTACCCCCCCCTAAAGGACCGGATCCTAGACGGTCCAAAACGTGAACCGAGTCGGGACGGAGGAGGGGGGAACCGGAGGAGGGACTCCGGGACGTGCCCAGGTTCTCGGGCGGACGGCACCGTGGCCGCTCAGGAACCTGGCACAATGTCTCAGGTGGACGGCCCAGAGGCCGGACAGGAACGAAGCACGGGAGCTCCTCAGGAGGGCGGCCCGGAGGCCGGTCCGGGACAGAGGTCTGAGGCTCGTGGGGGCGGCGCCGTGGCCGCTCAGGGACAGAGTTCAAGGGCTCTGGTGGATGACCCAGAGGCCGGTCAGGAACGAAGCATGGGGGCTCCTCAGGAGGGCGGCCCGGAGGCCGGTCAGGGGCAGAGGGAAAGAGCTCCGACCTCAGCCCCGGACGTGGGGCAGGAACTGGAGCTGGCACGGCGAGGACCTCAGACGCTGGAACCAGAGTGGCGTCTGCCGGGACCCTCCGGTGCGGGACAGGGACTGGAGCTGGGACAGGAGCAGGTGCCGCGGAGACCTCTGACGGCGAAACACAGGGGACATCAGGTTGGAACCTCCGGCGTGGAGCAGGGACCGGGAACGCCGCCGCTGTGAGAGCCTCTGACGTCAGAAGAGACGCAACGTCAGAGGGGAACCTCCGCCGCGGAGCAGGGACTGGAGCCGATGCCGCTGTGAGGACCACCGATGTTGGAGAACGAGGGACATCAGCTGGGAGCCTCCGGCGCGAAGCAGGGACTGGAGCAGGAGCTGGAGCAAACGCCGCTGTGAGGACCACTGGCGTTGGAGAACGAGAGACATCAGCTGGGAGCCTCCGGCGTGGAGCAGGCACTGGAGCAGGGACTGGAGCCAACGCTGGTGTGAGGATCTCCGACGCCGAAACACAGGGGCTTCGGGGTTTATTTTGGTTCATCTTAGAAGTCTGCATTTGTTATTATTTTATGAAATTGTGATGCTGTTGTTAAGAAAGCTTTATATATAACTTATTAGATTATCTTGTTATTGCGTGGCCACAAATTAGTAATTCATCCACCGATGTCAACAGGGGCTCCGTAATTTTCTAGTGATTACATTATATTGTTATATTTTATTTTAAACATTTCTTAAAAAACTTTTTTTAATATTTTTTTCGATACGAGAGGTACTGGATCTGCTCAAATAAGTCCCGGAACGCAGGCAAGCCACCACGCCGGCACAAAGTAAGCACAAAAATGTATAGAAAAATGTGATGATGTGACTGAAGGCAGCGAAAGCCCTGACAGTGGCCAGCAGCATTTGAACCCCGTGGTCACATAATGACGCTGCTTCATATAGTCCTCTCCTCTCCCTCTTTCGGCGCGCCACTGTGCGCGCACCGAAGCGTGTCAAAGCGCAGATCCACAGCTCATCCCGGCTCAGATCCCCGTTCTTTGATCAGAGAAGCGTTTATAATAGCAGCCGCTACAATGTGATGTCTGTTGTTGTGAAATGCATCAACCAAATCAGATCCAGGGGCTTAAAGCACCGGATGTTCCGTACTTTTTTAGAGGAAATGGAGTCAGAATATGAGGATGTGCTCTACTTCACCGCGGTACGTTGGCTCAGCAGGGGAAACGTCTTGAAGAGATTTTTTGAGTTGAGAGCAGAAGTGAAAGCCTTCATGGAGAAGGATGGGATTTCTGTTACTGTGCTAAGTGATCCCAAATGGCTTATGGACTTAGCTTTTCTTGTTGACATCACACTTGAGCTGAATGTACTGAACAAGAAGTTACAAGGCCAGGGGCAGCTCGTCAGTGCTGTCTATGACAACGAGAGAGCATTCTCCACAAAACTTGTGTTATGGAAAGCCCAGCTCTCTCAGACAAACCTTTGCCATTTCCCAGCATGCAAGGCACTCCTGAATGCAGGCACACCATTCAGTGGTGAGAAGTATGTTGATGCCATTTTGAAGCTACAGGAGGAATTTGATCACAGATTTGCAGACTTCAAGACGCACAGAGCCACTTTTCAAATTTTTTCGGATCCCTTCTCCTTTGATGTGCAAGATGCCCATCCTGTGCTTAAAATGGAGCTAATTGACCTGCAGTGCAACTCTGACCTCAAAGCCAAGTTCAGGAAGGTGAGTGGAAAAGAAGACAAGCTTGGGCAATTTTTGCGAGATTTTAAACCCCAGCTTCCCTGAGCTTTCCCGAATGTTCAAGCGGACCATGTTCCTTTTTGGGAGCACATATTTGTGTGAAAAGCTCTTCTCCACCTTGAACTTCAATAAGTCCAAGTACAGGTCCAGACTTACTGAGGATTATCTTCAAGCCATACTGAGGGTCTCAACTGCTTCCTCCCTCAAGCCAAATGTGCCTCAGCTATGTGAGAGGAAGCGTTGCCAGGACTCTGGCAGCAAGAAGTAGGCAAGAGATGTTCAGAAGAACGGTTCATGTTCTTTAATATTCTATTCATGTTCATAATAACCCATTGAAGTTAAATAACTGTTAGTAATGACATTTGAGAAGTTTGGATTTTTTTAGCAAAGTTTTTTTTGTGGAATGACTGATGCGGCCCAGCCTCACCCAGATACTGCCTCCAGCGGCCCCCAGGTAATTTGAGTTTGAGACCCCTGATGTAGAGGTTAGCCACTATAGGAGTCACTGGTGAATCCAAGGCAAACTCATGTTTCTGCCCGTGGCAACCTTCATTGCATTTAATGTAGATTGTAATCAGGCAGAGGTCATGCAGAGCACATATGTTTAATATTATTATGATCATTATGACTACCTGGTATCATTGATAACATCATTACATTTTGGGGTTATATCACTGTTATTATTTTTATGATAACAACCAGTCTGACAGCGTTTACATATGATGGTTACACAACTGTTTCCTGCCTTTCACAAATGAACAATGCAGCAGAAGATTCTCTGCTCAAACGCATTCACATCAACAAACAGATATCTGCAGCATTCAGAAGCAGGACGTAGCGTATAAATTTAGCTGCAGACATCAGTAGTTTTTGTTTGCAGCACAAAGCCGTTGGCCCTCATCACCAAAGCTCTATTGACATCGGCTGCAGGGTCTTCTATATGTATGGCACCACTTATTCATCCTTGGATCTATTGTTTGTTAGACATTTTCATCAACATTAGCAGATGCAGTAAATACTAGGAGGCTAGGAAGAAATGTATTCGTAAAACCAACTTACGCCGTTGTTATGAAGATTCTGAGATGTTTTCTTATCTGGGATTCGTTTTTATGTATGAACAGAAGCTATGTACTCTGAAGAGCACTCTTACGCATACTTGACAACTGGAATGTTTCTGTAAAATAATCCGTTATTGTGGTTTTCTTTGTATAATTTGTATAATGTAAAATGTTTAATAATATTTTATTATTTTATCTTTAAAAAATATTGACAAGCTTCAATGCATATTACATTTTTTTAAATGGATGGAAATATACAAGAGGAGAATATTTAGTTACAAAAATAGTCTCCCATCCTTACACAGTGGTGTTTGCATGTTAAATGTGTCACATGTCCCTAGGTATAACAGCTTTTAGTAAAACATTTCTATCAAAGGGTAGCCGGTAAAAAAATAAAGAAAACTGAGTTTATTTCATTTCTGAGACGAGCTGTATATAGCACAATTCAATACAAACCTGAACTACTCGTGATCAATGAATCGATCAAATATTATTTGTATAGCTCATATACACAAATAACAATTTGTCTCATAGGGCTTTAACAAGATGTGACATCCTCTGCCCTTAACCCTCAAAAAGAGTAATGAAAAATAAAAAAAAATAAAACTTTGAACAGGGAGGGATCATGTGAGGGATCCCTCTCCCAGGACGGACAGAAGTGCAATAGATGCCACGTGTAATGGAGAACATCAGAGAGACAAGGGTATTTGCAGCATTTATTAGAATAAACACTTTATAGGATAAAGGAAGGTAAATTAATTTAAATTTACCTTCCATTGTATTCGTAGACCATTTAATCACATGACTCTCATGGTTTCCGGTTGGGGGTCCATTCCTTTCATACATTGCAGCTTTCACTTAAGGTTTAGTCATTCCTAAGTTTTTGGAGATTTGTGTGTGCACACGGCCCTGTAGCCTCATGAGATTTTTATTGGTATTTGCGGGGTGTTGACCTATGCTAATTCGGCATTCAAGCAAAACAATTTGAAGAGTCCAAGCGAGTTTAGACACCGTTATTGACAGTTTGTTCATATTCTTTGTGAACGCTGAACCAAACAAATCAGTTTACAAATGATGAACGAGGCACTCACTCTCAAGCAGCTGTAAAGTGAGGCGAGTTGCGTGAGTGGTGACCGGCGGTATTTAAAATACAGCACAAGTGGAAAATGGTAGATGGAGGGCAGCCCCGTTCGATCAACAAAAATGGTAGAAAAAGTTATCTTGTATGGGAACACTTCGGATTCGAAGAATCCGACGAGGAGCAGCCCCACACAATGTACAGTGCCTTGCATTAGTATTCACCCCCCTTTGACTATTCTACATTTTGTTATGGCATAACCCCAGATTACAATTTATTTAATTGGGATTTTATGTGATGGACCTACACAAAATAGTCCATCATTTGGAAGTGGGGGGAAATATTACATGGATTTCAAAATTATTTACAAAAAAATACTGAAAAGTGTGGAGTGCATATGTATTCACCCCCTTTACTGGGAAAGCCCTAACAAAGATCTGGTGCAACCAATTGCCTTCACAAGTCACATTTGCAAGTCACGTAGATGGTAAATAGGGTCCACATGCCTGCAATTTTAATCTCAGTATAAATACACCTGTTCTGTGAAGGCTGCAGAGTTTGTTAGAGATCATTACTGAACAAACAGCATCATGAAGACCAAGGAGCTCACCGAACAGGTCAGGGATAATGTTGTGGAGAAGTATGAAGCTGGGTTAGGTTATAAATAAATATCCCAAGCTTTGAACATCTCACAGAGCACCATAAAATCCATCATCTTGAAATGGAAAGCACAATCGCAAACCTACCAAGACAAGGCCGTCCACCCAAACTGACAAGCCGGACAAGGAGAAAATTAGTCAGAGGAGCAACCAAGAGGCCCGCGGTAACACTGGATTAGCTGCAAAGATCCTCAGCTGAGTGGGGAGAATCTGTCCACAGGACAACTAATATTTGTGTACTGGCCTTTATGGAAGAGTGGCAAGAAGGAAGCCGTTGTTGAAAGTAAACCATAATAAATCCTGTTTGGAGTTTGCCAGAAGCCACGTGGGAGACACAGCAAACATGTGAAAGAAGGTGCTCTGATCAGATGAGACCAATATTGAACTTTTAGGCCTCAATGCAAAACGCTATGTGTGGCGGAAACCCAACACTTCCCATCACCCTGAGCACACCATCCCAATAGTGAAACATGTTGGTGGTAGCATCATGCCGTGGGGATGCTTCTCTTCAGCAGGTACAGGGAAACTGGTCAGAACTGAGGGAAAGATGGATGGAGCCAAATACAGGGCAATACTTGAAGAAAATCTGATTCAGTCTGCAGAAGACTTGAGACTGGGGCGGAGGTTCATCTTCCAGCAGGACAATGAACATAAACATACAGCCAGAGCTACAATGGAATGGTTTAGATCAAAGCATGTTAATGTCTTAAAATTGCCCAGTCAAATCCCAGACCTAAATCCAATTGAGAATGTATGACAAGACTTGAAAATTGCTGTTCACAGATGGTCTCCATCCAATCTGACTGAGCTTCAGCTTTTTTGCCAAGAAGAATGGACAAACATTTCCATCTCTAGATGTGCAAAGCTGGTAGAGACATACACCAAAAGACTTGCAGTTGAAATTGCAGCGAAAGGGGGTTCTACCAAATATTGACTCAAGGGGGTGAATACTTATGCATCCATCAGATTTAAACTTTTTTGTTTTCATTATTGTTAGTGTCCCAATAAAATTAATTTTGCACCTTCAAAGTACTATGCATGCTCTGTTGATAAAATGGGAAAAAAGTATATTTAAGTCTATTGGAATTCCGGTTTGTGACAGTACAAAATGGGAAAAAGTCCAAGGGGGGTGAATACTTATGCAAGGCACTGTAGCTGCCGCGCAGCGTCCATTCTCCAGCGCGCAGCCGCCTGGCTGTTCACATAGGACCCACATTTCTCCGTGCCGGTCAGCCCGCAATTCTCTGCTCGTTTTTGTATGTAACTCATTCAATGTCGGGGTTCGGGGTAAATGATGATGGTCCTCATAGCCATCCCCAACCCCTCTCTTTCTCTCTCTGTCTGTGTGCTTGTAGTGGGGGCGCAGATGGGGACATTTACATTTACCAGAACCGGAAGTGACTGGTACTTCCGGTTACAGTCATTTAAAGAATAAAGCATAGACTTCAGAATAAGGGCACATATTAATTATCGTTTGAATACTCGTGATTTCGATATTGTCCAAAATAATTGTGATTACGATTTTTTTCATAATCAAGTAGCCCAATAATGAGCAATACCTCTTTTCAATGTGTAACATCTTTCTTCATAGATTCATTCTTTTATTCAACCCAACCAAAACCCCCCAACACTGCTCGTTCACTCCCTCTGTTCCTCTCAGACACACACACAAACACGCACTTACAGACACACACCATGTTATTTGACACATATGTAAACTCAGAATGGGTAAAAAAAACACAAAGCTGTGAAGTGAGATCCGATCACAAGAGGTCACAATAATCCTGCCCCCAGCCTTCGTGGCTTTTACATCTAGACCAGCCACCCTTGTGCTAGCCTGGAACCAGTTTTGCTGGCAAAGAGCCAGATCTTTGGCTGTTGAAACACAAAGAACTGGTTCCAACTGGCGCCGGAACTGGTTTGCTGGTTAAGGGGTATTGGAGGCCTATAAAGTAAGATGCAGAGTAGGAATAAAATTACAAATAGTCGTGCTGATAAGGACAGACACAATTCAATCTTACTGTAGAGTGGTCATCTCTGTCAGTGATGGCTGTGTGGCTTTCAGGTAGCTGGCCCGGCGGGCCTGGATCTTGGGTGAGGGTTTAGGACTCCCATCAGAGTCTCCGCTGTCATCCTCAGCCATGGCTTTGACGTAGCTGCCACTCCTCATTCTCCGACAGGGGATGTCGTCCTCCTTCCCTAGTGGAGAGAAGCCACTCCACTCATCCTGAGGTACCTGATGACCAGGCAGAGAGGGCAGAGAAACATTGTCAGGAAGATCCGCTCCACTGCTGTCTGAGGCCCAGTTTCCAAAGTGGCTGCCTAAACTGTCCTGATGACACATGGAACTTAAAAGATACATCTTATATGCAGTACAATATCAACACAACACAAAGTAAGAATTGACAAGGACAGCAGGCATTCTTTTCTAATTCATACACAGATATCCGTAACAAGCTCCCACTCTGCTGTGGTACAATCGGTTGGGTAATTAGCTTGGCTAATTCATATATCTGCTTTCCAGGAGTCAGCCCAGTTCATCATCACAGAGCTGTCCATACAGCACAGGAGGGTTTCTTTGTGTGTGTGTGTGTGTGTGTGTGTGTGTGTGTGTGTGTGTGTGTGTGTGTGTGTGTGTGTGTGTGTGTGTGTTTGTGTGTGTATAAGTGTGTGCCATAGGCTATCTTTGGGGCAAGAACAATATTTTTTTGAGGTGATTAGTATTTTCAGAGATCTTTTGAAAAATTGTAAATGTTTAGACAATATTATTGTTGACAAAAGCTTTGTCCCCAAAATCAGATATATTTGGGGGGCTGATGTATGGCGATTGTTGGCCTTTGACAGAAGTATGTCCCTGAAAAGAGATACTTTACAAATGTAACTTTTATGAAAATAATTTAAAACATATATTATACTTATAGCTTTTTCATGAAGGCCTGTGTTACCACAGCTCTCTACCACAGTGGCCAGATATACTTGGAGAAGGAGAAAACCAGGCAGATTTAATAAAACTATTGTTGCTTAATTTAAGCTGTGCCACTAAGCTTTAATGATAAAGAACCAGCAGAATCCACACAACTTTCAAATTCAAATTAAGTTGTTATGATGAATACATTTGCCGGTAGTGGATAGTAAAAGATAATGTTGCCTGTCTTTCAAATGCACCAGTGTTAATTTTGGCAGCTTTTTTTTTATATAGTTATATATAGGCTTTAGATGAAAATGCATATTAGTTTTAGTCACATTTAGTCATTTTTATCCTTCTTATCTTTAGTCTAGTTTCAGTCAACGAAAACTAATTACATTTTAGTCTAGTTTTAGTCACATTTAATAGCCACATTAAACTCCTTTTATCCCCTTCTCAGGCCCTGGGACCTTCTGCGTTGTGTCTACAACTGCATAAAAGTCTAGCTTGCAGTACTTAGGTTGTCAATTAGATATCACTCCTAGCATAGGTCTATAGCGGGGGTCGGCAACCTTTACTATCAAAAGAGGCAATCTCCCCCAAATAAAATTTGTATGGAGCCGCAAAATAATTGATAACAAAGCTAATAAAGTTTTATATAAAGTTATACTATACTAAACTATAGTTTGTTGCATTTATGAATAACAGAACGACAATAAAGAAAACTGTTGACATTTTATTGCTATTTTTCCCTGATACAAAGGAAAACTAAAAAAGGAAAACACCAAAAAGAAGAGAAGAAAATACACAAGAGTGTAGGCCTACTTTGAAATAAATTAAAACTATGTAGAGCTATTTGAGTCCTCCCCATATTTGTGGGAAATGTAGGAAATAAGAAGTACCCTATTTTGAAATATATAAAAACATATAGCTGCAGCATAATAGCTTAAAAATATATAATTTAGTTGGTGAAATGTGAAAACAAAAAGTGAGAGCAGGTCAGACTGGAGGCGGACACAGAAACAGAAGCTCAGAAGAAACCAACTGCAGCTTCTGCTCTAATCAAGAAGCTGAGGTGCTGATCTCTGAGCCGCTGTGACCAGAGAAACTCTGTGTTTTCACTGTTTCCATTGTTAAGAAGCAGCCGGTGAGTAAGTGACCGGCTGCTTCACGTGAACGAGCTGTGATCTCACTGTGTCTGTGAGCGAGTGAGTGGGGGCGGGGGGCGGAGCCCCAAGAAGGGTGTGTGTGTGCTATCTTGGAGCACACACACACACACACTCGCCCGCTCCTAGTACTTCATGACGGTCTGATATGATGATGTTTTTTAAAAATGAACGTGAACATCACGATTTGTAACGGGAAAAATAAATGAATTGTGAGTTAATCAACAAACATTTTCGTCTCGTCAACGAAAGTAAAATAGATTTAGTTATAGTTTTATTTTCAAAGATCTGTTTTCGTCACATCTTAGTCTCGTTTTAGTCATGGGAAAAAGGTTGTTAACGAATATTTTTCGTCATAGTTTTCGTACGAAATTAACACTGAAATGCACACAGCTAAAGCAAATGTGATTGCCCCTGTTGGAACAAATTGGCGACAGCACAGTAGGAAGGGTACTCCACCATATGTTATTTCAGATTTTAAATTTCATAGCTGAGCTATGACCAAGACACCAGCTTAATGTCTGCATTCAAATACATTTCTCAGACTGGTGGGTCTCCCCAAAGGCTGCTGAACTAGAAGTAGGCTCCATTATGTCAGCCTCTGTAGCTTAAATGGTTTGGTTGGTACAGGCCTATTCCACTGCAGCGCATTGGTTTTAATTAGCCAAACCTATTAAGTGTAGTTCTCCTAGGTGGATTGATTCAAGCAGCGTATCATACTAGTGAGGAATTCTGATTTCAGACTGGAGGCCAGAGTGTGAGAATTTGAGAGGCAATAACAGAGACAGACAGCAGGAGAATTGCACTGCTACTCTATGAATCACTGATCTCTGTCTCTTTCACTCTCTCCCTCTCTCCCTCTCTCTCTCTCTCTCTCTCTCTCTGTCTCACTCTCTGTAATATATGTGTGCATGTGAGCGTGTGGGCGTGAGCGTGTGCGTGTATGTGTGTGTGTCTGTGACGTCAAAGAGACACAAATGAGCAGTTTGGCTATAAAAAGAGAATGCGGGGAAAGGACCAGCTGCAGTAGCATCAGCAGCATCTCTCACCCACGCACAGGCCTCATTTCCACAGCAGCTCAAAACTCATTCAACTGTAATGGGTAAGGAACAGTGGAATCTGTGCAGATGCTACGGGGAGGACATTTAATGCATTTCTGGGGTTTTGCAAATAACAATACTCTATCTTTCTATGTGACATTGCCAGTGACTCAATGTGTAGTGTCCACAGCATAATCAATGTATTTTATATTACAGCCTGACAGGAAGTTTGTAACATAATATTCTAAATACCTCAGTTATTTAGTAAAATAGTGTAGGTCTGAAAGCAGCTTAACAGTGTGTTGGGCCATTGCAGAGCTGTGTGCAGTGCTCTTTTCACTGCTTGTGTCTGTAATCTAGGAAAACAAGCAATAACCATTTGTGTCACACACACACTCCTGGGCAATTCCTGTCACAGACTCAGAAAGCCAGCTCGTTTGGCATGCTACAATTAGACGGAACATTTTGACTATAAGCTGAAAAACCATGGAACACGTAACACATTTAACACATTTAATGCATTGTGTAAAATCTAATGTTGGATGGTATTTTTGTGAATAAGTGTCAAAATATCAGTTTCAAATCACTGTCACATAAATGACTAATAAATACAAATTTGAAAAAATAGCAACATGCAATAAAACCTGTCTGTCTTTTCAGTATAATAATTGAAATCTTACCATACAACTGAAGATGAAAGAAAACTGATTATTTTGCACACGCATGTCTTTAATCAAATGTGTGTAAGAGTGCTCCTATGTGTGCATAGATTCTGGATTACCCTAAGCAACAAATCCCAGTTAAGAAAACGTTGGTAACTGCCAGAATCTTCATAAACTGCAAAAGTGTTTTTTAAGAAGAAATGTATTTTTAAGAACGGTTGCTGAATGACATCCAATGTGAGCTACTGTGACTTTTTTACATTGTTGATTTATTTAATGATAATTATTTTGTTCCCTAAACCTAAGAAGTTTTAATTGTTTAACTAAGTGTCTGGACAAGAATGGCAAGCAGTGCTTAACCTAATACAACTAAAAATAGACATCAATTAGACAATAACTGATTGGAAGCAATATCTCTCTTTACATCTGACATCAGAACAGTGTCTCATAAAAGATTAGGGCTGTGATTCTTATTTCAAATTCGAACATTCATTTGAAGGTGCAGGGAAATGTCCAAATCCAAACTGTAATGATCTGTTCAAAATACAAATTTCGGAAGCACATCAGACCTGAAGTAGCTTGCCTCATTATCCATCAGAGGGTGCTTACTATCAACTATCAGGCTGGTAAGGTAAGGCCAACATAAAGCGTTCAACCCTGTCAGACCCATCAAGATCATGATCACCAAGTGACTGCCCTTGATTGAATTAATCTAAAAACTTTTGGCGGACCATCAATAACAACTAAAATTTATTAGGGTAAATGATGTTTCATGGTTGTGGATGTTCATACCTTCAACACTTGTGAAGAGTCAATCAACCTATTTATTCCTGATGCATTACGTTCATATGTTGAATACCAATGATACATTTGAATACATGTATCACAGTTAATACAGGTCACACAGTTGCTTGGTGAGACTGGCAAGAGGCAAAGAGAGAGCAGGGAGTGAAAGTGAAAGTCTAGGCCACTAACAGGTCTAACCACACAGGTCTAACCGCCTGAAATAAACAGTGCTTCCATGTATAAGGTTACCGAGGTAACCATCCGTTTTTCTACAACATAATTAACTGGCAAAGTTTGGAAGCCGAATCTGGATCAAAATCTGATTTGGCATTCAGTGGACAGAATATTTGGATTTGGAGGCTCTGGAAATACTATTGGAAATGGGAAAGTGTTTTTTTGATGGTAGGCTTTTCAATTGCTATTTCAAATACATTTACACCATGTTATTAGCCCAAATGTCTTCTGTCATCCTTCTCTCTCGCCACGTTCGCACCCACACACTGCACACACTGCACAGTACCATCGCTAAATCGGCATAGTGGTGAGTAGATGCTGAGTGCATTTTATTTTTTTGATGAACTATCCCTCAGTCAGAAAAAAGTTGAAGCCACAGAGTGGATAGTATGACGGAACAGGTTGTGCAGATCCTATATTAGAATTATATTATTATTTTTTAATTAATTATATATTAGAAAGTATTTATCATGGCCAAAGGTAAACATAGACAATGTGTTCAACTAATCAAACTAAAATGGGAGCAGATCTGGAAAAAGAAAATATGGATAAATAGCCAAATTACGGTAAATATATGTAATCTATGCATTGTGTCACAGAATCCTAAGACTCACACAAGCATACACACAGAGAGAGGGAGAGAGAGAGAGAGAGAGAGAGAGAGAGAGAGAGAGAGAGAGAGAGAGAGAGAGAGAGAGAGAGAGAGAGAGAGAGAGAGAGAGAGAGAGAGAGAACAGCACAGCAAAACACAACAAACCATCAGGACGGACATATTGAGGAGATGTACAATAACTGATAGAGAGGCAGGAAGGGAAGGCACTACTAAATTAAAATGAGGTCTACAAACAGGAAAGGATGTTATTCTTCATGAGTTCATGTCATTACCTAGCATTCAGAGAGTAAGGCTGCTACTGGTTCTGCACTTACTTCTCTCTTCAACTCAAAAGGAGGACAGAGGAGGGAGAGGACAAGGAAGAGGCAGGCTCTCCAAACCAAGAGGAAGTAAAGGAGGTGGGTTGGTGGGTAGTGGGGGGTTGGGTTGAAAGGAAGCGTGGGTGTGAGATGGGTGAGTGGAGGAAAGGTAGGAGGGGAGGAGTGTTACAGAAGAGGAAGGGGGTTGCAGTGGGGTTCTCTAGAGATAAAAGTAATAGACCGGTGAAAAAAAGGAATGTTCACTCTAAGGCTGTGGACACAATACAGCTTGACTCCAGAACACACTGCTCAGTTAATCTATGGACATTCGATTCTGATGGAGCACAAATTAGCTCTACTTGAAAGGCAAAGATGTTTAGAGATTTTGATCATTTTACTATCATGACAGCTGTTAAAGCCAAATAGTAAAGTGATTATTTGCTATTTACTGTTCTTTGGAGGAGGGGAGGCTTGTACTGTATATCATATGAAGTTATATTATAGCAAGTGATGTTCAAAATATGAAAACCTGAACATTACTCCTTAATGAAAATATCAGACAAGCAGCATGAATCAATGCTATGGATTTACAATTTCATTTGTCAGGTATTTATTTCACTACAATGACCAGAATTTGCATCTGGTTATTTGACTAACAATTTCTCAATTTGACTTCCAGAAAATTTTCTTTATATTGTTCCATAATCCACAATGCTGATAAATCACTGTCCTAATTTGTATGACATTAACCATGATAAATTCAGCCTGCTTTTTTATGAATAGATTTCAAACCAAATTCTGCCTTCTAAAAATGAGAAGAACGCCAAACTAAGAAAGAGACCAGCAACAACTGATTTGATGAATAAGTTTAAAACTATTTTACATTTAACTTACTTTCTTAAAGGTTCAGTGTGTAGAATTTAGTTATGTCTAGTGGTGAAGTTACATATTGCAGCAGAAATGTCAAAGACAAAGTTATACAATTTTGTCTCTGTAAGTTGAATTCACATCTGCAGATGGGCCCAAGGTGCAAACCACGAAAAATATATTACACAATGAGCAAGCTCTTTTATACCTTACAATCTTCTCCTACGTGAAGCATAAGGTTATCCAATCAGCTTCCTTGGTGTCCGATCAGAGTGATCAGACATCCTGTCTCTATCTCTGTCCAAGGCGCCTTGTATTCGTTTACAAGACAATGACCTGTGGGTCCATCTGCTCAGACGCCTTGAGTGACTCCTGGCGTAAAACATCTGTCTGAGAGATCCCTTGTCCGTGTTTACCAACACCTAAAGGCCGGCGCATGCTTCTGCATTTTCAGTGGCCCACAAGCGCAAGAGCCCTTTTGGGCCCCTTACGTGGTTATGTATCCCTTCTAATGTGCTTACTTGCTTGCGTGCGTCGCCCAATTTTTCTAACTACAGACAAAGCTCTGCAAGCCTCACGCAGCCCGCAAGGCTGTGATTAGTCTGCTAACTACATCCTTTCCGGAGTCGCATTTCCGGTTTCATGCCCCATAATACCGGAAGATTTAGAAGAACGAATATGGACCAAATATATAATATGGAAGAGCGTTTTGCAGAAGAGATCCGAAAGTATGACCACTTGTATAACCCGTCACTGACTGGCGGATTTTTCTGCCAGAAAAAGGCTATGAGGAGCAGCAGTGGCGATGTAAATAAACAGTCGCCGACGACTGCCACACACGAATAGACAAACTCCTCAGTGAGGACCTGCTCCTGATGTAAATATAAAGTCTTTAAATATAAAAGGCCCATTCTAGGGTAAAGAAAACAACACTTCGAACAAGTTAGATGAAAGCTACTAGTGCGAACATCACTAGGATTATTATATTCAATTTCTGCCCAGGGATTCCCTAACACCTAAATCTTACACACTGTACCTTTAATAAACAGGTTGGTCAGATGTTATAAATGACAGTCATATGGCCAAATTTTAAGTATTTTGTTACATATACAATGCAGGGTAATTAAAAGCTAAAACATCATCTGCTATCAGTGCTAGGTGCAACTGATTGATAGTATGAACATTTGTTGTGTGCATTTAAAGCCTACTATTAGATTATCTGTTTCTCATACTTTGTTCACGCACATTAGTATTAGCATGGCATTAGTTATTAAAATGATACATGTCAAAAATGGGACAGGTGATGTCGCCATCGGTTACAGAATGCAACATCGCCTACTCCTGACAGAGGAGGTAAACTTCACTCCCTGTTGTTATCAGCCAGTAGCAAGTAATACGCCAGTTATCAATCATAACCGTGCATATGGCACATCAGCTTTTTCAACCCATGTCATCCAACAATATGCCTATTACAGCTCAAACAATTAGCTGATTCATTGATTGTTTGATCAATGTAAAATATAATTTTCACCTATATGGATTGGTCGATAGTGAATGGCAGCTGCAGCCCTAATGATCAAAAACAATACATGCTATCATTTTAAATCTATATAAATTAATAACAATACATTATTTGACCAATTAAATAATGAAAAACATTTTAAAGCAACCTTTCCAAAAATTAAGGATCCGTTTTCTGTGGTGCTGATCACATAGACAGATTGATAGGATCGATTGATATCCTGCAGATAGTAAAATTTGAATCTAAAGTTGATGAATGTGGTCAAGATGCATCATGCTGAAAGGTCAACTCTAGTGTGTCCCCAGCCTTAGCCGATGATATCCAGACATGTTTGCAGTAATGTGAATGTTCAGTTGTCATTCCACCCAAACACTAAGCAATGCAGGGACTTATGAAGAAATCAATCTTGACTTTCACTAAGACCAGCCAAGCAAACTGAGATGCCTTTCACTAACACCTGGTGTGGTTGTCATGTAAAGTTCTATTTACTAAAAAACATAAAACCAGGGACACACCTCTCCTAAGCAGTCTTGACTGTTGTCCAACCCCTGCAGATCTTTTTAATTAGAAACCTACCTGTAAAACTATCATGTAAAACACAATTTCCCTCAAAAGACAAAAGCTATAAGCCTTTGGTTATCATGGAGCAATGCGAAGGCTCAGATTGATCAAGTCATACTGCAGGATCCACACAGCCCATGTAGCTTGTCTTCTACTTGAAGCTTTAATAGAAATCCAGCATATTAGGTGAGATTTATTTTAGTCTTTAACATATCTTATTATTTTTTTTCTTAATAAGGAGTTTCTTGATTTTTACCAGACATTCAACACTAAATTGTTAAAGAACACTAGATGTTCAGCTACAATGAAAAGACAGATGTCTTGTATCATTAAATACACCTTTTTTTACTCTGCTCACTGACTTAAGGGAATGTCGAGACACCTGCAGAACGGTTTCCTAGCAGGCTGAACACAGTGATAGCTAATGCCCTTAGAGAGTAGCGTTTGGAAGGATTGAAAAACTGATCTTTCACAGGAATGGACACCAGTGTGTTGGGAAAAATAAGTGAGGAAAATAAATCGTGAGGGAAAGGGGATCAACAGAGGTTAGAAGGGTGAATCGATTGGTTTTGATGGGAGTTGGGGAGGAATTATTTACCTGTAAGAAATGGCAAGAGTGCTCCTGCTGCTGACTGCCCTTAGATTTGACTAGAGCTCTATCTAGGTTTAGGTTACCGGATCCTGCGCTGGCTCGTAGGTGGTTGTAGCTGTTGCTGTTGGTGTAAACCTCTCTGGCCCTGCTCACCGTTAGGCTCGATGACCATGCCCCTTTCTTCGCCAGGGGCCCATCCACAAGACTCAGTGGCAGCAAGGGGCCACTTCCTCCACCGATACGGCCACTGCTGCTACCACTAACTGGCACACATGCTGATGAAGCCGCATACTTCACATCATTGTTGCTCCGGGAGGCTTTGAGTACAGGATGGTGGTGTGTGTGGCCATGGGCTGCATGGGTGTGTGTATGTTCATTGAGTGTGCCATAAGGGTCCATCATGAAGTACTGCTGGGACTGCGAGGAAGAGAGACTGGGGATGGGCGTCTGGTGGAACATGTCAGGGTGGTTGCTGGGGTAGCGGCCCATTGTCATAGCGATGGGTGAGGGAGAAATGGAGGGTGAGGGTGAGGGTGGTGGTTGGTGGTGGCGAGGGTGGTAAAGACACAGCTCCCGTTCCAGGTTGTCATCTGAGCTCCAATATCCAGAGCCCGGAGCAGATGCTGAGCCGTGGAGCTGCTGGTGGTGGTGGTGGTGGCTACGATGCTTGGGCTCGGCTGAACGACAGCGTTCGCGGCTCTTGCTGCGCTTCCGGTGGCGCACTCCCACTGATGGAGTTTCACCCTCTGGGCAGGCCCTTGAACCACCACCACCACCTCCTCCAACACCACCACCGCCACCATTAATGCTTCCATTATTGGCCCCTTTTGATGACTGTGTGTGGTGTGGGCCCTCCAATGAATGTGACTTGGTGAAGAGTTTCTGGACTGAGTGGACAAGGTGACGAATTCTCCCAGGGCTGTCATTGTTGTTGTTGTTGGCCGACATCCCCCCAATGTGGGGCTGCATTCCTCGTTTGTACTGCAGTGTATGGTAGCCTTCTCTTGAAAATGATAGCTGATGCTCAAATTGGTCTGCAAAGTGTGCTGGAACCCGGTTGGGCACTTTACCTCCATAGCCTCCTCCAGCTCCTCCTCCTCCCCCTCCTCCTCCTATATATGGTACCATGGCCATACACTCATCCTTTACCTCGGGATGGTGAGATGAGGAGGTTGAGTGGCACCTCCTTGGGAAGGTTCCATATGGGACGATGTTGTTGCTTTCAGAGGGGTACGAGGTACGCTGAGAATTGTAGAAGGGAAGATCAGCTGGATGCGGCATGGGGATGGGCACAGGCATGTCCATCTGACTGATCAAATATGGCTTGCGGTCAACATGGTAACCCACTGGATCATATGATGGTTCATAGGAGACCACATGATGGTGACTCCGACTACTAGATAAGCCCTTCATGACAGGGGGAAGGATGGGAGGATGGAAAGAGGAAAGATATAGATGAGAGGTGCCAGACAAGCCCGGGATCAACCAAGGGCTGCAGAAGACTGTCCCTGAGAGGAGAGCTGACGACTCTGGAAGACAGCAAGAGAGAGGAGCAACATGACAGAATTAATGAAAGTCAACAAGTCCAACATAGACAAACAAGTCATACCATGGGAATGAAATAGAATCCAATGTATCCTGAAATTAAAGTATGTTGGTGTTGTATAGAGCTTTAGGCAGAAAAATACGGCATGTTAAGTTCAGAGTTTAATCCAAAACATGTTCGAAAAAAACTGGACAAAACTCAATTTTTGTTTCATTATGAAAATCAACAAGACATACCTACTTCAAAGACACATCAAACACTTTATATTGTTTGTGTTTTTTTTGATTAATGCTTGCAAATTATCACCTGTGTAACTCAAGGTACTAGAGTTTATTGCGAATACATTGTCATGAATCATGTTGTCAGTCTATCAGACTTAACAAATTCATACTCACATTCAATTTAACTGACAATTTAGTGTCTACCTAGACCGTGTGTTTTTGGAGGAAGAGACCAGAACACCCAGAGATAACACACACAGAAACATGGAAAGCATGAAACTCTAAACAGATTCAAACACACAGCTTACCCCTCAGACACCTTTTTTATGCCATATAATATTACTAAAGCTGCTTTCAGTTATGCACTCCGTATAATCACCTGACATTCTCTGGTGGGGCTGTATATGAGAATGCAAATCTCAGAGTGAGAGGCTCCAAACTTTCTCCACCCCCCACGAAAAAGATTGTCCAAATGAGTCCATGTGAGTAATAATATTAAGTTTATTTATATAGCACATTTCAAAACCAAAGTTACAAAGTGCTTTACAATATGTAAGATTCACAAAATCTAACAAAATAACATAATATGAAATTGTTGAAAACAAATCTCAACAGTCTCAATTGCTAAAAGTGATTCTTAAGAAGATATTTAAAAGAAAATGTGTAGTTTGCATGCCTAAGATGTTATCGTGTCTAGGTTGATGTCTACTTGACCAGTGATCTATGACCAGTTATATAACTGTTCTACAGCCAGTTAGCTTAACCACTGAATGTCAAAACTTGTGTTGATCAAACTTGGCTGTAGTCACACACCAAACACATAAAAGGGCGCACACACAATTGGCTCGACAATGAGAAAGTCCCTCACATACACACTAATAAACTTCAAGCATGTCTCAAGGACATAAAAACCTGGATGACCCACAATTTTCTCTTATTAAACTCAGACAAAACAGAGGTTATAATACTTGGCCCAAAACACCTTAGAGATAAATTATCTAATGATATAGCTGCGCTAGACGACATTGCCATTGCTTCCAACGAAACAGTCAGGAACTTGGGAGAGATCTTCGATCCTGATTTATCATTTAATAGTCACTTAAAACAAATTTCTCGGACTGCCTTTTTCCACTTGCGTAATATCTCAGCCAAAAATCAGGCATGTCCTTTCGCAAAAAGATGCAGAAAAACTAGTCCACGCCTTTGTTACATCAAGACTGGACTATTGTAACTCATTATTATCAGGCTCCAGCAGTAAGTCGTTAAAGACTCTACAGCTTGTCCAAAATGCCGCAGCACGTGTCCTGACAAGAACAAAGAAAAGAGAGCACATTTCTCCAGTATTAGCTTCGCTACACTGGCTTCCAGTTAAATCTAGAATAGAATTTAAAATTCTCCTCCTCACCATCAAGGCCCTTAATAATATAGCGCCTTTTTACCTTAAAGAGCTGTTAATACCTTATAAACCCGCTAGAGCACTCCGCTCCCAGAATTCAGGCCTACTTGTCATCCCTAAAGTCTCTAAAAGTAGAGTAGGAGCCAGAGCTTTTAGCCATCAAGCCCCTCACTTGTGGAATAATCTACCAATTTCAGTTCGGGAGGCAGACACCATCTGTTTGTTTAAGAGTAGGCTCAAAACCTTTCTTTTTGATAAAGCTTATAGTTAGAGTTAATTAGTGAGGCAGAACGTAACTTGCTCTATTTAATGACACATGACACACGGAGCTTCTTTTTCCAGCTTCTCCTTCCTCTTCTCCATCCCTATCCCCCTTCCCCGGAATCCCTTTGCTTTAACACCCGCAGATCCAGGGCCTCTGTGGCCGCACCATGGATTGCTGTTTGTGGATCGCGCATCGGGGGTCGCAGTGGTGGACCCAGTGTGGCGGATTCTGTGTCGTGTGGGCTGATCGTGGTGCTGGTGGCGGACCCTGTGTCGCGTTGGCACTGGGTAAAGGAGGTGGACCAGGGCCGCGGCGATGGCTCGTGGTGGCTCCTTGTGGGCGGCGGTGGACGGTGACTAAGGACTGGAGTGGCCTCTGGTCTGGATGGTGGATCGTGGTCCTGCTGGTTGCTGACCATGGACTGTGATTGCAGCGGGACTGCATCAATGCCGCTAAAGACTTTAATGATGAATGTTTTTACACGTGGCATCTATTGCACTTCTGTCCGTCCTGGGAGAGGGATCCCTCACATGTGGCTCTCTCTGAGGTTTCTACTTATTTTTACCCTGTTAAAAGG
The DNA here is from genome assembly GCA_038501795.1 of Pseudopleuronectes americanus. NCBI lineage: Eukaryota > Metazoa > Chordata > Actinopteri > Pleuronectiformes > Pleuronectidae > Pseudopleuronectes > Pseudopleuronectes americanus. The sequence goes on along the minus strand of CM076730.1, from coordinate 904,381 downwards.
GTTTTTAGTAGTTTTTCCTCACTCTTGCTGAGGGTTAAGGACAGAGGATGTCACACCCTGTTAAAGCCCTATGAGATGAATGTAATTTGTGAATATTGGCTATACAAATAAAATTTGATTGATTGATAATGAGCAGTTATGGGAAATGTGGCTTTAAATGTTTCTCTTACTGATGCCCGACTAAAGTGCATAACATAATATAACACCTTTACGCAAAGATAATTGGATAAAGTACCCAGACTAGATGAAAGACTTTTAATGTAACTAGTGCTAGGGCCAGGGGATGTAATTAGGATGACTTCTAGGTAGCACTGTTTATGTGGCATCCAATCTTAAAGTCAGCAAGGCAGGTTAAAGTGTGAGCAGCATCAGTGGTGCCAGGACATACAGTCATCTGCGTAACAATAGAAGGAATTGAGGTGGGGCTTCTTTAAAAGTGGGTTAACAGTGGCATGTTTAACCTTAGAATTGTGGTACATCTCTATATCTATAGTACCAGTCAAGGGTTTGGACACACCTTCTCATTCAATGTTTTTTCTTTATTCTTATTCCTTTCTACATTTCAGATTAATATTGAAGACAATAAAACTATGAAGGAACACATGGAATTATGTAGTAAGCAGTGTTAAACAAACCAGAATATGGTTTATATTTTAGATTCTTCAAAGTAGCCACCTTTTGCTTTGATGTTTTGCTTTAAACACTCTTGGCCTTCTTTTACCCGATTCGTGCGGTAGTCGCCTGGAATTGTTTTCAATTAATAGGTTTGCCTTGTCTAGATTTAATTTGTGGAATTTTTTATCTTCTTAATGTGTTTGAGGCCATCAGTTGTGTTGTGCAGAGGCAGGGTTGGTGCACAGTTCTATACAGTTAAAATGCCTATTCGACTAAGGTTCTAATCCATATTATGGCTAGAACCACTCAACCAAGTAAAGAGAAATGACAGTACATCATTACTTTAATGCAGGAAGGTCAGTAAATCCGGAAAATTTCAAGAACTTTGAATGTTTCCTCAAGCTTAGTCGCGAAAACCATCAAACGCTATGATGTAACTGGCTCTTATGAGGATCGCCCTAGGACAGGAAGACCAAGAGTTACCTCTGCTGCCGAGGATAAGTATATTAGAGTTACCAGCCTCAGAAACCACAAATTTACACCACCACAGATTAGAGGCAACATAAAGGCTTTGCATAGTTCAAGAGCAGACACATCTCAACATCAGACTGCATGTAAAGAAGAGTGTCAGTAAGTGTCGCATGAAATTTGGGAGAATTTTCGGTTAACGGCTGTTCACAGGAATCTGCAGGCAGCACAGAGAACTGCCAGGAACTGCAGGGGAATTGATGCGGGATTCCAGTTTCTGGAAGTTTCACTAGCCTGAGAATGTGGGAGGTTACCCCCCTGCTCCTAGGTCTAGGGGAGGCTTTCACGTGTAAATGACAATGCTTTGAGCTTTACAAATGCAAATCAGGATTGTTTCACTCAGTTGTGCAGAGGTAACAACTTTTTCTAAAAGGTACTAACTAAGCTACCAACAAAAATATCTGGCGTAAGTACACCAGGCTTAAAATAATTTGTAGCTTATATGATTTCCCTGACGTAAGTAAGTGTGCTATAATGAATTAAATTTTTGTATACCATGAGCAAAGGTCAATGCTATGATTTTTTTTTGAAACAGTGCAATTTATTTCAACATTTGGCTGTCAACCTCATCAAAGATATTATGTTGTAATGGAGAGAGTGGCACCACTGTACAGTTTTCTAAGAGAAATCTTTCTGCTGAAACAAAAACACTGTGCCTCACATAAAGCATATCAATCAATCAATCAATCAATATATAACATATCAGTTATGTCATTGCGTATCAAAGTCCCAAATATTTGTCCTCCAAAAATACTGGCAAATTCAGCACCATATTCACATGTCCATGGCAAACTAAGCTGTTGTCTCTGCTGAAATTCCCTCATAATTTGAAATTCACTTTAGTTATTGTTGTTATTAAACTTTCTCATTATTCCATTAAAACACTTTTATCCAAATCTTCTTACAATAAGTGCATTCAACTATGAGGTTTCAAACACAGAACAGCAAGAATCATGTAAGTACATTTACCTAACAGCAGAAAGAATAAACTGGTCCTCAGTCACAAACTCATCCAATATAAAGTGCAATTTAAAAAAAAATAAGCGCTGCTTCAAAAGTGAAAAGGATATTTTTACTATGAAAACCTCACGTCAGTCGTAACGTCATCACCTGAAGGCTCGTCCAATCACAGCCTCGTTAATGCAGCTTCTGTCTCCCGCAGACAAAAAACTTCCGGCTTGTATTTTGACGATTGACTCTGTTTTTCGGTGTAAATAACTTGCTGAAGTCGACACGACACTGTTTCCCTGGTGGATCTTCCAACCGTGATGTAGCGAGGCTATTCCCGTTTATTAATAATAAATTCATGTTACTCATGTAGCTTTCCAGCTGCCTGTACTAAAACACACTATGAGCCAGTATGAAAGAACTTCCCGTACATCCAACCGGACCTTGCAGCTCTTGCAGCAGCATTGAGAAGTTCAGGAGTCGACAAAGAAGAAAGAGGGTAATGTTAGATTCATTAAATAATTTTTCAGTTACATGTATAGGCGTATGTTGTCATTGAACCGTGCTAATTGTAATGATTGTGTTTACAGCTGATTGAAGCGGGACAGATGACATGGATCCATCCTTCTAAAGCCAGGAACCAAATAAGACTAGAAGCTAGACTGGATCTCACAGCTACACACCACCGACGTCTACACACTGGGGCAGATTCGGACAGAGGCCCACAAAGAACTTATGACCCAGAGACGGCAAAGAAACATTTCAAGCTTCACCTGATTAGTTTTTCACTGACTAAGCCAGTTGTTGTGTTTGCACAATATTTGTGCTGTATGTAAATAAAGCTTTGACTCAACATATACCTTGTTCATGTTTTTTCCCTGTACAATATGTTTAACATGTAACATCAAGCATCACATGAATGAATGTATAATCTTCACTAACTGCATTGCTTTTGGTAAAGGCTCACAAATAAATAATATTATATATTAATATATAAATTATTGGTAACAACTGTATATTAATAACTATTATTAATATTGCTTGGGAGGAATTTACCCAAGTGTGTATTATAATGACCCAGGGTGACCAATAGCAGCAGATCTACCAGCCAATCACAAGTGACTTTTCGTTTCAAAGGTCTGTGATTCATCCAATTGTGAATCGAGAGAAGTTCTCACTCTGATTCATATGCTAATTAGATTGCACTTCGCTTCGCGACTTTTGAGTGGTGCTGTGTATATATATATATATTTATTCCAGGGGTTAGAGCTGCCATCCTCTTCACGAGAAGTCGAGAAGGTTGGCAGGTCGATCCAGGTCTTCCTCAGTAAAGCTACTGAATCCAAAATTGCCTCTTCTCCTAAAGAATGCTGCACTGTATGAATTTGTGTGTGAATGGGTGAATGTAAAACTTTACTGTAAAGTGCTTTGAATGGTCCTCAGGACTAGAAAAGAGCTATATAAATACAGACCATTTATCCTGTTCGTATTAGCACCTCAGAGGTACTGCTAGAAAAGGTGACCTTAGTGTGGAGGTTTCCTCCCTGTTTAACCACTCATTGCCTGAATTTACTTACAATTATATAAAAAAAATATTGTTTGGGTTTTTCGCTGTCATGCAGATGCTAAATTAAGTGGAGATTGTTAATTTCAATACAGCACATACTTTATATATAAATTTAGGTATGAGGCAAATTAGCAACATTAGCATAATTCATCGAAATTTGTCACTGAGACAGACGCGACAAACCAAAATCTGCTAATCACATCATCAATGTTTGGCACATGTAGTATATTCCAATATATATTATGGTATCTCAGACTTTGCTTTAAGCAGTCCTACCTCTCAAACAGATACTTTCAACACTCTAAAGCTCCTTTACTTTACATTGTTCAACATGATGAGATAAAGAATGTGATGTCTTGCAATTTCTTTCAGCTGAACCCAGACAAAATTGAGGTCCTCCAAAATGGCCCTAATAAGTTCACCACAGTCCCCATCTGTATCAGACCCTTGTCTTCCTACGTCAAAACCCTCAGTCAGAAACCTTGGTGTAATATTTAATATAAATATTAATCTCCAAAACCTCAAACCCGACCACTGTATGACCAAACCTTCACAGACATGTTTTTAAACTTAGAAACCTGTCCAAAATCAAACCTGTGCTTATCTTGAAGTCCTGATCCATATAGATTATTGTAACGCCCTTTTCTCCTGTCTTAATCAGGTATCTCTCTCCCACCTTCAAATCATTCAAAATGAAGTAGCTGGATAACTTGCCAACACCAGCCATAGATCCCATTTTGTGGGCGGCTGTGGCTGAGGGGTAGAGTGGTCGTCCTCCAACCTGAAGGTCGGCAGTTCGATCCCCAGTCTGACCCATCTGCATGCCGAAGTGTCCTTGGGCAAGATGCTGAACCCCGAATGGCCCCCTATAGAATAACTAAGTGCTGCGAATAGATGCACTGTATGAATGTGTGTGTGAATGGGTGAATGTAGAACTGTACTGTAAAGGGCTTTGAGTGGTCATCAAGACTAGAAAAACGCTATATATAAATAAAAAGCCATTTACCAAAGCCATTTTATTCCAGTTCATGCATCCCTTCACTGGCTCACCATAAAATTCAGAATTGACCTCAAAACATTGCTTATATATTATACAAGGCACTACATAATTATTCCTCCTCATACATCTTAGATCTCCTAGAGCCATACTCAACCTCCAGACCCCTCAGATCAACCAAACAATGTCTTTTGACTGTTCCCCGCTCCCTCTGCAAAGGCAGAGGAGACTGTGTCTTCAGCTCCATCCCTATGGAACAGTAAATAATCAGATCAACGAAATCTTTGGATCCTTAAAAAAACTTCGGAAGACGAGCTCCTATCGCCTAGCCTTCCTGTAATGGAATTATGTCTTTTAGTTATAAACTGCTCCTTTTGTTTATATTTTTATTATTCATCTAAAAAATTGCTGGCTTATTTGTGTTGCAGTGCACTCAGAAGTTGAAAAGAAGTAGGGAAAAATATCACATTTGGATAAGATGAATTGTTGCCGTTTTAGTCCTGTCAGATTTAGAAGCTTTAAAGAGAACGTTTGGGAAACATTTTGTTTAAATTTTTCTGAAAGCGTAAATGCATGGGCGATGCATGCCAGATGAAAACCAATAACCCATGATCTCAAACAGTATCTGGCAATCTGCAAAGACTTTGCATGGAGGTACTAAGCAGAGGATAAAGTACTGTTCAAGAAATAGATTCAGCACATAAAACAAATTGTGATTTAGACAATTAAAGTTAAATACATAATGAAATCCAGACTAACTAAACATAAGATCTTGTTATCAGACTGTTTCAAAAGTGCTGCAGTTGTAATACTAAACTTTGAACATAGTCAGTGATCTTGTTTTCCCAGACTCCAGCTCTGTACTTAACACAGAACGAAAGCTCATATTACTCTTTGATATTTTATTCAAAATCAGGAATACAAATTACTTTAGTTCGGCAGTACTTCATTACGGTTGTTCAGTGACTTGATTTAAAAAAAAAGCTAGATGTAGACTGCAGTGTTGCCCATAGAAACCCATGTTCAATTTGTAACACATTTTGTAGCTTTGCCAAGTGGTAAGCTGGTGAAGGATAGTGTCATGTAAAAAATAATGCAACAAAATGAGATGCAGAAAGAAGAATACCAAAACCCTTAGTCAGAAACAGTCCAGTGTCTACTGGTGACACCAAAATTAGCTTGTTATACTCGCTTTTGTTTCCTGATTGAATGGAGAGCAAGTTCACATTGAAATTAGCTAATTCCACAGGGTATATGCAGCAATCCTGAGATTAAATTCAATACTTTTCAAGACCTTTTTCAAGACCCTTCTAATATTTTTCAAGACCCCCGCGCCACTAGGAGCTGTAACGGTTACATCAGCGACACTATTAAGTTTGCAAAATTAAATGAAGTTTGCCAGAACTTCTATGTAGCACTGTATCAACACAGCATAATTCAGCAGGGAGGGAATAAAGCTCAAAAGAATAAATTCAGTTACTAAGCCAAAAGGCACAATTTATATATAACAATAACATGCTCATTCACTCACTCACTCACTCACACATGCATACAACAGTGTTTCCAGGAGGGTTTGTAGAGATCATGGTGGATGGACACTGGACCCTCTTGGAAAAGGATATAGAACATTTTAAAGTAAAAATGCATCAATCTGGTCCACTTTGAGACACAAATTACAGGCTAGATTGAAATTAATATGGCAGTCAGAATCTTCTTGTGTTGTGAGAAATACAACTCTGCAATAGGCCCTTTTATAATACTTTAAATAATAAAACTATTTTGCAGCATTAATAACTCAAATCAGATCAACATTGTCACATGTGGCATGTCTTTAGTGTGTTTAACTGACACACAGGGAAACTAGTCTGGTATCTCACCTGAAGGCAAGTACCATCTGCTTCATTCTCCAAGTTTTGTGATATAATAATAGAACTTGTGTAAACTTTGAACATGGACGAAACTAACTGAGCTGTGGGAGTGCACCCTCCTTACAAATATGGTTCATGGCATGTGCCTCAATTCAGTTGCTTTGGTTTCCAACAACTTTTCAGTTCGCACCAGCTCAGTGCGAGTTGTGTTACTGTTGTGTCGAGACACCACAACACTTCTGCAGTGCGTAGCGTTGGTGTCTCCCAGCGTCCCTCTGAGGTCTGGACCAGTTGAAGCGGTGACAACTGAGTTAACGTTAGCAACGCTAGCAGCTAGTTAGCTTCAGCTGTCGTACTCGTACTGGGTCGTGTAACCACGTCAGCTGAGGAAGGTGCTGCCTCTGCCCAATGCTCGAAGGACAACCGCTGTCTGCGTGCCGCAGCGGATTTGTGGCTAGCGCCTTGCACATGTGAACTGAGCGCATTAATCCCGATTGAAGCTACCGGTCATCTTCTTTCTACAGACAGAGCAGTAAGCCTCCCGGTCATTCCCAGCGACGGGCTTAAACCAGGGCTTCAACTGAATAATTGATAGCGCACTGTTTGCATCTAGCCGTCCTCTACATGGAGCAGCGACGACAAGCGCTACTGGCCAGTCTCGCGATCTGAGACAGACGTTGCCTGTGTAGTTCCTGTTATAAGCAGGTTGTTGGTTGGGACTCTTGTTTTGAAGGGGCGTTCTAACGGAAGGGGGTGTTGTCGAGAGAGAAGTTTTGAAGTGTGAAGGAAAAAAGACGGGAGCGATGTCCCGATTCAATAACCTTCTCTCGTGTCATTTTTCGGCTGAGGCATCCTAGAGCTGAATATTTGAAAAAGATTCAAGACTTTTTAATACTTTTCAAGGGTCTTGATTTTTCCTAAATTTAAATATCAACTTTTAATACTTTTCAAGACCCCGTGGCTACCCTGACAACTGACACTTAAATGCTAATTTCTAGGAGGTGGAGTGAGAGAAGAGTTTTACCACCATCTCCTGCTACATCTTTCAAAGAGCCATATGTGGCAGGCAGGCTGGGTTGATGCTGTGTGTGTAGGAGGAAGGAGAAATGAAAATAGGACTGAGATCAAGTTATTTAGGGCTAAATGGAGGCTGGTGAACAAAAAGCCTTTGAGTCACCCGCTAAAGGTTGATAGCAGCAACGGAGGCAGACAGCTTACTCTTATACTGTGGTCCATGGACATTTACTTCCTCATACAAAAGATTTACCTCAATATTCAATTCTATAAAATTAATATTTTGTGTCTTTGCGTTAAGAGTGTTTTTATTGAGGATGTCCAGTATAGCAAGATAGCTCCAATAACTATGTCGGAATTTTCTACATCAAAAATGAATTAAATAGCTAGATAACTAAGAGTTCCGTTTTGTCCTACTTAGCCATCTCTCTAATCCACATATTCATAAATCAATCAATCAAATGCCTTATTATTAGGAGCTGTATTTGTGTTACTAAGTTTGACAAATCAGAGCTTGCAGTCAAGTCAATGGACGTTGTGTCCTAGATGTTATGTTTGTATCCAACTTGTCTGCAATCTCCATACAGTGATATTTCTAACAGGACAGTTTTGGCACCCTGTAACCCTAACAACAGCACTGAAGAGGAATGCAAATTCCAAAAGTGTTCCCTAGAGCTATCTTCATATTGTAAGTGACAAAGTTTATGCAAGACATATTTAATAGTTCATATAAAATCACCCAAATACAATAGTTTAACTGTTTAAATATTTTTTTCCATCCCAATTTTTTAGTTTATATTAACTTGATCTTCAGGATCTTTCAGGGTTTCCTATTTCAGTTACAGATATGATGACACTTTCCGGTGGGGAAGGAAAAAATTAACCAGAATGTAGCATATGCTAACAAGCACGCTGCATGTGTGTGTACTTGTACTTAAATGTTTTGTGGAACTTTTTGTGCATAGACCTTACGAAGTGAGGACATTTTGGGAAAGTGAGAAAATTTAGGCCACTCTTACCTTTTTCAAAAGGCTGAGGGTTGAGACTTGCTTCTTGGTTTAGAGTTAGGTTTAGGTCAGGTTGAAGCATTTAATTTTAAGGTTATAGGGTAGGCATTGTGCTAAATGTGTGTGCCTGCAAAGGGACTATGGGAGTGTGTGTATATATGTGTGTTTATTTCTTTTCTTTATCTTTCTTTCTGTCTCTCCTTGCCTTAAAAATAGAAAGGATGAGTCACCATAGCAACCACAGCTGTGTGTGATAGACGCTAGTGAAAAAAAGAAAAATCATTCACTATAACAGATGCTCATGTATCATGTACAGTATCTACCCTGGATACCATTCATCTATTAGCTATACGCCTTACCCTTTGAGGATTGGATCCAATCCCAGCTGACATTGGCTGAGAGGTGGAATATTTTCTGGACAGGTCACCAGTACATCACAGGGTCAACATACAGAGACCAACAACCATTCACACTCACATTTACACCAACAGTTTACTGAATCTGCTTTTAGACATGCACTGAACTCTTTCTGCAGACCTTCTCAGGCCATTCCCCTACATAAAGTCAGTAGGAAATCCGAAAGAGCCGATGTGAGACTACAGCAAGAGTTCCTCTCCAGGATTCACTGGGAGTAGGTTGAGGGGCATGTTGATGACATTTGTAGCACATGCAAAAATGCAAAAATTTATATTTTTTTATTATCTGGATGAAAAAGCGGTGCCAGACACGTAGACGATACTGACAAAGATGCCAAGAGAGCATAGGGTGATAAGGGCAGATTTTTGTTTTAATGCTGTAACAAGAATTTATACATTAAAGCCTGTGTTCCAAATCTTTGCCACATAATAATTGTGCTTTGATAATATAGGCTGTACAAATAAAATTTGAGTGATTGATTGATGATAGATAATGTATAGTAGAGTACTGTAAGGCAGAATCCCATTTCAACCCTTAGCCCTAGCCCTTAGCCCTTCCCCTTTGTTTTGCGCATTCCCCTGAAGGGTGTACTTATTGGGATGGAGGCGGAGGGCCAAGAGTTAGGGGTGTACAGCCCTCGAAACTGAATGCTTGCAGAACCACAATCCGAGCACTATGATTATTTCCCAGCATGATTTGCAAATCACCAGGAAGCTGGGAGAGAGAGACACAAATGTAGTATCTTCTTAAATTAATTAAGGATTTAAAAATTATGATAACAATTGTAATATTATAGTTAATATTGTTTTGATGTATTATGGTCATAATTTTCTGCTAGTGCCGTTTTTTGCATGATATATCACAAATTTTCACTTTATTTCATTTTGCATGTACTTGATTTAACCAGTGTAAAGCAGCGAGGCTACTGAACTTAACTGCTACTCTAATAACAAAGCATCAATGCATGGCTGCTTACATACCACTGCTAGTAGCCTGGAGCTTTGTGGTTTTGATTTGTATGTGAGATAATGCAGAGCATCACAGCTTTTCAATTTCAAAATGTTATTACAATGACATCCCAGACAAAACGTTTTGTCTCGTCTGTTTACATCGACAACTACTGATGACGTACCACTTCGACTCCGTTTCAAGTGGCAAGATAACCCTCGAAAACAAAGGGTAGCGGTAAGGAGAAGGGGTGAAATGGGATTGGGCCTAAGTGTAAGTAAGAATGAAACATGTATGCACCCTTTTATTTGCACTAACAAAGTGATGCAAAACATTCTGATAAATTTCAGCTAAATTTATACTTTTCCAAGCAAATTTTTATTCTAGGGGAAAAATATATGGTTTGAACATTTAACAATTTAATTAATGTATGTCCCTGGATGTGTCACACTACATGAAATACCTCTTTGAAGAACTGCAGGCTGTATTATTGGTGTATAATGTTCTGAAGTAGCTGTGGCTCAGAGGGTGGTAGTCCACTAATCCTTAGGTCATTTGTAAAGTTCCCAGGAGGTACATAAACCTTTTTCTGAAGAGAATAAAGACGGTATTTTGGCATTTCATACCACATAGATACTACTGAAACCTCATCGAAAGATCAGTTTGTGTTGGCTGATGTGTCAGACAATAAGCAATACAAGCATGCAAGTTGTATTATCCGAATAAATGTAACATTCTGAATGTTTACCAGGATAGCAGATATAATAAATCATAACATACTTACTATAGCACTATTGTAATAGAATCACTAAAATCATTAGCACTATATGTTTGAATACAGCCTCTGCCATTCATTTAATTATCTTAATACATGTCACTTACTATGTGTCTTTTTCATCCCTTAGACTCTCTTTCCTCTCTCTCTTTGCAGCTAGCTCTGACTCAAGAGCTGCAGGATAACAAAATGTATTATTATTATTAAAATAAATAATAAGTGGACTATCCCTTAACATGCTGCTCTTTGTCTCGCTCTCTCTCTCTACATGCTACTAGTCTGCACAGAGCTGAAAACCTGCTCTCTTAAATTCAGAAATGCAATCCTGTGTATGTGCCTGCCCAAGAAGCCCACAATACACACAGACAGAGGGGAACAGCTCAGTGGTGGGATGTGTTGAGGAGGTGGGGACCAAAATGACCAGCTGACTGCAAAAGAACTGTGAGTCATATCTTTAGCGCCCATCTTCTTTCAATCTTCTTTAGATCCCTAAGTGATTAGGCTGTTTTTGGACTTCATCAATTATAAGTCTAGCTTGACCTCACTGCAGACCCATATTGGCAGTAGCCAACCCTCTTGCTGACCATCTACTGTCAAGGATCTCCAACAGATGTTAGTCATACAGTGAAATATGTTTATAATAGAGTACTGAAGACAACCTATTAACTGCAGCAAGCAACCTTTTGTTGGATGGGTCTGATAAAACATTTCCTGTTTAAGATGAAAGCATAAAAACCCAATCAAGTCTGATAAAAGCTGTGATTGCAGCGGGACTGCATCAATGGCGCTAAAGACTTTAATGATGAATGTTTTCTACACGTGGCATCTATTGCACTTCTGTCCGTCCTGGGAGAGGGATCCCTCACATGTGGCTCTCTCTGAGGTTTCTACCTTCTTTTTACCCTGTTAAAAGGGTTTTTAGTAGTTTTTCCTCACTCTTGCTGAGTGTTAAGGACAGAGGATGCCACAACTTGTTAAAGCCCTATGAGATGAATTGTAATTTGTGAATATGGGCTATACAAATAAAATTTGATTGATTGATTGATTGATAATAGGAAAGCTAACTGTATTACTCCAAGCTGCTAAGTACCTCTTCTGGTACCGGCTGCTGGAGAGCTCAAAAGGTTGCTTTGTCTTTCTATCTGATTTATAAACAGAAAGTGAAATGCAGGTAATTTTGAAGTGTATTTTGTACGAATTAACTAAAATCTTTGTGAAAGTAGAATAATTGAATTAAAAGGTAGTGAAGTATAAGATATTAATAGTGTGATTAAGTCCTTCTTTACTTACCTCCTTTAGATCCCCATTGCCAAAGAGTTGTCAATTGATTGACATCTCTGTGTAGCTGGCCTCACATCAGTCGCCTAGGACAAGACAATGAGCAAACATATGGTAATTTACAAACAACAGATATAGACAAAGACGCAAAGTTACAGAAGTAACATGAATGTAATATTAATGTCGTGTGATCTAAAGTCCTCTGTCTGATCAATGTCACCTAAGAGTAAATCATGCTGCATATTTTAACCCTGGCTTATCTCTACTGTGTTGCCTTCAAGGGTTTTGTGTCACTTCCACAAACCTCAACAATCACTTCGTTTTTTAGTTGTTAGTGATTGAAAAGTATAACTTCAACAGCTATACATTGTTATGTGTGAATGTAAAACATGATGTTTGCAGATACTGAATAAACTTTACCAATGTTCATGCATTTGTCAACAAGCCATAATCACATATTATTCAGTATTATAACATACCCTTACAGAGCAATGTTATTGAGGATGACCTTTAAAGAGAATGCCATTCTGAACGCATAAAGTATTCAAGTGACAATACATACGCAATGGTCGTGATATAGTCATGCTATACATCTCCGTGGTACAAGCCAGGTTACAGGCCGTGAAACATTGAGTATATTGAATAAACAGTATCGCCCATCCCTACAGAGATTTTTACACATGACAGCCTTCTTTTTACCCAGAATGGAGCCATAAATAGATCCACCTCCAACTTAGTAAATTGGCAGAGTTCAAAGGAGAATTGCCAGACTGGTTGTAGCTATGGTAGAGTAATGGTAACTCAAACAACAATTCTTTACAACAGTGAGCTCAAAAGCATCTCAGAATAAAATTGTTTAACCTCAATGGCATGATCTACAACAGCAAAAGACCACATCATGTTTCCTATCATTTTGTGTCACCTCTGTGCTGACCATGTTCTCTCTCTTATGGCAAAGATGACAAAAGAAACTTTTTTTTTCAAAATGTGTTTATTGGGTTTTTTACAAGTTACAAATGCAATAAACATAAGAAACAATCAACCAGACAAAAACAAAAAATAAATATAGAATAAAATCAAATAAATTATATAAAATTACACTCAAAACAAGATGGCACGTTCATTGGTACATTGACAAGGGGTTTTTGGACAGGGGTAATGACTGAATGTTCACTTTAGAGCCCTAAGGAATTGAGGGCCCTTTACAAAGTCCAAAAATGAAGTCCACATCTCTTCAAACTGCGCATATTTTCCTTTCAGTGAATATGTTATTTTTTCCATGGCTATAACTTGTGCAATGTCCTCTAGCCAGCCTTTTGTGGTCGGCCTCTGTATAGATTTCCAACATTTTGCAATAGTCCGTCTGGCTTGTAGTAGGCATAGGGTAACCATCTTTCTGTTAGTTCTGCTGAGATTAATGTCCTTTGGTATGAGTCCCAAAACGCACATTCTTGGGCACATAGGAAAAGTCACCTCTGAAGTTTTTGAGAGTGTCTCAACAACCTCACTCCAAAACTCTTGTACCTTTGAACAGGACCATATACAAAGGAAAAGCGTCCCTTTATGTGTTTCAAATTTAATACACATCAGGAATATTAACATTGAAATTATTCAAAAGCTCTGGAGTGATATACAGCCTCATGGACCATTTATACTGTAACAGTCTGAAACCTGAATTAGCTGTTTGTGTTTGTGATTTGGAACAAATATTTTGCCATTCAGACCCAGTTATCTCCTCCCCCATGTCTGTGCACCAAGCAAGTCTCTTGTCCTCTGATGACTCCGGCGAACCAGATGACAAAATCTTATAAAAGATGGAAATAAGTCTTCTCTGTTGAGGGCTTACCACAATTTTTTCTAAGGCTGAGAGGTCAGGTATTGAGAACTTTTTTTGGGTCTTATAGATGAAATCTCTGACTTGTAGGTATTTGAAGAAATGTTTAGCTGGAATGTCAAAATGTTTTCTGATATCTTCAAATGGCATGAGAACATCCTCCTGAAAGAGATCTGCTATTTGGCCAATCCCTTGTCTTTTGCCCCTGGATGAAAATTGTTGTTTCCCCAAATAGGAGTGAACTGTGATAGCTTGAGGGGGACCTTTAGGTAGCTATGAACTTCATGCCAAACACGAATGGAGTTGGAAACAAATGGGTTACATGTGAATTTCTTTAGTTTATCCGGTTTATCTGAGTAGAGATATAAATGGAGAGGTATGTTGGCTGAAGTTTCTCTTTCCAAGGCCACCCATGAGAGGGAAGAACTGGATCTGAACCAGAAGGAGGTTGTCCAAAGCTGACATGCCCAGTAGTACCATTTGAGGCTGGGGAGTTTCAACCCTCCCCTGTCATATGGCAGATATAGTAGAGAGAGGCGTAATCTTGCTCGTCTGTTACTCCATATAAAATTTCTGAAGACTTTAGTCATATTAGGGAAGAAGTTTTTTGGTGGTGGAAGTGGTATGCATTGGAATAAGTAAAGAAATTTGGGTGGGACATTCATTTTGAGGATATTAATCATGCCAATCATTGAAATTGGCATGGTTGTCCATCTGTTAATAAGGTTAGTCACTCCTGATATCACTGGGCTATAGTTAGTGGATACAAGGTCCTCTGTTGAATGAGTAATTTTGATCCCCAAATAGGTAAAACTAGATGTATTCTTAAATGTAGTTAGTATTGGGGGGCAAGTTCTCTCTGATTGTTTAAGAAAGAGGATATTTGACTTGGATTCATTCAGTTTATATCCTGAAATTGATCCAAAAGTATTTATTAATCTAAGGAGATTTGGAATAGAGCTCTTTAGCTTAGTCAGGAATAAAACTATATCGTCTGCGAATAGTCCTATTTTATTCTCCACATTCCCTATTCCGATACTTGTTATACTGCTGTTTTGCCTAATTGCCATTGCAAGTGGCTCGATTGATAATGCAAACAGAAGGGGCGAAAGGGGGCACCCCTGTCTGGTCCCTAGATGGAGTTTGGAGGGTTGGGAGGTTACAAAGTTTGTCATGACTGATGCGCTAGGGGAGTGATATAACATTTTCACACACTTAGAGATGTATTCACCAAACCCAAACCTCTGGAGCACTTCAAAAACATAACTGTGTTCCACTCTGTCATACGCTTTTTCGGCGTCCAGGGAGACTATTGCTGTGTCTGGGCTTTCCTTCCTCCCTTCTATAATATTTAGTAGTCTTCGAATATTATGAAAACCTTGACGACCCTTTATGAAACCATTTTGGTCAGAGGCGATTAGAGGCGGAAGATGGTTTTCAAGACGTCTCGCAAACACCTTTGCTATAATCTTAGCATCTGAGTTTATTAGTAAAATAGGACGATATGACCCACATTTTATGAGGGGTTTATCTGGCATTGGATAGGGAGGGTGGTACATTTTCAGCTTCAATTGATTCGACTAACATATCAAAGAGCGGTGGCACAAGCAACTCCTTAAAGCATTTGTAGATGTCAATGGGAAGACCAGAAGGACCTGATGCTTTCCCACCGTTCATATGGGACAGCGCTTCAAACAGTTCCTCCTTTGTAATGGGAAAGTCTAGCTCCTCTTTTACCGTCTCTTCTAAAGTTGGAAAGGAGAGCTGATCCATAAAGGAGTGTAGTTCATTAGTAACTGGGGACTCTGACGTTTAAAGGTTCATATAATATTTTTTAAAAGCTCACATTAATTTCTGTTGGATTAGTTGTTGTCCCGCTTTCAATTTCAATCTCAGTAATAGCCCTTTCATTTTGCAGTGTTTTAATTCGCCAAGCTAGTAATTTACCCGCTGATTCTCCCTGATCATCGTAAGACTGCTTTAACCGAGTGATACTGTTTAAGGCCTTACTTGCTGTAACCTCATTATATTTAGCCCTTAATTCCGAGAGCCTCTGTACATTCTCCGGAGTTTTATTTACTGAGAGCTCCCTTTCTAGGTCTTTAATATCTCGCTCATAAGGAGATGAGTCTTATTCATAAAGCTACTAGTATACAAAATCATTACACCTCGAATATAGGCTTTAAAGGCTTCCCATCTAATAGATGCTGAGGTTTCATCTGTGTTAATAGCAAAGAAAAGTTAAATATTCCTTTCCACAAAGTGTAGAAAATTCTGATCATGGAGCCATCCCGGGCTAAGCCTCCACACTGTTTGGACCCTGTCATTAGAAGTAAGGCGGTAATGCAAAAACAGTAGTACATGATCTGAAATAACTATGCCTTTGTGTCCACAGTCCTGTACATTGGCCACCAGAGTCCCAGAGATCAAGAAATAATCTACGCAGGATTGGGTTTGATGTGTGTTTGAGTGGCACGAATATTCTAGTGTGGTGGAATTTCTAATTCTCCAGATATCACAAAGATGCAGCTCTGACATGAAGTGGCCTATCACCTTTCGGGTATTTGTATGGGAGGAGTAATTTCTCAATGAGCAGTCCAGAACGGAGTTAGGAGCACAATTAAAATCTCCACCCATAATTATCTCACCTCGAAAAGAGGAAACGGTCATGAAGAGGTTACTAAAGAATGTGGCATCGTCATTGTTAGGCCCATAAACGTTTACAAGAATAATTTCTCGATTCAAAAGAGATCCCCCAACCATCACAAATCGACCCGCGGGATCCTGGAGAAGTTTGTGAATCCTAAAGAGGACTGATTTATGTCCTCGTCCGCGGCGTCTCACGGCGTCGCTGGTGTGGGGGCTTTCCTTCTCTTGGGCCGCGGGTCGGTGTCCGTCGCCGGTGCAGAAGGCGGGGAGCGGTTGGAGGGGACCGGGTACAGCGGTCTGCGGCAGCGACTCTGGACGCGTGTCTGTCCCTTCTCGCGGATCACCTCAGTTACGGCGCCCGCTGGGGGAACCCTCCGTTCGCGCGGGGGGGCCCCCTCCGGCGGTTTCTGATAAAGTGAGTGTTGGCAAAACCGGTTCTCATTATTATGTTGAGGCGGCGGGGGTAGTGTCGGCAGCTGCTGATTGTAAATAATAAAGTAACTTGTAATCTAACTTAGTTACTTTAAAAAAAAGTAACTTGTAATCTAACTAAGTTACTTTTATAATCAAGTAACTTGTAATCTAACTAAGTTACTTTTTCAAAGTAACTGTGGCAACACTGCTCATAACCCAGCCAAAGTAATATTAACGTTATAACTTCAACTCCTCTTCTACCAATTGAGACCAGAGTGCCATCAAACATGAAAAATAAAGAAAAGAAAGAATAGTAACAAACGCCCCCTCTCTAGAACGGAGACGGAGCTCTCCTAAATCCCTGTGCCCCCTAATTGCACAGACCCCACTCACACTCTTGCAATACACTGAAATTCCGGACAACTTGCATTAATCCTTTACTAAGGAGCAGATACAAACCATTGAACAAAATTGGGTAGTACTCACGTCCGGCAGAAAGTATTAAGTATAAAAAACAAAAAGTAAACCCAAGTATGTGTAATTACTGACCCATGACATTATGTAAAATTAAACAAAACTTATTGATACTATCAAACAGAGGGACAGCTATAATACAGCCAATGTAATACATGATAAACTTATCCAATACAGCTTAGTCTATGTCGTTCATTTATTTTGGATCCAAGCTGGTAGCGAAATCTAACTAGACTCACCCACGTCATTGTCCCGTTCATTCTGAGACCGTTCTGTCTCGATCTCATGGATGAAAGCCTCTACCTCTGATGGAGTAAGAAACAAAAGCGGTTTACCCTTGTGGTAGATTCTCATCTTTGCTGGAAACTGTAATCCAAACTCAATATCCAGATTATGTAGTCGGGTCTTCACGCCAACAATCTCCTCTGCTGCTGGATCTCCGCGGAAAGGTCTGGAAAAAACATCACACGATTCTCCTCGAACTGTAGCAATTTCTTCTTGCGAGCATCTTTCATCACTCGGCCTCTGTCGGTCAGCCAGCGGAATTTCACGAGAATCGCCCCTGGAAAAGTTTTAAGGTTTGGCTTGTTAGCTTTAGAAGTGGCTGCTTTTGGAAGTCTGAAAGCTTGGTCGATGGAAGGTGGATTCGGGAAATCCTCCCGGCCAAGGTCGGGTAACCACACATTGAGGAAGGATACCAGGTCCCCTCTCTCTGTGTTTTCTGGCAAGCCCACCAGTCTCACGTTCAGGCGGCGCTGGCAGTTTTCCATGGTCTCCACTGATCAGGTGAGTGCTAGCATCTTTCTTTGAGTGGCTGCAGAGACGCTAGTTAGGTTGTTCAACTGGTCCTCAGCGGAACTTATACGGGACACCGCTCCACTTAGTCTTTCGGAGAAGGAGTCTAAGGGTTCTTTGATCTTGTGGTTTGAGTTGATAACTTCTTTGAGCTGGGCAAAGACGTATTTTCGAAGAGCGTGAATAGCCGCTAAAACTCTGTCATCCCTAGCTTGGGTTTCCAGAGCTTCTGCTAGCCCAGGAGCTAACCAGTGTTAATTTTGGCAGCTATTTTTGATTTAGTCTTAGTCTTAGTCTTTTGACAAAAATGCATATTAGTTTTAGTCACATTCAGTCATTTTTATCCTTCTTAGTTTTAGTCAACAAAAACTAATTCCATTTTAGTCTAGTTTTAGTCACATTTAATAGCCACATTAAACTCCTCTATAAAAACATATAGCTGCAGCCTAATAGCTTAAAAATATATATTTAGTTTTAAATGTGAAAACAAAAAGGGAGCGCAGGTCAGACTGGAGGCGAGCAGAGAAACTGCAGCTCGGTAGAAACTAACTGCAGCTTCTGCTCTGATCAAGAAGCTGCGGAGCTGATCTCTGATCGGCTGAGACCAGAGAAACTCTGTGTTTTCACTGTTTCCATAGTTAAGAAGCAGTCAGTCACTGAGCGGCTGATTCACGTGAAAGAGCTCAGAGAGACACTGTGTCTCTCTGAGCGAGTGCGCGGGGGCAGGGGGCGGGGCTACGGACCGGAGCGCTATCTGAGAGCAGACGGAGCTCACACACACAGTGACACACACACACACAGACACAGACTCACTCGCCCGCTCCTGATACTTCATGACGGCCTGATACGATGATGTTTTAAAAATTATTGTGACTTAGTCAACCACCAACATTTTCGTCTCGTCTCGTCTCGTCAACGAAAGTTAAAATAGATTTAGTCATAGTTTTTATTTTCGAAGATCCGTTTTCGTTACGTCTTCGTCTCGTCTTAGTCATGGGAAAAGGGGCGTTAACGAATAGTTTTCGTTATCGTTTTCGTCAACGAAATTAACACTGGAGCTAACTCCACCTCGTCATCTCTCTTCTTCTCTTTACCTCTTGAACTGGGCTTACTTGACTTCATTTTGGATCCCACTTATATCGTGCACTTAAATCACTCGACTGAGACTTTTTACAAAATCAAACGGACGGGTTAACATTTATATATGATATATTTTACCGGAGCACCTTGGTTTTGCGACCTCTCACGTCCACGTCATAACCGGAAGCCTCCCAAAAGAAACTTTTGACTTTTATCTAAAGTGTATCAAACAGTGACGGACATACAGACATTTCATTAAGACCCCAAGGAGCCATATCAACTGTGGTAAAATGGGCATAATATGTCACCTTTAAAGCATTAAAGCACGTGTAGCGTGGTTATGACAACAGATGAAACAATCGTTTTTTTGTTGTATACTTTCAGTGTAACTTATTTCTAGGTATGTTTGTTGGAACAACCGATACCATCCCGGAGAAACAAGCCTGCAGAAGCCGATTAGCAACACTGGGTATCATCTAGCCTAGCTCCTTAACCGCAGTTAACTAGGTATCATTGAGCACTGTGGGCGTGGCTAAGCAATCAGTTTTGACTCTGCCCACCTCAGTTTGAATCGTACTACACGCCTTTGAAATCCATTTTGGGATTAGCCAGGAACTAAGAGGAGTTATGCACCGGCAAGATGGCAACAAAATAAAATGGCCACTGTGAGCTTAAAATTGCTCTTCACATTGGATTCTGTTAATCAGCTAAAGAAATAATCAGCAGAAAATTTAAATAGTAGTCCTGGACAATAAAGTTAAATTGAGCTATTTCACTCTGTTGAATAGAAATTAATGTTAGGATATAAAGTTATAACTATATTAGTAAAAGGCATAAGCATAATAGCAATCCACTTTCGGTACGCTTTGCATACTTTTCACGGTGACATTTATATATGCTGCCTATTAGAACATTATAGATGTTTTAACGATTGAACTACGATTAAAAAAATTTGAAAAAATCATACTGTGCAATTTGATGTATGCCGGTGCACAGGACTAATTCAAAATATCGTGCTTTTACTAAGAAAGGATTCATGTTTCAGGTTGTGAGTCAAATTGGTCCACTGCAGTGACCAAAAGCTTAAGAAAACCAACGCTATTATTTTTTCAAAAGCAAAGCATGGCTTTAATATTTTAATAAGCTCTGTGTGTTGCAGCTTGTTAACAGTCAGCAGTATGAAGTGCAATAGCTGTCTGATCCTTTTATGACACCGAGTATAGGCTGAACACGTCTGCCACTCAAGCTGCACATTTCTCTTGAGCTTGTTTCTAGGCAACAATTTCATCAGGCTTCCACCAGAGAAAAAAATGAATCTTAATCGGGCCCCTGGGTGTCCTTTCCCATCATTAGCTGTGGGACAAATCTCAGATGGTTAACAAATCTGAAATACAGGAAATAGAAACTGCTTATTTGTAGACAATTAAGTACCCACTGTTGGTATGTGTCTACACGCCAAGCAGCCACCTCTGTGGCTAGTGGCCAATGGAGAAGAGCCTCAAGCTATACTACCTCCTAAAAAATGAGACCAGCATTAGAATTTGCCTCCAATTCTGCAGAAAATTCAAAGATAGGTATTGGGTGGTTACGCAAATCTTAACTCAAATTTCCTAAATTAAGATATTTTTGTTGAGCCGAATGTACTTTTACGAGCACTAATACCATCCCAGTAAAATGTGTCAATATCCGTAATTGTGATGAATGAAAATCCTTTTTGGATAGCTGTGTCCACATCTTTCCTTGATAGGCCAGCGACACACAGAGCTCCTCCCTTACACAGAGCCTACCCAGATACGGAAAGCAACCAGGCTGTGTACTCAGAAGTGGGCGGTGTCATTGGAACACACTGTCAACCAGCAGAATTAAAGCAGTTACGGGCCGGAACCTTGGGAGCAAGTGTGCAAATAATCTTTTTCTTCAGACAGGGTCATATTAGACAGAGTTTTACTTCTGCTTCTTAATACTCCATGTGTTGCATTCATTGATTCATTGAAGTTTATTACTTAAGTGTCTGGAGAAGGCAGCTGCGGGAGAACGGGGGTCTCTGGAAAAGGTAACTCTCGTCTGCCACTATGACCTGAAACTTGGTTGAAGCTGCGGGGTCCTCCAGAAGCCAGACAGGTCCCAAGGTAAGGATAAAAAATACTGCTCTGCATGTCATGAAGTTAACTGACATTTTTTTTGCTCTGCTGGGTCCATGATTTGGTGTGTTGTAGGTTGCGGGAGGACCCAAAAATGCAGAAGCAAATTAATTTGCAATATAAAAGTGTAATTTAATTAAATGCAAAGTTTACATAAAGGGTACAAAAATACACAAAATAGAAACTCACTGGGAACCAGAAAAAGAACAAGGAAAAATGAGGAACAACAAAGTTGTGAAGGGGAATGACGACGAACTGACAAAGAGACAAAGGGAAGCACAAAGACTTATATACACAAGGGAGGCAGGGATAATTTAACACAGGCTAAACACATGAGTAATAGGTGCAGACAATCACAGGACAAAGGCAGGAAAAAAAAGTGACAAACACAAGATGCAACATTTCTAAATAAAACATGGAACATAGAACTCAGGGGAAAAAACAAAAAAAAATGGAAATTCAGGTAATAGTAAATTATCAAAACACAAGCTAAATGTCCACAAAGAGGACCTCCTGGACTTCTTCTAGGATATTTTACAGGTGTGATTCTTCTTCTGTTGAATTCATGCTGCTTCTTCACTACACATACTTGGACCGTTTTGTCTGCCCCTTTAAGTAACAAAATATAAGTTGAAGGATAGAACTGCAGAAGTTGTTGCTGAATCTCTGTTGATTGACAAATGAATTCAACTCAATGTTTCAGCCGCAGTAATACCAAAGCGTATTGTTGCCAGAGCAGAAAACATGGATCAGTATCATGGTATAAAGTTAGACGCATCATGATGTGATGTTAAAACATTAAACCTCACGTAAATAAATAAATATATAATATAATGGTCCTGAAGAGCTGGAGGAGGGGTGTTTGGTGGTGAAAGAGAAGCAGACGTATTGCCCACGCAGCTGTTCCTCCTCCTGCAAGGCCAATTAAGAAGCTTGACCTTGCCCTGCCCTAAATTACAAGATCCTTCAGTCTAATGAAATACAAAGGGCTATTATTTTTTAGAAATTTGCAAGCATGGACTGACCCTGGGTAAGCACTAAATATGTTCAGGAACTGACAATTTTCATCATACATGGTTTCTATTTTGAGCAGAATAAAACAATTTCCTATTAATGTCCAATCCATGAAGATGGCAAAAAGTTTCTCTGCTCAGAGGGCCTTACAGATGATTTTTGAAGAGAGAGAAGCTTTGGAAGACAATAAAGAGGAAGAGTTTTGAGAACATGAAGATCATATTTCTGTCAATATAGTCTGAAAGTGAGTTTGAAAAAAAGAGGATGAGAATGACAACCAGCCAGCAAGTGGAGAAATATAGATGTCAAAATAAGTTGAATGGTCTTTCTCCAAAAGAAATGAACCACCCTGCATGGCTACTAATGTAATAAGGATGCAACCAGTGCCAACACAGATAGCGGTCACTCATGTACTGGACATCAAGTCTTCTTTTGAACTTTTCATCCCAGAAAATCATTCTGGATTGCACTAATTTGGACGGACAGCATGTTTTCACAGAGATGGAATGAGAGGGACCAAACCTATTTATTTTCATACTTTGGGGTTCTTATCCTCGCTGGAGTTTTCAAATCCACAGGGGAATCCACAGAATCTCTGTGAGATGCATAAACTGGCAGAAAGATTTCAGAGGATCAATGTCTCTGGAAATCTTCCACATTATTTTCGGGATTATCTGCTTTGATAACAGCGACGACAGACCAATTATCCAGCAGCTGCAACAACACAAATCAGCTGTCTGTCAATTCCACCACTGAATGTGATATGGTAGGATTTCTTTTAACCTTTAGGGTGTTTTTTGGGATCTTAAAGCTTGCCCTGATGTTTCTATTTACTCCACCTCCCACTAACTTCTTAAGTTTGTCAATTTAGTTATCTTATCTTGTTGTTAAAATATTAATAGTAAAGTGTATGTCAAGTAAAGTACAGTATGGTAAAGTGTTGGGTATAGGTGAGCAAAAGAACATCCCAAATCATAAAACAAAAAACCCTCAACACCAAAGCCAAACACACCATTTCAATTATCAGGGTTATCTGTTACTAGGGCTCCAACAACTAATCAAATTAATCGATTACAATCAATTATAAAAATAGTTGATAGATTAGTTTGTGTCTGTTATAATACACAACACAAACTGTGGCAGCATTTCCTGAAGTGTGGGCATAGGGTGTGGGCAGTTTACCAGCAGATCTGTTTGAAAAACGGTGGAGACAAGTCGATAAAGCTGTGAGAAGAAGTCTTTCAAGAAGATATGAAAACAAGTTGGAGGCTCCTGCTTCTTCCTCATCTTCTTCTCTCATTTTACTGATGGTTAACAACTTATGGTTCACACTGCAGTGATGTTGTGCTGCTGTTTCATGTGAAATCAGTGTTACACAGGTTTTTCTTTGAGGTTTTAACATAAAATGTTTCCAAACATTTAACAACTGTGGCTTCCTAGACTCAACGAGGAGAGAGAGAGAGCAGCGGCGGTCGAGACACCTAAAGGCTGAATGAAGAGAGGGAGCGCGGCACAAAGCAGTGACACAAAGATACTAAATAGAATTTCCTGATTGTTTCACAGAGGTAATGTTGTAAAGCACAAATACAAGCTGCTGAGGATGTTGCAACGCTAAGTATTATTTAAATACAGATATGAATTCAGCTCAGTACAGCTGGTCTGCTATGAGTCACAGACATATCTCTCTATCAGGCACTTTCAGCAGGACAAGTAGTTTCAACATTTAGTGTGTTAAGTGTGATAATCCACAATTAACTTAACATATCAGCGATGTCACTTTCATTAGTTTTATTTCCATATGACGAGAAAGAAGTTTCATATAAGAGTAGTATTAATATTCAAAACAATTTCTTTGATTCTGTTTTAAATACTCAACATTTTTACACCTGTCTGTTTAAATGGAAGAGTCTTCATAGCAGTAAAGAAGTATCTTATTCCCAAACATGGATTGCTATCTAAAATCGCACAGGGTGGAAAAATGCCAGCGTATTTTGGTTCGTTTTCACTAAGTTAGGGTGAAATATTAAGGGGTTTATATTGAAATGTTACAGTATTAAAGATGCTACACACAATGTTTTACATTCTGTACTGCCAACTGGGAAACACCACCTTAGTGACATGCAGGTCTGCTGACTGTGAGAGGAACCCCACACACACTAGGAAGGACATGCAACCGAATTACCACAGTAAATTCCAACTCAAAACTTATAAATAAAATAAATATAACTTTCTTATTGGCTTACAGAAAGTCTTTCCTGAAAGTCTGGCTCACATAGATTTTTATGTAAATGATCAAAGTGACTTTTACCATTTTAATTAAGGTCGCACTGTGTTTGAAATCCATCGTAAGTGTCAACTGTCAGGCGGGATCTCATATTGTCATATATGTGCACTGCGCTCCCAGAATTCAGGCTTACATGTCATCCCTAAAGTATTTAAAAGGAGAGTGTGAGCAAGAGCCCTCAGCTATGAAGCTTTTCTTCTGTGGAATCATCTTCCATTTTTCAGTTCGGGAGGCAGACACCATCTGTAAGTTTAAGAGTCGGCTTAAAACCGTCCTTTACGATAAAGCTTATAGTTAGAGCCGGTCCAGGCTTGTCTTAGACCTGCTCTTAGTTATGCTGCTATAGGTCTAGAATGTCGGGGGACACATGACACATGGAGCTTCTCCTTCCTCTTCTCCATCCTTATCACATCAAAGAAATGAATATCTCATCAATACATGTTACTGACTTGCATTCTTCCCCACAATCCCTTTGCCTTATCGTCCGCAGGTCCATGATCACGGCTGCGGCCACCTCATGGATTAGGATGATGGATCGCATATCAGAGATTGTGATCGTAATGATGGATCCAGTATGGCGGATTCTGTATTGTGCTTGCTGATCGTGATAATAATGGCGGATCCTGTATCGTCTTGGCATCTGATAGTGGTGAAGGACCACAATTGAGGTGGCAGCTGATGGTGGATCCTGATTGCGGCAGTGGACAATGACTGTTACCTATAGTGGCATCTGATCTTGATGGTGGATCATGATCGTTGTGGCTGCTGAACATGGACTATGTTTACAATAAGACTGCTTGATATACAATTTTTCTACTCAGATACTCAACCATTTCTCACAATAACCCATCAATTCATTGACCTTCAGTTATGCTACAAAGTGTTTATTTTAATCAATGCTGAAAATACCCTTATCTTTCTGATGTTCTCCTTGACACGTGGCATCTAGCTCTCTCTAACGTTTCTACTTTTTTTTTACCCTGTTAAAAGGTTTTTTGTTTTTATTAGTCAAGTTTATTAGAAAAGGGTTAGTGTGCCAAAAGCAGGCAAGCCAATCGAGCTCAGCACAGTTTAATCACGTTAGGTTAATGTGTTAAACATACAGTTTTAATCACATAAACTGTGGGTTTTATTTAAACACCAAAATTTGGAACAGTAAAGACAAAAACACTATAGAACTTCACATGAAACAAATTAAACAAAACTAACCAAAGAATAGTAAAGAGGGTGTATGTGTGCGTGTCTCCCAGTCTCAACATCCAGAGTTCAATCTGTCAAATATATAAAGTCTGTTTCAGTCTCCCCCACAGCTCAGATCGATCCAGTACAAACATATGCAGCCTCTGGGCTTGGGCAGGGAGAAGTGTTGCAGTTTTGGGTCGATAATCGTTAAAAACCTACTATATTGTCGAACTGTTTTAGGAAGACTCACTAGTGACAAAGATTAATTCTGAATTAGACTCTGGGGCATTTCCATAGGCCAAGCAGCCCACTCCAAGCAGACATGTTTAGAACAGGCACAGCACAAGCTATCCTTAATCAACAACTAACTTATTAAAAGGTAAATTCAGCCAAAATAATAATTTTTTCACACATAGATTCAGATCATTTTGTTTTTTTCTGACGAGGTTTTGAGATTATTCCTGGCTCCACAATGTGATTTGACTCAGTAATTGATTGATTGATTGATTTAACTGTTGAAATGAAAGAACAGGAAGCAACTATGGGTAAAAATGTCTCACTTCATCTATGTGTTCTGTTTTTAGCTAGTGTTTTCTAGAGCTGATGACCACTCAATGCACTTTACACAACACAAGTTAGCTTGCAAGTCTCAGAAAGATGCTTAAGAAAGAGCAAACAAATTTCTGAGTTCCGCTACAACTTCCTCTGCAAAACTAAGCAAGAAAAGTGGAATGGGAGGGGTTGAGGTTTACTGGCTACATATATTCAAGCTCTTGCTAGCTTTACCAGGATTACCCACCCTATATTTAACAATACAAAACCTCACCATGCTAATTTCCATGTATCTGTGCTATCGCTGTTATATAAATATTAATGAAAAATTATTTGACTTCATTGAGCACCACAAACCCAAACAGGATGTAGCTTTGTCTGTGACTAATTATTTCATATAGAAAAGCATATTAGGATGATAATACAATATTCTGTTATGTTGAATGTAGACAAAAAAGGTTTGGGGCTTTAAATGTGAATCATTGATGCTAGTTTCATCCATCCATATGAAAGAAACTAGCTTAAATCAAAGTGATGTACCGTTGCCTATAATTGATCTGGCTTTCCATGCTGAAAGAGAATATAAAATAGAATAATCAAACTGCTCATCTCAGAGCCGAGGCTCTGCCCACACTCCTTCCATCGCCATTTGGTCTTGAATTATAAACATGCGGGGTCTGCGTGTCCTCTCATCCTCAGCCAGGGGCCACCGCTGACATGAGCTGCTCTGGGCCGCACAACTTCTCATTGAGGCGAAAAATTAGCGCCCACATCCCTGCAGACATGACTGCGCCACGCAGCATCGATAACCGAGGACACCATGCAACCTTCCAAGCTGATAAATGATAGACAGTTGTGTATGTCTGTGTTTCCTTCATCCAGCTGTGGTACTCTCGTGTGGCGGCGAGCCCTGGACATACCTCATCCCATTTATCACACCTCAAAGCTACGGTCACAAACGAGTATCTTGGGCGAGTGTTGAAGACGATTAGCCCCGTTGGTTCCGCTGTACACAGATGTCAAACTTTGATTTGTCTTTTAATGAACAGTGCGATGAGAGTGAGCCCAGTCTTTGCCATGTCGTCTAAGGCATTGTATGACATTACCTTTGGAAAAAATAGCGAGGCTACATGAAACTGGCCAATATGGAACGGGCGACAGCAGCGTCTCACTGGGCTGCAACCGCTGGAGCGTCCGTGAACGGCAATTCAGCTGAGAGCAGCGCCAGTGTGCAGCACACTGTACAACATTCAAATATACACCTCCTTCCCGGTGTGAGTCATAGGCAGAAAGGTAGCGGTCACGCACTGAACCTGAATCTACCAGCTCGGAGTGTTATGCTCGTCTTACCAGTAGCGGATCTTCACATCATCTCTTGACGGGGCCACTGGCATCTACATCCAAATGCACGTCCGTTCCTGGAAGAGCGGCACTGACGAAAGAGAGTCACTCGTGGAATGTACGTGTGTGTGTGTGTGTGTGTGTGTGTGAGAGAGAGAGAGAGAGGATGTGGATGTGGGGAATCAAGTGATACTCGATGCAAGTTAAAGGCGATTAGTTCGGATTTTACCGGAAGACAGGGGATTTTTCTTTAAAGAGTAAAAGCACACACACGCGTTTCGTCTGCAGCAAAGAAAAAAACAACATTTCACTGATTTATCTACAAATATTAATGTTAAAAGGAAAGATCATCCGCGTGGCAATGTCCAGAACGTTTGCATATTTAATATATTAAAAAAATACTTTTAAATGTTGGCATTCTGTTCTCATATTTTGACAGAGGATTGTTTTCACAGCATCTCTCAGTCCTGTTAATATCACGGTTGTATCTATGTCCATGCGTAGACCATAGATCTAAATTGTTTCATCCAGTCATTGGTTCTGTGCTCTCGTGCGCAGTCTTCAATTTTTCTACTTGGAATGTTTGATCTTGCTTGTTTGTTTCATGCCTTTTTAGTAATCTTAGCTTTTTCTTGTCACTCTATTACTACTTCCCCCGAACACCCCTCTAACCCTTATCCCTCTATTTATTGTTGTATTCTCATGTTAAATGTGGTCAGAGTTAATAAAAAACCATGTTCGATTAATCGCCCTGCTCCCTGTGAGCCACAGGGAGCAGGGCGTTTCTTTAGGTAATACCAGCTTTCCTACGGTTATTTCCATGCTCTAGGTAGTCTGACATCAGATTACCTAGGACTAGGATTTTTGGATATCTGGTCCGGGTACTGGGAAACATAAGAACACCTGCCCAATAGAGGAACACCTCAGCCTCCTCAGTCTGCATGGCTCAGAGTCTGCTACTACTCTGCTCAGGGGTAAACAGCTAAACATGTTGCTAGTCAGAAGACTTCTCCTATATCAGGATCCGTCATTACTATCATGATCAGCCATCACGATACAGGATTATCTTTGATACGGGATCCACCATCATTATCCACGTTGTGACCTCAGCCCTGCTCCTGGATCTGTGGACGATAAGGCAAAGGGACTCCGGGAAAGAAGTCAAGTCAGTAACATGTATTGATGAGATATTAATTGCTTTGATGGGATATGGAGGGAGAAGAGAAAGGAGAAGCTGGGAAGAGAAGCTCTGTGTGTCATGTGTCCCCCAACAGTTCACAGTCCACAGTCCCAAAGGAGAGGAGCGTGACCCTGCAACGCACATCACCCTTCGACGCACATCACCGTGCGCCGCACATCATCCTGCGGGCACATCATCATATCATCGTGCGCCGCACATCATCACATAATCATGCGGCGCACATCACGGCGCACATCACCGTGCGGCCCACATCTTGCTGCGCACATTATCCTGCGCCGCACATCACCTTGAGGCGCACATCACCGTGCGCTGCACATCATCCTGCGGCGCACATCATTGGCGCACATCATCCTGCTGCGCACATCACCGTGCACATCACTGTGCGCTGCACATCATCCTGCGGCGCACATCATCGGCGCACATCATCCTGCTGCGCACATCACCGTGCACATCATCTTGCGGCGCACATCACCGTGCGGCGCACATCATTCTGCAGCGCACATCATTACATCATCGTGCGGCACATATCATCACATCAGCGTGCAGCGCACATCACCGTGCGGCGCACATCATCCTGCAGGCACATTATCCTGCGGCGCACATCACGGCGCACATCACCCTGCGGCGAACATCATCGTGCAGCGCACATCATCACATCATCCTGCGGCGCACATCATCGGCGCACATCACCGTGCGGCACGTATCCTCCTGCCGCACACATCATCCTTCAGCGCACATCATCACATCATCGTGCAGCGCACATCATCACATCATCCTGCGGCGCTCATCACCGTGCGGCGCACATCATCACATAATCATGCCGCGCACATCACGGCGCACATCACCGTGCGGCCCACATCATTCTGCAGCGCACATCATTCTGCAGCGCACATCATTCTGCAGCGCACATCATCACATCAGCGTGCGGCGCACATCACCTTGAGGCGCACATCACCGTGCGCTGCACATCATCCTGCGGCGCACATCATCGGCGCACATCATCCTGCGGCGCACATCATCCTGCTGCGCACATCATCATATCATCGTGCGGCGCACATCATCACATAATCATGCTGCGCACATCACGGCGCACATCATCCTGCAGGCACATCATCCTGCAGGCACATTATCCTGCGGCGCACATCATCGGCGCACATCACCGTGCGGCACGTATCCTCCTGCCGCACACATCATCCTTCAGCGCACATCATCACATCATCGTGCAGCGCACATCATCACATCATCGTGCAGCGCACATCATCACATCATCCTGCAGGGCACATCACTGCGCACATCACCGTGCGGCCCACAACATCGTGCGGCTCACATCATCCTGCGTCGCGCGCACATTATCCTGCGCCGCACTTCACCGTGCGGCGCACATCATCCTGCGGCGCGCGGCGCACATCATCGGCGCACAGTGCCGTGCGGCGCACATCACCGTGCACATCATCCTGCAGCGCACATCATCACATAATCATGCGGCGCACATCACGGTGCACATCACCGTGCGGCCCACATTTTGCGACGCACATCATGGTGCGGCGCACATCATCCTGGAGCGCACATCATCACATCATCGTGCGGCACATATCATCTTATCAGCGTGCGGCGCACATCATCCGGCGGCGCACATCATCACATCATCGTGCGGCGCACATCACCGTGCGCTGCACATCATCCTGCGGGGCTCATTATCCTGCGGCGCACTTCACGGCGCACATCACCGTGCAGCGCACATCATCACATCATCGTGCGTTGCACATAATCCTGCAGAGCACATCATCACATCATCGTGCCGCGAAAATCATCTTGCAGCGCACATCACCGTGCGCTGCACATCATCCTGCGGGGCACATTATCTTGCAGCGCACATCACGGCGAACATTTCAGCCTGTATAGCAGGAACACAATAATACCTTTTCTCCAACAACAACAGTTTGGCCCTCATGGTATCAGCTGTGTCAAGGCCTTTAGAGTGTATCCTGCTCACTTCCTTATTCCAAATGCCAAGAGCATGGACCACGCATGCGCACTTTCGAGGAGGAAGAACCAAGACCTACTGTTATAAAATCTTACAGACGCCGGCTGTTTAATGCGTTCTGATGTGCTGACGCGTTCTGATGGGTCTCGTGTTCTGATGGGTCTCGTGTTCTGATGGGTCTTGCGTTCTGATGCGACTCGAGGCTTCCCCAGGGCTGCTAGAGTTCTGGAGTAGTGTATTGGATGCCCATTGCTTTGCTGATCTTCTCATACCCTGCCATTGCTTTCTAAATAAATACTTGATTGAACAAACCGAGTTCGGCTCATCTTCTCATATTTAGGATAAACGAACACGCCTAACAGTAGAAAGTAGAGATATTTGTGTTCAAATGTAACGAGTAAAAGTAAAAAGTCGTCAGAAAAATAAATACTCAAGTAAAGTACAGATACAGTTACAAAGTATTTCTACTTCGCTACTTCCCACAACTGCCGGTGACTTATGTGCTGCTTCTTATCAGTGGAAACAGTGAAAACACAGAGTTTCTCTGGTCTCACCCGCTTAGAGATCATCACTGCATCTTCTTGATCAGAGCAGAAGCTGCGGTTGATTTGTACCGAGCTTCAGTTTCTGTGGCCGCCTCCAGTCTAACATTCTCTTACTTTTTGTTTTCATATTTCGTCAACTAAAATATATCTTCAAGCTATTAGCCTGCAGTTTTATGATCTTATTTCATAGATTTCACACAAATTTGGGGAGGACTCAAATAGTCCTGCATAGTTATGTGTTACGTGCATTTTTTCAGAGTAGGCCTAAACTTGCCTGTGTATTTTTTTCTCCTTTTCATAAGAATTTTGTGTTTTCCTTTGTTGTAACAGTTAAAAAATGCCATAAAATGTGAACAGTTTTCTTTATTATCGTTCTATAATTTCATAAATGCACCAAACTATATATAACTTATAGATAGATAGATAGATAGATAGATAGATAGATAGATAGATAGATAGATAGATAGATAGATAGATAGATAGATAGATAGATAGATAGATAGTATAACAGTATATCAAACTTTATAAGCTCTGTTATCAAATATGTTTTGCTACAGAAAAAATTGATTTGGGGGAAGAGGGAAAAAAATGGCTCTTTTTATAGTAAAAGTTACCTACCCCTGGTCTAGATAAACAAATAACTTTTTATTTACAAAGATTTTTGGAAGAACACAAGGTGCTTGAATGAAAATAACAATTCTAAATGTATTTGATGGTGTAGTATTGAGGTGAAAGGATCTATTGGCAGAAATTGAATATAAAATAATCCTAGTGATGTCTTCACTACTATGTTTCATCTAACTTGTACAAAGTGTGTTATATTTCAATACTTTATATGTACATAGGGAGTGGGTCTGGAAGGAGAGAGCTATGTGAGGGGTACTCAGCTGCAATATGCAACTTCACCACTAGATATCCCCATATCCCACACGCTGAATCTGAATCTTACTGAATCAGGAATTGTCCATGTAAATTGTGGCCCCCGATTTATGAAAATACTACACCTGCCTCTGGAGAACAACCCCCCAAGCTAGTTTGTCGTTAAGATTGAACTCATTCCTTTTCTCTTCTTGACAGTCTGAAAGCTCTTGACCATGACCTGACCGACATATACAGCCAGAAGTGACCACACCGAAAGGCATGTTGGTCTAATGTTTAATGTGTACTTTTCCTTTGACGCAGGAAAAACTAAGGTGTAGGTTTTCAGGTTGTTTGACTGCCCCATTTTTATAAACACATGTCAAATTCTGTACGAAGCTTCAGTTGGACTCGGAGATGAACTGAAACAATTTTGGTGACTGAGGGAAAAATTTCAAGGGCACGGTGACCTCATGATCTTATGAATGCAATATATCGAAAACACCTTCAGAGAATTTTGTTACATCCAATTCAAATATACACTTCAAGGATGTCTTGATTACAACTAAAAGTGTTTTCACAAAAAGCTTTTTTTGCCTCGTTAATGTCAATTTTGTTGTATAACTTTACACGAATGCTGCAAAAGAAACAGAACAGTACAAGAAGTGCAGGGAAAAATACTTAATCAACAAATTAAATTGCTTACACTCAGAAGGCTGGTAAGAGAACTCAGGTGATCCAAAAGCTGAAACCCAAAACAGAGACATGGGAGCTGGACTGAACAGAACCAAAGTGAAGAGACAACCATGAACTGATTAGATTTCAGTTGGTGGTTATAAAACATGTTTGGCCTCTTGAACAGGATATTTCAAGTCTGTGGTTCGATCATTTCCTCACATTTTGAGCAGTTGTCAATTGAAGATGTTGAAGATGAACAGATTCGATTTCAGTGGTCATAGATCATGGTGACCTCATGTGAGTCCAGAAAAAAAACTGAATGCAGAAATAAACTGCACAGGTTGAAGATCGCAAACAACCACGGGGTGAAAGTTTATTTCTGAGTTTCTGTTTTTGTAAATTGTCAGACAGACCTGATCAAACCGTCTTGTGGGCAACATGCAGCCTAGATACCAGAGGTTCTTCACTGTGTTAAGAGATCTAATACTTCTTCACAAAGTCAGTACCACTGTAAACTTGTGTTGCCTGTGTCCTTGTTCTTGACGTGAAGCTGCAGTACTCCTCTGGACCTGAATGAACTAAAATAGTAACTTCTGCAGAGGTTACACAACAAGCACAAAGTGGAACTGGCCGTAAGTTTAAAAAGCCAGAACTTATACAAAGAGGCATTACATAAGACATAATATGAAAAAAATACATGAAAGACATGAGATCATCATCTGTGTCTTATCTGCTGTGTCAGTCTGTCCACAGTAGCATTTGGAAGAAAAACATTACCAAATAAGGTTTCCATCCTTATAGGTAAACAGTATCACAGCAGTGAGACACCTAGTCAGGGGCTTAGACACTGGTCAGTGGAATTTTCCCTTCACAGTTTGATGTACTCCTGCCAGAGTGGATTTACAATGCAAAGCAGAGTGGATTTACAATGCAAAGCAGCCAGACTAGTGGAAAGAACAGTTATCATGTTAACTCCATTGAATTATTTTAGGATGTTGAATAATTCTACCAGGCATTGCTGCTGTAGAGCTGCTGTTTTTGGTTGAGATTAGGAAACATGCTGGGGCTGAGTTGGTGCCTGGGCCTAGAAGGACTGAATATGAGACATATGGTGCAAATTGTGTCTCCATGAACACGTCCATGTTGTCAGAGTCCCTTTCGCTTATCGCGGCTGCATCCACATCGTCGATTATGATCTGTGGATCGCCTATCAGAGATCATAATGGTGGATCCAGTAAGACATATCTGTATCGTGCTGGCTGATCGTACTAATAATGGCGGGTCCTGTATCGTGTTGCCATCTGATAATGGTGGTGGACCATGATCTTGCTGGCTGCTGAACATGGACTATGATTGCAGCAGGACTGATGCAATATCCAGTGGGGTTACAGCCTGTGGATATGCAATTGGGTAATGAGTTTATTCAATTGTATTTGTTTAGCACCAAATCTTAAAATAGATTATCTCAAGGCCTTTTACACAGTGAAGTTGAAAACTTGTAAAATTATAGAGAAACGGAACAGATCCCATAATGAGCAGTATTGACGACGGTGGAGAGAAAAACAGCTATTTTACTAGAACTAAGAAACCTTTCAAACCAGATTCATTGTGAGCGACCAAAGAGAAAGAGAAGAGAGAGAGAGAGAGAGAGAGAGAGAGAGAGAGAGAGAGAGAGAGAGAGAGAGAGAGAAAGAAAGAGAGAAAGATCTCTCTCTGTCAGAACTATCTGCATGAGATGCCACCAGAGATAAACAAGAAAAATTATGTTGTTTTCATCTTTGCCTTTTTGCATAATGAGTCCCACAGAACACTGAGTATTGTCAGTAGAATAGGAGGAGCTGGTGTTACATTTCCCTAAAGCTGCATTAGAATTAGTAAAGTTAGGTGTTAGTGGTGCACAGACAGTCCCCAGAGCAGCATCAGGATGGAAGGGATCTTCATTGGCGTCTTGTGTCTCTCAGGTCAGTGAATTTCACTGTTTGTATGACGTCTGAATATAGAGATTAATATGAGTCCTCATATATAACTAAAATAACTGGTTTACCATTCAGGGTGCCTCACCTTCTCCACTTGCCTTCCCCGTCATTACCACTTTGTGACTGATGAAAAGAATTGGACTGAAGCTCAGAGCTACTGCAGAGAGAAGTACACAGACCTGGCCACTATTGAAAACACTGAAGAAATGAAGAAACTTAACGACACAGTTTCCGCTGCTGGCCACAGCTCTGAGTTTTGGATTGGTCTGTACAGTCATATTGACTGGAAGTGGTCAGATGGGTTCAACCAGAGTGGAGCTGAATATAGGGGCTGGGAAACCTATTCTCATAACCCAATTAGTTTTCTACACAGGGATCTCTGTGTGATAATGTACAACAATGAAAAATGGTATGAGGATTACTGCGATAAAGAGCATGGATTTGTCTGCTACAATGGTAATGATGTGCTTTATAGTGATATTTACTTACAATATAATGTATACAAAATGTGATTTTGAAAACCATTGTGTGATTTCAACAATCCCTCTTTGTTCTCAAACTTAATGCAGGAACATTAGAGGATTCTGACTTTGAGCTAGTGACTGAACTGAAGACTTGGTCTGAGGCTCAGAGGCACTGCAGAAAACATTACACAGATCTGGCCACTGTGAGGAACAACACTGAGCACCTCAAGATACAGAAATTGCTGACAGGTGTCCCATGGGTATGGTTCGGCTTGTACAGAAATCCTGAGATCAACAGGTCCGACGGGAGTGGCTCTTCATTCAGCTCCTGGTCTGGGAAAAGTGACAGACTTGGATCGATGAAAGTCGCATGTGGTTTTGCAGAAATGGGAGGAAAATGGAGGTTATTTTCCTGTGAAGAAAACAAACCGTTTGTCTGCTACAGCATCCCAAGTGAGTGCCTGACATTAGAATAACAGTTATTTTGGGAACTGGATTTTTGGCATTATATCTGCTCCTAGTGATTCTTAAAAAATGTATGCATAAATTCATAATCTTATTAGTTGGATGATATTGTCTTATTGTCTCTGTCAGAATGTGGTTGTGTGAAAGTTTCATATTTGGTGCTTAAACTCACACAGAAGAGCTTTATCTCCATTTTAGAGTATTTGTGTTTACAACTCATCTAGTTCAGCTGCAGGTTTGCTGCTGTAATGATGCTGAGATTGATATTTTTCATCGCTGTGTATACAACCTTAGTCCTTAAAGATTCAGTGTGTAGAATATAGTGAAATCTAGTGGTGAAGTTGCATGTTGCAGCTGAATACCCCTCACCCTTCCCTTCCAAACATGAAGGGACATTCATGTGCACCTGCTCAAATATTAAGTATTTAGGGTAAAGAAAACAACAATTTGTTCAATTTAGATGATTACACTCCAGTTAAAACATCACTAGGATTTCTTTAATATTCAATTTATGCCAATAGATCCTTCTCTCCTAAATCTTTCACTCTTGAACCTTTAACATATAATTCATTAGTTTTGTCTTCTGGACAGTCGGACAGGTCTTGTCTGTGATGTGACAGACACACAGCCAGAAGGATCCACTAGGAAATTTATGTTAGTCTTTCTTTTTATGTGATTTCCTTTGATCACAGAAAAACATGCCGTCATGAGAATCTTTTTCTGTGTTTCTTATTTAATATTTGTGAGATTTCTGACAGGCCTGATCAAACTGTCTTGTCGGCAACATGCAGCCCAAAGACCAGAGGTTCCTCACTCTCTGATTTAAACCAAAGATCAGATTAGTTATATCTCCACAGGAATAACTGTAGGTTTCACAAAACTATACAACACATTAAACGTGTGGTTTGTTTCTCTCCTCGTTCTTTGTGTAAGCAGCAGTAAAGACGTTGGTGAAGGTGAGGGTGGAGCAACAGGGCTCCCCTGTAGACCTGAATGGCCGTGGTGTGAAAGAACAGATTCTGAAAGAGGCAAGTCTCCAAAATCCACCATGAAACATTAACTCATTCACAGACCCTGGACAGATGTATTACAGAGTTTGACAACATCAAAAAACCATGAGGTAGACGAGTGAATGTAAAAAAAACTCCAGTCACAGTGTTCTACAATGCAAAGCAGCCACAACAATGGATAGAAGAATTAAAATCATGTTGACTACTTTCATTATTTTTGACAGATTATTCTTCCAGGTATTGCTAATGTAGATCTGCAGTTTTTTATTTGAGACCAGTAAACATAAATCCTGATTTTGGCAAGATATCATCT
This sequence comes from Pseudopleuronectes americanus, assembly GCA_038501795.1. Lineage (NCBI taxonomy): Eukaryota > Metazoa > Chordata > Actinopteri > Pleuronectiformes > Pleuronectidae > Pseudopleuronectes > Pseudopleuronectes americanus. Next base: position 867,165 of record CM076730.1, on the reverse strand, counting down.
TTCCAATAAAGACCAAAAATGCCTCTAAAGAAAATCTTTGTCTGGTCATGACGAAACTGTAACTTTGGGACCTTATGCTATTTATGTGTCCAGAGCTGCTGGATTCAGACAATAAACAATTGTAATTCTAAATACTCTCCTTTTAATTATTATTATTATTATTATTGTGGGAAATCTTAATTTGGCATGGGACACAAGCTATGGCTTGATCACCCTTTAGCTGGCCACCTTTGATGAGGGTGTTTAGTGATTAAAGGCCGAAACACCCACTGATTCGAAGGCACACTACTGAGGGTATGTCCCAAAATTGACATCTTAACCCAGCCTGAGAAATAAACCTCCCATGCCACTCTGTCAACATCACAGCAAATCTCATGTGAGAGCATACCATCTATTGGCACAATGGACAGTATTAACATCTCGTCCCTTGTTTTATGATTCTAAATACTCTCCTTTTAATTATTATTATTATTATTGTTATTACATGAATTATTAGTGCTGTCATTAATAACATCTTTATATTAAAAATTATCACTCTTATCGTTTTTATCATAACAACTAGTATGTCTGATGTGAAACCTGATGGTGCACAACTGTTCCTGGTGTCTCTCTCCTCTCTATCCCCCTCTCCTCCAAACTCTCTCACTTCTCTTCCCTCTTTTACACCCCCTCTCCTTCTTGCCCAAATTGAGTCTGGTTCTAGAGGTTTCTTCCAGTTAATGAGGGAGTCTTTCTTTTCACTGTCTCCAAAGTGCTGCCCGTTGTGGGAACTGTTGGATTTCTCTTAGAGAGCAAAGGAATCTGTTAAAAGCATTTCAAAGCATTTCAAATATCGCCATTTTCAGCTCCAGAAAAGATTGAAGGAGAACGGACTGAGTGGCGTCACCTTGAAGTGGAAAGAACAGGCTGATGGGAAAGTTTTCCACAAGGAGGAAAAGGTTTCCGACAAGAAAAGAAAGACTGAGCTTTAATATTTGAATTCAACTTTTATTGCATGCCCTAATGTTTTATGTCTGCACGTATACACACCTCTATCCCTGTAGCAGTTAAACCATACCAATGAACAATGTTGTAGAAATGCTAGCTTTTGTGTGCTAATATTCTTAAAATGTGCAGCCGTGTATATAGAGCATCAGGAACTTTATGCAGCCCTGGAAGAATGTCTAATTAACAAAAGACACAGGGAGGGTCTCCATCGGAAGGAAAATGTAATTAGTTCCTATGCAGGTTAATAATGTTACAGCTGATTATGTCTTATACTAAGGGAATGCCAAAGACCCACACCACAGGTCAAGCCCATGTAAAACAGTATATGCTTTCATAAGACAGCACCATATATCCAGCATAAAGAAATGTAATCATGTATGCGCCCTTACTGGAATGATTGTTTGTTAACCTATATTAAGTGTGTGGAATGTAATAATAATAAAAAAAATGCAGATAGACATCACCCGAATCTAATGGAGTCTGGAGACAGGACCTTCTAAATCGAGTAAGGCCTGAAACAGAGGCCTCCAAAACTCCAAGATTTTTAATGGCGTCAAAGTTGGACCAACAACCACTTCTTTAATACATCATTAGAATCGACCTCTGACGTAACTGTAGGGGGAGACACATTCAACTTGGAAAAGTATGACATCATTAGGTTCGAGATAAATCAGAAGTTTTGTAACTAATCGATTGGTTGAACGGGAAACAGCAGATATGAGGATGAGCAAATAAGCAGACGGTTTGAAGCTCAGTCTTCAGTTGGGTTCAGATTTACAACTTATAATAAAATAAACTCTACAACATTGAACTCTGACCATCTCCAGAGAATTATTTTAACTATTGAGACTCCAGTAATAGCAAATTATACGTGTTGGAACAATGCATCCTGTAGAAGAGTCTGACCCTCATCATTAAAACTGTTATTTACACTTTATAAACAAATCCTTTGTTTTCTTATTCACAGGTTGTAAAGGGGCAACAAATAACCATAGGTTGTTAAATGGTTTCTGAATAATGTCTAAAAAATTAAACTCACATTTGAACCCACAAATCCTACCAGGCTGGTAAGATTATACCACGCCTTCCCGCAATAGTAGCACTTGTGGGGGAAGATTCATGTAAAATGGAATTGGAAGAGGCCACCCCAAGACTCACTCGTGAAATAAACCCTGTCCATGACCACAGCAGCAGCCACAACAGCAGTTTTAAAGTGGAATGAACTCAGCTCCAACAGTGTTCACACAAACTGAATTCATGAAAGAGCTTAAACACAAAAATAATAATAATATTATAATATTTTACTTTTTACTGCTATGGTGAAATCAACCATTGGATTTGTGATGTAAAGTGTATATAATGACACAAACATAAGCATGTACTGTACATTTAGTTCTCATAGTTTGGAAAAGTGTTGGCAGTGTTCAGGTTGGTGTGTCTTTCTACTGCCGTGATTGGATGTGATGTGGGTCGATCCACCTCCACCACATACTGAGATAGGGTAGCTGACAAAGCAACAGAGCCATTAGATAGATAGATAGATGGATACTTTATTAATCCCGGTGGAAATTCAAAAGTTGCATTATATCCACGTTTAACAGACAAATAAAAACTAAAGGGTGTTAATGTACAGAACTAGGTACAGGACTTAAGTGGAAATGGTTGGGTCAGACCTCTTGGACCCTGGGACTGGCTCATTTATTTCCTTGTGTTCATGTTGTATGTTGGTGTTGTAGGTTTTTATGCTGTTGCATCACCATGTTGTTTTATATTTTGTTGTTAAACTAAACTAGTGTTCTTACCACGTGGGTTACCCCAACTCCTGAGAGACTCCAACAAACTCTCTTACACCATTACACCCTAGGTTCTGATTTGTCCATATTCCGAGTTACTTATTTACATTCATTTCCAAAATGAAGAACAAAATCTGTCTCATAACCTTCATACTGACTCACACATTAAGACACAGTCAAAATCATAATGCTGCAATTGTCGATTCTGTTGCCTTTCATAATAAACACAACGAAGTGGCTCCAACATTCAAGCCCCGATTTGCTTAGAATACAGCAATTATTAGAAACAAAACTAATAAATAGAGCCAATACTCAAATAAACATGACTTGCTTGATGATTTGCTTGATGTCAGTTGACAGATAAGCAGATACACACACAAAGTCTACCTGGGTATCAGGGAACATAACATTGATCACACACAAAAGGAGGCAAAAACTGCATTCTTGAGACCACTCATTAGGAGGAGCAGGGGCGACTCCTGCCATAGGCGGTTGCCTGCGGCGCAAAATGCAGAGAGGGAGGCACAAGAGGCTGATTATCATGACGTGATACATGCAATGTTAACCAATACAGTAACATCACACCATCATCCTGTAACCTCGGGAAAACTTCGGAGGCAGAAGCAATGCGAAGCGCCACGAAAAGCTGTCGGCCTCCTCTCCACGCCCATATTATGGGCCGCTGTGTCTGAGGGGTAGAGTCCTCAAACCTGAAGGTCGGCAGTTCGATCCCCAGTCTTACCCATCTGCATGCCGAAGTGTCCTTGGGCAAGATGCTGAACGGCCCCCCATAGAATAACAAAGTGCTGCAAATAGATGCACTGTATGAATGTGTGTGTGAATGGGTGAATGTAAAACTGTACTGTGAAGATCTTTGAGTGGTAATCAAGACTAGAAAAGCGCTATATAAATATAAAACCATTACCATTACCATTAATCAATTGGGCTGTACTCACCGGCAGCAAAACAACGAGAAGAGCCGCTTGCCGCAAGTGAATCTTGCCAAAAACCCCACTGATAATCAATATTAAACAATATAAGCGGCTGCTGGAACGAGAATTGGCCCTTCTGCATCCAGTATGTTCCCGACGTTCATGCTGCGTGGCTAGACTGCGGTAACAGTCAAATCTGAGTCAAAATATGATTAAACTATTGGGTCTACTTAGTGCAATTCAGAAAGCCTCGCAAAGCAGAGGAGGAAGAGAAAGCACAATATAGAGTGTAGAATCAACACGATTGTGCAAATCATTAATGTTTATTTTTGTTGACATCAATATAGCTAGCTGTCAGTACAGCAGAATTCAGACTCTTATTGGGGTTGCGTGACAATTTGTGTGTGTGCCTTGGGGGGGCCACCAATCTGAAATCTCGCCTAGGGCTCCTACATTGCCAGGGCCAGCCCCTGGGAGAGGATGTACATTTTTTGAACCGGGTTAAAGATATTAAGATATAAATGTTTAGCGTTTGGTTTTTCTAGTTATTCTATCTAAAGGGATTTTAAGAACTGATTTACCCCCATCAATCTCTACACGTATTAGATATATTTGATTTCAGATGAACAAAAAGGCCATTCAGTTGATAAAAAATTTAGTGTGCCAAATATTATGATGAATTATCCTGATTTAAAAGTTTAATAAAAGATGCATAAAAGATGCTTTTAAGGAAAACATTTTCCATTACTATAATAGAGGAGTGTATGTTCAGGTTCCTGAGAGGGAAACTTTAGCTATCTTGTGAAAAGCACCCTAGAAATGAATGAAGTGGCCAATCTTCCCAAAGTTTAAAGAAACCCACTTTAAAGGGCCCATTTTTTGTATAATACATTTTCTGGGCTTTTACTATCCGTAATTACTTGAAGGGGAACAGTAGGGACCCTCAAAGTATGAAAACAGTCACTCCGCAGACTTATCAACTCAGTCCATTCTAAGTAATATGTAATTGAAAGCTCGCTTTTCGTAGCTCCACTCCGTATGATGTCATCATGGAATCGCCTGCTCCCCAGCATCCACCACCACCATCCCTCCACACTGAACGGGACAACAGGCAGACATGTTGCTGAGCTAGACATTTTTCATATTATCCTCAAATTACATAAGATAGGATGCAATACCTCCTTCATATGGGTTTCAGTTCAGGTGGGAGTGGAAGGTAACGAAAAGGCAGCCATATTAGCAAAGCAGTCATGAAAACGAACGACAATCGACAATCAGGTACCACTAAGCCAGGCAGAAATAAAAACAGGCATTAAAGAATACACTCACAAAACATGGTAATAATACCGGGATTTAAACAATACAGGAAGGTATTTGAATAAAATTTGAAAACATCTAAGCACTGGTGAGAGGATCAGAAGAGAGTAAGTCATACAGGATTAAATGATACACTTCATAAAATAGGCAAGCACCCAAGCGGACTCTGTGAATACTGCAATCAACCGGAAACTGTCACTAATGTACTGATAGAATGTAATAAATATATGACCAAAGAAAGGAATAAATATCAGGATTAAAAGACGAAAAGCAAATTATCACATTAAAAAATTTGTTAGGAGAGACTTCAAAAAATATATACATAATCTTCTAAAAAAATATTTAAGAGAAAGAGGACTTTAAAAAAAAATTAAACTGTAGGTTATTTTGTGTGTGTTTGTCCGGCTTTGTTTTTGTTTATTTGTTTTTATTCATTTGTGCACCTATAAGCTGGTTTGCCAACCGCCAATCAACACGGACGATCTTAATCCCTCTCCATATCAGCTGGTGGCGGTAATGCTCCAAATCGTTGTTTGCCAACCGCCGAAAACTCCAAAGAAGAAGAAGAAGCAGCTGTAAGGAGGAAGTGGAACCATAACAGCGCAAACAACGTACTTAACATTTCTCTTTATATTTGTGAAACATGGATTTCATCTTCATCATGTTTATGCTTTAAACCCCTCTGGTAAGTATTTACTGGGAATGTATAATGAGCTTGTTTAACAGGCGGTAAGATAGTGTTAGCCTCTTTCGGTTTGCTGTTAGCTTAGCTTATACTGTCAAGTGTATTAAACTGAAACATTAAATTTATTCTATGGGCTGAGCTAATGTTTTAAAGGACACCTTGTATGTCAGAATAAATAGTATATCCTTCTGTAAGAGTAAACGATATGCTACTTTAGGTAACCTGTTAGTCGTTAGCTGCTTGCAATATAATGTTTTAACGTTAGTCGATGCTACATTGAACCAGTTAGGCCATTTAACAGTGCACCAACTGAACAGCTCTGAGAAGAAATGTGACAAAGGATGTGGCATAACTGTCCTTCTTTGCTTCCTGGTCAATTTTTACCATGTCCCCATAACCTTACACAGGAAGTAATTGTTGGTGTGTTACACTCTGTGTTTCTCTTTAAGCCTCGGAGCATTTAAATGAGGCCCTCAGATACGATATAGAGAAATACTATGGAAGAGACAAGTCGGGAGGCGGTTGCCACCGCAGTGCAGCGGGTGGCAGGAATGCTGCAGAGATCTGATCAGCTCGACAAAGTGGAGCAGTACAGACGAAGAGAGGCTCGCAAAAAGGCCTCAGTGGAAGCCAGGCTGAAGGTGATGTGTTAACAGACCTCAGAGTGCAGTAAAGGACACACTCTTTCATTTGATGTATTCACTCATTCTTCTGTTCACAAATAACTGTTTTTAAAGTGAAATCTCAGAAACTATTGGAAAGCCTCTCATTTTCTTCAAATGTCAGCCATCTGAAAACCAAATTTAATCACACTAATATGCCAACAGATAGTGAAAAGCAGGAATTTCTCACCAGTCCTCAGAAGCTGGGACCAGGGAATGGTTGATATATTTGCTTGGTAAATGATCAGTAATGAATATTGGATTTTATATGCTAAATTAATAAAGTTGTCAAGTATTCAAAGACTGTCAGTGAAGCTTGCATGTCAAAGTAACACAGCAAATGCAGTTAACGTGGCCTCATACCAATTAAGGATTCTACTGGGACAAACTTCTCCTTCCTTCCTGCTATCTCCAAGTCTCCTCCCCCCTCCTTAAGATAGTGCTTTCACGAGGCAAAGAGTGGTTATGTGGGGTCACATTGACCTATACCTCTGGCCTCCTTGTTCCCAAGAAGAGTAAATTAAAGTAACTATGATGTCTGTTTCTTGACCACCCCTAACGTGCATCAGGCAGCCATCCAGTCCCAGTTGGATGGTGTTCGCACTGGTCTGACCCAGCTGCACAGTGCCCTGCTGGATGTCAAAGATATTCAGAGCTCATTGGCTGATGTGAGTAAGGATTGGAGGCAGAGCATCAACACCATTGAGAACCTGAAAGATGTCAAAGATGCTGTAGTTCAACACAGTCAGCTGGCCTCCGCTGTGGAAAACCTTAAAAACATTTTCTCTGGTAAGTTAATTTCAAGCCCACACAAAATATGTGACTCATGTGTTCCAAATCACAGGCAATGTCAACAGTAGACAACATTAAATCTCAGTCGACTGAAATTGCAAATGCTCTCAATCAATCAATTGGTCACAAAGAGAAAAAAATCTGCTCATTATGTCCAGAACTAGATAAGCCACGGTGCATTGAGTACACTAATTTAAGTATTTGTTCTAATATGTTTGCAATCAAAGCATCAAACGTTAAACCCAGAGCTGATGGAGCATCTTAACACAGACGGGTTATTCTTCTGCTTTTAAATGATGTTTCATTTTGGCTGTTGAGCTGTGATATTAAAACTGCCGTTCACACTCTACTTTTACATGGCATGAAGCTCTAACTGTAAGCAGGATATAGTTTACCCCTGTGTGTTTGTCTAAATGGTCTGTTAATAGAAAATGGTTTGTATATATATTGCTAGTTTCTAGTCTTGATGACAAGTTATAAATGAGTGACTGACGACTGTAGGGCCAGGCGCTTTGCACGAGCCCCACTGGCCGAGTCAGAGTGCCTCCAGCCCGGCTACGCCAGGGCTGGAGGCACTCTGCGCGGTAGCTAGCTGTGCGGTAGCTAGCCCGTAGCCTACGTATCTACATGTACCCTACGCCGTACCCTGATGTGCACCTGCCCAAAAATGTCTCGCCTCCATGCTTCGAGGTGATGCAGACCGCAAAAGCTGTGATTGGTCTGCTTAGTAGCATCGTATTTCCAGCTGACTCTGCGCCATTTTAAATTGAATTGAAGGAACACACATGTATGACGTCTTTCTTTTCTGTGGTGCAGTTTTTTAGGGAATAGTAATTGCTCTTCAAAATCTATCAGCTCCACCTCCAACACAATACGCTTGGTATCCCTCGCCATTGTTCTGAAGTAAAGAGAGACGCCAGAGAATTTGTAAATAAGCAAACCCGAAACCGGAAGACACTTAAAACTAGCATGGAATTATGAATGCGTGGCCCTGTGCGTATACTATGTGCGTACTTAGACACAGAAGCATGAATTGGGTTTCACACTTGTCTAACCAAGTGGTCAGGTGATGGATCCATCAATTGTCCAGTCAAACTGGAGAATCCTGCTCTAGAGAAGACACTATTATTGTTGAAACAAACTGGGCCTTCGATAGGTTTGAGGCAACAAGGAATCCATTAATTCTGACTCTGTCTCATAATGGAAGGAAAAAGTTATTGTCTTGACCGTGTTACAGATTAACTTTTCTCCTGCTATCTCTTAAGTAATCTGTCTGTCACTTTGCTGTATTTACAGTACCTGAAATTGTTGCTGAGACGCAGCAACTGATAGAGCAGGCAGACCTGCTGCAAGCCCACAGGAAGCTGATAGAGCTGGAGTGTTCACGAGATGATCTCATGTATGAGCAGTATCGCATGGACAGCAGGAACACCAGTGACATGAACCTCATCTCGATCTACTTTGAAGATGTAAGTAGCTTAACTGAAACACCAGAAAATCGTACAGCATCAGTGTGGTTTAGGGCTGCAACTAACTGTTATTTTGATATCTGTTGATATCTTTTTTCAATTCATTGGATAAAAGGAAAAAAGCTACATTTTAGTCTTTCCAGCAGTTTATTCCAAAAGCAACCTCATTTTCTTGTACAAGCTGTTTCTAAATGTATTACAGATTTCTGCAACTTAATTAAGATGATAATTTCAGGGTACAGATATCTACAATTTAATTCTGAAAAACTCATTATCTAAGTTCAAGATATCTTTCTTTATGTCTTTGAATGTGTTCGCCATTTTTCAAACGCTGACAGACCGTGTCGTTAATTTACTGCCCCCACCTCAGGAGCCGTTGCTAAGGTGTGTGCGCCGTGTATTATATCAGACCTGACTAATCGATTACTAAATTGGTTGCTAAATATTTTTTTAATCTACTATAGTCGTTTCGTTGTTGCAGCCCTAGTGTGGTTATGGAGACATTGTAAACAATTGTGTGTTTGTGTGTGTTGATACCTTGATAAAGTATAGTCAATGTGATCCAAACAGTAAACATATTTCCTTGATTAATCTCTTATCCATTCCATGTTTTGGACATTTTAGATCACTGTTGAGCTTCCGTCACTTATTCAGCCCTTCCTTATCAGATGATGTTCTTGTAGTGTGAATAATTTGGATGATCTGTCAGATTTTACTGATGTTGTTCTAATAAGGATCCAATAGTGAAAGTGTTTTAAAAGAAAATGTTTTCAGGAGAATTGCTAGCATGCCTTATCTCTGTTTTAATGACAAAATCAAGGCTGGGAAAAGTACATAATGTTGACTTTACCATGTAAGAGATCAGATAATTTCAATACCTCCATAGTTTCTCCCCCAACCTTTATTCTCTCTGAACACAACTAGCGGTACCCTCTAACAATTTAAGGTAGATTGCTGCCTTGAACCAAGCAGCAGTTGAGGCACAAAATACAAGTTTAAAGTAAAAAAAAAGGTTGCGATCATTATATATATATATATATATATAAATATATATAGATATATAAAACATGTTTTCCTAATATCTTGCAGCCCTAATACAAACCTATGAAAACTAAATCAACAGAGTTTTAGGTCCCTTAAAAGAGGCCAATTTTGCTTGAGCCTTTGCATTAAACCAGGCTCCACCCTCAGCCCTGCTCTTTTGCCGGACCAGGAAGGACAACTCCAGGCAGATAACTCAACTGGGTTCATGCTACACCCACCTCAGATACTTGTTCCCCCTGTATCCTGACATGAGTGCAGATACACCATCAAGTCTTTTTTAATACAAAGATTTATCTTTACAAGAATAGTGTGTAGATATAGACCATTTTCCCTTTCACTGAGTGCAGAGACATCTTTGTTGTAGGAAGACTTTGTAGTGAACAGTATATTCTTGCTGCAGGAGACATCAATTGCTAATTAAACAAGTTTAAACCTATCTTCTTACTTAGAAATATCAATTAATTTGCAAACAATGGCCCTCATTGTAAAAGAGTTGGTAGATTTAGTCTTAAACTACAGACAGTTCATTTCACTTTTGCATAAATAAATTTGTTATAATTTTAAGTTAAATATTTAAGGTAGTCAGATTATAGCCTCTGTTCTTTTCCAGGTTCAGGGCTTATCAGATGAGCTGGCAAAACAGTTATGGATGGTCCTGCAGAGGTCCATGGTAACAGTTCGCCGTGACCCTACTATGCTGGTGTCAGTGGTTCGTATCATTGAGAGGGAGGAGAAGATCGATCGGCGTATGGTTGACCGTAAAAAGCAGACTGGGTTCATCCCACCTGGGCGACCCAAACAATGGAAGGACAAGATGTTTGAGGTAAGAAGAGGGATCAGAGTAATCATTTTAGTCAATTATGAAGAATATTAGTTTGGCAGTTGGATTGAAGTATATTTTTCCTTTGTACTCAGTTTGCTCCCTGCGTCTAGTGGTTTTTCTTCACCCAACTCTTCATTATCTACTTCTGATGAGAATTCATCCTTCTCTTCTTTGATCCCTTCATCCTCATCTGGCTCATCTTGTTCTTTGGATTTTGTTGTGGAATAAACCTCAGACAGAGCCATGCTCATTCAGCTCTGTGTATCTGTTGTAGGTGTTGGAGGGAACAGTCAGCACTCGAATTGAGGGCTCCCAGTCGGTGACGAGAGACGAAGATAAAATGTGGCTGGTTCGTCTTCTCGAGATAACCAGGAAATATGTTCTGGATGACCTCATTGTTGTCAAGAACCTCATGGTGCAGTGCTTTCCCCCACACTACAACACTTCCAACAGGTAATGGATACATAATTCGAAGTGAATCACTCAGTGTTTCTGTCAACACGGAACAGGTTTCAGACACATTCCCTCTCTCGTCCACTTTTGTCGGTCCTATGTATATTTTCACTGGCTCAGCAGCTGACAATTTTATAGGGGCCCTATATTGCAACATTTATAGCGAAAGAAATTTCTGTCGGTCCGTTAAACGAAGCCTATTCAATGATTCTCCCCATGAAATTTGGGGTTTCAATGAAACGTCAGATAAACTGATTCATACCGTCCAATAGGTGCCCCATTGGATTTAGGTCAGTAGAATGTGAGGGCCAGTCAATGGCATAGATGCCTTAGTCATCATGGATCCGCCTACACAGGGTTGACGAGGAAAGTAGCAGAACACAAAATGATGTCCACTAATGGGACCTGTCCTTACTGCACCATGCAGTAATTATTTGTATTCTCCCCTGGTTCACTTTCTTACTTAATTATTTATTAAGTTTTTAGTTATTTTTTACAAAAGACTAATAACAAAATATACACTCATTCTTAAATAAATTACAATAGTAAAATAAATATCCATTAGACAGATCCTAAACAGATATTTTTTCTTAAAAGAAATGCACTTGTCCAAATTATTTGCAGAGAGGATTTGATTCCCTGCTGCCACTAATAATGTTTCCGCTGTGGAGGACCCTCCCACTTTAGAGACAGAGGTTTATAAAGGGCTGGTTTGACTTGCTGGCTGAAATGCGGACGAGAGGGAAGTTCGTAACGGGGATGGATTACTTTCAGCCTGTATTTGAACCCTGCTTTCTCAATAACAGAGAGTGGAGGCATGATCGCTGCTAAAAAAAACACTTGTGTCAACATGTCGCTTATTGTTGTCCGTCATCATAGTGACTGTGAAACTGAATCACAAGGGGTGGTGGTTGAAATCTTCCCCTATAATTCGGACAGCCCTGAAACTGTTACATCATCATTAGTCGTCGAGGAAACCAGACGAGATAGTTTTGCCAGGGATGTCATTGTAATAACATTGAGATCTTAAAGAAACCAATGCTATTGTTTGCAGTTACTAAAGTGAAAAACCCATAATATCCAAATAACATCTGTGCTAGTGCAGGTGAATCAATGACTTTGGAAATTTAATGTATCAAAAGCACACAGGCTGCTAGCAGTGGTCTGTATGCAACCCTGCCAGGATGCTTTGTAATTAGAGGAGCAGTTAAGTTCAGCAACACTGGCTGTGTCTCAAACCGAGCACTTGTGCACTTCGAGCACTGACTTTTAGGGCTTAGGGCGTTCACACTGACAGAACCAGCAGAATTCAGGGCACTGAAAGTACCCGGATGGCGCACTGCAAACGGTCAAAAAATGCAGTGTAAAACAATGGACACTTCTCGCCCTAAACGGGCGCCATCTTGGCTACGTAGCGGAAGAGGAGGAGCCCTTTTGGCAGCTTGATCGTGCACAGATTTGCGTCCGTCACTTCCGCCTTAGATTTGCGGGTGCCGTGAGCAGATTTGCGTCCGTCACTTCCGCCAAGTGGTTAACGTAAGTGTTCCATTTGAGACAGCACTAATCAGCGACGGAGTGCACTACAGATGTAAGTGCACTGTATTGCAGTGCACTGTATTGCAGTGTACTTCGTAAAGTGTTCGGTAATAGACACAGTCATTGTTGCTATACACGGGTTCAATCAAGTGCATTGTGTGTCTTCAAAGAGGGGGTGTTCGAAATAAAATTCGGTGAAAATACGGGACCATTATGCAAACAATAATATAGCTAGCATGCTACACACGTCACAATCTTTTGTTTTAAGGTTGTTGTGAAAAACGCGACAACACCACATTCGATTGATCTTAAACTAAGGTCTTACCACCATATCATAATTTTTTAATCCGTATTAATTGAGAAAGTACTACATTAAGACATTCTGGGTACCCCTACGTTAGAAGTGATGCTCTGAAAAATCTCAGTTTGGCCGGCTATAAAGCCCTACGCCTTAGCACTACCCCTCTGTCCCAGCAGGTTTCGGGACAGTCTACCCCTACACGTGAACATGCAAAATGAAGGGGAAGGGCTAAGTTTTCGGTTCAGATACATGTACCGTTACACCACTAATAGCTGGTTTTCATTGACCATTGTTATGTCATTTTGTTCCTAACAAATTATACAATGTACATCAGTAAAGATTTTTAACTTGAATAATTCGTTCATCAAGTTCTGATATGTGATTAGAGTCCTTACATTTTTTTGAGCAGTGTACATACACAGTGCCAAAGCAGGTGAAATTGATTCATAATCAAAGTACAGGAGTTCACTAACTTGGTTTTATACTGTCACAATTAAGTGTTCCCTTAACGAGCAGTGTATATATCAGTGTATATATGTATGTCTAAAGGCCGATGTATGCTTCTCCGTTTTGTCTCCGTTTTGGCTGAGACGGACGGACTCGGACAGAGAAACGCCCACTCCGAGCGCCTCGGAGAGCTTTTCATGCACCTCTGATTTTTCTAACTACACGTCGGCATGGTGGAGAGCCTACGGATAGCCCTTGGCTGTGATTTGTCCGTTAACGTCCGCTAACGACATTTCTGGACCTCAAACTTCCGGTTTCATTCCCTATAGCACAATAAACCCAAACACAACTACGACTCTATGATTTAATGTGACAAGTGTGTTAAGCCAGCGTAGTTGTCCGGCTGACGGAGGCTGGTTAGAGCACTAACGGTATGTGTGTACGGTCACATACGGTTATAAAGCCCTGTCATAATGCGCCAGCGGCGCTAGCCACCATGCTAACTGCGGTGGGAACAGCACAAAAACCCGCTGACTTTAATTCCACGGCTATCATGACACTGTTTCTCAAAACACCGTCAGGTTAGAAGCAAACACTTGGTAGTAGTTAGTATCGGGAGTCTGTGTTTGTGTGTGGACGCTGGGGGGAAGCTAGATGCCTCTGTGAAGCTTCAAGCTGTTGAATAAGCAACGCAGTTCGGAAACAAGACCGGGGAACCGCTGCGCTAAGACACGATAACATAAACATTATGACCCGCTGGGTGTCACTTTATTTTATTTAGTTACCATCGTACACTGTGTGTGTGAAAAGCCGGGAGCAGGTAAATAATGAACGTGGAGTTCTTCTGAGAACTCATGAGGTAGGCTTCTCTAAGCTCGTCTTCCGTTGCGCCCCCTATTGTTCTGGCGCCCAATTGTTTTCAGCAACGGTGAACTATAAATCAAAAAGAGTCCGTCCTATCCGTCCGTCCTCAACAGACTCGGAGAAGCATACATCGGCCTTTAGTAGGTAGACTATAAACCCCACTGCCCCTAACAGCTATGCTGCAAGTGTGTATGACTGATGTGTGATCTATCCTATACATCTATATATGTGAATATGTATTTAAGTGTTCATGCATGTGTACAGACCATTTACACATTAACATGTGCAATTTTGCATACATGTCTTTCAGGTTTTTCAGTCTCTACCACAATGCTGTGTCCACTCGTGTCAAAGAACTGGCTGCTGAGGACTTGGAGGCAAATGAGATTGTGTCCATGTTAACCTGGGTTCTCAACACATACAAGAGGTACACAAATAATTGTAAATACTTAAACTAGCTGTATGTGAATTAGGTGTATAATTTTGGACAAAGCGTGTTCTTGTGTATGTTTCAGTGTGGAGATGATGGGCCATCCAGAGCTCCATTCAGAGTGTGACATCAACCAGCTGGAACCTCTGCTGCCTCAGGATGTGGTGAATGACCTGCTCAGCAAATATGTCCAGACTTTTACAGTAAGCACCACACACCAAGAGGGAAGTGAATACATATTGACTAAATTAGTAATTTAGTTTGTTTCCTTTATACAGTACACATCATACTTGCCTCTATTTCAATTGGACCAATGTCAGAAAATTATTCTTCTGTTTGCTTCAGAAAAGTGCACATGGTCAACTGGACTTGCTTGTTTCTTTTCATCACTTATCCAAGAGTTTTCTTCGGTGCTTACCAGCTAATGGGAGGTTTTAAGGTGTCTGTACCTTTGTTGAAAGTTATTATGTTAAACAGGAAGGTCAGTAAAACCCCCACTAGTTAGTAGGTTGCTGGGGTCCGTTCCAGTCAAGGTGTGAATCGCTTGCTGATACCTGTAAATCGTAGACCAAGTCGCTATTATGTCAGTCATTAGGGTCACAGTGGTTTGGGTGTTTTTGCTAAGTGTGATTGTCCATGTCTTCAGTCAAATATAACAGGCTGGCTAAGGAAGGCCCTGGAAACAGATAAAAAAGACTGGCTGAAAGAAACGGAGCCTGAGGCTGACCAAGACGGATACTACCAGACCACACTGCCTGCCATTGCATTTCAGGTACCCCCCACACAAGCACACTCTCAATTCACTTCAGACCATGCTGTATTCAAGATTCAAGATTTCAAGATTTTTTATTGTCAAATGCACAACAATAACATTAAGCAGTCGCTGGCAATGAAACGCTTGAGTCACAGGCTCTCTTTTAGCAATGCTCAAGTAATTACAACCTAAAAAATAAAATAGAAATAGTATAAAATAGAATAATAAATCAAATTTTATTTGTGTAAGCCATATTCACAAATCACAATTGTCTCATTGGGCTTTAAAAGGGTTTGACATCCTCTGCTCTTAACTTTCAACAAGAGTAAGGAAAAACTATGAAAAAGTAACATAATGAAAAGTAAATGAATTGATGGATTATTGTTAGTAATGGTAGAGTATCTGAGTGGATAAAATGGTGTAAGAAGTTCAGGTACAAATTCAGAATGGTTATATCTCCTGTAAAGTCATCTCAGTAGAAAAAGAAATACATTTAATGCTGGGATATGTTGTTACTGCATTATAGTTTGTGTCAAAATGTAGTTCACATATCTGTCTCATGTGGAGTTCCTTGTGAAACTATTGATTTTCTTTTAAATGTGCAGGGGACAGCTTAAATAGGGCAATACCGCGTTAACCATGCACAAAAACTGTTGAGAGCAGTTTAAGTTGCAGCCTAAGTTGCCATGGCAGCATATCTTGGGTTAAACCTAGCCTCCTTTCAATGCACCAGTTAAACTTGAAGATACTCCCAATGTAACAATGACACCCCTGAAGTTCCCTGATAAGCTAGTAAACTTGCTTCATAGTGCAGGCCCCAGATGATGAATCGTATAGGTTTTAACCAGATTCAGAACAAACAAACGTGTTGTTTTCAAGCCTCGTAATTGCCCGCTGCTCTGCAGGAGTCTACTTTTGTGGAGGAAGGGTCCCCTCCAGTCTTCTTTATATAATTATTTTGCTCTTGGCCGCTGCAAAATCGAAGCCACTTCATTCTGCTCTTGTGTACCAACATCCTCCTAGAAATTCAAACCTCAGTTGAAGACTGACTCACTAAGGCCTTGCGGATGTAATAGTCTTAAGATGTAAAAGATAGCCTACTGCATTAAATTGTCTTTTATATCAGGGTCTCTGCTATTTAAATGGTACATGCATACAATCATTTTGCAGTGTTTGCTTTAGCAAAATCAATACAAATGAGCTATAGTAAAAAATGTATCTCAATTTGGACTTTGCGCCATTGTGACCTATGGTTTACTGAAAAAAGTGGAAGGTTTGAATATCTCCTCTAGCCAGTGTTTTTTTGCCTGCTGATGTGAGTGATAAAAAACATTTTCTAATAACATTAAATGAACTGATTCTCCACCTAATTTTCATGTATTTTTACATCACTCTTTCTCAGATGTTTGAGCAGAACCTTCAAGTTGCTGCACAGATTGATGGGGATTTCAAAGAGCAAGTTCTGAAGCTGTGCCTGAAACAGATGAACACTTTCCTCATCAGGTATTTTTGACTTTCTTACTAAAATCTTTTAAACATCATTTTAGAATCATGGGATTTATTCACGATCACCAACAGCCAGGGGTGTTAATCTAACTACCCTTTTAAATTTTTTTGAAAAGGGTAGTTCGATTTACCTGCTATTAAAGGTTTCCTGATTTTTATGTTATGATATTTTATTTAAACAGAGCTGTTAAAGATCAGTTTATTTAGATTGTTTGCATTTTAAGCTTCTTAACTCTTTTTCTCCCAGTTATTGTGCCAATGACTTAAATTTAAAAAGCCAAACACAAATGTTTGCAACACTTCCTGTACCTGTTTCAAAATTAAAGCTCTCCAGTGTTTCTGTTGACTGTATTAATTTATTTTTCAGAAGCTTATATTCTGAAATATTTGCCGGAGATGCACGGCTTCAGTTTAAAAAGTTATTAAAGGTTAACGTAAAGAACTTCAGGTAACCAACAGTAGTTTCTGTTCTGCCTGTAGCACCTAATGGAAAGCAAGCAAGCAAAAATTACTAATTTCGTCAGCAAAGGAAGCTGTCAGATTCAATTTAGATTGACAAAAATAAAACATGGATAACATGGAAACATTGGTAGAATAAAAACATTTATAATATTGTTTCTATGTAAAAAGTGATGAATTGAATGATTGCCTGCAATAATTATAATTATTAGTGTGAACCTCACAAATGTTTGTGTTGTATGTAGGTACAGAGAAGAGGCAGTGGCCTACAAAGAAGACCACTTGAGAGACAGAAAGCTGCCTCAGTGTTACGTTCAGTACATGATTGCCATCATCAACAACTGCCAGACATTCAAGTAAGAATTGATTTGTCTCTATTGTTTACACCTTTTTTATATTTCTATCAGAATGTCAAAATGTTGGATTCATGTCCATTTCAGTTAAGGTTATTATTTTGGGGGAATTTAAGCTGTTTCATGAGGTTGCTACTTAAGAGATAGAGAGGGTGATCCACTACCCAGAACGTCGGAGTGTTCGATCCCTGTCTCCTCCAGTCTGCATCCTGAAGCCTCCTCAGGCAAGAAAAATGTAAGGGGAGGGCAATAGCTGGCTGAGGGGCCAAGTCGATCTTGAGGTATTAAGTTTTTGGCAAAGACGGTTTATAATTGAGACTTCTCACAACACAGCCAGTAATAAAGCAAGAACCGTAAGTCAAATTTTGATGTTTTGGTACAATTGCGCCCTAAAAGAATTATACATAGAAAGTCTCAAGAGTTACTTTGAAAGGAAATATCTGTATCAAAATTGACACAGCGTTTGTATTTTAACCTGCACCACTTTCCTCGCCTTCCAGGAAACTCATAACAATTGCATGTATTGTAAATCATCTCAAGTGACGCCCTTCAGCCTTCAGGATGAATAAACAGTGATAAGTGAGTTAGAGAAAAGTATATTTAAATGGCGGGCTTTAAGAAGAGAATTTAGGACTGTTAAAATGTTAATTCTTTAAACAACAGTGCTAAACAAAGAAATAACCACGTGAGACAAGTTTGGCAGGTTAATTTGACATAGCGACTCACACTCCGCGCTACCTGTAGCAAAGGGAATAAAAACCTGCTTCCTACCTCATTCCGCTCGCCGAGGAGTGTTAAACGAGGATTAATACATCCGCAAAATAGGGAATAGCCGTACAGCTGGCGTCCTGTCGTTTCCGCTGCTACCATCTTCAAGGGCAGCTGCACGGCAGGAGTTTTATATCAGGTTCGGACCGGAAGCGAGGGATTGTGTGTTTATTATATCGGTCCGCTCCATGAAATTTACAGGCATTTACGCGAGGTAAGTCGCTACGTTTAAACGGAAAACAAATCAATAACTTAAATAACACGATACATACTTGAACATTAAAAACAAAATATACCCAACCCAAATAATAAATGTAACAATCTGCACAACCTACCAGTTTAGCAGTCAGTTACATAACCTGATAATGAGAAAAAGTTTAGTTTACACTTTGTATTAATTTTCAAATATAAGCACTTTTTAAAGATGCATTTCATAAAGCTTTATCTTTATAAAAGGTGATTGCATTATTCTTTAGTTGATTTGTCAGTTGTCGATTGATTGTTGATTTAATCTTTCAATATATATTGCACCTAATTCCTGGTATACGAGATGGCTTCTTTGTCGAGCACATTGAGCTGAACTTGTGTGTCAAATTTCAAGGCATGGCATTTTCTAAAACTGGTTCTCGCTGTTAGGGCTTGAACCCTGATTTAAATGAAGAAAATATACACTCACCAGCCACTGTATTAGGTACACCTTGCTAGTAGTGGGTTTGACCCCCTTTTTCCTTCAGAACTGCCTTAATTCTTCGTAGCATAGATTCAACAATGCGTGGCGTTTAAACGGAGTTCAATTGGTACTAAGGGGCCCAAAGTGTTCCAAGAAAATATCCCCCACACCATTACACCACCACCACCAGCCTGAACTGTTGATAAAAGGCTGGATGGATCCATGCTTTCATGTTGTTTACGCCAAATTCTGACCCTACCATCTGAATGTCGCAGCTGAAATCGAAACTCATCAGACCAGGCAACGTTTTTCCAATCTCCTATTGTTCAATATTGGTGAGCCTGTGCGAATTGTAGCCTCAGTTTCCTGTTCTTAGCTGACAGGAGTGGCACCCGGTGTTGTCTTCTGCTGCTGTAGCCCATCTGCTTCAAGGTTCGACATGTTGTGCGTTCAGAGATGGTATTCTGCATACCTTGGTTGTAACAGGTGGTGATTTGATTTACCGTTGCCTTTCTATCATTTCGAACCACTCTGCCCATTCTGATCTGACATCAATAATGCATTTTTGTCCACACAACTGCCGCTCACTGGATATTTTCTCTTTTTCAGACCATTCTCTTTAAACCATAGAGATGGTTTTGTGTGAAAATCCCAGTAAATCAACAGTTTTTGAAATACTCAGACCAGCCCGTCTGGCACCAACAACAATGCCACGTTCGAAGTCATTATAATCCCCTCTCTTGCTTATTCTGATGCTCTGTTTGAACTTCAACAAGTTGTCTCCACCTCGTCTAGATGCCTAAATGCATTGAGTTGCTGCCATGTGATTGGCTGATTAGCAATTTGTGTTAACAAGCAATTGAAAAGGTCTACTAAATAAAACCTGCCATTTTCGGATTTGTCCTGCCTTCATAATTGATAATTAATTGATTGGTATTTTATACCACTGTATTTCAAATGTATTTATTATACTGTAGTTTACTGTATACCATATTATAATTCATGAATTGTTTGTGTGCTCCTCAGGGAGTCCATCAACAGTCTGAAGAGGAAGTACTCGCAGTCATCAGAGGCCACTGACAGTGATGCTGCTATAGAGAGGACGCTCAATGAGGTGGCTAAGGAGGGGTGTCAGTTCCTATTGGATGAAGTCTTTCTAGACCTTGAGGTAAGGACATTTCAACTGTACTGTATTTATTGTCTATATGAAAGGTGTTTGTTCTATTTGTAGCAAAGTCTTTGTCCTATTATACAGAACAATTTAAAGCTCAGGCTTTTTCTGTCTTGAGCAGCATAGAAGACAGATTGGTAGTTAGCGCAAGGATTATTTGGTATTTTATTCCATACGTTTGAATTGGTATAAGCTTAACTAAAATACTTTTAAAATAAAATCCTGCCTCATCAGTTTTTTCACAGTCAAAGTAAAGCAACTCACTTAAAAATCCTGGTTTACAAAGAGTTAACAAATTAAAAGTTATTGTTTACAGTTACAAATCTTGACAGTGCCTTCACAGAAGGTATTTATGTTGATGTCACCTGTTTTGCCAAATACCACATGTTTGCACTAATCAATGCATAAATTGGCTTAAGAAAATTAAAGCCCCTTTTGCATTCAATCTTAATTAAGAGAAAAATAAATGTACAAAATCAGCCTTTGACATAAGGTTACTGCAGTGATGAATAATGCATTTAGTTTGGTTTCATTATGACTATGCATTTTCCAGAATCACCTGAATGAGCTGATGACCAGGAAGTGGCTGATGGGCTCGCATGCCGTGGACACTATCTGTGTGACAGTGGAGGACTACTTTAATGACTTCAACAAGATAAAGAAACCCTTCAATCAGGTAGGAATGGCACTGACCTGAGGCACTTAGCAGGGTGTCTTCATAAAATGTCCGATGTTATAAAAGAGTTTGTCAGTGTGGAGCTGACTGACTTGAAAAGCATCCAACATGTGGATGTGATATATTGTCACAGATCCACAGCTGTGAGGGAGTTGTGAGTGCCATCTTGTGTTTTAAATAGAGATTATTCATAATATTTAATGTTGTTTTGGCTGTGTGTGCGCAGGAGATGACAAGTGAGGCCTTGCGCAGGGTGGTGGTGGAGTACATTAAAGCAGTGATGCAGAAGAGGATCACCTTTAAAAACGCTGATGAGAGGAGGGAAGGAGCAGAGAGGATGATCAAAGAGGCTGATCAGTTCAAGTTCCTCTTCAGAAAACTGGCTGCTGTGAGTTTACATATAATGGATTGTGTCATTGCAACATTATTCATGAATTATAATTATTTTAACCATTAACTACTTTGTAGGGTGGATTATTGTAGACGACTGGTAGTCATTAGTTCAGGACATCAGTCAACTAGTCAATTACCGGTAGTTATAGCAAAGTTAGGATAATGATTTAATTATTTTAAAAATATTTCTTAGAGGCATCAGAAAATACTTACTTCTAGGCCTTAAAGATTGTTTTAAAATCAACATTGCAAACAATGTGCTACAAACCAGAGAATGTGATTGTTCACAATAATGAACAATGCAACTTTATTGCACAACATTAAGTGTATTGAATCAATCCCTTTGGACATTTCCATCAGAAATGTTATTTTTGTCTACTCCCTGGGCCTTTAATGTTAGAGAAAACTGCCATGTTAAGTGTCTGATAAACTACTGCCATGTTCTGAATAAGACAACCTGTTTGATATCGAATCATTATTAAATTTGCTGGTTGACGTGTCATTACTATCTAATAACCACAGGGACCAGCCAGGTAAACCCTGTCTGTCTGTCCTTGACTGTACAATGAATCAGTATACTGGTGGATTGTAGCTGAACAGATCCAGTGTGCACAATGATGGCTGTTCTGCTGCTCTCTCTGTTTAGCCAATGTAACCTGGAAAACCTGTTGGGTTTGGAATGACTTGCTTAACCTTGGTTGATTGTCATGTGTAGGGTGAAGACACAGACCGTCTTTGCGGTGCCATCACTGCCATTGCAGAAGTTTTTAAGCTGACTGACCCCACACTACTGTACCTTGAAGTCACCACTCTCTTGTCCAAATATCCTGACATCAGGTACACACACACATATACACACACACACACAATATATTCCAAATACAATTTTTTTTTCATTGTTTTTTTTTAATATTCTCATGCACGCACCTATACGCTTGGTTGTGTGAAAAAATAAGCTACTCTTAAAATCAATATGTGCTGCAGCTGGAAGGTAAATTGTGAGGAAACAGCTATCTTTGTTAAATTAAAATTAATATATAATCGTCATTAAATATTTATTCAGTGTGATATACTTTGTCACATGCTGAAAGATTTGTTGTAATAGACACAGGGAAAATCTGGAAAAGCAAAATGATTCCCCTAATCTATAAAAAAGATCAGCTGATCTTAATTAATTCAGCATTAATTGTAAAAAAAATATTCCCCTGTCAGAATCCTGCAGATTAATGCATTTCCATTGATCTGATTGGTCAGTAATACGGCCGTTGACAGGTTTTGATATGTTGTCTTGAACTTATTTTCTCTCCTACACTCCATAGGGAAGAGCACATCCAGGCATTGCTGGCAGTGCGTGGTGATGCCAGCAGAGAGATGCGCCAGATGATCATTGGGACTCTGAGTGAGAACAAAGTGTCGTACTCTGGTGTCACACAGCCCATCTTCAAAGACATCACCGTGCCCACCATGACGATGACGACAATGACTACCATGACCTCCATGGCAACTGCAAAGCTGCTCAAATAAAACTAATAAACATGCGAGCATCTCCAGCCTAACCACCGTCAGACACAATAACATACGCACATTTCTTTTTGTCCATTCAGCCACTGTTATCCCTATTGAATACAATTTGCTGTTTTGCAGTTGGTGCTTTTCTTTCCATTCTAATCCCATGCCAGTTTCAACAAAAAAATTAAATTGTACTTGTTAAAACTGATTTACATGACTCCTTATTAGTGTTCAAAGCTACACAGAAAGTGGTTCCCCACTTTTGCTTCTCTTCTTCCTTGTCTTCTTTGCTTTTCTGGTATCAAAGTGGCTCTATATAATGCCTGTCACTCAATACTGTGCATCTTTACCTTTGACTTTTATTTACATTTTCAGTATCAAATAATCTCAAACAGTGACTAATTATCAAAGTAGATTTTGCACTGGTCATTGCATCCACTTGATACAAATGGTTAATAAGAACAGTGCAGTTCATTTAGAGTATTGTAAATTCTCTATAATTGTTAATGATGGCTGTACTTTGCAGTATCATAATTGTATCTGGCTTAACCACTGCAGTGAGGTCAAGTCAGTAAATTACTGTAACGATTACTGCCCAAGCTGCTGATCGTGACACAGCCAAGTATGTGGAGAACTACTCTTGAGACTAATGTTAATCATGTTGATCAGTATATGCTGAGGAGGCAGAATGAGATTGGTAAATGGTTTTGTATTTATATAGCATTTTTCTAGTCTTAGTGACCACTCAAAGCGCTTTACAGTACAGTTTTACATTCACCCTGTAACCAGTTGGTGGCAGTATCGCGCCTACCTACTTTAATCACTGCCGACGAACAAGACGAGAGGGAAGAAGAATTGAGAAACAACGCATCGTCTGATCCATAGATGTGATTTGAGGACCATTCACTGCCCACCATGAATAAACCTGTTTAGCTCATGTCTTACCAGATGTAACACCCGGTGTCTCTTTCCTATATTTCTGCTGAGGTCACAGACAACTACACTCTAATTGGGTAAGTATTTGATAGCACAGCTAATGTGGCTAATGATGTTTACTGCTAAGCTAACGCTCTAACCAGCTTGTGTTTGATTCGCTAATATCAGCAGGCAGCGCACTGAACAAAAGGTTTTGAATTTGCTGTTTTTTCCCCCAATTGGAATAGCTGAATACACTGTAATTCGACGCTGTGCTGTTGAGAACCCCCTGGTAACCATGCACTTCGTGGCTCTTTCTATTCACCAGCGTTAGCCATTCAGCAGTAGCCATTCAGGGTCACAGGTAAACAAGCAAGCTCCACTCAGGAGGTTTGAAAGCAGAGGTCGGTGTATAAGTCCGTCAGTTGTCGTTTTATATTGATAGGTCAATGGTACATTTGACACGATGACGATATCAGTTGATTGAAGTAGAGTCAAATCAGGACAAAGACACCTTTTCATAGCTGCACATCGGTGCCACCGTCCTCACCTAGAGAAGCTGCTGTAGACCTCCTCGAATAACAAGAGGTTCCTGCAGAAAATACATGTGAAAGCTGTAAGCAGCATTGCATGACATCTTAGCTGTCACGCTTTTGGAATACTGAAAATATGTATTTGCTGTTCTGATAATGTTCCTTTCGTAGCACATGCATTACAGCAAATCCTTTTAGGGTTGTTGGGGGTGATAGAGCCAGTCTCAAGGGACATTGAATGAGAGGTGGGGGACAGGTCACCAGCGTCTTATTGGGCTGATAGAGACAAGTATTCACGCTCACATTCATCTACAGGGTTTTTAGAGTCTCCAGGTAACCTGCATGTCTCTAGACTGTGGCAGGAAGTTGGAGGACCAAGGGCAGAGTCACACAAGGAGAGCATGTCATTTCCATGGTATACTGTATATAGGTTGAATGAGTCATCACAATGGCAATATGCTCACATCTGTTTGACACAGTGTTACAAGACCCAGGACACTTACCAGTGGTTTAGCACTGACAGTCGCATCAGTGCTGTGTTGGCGTTCGGCTGACTGAAGCCATTTAAGGCAACTGTATGTGTAATATTTGTCAGCAGCTTTCTTTGTTTCCAGGTTTCTCCTTTCATCCCCTAATCATGGTGGAATACTACCAGGTGTTAGGAGTACGGAGGGAAGCGTCTGCGGATGACATAAAGAAAGCGTGAGTTGATAAAGATATCTCAGCGGTGGCGCTCTGGAACAGTTGAGCACACATTGAATCCTGTAATATTAGCTCAATATGGGTCCCATTCAGAAAGACAGGTTGTCTTTTATTTTGTCTCATCTGTCTTTGTCATTTTACCTCTTCTTCTACTTGCCTCTTCTCTGTGGTCATACCTCTCTATGCTCTATCATCCATCTCTAAGAGCAGAACAAACTGCACTGGGTCATCTATTATTACTTTAAACATGAGTGTGGATGTGGCTGCTCTTCTTTTTACAACTCAATGATTGATCCCTAACCATATTCAAGATTCACCTACTGACAATTGTGCTAAAACTCTTACCGTCTTACACTTGTAGAGAGTGATAAGTGAACAGTGAGCATTCTGTAACACTGAGATAAAGTAACACACAGTAATGCTGGAGTGCATGCTGCTCTGTGTCCTTTAATATAAAGCCTGCAGTTTTTTAGCTTCAGCTGAAGCAGCTGGTATATAGAATTTGAAACAGGTTTACTATAATGACAATCATTAGGATCTTTAAAAGAAAAAGAAAAACACAAATGTCAGTAGAATTAAAATATTTGATAATATACATTTCAATCAAGGTTTATTTGTGTAGACCATGTTCACAAATCACAATATGTTACATTGGGCTTAACAAGGTGCTACATCCTTTGTCCTTAACCTTCAACAAGGGTGAGGAAAAACTACCAAAAAAACAGATTAACAGGGAAAAAAACGTAGAAACCCCAGATAGAGTCACATGTGAGGGATCCCTCTCCCAGGACGGACAGAGGTGCAATCAATGTAGCTGAACACCTCTACACAGTCTCAATATTAACAACATTGATTAGAAGAAACAACATTTAACGATAATAAGATGTTAAAGCAAGAAAACAGTACATCGAGATAAAGAAAGCAAATGAAAAATTCCTGAGTACAGTATTTAACTTTTTCAGTCATTCACGTGTTATTTCATAGCCATCGTCTTTCTTCTGTCCGTGTGAAGGTACAGAAAGTTGGCCCTGAGGTGGCACCCTGATAAAAACCCAGAGAACAAGGAGGACGCTGAAAAGAAGTTCAAGGAGCTGTCGGAGGCGTACGAAGTCTTGTCAGATGGTTCGTAAAACAAGTATCTCGACAAGTCTGCAAATGAACAACAGATACCGGGGACACACTGCACAGTTAATGGAGTGAAGCTAATAGCATCAGTCTGAGGGCAGTAGAGCAGTTCTAATGAAGCACACGATTCCGTTTCCTCTTCAGGGATCCTACTGGTTCTGATGTATTTGTTGAATTTGTTTTTTGCTATTAATACTTGGAGATGTTTCACTTTCCTTTTCCAGTAAACAAGAGGAGCATATATGATCAATATGGCAAAGAGGGACTGACAGGGTCTAATGGAGGAAGAGGTACAGGCTCCTTTAATAACCTTGGATAAAACTAACCCATAACTTAAGCATTTCAGTTTTTTCCTGAACCTAAAAGCAGCATTCAATTTCCTTAGTTATTTTGCGGGCTGTATCCAGATTTACACGATTTACATGAGTTTTCATAAAACTGATGTTTCAGGGGGTCACTTCCACAATGGAGATCATTTCCATGATCAATTCACATTCCGCAACCCAGAAGATGTCTTCAGGGAATTCTTCGGTGGCAGGGACCCATTTGCTAACTTTTTTGGTAAGTTGTTCCAACTGTCATCACTAAATCAGTTTTCGTCAAAATGCAGTTTTGAGTAGTTTCAACCTGAAGCATAACCTCCTTTCTTTTCCTCCCTGTTCTTTCAGGTGCAGATCCTTTCAGTGAGGATCCTTTTTTTGGCAGCAGCCGGCAGCACCAAGGTCGGGCAAATCGCCATAGGACAGGTGGCTCATTTTTTGGAGGATTTGTTGGTTTTCCACCCTTTGGTGCTGGCTTTTCACATTTTGACCCGGGTAAGATGTGCACTAGTGAAAAGAGAAAATCAGCTAAAAGATGTTATCACCGAAAGCTCAGGAATGAACACATTGTCCCAAATCACTGTCATTTGTTTGAATGAGTCTCATTCTTTTTCCTTTTCACCTCAGGCTTTGGTTCTTTTGGCACCATGGGCACCATGGGCACCATGGGTCACATGGGTCACATGGGTCACATGTCACCAATGGGCAGTCTGGGAGGTGGAGGCTTCACCTCTTTTTCCTCCACATCCTTTGGGGGAGGAGGAGGTGGAGGAGGGATGGGCAACTTCCGCTCTGTGTCCACTTCCTCCAAGATCATCAATGGCAGGAAGATCACTACAAAAAGGTAGATAGACCCTGACCAACTGTTACAAAATTCCCATAGCTAAATGATTGAAAGTCTGGTCGTATGTCATGTGAAAGTATTCTGATACCAGGACGTGCAGCACATATTTGAGAATTGTACCTATGTACAAAAACCTAATTTGTCACCTTGTGGCGTAAAGATACTTTTGAAATCAGGAGATGCACCATGTTTGACTTCTTACCGTTTCAAAAGTATTTGACGCACAGGAATTGGAAAAATACCCAATTGATACTCAACCTTCGTGGCGTGCATTAGTAGTTCTGGGATTTTTGTTTCTTTGCCTCAGACAATACAAAGTCAATTTTAAGGGACTTAAAGTTGGCTGGAATATCAAACCACACCTTTGCACACAGCTGTTTTTTTGGCCTAGTGATGACAAATTGTATCATAATTCTCATTCGGATCTCATCCATCATGACCTGGAGTTGGCGAGGTACAGACCCGGGAGGGTGGTCTGTACGGGTTAGCCTTTAACCTAGCATTTAGCTAGTCATCTCCCCTGCTTCTGTTTCCTGTCTCTGCCAGAATCTTTCCAGCATGCTGTAAATCGTTGCTCTGACCTTGCGGATGATCCAGTCGATCACATATTTTGAGAATAGTGTATAGAAAATGCTAATTTTATCCCCGGTTGTCTCATTTGCTGTTGTAGGTCATAAAGAGGCCGCCATAAGACTGTTTCATTACCAGTTAAAAGCTTATAGGTGCCTTAAAGAGTTATACATGTTTAAATAAAGATATTATGGGAAATTTGCCTAGAGAAGTAAAAACCTTTTTATTAGATGATTGAAGCCAGTGTTTGAGTTAAGTTACATTTCAGCTGCGATCTCTGTTTGGTTGCAATGTGTCATTTTATCACCTAAGTCTGGTTTAAACCTCTATGTACTTCTTCTCCTCTTCCTTACTTCTTGTGGTTTCTTATTCCTACAGAATTGTGGAGAATGGTCAGGAGCGGGTGGAGGTGGAGGAGGACGGGCACTTGCGGTCATTAACCATTAATGGTATGGAGCAGCCACTGCGACTGGAACACAAGTAAAGACCCTAACATCCTCTGCTGCAGAAGTGTTACCTCAGCACAAACGTACCAATAAACTTGAGCTTCAACTGGAGGAAAAAAAGCAACAAAACAATGTAATGATAGTGCTCTACTATTGTTTGGATGTACATATTTAGGTTGTGTTTATTTCCCCTCATGTCCTCTCCCTGCTGACTCTCCTTTGTTAACAACAATTCAGAACAGAGGATTTGGATGCAGACCTTTCTATGCATTTTGTTAATGCATTTATGAATTGGAGCTGTCATTATATTTTAGCTCAGGGTGGTGTTATTGTTTTAGTGTTTGGGACCACAGTATTGTTCTGTTGTACTGTATAGCTGCTTTCAGACATGCACTGAGCTCCTGAGAACATACAGACATTCTTCGGAGGGGCTGTATTTCAGAATGCAAATGTCAGAATGAGAGCCTCCGGACCTGAACTTTCTCCGGCCAGTCCCCTTGTAAAAACTCAGCAGAATGTCCGAAGGAGCTGATGTGAGAACACAGCAGGAGATCCCCTGCATCATTCATTACAAGTAAGTGGGTGTGTTGATCACGCGACAGAAGCAGAAATAAGAAAGAAAAATCTGTGGATGAAAAAGTGGTGTCATACATGTAGACGTCACCGTCTAAGATGTCAAGAAATGTTTTGGTGATGAGGGCCGTTGTTGATGTGCTTTAAACAAATACACAAGATCTCTGGGGAGGAATGAGTCTATGACATCCTGCCTCTGCCTGCTGCACACCCCTCACCTGAACACTCAGGAGATTTGTGTGTTGTGAACACGTCTGAGCCAAGCATCTTAGCTGCGTTGTTTATGTGTGAAAGGCAACCTCCGAAGAAAGTCCAGACCCAATTCTACGGACATCCTCCAGAGTTCATGTCTGAAAATTACTTATATGACCAGCCCCTCCCCCCTTCCAGTACTTTGTGTATGCACTCCACTGGCATCTGTCTGTTTGCCAACAGCACACGTGCTGTGTTCAGAAACACAACTTTGTTTTTTCATCTTAATGTATAAAAAAAGTTGAATTTGGTTTTCCACAGTGGATCAAGTAAATAATTGAAGCATCTCCCTTGTCTGTGTTTACTGCTTGTCTAACCCTTTTCTTAGTAATAATTATTTTTTATTAAAATACAATGCTGGTAGGATGAGTTATGCAATTTTATATGTTATAATACCTTTGTGTTTTTTTGTTTATTTAATTATGCATGTACACCTGTTGATGTTGAGTCTTAATGTTAAAGCTGCATTATGATGCACAAATAATGGAAAGCATTCTATAAATGATATATGAATACAGAAGGAATTTTGTGTATTTTGAAAACCAATAAATCTGAGTTTCAGCCTGTTTCAGGACACTGCTATCATAGCTGTCTCTGCTCTGTTAGATACTTAGTAAGTGAATCCCCAACAATCTGTGGTCTGACCTTCAATTTGCTTTGGTTTATAACCAAATTGTCACTGTTCACACTTAAATTTCACTTCACTTTCTCAAATGAACATGATTGTTCAAGATTTTACTCAAAACAAATCAATATAACAAATGTGACTGTGAATTAACAAAGTCACTGAGGTGCAGTGCTCACAGGTAAAAAGCTCATTTGAATCACATCATCTGAGTAACATGACCTCATCTGAGACCCAAGGGTTAGGAACAAGAGAGATGAATTTGTGCAACACCTTAGCTTGCTTTCAAGTGCACCATGTGTTTTAAAATTAAATATGGTCAACATGTTAACATCTGTTACTCAACTCTCACAACTCAACTCAGTTTGATTTGTTTGTGTCGTGAAAGTTTACTTTGCATTGATACTCAAAGCTGTCGCACACAAAAGATAACTGAACTTAAAAAAATGTAATAATTTAGCATAAAAAAAACACTTACACCCTGTTAATGAATTACCTTATGAATTGTAATGTGTTTTTTGTCTTTTATTGATCATGAAAACTTTCTACCATGCTTAATTTCCAATTTTTTTGTATATGTATAGAAGATTTCTCTGTGACAAAAAAAATAAAATTATTTAAAAATTAAAGTTGAACTTATTTTTTTGTTTTGCGCCGCTCTGCTCAGCTGCCACCAGGGGTCCTGAATAAGAAATCATTGTAATAGGAAGTCATCAATGCATAATGATTTCTAAACAGAAACAACTGGTTTGGTCAATTTAAATGCTATCAACAGTTATAATCTTTTATCTTATCCGAATATTGAAGTGAATTTGTCTGCTCCATTTTTAAATACGGAGGCTATTCGATACATTTCACCACCTCTCCCTACTGTAAAGAATGCAATGTCACACATCTAAATATTATCATTCTATTAATGTTCTCTGTTTGTGTAATGAAGATAATTGCTTGGTACTTTTTTGATGCTCTGGCTCCTTGACTGGAGGAATCTCAACCTCTCAGCCACCCCTCCATCTTTCAAGAGATCTAAAGCTTACTGTCATGGCTGAGAACCATTTCAATCAGGACAAATACTGGTACTGAATGTGACACATTACAATAAAGTTAAAACAAATTGAAAAGGAACAAAGTATCCTTTAAAAGTGAAACTCTTATGGAGCAGATGCATCAGTAATATTAGTCTGGAGGAGAAATGTAATGATCAGTTTATGCTCCTAAGTGCATTAAATGGACGTGGCTGAGTGCATAGTTCACGAGTATCCATGGTCTCTGCCAAGTTAAAGAAAAAAGAAAAGAGGAATCCAGGTGGAGACTAATGTGGAGCTGTCCTTGGTGCTGAACTCCAATCCCCTCTCTCTCTCTCTCTCTCTCTCGCTCTCTCACCCCCCTCCCCTCCCCCACATCTCTCTCTCACTCTCTTTATTCCTCCAGGCCACAGCCGGTTCACACTTCTCTCGCTGTGCTCACTGTGTGTGTGTCTCCTCATGGCGCTCATTGCTGAGGTACAGCCTGGGACATTTCTTCTCCTGCGCTGTTAGATTTTGCTTATTGCCAAAATGTGGATCTCCAGTGGTCTGAGTGCTATCGAGAGGCTTCATGAATCAGCGGTCGAAGGGGAGGTGAAGCAGCTGAGATAACCTAGCGAGTGCTATGGTGGGACCTCCTGGAAGTACAAGAGTTCGGCGTTCCCAAAATTTTCACAGTTTGCATAGAGGTGAGCTACCTGTACATTATTTTACTTAACATACTCTGGTAGAATTGTGGTGATGGGCTAGAGAAAGTAAAACAGGCTAGAGCATGTTTTCTATTGGTCCTTATATACTTTATATCCACTTTCTACCCAGCCCACCTTGTAGCTCTTAGACTTACTGTGGACTAATCATTGGTTAAGCCTGAGTCCTTTTAATCTCTTGACAATGAATTAGAAATTAACGCTGTCCCGTTAGACTCTAAGTCTCGATTCTATCACCATCCTTCAACCGATATGGACTGATTTGGTCTGTTTTGATCAAGAAAATCAGTCAGCTATGTAAACTATTACACCCTTATTAATCTGTTACTCAACTAAAATAGGTCATCCTTGGTTTAATATTCCCTCTGATATAAACTGTGCACTGAGTTGATTTGTCTAAATAAATTAAATGAAATGTGAGTTATTTTATAAAGAAAGAACCGGACAAGATTGATTTCTTTTTTACCGGTGACGTAGCAGCTTGGTTCCTGACGTAGCCATGTGTCCTATGAGTGTCCCAGGAGGAGATAGACAGTCTATAATTAACTAAGGCAGACTTGAGCCAGGGGAGACAAAGCCTAATGCCACTACTGGGATTTTAAGGAACTCCATTACACAATCAGATAAAGGTCCCACAGTCAGAGGACTCCAAACGACAGGCTTCCTTTTGGATTTTATTCATTTAAAGTGGTATTCATCATGACAGACACGTGGTTTTATTGTTCACAGGATTCAAATGACAGATTTTCCTGGGTC
This sequence comes from Pseudopleuronectes americanus, assembly GCA_038501795.1. Classification (NCBI taxonomy): domain Eukaryota; kingdom Metazoa; phylum Chordata; class Actinopteri; order Pleuronectiformes; family Pleuronectidae; genus Pseudopleuronectes; species Pseudopleuronectes americanus. The sequence goes on along the minus strand of CM076730.1, from coordinate 834,978 downwards.
TTGATGTGTCTCCAGAGTTAACCAGGACTTTTTACCTCACCTATATCCATAATGTGGTTGAGTGTGGCTTCAACATAAATACTCAGACATAGTGTGAGTGTCTCACACTGACTGAACCAACATAGTTTACTGTGAAGTGTTGACCATTGCTTGTTGACCACTCAATGCATTATCTACTGTTATACAGTCAAACAAATAAAAATATAATTTTTCCCCCTGTGTAACAATCCTATTAATATGTTGCATATGCAAAACATAATAAATGTAATACAGAACTCCTAACTACAGAAGCCCTCATTTTATTTTAGAACATATGCCAAGATGGTGAATACCCCTTCTACATTTGAGTTACGTTGCCAACCACCAGTAGATGTTAGAGACATATCTTAATTACAGTCCATGGTTGCTGACCATGGACTGTAATTGCAGCGGGACTGCATCAATGCCGCTAAAGACTTTAATGATGAATGTTTTCTACACGTGGCATCTATTGCACTTCTGTCCGTCCTGGGAGAGGGATCCCTCACATGTGGCTCTCTCTGAGGTTTCTACTTATTTTTACCCTGTTAAAAGGGTTTTTAGTAGTTTTTCCTCACTCTTGCTGAGGGTTAAGGACAGAGGATGCCACACCCTGTTAAAGCCCTATGAGATGAATGTAATTTGTGAATATGGGCTATACAAATAAAATTTGATTGATTGATTGATTGATACTTTAGCGTCTACAGATGTTTCATGCCTTTCTATCACAAGACACCCTCTTCTAAGGCAGGAGCACCACGGGCTGATCAGACCTTGATACATGATTAATTTAACCCAGTGATTTAAGCCATAGTGACACTGAGATGTTTAATTGACAATATATCATACATCGATCAGACACAACATTAGAACCAGCAATGTGTTTAAATGTTGCAGCTGATGGGTTTATAGTTTACTCTGGTAAAACATGCATCATATTTATGTTTTGTATTTCCAGGCATGGATCTAACCAAGAGCTTAGTGGTCTGAGCACAGCCAGTTTGGTGGGCCTGCACAACTTTTTCTGGACCAACCATCATTGTGCAAGTGACAGACCTTCACACACTGGACCTCCCTAGTAAGACAACAACACCCACACAGCAGACATGACAGACAGAGGTTATGGCACATCCAAAGCAAACCTCCGACCCAACGCACCCCCTGTGCTCCCACCTGAGCCGATCGACATCATTCGGATCAAGGCCCGCTCCCGACGGGTCAGGCTCAATGTTGGAGGCCTCACACATGAAGTCCTATGGCGAACGCTAGACCGGTTGCCCAGAACCCGTCTGGGACGACTGAGAGACTGCAACACCCATGAGTCATTGCTGGAGATTTGCGATGACTACAGCCTCAATGATAATGAGTACTTTTTCGACCGGCACCCGGTGGCCTTCTCCTCCATCTTGAACTTCTACCGAACAGGGAAGCTGCACATGATGGAGGAGATGTGTGCCCTGTCCTTTGGCCAAGAGCTGGACTACTGGGGTATTGATGAAATCTACCTGGAGTCCTGCTGCCAGGCACGGTACCACCAGAAAAAGGAGCAGATGAATGAGGAGCTGAGGAGGGAGGCAGATGCGCTAAGGGAGAATGATGGGGAAGAGGAGGAGCATGGCTGTTGGCCCGACAAAAGACAGAAGCTCTGGGATCTGCTGGAGAAACCCAGCTCATCTGTGGCTGCAAAGGTAACAACAGCTGTACACACTATTTGATGCCTGAAACCAAGAGGCTGAGGTTGAAATCATTTTAGGGTCAAACAGACCCTCATGTTACATATCAAAGTTAGAAGGTTTGTCTTCTTTAGATTGTGAAAACAGCAATATTATGGGGGCAACAACAGGCCATGGACCGCCCGAAGCTGATCTTCATAAAGATCTGAAAAATTTTCACTTTTCATATGTCACACAGTTATCATTTATTTGAACCAATTTCTTTTCAAAGTTTTTCGTTTATTTTGATGGCACAAAGAAAATGGGAAATATGGGGTCAAATGGACAAAGCCAGACTCCTCAGCTTAACTCAAAACAACAGTTATGACATTTTTATATGTGGTCATTCATAGCCTACAAGATATGACAATACCTTTTTTAACCGTCTCTTGCTAGACCCTTTGTTTAACTGCTAAACTAAATCATTCACCATTTCTCAACATAGAAACAGAAAAGAGGAAGCAGGAACCCAGTCATGTCATGAGGAGAACTTGTATTAAGTTTACCTTTAATAACATTTCTAATACATTTTAATGCATCAATACACCATTATTTCAGTTGTATTCTGTATGTTCACAAAGTAAACCTTTGTATGCATTAAATCATTGGACAAAAGTGACAGGAATAATTAGGCTCCTTTATAACTGTGATTGAATTAAATGCATGTCCAAGTTCAAATACAACACAAACTTGATGATTCCCACCAATAAGAAGGAGTTTATTATTTGCTCTCTGTTGAACTCACTGTGTAATACTTGTATTCAGCCCCAGATATTCTTCAAAATGAGTCTGGGACACCCATTGAACTCCTGCTCTGTGCTTAGCAGCCTCCTGTAGATCATGTAGAAACATCAGGGGCCATTAGAGAGCTGTCTGTCTTCCTTAAGTGCTCCATCCTGCACTCTGCCATTTTAGCACTGTTTGACTGTATTATAGTCCTAACCAGTGAAAAGGGCTTTGTGTTTAAAAAGTGTATTCACCAAACTTTTCTATAGTAGTATTATGCATGTGGACAAGCTGGGTTTTATCTGTTCATGTTTTCAAGTGTCTGTCTCTGACATTGTCGCCTGAACCCCATTGTGAGGAGATGAATGCAATTCAGATCTCACATTGAAAAATTACCATTCCCCCAGAGGCAGTGTCCGTGTTACTCTGGATGATCTATAAACACAGTGAACAGGTTTCAGTGGAAGTGCTCACTTCGGATCAAACTCTTTAAAAATTAAATCAAAGATTTAATTTTTTTGTAATTTGGGTAAAGCAGCATTTTCATTTTGTGAGAATGGACTCTTAATATCCTCCCCAAATTCAGGACAGATGCAAAGATTAATTGAACAGCTTGCGCTGAAAAAAACAGCAGGCCAGTCTTCAAGATAATTACAGTGATACTGAATGGGTTGTATCTAATAATGAAGATCAGTGCAGGCTTGTTACTTCCAGATGAAACACAAGCATGTGTGTTGTGGTTAAAGCGCTGATGAGCTTTCACACATATGTTGATTCAGCCATTGGGCTGTAATGGCTGAATCAACATATGTATAACCAACATGGAAGAAAGATATCTGTGTGATACAAGTGTAATCTGTCATAGAGCAAGTGACTTTGTGCAGCCAAAATACCAAAGTATTGCACATTGGGGTTTCAGGGGAAGATCCAGTAGCAAAAGAAGAAATGGGACATTGACCAAAATCAAACATCTAAGTTCAAGTCAAGTACAGAACTTTATCACAGATAGTTTCTGTCATTTAAGGTTGTTGGTATTACACTGATATATGTTTGTATATAGGTTTGGTTGTATAGGTAGGTCCGATTCGGAGGAGAATGTTGAGGAGGACCCTGAGTATGAGACATCCTCTTCTAATGTGAATAAGAAGAGGAAGTTGAAGTTCTTCACTTCAACATGGGTTATTGCTGCTTATATCATCAAAACTGTCCCCACCAGATATGTTGTCAGCCATGTTCAAGACATAAAATCAGCATTTCTGCTCTTCAAAACATATGAGAGGGATATAATTGAGATGACAACGGGGGAGGCACACATATGGGTACAGTTGGAAATAATTGGTTGCTCATTTTGGCAGGATACTACAAATCAAAAGATGTGTCAACAACAAGTAGTAGGAATAGTGGATGGGCAATATTTCCAGCCACCATGTATCTGAAGACATACCATGTTTTTTGTCATGTCGTATGCTTTGATGACAGAGAAACAAAGCAGGGCTGACGAGGCCGTGATTTGATGTTTGCAAGACTGCAGACCCTGCCTGATAGAGTGGTGTTTGGTTGTACACTTGTGTGTGTATGCTGAGAGTAGGAGAAGCAGCTTGTGGCTCTGGAGACAATGTAGGTGTTTGGTTGTTTTGCTCCTGCAGTGAACAGCTGTGAACCATGTTGACGACCCATATTTTGATGCTCTTTCCTTCGCATATAGATTTTGTTAAGCATGTAATGACCCCACCCCAACCCACCCCCGCCATCTCAATATGCGATTCAGCTGTTTACAACAGCGACAATAAAAATGGACCAGACTAAAACATGTCTTTCAAAGCTTTCACAGGTCCATGTGACCATGTTGTAGGTGTAGTGTCAGCAGGAGTGAAGCTGCTTAGGCTGCTCTGTGCTGAGAGCCGCTGTGTTTGGCAGCAGTGATGCAGCTCAGCTCTAAACCAATAGGAGGGCCCCTTCCTTGTGACGTGTACAGCTCAGTGCTACTTGTGATTAGAATAGAAGCATTACCTGGTAATTTGGAAGACACACCCACACACACACATACACACAAAACTTTAGCTGAGTCCAGATGGACAACAATCTATAATAGTTTAGTTTTATGTAATAATATATAGTATTAAATCTTCCAATAATAGAGATTAGTGTCATACACTTTTCACAATCTGTGTAATGTTCTAGCTTTGAATTTGACTATATTTCTTGACATATTTCCTTTGCTCTATATGTTGCAGTGAGACACACACAAACACATATACACTCACACCATTGTTTGCACTTCTTACTTTGTCAAGATACTCACTGACATGATGCATTCCCTGAACTCTTCGAGACTAAATGCCATAACATCTAAATTTCTCTAATCTTAACATGAAACTGGATTCTGGTCCAACTTTTTAAAAGCTCTTTGAAGATGGGTCAGAAAGGGAGCACTGTACAAAATGTCCGTACTTCACACAGATACACATCCACCTGCAAACAGTTGAGAACAATTTCTCAGTCCTCCTTCTAACCCCGGATCTCAATATTAAGTCCAACTGAGTAGTCACCTTACACACACACGCACACACACACACACACAGTATGACTTAGGAGTATGGCTTAATCTCCTTTGGAGCTTTTACCAGGACTGCTGCTGCTGCAAATAGACAAACTGTTGGCAGGTTTGGATCGTCTGTCCTGTCCACTGTTTGACCTGTCTGAGCGGGGGTGGGGGTTGCAGGTGGAGCAGGAGAGTAACAAGATGAAAGACAGCAAGTCGGTCAGGGTGGTCAATCATAATCTAAACATTTTAACCGGACAATGCTGAAAGTAGGATTCAAACTTTGACGCAAATTAATTATTTCAAAATATCTATGCATGAGCATTAAATCATTAATTTACTCACAATATAAATACAAACAAACAGAGGGTTTGATGAATCATTGGTCAATAGCTGGCCCTCCACCTCTGACTCTCCTTTAAAATATTGTTTATTTTTTGACCCTGTGGACTCCTCTGTGTCAGTGATGAGGAAGATTATCTGCAGTTTATGAAAAGACGTTTTCTTACAAGTTATTTTTGATGAAGGTTGGTTTACTAGATTCTTACTTTTTCGCATGGTTGTTGAAAACAAGGTGTATTTACAGATTAGTGTTTTATATTTCTATTTAAATAGAAAAAATATAATTGTTATATTATTATGGAAATTAAACGTTATTGTTGTTTTACTTATTAAAAACATCCATTTCGATCAGGAGAGACTTTGATTCAACCTTTTAACACACAGGAAGTGATGTGAAAGTTATAGTTTTTGGCATGTAAATCGATCAATCAAATTTGTTTGTATTGCCCATATTCATGAATAATGGTCTCAAAGTGCTTAAAATAGTATTAACCGTCAACAAGAGTAAATCTAGCAAAAAGCACTATTAACAGAAACAAATTACTGAACATAGAAACCTCCGAGAGAGCCACATGTCAGGGATCCCTCTCCCAGGACAAACAGAAGTGCAGTATATAATACATGTAAAGGAGAACATGAGCCTAATATTTTTGCAAGTATTTATGACCTTGATTAGATAAACAGTTTGTAACATAATGGAAAGTAAAAGAATGGTTGAATTATTGTCAGTTATAGTTGAGGACTTTATATGAGTATGCATATTGTTCATCAAGCAGTCTTGTTGAAATTGGTCTGCGATCAGCTGCCACCACGATCAGATGTCGCTATAATTCACAATCCATCGTCATGATCCACTGACACTATCGAGATCCATTGTCGTGATCCCCCATCAGCTGCGAACACTCCAATGGATCTCCTATACAATCAAGTTCAGTTGAGGATCCAGATGAGTAGAAGGATTCTGATGAAGACTGGAAGAGATTGGGGTGGAGGTGGGATATGTGCATCGCTGAATTACAGCTGACTGCGAAAGAGAGGAGAACGGATTTTAAATTTGACCGCATTATAGGCTGGAAGACTATGGAAGAATCTGATTGACCATTTAGAAATGACCACAGTCAAAATGTCTTCCTGACTGAACTTACGCTGAGCAGCAGAAGGTTTTGCAAAGCTTCCTCCAGCATCACTTTTGCCTTTAAATATTTTATATGTAGGCTATAGTTTATTATCACAACAAATTTATTAAGCTTTTTTTCTGTTCCCACTGGAGTAGTTTATTATTTATTAGTGTCACTGCCTGACACAGTTGCTTATTAAACTGCTTTAAATTGAGTATCTAATTTATTTAAAATTCATGGCTGTACTATTGTACACACAGTTTGTGTTGTGTGTGTTGGATTATCTTTCCTGTTGTGCAGTTTTTTAAATCCAGATATGCACCCCTGTGCATCCTTTCTCACATTGTGCTATATTTACAGGTAACATTCCACAATAAGTGGATCTGTGGTGCAGGAAAATAACATAAAAGGTGAAGACACTTAAAACCGAATGAGTTACTTTTCATAAGAAATATAGCCATGAGCTGCCAGTCAAATATAAGCAGTACCTCTTCATGGTATCATTTTGTTAATAGGCTGTTTAAATTGTATATCTTTTTTGATTTTCAATTCTAAATCTAAATGAGTCATTGCTTGTGTGTTGTAAGAAGGTAAGTTGCTCCCCAGGTCCACACTGTAATGTAGGATGAGCCACAAAATGATGTGGATTCACTAATGTACTTTAGCCTTTTGTTATTGAAGGCTACTCCAGAAGACCTTGATTTATCATTCAAGCAGAAAGAGGCTGATGCAAAGTAGTTTGTTCATCCTTTCCACTGTAAATTAGTTATGTGTTCCTCTGTGAGTGGTCCAAAACAACCCAGAAAGACAGCCAGCTGCCAAGCTGTCTTTCTGGATTGTTTATATGTTCCATTTGAATTTTTGGATGCTTGGATTGGGTTAGAGTTGTAAATTTGCTATGATTGACCAGTGAGACTAATCCTGTTGTACGCACACAGCACACTCTCACATGCATATGACAGTAACACTGATTCTCCTCGACACTCAACCCAAGCATGAAGAAGAACTGAATTATATCATGTAACTGGGCAATATTCCTCAATTTATCTGCTCTCCGAAAGGTGTCCTCAGATTCACATTACAACAATAGTGGCTAATATGCCTGGTTATGATGTGAATCATTTCACAATCAATAATGTTAATTGGTAAATGGTCTGTATGTATATAACGCTTTTCTAGTCCTGATGACCACTCAAAGAACTTTACAGTACTAGTCTATGGCAATTCACCCATTCGCACACATATTCATACAGTGTCTATGAGCAGCACTTTTTCTATTAGGAGCAATTTGGGGTTCAGTGTCTTGCCCAAGGATGATCGTAAATTCTGTTATAATGAAAAGTTGTATGCTATGATGATTGGACAATATCTTGTTATAAGAATGGTCAATGGACAGAATTTATCCATCTCTTTTTACCATTCAAAGCACTTTACAGTACATAAATAATAATAATAAAAATAATAATAATAATAATAACTTTATATGTATCGCACTTATCTAAACAAAGTTACAAATGGTTACAAAAATCCATGGCAAAACAAGAATGAACTTAAATAAAAGGTCGATTCAGTTGAATTTTAAGCAGCAAATCATAACATATTAAGATTAAGATTAAGATTTAGATACATTTATTTATCCCAAACAGATGCACAGACATGCAGAGACACACTCATGCAGTTTTAGGAAATTTAGCCTCTGCTTTTAACCCATCTGGTGCAGGACACACAGAGCAGTGAGCAGCTATGTACAGCGCCCAGGCGAGACCTTAAACCTTATTGTTTTTCCTGCTGGCTTGAGATTAAACAAATCTTAATCACAGAATTGACTGTGGCAGTGGCACCATCCTCCATCGTTCAGCAAATTTAGATTCGTTTTTTGAATAACATCATTTCAAATATATTGTTTTAATTGTTTATGTGACAGATTAACTAAAAAATTCCTAAGAATTACCTAAACCAACAGCCTAAAAATGGAGAAGCCATCATTGTGGTTCATTGTAGTTGTAGTAATTGCTGTGCTTGGATAAATAATAATAACACTTATTACGCAAATCTTCTTGTTAAGTGTTATGACAATACCTGGGTCCAAACTTTTTTTTTCAGCTGAGCAGGAGCACAGTTGACTTGACTCCTTAATTCTGATTGAGTTTGATCCTCACACCTATTGCTTCTGTACTGCCCTACTAAGTCTAGCTAGCCAAACGGTCCCATACACTGCTAAAAGAAATTAGTTTTGCATAATATTTTATCAATTCCACCATTGGAGATCTACAATTACCAGGGACACAGCACTTCGGTATCTTAGCTTGGACAAGGAAACAGATATCACACGTGACGACTGAACAATCAAATAAAGCTTAGTGCAGACCAGCAGAAGCATCTCTTGGAATAATTACTGTACTTCTCACTCTGACCACTGTCCACCCAATGCAGCAAATTTGTTTCATACAGATCCTTGAAGTCTCCCTCATTGCACATCAGATACCTAGATTTCCCCCAGAGGTCTCCATGGCCTCACCTTATACAGCTGCTTTCTCTTCAACAGTGTGGGGTATTAGCATGTTTCTTGGTTGAGAATCTCTGTTAGAATAAATGCTGGATTGTTCTCTTAAGAAATACTACAGTCTAGTACATGTGGGGGGAAAAACTGATTGTGCCTCCAAAATCAGCTCTGCACAGCAACATCAGTGAGCTGGGAGGACTTCTGATTCAAGGTGTGTTGAAGCTGTTGGCTCCTAAACACGCTGCATATATATTGAGCATAACAATAACATTAACTCTTCCATTGGGATAAGGGTTTATGAAGGTACGTGTCACTACTGACAACATGCTCCTTGTGTGAGCAGTGGAAGTAGAACATCTGGATAAGTTGACTGGAAGAATAAGTTAATATCATTATAACCTTGGAAGCCTTTAAGAGCTAATTAAAACAATATGTAGGGGGAAAGCCGCAGTTTCAAACTGTGTTGCCCTCTGCAGATACAGCAGCTGTCCAACAGATCCTGTGTCTGTTATTCCAGTAATACGTCTCCACATATTGATCAGGTTTTGAGTTTCTCTGCCAAGTCACTTCTTCCACTCTTTCACTCTATCATGTGTTTGCACTTCCTTTGCCATCTTTCTCTCTCTCTCTCTCTCTCTCTCTCTCTCTCTCTCTCTCTCTCTCTCTCTCTCTCATTCATGACCCCTTTAACCAGTTATGGGATCAACAAAGTGTGGCTTTTAGATTGGATAACTTCAAAGTCATCTGATCCATATTTTTGGGATTCAAGATCTGTAATTTTCATGGTATTGCTGAAGCTAATGAGTCATTTCTAACAAGTGGCAGACAGACTGAAATTATGCACATTGTATTTGTAAATTTTTTAAACCCCCCCCCCAAAAAAGCAAAACAAGAAAATTCCAATTTAAAACCATTGCATTTTTATTCCATAGCTAACCGAGAAAGAAAGTATTTGGAAAATTATCCACTTGTGAATATCTTTTATTAATATCATCTGCTATCACTACAAAACATTACATTTTATTAAAATATGATCAAAACGTGATCATGCATACTTTATCTATACATTTATTTGATAGTAATCTTTGCTGATTTTAATTACTTTTCAGGAAATATATTACATCATGACAACACTCTCATACTGGCCAGAAATACGATTATTTTGACTTGTGTCTATTTGCATATAAAGTAGGGAAGTGAGATGACATGTGGTCACTGAAGACACATTATAATGTCATAAACTGATGAGTGCAGAACTGTTTACTTATGACGGCATCACAAGAGAGGCATGTTAATATATTTAAGACCTTGGTCATATTGTTCATAGTTCTTTGTTGGTGGATCAATGTTACATTTTCTCAAAGTGTTAATGATCAGCTGAATCTTAAATCGGGAACCTGTATTAATTCTTCCTGCACTGCAGGTTCCAAAGCAGCTTTTGTATTCCTAGTGCTGCTTTAAATCTGACCTGGGTGCCAAGGTCACAGCATTTGGCAGCCATTAAGCCATTAAGACGCTGAAGGGTGGACACACTTTGATATACCCGCTCTCTTTACTTTCCTGTCCTGTCTCTCGTTGGTTTATAACTTCTCTCTTGTATTTCTCTGTGTCTATTTTTTCCCCAGGCTTTGAACAAAGTCACTCTATGGATGACGATTATTTCTCATGATGATTGGTGCCTTTTTATGGCGGCTCATGACTCTGACACGCCATACAATCTCTTGGAAGAAATGGCAGACACATTCCTTACCTCTCGTGATTTCACTGGAATTGGCACAGGGACAAGTATTAAAAAACAGATACAAATAAAAATAATGCTTTAAAATAATTCCCCTTAACAGATCAGTATGTGCATGCCAGGTCACAGTTTCAGTTCTTGGAGTGACACATTATCCTACACTTCTTTATTCATTTTTTATTCTTTCAGTGAATTGAATTCGTTATGAATGCCATTACTTTTCATCTTAGCCAATATGCTCCTTATAAATTTTTTTAATTAAAGACATCACTCTTTAGATTGAAATAATCATAAAATTACATAAAACATAGAACTAGTATTACCAAAAGAATATCGTGAGAAACAAAAACCTAAAAAAAACATGTTTTCACTAAAAATCTTCTATTATTATTAATTCATCAAAATGAGTAGTACCATACATCATTTAATTTAAAGACAGAAGAAAGAGAAGGTTTCTAATGAAATACTAAAAGACTTTAATTATTCCTGTGGCTCTGGACTTAATGGTAGACCATTATAAAATCGAAATGGGTGTGTATATCCCTATGCAAAAAGAGAAGTTATGCCATATGAATCATTAATCGTAGTTACAAAGTGGATTCTTGTTACAGAAAGTCTGTATCACGGTAACATTATGTAGATACTTCCTAATTCTTTGACATAGGACATATGTTTTCCTTCCACCCACACTCAAGGTCAGGTCAGTTAAAAATAAAGCAGGTGCGGCATTGCTGTTGCTCTTACTCGTGCATCTTGTCAGTAGAAACTGCTTTGTTTAAATTGATGCTGATATATGTTTCACATTATGAAAACTGACCTGAAAACAGCAATAATAGTGACTGTAGAACTTGACCTCAGAGGTGTACAGTCAGAATTCAGACTACATTTATAATATCATCTGTATGCATTCAGCGGGATACTAACAAAATTAGGATGTATTTACTTTCACCATTTAGATAACCTTTATAGAATCCTCCAGCTGTCATTCGTTTAAGCATCTGTCAGATGCAGGTGTTTTTATCAGTCTGTTTTGACACTCAAATTATTATTATTGTTATTATATTTGTATTTATTCATCTAATTATATAACACTTTACTTGTGGACACAACTGTTGCCTTATTCTTCCTGTTGGAGGAGGAAAGAATGAGTAACCACTTCTAACCTCTTTCTATCCTTTCTATAGATAGCAGCACAATCCTATTACAATTATCCTGAAATGTCCTAGCAAGGGCTGCAGAGAGAAGACTCAGACTGCACATGCTTCAGCTACCTAACTAAGCCCGTTTTAAAACAGGAGGTGTAGATATTAGTGTTGAATCCCTTCAGTGACCCATGCTGGGCAAACTAAAATGACTGTAGTTTATAATCATCCAGGAATGGGAGTGAACATGGAAAGGGACAATGAAAGTGTCACAGTTGCATCATCTGTGAACTTAAATACCAAGGAGCAAAAATGTATTCACTTTGTTCACTTTTTACTCAACAAATTAAATATTGATGCTTGAATATCTGCTAGCCCTTTGACCAAATCTTGCTTGTATAATATTTATATAAATATAATATATACATAATGTACAGAATAAAAATAAAAATGTGGTAACAAGTGTGTAGTAAAGTAACCACCAGATTTGTTTCAGATGTCTATATGGTTTAACCAAAGGCAGATAAAAGACCTGTTCGAAGAGATTAATCTGTGAAATACTGGTGTGCTAATATGCATTCATTATTGTCTAACTAACGGAAAGATCATCATGAGTTAATGTGTGACTCATTAAGGACTAAGGCATGGATTAATCTAAAGAAATGCAGACTGAGTCATATATAAATAGTAATTAATTAAGTCATTATGGATTAATTCCCAACCCACGTCTAGTATATTCATACTGTTTATTAATGTTTTATTTACAAAGCAAAACAGCTCAGTGGGGTCGAAAAAGTCTGAGACTGTCTGTCCTGGTTTTATAAAGGAAAAACAAATTGATAGTTTGAAAAAAACTACAAAATGTGTTGTGCAGTATAAAAATATGTCAATACAGTAACCTTCAATCTGAACTTTGTCTTGCAGGTACTGGCCATGATCTCCATCCTATTTATCATCATTTCCACCATCTCATTGTCTCTCAACACATTGCCTGAACTGCAAGTGGTAGATGAATTTGGCCAGTTCAATGACAACCCCAGTCTGGCCCACGTGGAGGCTGTCTGCATTGCCTGGTTTACCATGGAGTATATGCTGCGCCTGCTCTCAGCACCCGACAAGTGGGATTTCATCAAAGCACCACTAAACATCATTGATTTGCTGGCTATAATGCCTTACTATGTGACCCTCTGCCTAACTGAGTCTAACAAGAATGTGATGCAATTCCAGAATGTGCGCCGTGTGGTCCAGATCTTCAGAATTATGAGGATCCTGAGGATACTGAAGCTAGCCAGGCACTCAACAGGGCTTCAGTCTTTAGGCTTCACTCTGCGAAGGAGCTACAATGAGTTGGGTCTGCTCATCTTATTCTTAGCCATGGGCATTATGATATTCTCTAGCTTGGTGTTCTTTGCAGAGAAGGATGAGGATGCCACCAAATTTACCAGTATCCCTGCCTCCTTCTGGTGGGCTACAATTACTATGACCACTGTTGGTTATGGAGATATCTACCCTAAAACCCTGCTGGGTAAGATTGTGGGAGGGCTTTGCTGTATAGCAGGTGTGTTAGTCATTGCCCTTCCTATCCCAATCATTGTCAACAACTTCTCTGAGTTTTACAGAGAGCAAAAGAGGCAGGAGAAAGCAGTCAAGAGGAGGGAAGCCCTAGAAAGAGCCAAACGCAGTGGAAGCATTATCTCTATCAACCTAAAGGATGCTTTTGCACGCAGTATGGAACTCACAGATGTGTTAGTGGAAAAGAGAGAGGACAGCAAGTGTCCTGTGGATAATCACCTCTCACCCAGCCGCTGGAGCTACCACAAACACTACACTAATGCCGAGGGGGCTAGTCCGTCTAGGTCTCAAAATTCTCATTATCAGGAAATAGCTCAGCAGGGCTCTCCTGAACGAGCCAAGCTCTCATCTAACAAAACAACCCCTCAACACCTCAGTGCAAAGAGGCTAGAAGAGACTTACAACAAGACAGCAAATACCCAGGAACAACGGGACAAAATTATAGAGGAGCAGGTAGAGATGAAAACAATGACCTCCACGCAAGTCCAGCAAAATTCATCTGATGTTAGCCTTATCAGGAAATTATCCAATGTAACTGATGATATTTCAGTTGAAAGGGGGGGCAGAATATCTCTTATGTTGAGTGCTGAAGGAAGTCAAACTGGTGCTAGAAACCAACACATCCCCCCTCCTTTGGATCTAAGTCAGATAAGCACAATGGAAGTAAACAGGGGCCCTGACAGCATCCAATCAGGTACTATCATCAAAGAGGGTTTGTATGAGTTTGTGTCTTGCCCCAAAGGAAGTGGGGATGGGGGAGCCCTAAAGGTTGACTTCATTGAATCCCAAGATGACGTGCTTATGGCTGTGATGACACCTAATGCAACCCCAGCCTCTACTGGCTCAACCAAGCTTGCTCAACTACTTTCTGATGACATTATCTCAAGGTTTTCTCCACCTCCAAGTTCTGCAACACTGAAAGTTAAGTCTCCGCTGGCGATCCTGCAATCCCCATCTCTGCCCCAGCAATCTGTCAGTCCAAGCTACTCCCATGGGGGAGGTGAAGGCTCAGCAGCCAGGAGCTTAGAAGGTGAAGGGCAGCTCACAGGCTTAAGCCACCAGAAAATAAATCACATGGAGAGGTCTATCATTGCCTCAAGTAGCAGTGCTAGCCCACTGTCGTCAAAAGCCTGCCCCCTCAACTGCAACCAGAAGCTAGTAACTGTGGAAGGACGGGAGGAAGGAGCGGAGGAGAAAGCAGAACAGTGTGGAGAGAAGCAAGAAAATCACATTGCTCTGGACGGATGCATGACACCACCCTGTGAAACGAGCATGTAAGCTTAAAAGCGGAAGAGGTTTACTGACAAGGACATCAACTGATGGGTTGAGGAAATCCCCCAAAACTTTTGGGCTCTCACCTCTGTCTTGGCAAATCACTACTTTCCACAGACTGATATCTCTTGAGTGTTGTCACATGGATTTTTTATGAAGCACTGAGGGAAGTCAGAAGCACAGGCCCACTTTCTGGGTAGAATCTGAAGGACACTGTCTCATGTCAGTTGTTACTGATTTGCTCTTTGAGGACCAGACTAATGGGCAAGAAGAGAAAACAATGTCAACTGATCTCTTAGGGGTCAAATGTGAGCATAAAAAGCTTTGCGTGAATGACAACATTTACGACTATCCTGGAGAGGTCTTGTGTACAAGTCAACAGGTATTAATAACAATTTCGTATTGCTTGTTACATAGGCCTATTTATTTTGATGGACTTCTTGCAGCAAGGAAAGACAGAAGTTGGAGGGATATTATATTTTTATATTTCTCTAATCAACTTTTGAAATGTATCTTTTGCAAGACTTGGAAAACTATGATCAGTCATTATTCTGTGTCATGATTTCTAGTCATTATCACAGTACAGGTATAAGCGAGAATCCATATCAAACACAAGCAAACACGGAAGGACAAAAAGTCCTACTCTAAAAACTAAGTGTGAAACATATAGAATTGCGCAGTTCTAAACTAAATATACATCTTCTGTACACCGATGCCTGTCTCAGTGCTTCAAGAATGGATGTTTGTTTTTTCCTATAAAACCTGCACTGAAAAATTACTCTTGAAATTGAAAATGGAATGGGCAAGTGATGAAAAGGTTCTTTTTTATTAATTGCTAGAGCGCTGTTTGCCCAAAAAATAACAAAAGAGAGATCTTGGTCTCACAAAGAGACAGGTGAAATGAGCAGACAAATAAAAACAGAAAGACAGAGAAGTTAAATGAATACTCATGTTTGGGTCATCAAACTCTGCCGGTCCTGAATGTATTATGACAGGTGAGTGAGGCTTACTCCAATGCAACACAAGTTCTTTACATGACTGACATATAGGCAACCATCTTAAATTCAGGAATATCCACTGAGCAGCTTGACAAAAATCACCCAAGCACCCTATCTGTTTTGGTCTCTGTGAGACTAGTGTCTTATTTAAGATGGTTGATTATAACATTGGTCTTACCTGTTATTGTGAGAATAATTTTATTCAGAAATAACGATGAGGTACTATCAAGCTACTTGCTGTGATCTGGGAACATGATGACTTCAAAGAAATGATGAGCAATAAGTCAGAAGAAACAAGCAGACATGTTGGAAGATAATGAAGGGAAAAGCATTACCCAAATATCCATCATGGATTACAGACCCACCATCATAACTAATGCCTCAGTATGCGTCGAAGAAAGTATTATACTGATTTTAATGGGGCAGGAGCAGCATCCAACAATTATCCAGTTTGATCAGCCAGGAGTGAAAATAGGCAAGTTTAAACCTCTCGGTCTACTATTCTTTATACTTCGTTACATTTTTATTAACAACCCCGTGCCACGCTGAATGTTTTCAAGGAGAGGTTGTCTGAAAAGTGTGCCATTACATTATATTACAATTATTTTATAATAATTCTTCACCCCACCTTCAATAGTGACATTTATGAACGGGTGCAAAGGCAGTAAACTACTTTCTTTCAATAATTAATATCTTAAAACTCTTTGCTGCAGTTGATATATTGAATGTTGTTGTAGTGATGTCACATGCTCACAGACCTCAGCAATTCACCTTGAAAGTGTGTAATTCTAACCAAAAGAAGAGATGGGCAATACTACGGAAATAAGACCAAGTGGTTATTCACAATATATCCTTTGGGGGAGGAAGTGTATGTTCACCCCACTGGTCCTCAGTCATGCAAAGGCTGCACATATGAAGACTGTGATCAATTAGCTCCTGTGAATCCACACACTGTGCGGTTCTAACTAGCCCATGTCCATGTAAGATACTGTAAAGAGTGTGAAAGCATGTGTGACTTATTTTGCATGGGGGCTGATTGTAATGTAAAGATAGTCTAACAGTGACCTCTACAGGCATTTTCTAGGCACTTGAATGAAAGGACCTAATGCCTCTTTAGCACTCTGTGTAATGTATACAATGTATAGGCTCTCTTTTTTTGGATCAGTTAAATGTGTGAGCCCACATTTAGCTGTGGGCACAACCGATTATTCACAGACAGAGTGAGCGTATGGTGATGGGGCCTGTCACAAGGTGTAACATGTATTATGATTGTGTTTCCAAGTATTCCGACTTTTTCTAGATGAAGATTTAAAACTGATCTAGTGCATTATTTAAGAAAAACTTGAAGCTGTGTTGTTAACATCTCGGTATATTTGAAAATGCGTGCCTTTTCATAAATAGACAATTTATGAGAAGGAAAAAAACCTGTACAGTATGGCCAGATTTTTTGTTTTCTTTGTCTCTCTTGATTTATTTCTGTAATAGTGGATAATCTGGGTCTATATCTCAGGGTTTGCATACACTTACAATATTATGTTGTTCTCGCACCAACTTTAGTGTCAGTTATTTAGTTGGCTTACATTTCTAACCTCACTGTGCCACAATGTCATTTTATTTCAGCAAATGGAGTTTTTGTGGAATGCAGTGGCTTCAGGTTCAGTAGCGAGTTCAGCTTGGCTCACTTTTGGTGCTGCAGCAGCATCCTGTATATGAACTGCAGCACTATACTAAAAAGGCAGCAGACATTTAATAGGTGTTAGTCAACCATAACAAAGACAGATGCCACCACAATGTTTAAAATCATCATACTTACTCATAACTTTTGCTTCTGTAACTGATCACATTAGTAATTATATTCTCAGTATATCATGGAGGCCAGTATCCCAAGCCAGTCAATGCTGTTGATTGAATAAAGGTTCTTCACTGAGTGACTCAGATGAAAGGCAGTTTTCTTTATAGATGTTAATGCTCTCAAAATATTCTAAATGGTCATGACATAAATATATACACACAAAAAATTTTAAGTTATGAATGGGATTTTTCCATAGCTATACACTGCAGCTTGGGAACAACTGAGCCCAGGGATGCTCTGCTTAGATGCAAATGATTCAGTGCTGGAGGTTATTGTGTAGCCTTTCTTGGTTGACATCTGTTGACATCTTTCCTCATGTGGTGGGAATGTTTAGTGCAACTTTGCTGCTTTGTTTGATTATATGTGGCTTTGTGCTACCAAAGGTGCTTGTTATTGTCACTGTTGTACATCAGGGACTTGAACACAGCTTTGTCACTCCTATGCACAACCACATGTCCACACAATAATTTAAAGAATCCCACACAGTTTCCATTTGTATTTGTTCTTGTAATCACTGAGCTTTTGTAGAGTTAGATATCATACACTCATATAAACCAGACACTAAACATTTGCTTCTGCTCTTTTTCATTTATCGTTTCTTAATGTTTCTTCCACATTCATCTACTTTGTTTAAGAGTAGCCTATGTGGTGATTAGTTTCATTTATTTTAACATAATGTTAGTGAATGATAGTGAATTATAGGGACTTCAGTTACCAATATGCAAAACAAATAAATATATTCATGTGACTTACATTTGTCTTGTGTTTTTTTTGTTGTCTTTTTGCCTTTTTTTGTGTGATATATATATATATATATATATACACATTTGTGTGTGTGTGTTTGAGCATTGTTGAGGAATTCTAGTGACAGCAATTCTAGCCATTCATGGATGTGCTGTTAGAATGGGTGATGCAAGTAGAGGACTGGGGATGCTGTGGGTTAAATATATACATTTATTGGCATGATAATGGAGGTGGTGTCTAGTCTACTGAAAAGACGGTGAAGCAATCAAATGAATAACCTATAAAAGCAAATTGATTTTGGTTATAATATCTACAAACTGTCTGTTAGAACTGAAGTAATTGAAGCCTAGACATTTTTTTATTGAAACCCCAAAATCTTAAATTTAAAACCATGGTGATAATCTAAGTAAACATATCATGAAATAATATGCAACATATCTAAACCCTGATAAATAGTTAGTTTAATTTGGTGTGCAATGTATATATAGATGTCATTCCTATGGTATACAAATAATGAATGATATTTAAATGGCCACATGTATGGGTAATGTAGGATACAAATGAGTCATAACACACTTCCATTCAAAAACCTACGGATGACGTCACCGAGGCTGCGTCCATGTTCACTGGAGACTGAGGAGACGGCGCGGTGTGTTTTCATCGGGATCACACAGGATCACACAGCACACAGCGCAAGAAGCGTCTCTGTTAGAGGCACCATCACTGCGGTGACACGAGGAGACGATGTGAAGAAGCACCGAGAGGAGAGGCCCCGGGATTGCGTCGCTGTTCTTGGAGAGCGTAGGTAAGAACCACAGCAGAGTCCGCACCCGCGGTCGCACCACAGATTTCTGCACTACAACCCAGGCAGAGTAGCTGGATGATGCTGCATCATGACCGTTTCAATGGGCCACAGCTGACATTAAACGTCCTCCTATAGTGATTATTGCCGTTAATTTACGACATCCGCATTATTAACTGTTCAATACTTTTGTTTACACTGTTTCGGGAAATGGTAAAATAGCATCACATCACAGCTTCTGTCAGGAAAGTCAGCTACATCTGCAGTTGCACACGGATGTTAGGAGATGTGACGTATGAATCTGCTATGAAATGTAAAGTTGGCCAAGATACAAGTGATACATTTATGCACATGAGTCCAGTGCTTCCAGCCCTGCTGCTGAGTGGCTCTGCAGGCCTGCCATCAGAGTGGTCCGTCCAAATACTTAATGTAGGATCATTGATGTGTTCTGGTTTCATTCAAATTCCTGGCTATAACTGATGTGTATGTATGTGTATGTGTGTGTGTGTGTGTGTGTGTGTCTGTGTGTGCATGTGTGTGTGGGTGTGTGTGGGTAGGTAGAATGCCATCTCTGTCGGAGCAGCTGCAGGAGGTGCGGAGTCAAACTGAAGTGTGTCTGTACTCCAGCGGCAGGGTGGTGGAGGTGCGTGCTGGGGTCATGGCTATGGCAAATCTGCCTTTACCACCCTGCTCCAAATACCGCCACATCGCTGCAGAGTCCATGGTCATTGAAAACAGCTTTGGCAGCAACAGAAAGGAGGTGAGGGGGAACAAGTGCATATAAAGTATACCCACCTGGAAGTACCCATATACCAACTATCCAGACAGAGACAAAAGCTAGCTCAGTCACAAATAAATTAAAATAACAAATTCCCACCCATTTCCCTACCAACCCATCAACATAGTGTGATAAGAACTACCGAAAATGACGGACATTACTTTGTACTGTGAATTTTTTGATGGTACGTGTTCCATCTATTTCCATCTGGAGCGGGTCCTCTATACAGAGTTTGCCATGCTTTTTACAGTAGCCCAGACTGGAAAAACGAATACACCTCTTGAGTTTTTATGACAACTGAAGGCTACCACAGGTTCTCATTCATGTTTGGGGTATTCAGCTGCAAAACACAACTTCACCACTAAGTTCTACACACTCAACCTTTAAAAAACACTGTAAATGATGCCGTTTTCGAGTTGAATGTGAATGTCAGGGCTTGTGGACACTTGTATGACACCACACCATATGTTTTTTTTTCGTTGGGATTTGGATTCAACACTGTTTACCCGTGAGACTCCAGAAGTGTTATATGGACCCACCCCTTTATTAGCATTTTTTTGTAACTCTGTGTAGTTTTAGCTGATAGACACAACATAAGAGGTTTGTTAGCATTTTGCATGTTAGGTTACAGTTTATATAATATCATTAAATTACAAACGACAAGTATAGCTATTGTGCATTAATGAAGGGGTGGAATGAATAGAAAAACAACTCGCAATATCGGCAAATAATTTTGTACAGAAGTTGCAATGTCAAACACAAAAACATGGAAGAAGTATTTTTCATGGTAAGAAACTTTTGATTAATTGTGCAAAATTACATATTGCATATACGTAAATTATTTGCTAATGTTTGATTTTTAACATGCTGTTTAGTTCTTATGGTTGGTTGTTCTTAATACAGGGTGAACTATATTAGTTAGAACAAATGTTTATAAATAGGAACTCTGATAACAACTCAAATAGAGGAACATCTTAGCTGAATTGGGAATGCTGCAACAACTTTGAGACAAAATTATATTTAAGAATGAGGCGGTGGTCTAGTGGCAGAAACTTGGATTATGGGCAGAGAAGGTCTCTGGTTCGTCTCTGGTTCGATTCCACGGAAAGACAACAAAAAGACGAACCTGGATTGATCTGCCCAAAAATCCAAGAGTCTCTCTACCCTGTCTAGTGCCCCTGAGCAAGGCACCTTACTCCCCCAACATCTGCTCCCCGAGAGCTGTACATAGTCGCTCACTGCTCTGTGTGTCCCGCACACAGATGGGTCAAAAGCAGAGATTACATTTCCCTACCTGCATGAGTGTGCGTTTGCATGTCTGTGCATGTGTGTGGGATAAATAAAATGCATCTACTTAATTAAAATTTAACTGTTTGCTAACTTATTTTCCTTTTGATTTAGGTCAAAGTGCTAGCTGAAACACCCCCACCACCTTACCAGATTATCAGAATTTCACCACATTAAACTTTTTTCTCATATATCTGATTCATGGCTACCTTGCAAAGGACAATGCAAACGCTTCTAAAAGTCTAGGTGAGCCGGGTTAGACGGTTAAACAAGCCAGAGGCCAATAAAGGTTTTCTGGCTAGACGTTTTTGTTTCGAATCTTTGATGGACCAACTCCATCAGAGATTTGACCAGGAAATGGTCCAAAAAGTGGGGTATATTATTAGGTGGCTTTTAAAGGAGTCAACAAGGAGAGTTACATGTGGACATGTGGAATTATAATGTAGACATCAACGTATTAGGAGTGGCTCAAGGTGGTGTGATTGTAAGACCTGAGCCATTAAAGAGCAATTCAAGGCATGGGCAGAACAGTTCACGGCAGATCACTGAAACCAGTGATCATGACACTGCTTGAGCACCTCTCCTTCCACCACATCCATAGCGAATGTAATGTTGATTTGATTTGCTTTATTCTGAGCTGAGATTTTTGAGTTAAGTTACGGTAAATGTTATTTTGTGTCTTGTGCTTTTTTCACATGTGTTGTTACACCGCATACAAATTAATACAGCAAATCTGTTGAATTAATTGTTTATTATTAAAGTTTTCATTCCAGTGTAAACACAACTGAACTAATATTAATAAAATACAACATGAATATAAAATTACAAAAAATTGTTGCAATTACTAATTTGTAAAAATAGTAAAAGAAATACAATAACATTAAACGAAATTAACAACAAACTAATCCTAACCCTACTACTGCTACTACTACTGATAAATACTCAGAGCAAAACAATAGGGTCCTTTCAGCTGTTGTCGCCCCCATTATACCCATTTAATGCCTCGGGATGTATATGCAATTGGTAAATACTTAGGTACTGAAGATTCCGGAGGGCCTGGAAGGAAACCCTGAGACCAGAAATGAATCCTGTGTATTGTCCTTGTGAATCAGAGAACCTTAAAACACAGCAGCTTCAGATTACAAAATGGTTTCTCTGGCCTAAAACGCCATGTTGCCAATAGATAAATCCTAAGTGTTTTTACGCTACATAATGATACTGCCTTTTGTCATCCCCAGGCTCTCTAATATGAAAGAATATCTAATATCTGGATACTATTAAAAGTTGGCTGTTCCCTGTGCTCCCCAAGACTCATCTCTTCAATTAGTCTCTGAAGATATAAACAATAGAAAAATTTAGATAGGGTTTTATTATAAGCATAGTATTATGTTGACTATCTGATAATGACAGTAATCAGGGGTTGTAGGCTGTAACATTCTTATCCCAAGATATCTAAAATAATTACAAGTTCAAATGTCAAAATATTCAGGTCTGTCACTGATGTCTTATGGTGCGTTTACACCGAACGTGACACAAGTTTTTCTCTTGTCCAGATTACATACAAAGTGTATGCAAAGACGTGCTGGACGTTAAATTTGCGTTGCTCGCCCCAGAGGCCGCACTTAGCGTGACTCAATGTCACGTCAGCTGTTCAGTGTCGAGGATCAAACTCACCAGAATCAGTTGAGGGTGATCAAACTGGTAACTGGTGGTCAGTCATCCAGACACAGCTTCTAGAGGAGCCAGTGAAAGTCCATGAGCTGTATGCTCTTCTGGGTGGTCCCTCACAAAAAGGCGCTGGCTTCTCCGTCGTTTCCACAACACGTGCACCGCAGTGGTTGTAGTAACTTCAGTCAGTTCTTCTCTCCTCGCTTCTGCTGGCTTCACTTGGCATCTCCACAACAAGTACAACGTAGAAAGTGTGGTCGCTACAGTTAATCATCGTCCTCCCTTTCAGGGAGTACATGCGAATACTCAGAGGTGGCAAAAGTACTCACATTCTTTACTTAAGTAGTAGTACAGAAACTCAGTACAAGTACTGATTTAACAGCTTTTCTTGAGTAAAAGTACAAGAGTAAAATCTAAATGATACACAAGGCATTTTTTGATGACACAGCGAAACGTAAAATTGCCGTTGATTAAGTGTGTTGGTATAAATAATTCTGACTGGTGCAAAATGCCATGTCCCCTGGAGGAATTTGCTGCACAGAGCTGGTGGTGTGATGTGTTTTTTAGTTGTAACTTGAAAATTTTAAACGATTAAACCTAGGGCTACATGTACTGTGCTCTGTGCTTTTTCAGACCCTTGCATCTCTCCAGCGCTTGTCTACAGCACTGAACATCCTGGAAAAGTATGGCTGCAACTTGACAAATCCCAACAGGCCCAAATACTGGAGGACTGTGAAACACAACAATCCAGTGTTCAGAGCCACAGTTGATGCTATTCAGGTAACAAAAAGAGATATCAGTATAGTAATGATAAATGCAACTCCTGAGTAAATATTTTCAAATCATCATCATGCCAATGAAGTTTCTATGTATTTTTAATTTGTAGTTTTCCCTTACTCTTGTTGAGAGTTAAGGACAGGGAATGTTGCACCTTGTTAAGCACTTTTAGACAATTTGTGAAAAATATTTTTGTATATTTTTCAGTATGTGCAGAAAATGAGAGTAGTCAGGTAGCAGAGCCCTGACTGTTTTGCAGTTGGATGGTGGATCCCAAGGACAGCACGAGTGCAGAGCACATGGAAATAAAATCCAAACACTGCGGACACAACAATGCACAGGATAACGTAAGTTATGACCATAACTATGGATCTATGAGACCGACCGATGACCGTCACCACGGTCTTAACACGAATGATGTCCTCATCTCCCTATCCTCGAGACCAAATATCAACAATGTCACGTGAGTGACCTTAAGGGGGCTGGGCTCACCGCCCATAAAGCTCCCCGGTGAGCGCGGCCGCCTCCTCCTTGTCTGAACGCCTCAGCCCGTTCTGAGTGACAAAAGAGGGTGACGGTCATCGGTCGGTCTCATAGATCCATAGTTATGGTCATAACTTACGATCTATTTCGACCTCCCTCAGACCGTCACCACGGTCTTAACACGGATGACTAGTATCATCAGGGTCGCGAAGAACAGAGGACTCTACTGCCTCACATCCTCGCCCAGCAGCTGAGAGCAGCACTGCGGAAGCCAATGGTGTGGGGGAAGCCACGTTGACCCTGTAGAATCTAGAGAATGTGCAGGGAGCACTCCATGTTGCTGCTGCACATATTTCTGAAAGAGGGACCCCCTTTAGAGCAGCCCAGGAAGTGGCCATACTCCTGGTGGAATGAGCTACCAAGGAATCTGGGACTGGTATGTTCTGTCCAGAATAGGCCTCAGCGATAGTATTAACGATACAATGGGACAAATACTGTTTAGACACAGGGTGGCCGACTTTTTTACCCCCAAAACAGACAAATAACTGAGAGTATGAGCCCCTCAGAGACTTTGTGCGTGCAATATAAGCCTTCAGTGCCCTTACTGGGCACAACATAGGCAGGCCGGCTTCCTCCTGTAGTAGAGCCGGATTAGGTTGAAAAGTGCTGATCTCGATCACCTGATTTACCGTCTGATGGTTTATGACCTTAGGCAAAAACGAGGGGTTTGGCCAAAGGGACACCCCTGATTCACCTGCCCTCCATCTTAGACAATCGTCACTTATAGACAGAGCATGCAATTCACTCACCCTTTTGGCAGAGCATATAGCCAGGAGGAAAGCTGTTTTGTAAGATAGAGACTTAAGGCTGGATTGCCCTATGGGTTCAAAGGGAGACTGCATCAGGGACCGTAATACCAAGGGGAGTTGCCACGATGGAGCCCTGGGAGCCCTGCTTGGTCGCAGGCGGTGTGCTCCTTTAATGAACTGAGACACTAGAGGATGTCTACCAACTGTAACATCTCCCACTGTCTCATGGAAGAAAGAGATTGCGGCAGTGTATACCTTAATGGTGCTAGGCGCCCTGTTAGAGTCCAAAATGTGACTTAAGGAAACAGAGAATCAGCTCAATAGGACAAGTGGCTGGATTTTCCTGTCTGTTGCGACACCATGTAGAAAACACACTCCATTTATGGCCATAGTTAGCCCGGGAACTGTTTATGGTCCTCAGGACAGCCTCATCTAACCTTTGAGAGAGGTACTGAGAAGGGGCCAAGCCCAAAGCTGCAGGATGTCTGCTCTGGGGTGCCATATCTGACCTTCTGCTTGTGAGAGGAGGTCTGCCCTGACTGGCAGGGCCCATGGTTGACCGTGAACCAGGCGAAGGAGCGTTGGGAACCAATGCTTCCCTGGCCACCTGGGGGCTATTAACAGCACCTCGTAGTGGTCCGAGGCAACTCGGTTGAGTACCTGGGGAATCAGAGGGAATGGAGGAAAAGCGTACAACAACCCTTCCGGCCATTCTTGAGATAGTGCATCTAGGCCTAGGGGACCTCCCTGGCTTTTCAGAGAGAACCACATCCTGCAGTGGGTTGTCTCTGCTGATGCGAATAGATCGGCCTGAGCCGTGCCAAACCGACTCCATAGGAGGGATACAACCTCTGGATGAAGCCTCCATTCTCCTGGGTAGGAGGCATTCAGCCACCTCTGAATTGGCCTGGCCCTGAGGAGGCCCAGAGGAACAACAGCTGCTGCGGCTGAAATCATCCCCAGCATCCTCTGAAAGTTGATAAATTGTAGCTGCCTGCCGAGACGGAATCGTTCCCGGAAGGCTAGAATCTTCCTCACCCTCTGAGATGTGAGGGATGCAGACATTGTAAGGGAATTCAAGCAAAGTCCCAGAAAAATCACCTGCTGCCTTGGCTCGAGGTGGCTTTTCGTCACATTTACCTTGAAACCCAAGGACCGTACATGCGACAACACCCTCTGGGTATCCTCTACAACTTGGCCAAGAGATGGAGCACAAATCAGCCAGTCGTCCAGGTAGGGAAGGATTTTTATTCCTGACAACTGGAGAGGAGACAAGGCAGCCCCAACCACTCTGGTGAACACCCTTGGTGAGAGGGAAAGGCCAAATGGCAGGACCTTGAACTGATAGGCTTGCCCCTGGAATGCAAACCGAAGAAAAGGTCTGTGGTTTGGACAGATGGGCACATGGAAGTACGCGTCTTCCAGGTCTATCGAGGTGAACCACTCTCCTCTTTCGATAGATTCTAATATCTGACCCGTGGTCAGCATCTTGAAAGGAAGCACCTTTATGAAGGCGTTTAATCACCTTAGGTCCAAGATGGGACGTATTCCGCCATCTTTTTTCGGCACGAGGAAATACTTGGAGTAGAAGCCAGTGAGCTGTTCGTCTGGATCTACTTTCGTAATTGCATCCTTCTGCAGAAGGGTTAAAATTTCCTGTGTCAGGATTTGAGCCTGGACTGGGTCCGTGACAATCGTCATGCGGATCCTGGAGTAAGGGGGGGGGCCGTCGCCGAAACTGAATTCTGTACCCGTTTGATACTGTACCAAGCACCCATGGGTCTGACACAGTTTCTTCCCAGCTGTCCAGGCATAGCTGAGAATGAAATTCGGCGGGTGTCCCCCCACCCCTAGGCTGTACCGCCCCGAGGTCCTGAACCTCTGGGGGGGGCGCCTCTGGGGAGCATCTCTAGTCGAAAAACGGGGATGGGACCCACGTCGACTTTGTGAAGGCTGTTTGGAGTCACCAGAGGCTGTGAATCCTGTAGCCTGTCGCCTGTCATTCACCCATGGCTCCTTACGGGCCCAGGATGATGATTGGTGGGGAGGCTGGGAGCCCCTAAGTTTATACCTGGTAGTCGCAGCCCCTCTGAACGTGCGCTGTACTGACTGTCTGGTACGCCGAGACTGTTCAGCCTTATCTAACACTCCCTGGGAGTCAGGAGGAAAAACATGTGCTGGCACAACTGGCATATTGGTCAGTTCTTTCCTGATATTCTCGGGAAGAGTTGTCTGTGCCAACCAGATCTGCCTCCGAGATATCATGGCCGATGACATAGCTGCACCAATGTCCCTTGTTAGCTGGGAATGAGTGACAAGGGCAGAGTCTATCAGGCTCATGGTGTCCTGGTCCTCTGGGTTGGCTGTTCTCCTAAGAGCTGCCAATAAAATGGCGAGTGCATTGCCCGAGCGGGCTGCTCGTGTGGCTGCATTATAAGTCCGAGACACCAGTCGGTCTGACTTATCACACTCTTTCAGGGGACAGCGTGGATTGGTGGTTACCCGCTCTGGACCCAGAGGTGTTAAAGCTGCCATCTCCCGCTCAACTTGAGGCATATCCCCCATACCTGTTTCAGGAGCATACTGATTCTTAGTCAGTCTCCGGCAACCTGCATTGAACTGAGGTGCCCCACTTGGAATGTTCCATGCTTTCCTGAGCATGTGCAAATAGTCACCAGCCACAGGTACAGTAACTGATTGCTGGGTCTGAGTGATGCCGGCCCAAATCCCATCCACTGGAGCAGGAGCCTCAGTTGGAACATTGAGCCCCACAATTTTTGCCGCACTTGAAACCTTTGAGATGACGTCCTTGGGTGAAGGCTCACTGTCACCCATGTTGCTGAGGTTGGACGCCCCCTCACATTGTGTGGATTTAGGCTGTTTTAGCCCAGCAGCACCCTCAGACTGCCCATCACTTTCAAAAAGGGACTCTTGAGCATAGAGAGAGAGAATGTCAGGGTGAACCACATTCTCCTCCTGATAGGAGGGTAACCTGTCCGGGGAGGACTGCCCATGCCTCAATGCCATAGCTGTTATGGCCGGGTACTGGGCCTCAACTCTACCCAACCTCTCTGACAGACCACGTATGGCCGCTAGGATTTGCAGCTGAGTGTCATC
Source organism: Pseudopleuronectes americanus (assembly GCA_038501795.1). Classification (NCBI taxonomy): domain Eukaryota; kingdom Metazoa; phylum Chordata; class Actinopteri; order Pleuronectiformes; family Pleuronectidae; genus Pseudopleuronectes; species Pseudopleuronectes americanus. The sequence continues at coordinate 806,978 of CM076730.1, read as the reverse complement.
ATGCTGACCAGCTGGGTTCTGTGAAGGTTTTGGAGCCTGTGTCTTTCCTGAGTCCCGCCTGCGAACAGGGGTGTGCTCATGCCTATGTTTTCGGAGGGGTTTCCTTGAGGTGTGTCCCCTTTCATTTAGTTTGGCTGGTAGAGGCTGCACGGCCCCAGCACTAACAGACTGCTCCACCCATCTGGCTCTTTTAACACGCTCCTCCACAGGCAGTTCCACTGCTGCCAAACAGGGGTTCTCAATATCATCCATTAAATGTGCCATGCCCAAACAAGTCGGGCATTCACGGTGGCCATCTCGGGGATCCATGATACCCCGGCAATAACGGCACAAATGTGAGGACATTCCTGTGTCACTTTTGTGTTTTAAGAATAAATAGATAAACAATAGCGCCCAGCAGCTACGGATAGCTGATAAAGGGGATCTAATAAACAGGCTAATCCCAGCTGGCCAATATCACATAAAATGAAGGAAGGGGTGAAGTAACTAATTCACCTGAAAATGCCCACTGTATGCCTGCAATGGCAGAAAACAAGGGGGGTGGGGGGGTGGAGAGAGAATAAAATCCCAGCCACTGCGAACAGGGCTTTAAGGGGGGTGGGGGGGTGGAGAGAGAACAAAATCCCAGCCACTGCGAACAGGGCTTTAAGGGGGGTGGGGGGGGTGGAGAGAGAACAAAATCCCAGCCACTGCGAACAGGGCTTTAAGGGAAACAAAAAATAGCACCTACAAAGGGTGATAACTAAGAACCAACTGTATTTTATACAGGGAGCACAGGTAAACAATCCCACCTGCTGCGCACAGAGGTGAAAAGGGGAAACTACCTGGCATCAAACACGGTTTATTTATTCATTTTTGAAAGGCAAATAAACGTGAAAAGGTTGGCTTAAGACTCACCTCCACTCACTGTGCGCGAACGCACTAGGGAGAGTTGGAGAAACCCCACTCACTGCGGACAGCGAGTTACGGGGTGAGGGGGGGCACCCCCCGATCTAAATCAGTTTTTAGGGATAGATTATTTATTGATTAAGCTTCCCAACTTTTCTACTCACTCCTGTAAGAGAGCAAACTCTGTATGGACACAAACAGCATGAGATAAACAACACTTACCCAAAGCTGTGAACAAGAGTAGTTAGTACCAGGTGCAGCCAATTAAGCTGCCTGAAACAAAGAGCAGCGCTTAACACATGCAGTGTAAGCCTCTGCCTCGCTATAGAGAAGGGGAAAACCACAAACAATCCTCAGGGACACAAGGCGCCTGCACAAAAGTGTCGGATTGATAAAAGTGGAGTCCCAAAATATATCACTTACCTGTCGGTCTCGGATGAGGCGAGTGAAGAAAAGAGGAGGCGGCCGCGCTCACCGGGGAGCTTTATGGGCGGTGAGCCCAGCCCCCTTAAGGTCACTCACGTGACATTGTTGATATTTGGTCTCGAGGATAGGGAGATGAGGACATCATTCGTGTTAAGACTGTGGTGACGGTCTGAGGGAGGTCGAAATAGATCCTGAGTAAAAGGGAGAATAGACACTATTGAGGTTCTATTAGCGGTGAAGTAGGTGAAGGTACTGTATAATGAAAAGTTAAATAGTCTTGTGATGGTTACCAGAAATTAGTAGTGACACTGGGACAGAACGTTGAGTGACACAGGCAAAAGCCTCCCGTCGAGGGCAAACACATCCTTGGGTTCAGGAAGAGGCTCAGAGGATAGGTAAGACTGCGAAATAAAGTCAGAGTCAATCAAATTGTCATCTGCAACGGAGTTTACTAAACTTGAAGAGGAAAGTAAACTTACGACCAGGACACAGTACCTTTAAGTTGAATAAGATTGGGAGGGGATGAAATGACAGAAATGTGGCCTATCATCGCCCCACCTGTGGCTGATGAGCCTGCTCTTTTAGCAGAACAGGACAGTGGGCTAGAACAGTAGATGCAGAGCCACTGGAGGAAATGGCATTGATGTTCTACAGGGGTGAGCCTCATCCTCCCCAGCTGCATGGATTTATCTGTACTGAGGGGTGAAGAGGCTGTCTGCGAAGAGACCCTGGAGGAGGACGGTCCTGCTGGTGGAAGAGGAGGAGCCGACGCTCGGGGGGGGCGAGGGTTCTTGGGGCTGAGAGAAAGGAGGAGGGAGACTCTGCTCTTTCTCTGCGCCTCTTATGGAGGTGGTTATCTAAATGAACGGCCAAGGAAATTGACTCATCTAAGGATATAGTTCATCCTTTAAATCTTTACCTAACCCCCGAAGAAAAAACCCTTGTTACTCTCTCTCATCCCACCACTCTCAGCTGTCAGAATGCGGAAATCAATTGAGTATGTTGACCCGGAACCAGAGCCTTGACGTAAGGAAAGTAGCCGGTTACTGGCTTCCTTACCTTTGAGCATTTGGGCTGTAAATTACTGAAAAGAATGGCAAATGGGTAAATTACTGCTCGTCATGACCACAGCCCAAGCCAAGCTTTCTCAGACAAGAGACTCATAATAAAAGCAATCTTAGATCTATCAGTGGAGTAAGTTAAATGCTGCTGGTCAAACACAAGTGGAATCAATGAAGGAACTGTTTGCATTACCCTAACACTCCTGAATACCTGACGGGTGTGGGGATGAAGGTTTCCCGGGATGGGTGGACTGAGCGATTACGTCCCACTATGTTTTCTCTGGCTTTTCCTTCTTACTCTTCTTGATCCTAAGGAATGCCTTCCTGTGCTCACATAGAGCCTGTAAAGAGCCTGAGAAGGTCACATTGAAATAAAATAGGTTTTAAGTTGCTTTCAAGTCGAAAGAAGCTTTGTTCTATGTGCATGTAATGTTCATAGAAATCGCTTAATTCTGAGTTGAGTTGTGTTAAATTAAATTGAGTTGATTATTGTTTTGTTTCTTTTGCTTTGTACATATTTTTTTATAACACATGGACCAGTTTTGTGCATGAACACTCTTCTGTGAAACAAGGAGACTGCTCTGAGTCTTCCTCCAAGTTTTAAGGCCTCCGTGGCTCCCACATTTTAGTAAAATCATATTATAAGTTTCCAGATGAAAATCAGATTCTCATGTCTTACTCAACTATTTGGAAAAGTTAATAAAAACAGCTTTTGTTGATATCATACGCTGTTTGTTCTTTCGACTCCCAGGGCGGACGGGCAGTGCTCTGTCTCTATGGTTACTCCAATCAGCAGGCAGATGGACTCAGCTTCCCTGATGATGTCACTGATCCTGATGTGGGCCGAGTTGCTGCAGTAACACTTGAAGTGATGAGTCTGAGGACAGAACTAGAAATGCTTATTAAGGTGTGTTTGTGTGTGTGTGGGTGTGAGTGTTTGCCTGTGTGTTTTTATGTGTGTGTGTGTCTGAGGCATAAGGTTGTTTGAAGCCTTGACATTATTAACTTGCTGTAACAAGTGAATTTCCCCATTGTGTGGATAAATAAAGAAATCTAATCTAATCTAATCTAATTAGACAGGTGCAAACCCAATCCCTCAGTCAGTAATAGTGAAGTTAGTGTGATTGTGAAACAGTGAACATTGTTGTAATCATTGCTGGATAACATTTTAAAAGTGTCAGTCGTCAGTATGGTGTGTTTTCTTTTGTGCTCCTGGTCTGGTTCATGTGTATGCATATACAGTATGAATAAAAGCACAGATGATAACCTGATTTGGTTTCATCCCAGGAGGCTCACCCCCACCCTGAGTTCTACGAGAGAATCATTCCTACACTGAGACACAAGGTAGAGTCCATCATGCCACCACCATACCGCCATCTCTTTACATTTATAACATACCCATTATACCAAAGGTTTTCTGGGTTCTGAACTGGCTGACTTCCTGCTATCACAGTGGACATACCCACCAGTAAAATGTTTGACTTATACTCTTTGACTTTTTGTTTCTTATTGGAGAAAGCAAAATAGATTTTTTTTATTCTATTGTTTTAATAGGCATTTCTTTCATTATGGTTTTTAATATATGTCTATAGAAAGTAATCAGCAATTCAGAGTTTAATAAAATAAAGTCCTCTATGAGGACCATTACTTAACACTCAATGGCCATTGTTGTTAGCTATAAAAAAAAATCTAGCTTCAATTACCTGCTGTCAATTATAAAACCTTTGTTTTATAAATGTTTATTAAATCCCGTGATCAGTCCGGGATAATTATATTCCCCTTATTATTATGCTATTGAGGATTTATGTTGCATTATTCTAGTTTTAATGACCACTCAAAGTGATATTCACCTATTCACACACTCTTTCATTCAGTGCTGTTATATGCAGCACATTTTTACTACACATCATTCACACACTGGCCGTCAATTAAAGGTTCAGCATCTTACCTAAAGACACTGGCATGTGTACAAGAGGAGCCAGGTTTGAAACCACCAAACTGCTGGTTAGTTGCCAACATGTTCTAACACCTATCTACCACCAAATGTTTTATAGTATAACATAGCACTGAAAGAACTTTGTTTTATTTTGAAATTTATGATGACCTCTCTTATTTTCTCTTAGGATGTGGGCCTTAATACTGACGCTGTAGTCTACCACTCCTCTGCCACATCATGCCAGTCTGATAATCAGACCAAGTCTTTAGCTTTCCCCGTCCACCACCACTCCCTCAGGGAGAGCAGCCGTGGCCTCTCCCTGTCTTCCAACCACCAAAGTCTCAGGTCCATTCAAGACTTTTCCACCTCCTCAAACAAACACCCAGGTAAGGAGAGAAACTTTTATCATGCTGGGTCTTCTCGTTAACAATGATAAGTAAAGATGTGGCAATTTGATACAGTGTATTGTTAACTCTGTTTCAGAGAACTGCACTATCTGTGGAATATTCAGAATCTCTGCCCACTGCCTCACCTGCCTCCAGGGTCTCTGCTCAGAATGTGACAGACTATACCACTCCTACACTGAGAGAGCCCACCACCGTCGAACAGCTGTCACATCATCATCATCATCATCATCAACACCATCCAAAAACAGAAGCAATCATAGGTCCGTATCAGTTGTCCTGGCATGCTAGTGAAACCCCTGTACTTATTTTACGTGGCTGGTAAACAAATCATAATTGTCACTCTCTGTTCCCCTGTGTCAGTTCTTCCACATGGTGTTGCCTTAACTGCACTAAAGTCAACTCCATCCAGGATGTGCTGTGTTTGGACTGTGAGCGCCCTCGTTTGGAATCCATCTGCTCTAAAGCAGAGGAATCTCAGTCTACAACAATCACCGGTCAGTGTTGTGTGTTGCTGCAGTGATCCCACCCCTTTGATTCTACTATGTTCTAGTCCTCTAATCCCTGACACACAGAATGACGTAAAATAATGAACATATTAATTGGTGGCATCTACCCTTCACTCTCTACTTCAGCTGTGACACAGGAGGAAGGTGTAATATTATTATATATTGCGTGATTATATATATATATATTATTACATTTTATAGGTCCAACCAGTAGCATGTATGTGAAATTAGGCATTTGTGTCCAATTTGGCTTTGGCCATACTCTCAGTTAACAATGTGTGTGTGTGTGTGTGTGTGGGTGTGGGTGTGGGTGTTTTGTATGCAATGTATCCTTCACAGACTGGCAGTGTAAGAGCTGTACAATGGTGAATTCTGCCAGCAGTATTCTGTGTGAGGTCTGTGAAAGACCTCGTTTGGCCACACGACCTCCAATGACCCCATCGCACCCACCTATCAACCCTCCAAGGCCGCTAGCACCAGTGCTGGGCATGCCTGGGGACCCCGACAGCCAGGTCAGTTCGGTGTATGTGTACGTGTGTGTGTGTGTGTGTGTGTGTGTGTGTGTGTGTGTGTGTGTGATGCTTATGAAGCTTGTTCATAGCCTCTGTTCCAGGAATGTTAGTGTCACTCACACGAATTGAAGGAGAGTACTGTGTTTAATACGTGGCCAATGGCAGTCTTATGCCTACTGTCTACACCTGTTTGATCAGACCAGATATTGCTGAATTGTCTCAACAACTATTCACACATTCATGTCCACTTCAAGAGGATTTATAATAGCTTATAAGCTTTTTCTTCTGCTCCTGGTGTGACTCACGTTGTCATACTCACAATTCTAGTCAGAATGTGAGTCTGATACCGCTTCATTGGGCTGTGATTATGGGGCGTGTTTCAACCGAACCAGAAAAAAAATGCCTCTCCCCAGGAGAAAACAAGCAATGTTCAGATATGGAGTTGAAAATATTTTCCATAGTGTCAATTATAATTTTTTTTCAAAATAATTTCAGTACCAACTGATAAAAGAAAGGGTAAGAACACATTTGATAAAACAATAAAGCATTTTCATAAAAGTGATTTTGTGAAAAAAATATCCGCTGATGACCTTTCCTACACACAGCGTGATGCTCATTGGTCAGCTTGTCAACAATTACAGTCCCAAGATATCTGTACTGCTGTACAACTTCCACAGCCTGACGTAATCCTGATGTAATCCAACCACAGAAGATATGACACATTCTTCCTGACATCTATAACTCCCTCTCTCTCCCTCTCTCTTTCTCTCCAGTGGGTGTGTCAGTTCTGTACATATCTGAACTATACTCCTGCTACAGTGTGTGACATGTGTGACCTGGCTCGTCCAGAGCCTGCACCCCTGCCTGTGAAGCTCCGCCCTCCCTCTCCTGTCAGACGGGTCCCTGCCCTGTCAATCAAACCCAAAGAGCCTGCCCCTGAAGACCTGGACTGCTGGAGACAGAGGCTGATGAAAGAGGAGGGGCTTAAGTTGATTCAACTGATAAGAGCAAGTCACCTCCATCCCCTCTTAACCTTCCTGTGATATACATTTCAGTTGGTATTTATTTGTATCCCTCCCTTTTTTTTGTGCATCAGGATGGGGAGAAGAAAGGAATGAGTCCAGAAGAGGTATACACAAGCATGAGGGTGGCAGGAGACAGCAGCATCTTGCCCTACAAGTGGTTAAAGTCAGAGCTTCCTCCGCTGTTAGACCAGATAAGGATGTTGGTAGCGGCATCCCCTAAGTCTGACAAGACTACAACACAGCACACAGTCAGTATGCTTCTCTCAGCAATATCGATCTGCAGAGCAGGAGACACCATGCCCCCCACCATTTTAGATCTACACATGCGCAAGCCACCGTGTTAGACCTACCAGAGGTCAGATGGCACTAGCAGGTAGACCAGGAGGGAGTTGCATTAGTCTAAGCGTGAGATGACCAGAGCCTGGACCAGAACCTTCTGAGTGAGAAGGGGACGTACTCTCCTGATGTTGTGCAGCATGTATCTACAGGAGCGGGTTGTTGCAGTGATGTTGGCAGTAAGGGAGAGTTGACTGTTGAGTGTCCCAATCCAGGTACCTAGCAGTCTGGGTGGGGGCTACGGTTGGTTTAAATTGATAAATGGCTAAATATATTTAAAAAGTCAATATCCAGAAATAGAAGACAAGGACAATTTACAGTATTTATATATATATATATATATATATATGTAATTTAATAATGTTTTTAGCCTTAATAGAGTTCGGTTATCCTTGTTTTCAGCGTATGCGTATGTCAAACTGGTGGCACACACGTAGATCTAAAAGGTCCATGACTCGTACATGTGTACATCCGGAACGGTGGGGGCTGTCCGGCTCTGCAGAAGGATGTTTCTCATACCTTTATGTTCCTCAGACTGTGACTGTCATCTGGGATTTCTGATAATGATTAACTGTCCTCCAACACAGAGCAGGTCAGGTGAAGAACCTGTTGCAGATGCTGGGAGAGAGGATTACCCTGCAGAGACAGAAAGTGTGATCCAGCTGTCCAGAGCAGAGGCTAAGCAAGCCTGGCTGACAGCAGGCGGAGACTCAGAGAGAGCAGCCAGACAAGCTCTGAGAGACAGACTTGCCAAGGTGAAATTATCTCCAAATTTTTTTGAGAATTGAACAATTGACTACTATGTCTTCTTTCTGTCGAGACATGGTATCGTCACTTTTCTTTACCCTACTCCCTCAGATAAAGGAGCTGTGTGCACTGGGCTTCAGAGAAGAGGCTCACTGCCATGAGGTTTTGAAACAGAGCGGTGGTGAGGTAAGAGGAGCTCTGGCCCTGCTTCAGAGACCCCTGCTGGAGCCCTTCCACAACCGTATTTGGAGTGAGAAAGCCGAACCTCCAGTAGACATCCATCACCCTGACAAACAGGTGAGAGTCAAGTCTTCAGCCTTATTCATTTGGACAGCATGGTGAAGGACCCCACCCTCAGCCTCACCACCTTCCTCCTATCTAGCAGGAGGCACCAAGGTCATAGTGTGTATTCAATTTGTCAGAAGCACTTAGGGTAACGTCTGATCTTTAACTATTATGGATTTTTGTTTGTATCTTCCTGTTTCATTTAGTTTTTTACACATTCTGCAGAGGGACTCCAGGTTCACTTCCTTCCATTTTCCCCACCACTGCAATCATCACACTTGCACCTCAACATCAATCAGTCTACCAGTTTGACTTTTGCCTTTTTTCTGGTTTTTGGATAGTTTGCCTTCTCCCTTTGGATTTGTCTGCTTATCGGCCTGTTTGTCTGACCGTTGCTTCTTTTATTAAAGACCTTGATTTTTACTTCATCACTTGGCTTCCTTAGTGTTCTCTGCGTTTGCATCTCTTGGTTATCACATTGTTACACCAAGAGTGTGTTTCATTACAACTGACACAAACATTTATCATTTTGATGATTCTTGTTCAGTTTAAGGTCAATGGTTCATATAATTCCTTCATCTCTTCCAGCGGATATGTCGTAGGCTACTTGCTGTATATGATCTTCCGAGCTGGGGTCGCTGTGAGCTGGCACTGTCACTTCTTCTGGAGCATACTGCTTCTTATGCACTGGAGGATGTTGTGCAGGCTGTACGAGAGTCCCATGACAGGGAGTTTATCAGGAGAGTGCTGGCAAAAGAGTGTCCCATCTGCCTTTCTGTCTTTCCCCACAGCAAGGTACTGACTGATACAGTAAATGTTTCTACAAGCTTTGCAAAACAGACGCACATCTTCACTCATTTCCCCCTCTTTTTCTCTTTCAGATGCAGTCTCTAACATCATGCCAGTGTTCAGTGTGCTGTGGTTGTTTCCAGCAGCACTTCACTATCGCTGTAAGGGACAAACACATAAGGGACATGGTGTGTCCAGTGTGCTGGGAGCCAAACATCAATGATCCGGAACACCTGAACAGCTATTTCTCCACCCTGGACATCCAGGTAGGAAGAAACATAGAGCTAGTAAGGACTAAGGGACGTAACATTCTTCTAACAGTTTGTGCCTCGTCACACCATAAGTTGGCAGGGGAGGAGAGGAGAAATTGTATATGTAGACAGCTCCACTTAGGGAATTTGAATTTAAAGAAATTGTCAGGGTAGGCCACTCAGATTCACACGGATGGAGATGTGATTAAAATAATATGTTCATATTTGTTAACAATATAAGTTTATTTTATAAAATACCTCCTCGGAGTCATTACAAATATTGTAATTAAGACATCTGAAAATAATAACATCTAAGGCTTCTGATCACAGGAGGATAATTGGATTGATTTTAGACCAGATTTTCCCATCCGACAATCGTAGGGGTGTTCCCGACTGGAGGTCACTTGGTACAGATTATTTTTAAAGCCACCGACTGAGTTGGAGCCTCCCCAATCTCAAACATTAATAGTTACAATAATCGGCTCCGACCAGCGCGAGAGAGAGAGAGAGAGAGAGAGAGAGAGAGAGAGAGAGAGAGAGAGAGAGTGCTGACTGGGAAGCCCTCTCAGCCATGATTACATCAAATCATCAAATGACAAAAAAAAATCGCTGCCAAACAGAAAACACAACGTTGGTCCTCCTCCATGTTTTTTTCTTCGGAAGTCACGTTCAATCAAAAAAGTGTTCCCCAACTGTGACTTAAAGAAGTGACACATAAAGCACACTCACATATGCTAAACTCATAATAGCTCCAGTACTGCAGATCAACTTGCCTAATTCAGACGATCTGCACAATGAATTGTTTGAAACCAGCCATCCTTCAGTCACTATCAGCAGTAAGAAAGCAACACAGCAGAGCCTCTTGCTTTCAGCTTCTAGCTTAGGTCGCCTCGCTGGCATCCCCACTCCTTTTCATGACGCTGAAGTTAGCCTTCGATGTGCAGCTTCCAAATTAAACAGTTAAGGGAAAACCAAAAGGGAAAATACACTGTTGAGTGCAAAATTCTCTATTGTTTGAGGCAGTTTTGTTTGTGAAAATACAAATTTCAAATGCTGAGAATCCTTGGTAACACTTTACTTGAAGGTACCGTCATAAGAGTGACATGACATTGTCATAAGAGTGACATGACACAGTCATAAAAATGTCATAAACATTATGTCAATGTCATTAAACGTTTATGACTGTGTCATTCGATTTGGTAATGACAAGTTGACATTATTTTGGTTGTCTTCATTATGACAACTTGACATTAATCAAGGTGACGTAACCAGAATTTGTCTTTGTCATGACAACTTGACATTAAATTTGTTTGCGATGTCCTTATTATGACAACGTGACATTATTCAAAGTGACATTACTAGAAAATGTCTTTGTCATGACAACTTGATCTGACATTAACATATGTTTGAGAAAATAAAATTGTCAATGTTAATGATAATGATAATAAAAACATTGTCATAATGATGTCATAACAGTCAGTTTATCCTTCATGATATGTTAATGACAGATCAAAATGCTACCACTTTACTTTAGGTCAAAGAATTTCTTCATTACATTGTCATAATGATGTCATGACAGTCAGTTTTTGGTATTCTGTCAAACATCAATGACCAAGTGCTAGAATTGGTCTTTAACCTTGCACAGCTAATTATAATAATCATTGTCAACTTGCCATAAACACAAAAATAGATGCATATTTCGTTAATGTCAGGTTGTCGTGACAGAGACATTTTCTAGTAATGTCACTTTGAATAATGTCACGTTGTCATAATAAGGACATCGCAAACAAATTTAATGTCAAGTTGTCATGACAAAGACAAATTCTGGTTATGTCACCTTGATTAATGTCAAGTTGTCATAATGAAGACAACCAAAATAATGTCAACTTGTCATTACCAAATCGAATGACACTTAATGACAACAGTCATAAACGTTTAATGACATTGACATAATGTTTATGACATTTTTATGACTGTGTCATGTCACTCTTATGACAATGTCATGTCACTCTTATGACGGTACCTTCAAGTAAAGTGTTACCGAATCCTTTTGTAAATCAGTATTTGTTGACCTCTGACCCTCCTTTTTATTATTCAATATTTTATTTAGGCATATAAGCATAAAGCAAGCATTTTCATTTTGATCTCCAATTTATACACATTTTACAGGAACCATTGAGCAGTACTCTCTTTTGAACACACCTTTTACACATGATAGGTCTACAATTATTAATAAGGTTATAGTTTTGTACCCTTGTTCCCAGATATATCCATTCCCAGGTTTTGGTTTTACTCAGCAAAATGCAATGCAGATCATCAGATGTGTGTGCTCTGAGTGCAACAGTTTGCTATTTTTAGCAGTTCCCTATTCACTGAGCTTGCAGTTATAGGCACATGCTCTCACTCATCAGATAACAACTGGATTTCATAATCATACTGCAGTGCATGTATCACATCAGATGGACAAACTTTTACACCATTCTTAGAGGATGTTGAAAAAACAAACTTGCGTCTCAAATCTCTTCCCAGCAAGTGAACAGGGACACTACAAATTATTCTGTTTCGTCTCTTTCTTTTGTTGCATGTAAATGTCATTTAAGGGCGTTCATGTCTAGCTGTTTGGCAGTTTTAAACTCTATCCACTCTGAAGCTACTCTGGCCAGTCTGTCCATAAAATCAGTTGTGACATCTGAGGTTTGTGGTCATTATCTCATCTTTTCTTTGTTTCTTGTGATTCAAGGTTTTTCAAAATGAATTACATATCAGTCCATCAGCAGGTTGTGTCCACTGTCAACTCACACATTATTTCAGTTTGTCTGCCTTCAACCCAGAGATGAAGCAAAGAAGAACAACAGTTCACCGGTCGTTGGAAGAAATCGTTCACAAACGCCTTCACTTGAGTGTTCTTCCCCTCTTTCAGTGAAAAAATCAATGGTCAAAACACATTCTGGTTTCTGATTCATATTGAAAGTGTACGTTCACACAAAAGCCAGCAAGGGTGTGCGCCAAAAAAGATTTAGATTTATAAAAGAGTGCGCACACACACCTCAACGCAATGTTCCCTTTATAAATCACAGTCCACCTGGAAACGTGAGTACGTGAATCTGCCTCTACAAGCACAACTTACTGACACCGACATTGAGGTGTTTTTCAGTGAGGTGGAGGTTAACAAAGAGCAACAATTATCAAGAAAACTAGAAAGGAAGTGGCGCTCCAGCAACCATGTTGAAAACCTCATAGACTGGAAGAATAGTGTTAAAGAATATAAAAAGGCTCTCCACAAAGCAAGAGCAGCCTACTATTCAAAACTAATAGAAGAGAATAAAAACAACCCCAGGTTTCTCTTCAGCACTGTAGCCAGGCTGACAGAGAGTCACACCTCCACCGAACCCAGTATTCCTCGATCCCTAAATAGCAATACCTTTATGACCTTTTTTAATGATAAAATTCTAACCATTAGAAATAAAATCAACAATCTCCTGCCCTCAATTGGCACTAATACCCTCCCAATAACAGAAATCTCAGAAATGGCTGAGAATCCTAACCATTATTTAGACAGCTTCTCTCTGATCACTTGTGATCAGTTTACCAAAATAATCTCAGGTTCTAAACCAACAACCTGTATCTTAGATCCCATTCCTACAAAATTACTTAAAGAAATTCTGCCCCTAATTGATAGTTCGTTACTTAACACAATCAATCTGTCATTATCATCAGGTTATGTACCACAGTCTTTTAAAATAGCAGTAATCAAACCCCTTCTCAAAAAACCCACCCTAGACCCAGAGGTTTTAGCCAATTACAGACCAATATCTAATCTCCCCTTCATGTCTAAAATCTTAGAAAAAGTGGTAGCCAATCAGCTGTGTGAGTTTCTCCAGGAAAATAATATATATGAAGACTTTCAGTCGGGGTTTAGAGCCAATCACAGCACAGAAACAGCCTTGGCAAAAGTCACTAATGACCTTTTAATAGCCTCAGATCAGGGACTTGTGTCTGTCCTCGTTCTGTTAGATCTCAGTGCAGCATTCGACACAATTGACCATCAAATTTTATTACAAAGACTCAAACAGTTAATTAAAATGAATGGAACTGCCCTTAATTGGTTTAAATCTTATTTTTCTGATCGCTCCCAATTCTTGCAAATTAATGATGAGACATCTGTGCGCACCAAAGTTAACCATGGTGTTCCACAGGGCTCTGTGCTCGGCCCAATTTCATTCTCATTATATATGCTTCCACTAGGAAACATTATCAGGACACACTCGGTAAATTTCCACTGCTATGCGGATGACACCCAGTTATACTTGTCAATAAAACCTGAACAAAGTAATCAATTAACTAAACTTCGAGCATGTCTCAAGGACATAAAAACCTGGATGACCCGCAATTTTCTCTTATTAAACTCAGACAAAACAGAGGTTATAATACTTGGCCCCAAACACCTTAGAGATAAATTATCTAATGATATAGCTGTGCTAGACGACATTGCCCTTGCTTCCAACGAAACAGTCAGGAACTTGGGAGTGATCTTCGATCCTGATTTATCTTTTAATAGTCATTTAAAACAAATTTCTCGGACTGCCTTTTTCCACTTGCGTAATATTTCAAAAATCAGGCATGTCCTTTCGCAAAAAGATGCAGAAAAACTAGTCCACGCCTTCGTTACATCGAGACTGGACTATTGTAACTCATTATTATCAGGCTCCAGCAGTAAGTCGTTAAAGACTCTACAGCTTGTCCAAAATGCCGCAGCACGTGTCCTGACAAGAACAAAGAAAAGAGAGCACATTTCTCCAGTATTAGCTTCGCTACACTGGCTTCCAGTTAAATCTAGAATAGAATTTAAAATTCTCCTCCTCACCTTCAAGGCCCTTAATAATATAGCGCCTTTTTACCTTAAAGAGCTGTTAGTACCTTATAAACCCTCTAGAGCACTCCGCTCCCAGAATTCAGGCTTACTTGTCGTCCCTAACGTCTCTAAAAGTAGAGTAGGAGCCAGAGCTTTTAGCCATCAAGCCCCTCACTTGTGGAATAATCTACCAATTTCAGTTCGGGAGGCAGACACCATCTGTTTGTTTAAGAGTAGACTCAAAACCTTTCTTTTTGATAAAGCTTATAGTTAGAGTTAATTAGTGAGGCAGAACGTAACTTGCTCTATTTAATGACATATGACACACGGAGCTTCTTTTTCCAGCTTCTCCTTCCTCTTCTGGATGGATCGTGGTCCTGCTGGTTGCTGACCATGGACTGTGATTGCAGCGGGACTGCATCAATGCCGCTAAAGACTTTAATGATGAATGTTTTTACACGTGGCATCTATTGCACTTCTGTCCGTCCTGGGAGAGGGATCCCTCACATGTGGCTCTCTCTGAGGTTTCTACTTACTTTTACCTGTTAAAATGGTTTTTAGTAGTTTTTCCTCACTCTTGCTGAGGGTTAAGGACAGAGGATGCCACACCCTGTTAAAGCCCTATGAGATGAATGTAATTTGTGAATATGGGCTATACAAATAAAATTTGATTGATTGATTGATTGAACTCTGCTGTTTAATGGCATCTGAACTTAAGTTGTTTTATATATTTTTCAATTGAAGGTTCTTATGGAACAATTATGTCACACAAGCACAAATGACTCTGTTTGCTTTAACGTAAATGATGAAGTGCATCAATAATCTGGCTTCTGTTCTTCACCTCATGTCTGCACCTTAAAAATGTTTGTACGTTTGTGTCAAAGTTGGCGTACAAGTGCTCATATTCTCCCGTCAAGTTTGTTTTTATAGATCCCAATATTCGTTTGAAGTATGCATCTTTCAGGCCCCATTTTTCTGCGTATGCAGTGGTTATGAATGAGGCCCCTGGACTCATCTGAGCTTTCCCCCTTTTCTTTATAGGTAGCTTGACGTTTGATTTAGCTCTTTTCCCTTCCCCAGAAATGGTATTGGTAGCATTGTGCTCCCCTTTGGTGTTTCAGTTCCAAACACAGACGAGCGGAGACTCCTTCCTCAGGCAGTCAATTCAATTCTGGGTTGTATGGGTATCTAAATGTAAAACACTTTCCACATAAGTTGTTTGTTTGCTTCAAGGGTCAAAACATTATTGACCTGGATAAGTTATATCATAGCCTAGAATGTCGCACTGGATTGTGGACACAATTCAGCTCCAGTATCTGTGCTCTCAAGTGTTCCCACCCCATCTGGGTTTTGAGCACGCTCAACCTTTGGTGCTACACCTCTTGGGCATTGTGGCAGGGTGCCTATCACACTTCTGTAGCAGCAGGTACATATCTTTCAAGATTCTACTCTCTACATGCAGCCATGCCCTGGCTGCATGCCCTTTTGTGATTGGGTGCCGGGTGTGACTCATCGAGAGCTAGCCCATCCATATTAAGTAACAAAACATAATAAGGAAAAAGATAACAGGCCAAACATATTTTAATCTAGTGTGAAATTAAGCAAAGAATCTTCTCGAGATTAAAGTTCTCGCCTATTTTCTCTGCATACTGCGCACGGTGTACAACAAAAAACACATGATCCATGATCATGTATTATTTTTCATTCTTAAAGCACAGATATACTGTCGGTATATGGGGTACCATATGTTTTTTAAATGCAGGGTACTTTCCAAAGTATTTTCCTTTTTTCCTGTCATGTTTCCTTTAGGTTTAAAATGCTGATATTCTGACATCCAGGTTGTATCATTGTTTTACATGTTTAAGCTACGAGAGTGCCTGGAGCCAGAAGTCTATGAACTGTTCCATAAGAAGCTGACAGAGCAGGCTCTAATCAAGGACCCCAAGTTCCTCTGGTGCTGTCATGTAAGTAAAGGATGGGTTACACAATATTTATAAGCACTAAATAAGATTACGGGTCCTTTTTTCTTGGCAGCGGAATATGCAAGCACAGTACTATTCTGGGTCTCATACTTTTGGCTGAGAATAGACGACTCAGACATCCCTCCTCTCCCTGTTACACTTGTGTATTCCAATTTAACATCTTCCAACTAGTAGATGTTTAAATGCCATAAAGATGAACATTGATATTTGGTTCAAGTAGTAATGTCAGTAAATCAGTCTGTGTTGATCTCTGAATGCATGTCGATATCAATATTTCTTTCAGTATCAGTTGTACACAGCAGCTTTATATTGTATACAAATATTTCCCCTTTAGTATTATCTGCCCCACTACTTAGATCATTAAATCCCTGATGAATCTGCATCCTCTGATTTTACACTGGGCTCCTTCATTTCAAGCACAGACACACAACTAACCCTAACCCCACATGTTTGTACATCTATATTAGTTTGTACAAAATGCATTCCCTAGCCCCTTACCCTAACTTTAACCATCAAAACTAAAGGCCAAACCTTAACCAACACCTAATCCTTACCCTAAAACCAAATCTAACCCCTCGAACAGCCCATTGAAAGTGGGTCAGAAAGTGAGAAAAGGCCATAATGTTCTCACTCTATAGGATTTAGGCTCCAAGTGATCCTCACAAAGATATCTAGTACACCCACACACACACACACACACCTATGTTGCTTTGTTGTCAGTTGATAAATACGATGCAGTATGTCTATTTCGTCAAAATGTTGCTCTATCTAACTGTCAAATCAATAAGGTAAAATAAGATACAGAAGTGAAGGTACCATTATGCATTTCATAAATAAACTGCAACAAATTTGCTGCTAACCTGTCTGATATGTATAGAGGCAGATGTGTTTGTGTGTGTTTCTGCCTCTCTGCATAACCCAGAATGATTTCCTGAGACATTCCTCAAGTCATTGTTATAATACACATGCAATAAATACCAAACCCTCCGTTCAAACTTCACCTTCACCAACCTAAATGAACCGAAGTAGCAGGTGGAGACACCCACATATTCTCTGTGCTCAAGTCCCACCTCTTTATGCTTGTTGTTGCACTTGTACAAGTATCTACTATCTAGACAGTAAGTAGATTCAGTGATACTGCACATGTTTGTCTAACTCAGTGGCATTTTATTTGTGTGCAATCAGTTCAATAAAAATGAAGGCGCAAGGATCCATTTTCAGATGTAACATTGTTTTATTTGATGGCAGTCAAAGCCACTGTATTATTTAAAGATGATAATACTGATCTCTCCTCTCCTCTTCCCCGCAGTGTTCATATGGGTTTATCTATGATGGAGACCAGCTGAAGGTTACCTGTTTTCAGTGTCGCAACAGTTTCTGTGCTCAGTGTAAAAAACCTGTAAGTGTTTAGTGTCACTGTGTGTTGTCTTTCTATAGTATTTGCCCTCTCATTAAGATTCTCTTCTCCACCGATTCATTAAAACCATGGCCTAAAAAAACATATTGCAAAAAACAAAGCTATGAGCACACCAGGAGTCTGAAAGACCTGACACAGTTTATTAGCTTTGTCCACTAAATGTGAAATGGCATGTGTTACATAAGATCAACCGAAGGCATTGGACACAGGCAGTGATCCAGATCCCAGCACTAGACCAGCTGCACTGCTTAGTGGGGTGTACAAAGTTAGACAATTGTGGAAGTATCCAGAAAAGCTTAAGTCAGAAGTAAAGCTAAAATTAAAGAATGTATGTATTCAGTGTGATGTTCCAGATCTTTACTTCTGAAGAGGAGTCAATCACAAATAACACTCAACTCGCAGTATATTAAGTCCCCCTATAGGTAGAACAAGTGTAATCCTAGAATAAACCCTCCCAAACCCCCACCCAACTCCTCATGAAGGTTCTGATTTCAGCTTTGAGTCAATCTATTTCGAATAGGTGTTGATTCTACTGGTGGCTTGACTGTGTAAATGCAACTTGTATTGTAAATTTGAAAAACACATCAATACATACCACTTACCATTTTCCATTTTGAGAGCATGAAGGGACAAACCGTTTCTGTATAAATACTTGCCCAGCTCAATCATAAACGTACTTCACTGCTGAAAAGGCCCACCTGTTCCCCATGCGGAGCAGATTCTGTATCTTGAAAACACAGTCAGGATTCTGTGGTGAGTGAATATATTATAAGTCTTAAATTCTTCAAATGAATTTAAGACTTAATACACCACATGTCTGTATGTTGACTCATCTGTTTCAGGGCTTTGAACCCTCCCTCATGTTGGACAAAAACCTGTGTCGGTCAACCATAACTAGTTATTTTAATAACAAATGGCCACAGTCGGGGTATAATGTCGCCTTTTATCTTTTTAACATTTACCTTTGGACATTTCAAATTAAAGCCTGGTCATCATGGACAGTGCTCTATATTACACTTTAAATAGACACCTTTCAGTATTTAAATATGGGTGACAACTGTACACCCAGCAATAGTTTATTGCTGTATCTACAATGTTAAACACAAAGATTTTTACCTCCCCTTTAACCTTTTTAAAGCACTGACAGGTGTATACCGCTGTAATTTGTGCATCTTCTCTGCAGTGGGAGACTCAGCATGCTGGTCTGTCCTGTGAACAGTACCAGTCCTGGAAGAGAGAAAATGATCCAGAGTATCAGAAGCAGGGCCTGGCCGGATACCTCAGAGACAATGGCATCAGTGAGTGTCGACACTCACACACAACACACGCACAATGTCAAGTCGCTCAACTTCCCTATCACCTGCAAATAATGTTTTTTTGGTCTTCTGTTCTGTTAATTTATGGTAAACAACAATCTTAATAGGTCTGGGTCACTTGTGGCACATATTATTCACTCATTTTAAGCCATCAATCTACCTGAACAAAATTCACCAAAATGTGAAACGGAAAAATATTTTTTTTGAAACGGAAAAATCATTGACCCTATTCTTAATAGTTCTACAGTAAACTACTGCACCTTTATTCATTGCAAGAACAAGAGTGCAAAGTGCACACTATAGAATCAAAACAAATAAGCAACTTAGTTAACAAACAATACAAATAATATTAACAAACAATGCAATAATATATGTAAATGTAAGAGTGTTAAATAATAAAAACTGGTATTAAAAATAAATAAATAAATTGTATAATATAAATAGTGGAAATGAACGTTGTCTAAAGAACTATACGTTTCACTCCACACTACAGTGCAGTCCTTCTGGCCTTCCTCGCTGCAAAGTCATCAATGACATCATTGTATCGAATCTGACCACAAACTTCATGGTTAATGCTGATGACAGCCAGACCACTGAGGCGTTCTTGAGCCATGGTTGCCCTCAGGTATTTCTTCAAAAGTTTTAATTGGAAAAAACCCTCTCGGCTGAAGTTACTGTTACTGGAAGGGTTGCACTGATCCGCAGAGCAATACAAAGGTTAGGATATATCTCTGTGAGCTGCTTTGTTTGAATGAATTTGAACAACTCAAGAGTTGACATGCTCTTTGAAGCAGTGTTGATTTTGGCAGCTATTTTTGAGTTTGTCTTAATCTTAGTCTTAAGACGAAAATGCATATTAGTTTTAGTCACATTTAGTCATTTTAATCCTTCTTAGGTTTAGTCTAGTTTTCGTCCACTAAAACTCAGAACATTTTCGTCTAGTTTTAGTCGACGAAAACTAATTACCTGTTGTGTCAACAACTGCATAATAGTCTAGCTTGCAGTAATTAGGTTGTCCATTAGTTATCCCTGCTAGCATAGGTCTATAGCGGGGGTCTGCAACCTTTACTATCAAAAGAGCCATTTTGCCCCCTCTTCTCCCATTCTAGTGTGTCTGAAATTAAGCAATCATGTGTTTACACACCTGATGGCTGCGTTGAACCAATTGGTTCAATACAATTTAATTTGCATAGCCCATATTCACAAATCACAATTTTTCTCAGAGGCCTTAACAAGACTGTCATTTGACAGTCAGTGCTTAGAAATTGCAAGGAAGTGACATCTTGATATACTTCTGTGTCTAATGGATACAAGTGTGTTTAATGTTTTGCAGATCACTGTGTGTATTGTTTTGCAAAAAGTGTGAAGCTGACATTCTGCTTATAGTGGGGCAGATCTGTGCCCATGTTTTGCTCCTTGAGTGTCAGGTTTTGATAATAATGTAATAATTTTGAATGTAGTGTTTATGCAATCAAAAAAAACTTTAATAAGAATAATTTTTTATAATAATACAAATATATCCTGGTAGCTGAGTTTTTAGGAACCACTTGGGAGCCTGTATTCCAGGGAGCAAAGTGTTTTGGATGAGTGCAAGACCCCAACCCTAACCTCTATCCCTTTTCCATTTTAAACTGAATATTATGTGAGGTCTCTAATGATGCCACAACTGTGCTGTCTCTCCATTCACACCCTTTTTGCCCTCCACGCTCCAGCCTGTCCAAACTGCCGCTTTCAGTATGCATTGTCTAAAGGAGGCTGTATGCATTTCTGCTGCTCTCAGTGTCGCTACCAGTTCTGCAGTGGCTGCAACAACCCTTTCCACACTGTAAGTCTCACTCATTCTATAATTCTCTTCATTGTTGTCATAGTAGTAATCCAGACAATAATGTGTTTTATTAGATATCATGCTGGTCGCCAAATTAATCTTTATTACTACTCAGACTAAATATTTTAGCAATATTTTGTTTTTGTTATATTAGATTTTATTTTTCATTGAACATGATTTGTTATTTGCCACTAATGTTTTCTTATTGAAATTGTAATCTTTGTATGGTTGGTTTGTTATTCTTAGGTTATTATTATTATTATTATTATTATTATTATTATTATTATTATTATTATTATTATTATTATTATTAGAATTAGATAAATTCCAGTGCTGCCACCTTACATATGTTAAAAAAAACCGAACATACAATAAAATAGATCAAACAAACAATCAATACAATTTAATTTGCATAGCCCATATTCACAAATCACAATTTTTCTCAGAGGCTTTAACAAGGTGCGACATACTCTGCTCTTTAACCTCAACAAGAGTAAGGAAAAACTACCAAAAAAACTTTAACAGGGTAAAGAACGTAGAAACCTCAGAGAGAGCCGCATGTGAGGGATCCCTCTCCCAGGACAGAGAGAAGTGCAATAGATGCTGCGTGTAAATGAGAACATAAACCTAATAACAGTATTTACCACATTGACTAGAAGAAACACTTTGTAACACAGTTACATACCACCATAGTCCACAATCCACCGTCGTTATCCACAATCAGCTGCCACCTCATTATTGTCCTGGATCATATCACGTCAGCACGTCAGGAAAATATACATTTTGGACAATAACTAAGTAAAGCAATAATAGCAAACCTTCAAATATCTGATTTATATATTTGACAGATGTGATAATAAGATGTGATAATAATATTATAAATAGAAAGTTCAGGGGCCTCGTTTATACAACAGCGCACAATAGCCGAAAATGTCGTACACAAACGTACGTACAACGTAATACTGTGTATTTAAATGTTTTACTCTATAATACGTTTTGTTCCGATTGTACAGTTTTTTTTTACCTTTCCTACGGTATTCCTATATCACATTGCAAGGAGCAAATCACTAAAACCGGTTAACATTTTACAATGATAACCTTTAAAACTGCAAGGATAAAGAATGAATCAGACAAGAAATGGCCTTAAACCTTTTGATCAAAGACAATGTAGTATCAAACATATTAAATAACTGACAACAATGCAATCCATTAAAAAACGTCATTACTCATGCTGAACAAGTTCTTGATGTGCATTAAATATTCAGAATTCAGGTTTCTTCTCTTACTATGAGAACAGATGGCCATACAATATTACTTTGAATAAAGCCACTGCATGAAACGCATTGGCACAAATTTTTATGTTCTTGAAATATGCAATCCATAAAGTAATCAATAAGTCCCTAACAGACTTTATACCAAGTCAAGACCCCACTTCATCTACCCTGTCTTCAGCATCCACCTCTCATTAGTTTTTATCATTTGCAAAATAATGTGAGTGAAAGAAAGAACCGTGCTGAAGTTACCAGAACACTTGTCCTGAGACTTCTTATCTCACCACGTGAGCATCTTGATGGAGTGTGGGCTATTCCGTTGTGAAAGTACAGGTCTTATAGAAAGATTTGTTTAGGCTCCATTAAGCCTCACTTTAAGGAGATGTGTTTTTTTTATTCCTTTTTTCTGGACCAGCTTCTACTGTCTTCTAAATCACAAGTGAAAATAATTTGCAGAGCCTGTGGCATCCTATTGAGACCTCAAGCTGAACACAAGTTTGCATTAAAACTGGATGGATTCCCTTATAGAGAGATCTCATAACCAGATTTGCTTGTGTGACACTTAACCAGTCAGTTGTGGACTGGCTGTGAGGGCCAGTTGCCATCAACATTGGCTGGAGTGGGAGACATGATTAGAAGGAATGGGATTTTTGATTTTAATTGTTTTTTTATTTGAAGAGCAGCTTATGGAATAGTTATGGCTCAATAAAAGCACAAGGAAAAGTAGTATTTTTCATAATGCACATTTCAACAACTCAGGCAATTCAGGAAGTTCATAAAATATAAATGGCATCATGACGAATTGTAAAAGTAACATAAGACAATTAGAGCTGTGAAAAATAACGCGTTAACGCGTTATGATTAAATTACAGGATTAATTCGTTAATTTTTTTAACGTATTTAACGCATGCGCAGAAGGATCTTCCAATTTACCCACATTTCCGCCCACTCTGCACTAGTCACCGCTCTAATGCAGTCACTCAGACGGCCGCTGCTATTCAAACAAACACACATCACCTTCTGGATGGGAAGATCATGCTCCAAAAAAAAACAAAGATGGAACATTCAATAAAACCAAGTTGATATGAACACTCTGCGGGAAGACGTTATTGTTTCACCGGAGCAAAGCCACTTAAAGTTCCACCGCAACACGGAGCATGAGTTGGTCCGCGAGGGGCGTTCAAGGGGAATCCGCCAAACCAACTTCACTCACAGGACACATTGTGCAAAAGAAGCGGACAGGTTTACTGTCAGAGAATGTGAAGTTGGTTTGCCTCACCAACTGGCTGAAGGAAGACTAGCTAAGAGGGCCTTTAGGGGCATTACATTGTGCCATGGTGTGGTGAATGGTTGTTTGACAAAAAATAGAAAAATGTTCAACCATACTATAAAAACAATGGCTAAGAGGCCTAAATAATTTCTGTTTGATTTTAAAAGTTTTATTAACCCATACAATGGCTAAGAAGCCCAAATTCTGTTTAGGATGAATGTTCCATATGGAATAGCAAAGATAACTGCAAAAGAACTGCTGAGTTGCAGCACCATTGATTTGTTTATTTATGAATAAAAAAAGAAAACATGTTAAATGTATATATCTGTCTGTTGTCATAAATCTTTTTTGTTCTCACAAAATATACAGAGAAAATTGGTAATGTGATTAATCCTGATTAATCCATAGAAACCTGTAATTAATTTGATTAAAATGTTTAATCATTTCACAGCCCTAAAGACAATACATAAAAGTTGCCTTTAAAAACATATTCAAAAGACAAAAAAGGAAATCAAAGGTGAAGAAATAAGACCAATGGTTGTTATTATATAGTGGAATTTTTTAATGTTATATAGTGGAATTATGTATGATATGAAATAAATATGTGGGAGCATCATTATATGTATAATGATGTATAAATGTAACGTTGAAATAAATTGCTTCAAACACATCTGGGGTGGATGCACCTTAAGGTTTCTGTAGAATTTATTAACTTTTGTCAGGTGTCTTCTGTTCTCCTGACTTCACCTTAGACCTGTGCGGTGGACGAATGCAGTGTGTCAGGACTACACGCCCATCATCCCAGAGACTGCCTCTTCTACCTGAGAGACTGGGAACCTTCCAGACTGCAGGCGTTACTCCAGGTGCACACAAACACACACCCCTCTTTCAGGTATATTTAACTTAATGGATTGTACATTGTGATTAATTATAGTTAATGTCTTCAACTAGGAAAACTATGGAAGCCTACTTTGGACAAATTATAACAATATTTTACAGAACACATTTCACAAGCCACAACAACAAAACCTTTCACAAAGTGTCAATCAGAAAAAGGAAAGAAGATGACTTTTCTTCCGGAACCAGGGGGCCCAAAATACGCAGCTGATCACAAATGGATATATACTTATAAAGATAGTGAGCAGTAGCATCCCACTAAACACCCTTGCCTGTTCAGGATCAGTGGTAGTTTATATCTATGGTATCACTGCGCATCTTGATTTAAGTATAAATCTGCTAGGTTTCCATCCAATCCTAAAGTATAAGTGGTGTTCCCCACCTTTTTCCTTTTTGTGTAAGCGGATAACCAGTTGTCTTTTTTTGTGGCACACAGAAGAATGAAGTGGTGTTCAACACTGAACCCCCTCCTGGAACACAGACAGGTGGGAAATGACTCACATACTTTTACAATTCTAAATTTGTGACAACTTTGTGTTCAACTTTCTTTCAAGTAGAAGTATAATAAATGTGTATATTGTTACTATTATTTTACTATTAGAGTGACATGAGCTAAAAACACACTGGAGACTGTGTAATGATGTTGTGTTTAGGAAAAAAATACACTTACAGTTTATCTTATGTGATGACTTTTCTTCAATTTTTTCAGTGTTTATTGGACTTCATGGTAATTCCTCAAATGTTACAATTTGTGCTGCTTTTTATCTATATTGTGGTCTACAGACAGGTGATTATAATACTACGATCACCAAAGTAATTTCAACTCTTAAATTATTTGTAAATCATTTGAATCATCATGTCTCCAAAAGCTGTACGTTAGGATTCTTTATAGGACGAATTTTATGATTTTTCACCAGGGGAACTAAGAAACTGGTACATTTACTATTACTTTTTTAATGTACATCAGGAGATTTTGTTATTATTTCTATTTAAAATTGTAATCACTGAAAAAAACAACAACACTGAGAGCCTGATTTAGAAGTAATTAATAAAATCATACTAGACCTAATGTAATATTTAGTCTTATGATAAATAAAAAGAAACTAAGCTCAAATCTAAAAACTTACAATTCCCTGTTACAGTAAAGACATAGAGAGAAAGGTCGACAGAAAGATAGAGCTGGTAGAGGACAATTAACACAAACATAAATAATATTAACAGAACTAAGATGAATTGTGTATGAATTAATGAATATGTTTTGTTACTTTATATTTATGTTGCCATTTTTTTTGACAACTTAGGTTGCAGATATCTTTATTTGTTTTTTAAAAATTTTTTTTTATTTCTGATGATCATAAATGGTCTCAGCCTCTGCAGTGCATGTCTTTAGAGGCTGAGTATCTCTGATTTCATGTCTCCCCTGTGATCTGTGTGATACTACCTCAAATGCATACACTTGCATTGTATGAACTTGTACCTTTCAAACACTCACTAAAAGGACTCCCTACAAAATATAATATAGATATTTCCGGCTCACTACAAAGAAGCAACTCTTTCGCAACCTAATTGATGACAGCAAAAGCTTAGCCTCAGGTAGAAAGCTTGGAGCTAGTTTGTTTGTTTAAATACTAACAACCTAAAAAAGATAGGATACATTGCTTCTCACCATTCAAATGTAATTATAAATCAAATTTATTTGATACCTTTTACCCCTTCTGCTCTGTGTCTATCTTTGTCCACCTTTGCTATCGGTTTTCAGGTCTATGTGGAGTGATAGAGCAGAAGGATGAGGGAGGGCAGCAGCCCGATTCAGCTTGTGGAGCTCAGACCCAGCATGGACATGCCGGACTATGCGAGTATGACAGCTTAATTATTTATATCGAAGGCATTACTTGAGCCACAGTGTGTTTGTGCTTCAAACCCCTGAGACAGTACGATATCCAAGGTGCACTTGTTATTCAACTTTGTGTTACCTATATGTTTCCCTTATTGTTGGTCATGCTTCCTTTCGTCACACATGTTTATTTCCACACATACACATACAGTATATTTGTATTCAATAACTTGTCTTGGGAACATAATATCTCAGAACACCTTGAGATGTTTTCTTTAATATGGTAAAACGGCTGTGGCTGAGGGGTAGAGTGGTCGTCCTCCAACCTGTAGGTCGGCGGTTCGATCCCCAGTCTGAATCATCTGCATGCCGAAGTGTCCTTGAGCAAGATGCTGAACCCCGAACGGCCCCCCCTTAGAATAACAAAGTGCTGGGATAGATGCACTGTATGAATGTGTGTGTGAATGGGTGAATGTGAAACTGTAATGTAAAGCGCTTTGAGTGGTCATCAAGACTAGAAAAGCGCTATATAAATACATATCCATTTACCATTTAAAATGTTTCTTTTAGACTAAAATATGAACCGGTAGGAGTTTGGTGGTTTAAAGGGCCCATATTGTGTAGAATACATTTTCTGGGCTTTTAGTATAGTTATTACTGGAAGGCGGTCAGTAGGTACTCTTAAAGTATGTAAACAGTCACTCCGACGACTTTTTCATCAGTCCATTCGAAGAAATATGTTATCAAATGTGGCGTTTCGTACTTCATCTCCGTATGATGTCATCATGGAATCGCACTCTTCTCTCAGCCCAATCCAGCCGGAACAAGTCCAGCCACAGACTCTCAAACTACAGAAACTCCTCAAGGATACAGCTGTTCCCCACTGCTCACCACACGCTCTACATCAGGGGTGTCAAAACTACGTCCCGCGGGCCAACTGCGGCACGCCATCCATTTTGAGTTGTCTTTTTTTTTGTGATTTTGTTGAGTGTTTAGCTCGTAGTGAGGGAGCAACAAGCCGATTGGCAAAGGCAGAGCGGAGTGAGCGGGCTGCATTGTAAGGTTTGACCATGTCCTGGATGTAGCCTGGACCCGATTCATTCCTGCACCGTACCCAAGTACTTATGTTTTGAAATGGACTGAAGGGAGCGGAGGGGCAAAGTAGTTAGAGTGAATTTAAGTTAAAGATCAGTCTAGCTATTGCATTCCGGATGAGCTGCAGAGGTCGGATGGCACTAGCAGGTAGACCTGCCAGGAGGGAGTTACAGTAGTCTAAGCGTGAGATAACAAGAGCCTGGACCAGAACCTGCGCCGCCTTCTGAGTGAGAAGGGGTAGTATTCTCCTGATGTTGTGCAGCATGTATCTATAGGAGTGGGTTGTTGCAGTAATGTTGGCAGTAAGGAAGAGTTGACTGTCAAGTGTCACACCAAGGTACCTAGCAGTCTGGGTGGGGGCTAACACGGAGTTGTCAAAGGTCAGATGTTTCTATGAAAGGGACCAACGTAACATTAAAACAACTGATGTAAACATGCTGACTGTGTATTTATCAATAGATCCCATCGGACCTGCAGTTGTCAGATCTGTAATAATGTTGGTTTGCTGCTGATGACATATCGAGTGGTGCTCTAGTCCTAGAAGAAGATTTACTAGCGGTCTCCCTGGTGGCTCTGTCTGAAGGGGGTGCTCCCAGCGAAGGGCACTTCATGCATAGGGGTAGGGCCAAGGGAGAGGAATATGGACACGGCATTATTATTATAACCATTGCAGCCATATTTATCCCCCCCAAAGCCAGCACTAAGGAACCTCCGACCTCCAGGTCCTATGCAGCCATCAAGATTGTTTGATCCAGCCTGCGAAGCAATTCATAAATAGAAAGAAAACCACATGTGAACAATTTTGTTTTTTATTTGACAAAAACATTCCTTGCTCCAAACATTCAGCCGCTCTGTTTTTTCCCCTGCCCTGAATCATGGAGCGAGGTGGAGTTTACACTCACACAGGCCCCAGACTGGCCCCACCCAGTACTGAAGTTGACTATTTGTTTGATTCGCTCTAGAGTTCCTTGCACATACAATACACAATACAATACAAACCTAAACGTTCATGCAAATCTTTATCCGGTTTACTGAGCTGGTAACATATATCCTGAGCCAAATGTTTAATATTTATTCAAGAGCAATTTTTTGTGAACAGATCCATAGTCCATTTTATTAATGTTTTATCTATTTAGGATTTTAATATCATTCTGATTGTAATGTCAGACTGGATATTCTTAAGAATTAAGTTTGTTGCTCTTTAACACGGTGTACTTGCAAGATTATGCTATTAAATTATCAGCAATTATCAGCATATATATATATACATATCATTATAAATATACTTTTACAAAATGGTTAGAAAATTATCAATCGATCCAATTGCTTTGTATAGGCCATATTCACAATTAGTCTCATAGAGGTTAACACGGTGCTACATCTTCTGCCCTTAACACTCAACAAGAGCAAGGAAAAACCAGCAAAAAAACATGTTAACAGGGGGAAAGAACACATAAAGAAACCTCAGAGAGAGCCACATGTGAGGGATCCCTCTCCAAGGAAAGACAGAAGTGCAATCGATGCCACGTGTAACTAATAACATCAGCCAAACAACAGTATCTACCACATTGGTTTGAATAAATTATAACATAATGGAAAGTAAATTAATTGAGGAGTTATTGTTAGTAATGGTAAAGTATGTGAGTATTGTTTATCAAGCAGTCTTGTCGAAAATAATCAGCCGTCATTATGATTCGACAATATGATTATGATCCACCATCACAATCTGTGATTCGCATCAATGGTCCAAGCTTTGGCTGCAGCTGCGGTCCTGGATCTGCAAACGATTAAGTACACAGACTCCAAGGAAGATGTCAAGTCAGCAGTATGACAGTAATAATAATAATCATTGATCACAACACAAAATGTGTTATCGTAGTAGGCCTACTATAACATTTTCAATAATGCACCAAGTTAGAGGTTTCCTTGCACAAGCTACTGCCTGCCCCCTGACAGGAAATATAAACAGGGTCCATATTACATATTGCCTCCACTAGCTTCCTGTTCGTTACAGGATCGATTTTTATACATCATCAACAAAAGATGACCTCATCACTATGGATCCTGCAAACCAATTTGTTTCACTCCTTCCAAAATAAATGCATTTGCTGGCTAGGCCCAGGTTTGAACAACAGAAGACAGTGGAAACACTACCGCTTTAGTCCACAGAGGCTCAAAAACCAAAGAGTTCCTGGTCCCACACCAGTTTCGAATGAAAACATCTCATTCATCTGTTATCTGTTAGAATGTTTTACCATCAGTACTAGCAGCAAGCTGTCATGTTCTAATATCTAAACTTGCTAAAATGGTGCAATTCTGATATCCAGGAAGCATTACCGGGAGTATCTGGTCAGCCTGATCAACAGCCACTCTATCGACCCTGCCCCCCTTTACAGCTCCAATGAGCTGCTACTGGCCTGCAGGCGGTACAAGGTAGACGACAACCGCAAGGATGGGGAGGACGGCTTCACCTTCTACAGCAGACTGCTCGAGGTGTGTGTGTCTGTCTGTGACTGTGTGTCTGTCTGTGTCTGTGTCTGTGTCTGTGTCTGTCTATCTGTGTCTGTCTATCTGTGTCTGTCTGTGTCACTGTGTGTAGAGTGAGCTCCTTTTTCTAAGCGGTCTAATCAATGGTCAAACCATCGAGGGTTTTTTTCCAACACCAACATTTTAAATTAATTGATTAATTACAAAGTACAAAAATACCCTTGAAAGTGAATGAGGAACTGATGTAAATAGCTTGTTTGTTATTATAACTACATAAATTGGTCTAACCAGATATTGATTTTTGAGATTCAATGTATCATACTGCATGAAATAAATATTTTATTTATAATATTTGCTTTTGATATGTGCCACTAACCTTCCTTTGTGCTCTTTGCAGAAATTGATGGGTGAAGTAACGCTTGGCGACAAGGTGCCACGCAAAAAATGAATGCAACAACATGGTTTCTCATCTCCTGTGGTTATGTCTACTTTTTCACTTAAAATTCAGCTACAAGATACACTATGACAACTGCTCTCATTTTCCTGTAATTGTGTTAATACAGGATAGGGGCATCTCTAGACATACACATGTCTTTTCCTCTGGACAGTGTTGTTTTCTGTGCCATTTTAATAAGCGTTTGTGAAAGAAAACAGAACATAACAAAATGGTTTAAATACTGTTAAGGTACCTTAGAGGCGTAATCCTCTCAAGTAAAAGCCCAGGAGATAAATTCATCGAAACACAACTTCCCACAATCCGGGGTCTCTATGAATTTAGTCTTGATCTATGTGAGTCACCTGCCTCCAATGAGTCTTAACAACACTAATGCTAATTGTTTCATAAAGTTGGTTAGCAGCTGGCTCATACAGCTCCACTTTACTGAACCAGCCGAGAGCACATTCACATTGAAGACGCACAAGCCAGTCACAGCAACAGTCACAGCTACACTTAGGTATAGATTATTGAATATGAGATAAAATGTAACCCCTGGAAAACCTTCTTTGCTTGTTTGCAGCATATTATGAAACTTCTATTGAAACCAAGTGCAGTACACTTCAAGTGAAGAGAGCAGGCAAAGCTTAAGATGAAA
Source organism: Pseudopleuronectes americanus (assembly GCA_038501795.1). NCBI lineage: Eukaryota > Metazoa > Chordata > Actinopteri > Pleuronectiformes > Pleuronectidae > Pseudopleuronectes > Pseudopleuronectes americanus. Next base: position 776,472 of record CM076730.1, on the reverse strand, counting down.
GCAGCTCAATAAAGATAGTAATCCTTAATGAGGTGGATATACCTTTTTTTATCTACAGGCATCATCTCAGTGTTTCCTGAGTTATGATTTATTATGGGTGCCTAGTGGTGCGAGTACTACCATGGGCAATGCATTGCACTCATATTGTTATTCCACAAAGTTTATTTATAACTGATACTTTGCAGACTCCAGAGGTTTACATTAGTGATGATGTCACAGGTGAGACTTCCCTCTGACGTCCCTTGTGTCCTGTTAGCTGATCCCCCTGCAGCTCCTCTGCAGGCATTTTGGGTTAGTCTTTCTGTCTAGCATACCTGCAACTTTATCTCAAAGTATTTTTGGTCTTCCAGAACTTGTCTTGTCTTCCACAGTTTTGTCTTCACAACATTTTACATAGTATAGCACTTTGATATATTTGAATGCCCTGATAAGATGCCCCAACCACCTTAAATACTTTACTCTCTTTACCCTGTGATCTCATTATATGGTACTACTAAAAGTTCATGGACCATCATTTTACCTCACAGCTCCTAATAAATACCTTAATGGAAAACAAGTTCAGGACTTCTTATTGTAATGAAAGTAGGAAGGTGCCCCAAACCCTTATACATGCCACAATTAGTGTTTTAGTATTTTATTTATTTACTGAAATTAAAGATTGCAAAGTTTAAAACAGTGGTATGTTTTTTCAATTATTGTCTCTAATAATGTCTCTTGCTTTTGTTACAATATTGTTTCTGTCAGGAGCTTGTAGGATGTTGATGTGATTGGCTTAATAGTCGGCAGGTGTTGATCTGATCCTCGGAACTGAACATGATGTTAGCAGTGCAGCACAGGTTACCATGGTGATCTATACCCAGGTAAAAGTGAGCTAGCTTCTTGATAAAGAAGATCTGAGATAAAACCAAAGATAGCTTGATCTCACGCATTAAATCTGTGTTTTGGCTGTACATTTTATGGTTTAATTATTGTGTGTCAAACAAGATACTATAATAGTGCATATTTATACTTGATATGTGAGTATCGTATGTCTTTTGGTACACGCCTGGTATTACCTGTTGGTATTTATGATCCGATCTCAAGTGGACATCTCTGAGTACAGGTATTAACGCATTCAGATAAGATAGCGATCCGATCACGCCAGACCACATTCAGGTGGTCTGGGCCACGTATCCTCATTATTTTAACAGTGTGGAAGCAAATCCATCCATATTTTTTCTCTTCTCGTGGATTTTTTTGTGCCACTGCCACATTATCAACACTAATCACCAATTAATCGTAAATTGCCTTTATGTTTATAACGCTGTCTTTAACTTGATGACCACTCAAAGCGCATTCACACATACATTCGTAGAGTGCATATACAGCTGCAATCAGAAATATTCAACCCCCTCACCTCAGGGGGTGGAAGTTTTGCTTTGGATCATTGTCTTGCTGGAAAGTCCAATGATCACCAAGGTTTAATTTGTCAACAGAAGGCATCACATTCCTCTTTAAAATGGCCTGGTATTTCTGTGAATCCACGATGCCATGTACACAATAAAGATTGCTAGTTACTGCCGCAGAAAAACAGCCCAACATCATCTTTGACCAACCTCCATGCTGGACGTGGGGATGGTATTCTTCTGGTCATAAGCCTGGCCTTTCACATGCCAGACATACCGCCGGCTCCATATGTCCAAATAGTTCCAGTTTGGTTTCATCAGTCCATAGAACTGTCACCAAAAACTCAGTAGTCTTATCCAAATTCCTCCCTGCATATTCTAGTCAACTTTTGATGTTCCTTGTGGTCAAGAGCTGAGTGCGTCTTGGAGCCAGCCATGAAGTCCTTTTGTATTCGTCTTATAGTTGCCACTGACGCACTTGTACCAGCCTTCATCAGGTCATCCTGTAGGTGTCTTGCAGTCACACAGGGGTTTATCTGAGTTGTTCTGACTAAGTTGCTGAGGGTCCTTGATGAAATGTTGGGCTTTCTTCCACGGCCAAGCAGGTTTGAAGCTGCTCCATCAGTTTCAAACTTCCTTATAATGTTCCCAATTGTGTCACTTGGAATAACAATTTTTAGGGAAATCTTCTTCTACTCAAGGCCTTTCAGGTGTGATGAAATAATCTCCTCTCTCAGCTTTTGTGTAAGCTCCTTTGTCTTTCCCATGATTGCAGCTCACCTTGAATACCTTCATGGGTGAGGTTTATGTATGCATCACAGCTGAAGCAAATGAAGGATCAGTATAGAGTTCCAAAAGGCTTAATAATGTTTCAACTCAATTTTAGGACAAAAAAAACTGTCAGACAGCTTTAAAAACAACAATATTATAAACGGGTTGAATAATTGTGACATGGCTATCTTAACAAAATATACTGCTACACACAAATATTACATCATGCATTTTCCGTGTTGATTTTCTGTATCACTCAACTCATAAAGAAGTCATCCGAAGCAGAATCTTGCTCAACGAGCAAGAGCTCAAAGAGCAAGATTCTGTAAACTTCTATAAATCTATAAATCCTTAAAATCTTTGGGGGGTTGAATATTTCTGATTGCAACTGTATGGGCAACTATGGATTTGTGGTTTAGTTTCCAGGACACTTTGGCATAAGGATGAGGAAGACTGGGATCAAACCACCAACTTTATATTTAGAGGACCACCAGTCTACCCCCCTAATTCACAGCCACCCACTTAATGATTTCTTTTAATCTTCATTAAATTGGGAAAGTATTTCTTCACAGCTGCATAAGATTCATTCAGACTGTCCTGACTAACCTCTCTTTCTTTCTTGCTCTTGCTGACCCACACACACACACACACACAAACATCTGTAGTCGCAGACTGGCCCAAAACCACATTTTAGTCTTAACTAACACAAATGACTTGGGGAAGAAGTGAGCCATTTGTTATCGAATCTCTCAGGACATAAGTTAATACCAGGTGTATACGGGCCCAGTATTAAAGTTTGAAAGTTGTTTATAGATAGGATTTGGTCTTGCATAGCATTAGATCCTGTGCTTGTGATAATATGCAGCAGTATGATACTTGATTTATGTGAACTCATGTTTGTAGCTGGTTGATGTGTATTGCTTTGAAAATGCTGTTATTCTGTGTTCTGTACTATGTCAATATAAATGTCAAAGGTTTACTTTTTCAGTGCCATGTGTTCGACCTGTCTGTTTCATGTATTACATTTCAATGTGTTTGTTTGCTGCAGTTTGATGTATAAGTAAGTATAGTCTGCCTCTCCAACTGTGATATAAGCTCAGGGTATTCGTTTTTTTTAATTCATGTTGCACCCTTTGAGAAGCTTTAGGTTTCACTCAGTTTAAAACTTTCTTTATAGCAACCTGAATTAGTTTTTTACTTTCTTGATTCTTGTTGTTCTGGGTTTGTACCCTCGGGGTTGCTGCACTTAAGGCCGGCACATGCTTCTGCGTTTTCAGAGACATGCAAGAAGGGGTACGCTCAAGAGCCCCTTGCATACCCCTTCTTGCGTGCTTGCTTGCCTCACGCAGCCCGCAAGGCTGTGAATGGTCCGCTAACTACATCCTTTCCGAAGTCAAATTTCCGGTTTCATGGCTCATAATTCCCGGCAGAAACCACGGAAGATTTAGAAGAACGAATATGGACCAAATAGAAGAGCATTTGACAGAAGAGGTCCGAAAGTATGACCACTTGTATAACCTGTTATTGACGGAATACAAGGACACGCAGATGGCCTGCAATTCCTGGAAGGACATCTCGGCTAACGTCGGTTTTCAGGTCGACGAGTGTACGAAGCTGTAGAGAAAGATCAGGGACAAATTTGTCCTCCAGAAAAAGTAATAAAGTGTTAAACAGTCGACGACGACTCTCACACACAAAAAAGGCGTCTGTAAGGTCCTCTTCAACAAAAAACGTTACTCCGCCTAGTGTTCTGGCGGTGAATTGCTTTGCAACACACGCAACCCTTTGAGAAGCATAAATTAAAACTCGTCCATCGACACAACTGCGTGAAAAGTTGCAGCTGCAGTTGCAGAACCATGTGCCTGCCTTTATTGTAATCGTCAGCTAAATTAAATGTAATGTCATATAATGGACTATGGCCCACTGTATTGCACTTCTCAGCCCTGACTTTGCAGCTGTCCCTCAGAACGCTGCCACGTCCCTCAGAACGGCGCCACGCTGCCACGCCCCCCCACCCTGAGCGACGCAGTTTATTTTATTTTTTTCTGTGGCCCTCGGGACAAAAAGTTTGGACACCACTGCTCTGAATAAATAAATACTGCCGCGACAGTGGTTCGGGGATCTGCTCTCACCTCACCTCCACCTCAATAACAAACACCTTGATGTCAGTGTCAGAAAGTTTTGCTTCTTCTTCTCATCGCTTGATGCAGTGACTCCGTCAGGACTCATTGTGGAAACCCATTGGTCAACTGCATAATTAAATATTCATGCCTTGGTTTGCATTGACCATTTATGGTTGAAAGTGGGCGTGGGGAGGGCGTATTTGGAGGCAGATCCACGTACAAACGTTTCAGGTGGACTGATTTATAAAGCGAACATTGCGTTTAGGGGTGGGTGCGCACGGTTTTTTACAAATCGGAATTTTCTTTTGCGGACGACATTTCCGGCTTTTTTATGTACGTACACTTTAAGGAAGAATCCTACACACTGTTTTATAAATGAGTCCCCTGCTCTGTCTATGGGCATTCTACCAATAAGGAGCAGCAGGGTTAAATATTTGGTATATCCAGAAAACCTGGACTCCTGACCCCCTTAGAAACTTTGTTATTGAATAGGAATATTTGAATATATTAGGGCTGTCAAACTATAATTTTTTTTTATCAGAGTAATCACAGGGTAGTTGTGTTTAAATTATATTAATCACGATTTCTAAATGCCTGAAAAATCCCCATTTTCTATATATATTGTTCTGGGAACAGAAAGATATATGACAGAAGAGCGGATATACATTTAACATTTGTTTTTTATTGATGAAAAGTCCAAATTATAGAATTATTAAGATTGAAAAATAAAATCAAACTAAAACATTCCACGCCATAATAAAATTTTGCTTATATAGAACATATAATTTTTTTAAACTCAAAGATAACCTTTATCTTTATTAGCAATTTGGGCATCTTAGCCTTTGTTATTTTTTTAAGCAAATATAGGATTTTTTCTTTTCTTTTTTAAATCAAACAAACAACCAAACCTTCACACAATTAAATGTGAACATGAAATCTGAATCTGAGCCCATCTGCAGAAGCAGTGTTGAGCCAGTTCACACTTCAGAAAAACGAGTTCCAAATTCAGCTCATGCAGATGAAAATGAACTAGTTCACGTTCATAGTAAATTTGTTATCATGTGTTTGGTTATGAATCGATGGTGTCGGATCATGTCTGCGTGTAGCTCCGCTCATTTTAACACTGATCCTGACTGTGAGCGTCACGTTTCGTGTTGTACAGAGCACAAAATGTTGATGAGTCATTTTTCATGTCGTTTAAATGCAGCTTCAAAAACTCTGGAGTGAATGAAACAAACACTAAGTTACTTCATGTGCTGATCAGGTCATGATAATTAGTGATTAGTGTCATTTAAATGAGGGCAGAGTGTAGGAGGACACAGAAACTCCAGCTCGGTACAAACCAACTGCAGCTTCAGCTCTGATCTATGTGCAGCTGTGGCCAGAGAAACTCTGTATTTCACTGTTCTTCTAAAGTCACTGACCGGCTGCTTTACATAAACGAACTATAATCTCACATAATCTCGTCGCTCTGAGTGAGTGAGTGGGGGCAGCTATGGGTACATGGAGCCGGTCATTCTGCGCATACATAAAAAATTAAGGTATTAATTCCACAAATTACCTGGAGCAGTTGTGTAACCGGCATATTTAAGGTCTGTCAGACTGATTGTTATAATGTAAAAGATGAGAGTGACATTTATAAATGTAATTGTGTTACTTATGATCACAGAACGATCAAAACAATAATAATCCTAATCATGAATTCCACTATGTTGAATATAATATTTATTCAATTAAATTTCAAATCAATTTTATTTGTATAGCGCCGAATCACAATATACATTATCTCAAGGCACTTTACATAGAAGGTCAAGTATATGTTACCTTGAAATCTCTTACAACCAAAAAATTAAACAGATTTCAATCCTTATATTGTGCATGGTTATGAGCGTATAGGTACATGGCAATAGTTATTGATTCTTCTTTTTTTTGCCATATGCTGAATTAGATTCAGTGATTTTTCTTTTCTCTTGCCCAGCTCCATATACTGTATGAGGCCACTCCATGCAAGCCAGTTTCCCTACACACCACAAATGACACAATTAGGTCACTTCCCTACCAGTGAATCATGAGTCACTGGTGGGGTATTGGGGCAGAAAATAGTCCCCCCTAGTTCTGTCTTGCTGCTGGTCAAAAACAAATTCCAAAGCTGTGCTAGGATTTCTGAGATGGAGTAATTTCACTTTCCTGGTTGCTATGTCTATTGATTCATCCATTGTTGTTGTAGCATCTATGGTGAAAGAGGCACAAATGTACTTTAATTGATGTTACCCTGGATAAGATATATTAACTGGAAGATTTGCTTTATAGTTAAAGACCCTAAAAGGAAATCTAACTGGTTATGAAACGGTCTTATTTGATTATTGCTGCCTCTTTAAAAACCTAAAACAGCCATAAGACAATGTCTGTGCTTAACCGCAAGGTCAGAGGTTTATGCCAGTCATGCTGGAAAAGCTTATGTTTGGGCGAAGGAAGAAATGGATTGGATGGATATGTATTTATATAGCGCTTTTGTATTCTTGATGACCACTCAAAGCGCTTTACATTACAGTTTCAAATTCACCCATTCACACACACATTCATACAGTGCATCTATCCCAGCACTTTGTTATTCTAAGGGGGGGCCATTCGGGGTTCAGCATCTAGCCCAAGGACACTTCGGCATGCAGATGGTTCAGACTGGGGATCGAACCGCCGACCTTCAGGTTGGAGGACGACCACTCTACCCCTCAGCCACAGCCGCTGGGCAGAAGCTGGGTAAGAGAGCCAGGCTATGCCCTAGGCAAAAGGCTAGGTCAAAGGCTAAGCCGTATAGACTAGTGCTTCAGAGTCTGGTCGGAAATAGAGGGGAATCACTGATTTCTCATATCTGTATAAATGGACCACTGCTCCCAACATTTAAGGGAACACTTAAATCATATATCAGATCATAAAGAACGAATTATTCAAGTTGAAAATATTTACTGATGTACATTGTATAATTGGTTGAGAACAAAATTACGTAACAATGGTCCATGGAAACCAGAATCATCAACCCATTGAGGACTAGATTCACAAAGTAAAACATTTAAATCACAGGCTGATCTCATTTTCTCAGATTCCCTCACAGTAACTTCACCACCTGCCTGTATGCACCCTTGACAACGTCTGAGTAGTGAGTTCCTGTACAGTCTGTGGCGGTACTTAGCAGTATCGAATGCACCGATAAAAAACATCTCACACACTGAGAAAAAAAATATTTTTTTTGGCCCTATAATGTTTACGTGGCTTGTTCGTTTAAATTCTACAATTAAATATGATTTAAGTGCTTTTCCTTCAGAATGCTGTGTGTTATTTAATCTGCTACTTGAAGCTTGATAGTAATTATGAATCATCATTTTGATTAGTAATTTGTATCATTCACACCAAGTAATATTAACTACCTTTCTGTATTGACTGCACGACCCGACACAATGAAGTACTTTACTTGGCTAACTGAGTGAAATTCAAAACTCTCTTCCTGCTCGGCCAGTGACGTCAGAGGATGGGTAGCGCTCCTTTCACACAATAGGGCGGTCACTGACCAGAGCAGCAGCACCTGACCCAGGAGGACAGTCCGTGTGTGAGTAGGCCATAGACTACTTTGCTAGCATTACCTTAGCTTGCTAGCTGTTATCATTCAGACACATGTGCTGCTTTTCTAGACACACACCATTGTTTTCAGTTACTGAAGAAGGGGTCCCAATGGTGTAAGCTATGTATCTTCTCTTTGTCTAAATGTATTGTGTTATGTTTCATTACATTACATTACATTTATCTTAGTCAGTTGGAACATATTGTATCTTTCATTAAAATTGTTTAAAATAGGTATTGCTTTAACTGTATGTAAATTATGAAAGCAGCAGCTAATGTTGCTGCTCAATATTTCCATATGAGAGAAGTGTTGTATTGTTTTAGCATGGTGGTTAACTAGGTTGTGTCTTTTAAGCTTATTTTTTAGAACAAAGAGGAGTTAAGAAGGATCAGAGCATTTCCTCTCCAGCAAACCATTTGGTCAAGGACAGTGGGGCTTAAACGAGTAAAAAAAAAGGATTTAAACATTAAAAAAACTTCTCTGCTAGACTCACTCAGGCAGGTAATGTGTCAAATTCATGTGATGATAATCTTATGTTGGGCTTGTGTATGGATAACTGGTGACACCTGGTTTATTTGGTCAAAGTTAAATATTTGTATTAGCTTCCCTACCATTATTCCATCTCTATCTTCTATGTAAAGTCCCTTGAGATCATGTATATTATGATTTCATGCTATACAAAATGTTATAAAACTGTAAGACATCATGTGAACAAATATTAAAGGGATGTACTGCATTAAATCATAAAACGTTCACTTTCTACATTCAGTCCGTAGCTCCCTTCACCATTGCTCGCTCTCTATCCATTGTGATTGTATATTCAGTTAAGTGATGTTCTGTCTGTCGTACATCAACATATCAAAGGTAGAAGAGACGTCATCATCTGCTGCTTATTGGAGTGACTTGGAGAGTCTGGAGAGGATCTCTTTAAGGACTACCAGGAAAATTTGTGATGATTATTTTGATCAAAATAAAAACCGAAGGTTTACTCTTATCTCTGTACAAAACCTTTATAGTTGTTATGCTAACTAAAAAGTTGTTATGCTAACTAAAAAGTTAGCATAACAACTTTTTGATTGGTACTGTCTATAGTTAAAAACAGTCCATAGTCCATAGTCTTCTACGTTCTGACTTCAAATGTTTTTGACATAATTTTAGCAAGAAAACCAAAGAGGACTTCTCTCATCATGACTTTTAGATCTGAAGGAAATGCCGCACAGGAAGGCCACAACCCCTGACCATCTCAGAACCCCTCACCCTTGACCATAACTGGGGAAGTGCTAACCACTATCTACTGTAGGTAATACACTGACTACAGAAAAATACCTATCAAACTACTTAAGAGGTAAAATGCATAAGAAAGGTCACATGTCCTATTTTAAAATGTTTTAGTCTGACTAACTGTTTCCAATGAAAGTCTGCAGTACTGCTGCTAGCACTGATTTACATATATTTTAATGCCCACCAGATTGTATGTGTAAAAAGCAACCTTTTACCTTAGTGTTGAAGGGGGAATAAAAGGTGCTGTTTCTATAAAATCATCCGTTATTTCATTTTTTATAGAAGTCTTTGGTTAAAAGAATCGTATTGACAAAAGTAGCTCATGTTAAAAATGCAACAAAACCCTAGTATAATAGTGCTGTAAAGTATATCAAATAATATGTAAATACTACTTAGAAATGTCTGGATATAGAGTTGATAAAACGTAGTCAATTTAAATATTTTCAAAATTCAAAAATAAATGAGTATATTTGATACCTAAGGGTTAAAATTGGCAGTAAAAATCTACTTAAGTATTCTTTATCTACCAATTCTTACTAGAAGGTAAACTTTACTTGAGGATTCCCTAAGTAAAAATTACAAAGAATGAGTGAAACAGAATAAAATAGCAGCACCTAAAAGGATGAATATTGATTGTACCTAACTAAATATTATGACTAAGAGAACGTTATTTTATCTAGGCTTTTGATTTGATTGATTGGAATTTGATTTTATTTATTTTTATGTGTTTGTATATTTTTGTCTTTATTTACTTCCATTTATTATTATATTTTTATGTATGTATTTTTTTTTATTATTTAATTTAATCTTATTTAAGTTATTTAATTTCTGCCTCTTTTTCTTTACCCTGAGTGTTTGATTGTGGGTTGGGGGTGTTCATAAACGTACGTTTGTATGTTTATAAATGTTTGAATGTATGTTTCTTATATGTAAAACTCAATAAATATATTGTTAAAAAAAAATTACAAAGAATTTCTGATTTAACTCATTAATAGAATAATCTATCATGTGCTGATCAGTGTTGATAATGTGGCTTCAAACAAACTTCCAAACTTGAGAAAGAGAGAGAGAGAGAGAGAGAGAGAGAGAGAGAGAGAGAGAGAGAGAGAGAGAGAGAGAGAGAGAGAGAGAGAGAGAGAGAGAGACACACACACACACCGACCGTACACAGTGCAGCAGCTCATATTGATGAATCTGACCGGAAGCTGGACTACCTGTGCAACCTGATTTGGCTGCAGGTACCACCTTAAGCTACCAGTAGTGACGACGACACTAGCAGGACACAGATCCAGTGAAGCATCAGTCAGGAAGGATAAGGAGAGAGCAATCGACTGGGTTATATGGAGCCACCAAATGTAAAAACATTAGCTTGTTTGGAGTTGTCTTGCTTTGCCTCTCCATTTCACCTGTTGACACTTTCATTTGCACCAGAGCAGGTGAAAGAGAATCATAATCACCTGTGTTTCCTAAATGGACAGATATATATAATTAAGTTTAACTGACTTGTGTTATACTCTGATGATTATGTTATTCCTTTTTTCATACTCAATGGTTATTTTAAATAAGTTCTAATATTGTTTAAAGATAGTCTTTACTGACAAAACGGTTGATATTTTCTGTATCTTTAATTGTATATGAATATTTTGATCTTTGAACCGCTGATCTTCTGGTTGGAGGACAACAGCTATACCCCTCAGCCACATGTGAACCGAAACAGTTTTTTTTTCTTTTCTTTTAGAATAAATCCCAGCAATCACAGCATTTGCTGGTCAAAATAAGTACTTTACAAAGAAACAAGAAAAAAATTTACCTTGTTATTTTTTTATGAAATCAACTGTATGTGCTTGTCTTCTGCATTAGAGGGAGACTTTTTTGTGTCAAATGTTGAATTACTTTTCATCAGTAACTCTGACAAAAAAATTCTCCATCATCAGATACAGTATTTCTAGACAACGGACTAAAAGCTGAGTATACTTTTAATAATTTGGAGAGGAGAGAAAAAAACACAGATAACATTAAGAACAGGTCAATCCCCTGTTCCAGATCAGCTATGTACACAAACTTTTGTTTACTTTAGGTCTTGGTGCGTTGTTTTTCTTTTTTAATGCAATATACAATGTTAATTTAGAAAATGTGTTCTTGCAACTATGTGGTCACATATGTATAAGATAATGTGGTTTTTGGTCATAGTGTTTCAACACTTGACAACAACTGTGAGGAATGAATGAAGTGGTAACAGAAGGATCTGTCCATGGTGCTGAAAAGTGTGGCGCCTTACGACTTAACACTGCTTCACTTCATCTCGTCTATTTAACTCAAATGGGAAGCTGGATATTAACACCCACACTGAGGGCAGAATATTGTGTTCGTTAGAAGATTGTTAGAGGAGGTGTCTAACACGATGCAAACAGGCAGAGAGAGGGAGAGAGGAAGGCAGATAGAGATGGGAGGATGATGTCATAGTTTCCAGTCTGTGCCATAGAAGAGGCAGATGGCTGCAGCCTTCCACCTTTTCCTTCGCTCCTGTTTCCACCTCGAATCCCAGCATCAGCCTCAGCATCAGGACTCTTCGAGGGCAAATGGTGACAGACCGCAGAAGCTTATTAGATTGACCGGAGGAAACAAAGCGTTAGCTGCATGTGAGTGGATCATCAGCCGAAGAAGTCCAATGAAGACCTGATATGATATGGGCTTCCTTTTTGACTGTATGTTGTATTATGAGCAGTCGGCAGTGTAGAGGAGCTAGTCCTGCCCAGAGAGGAAGAGGAGAGACGCGCAGAAGGGTGTCGACGGAGAGAGGCAGGGATTAGCGGATACAGGAGGGGAGGACCAGTGTCAAAATAATACAGTAATAGTATAAGCTTCCAATAATGGCGGCTAAATCGGACGGGGTTCTGAAGATGAAGAAGAGTGACGTGGCCTTCACCCCCCTGCAGAATTCGGAGATCTCCGGCTCGGTGCAGGGACTCCACCCGGGAGGCCAGCCCGACTCTGCAGGTACCGGGGACGGGGAATTCACCAACGGGGAGTCGCGGTGCTGCGGTGGCAGAGGCACCAACTCGACGTTCCCTCGACTGGGCAAGTTACAGCAGAAGTACTCGGTGTGGGATTGCTTGTGGATCGTAGCCGCAGTGGCTGTATATCTGGCCGATGTGGGCACTGACGTGTGGCTGTCGGTCGACTACTACCTCCGCCGCGAGTACTGGTGGTTCGGCCTGACGCTCTTCTTTGTTGTGCTAGGCTCTTTCTCGGTGCAGCTCTTTAGCTTCAGATGGTTTATCCACGATTTCAGCACCGAGGACGGCGCAGAATCCACCGGCGACTGCTCCCTCATGGACGGGAACAAGCTGCTGAGTGGCTCGGCCTCACACGGCGACATAACTGCTCCACACCACCCGGCCACGCCGCAGAGACACGCGTCGACCGTCAGCAAGAACACCACGACCAACAGCACCGCGAGCACGGCGGTGGGCAGCAGGAGCAGGAAACGGTCGGCATACTACTCCTTCTGCGTCTGGTTCGGCCAGTCTCTGATCCACATCCTCCAGCTGGGCCAGATATGGAGGTAGGATGGAGGCCTCGAAAGGGGCTAACGATGATATAACGATGATGGTGTGTGTGTTTGTGTGTGTCTTGGCGTTTGTTTGTGTGTGTGCGTGTGCGGGTGTGTAAGTGTAACAAGTAAATGAATGGATGTGCAGAGGACTGCTTTGACAGCTGTTGGTACCAGCATGGCCTTTGAATGATGCCAAGTCCTTCAGCATGGCTCTCAGCTGCCATCTTTAGCATGTTCCCCATTAACGCACAGGGCCCATACAAATGTTCCTGTGGGGGGCTTTCGAGTCACTTCTATTCTGGTGTGAAGAACACAACTACAATCAGTTGTGAAGTATCACTGTCAACCTCACCTTGATGAAGTAATGGATTGGAATCAGCAGTAGCTGAGACAAGAAGCACATAAGGGCAGTTTAACAAACACTAGCCCAGAGTCAAAGTTGAAGACTTCAGTCATACTGATGTTGACCTATCCGGAGTTGCACACACTCAGCACTGGTCGAAGATATCCTCTGTTTCTTTACGTTAGTAAAGATAAAAAAATAGGATGAATGTTTTAAAAGCACAAAAGTAATCATGACTGATGACTGCATGAAATATTACTTCATTGTTAAATCTATCTTTAATATGTAGGCAGCATTTTCTGCTGTAGCTGTGTGAGTTGAAGCTAATTTAAACTAGGGATGGGTGATTTAATCTATGAAAGTGCATCATATTTCACAAGATGCTCATATATGTTTTCTATATAAGATTGTACTCTTCAGACTATAAAGTATCAACAGCTGCAATAAGGCTTCCCTTTTAAAAGTAGTGGAGAAGAAAAGGGAAGCAATTCCTAAGAGCCTCCTGGTTTTGTGATTATTACTCCGCACATTGTTCTGAGTTCTCGAAATGTTAGTGCAGAGGTGTTCCAATGAAAAACATTAAAGCAAGGTTGATGGTGACTCATAATAGAAACTATTAACTTTTGAGATAAACAATCTCATTGCTAGGTCCTTTAGTTGCTAAGCTGGACCTTTTGATCATATCACATGATCTTCATCAGCAGATTTACCCAGCTACTTTAATGAATTCTTCATTGGCCTATAAGCTGTTAGACAATCGATCTTACAAAATCAGAAAAAATCTACAAGATAATGATCTAAATAGAAATTGTTGATTTAGTTTTAACATTAAGGATGTAATCTGTATTTTCAGTGAAAAAAGACATGTATAGTGATTTGAGTTTGTACTGAATATTTGTATGAATATATGTACTATATGTATATTATATCGTATATATCATGACTGATACAATACTATATTAAGGAGCCAGTGGTCTAATTATCATTCTGCAGGACACAGCTCCACAACAGTGATTGCTAAACTCCCTGCCGCCCCGAACCCAGAGCAAATAATCTAAGGGTCCTCATTTGAGCTTTATCCCTGGACAAAGTATCACTCTCTGCTTGATCTGTCCTGGATTGCATATACTGCATATACTATACTCCTATACTGGGACCTCATGTCAGTGTAGTGTGAGATAGCTGTCTTTCAGCTAATTCATGCTAGTTTGTGCTTATTTCATGGTTCAATAGTTTAACCTCATTTGTGGATCTGAGATGATGCATGATGAGAAGACCCTAACATGGGGCAGAAATGTGAGACCAGAACACATGAGGTTCATTTTTGTAAGAGTAGATTACTGTTCATTTTTAAATAGATTGCAATGTCAAAATATCCTTATGGGCAAGATTGTTGATGGGACAAACATACATTTTTGTTTCATAAAAAGAACTGAATAGTGTAGAAAATTATTCACCAATATGTTTTGATTATTGACTAATCATTTAGGTCATTTCAAACTAGTGGTAGCTCCTACAGTGTGAGGATTTGTTGCTTTCCTGTCTTTGATATCATTGGTAAATGAATGTGGGATTTGGGCTATTCAATGTTTCATTGAAAAAGAATAACCATTAGATTAATTGATGAGGTAATTACAAATAACTGGACTGGGTCGCAGCCCAATTGCAGAACTTTGTGGAATCAGAATTGAAGGGACAAGTCTGTCAATGTTCAGTGATGATCAGTTGCTCCTGCAAGGATCTCATGGTGCTTATGTGGAAGAGGGGCTGTGGTTGGTGTGTGACTTCGATGAGTCTAGGTCAATTTGGATGGTTTGAGTTAAATACTTTGTGGTAAAATAACTCTACTGACTTATTCAACTTAGATGACTAACCATGAAGACTCAAGCTGCTGCCTTTTATAAAAACGGTCATTGTAGAGTTTGAGAGAAGAGACTATATTATCTATATTATTGACCATGGGTTATTATTTAATTTCTAATTAATTTTTCATCACCTGAGGCCTTCACAGTACAGTTTTTGCCATTCAAACACATGTTCATTAAGTGCTATGAACAGCACTTTTGTTGATTTTTTTGTGGTTGAACATGAAATATATAGAAATGTTTAATGCAAATAATTTTTTTTCTATCAGAGAAAAACAGATTCTTGCATTTACAAATTAGGAAAACAGAATGAGACAATATTTGCTTGAAAATGTAGTGATTACCAGTTATAGTACAAAACACATAACCTTTGTGGTCACCTCTGCTCATCATTACTAAAATGTTATGTTTAACCAAAGAGGAAATAGGCGATCCATTTGAAAACAGATATGTTTGACTAGTTATACTATACTGAAAGGTTCATATAAAAGTAGCAACAAGAATATAAGGTAGTGCACGCGTCATTAGTGAGATTCCATTATTTTATTTGTATATGAAGTCAATCTCCATATTTATTATCTATATTTATTATGGAGGGGTTTGTTGATCTACCTCCTGCTTTACAATACTTCAAAGCTTTTCTGTTGGCAGGAAGTCAGTGACACACAGGTCATATACTTTTCATATTGAAAATTGAAGTATTAAATATCATGCAATTCCTAAAAATACAAATAATTTTAAATCATAATTAAGAGAACAAAAAATATGAATCTAATCAATGGCTTTGGAGGTGATCTGCCCAATTTATTTTCTTATAACAAAGCAGATGGTTTTTCTAGATGTATTGATCCTACAAACACATTTCATTTTTACAAATCGAAAAAGGAATATCTGAAAGATGAAGGTGTTTTATACAGTGAATATAATATTATAATACCAAAAAGTTAAAATGGAGAGCAGAGTCACTGGAAGTTGTGTTTTAACAACACAATGGTCGCAACAAGCCCTTACAGTAAACTCTTGTATTTATTACGTTTTTTCAATATGGAATTTGAAAACACATCAACTCAGTTATACTTGAAGTTATTAAAGAGATTGATATTGTATCTTTAGATTTAAATTTATCTTCATGACTTCAGTATGGAAATTAATAATACACTTATTAATAATATATATTATTCTTTCTTCTACACATAATTACGACTGTCTTTCTCCATCTTTATTGACGGTTCAATCCCTAATACATATTGATAACCAGTACACATTTGACTTTCTTATGTAATATATATTAACTGTGATGCAGTGGTAATCACTGTCACCTCATTGTAAGAGGGTTCAAGGTTGAACCTCATATTGGAGAGAAAGGGAAAAAACAGGAAATACCGGGAGAACAGATAATGTTTCTATTTTCACTTTTAACAAATTACCATTCATAAAACGTCTTAGTGATTTATTGATAAAGCATCTCAAAAATCCACCTCTGAGTATTGTATCGGTGCATAAAGATAAACAGCACTGAGCTATTGATACGTCTAACCAATCAATTAAAATGTGTGACAATCAGCAAATTAATGCTACATTATTGAATTATCTTTACTTGCTCATCATACTTTTCATTAGTTGATGTGCAGCAATTGAATGTGCTGTTATTGGACATGCAACTTCTCCTCACAGAGATGTGAAGGTTGAGCAGTCAGCCACACTGTCTGCTCCATACACAACTGGATTCTGTTAATCAGTAAT
The DNA here is from genome assembly GCA_038501795.1 of Pseudopleuronectes americanus. NCBI lineage: Eukaryota > Metazoa > Chordata > Actinopteri > Pleuronectiformes > Pleuronectidae > Pseudopleuronectes > Pseudopleuronectes americanus. The sequence continues at coordinate 759,792 of CM076730.1, read as the reverse complement.
TTATATATTATTTTTTATAAAATGAATCATATCTGCTAATAAAGAATAAAATAATAATAATGGTCTGTATTTATATAGAGCTCTTCTAGTCTTGATGACCACTCAAAGTGATTTACAGTACAGTACAGTTTGCCATTCACACATTTACACACAAATTCATACAGCACACTTTTTTCTATGAGCAGGGGAAATTGGGTTCAGTATCTTGCCCAAGGTCACTTCGGCTTGCGGAATAGTCGAACCGACAACCTTCTGGTTAGAGGACGACTGCACTACCCCCCGAGTCACAGTTGCCCCACAAAATCAAGCAAAGCAAACAATAAATGATATGGTTTGTTCAAAGAGACGAATAGAATAGCAGAACCACTCACATATGCACCATGCTTCTAGCTTTAATATGAGGCAGCAGTGTAAATTAAAGTTTCGAGGTTGATTGGAGCAACAATCAGTTGATGTTTAGTAAAATATCAGAAATACAACTAAAACAATTGTTAGTTATACATTGTATTCATATAGTGCCATCACAAGTCACATTCGTCCATTCACAGACACACACACATTCATACAGCCCTTTGATGGAGCACTTATATTTGTCACACTTCAACCAGCCATCAGGGCCAATACAGGGTTCCATTTTTGAGACAGGGATTGGACTACTAGCTTCTGATTCTTGGGCTACATGATCAACAGCCGTCCCTATATGTCTTACTAACCCCCAATAGGCAGCCTTTTCCTAAAGCAACATATGAATAAGGTAGAATTCAAACCATGGTATAGGCAAAGTTCCACTTTCCACCTGATAAGAAGACACTTAAACTGTCAAGTCCTGGAGTTGTCCAAGACTGTCCAAGTCCATTTGCTAAGGTGTCCTAAGGGTTAATCTGCTTTCAATACTAACAGCAACAAAAGTCCTCATTAAAGCCCTTAAGGATAAAAGTTAAACCAAAATATTGTAATGCTGAGAGCCAATCTGGTTTTTACTTGACACTGTACAATAAGTAAAACAATCATGCTTGTTCAAAGGATGCCTCCCTGGAAAGGACAAAAAGGGAAATGGCCCCCTAGTCAAACTATGTCTGATCACAAAAACACAGAACAGTCGAGGTGACCCTCCTGCTCTTCTATGACAAGCTAGAGGACAGGTGAAACAGTTCAGTGGATGTCAAAGACTTACATTTTTTCGGATCACATTTGTCATTCAGTTTTTCTGTCAAAACCCAACCTGAGCCCAATACCCTAATTGTAAACTACACTGAATTTGTGGTATCATGTCCCTCACAAGCATAGTTATTACTTGTCTATTTACCAAGTACAAACATATGCAGTGCAAAAAAATTAGGAGGCACCTCACCACTAGATTTCATCACTTTCATCCCAGTCTGTGTTCTGATTGGTTGTAGTTATTGCAGACTCATCTTGATTTCTAGCCAGTTAGAAATCCACTTGAATAATTGACGCGTCAATGATGCCCTCTAATCGAGGGCATATAGTAATTGGCTACTACTAATTGAATGCGGATTTGTCTCCGATCTGGGGTTTTTGTCTGCGACTTCCAAATCATGTCAGCAACTGGAAAATGTGGCTTAAAATCATGTTGTATGAACTAGGCAAACTAGGCAGGTAGAGATGAAAGGTGTGTGGAACAACACTCACCTTAAAGCCGAGATTTCAAAACCTGGCAGGGAAATGTGTACTTCTCTCACCAGAAAATTGGGGTTGGGATAAGAAAAAAAAAGAACACACCCGTTAAAGCGGGAAAGTTGTTAAGTTGTGTTAAAAAAAGTTTTAGAATGTGAGGTCAAAAAAAGGTTAACATAAAAAATGGAAACCTTTTTTTAAATTCTAAACTCTTTTTAAAAAGTCCATATTAAAAAAGCTTTCTTTTATGTATTTCACTTGGCATTTGAAAAAAACATTTGTTTTTTATTAGAGTACTTATTTATAACCCTCAGTATATATTGTTTAATATTGATTGCATTATACTTTCTTTGATTTCTGTTCAAACATTTTATTATACAGATTTGATTTACATTTCACTGATTCATAACGCTAGTTAGACATTCTAATGACTTCACTTAAATCATTCATGTTAACACATATAACTATATATATATATATATATATATGTTGTGCAATAGTAGGAGATATGACGTTGGCTAATTATTAATAATAATAAAATATGATTATTAAGTTAATACAATTATTTATTAAAAATAACAAAACAAATTAAAGCTATTAATTTTGAATAGTAAAACAATTAATTATGAATGATATGTTACTCATTAAGAATAGTTAAATAGTTAATGAAAACAATAAGATTATCAATTAAGAATAATACAATCTGTAATTATTACTTATCGTCACGGGGCACCACCCTTTACAGGGACCAAAAGGTCAATCTTTAATTATCAGTCTCAAGTGATAAAAGTTAAATTAATAATCTAATGCGAAAGGCAAGATGGCTGCTGGTCACGGACTTTAAACAAAGGAATTTTTAGACAAAGATATTTCTTATCTTGTGGTTTTGGCGCCGAATGGCGTAGAGATGTATTAAGGCTCTTTAAGTCTAGATTTATCCATGTAACATGAAATATGTGAAGGGAGGTCGGGATGTGTGTAGAATCAGGTTTAAGAGAAAAGGGGAGAGAGAGAGTGAGAGAGAGATCAGAAAACTCTCAAAACATCGTCAGAGGCAAGGTTACAGAAACTTTACCACTTGGTGCCCAAATGGGAGTTGTGCACCGATCTTTGTATCAGTAAGGTCTCTGTGAACCCAGTTGGACGTTAACAGTGCTGCCGGAGAATCTCCGTCACGACGCGAGGCACTTTAAAACATCCGACACAGTAAACAATGAAACCGGAAGTGACGTATCGGTTTCGCCGTGTGTCTTTCACAGATAAAGAGGAAAGAGAATGGAAATGAATGTGGGAGACATATGAGACGTGCAAATAAAATGTAGGCCACAAAAAAGTAAAAATGAATTCGCTTAATTAAATGAGCTCTTGCCTGGGGTCTGTAAAGGTGCAGTTGGAGCTTGATTGCCAGGGGGGTGTGTTGCTCAGGCAATGTCCATGTTGCAATCCAGCCTTTTCTGATGAAACTGAATGGTGAAACTGGCGTATAGAACTTATAGCAGAGATTCTATTTTTGTGTCTTTGCAAAAAAAGATCATATTTTCTTCCCCTTGATAGTTACATGTCCTACTTTTGAAGTTTTGTAAGTATGAAACGATTTTGAGCTATTCTACATCTGCATGCCAGGATTTGAGTGACATATGCATTGAACAAGTTTGAGGAATATCCAGATTTTATGTGGACTCAATTTGAAAATGTTCTCAGTCTCTTTAGATGTGGTGGTTAATGTGGTGGTAAATGTTAGTTTCAGCGTTAGGCTGAAAATGTTTCAAGCCTCCTGTGCCTTAACTTCTCACTTTGCTGCACTGATGTAGAAGTCTACTTCGGAATATGTCAGTACACTGTGACATCCTTAGGTGCAACAGAGCACACTTCTTATCTAAACTTGGGAGGGTTGGGAAGGTAAACTGCAGTTCATGGTCTATCCGAAATCTTTTAGTTTGCTCTACTGTCATTTGAAGTTAACATGCAAGCAATAAAAATGTCCTTAAAGATACAAGTATGTAACGTTACCATTTTAAAATTTCTCACTTTTTCATCTTTGTTTGCGGGTTAAGGCTTGGTTTTAGGGTTAGGGTTAGAATTAGGTGTAGGTTGGATTTAGTGTGTGTGTGTGTGTGTGTGTGTGTGTGTGTGTGTGTGTGTGTGTGTGTGTGTGTGTGTGTGTGTGTGTGTGTGTGTGTGTGTGTGTGTGTGTGTGTGTGTTGTGTGTGTGTGTGTGTGTGTGTGTGTGTGTGTGTGTGTGTGTGTGTGTGTGTGTGTGTGTGTGTGTGTGTGTGTGTGTGTGTGTGTGTGTGTGTGTGTGTGTGTGTGTGTGTGTGTGTGTGTGTGTGTGTGTGTGTGTGTGTGTGTGTGTCTGTTTGGTGTGTGTGTGTGTGTGTGTGTGTGAAAGGCAATGCTTTTTTGTGGTTGAAGCATGGTACTTTGTCATCATTTCAGGTATCTTCACACCATCTACCTGGGCGTTCGAAGTCGTCAGAGTGCTGAGACAGAACGCTGGCGTTACTATTGGAGGATGGTCTACGAATTTGCAGATGTGAGCATGCTGCACCTACTGGCCACCTTCCTGGAGAGTGCTCCACAATTGGTGCTGCAGCTGTGCATTATCATACAGACACACAAGCTCCAGGCTGTGCAAGGTAATTCCTAACACAAACACACACACACACACACACAAACACACACCAAAATATCCTTGATATAGGTTCCACCATCTTGCACTTTTAGTCTGTGCATTTGAATGGGAGTGAAGCCGTGAACTCAAGGTCATGCCAATACATGCATTATCAGCTGTCAATCATGACATTTCATCCCTTTTTTAAAGCATTACACAACTAAAACCCTGTATACCACTCAAACATATTGAAAAATTGGACACTTTAATATTTATCAGTAAGAATTCATTATTAGTTAATCAGGAGGTGATGGACCAATATAAAAAGTCGGAATACCCATCAAGTAAATGTTTCTCAAATATGCTTAAATCCTTTTATTTTTATCTAGTCAGTAGTCATATTGCACTTACAAATATTTCAATCAGGAGAGACTTGGAGGAGAAAAAGTGAACCAAACTTTATTGCTTTGTACAACAAGAGCAGAAAGTGATGTGATATAAAAAAGTCTATTTGGCACTTAAACCACTTGTGATTTCATCATGATTGAAGGGAGCTGAGTCTGTGCATAATATAGGAAACACCCCAGTTACTAGGTTGTTATGATGGGATGAAGAGATGCTGAGGATCTGAATGAGCTGATGATATGGAGATTTGATGTCTTTGTGGAGGTGGAGAATAGCAGCGCTTCATTAAAATAACAACCAACAGTGAGAGAGAGAACAGGTATAATTGAACGTGCCAAAGTAATTACTCCAAACCCTAACTGTAACTATTTGCAGGTTTCTGTGTAGGTTGCAAAAATATCATCAAATCAGTGAAACTACAAAGGAAAAATGTGTAGGATAAGTGGAATCTCGTGGTAAAGTAAGGTTCCAACCAACTAAATCCCCCTCACACTCTGCTCAACCTGCCATTTCAAGCAAGTAGAAGACGTAACATGAAAGGTCATCTTTAGAGTGTTTGATTTGTCCATTCTGAACTACTATGGAAACTTGATTATGTAAAACCTCTATGTTAATATAAATGGCACATTCTAAATTAATAAAAAGAGAGTGATTCGTGCTTTGAGTTGAATTGAAAACATCTGACCCCAACTGCAAATGTGTGTAATCAGAGGTATTTTCCAGCTTTTGAGATGAAATTGAATGTTATTATTACCAGATGGGGGGTTTTCAGCTTTCAGTGGGGATGTATGAAGCATGTTAAGAACACGTTGCACTTCTCCAGCTCTGATAAGAAACATTCCAATAGTCCTCTTTAATGGTTCAAAATCTCTCTAGATATAAGAAAAAAATCTGACTTAGATGAAAATATAGTAGCCCTGTTCTGCTGTAGTGAGATGGTGCCTATTAAAGACTTTTAATTTACGATTCAACGGCTCACTGAGGGGTAAAGCCTCCTTAGTGAAGCTAAATTCACATCAACATGTTGTTGAGCTACAGAAAAAGAAATATTACTATGACTCAAAGAAACGTGATATGGGAGAGTTTCTGCAAGAATGTAAATGCTGTGGGTAAAACATAAAGTACAGAAAGTTCTCTCCGTCTTCATGCCATCTCTTCACCACAATAACTGCAGCCATCTGTGCGTAACGCTGGGACGATTAGCACCTACCGTTCAAACGTATTTAATATAGACATAGTCCCACTCACGGCATCTACTCCTCCCAATATTTTTGCGCTCTCGGGTAGAAACGCCCATTAATGCATATTCATTAAGGCAAACGTACGAAATCAACAGTGCATGTTATTCTGCACTCATACCTCAGTGCGCACTGTTAGTAGATTTTTAGCTGGTGAAATCAAGTTTGCACACCTTTTTAAATGCAAAAACCTTCAGTGGATCAGGCCCATAGTGTCCCTGCATTGTTTCTAAGTTGTGTGTCTGTGTGTCTGTCTATTGCAGGTATGACAGCAGCAGCCTCCCTTGTCTCACTGGCCTGGGCCCTTGCCTCCTACCAGAAGGCTCTGCGAGATTCTCGCGATGACAAGAAGCCAATCAGCTACCTGGCTGTCATCATCCAGTTCTGCTGGCACTTTTTCACCATTGCAGCCAGGGTCATCACCTTTGCCCTGTTTGCATCTGTGTTTCAACTCTACTTTGGCATCTTTATTGTCCTTCACTGGTGCATCATGACCTTCTGGATTGTCCACTGTGAGACAGACTTCTGCGTCAGCAAGTGGGAGGAGATTGTGTTTGACATGGTGGTGGGCATAATCTATATCTTCTCCTGGTTTAACGTGAAGGAGGGAAGGACAAGGTAAGCATTCCATGTGATTTAGTCCTGAAGAAGTCTGTTTTAGTGCCTTCATGTTCAAAACTATATTCTTTGATTTCATTAACTGTCTTTACTACTCTGTAATTTATCAAGGACAGCTGCTAAGATGAAATTTCACTCAATATCTATTACGGATGTCACGAGAACCGATACTTACGATACCTTTCGATACTAAAATAACAAAACACCGACGATGCCCATTTTTTTTAAGCACCGTAAGAACCGTGAGCGCCGATGCCAGCTGTGAGCATCTGTGCTGCGCCTCTTCTGAAACTGCGGCGCTGATCTCTGATCAGCTGAGACCAGAGAAACCCAGTGTTTTCACTGTTTCCACTGATAAGAAGCAGCCGGTAGTCAGTGAGCGACTGCTTCACGGGAAACAAGCTGTGATCTCACTGTGTGCTCCGCTCCCCGCCCCGCTCACTCGCTCAGAGACAAAGTGTCTATCTTGGAGCGCGAGCACACACACACATACACACACATCGCCCGCTCCTGGTATTTCATGACGGCCTGATGCGATGATGATGATTTAAAAAACTTGAAGTGAATGTGACTTTCACTCATGTTCAACATATGAAAACTGATTCCTTAAGTTCACCGCTTGCAAAAAATATGTGCAACATGCACAACACTGCACAGGGAGCCACTGCAGAGGGGCTGAGGAGCCGCATACGGCTCCGGAGCCGCTGCTCTGGAGGATGACGTGAAGCGTTTTTTACCGTGGTATCGAAATTGGCATCGAGAATCTTGTTATTTTACTGGTATTGGCACCAACTACTGAATTTTTGGTATCGTGACACCCCTATTATCTACTCACCACTATGTTGATGGAGGAATGGGTGAAGTGTTTGACTCCATAAAACACGAGTCTTAGGGGTAAACTTCTTATTCAGACATAAAAAAAACATCAGAAAAAAACATGCCTCCATAATGCTTGTGTGGTGTCATCCAAGTGTCCTCAAGCACTGAAGTTCATATTTGTCGAAACAAGGTCGTTTACAACATATTCTAAGCTTAAATGTCCACTGATATCTTCGTACGAGGTGCTTTTAGGGACCGTCAGAAATGCTAAGTCTGCTATTAGCCACTTCTGGTGGACTTTCAACCTTAAAACATAGTTGATATGACCTTGTTTTGAGTCGAATTTGGGCCTGCGGACACTCGTGTGAGGATAAGTCACTAATGTCTTCAATCGTTTTGGATTCGGCTGATACACCTTTTTTCCCCTGAAACTCCAACATTTTCAGTCCTTGATGCACTATCCCTTTAAAATATTAAGCAATTTCTATTTGTCTACTCAGCTGGATGCCGCTTATTAAACTCTTTTGCTACAAGTTTACTGTCTTATACTTTTCGCAAAGCTACTTTTATTTTTTTTACTGAAAATATAAAACCTTGAGCATTTTGTATTTTTATAGACTATTTTCTAGCGTGAATCTGTGGATCTATGTGGATCTTGCCTTACTTTCTCTAAGCTGAAGAAAAGCATGACTGATCTGAAACCAGAGTACTCAGAGAAGGATGTGATGATCCTAGAGTTTTCCACTGTCACATCAACTGATACAAGACATCGGGCAGCCACGGTCTGCTCTGCTGGAGTGCGACCAGCCAAAATCACTCTTCCGACTGCTCTGCCCCAGAAGCAGAAAACAATCCCACTCTTCTATAGAACAACTCCATCATCATAGGTGTAGAAAATTGTTCAAGCCAAGCCTGAATATCTGTCGTCCCTAATGGGAGCAAAGCCCAAAGCTCTGGTCAGTTCAATGTAATTTTGCAAGGAATGCCAGGTCAGCCATTGGTGGAGGTTTTACCATATGTCAACCGGACTGTAGCCTGAAAGCAAGGCACCTGTCTCCCCTTCGGCCACCACTGGACCTTCCACAAGATGTGCAGGAGTATCCTCCACTTATGGAACGCTTCCAATTGCAGTGGTCCCCACTTCTCACTACAGGTAATATAAAGAGGCCTTGATGAAGCATCACTCTGAAGGTCTCAGCTGCCCATTTAGTGGCGCAGAGACCTCGATAGATGCAGCCCCGCATCCATCCACGTTTTTTTATCTCTGGCCTCATTCCCATGGTGTGCGGCGGTTCTGGTAGCTCCAGCAGACTCCTCAGCCTTGCTCCCATCGTTGTGCAGGCTCACATTGAAACTGCGCAGTCATTTCTACATGACTGATTGTTTACATGCCATGCACACCCCAGAATCTCAATAAATCAGTTCCTCAGATATGCTTTCACAGCAGATTAAAACATCGTCACGTCTATCACATTTTAAAAGTTAATATCAATGCAATACATTGTTACTGGGGTATTGCAACAAACAGGATGAAGTAAAGAACGAGACCCTTTAAAGATCCATTAACTGATTTGTTGCTGTTTGGAGGCAGTGGGAAAAGCTGTTGAAGACCATGGAACAATCTTATTATTTATTTGGGGCTGTGAAAATGTGCTAAAAAAGTGTTTTAAATTATAGCTTTAAATTAGGCTAAGACTTTGAGATTGCAAAGTATGCAATTCCCAATGATGCTGGACTGGATCAATACTTCACTGACACCTTTTATGTTACACCATCATTTTATTGATTGGAATAAAAGATTAGCTTTTAACCCTTATATGAAGAAGAAGTGTTCTTCATAGCCCACAACACAAAAACAGACCTGCTGATGGACCTCTTGACTTCAGAGCGAGTGACTAACAGGTTGTGGATGTGTTCTTGTGGGAGCATAGATTTTATAATAAATGTGTTGTCAATGTACCCATTGGTCAAACCTCTGGGGTCATCACCATACTTTTTTACTTTCACGTTGTGTTCATGGACTGTCCAAACTGGAAAGGGTACATATATTTGACTCTACGATGGTATATTTTAAGTATTTTGATTAGAGCTGTGAAAAATAACGCGTTAACGCGTTATGATTAAATTACAGGATTAATTCGTTAATTTTTTTAACGTATTTAATGCATGCGCAGAAGGACCTTCCAATTTACCCACATTTCCGCCCACTCTGCACTAGTCACCGCTCTAATGCAGTCAGACGGCAGCTGCTATCAAACAAACAAATATCACCTTCTGGATGGGAAGATCATGCTCCAAAAAAAACAAAGATGGAACATTCAATAAAACCAAGGTGATATGCACACTCTGCGGGAAGACGTTATTGTGTCACCGTAGCAAAGCCGCCTAAAGTTCCACTTCAACACGGAGCATGTTGGTCGGCAAGGGGCGTTCAAGTGAAATGCGCCAAACCAGCTTCACTCACATTGTGCAAAAGAAGCAGTCAGCTTTACTGTCAGAGAATGTGAAGTTAGTTTGCCTCACCAACTGGCTAAAGGAAGACTAGCTAAGAGGGACATTAGAGGCATTACATTGTGCCATGGTGTGGTGAATGGTTGTTTGACAAAAAATAGAAAAATGTTCAACCATACTATAAAAAAAATGGCTAAGAGGCCTACATAATTTCAGTTTGATTTAAAAAGAAAAGAAAAAAGTTGTATTAACCCATACAATGGCTAAGAAGCCCAAATTCTGTTTAGGATGAATGTTCCATATGGAATAGCAAAGAGAACTGCAAAAGAACTGCTGAGTTGCAGCATCATTGTTTTGTTTATTTATGAATAAAAAAAGAAAACATGTTAAATGTATATATCTGTCTGTTGTCATAAATCTTTTTTGTTCTCACAAAATATACCGAGAAAATTGGTAATGTGATTAATCCTGATTAATCCATAGAAACCTGTAATTCATTTGATTAAAATGTTTAATTATTTCACAGCCCTAATTTTGATAAAGACACCAATAGACAAATCAAGAGATCACCGAGGACATGAACAATCATCCCTGACTAATACAAATTTGGCTGGCAGGTTTTGAGGTGTCTGACTAATGAACCATCTGACCCCTACAGCCATGTTAACGGCCAAATGTCAAAATAAAACAAATGCTTCTCCAACCACACACTTACATGTACAACAGTTTGATTGAATTTCTTTTTATCTTGTCTTTGTGCAGGTGTCGTCTTTTCATCTATTACCTGGTGATCTTGGTGGAGAATGCTGCTCTCAGTGCACTGTGGTATCTGTACCGGTCTCCTTACACCACTGACGCCTTTGCAGTGCCAGCATTATGCGTCATCTTCAGCAGTTTCCTCACTGGAGTGGTTTTTATGCTCATGTACTATGCCTTTTTCCATCCCAATGGGCCACGTTTTGGTCGTTCGCCAAGTGGCCAGGGCCTTGACCTGGACCCCACTGCTCAATTCTCCACACTACCATCAGAAGGTGCCACCAACTCATTGCGCTCCAACAGAGCTGCTGCCACAACTTTGGAGCGTGACATGGGGAAGTATTCTGAGCGGGATGGCAGCATGCCGGTGTTTCAGGTCCGACCCACAGTGCCATCCACTCCGTCATCACGTGCTCCACGCCTTGACGAGACCGTCATTAAGATCGACCTTTGTAGAAACCATTACCCAGCCTGGGAGCGTCATGTCCTTGACCGCAGTATACGAAAGGCAATCCTGGCCATAGACTGCTCCCTGACTCCTCCACGGCTGCAGTACAAAGATGATGCTCTGGTGCAGGAGAGGTTGGAATACGAGACCACTTTATAGCTGAATTCTGCTCTGAGAACCCGTACAGGGGTACAGCATCATATGTCACATTTAAAGCAGCAGAAACTGTGGCAATAAATATTTGTTACTACCAACAATGTCACTTTTCATCCCCGATATCCCCATTCTTCGGCATCAGCACCCAACCTGGAGTATTTCACTCTGTGAAAAACCTACTAGACACAAATGCACTGTTTAGTTAGGTTTGCAAAAGTTAGGGATAAAATAAACATATGTTCATGTCCATCCACATGGGCTTGAAGTCATCACATATTCCTGTTTAGGCATCTGAATTACACATCAATGTCTCTAATGCAATGAGGAAAAGAAACAGTCCCTCATTCGTCATCAGTAGAAAACTGTCATATCTGTCTTAACGTTTTGGTGTCCTTCTGTTTGGAAGTTGTGATTGTGTGCTCCCATAGCGGCTGCATCGGCGTAGGTATTTCCATCAGTATCTACACAGTTATGCTTACTACTCCTGTCCTAGTGCCAAAAAGATTCATTGGAAATGTCCTCCAGCTACTGAGGATGTTGAACATCTTAGAGGTGGCTGGGTATACCGAAATGTGTCCCTCTGGCCTTGATATTTCATTCCTCTTGGATAGGTTTGATCTACACTGGAAGTAGGTCAGATGGAAAGCGAACAGCTGGAAGACAGTGGTCAAAGTAGCACTTATACTCAGTCAGTGTGGTCTGTCTGGATAAAATCCACCAGAACTGGTTGGTCAGAAGGACAGGGAGTGCGAAAGAATTAGTGAAAGTTGGACAGACACAGGCTCGTGGGTTTTTATCACACAATGCCAAGAAAAATCTTCCTGGCAGCTCAACTCAGCTACTGTATAAGTGAAGCCACATAACCCGGGCTGTACAATGAAACTGATTTTTACTTGTCTGTGGAGAATGCAGATGTACTGCAGAAGAAATGAGCAAAGTGCCAGGGAGCAATGAAAAAGAGACGACAAGAGGGGATGAACTGGAAATGAGTCAACAATGGAGGAGAAAAGAGAACAAAGACACGCAGCCATCCCAGCCAAACTAAATCAACCACCAGGATGTGCAGCAGTGATACAACATGCAACATTTATAGAGATGTGAAATGGTACTTAAACCAATGTGATTCTGTATTTTAATGCGTGTGTGGTGTTGAAAGAGCAGCAGATCAGGGGAACTGTGGTTGATCAGTGAAGGTACACCCTGACATGGGGTCTGTGAGGGTTGTTTTTGTTTCATTGATTAACACGTCACCTTCTGGGGAAGTGGCTCCTGTTTTTTCCTCAGTTGATTCAGATTTTAACATACAAACCAAGCCACAGAACATCTCACAGCAAGGGGCTGGTAGTGTCCACTGGCTAGAGGGACAAATGCTAGTAAAGTGGTGCCATGAAAGCTTAACTCTGGACCGTCATACCATATTTTATGGTCCTGGAGGGGCGAGGGATGAACTCTAGACAGTTTCATAGTCAGTGATGTAACTGGTAGCCAGAAGATATGTAAATCACACAGCACACCTCTTTCTGACATCTTAGTTATGTTTTTTGTCACTTTTCTTCTTTTTCTCACAGAGCCTTTCCAGCTAATTCCTTGTGGGAGCCATGAGATTAATACACTAGATTTGGATACCAATATTGGAAAGAGAGAAGAGAGCAAGTATTTATAAAATACTCTTAATGAGTGGGATTACAATAGGAATATCAATCAACTTGTCCTAATCAGCTGTCACTCTCAGTTTGTTTGTGTTATCAACATTCTTCCCATAATTTTTACAAAGATAATGAATACCATAGTTACCGAAATGTCTGGGCTACATCAGAACAACCATGGTATGGAAGTACTGATCACAACGCTAAAAGCCTGACGCCCTGCAAATGACGCCATGAGACAAAGTTGCGGAATGAAATCAAGACATACTGACATTTGTTTACAGCCCATTGAACCAGTGGTGGTGCTGAAAATGTAAGTAATTCCTTGGTTTTGAAAGATTCCTTTTTTATGGTTCAGAAAATATCTGAACATTTCTGAATGAGTGGTATTCAAGCAAGGATCAGGGAGTTGCCAAAATCATCCTCTAAGGAGAATGCCCATACTTTACTGTCCTTAATGTCCAACCCCAGGGACCACTGATACTACTAGTCATATTGACCTGGTGCACGATGTGCATGTATGAAAACCAAACATCCTTGATGATCTGAATCAGAGTAAATGGAGAACTGCACCATATATACTACACCCCATTCCCTACTTTCATACCTAACTGCTCGATTTCAGGGAATGCTGGGAAGCCAGAGGCAATCGATGACTATCATCAAGGCAATGCAATTCAGATGGTAACAGTGTGTTTTAGAATTTGAGATGTCTGCACAAATTAAAGCTCTAGGTATGTTTTTTGTGTTTTGTTATGTCACAAATGCAATGCTCTTTTTTTCTAAGGATGGCAAGAAGAGACAAAAGCACAAAACAAGTCAGTGGGATAATCATGGCACAAGACTGTCAACCTTGTTATCCTGCTTCACCAAATAGCCCCAGGTTTACTGCTCTCATCTTACCTCATGGTCTTATATTACTGTCTATGTGGTTAAAATTCTATTACTGATTCAAGATTTAAATATATTCATCATTTAAGATTTTGGATCCAAAAAACAGGCAATTTAAAATATACCTTATGTTGCACACAGACCACAAAGAGAAGAGGTTGGATGTGCTCTAATGATCCAGTGCCCTGAAAAAGACTAGCATAGTCCAGGTTTTAGTTGTGGTTCTTCCATCAAATAGAAATGTAGTTTGTATAATAAATATACTTCGTTGGTGCTGGCATAAGAAAATGGAGTATCTTAAATTATTTGGAGATTTTTGTGCTGAAGAGCAAATCTGTTGTTTTCTGCCAGACATACCTTTAAAGACCACACCAGTACATTTGTATGTTTCAGTTGATTTAGTATTCATGAGATTTTAAGTTTACTAGAATTACTGTGTGAGGGATAAACTGCTCTGGTAGCAGGTCAGAAGGTTATTATCAATTATTGTCATGGACGTAGATTTTGCTTCAAATGTTTTCTGAACTCTTGATGATTCAATGATAAACTGCTCTTTCAGAGTTGGACCGGTTTTGTCTGAGGAATGAAACTGTAAATACATGTCAAACAAAGAATATTCTTTAATCAGCCTCAAAGACACAGTCACAGTGGAGCTGTTGGACCTTAAACTTTCTGTTTATTCCTGCAGTTTCAGTGTAGAACTATCAAAAGACTTCATAAAAGCCTGAGCTGTGACCAGATTGTTTCAGTTAAAAGCATACTCTGCTCTCTGAGCTAACAGCTAATTGAATTAGCTAAAAAGCTCACTAATTTAGTGTCATTCTACCTCCTGCCTGTGTGCGCACGTCACTTAAACCCATCTATGTCAGAATTACTTTACATCCAATCATTTTGCAAACCTTGCAGATTTGTATTAAAAAACATTTTAAAGTAATTTTGCAACTGCGTCTTAAAAGAAGTCAAATAGAAATTCATTATTGTGAAAATAGCATAATTATTGTTAATACAGAGCAGATCTTTCATATTCCTCTTCTCCTAAACTGCATTGCTTCCTGTTTCATACTGTATCAAAATGATTGGAAACCAATGGAGTCTGTTAGTAAAATACATCCAAAACTCAAGGACAACATGCATCAGAAAATGGTCACAAAGCTATCATGTAAGCCTAAAAATGATGTGTAGACAGCACATTATATGGTTAATTAAGCTGCTCAACGTCTCATTAGTTTATTTTATCATGAGTTTGAGTGTCTTATTATTTCAGTTGAAACAGTTTAGATATGGAATCATGAGTCACAAAACTAGAGCAAATTATGTTCAGGCTTATTTATTTGACTTGTTGCCACCACCCAAATGTTGAATTGGTTGTTTTTATAAGGGTACATGGGCTTAACTGCTTTAAGGACTTTCTGGTTGATGGCTGAACTAACAACAGCATTATTCTTGCCTTTTAATTAAGTTGAACTTTTTGGTTTACGTGAAGGCAAACTTCAAATTTCCATATTTGAATGAATTGTTAGTGGTCAGGTTACATTGTGGGTACATGGGTTTTTGTTTGCTTTGTTTTGCTGTTGTAGGAAAAGCACAGGTTTCAGGATGGCACAATACTGTTAGATTGAGAGGATAGTGCACAATGCTGAGACTGCATTTTGAACAGTAATGCAGGAGCTCATGTTCAACCCTACTACTTACCTTCTGCCTTATTACCCCTTACTTCCTCCACACAAAAATATCTCTTATGCTCATTTTGAATTAATTTAATATACAGTAACGGTTGACGTGATTCTCTGTATATCCTTGAAATAACAGGATGCCTAGAACCCAAGACTAATACCAGGGTCTATTAGAGGTTGGCCATGGCAGCAGAGGTTCTCATTTCCATTTAGTTAACGTATTAGCAGCATTTTAACCAATCACAGGATTTCACTTGATCAATGTTTTTATCAGATGGGCATAAATGCAGGAGTAACCGGACAAAATCATCATGGTGTATGGGAAGATGTGAATATTAAAACATCTTGTCACCTGATCTGTGTAGATTCAGCCTTATATTATTTAAATGGGACATAAAAGCCTTTTATGAAAGTTTATTTACAGTGTCTCCCAAATCCATTGTAGCCTTTGTTAACTCATCACCATATTGTGAACTGATACTGAACATAAAGCTACCTCAGTTTATTTTAATGGACAGAACCCTCCTCCCTTTCATCAGCAATATATTTTCTCCTGTAACACAGATGACCCAAGAAAACTCAATAAGACTAAATCCCCAGAATTAAATGAAAAATTCCATTAAATTATATCCACCATACCCCAGAACACAGCCTTGACACACAAAGATAACTGAAATTTATTGAGAAATAGACAACTTATTTTCAGTTTCACCAGATTCAACATGCAACTCCCATTTTTATTTGTAATTGAATAATACACTGTTTTAATAATGTGCAGATGATCATGACAAGGGTCATTTCCATCCCATTAATTAGTCTTAAATCATCCATTTATTTTTTATATGGCAGTCATTTTTATATTTTTTTAAATATTAGTACATATTATACATTCTACCCAACCATGGCAGCACTACACTTGGAGTGGCATCTGGCCATTGGATTGAAAATTTGTTATGTAAACGTATTACTTATTGAAAAGGACCACAGCGGAAAGAGGAGTTTGGTCTGTCTTCAGCTTCTTTATACCAGGCACTCATATGCTAAAAAATTAGGTACTGTTCTGACTCCTTTCCTCACTCTGGTCATAACTTTTGTAAGCTGATTTCTTTGTTTTGTTTGCCTTAAAGAGAGTATATTTCTATTTTTATCATTTTTTCAGCCTCATCACAAAAACAGTTTAGGCTGTACTGAAAGCACAGCTTGGTTTTCAGAGAGGAAGCGAGTGTGAGAAAGAGACAGAGAGAGAGTGTGCGTGTGTGTGTGTGTGTTTCTTCTTTAACTATTCAATAGCATAACGTGTCAACAGCTGTTTCTGTGCTTGTACTAGGACTCAGTCATTGTCCATCCTACCAGCATACAACTCTTTCAGAACATATCCCATTCTGCTGTTCCCTCTGTTTACCACTCACTGTAGGAAAACAACTACATTTCCCCAATTACTTTACATTTTTAACCAACTTATATTTCTTCGTCCTGCAGTCACAGTAAAAGTTATCCACAAATTCACACCTCAACTAAATGTTTTGGATCATTGTACTGAAATTAAGTTAAAGTAGAAAGTTAGCCCAACACCAGATATATTCTACAAACATTAGGCATATGATAATATATTTTATCAGTGTAACAGCCATACACATGGTCTTAATCATGATCCAAAGTAATAGTGCCACATCCAAAACAACTGAGTGAAACTGGGAAGTAAGTGAGGGATAATTTACTAAATGCCGC
The DNA here is from genome assembly GCA_038501795.1 of Pseudopleuronectes americanus. Classification (NCBI taxonomy): domain Eukaryota; kingdom Metazoa; phylum Chordata; class Actinopteri; order Pleuronectiformes; family Pleuronectidae; genus Pseudopleuronectes; species Pseudopleuronectes americanus. The sequence goes on along the minus strand of CM076730.1, from coordinate 742,714 downwards.
ACCTTTTCTGGTCAGTGGGGCAGCCAATATGGGGCGGGGGTGAGGGCTCCTACTGAAAATTGAACTTATATCCCCTCCAATCACAGTTTTTAGCCTACCTCAGCCAAACTTTTTTAATGGCCCAAGTTTAGGAAGATCAGAAAACCATCATATGGATAATTTTAGTAATGGTTGCTTTTTTGTCACGCAGCAGTCATGTACTTTTTCTATGTGAGCCCTAGGACTCTATCTGTTTTAACCATCTGTAGTGGATCATAGTTTTGATGTAGGTATAGGCCTAGTTTATCACAAAGATAAGACTGGAAAGCTCTGCTCACTGCTGATGATCAAGAGAGAAGGATTGTATTTCCTGTGGATGGTTTGAGATGTGTCCAGCAGCCATAGTTCCGATGAGATCATTCAGCCTTAGTACAAGCACAGTATCCAGCAGGTGAATAATAGCAAGATTCCAGTCACACTTGTATAATCATTCTGTACAGATGTCTGTTTAGAGAGTTGGTTGAACATGGAGCACCACAGATAGTGAACTGATCAACATAAAAGCTCATCTGTAAATAAATTTATGCAAAGTGTACATGTTAAAAAAAGAACATTCCTCTCCTTTTGAGTTCTGACTGTGAAGGGTGTGGAAACTTTAGAAGTTTCATGCCACCACAATGGCTGTAACTATGACTATAAAAAAAAATCATAAATGTGGTGTACGTGGTGTATTAAAAAGATACAAATGTTCAAGACAAATAATGGTCTTTAAAGTAAGTTGCATTGTGTGATGAGTTCAATGGAGAAAAAGTACATTTTAATGTAAAAATAAATCAAGAGTGATAAACCTGATCAGAATAACATTTTTGTATATATGGGATTTTTGTAAATTTTTATTTGAATCTAATGCAACACAAGCTACCAAAATTAATTTAATAAAGTACACTGTGGTCATTTTTCCGGCCTCCAGTTTGTTCATTTATTCTTTATGTAATCCAACAATGTGTCTCGACAGACAGAATGTCTCTAAATCCTCCCAAAAAGATCAGAGTGTGGACACAATCCAATTTGAGGGGTTCAAGAAAAGCGGCAGATGTGCATTCAGTACATTCATTAAATGTTTACTCAAAATGGGATGACTGACACAGCAAGGATCCAGGAAGGACAACAGCTCAACAGGGTAGGATGGATCAGTGATTCTCTGAGGAACCCCTCCAGCCTGCTTCAGGCCCCTGGCGCTTATTGCAGATCACATGTCACTGTAACCAGTTAACCTGGAAGCAAGAGATAATCTGGGTCTACACTTCCTCACCATCTTCCTCTCTGGGTCTGCTTATTCCTCCTGAACTCAAGCAAGCACCCAATCTTACACACATACAAGCTTTATCAAAAAGGAACTTTTTAATTCTAACCTTTAATGTAGAGATGGTGTCTCCCTTCTGAACCCGAGGCGGGAGCTGGTTCCACAAGAGAGGAGCCAAAGGCTGTACCTCCCCTTCTACTCTCACAGACTGTAGGAACAACAAGAGAGCCTGTTTCAGAGCAAAGTGATCTACTGGGATAATACCATGTATGAGCTCTTTGATAAATGATGCAGCTAATTATTAGGGCCTTTTGTGTAAAGAGCAGGATTTTCTATTCCAAAATTTACAAGGAGCCAAATCAGAAGAAGCTACGACAGGAGTCATATGAGAGTAGACAAGAGTAATATGATGTCTCCATTTAAATTTGATATTTGGACACGCGATACGTTTAATATTATTACAATTTGAATACCACCAGCACCCTGAGGCAGTGGTGGCCATGGGACTTATCAACTTGAGTGATGTTGTTAATCACAACAACAGGGCGTTCACAGCAATGAGCATGTTTATAAATACGGCAAATGACAGCATATTCTCCAGTTCATGTTTCCATGTAATTAAATAAAAACAAATTGTACCAAACAAAATCTCAGGTTTGGTGGCCTTGCATGAATTAAGTAGCTGAGATATTGAAAAGTCTGGAATGGATGTCAGTCTGTTTCAGAAAAATCTATTGTAAATGTTGTGACATTCATTGAAATTAGTTAAATTAAATACACTACTCAAAAAAATTATCCGATAAACATCTGTGCATTCTCCTTATGATTCAGCAGATGGTGTCCTGGGGATCTCCTCCCAGACCTGGATCAGGGCATCAGTGAACTCAAGCACAATCTGTGGCAGGACTTGGCGGCGGCGGATACACTTATACCAAACGTCCCATCGCTCAATTTGATCTAGGTCAGGGGAACGTGAGGGCCAGTCATTAGCATTTTTGCCTTCGTCATGCTGGATGATGATACAGGCAGCATAATGTTCACCATGGCATCTCCATCTCTTTTAAGGTCTTGACCATAGACTGTTTATAAAAAGAGCAAGACCATCGATGTAACAGCCGGCCTCCTGGTATCTCCTCGATGCTCTTGAGACAGCAAACCTTCTTGTGACCACACGTTTGGATGGGTGATTCTGGAGGAGCAGGCCTACCTGTGCAACCTGATTGGGCTGCAGGTACCGCCTCATGCTACCAGTAGTGACAACGACACTATCAGAACACAAAGCCAGTGAAGAATCAGTCAGGAAGGATAAGGAGAGAGCAATCGTCTGTAGACACCACATGTAAAACCATTAGCTTGTTTTGGGTTGTGTTGCTCTTGCCTCTCCATTTCACCTGTTAACACTTCCATTTGCACCAAAGCAGGTGAAATAGAATCACAATCAATTGAACTTCCTGAATGGACATATTGATATAACTGAAGTTTAACTGACTTGGAGTTATACTGTGATGATTATGTGTTGCCTTAATATTTTTGAGCAGTGCATATAGTCTCTACATAGACAAAAACCTTAGACAGAATAATCAGATCAGATCTCCGTCGGCAGGGGCAGACAAGACTGACATGATAGAAGAAATAAATCAAGCTGTATGACAATGTGACATCAAGTGTCACTGGACAGATGAATGGAATGTGATGGAAATTTCATCACATCCCATTTTCACAACTGAAAATTCACACAAAGGTGTGAAATTGCACACCTTTGTGTCTTTCCCAACTATTTTCAGTTTTAAACCATCAAACAGCTTGATCTGATGCACAATCAACAAAAACAGAAATCGAGATAAAATAATAGAGCAAGAGAAATACCAGCAGAAAGGAGTTCACATAAAACAAAAATAATAAAATAGATTTATTAACAGGTTCATCTGAATCTCAATATTTAAAAGTGCAACAATTAAATATTATATTGACATAATTTAAAAACACAAATTAGATGAACAACATAAATATGGAAAAGGGCAAGTTGACAGAAGTAACGCATCTTGTTAATCATCTCTCACAAACAGACAAAAAGGCTTCTTTAGAAAATGTCAGTTGGCAGCAACACTTTGAAGATAATATGTGCAAAACCACTGAAACTTTATATGTGCTCAGGCATGCAAATATATTTCAACAATATGACAATGCAAAACGTCAAATGTTTAGTTTACAGCATTTCTTATGAAGATCCGAGGGTCTGGGAATTAAATAAACACTTCCATATCTGTACTGATATGATTAATATTACAGACAGAAGATATTTCAATTTTGTGAAGGGACACTTATGGTTTTATGAGGGGTAATCGCGCAGTATAGCACATGCGCGCAAGCCCACACACTGACAATACTTCAGCTCGAGCCTCCTTCACACATTGTCAAGTGTATTGGCCCTACCTTAAGAGACATAAATATTTGAATACAACATGTCTAAACTTCCTCTGCATTACAATTTTTATACGATGATATAGCAAAGCCACAGTTACCGCACTTGATAATTTTTGTGCTGATGAACAAATTTTCTCAGAACAAGTGGGTTGCTCTTGTTTCAAACCACTGGCAACAGGGACAATACAAACTCTAAATATTATTGGTAAATATAAATGGAAGTAAGCATCATGTGATTTTCTTATACCGACAAAAAAGGAACTCAAGAGTCCTTATAGACTGTAGACCAGCGGTAGAGAACATTGTTGCTCCAGACCCTATACACCCCATTGAAAACAAATCTATTGAGACCCATTTCTTTTTTTTTGCAATAAAAGAAAAGTAACTTTAAATGTACTAATGTGTCCTTTAGGAAAGTGCCATCTGGCAGGTCATCATCAGGGTGAAAGAAACAAACAGCTGTTACGTTTCATGGATAACAATAGAGGCTGTCAAAAAAAGTGACATGTGGTGGCCAAGTGACAACTGAAAAGCTAAAATCTCATTCAGAGACAGAATATTTGAAAGAGCCTTGTTAGCAGTGCTGCTTTAACTAGACAAAGTGAGTTTTTCTCAAAGAACGGTTGCAGTGCAGATAACTGATGGCACAAGATAGTTGAAAAACACTGAAGGATACTGAAAGAAAGTTCCAGTGTATTTCAAGAGTCTACGATCAGACAACAGACTGTTTTAGCTTATAAGCAGATCTAAGTAGCATCATCTTAATCATCATCACTACCATCTGACATCAAACACTTTTGCTAGTTTACTCATGAAGGCTGTTATAAACATTGAAATGGCCCTTATTGGACAAAGGTATTTTAATTCAGGATTAAAGCTTTACCTGGACAATACAGAAAAAGCATCATTGAGACATCTCTGTCCTTCCAAATGCATGTGTGGAAAGCAAAAGGTAGGGTGAGGACAACTCCTTATCCTTCCCTGAGCCTTTATGGAAAGTGAGACAACGAGACCAGAAGCTTAATCACAGAACAGACCAGAGAAGGCATCAATGACAACACACGACTTTGATTAGTTAGGATTCAGAATCAATTTACACAAGTAAAAACATCAGTAGGATTATTTCGAGTCTACCACTTGATCCCTTTCACCTAAATCTGACACACTGGACCTTAATAGAGTGTGCAATATAAGCTTGACCAATTAAATGCCTGGGAGGGGATCAGCTGAGCCATCAGCTGATGTGGTCTCGCATAGAGATCTGCTACCCTCAGCTGACATACTGGATTCTGTCTGAACTAAACTTTCTTACTTGCCTGAACTAAAGCTATGCTCAATTAGAAATAAAACTTTAATATTTTGGGAGAATCTCCTGAAAAAGTCCCAAAAATAAATTGCCGGAAAAAAAGACTGATTCCGATAATCCCCAACCCTAACCAAGTTCGAAACAGACATACCAACCAATGTTTAATTAAACATGTTGAAGGGAAGAGAAGGACGTCATGAAAATACTCCCAAAATGTGCACACTGAAGAAATCTGAGACGTGACAGTTTATCTTTGTTGTGCTGCTAATGTTAGTGATCTTTGTGTTTTGTGTAGAATCTCTCTATCAAGGCTCTCAGGATATTCCCTGGGATCTGCTGGTGCTGGTCTATTAGAGACTGGACAGCCTGCTGCACCTGCAGAGCAAAACAACTGGTTAGCAACATTAGATATGAGCATGCAATGTTTTGTGAACAAAAAATAATTTCTGCATACATCTAGCCTGACATGTTCAGTTTGTGCCTGCAACAGTTTATACCTGTTTATTCTGACAGCAGCTCTTCATAACAGCTTCTTTATGAATGCAGCAACAATTTGCAATTACATTTACAAAGCTGATTCTTCAAGAGGTTTTTTAAGGTAGAAAGGTATCATGCTCTGATAACATTTGGCAGCTCATTCCACCATCGAGGAACCTCAAATGAAAGAAAGTCTAGATTGCGATTGCTTTGTGGGTTTGTAGGGTTGGCACTTCCAGATGCTATGGTCGTCCTAGAGTTGATGTGAATGTTCCTTCCAAATTTGAAGGTTTCATCAAGGTGTTCATGGGATATTGTGTTCACTAGGCCAAAATGTTTTTTGCAAGGTCACAGGGTTCTTGACCTTTCTTACTGTTATCCCCCTGCTTTAGGCCTATCGGACTTGGTTAAACAGCTGATGTCTATAAGACAGCCCTTTTCTTGTTTGACACCACTGGAGTGAAGCCTGTAATAGGTTAGAGGGGAGTGACATGGATAGGTCACACAATCAGTCGCAGGACTGGTACATCCAACATAAAATTAAATGGCACAATGTGTACTTTCTGGGGACTCAATCCCAGGGCATAACAATTGCAGTCTCATCTGGGACATAAGATTTCATGTTCAAGAAAAACATAAACGTGATTTATTCACATAGGTTGCTAATGTTTACGCTAAATGTGAATGTGGATTTAGTCAAGGTTTTGCGCTTACAAAGAAAAATATTTGCTTTGTAAGGTCACAGTGACCTTGAACTTTGACCACGTCCACTGGCTGTCACCACCTGGAAGAATAACAAACACAAAAGAGGAGATAAAGAGAAATGTAGTTCTCTTACTTTCTCTGCAAGCTCTGCAGCATTTATGTTTGGATCATACAGGATGGGATCCCCAAGGAAGGTCCGGAATTTCACAGGAAATCCACCATAAACAGGTGCTACAGGTAGACGGAACCTCTCATACATCCAGCGGAATAATCCTGGACAGAGACAGGGGGTCATACTTGGCATCCCATAAAGAGAGGAAATAAGACTGCAGACGTCCATAAATCTGATTCATATCCTCATATTCAAACCTACAGTGAATGTATCAATTGTATCAAGGCCTGATAAATCTTATTCCTCTGTGCCACAGAGCTAAACACACTTTTATTTTGACTCATTCACTGCCCTGTGGCTGGTAATACTTAATACCCATGTTACGCAACAGCTTAAGGACAAAATTGCAAACTGCATAATTATATGTCACTATACTCTTCTCTCTACATAGCAACAATGTCAAAACACATTTTTTCCCCTCTCTCTCTGTGTGTGTATCTCTGAGAGAGAGAGAGAGAGAGAGAGAGAGAGAGAGAGAGAGAGAGAGAGAGAGAGAGAGAGAGAGAGAGAGAGAGAGAGAGAGGGAGAGAGGGAGAGGGAGAGGGAGAGAGAGGGAGGGAGAGAGAGGGAGGGAGAGAGAGAGAGAGAGAGAGAGATCAGCGTGAAGTTCATTATTATTGTGATGTAACCTCCCTCTACACTTACTGAGAGTTCCCAAAGACCTGAACCCCTCTCGCAGATTCTGAGTAAACATTGGAATTACTGGCTGAAAAACAAAAAGCAGAAATAGAGGATTAGAGAGGAGAATTTCTACTCTTTAGAATAGAGAATACTAGGTGAGAATATGACACCTGTGGTGTTCACTATAGGATTAAAAGTAAGAGCAATCAGAGGTTGGTCTTTTTCAGGGACAACAACCCACCACTTGAGAGTCGATGGCGACTTGGGCAAAGCCTTTGCGTTTGCCCCATAGAAGAGGGTAAGTCTCATCACTGAGCAGAGCTTCCCGCACTCCTCCAGGGGAAATACCCAACAGGTGACCATTCTTCAGAGCCCGCACACACTCTTCCTGGGGGCCATGGATCACACTGAACACTTCCAACAGTAATTTGAAACCTGGAGAAACGGGATGGGGACGAAAAATACGATTAAGCAGGTATAAAAAAGAAATTAGAAAATATTACCTACATAAAGATTTGTGACATCATGAGCAGAGTGTATCCATATGCGTTTGTTGGAGAAACAGGGTGACTACCTGGGATTTTGAAGAGTAAGTGGTCAGCCACAGAGTGACAGGTCCGTCCTTTCTGGAGGATAACATTGGCCAGGAAGTAGTAGTAGTCGATAGGAATAGCTCCATGATAGTACACGATCAGTGCTGGTCCTTTGTCAGGGATTTTCTCCAGCCCATGGATCTCATAGCCTGGTACACAGGTCACAGTATGCAGGGATGGGCAGTATTTACTGTTAGAAAATGCTGAATTTGATGCATGCTCCAATGTTTAATCCCACTTTTTTAATAATGCTGATTACAGACCTCCAAGTATATACCTGTGGCTGATGAGATACCCTACCCGAAGCCTGACAATTATTGGACGTTTCATAGGTAAAAGTAAAAGTAAATCAAATTAATCTTTCTGAGAAGACAATGGAGAAGGCAGAACTTCCCCCCTGTGGGTGGGGCCAATTATTTGTGTTTCTATCTGTAGACAAATCCCTAATGCTTTCCATGATTTCTGTTACAAATCTGATTTCTATAATCAGACAGTTAATGTTTTAGTCTGGGGTGTGGAACGTCTAGCAAAACTGTTTGATCAAGCCTGCAAGCAAATTACAAAAACAAACCCACGATAGAGGTTTAACTGAAATACTAACCTAATACATACCATCAATGTTTACTGAGCTGTCAACATATATCGAGAGATTAGACATTTAATGTATCGCAGTGGTTACTGAGACAATATATTGTCCTACTAAATTTGCTATCGAGACAGGCCTACCATAATATTTTCAAAGGCACCGTCTCCTCTCCTTGAGACGCAGTGCAGCTTTCTGACGTGTTTGGGCAAGTGCGAGAGCATGGCCAAGGTGAAAGGCTTCCCACCCTAGACACCACAGATAGAAAAAGGGGTCCCCACTCTGAATTTGAGGGAAAATTTGGCGCTACACAAATATAACTGCAGTTAAGGGTTATCCCTAACTGAATAATAAGGGTTTGAATGAAATTTTGGGCTTGAAATAACATAGGTTTGTTGAAATGTTGTTGTATGTTGATTTATATTGTGTCTTTCATTAAACATATAATATACTGTTTATAACGAAGAGCAGCTATGGCGGTTTAAAAGCCCAATAGTTTGCTCCAAAGAAGAGGAAGAAAAAATAAATCCTGGTGTTTAGGTTGATCTAATCGGATTGTTGTGACTCAAGAATTGTTCTATTGGATTGAAGAAATATCTCCCATTTGTACTTGTTATGATTGTTATCATGTATTCTATGAATAACATCTTGAAGAAAAGCAGAAGTTTTGACCATCTACACACATAACTGTATATGCCACTATATATTATGTATATAATGTATATTGGATTATATCTGTACAGGAGAATAAGCAGTACCCAAGGACAGGTTAGAGATAAAGGGCCAACCAACCGTACATTGTAGTGTCTACGTTAAGGGAATTTCATATCTAACGCAGATGCTCCGGACAGAGACAGACCAACTTCAACTCTCACCAAATTCAACTCTTTTGCATATTTGACCAGTGGCCAGACATAAGGAAACAATGTGATTGAGTTATGCATACTTTACACTAAACAATCCAATAGAATGCAAACACCTACATGTAACATAGAGAGTGAAAGCAGTTCTAGCCATTTATGGATGTGCTGTTAGAATGAGTAGAGGGAGATACGTATATGGGGATGCTCTGGGAGACATCTTCAGACTTGGGGGTGACAATTACCCATGTTACTCTGTTAGCGTTTGTATAATGTTTCACCTTCTGTTCTCCTTGATGCATCAAGTCTTAATTTACAGAGTGTTCTTGCACACTATATTTAACCGTAGTAACTTGCAACCAGTGAATAGATGCAAGGAATGGCGTGATATGAGACCTACAGTTTGTTTTAGTTCAAATATGAGAAGCAGCATTTTGAACAAGCCGCAAACTAGGTACCTAAGTTTGACTAAGGCATGTATTAAGTACATTGCATTAGTCCAGAAAGGAAAAGATGAAAGCAAGTGTGAGCTTTTCTAGGTTGGTAAGAGATAAAACTGATTTAATTGTGTTTATATTTCATAAGTGGAAATAGCAGGTTTTAGTGATCTCATTATCATGTATTTGAAATTCAGTTGGGATCGAATGTAACACATACATTTTTAACTGTTTTTTAATATTGGTTGCCAGGGGACCAATAAACAGTAGGAGTTTGCCTGCTAGCTGATCGAGACCGAAGACTATTATTTCTGTTTTGTTTGAATTTAGCTGAAGGAAGTGAAATGACATGCATTCAGTTAGGCACTCTGTTATAACAATCAAGTGGCTGACATTCTCTGGTTTTGTAGATGCATGCTCTTTTCAGATGACAACACTTGCATGATGTTACTGGACATTTTCCTTGTTGTTTTAGACATTTTCTGGGGTTCATGTCTAAAAACGGCTCTTGATATGAACTTGGAAGTCAGTTGCTAGGGAATGAACCATGAGAAAACACATCCTACCCGTTTTGAGGACAGTTTGATTTATTTCTAGTCTTGTCAATTTACCACACTAACTGATGAATAAACTGGGGAAAGAGGAGGAACTATCCACCAGTAAATACACATTACAAATTGATTTTCAAGAGGTTAGTGCCTGCAAAACACTATATAAGACCACACTGATCAACACATTAATTTAACAAGACGCATGGCATGCTTCAAATGTACTACATGGCCATTATCAGCACTGACAGAGAGAACATAATCTATCTTTTTCCTTTTTTCTTTTATTCGTACTGTTTGTATGGTCAGCATTTTAAAAGGAGGATGTGATGATTGGTGTATTGATTACCATGCCATATGGCTCCATGTCCATCCCACAGAGTAGCCAGAGTCTTCCTGGCTCCATCCCACAGGTTGTTGGAGTAAGCTTCCCTCAGTTGATTCTTCCTCTGTAAGAAGAAAACATCTGGACAGGTTAGGTTCTGGTTGAATCAGGACCCTGGTTTCAATTCTAATTATCTAAACTCATGGTCTAAATCTCATGTCAATCTCAATCTCATCTCGAAAAATAGATTGCTGCATTTTGAAACAAGGTTCAAAGGAGTTGTACTTAGTTTCTTGATTAATAATGGTAAGTGACATGCAGTAAACAAACCAGAGTGTCACGTCTCATTCCCTTTAATAGTCAGTAGGAATTATATTAAATTGTGAATTTACCAGGTGGTATGAGAGAACATTAAGAGAAAATATCTTCACTTCATGAACAAACAACATCATCTGTGTATGTAACAATCTTAGTTGGGGACACCTGCCTATTTATGCACATTTTACTATCTTTTAATGTGACCTTAAGATACAAAATAAATACCGTATCACTGACTTGATACCAGATTACTGTTGGTCAAAAGCACAACCACTCTCCACTGCCTCAAAATAGAAACAATGCACCTGAATGTTATGTTAGTGCTTCGTAAATGACCACCCACATGAAGACGTTGTAATAGGGGACCTCCATCATTATTCTCCTCTTCTCTTTCCCATTACACACCTGTAGTTCCGTATTGTGCAGTTACTGGATATGTTGTACTTAGCCTAAGCTTATTAGCAGCAAGACACATCTTTCTCTTCAGGCGACTAGCTCAAACTTCTACAGAAAATGTCAGTGCTGGAAACCAAAATTCACCAGTTAGAATTGAATGTGAAAGTAAATGGATTGTGTGGAAATGCCACTACCTAACCATTGGGAAGGGGCATGCTAACACACAGCTCACTAGCACCAACAACACTGCCAAAAAATCAGGAGGGCTTTGTACCAGAAAATAAATCTAAAATTGGCAGACCCCCTGGAACTGGGTGCAAAGCCTAAGAGTAAATTATTTCCCTGGAAGAAGGGGGGAAGAGACACAGGAGGAACCCATCACCCTGAGATTTGTGACAGGACAGGCTGATGGTGGGCGACTTTGCTGTGAAAAATATGAGAAACATGTGCACTAATAATATCAAAAATACTATGTTTTCCAAAAGATATGGACTTTGACATGACAGAACAAATCAGGCATATTGTTGCTGCACATCCCAGTGTAAAACAGCAATACTTTATTTCCTTGTTCAACACAGTGAGCTGTCTGAATACTGAGGTATTTGTCACTGGCCCTCTACCACTAGTGAGAAGAGGAGCTGAGAGATTCATGAGAATGTAGGCACTGAACACATAGCTTGAAACTGTATGTTTTGTCCATTCAGTGAACCTGATTGACAAGTTAAGTTGGTCGGGACTTACAGACAGCTTATCAAGGCAAAAGGTCTAAATAATCAATAAGGGAGGGAAAAAAATATTTTCGTCCTGTGTCACACAGCATTGACCTCTGCCAATGACCAAAATACAATACAGTAGATACCCTGAAGGATAGCCACCTAGCCCCCTACCAGAAGTGAACTTTAATCGTGAAAAACATCAGAGCAAATAGAGAGGATGCTACCTCCCCCTCACATGAAAAGCTGCTTGGACCGACCTTACCTCCTGCCCTACTTCCATTTCCTCTCAAATTATATATATATATATTAATATTCAAAAATATTTCATAAGAAAAGATTACATAATAGAAAGCACTCTCTGGTGAGAAAAGACTTCAAGTTAGATAGATAGATTATTTTATTCATCCCCGAAGGGAAATTAAGTTAGAGGGCAAAAAACAAATCCAGGAACATTATGAAATCTATTAAGAGAGAATTCACATTTATAATATGGAACTTAAAAATGCAAGGTAGGCTTTCTTCTCTAGCAACATCACCAATAACAATAATAGTGCATGTCCCTTGTTTGCTACCGTTGACAGGCTAACTAACCCTCCTGTCTCAGATGCGTCTTAACTTCGAACCACTAGAGAGTGCAGTGTTTCCCCTACCATTATATTAGGGGGGCGCCTCGCGTCCTCCAAAGGCATCTAAAAAGTTGGAGGACATTATACAGCAAAAATGTGTTTCTGTTGTATTAGTACATCTGAAATATAGGTCGCCTGTCACTGCCAATGAATTGGTTTCGGCTGTAACAAAGTTAACCCCTGAGACTCCAGTAGTATTTTGTAGACTCAATATTTAACAATAACAGTTACAATTTTCCAATCAATGCGATCACTGGACAGGAAAAGGACAAATGTAAATTGGCTGTATCTTTACCGCACTTTTCTAGACTTTTTGACCACTTAAGCAATCTATGCATTCAGTCATTCACACACATACAGCGCTTCATTGAGCAGCACTTTTTATATTACTCATCATTCAAACACAGCCAGCAGTCCACACCTGTTTTGGTCTGAAAATAGTTAAGTCACTTGTATCGCACTCAGTTTCCTCCTGATGGATTTCTTGAAAATACCTATACAAATAGATGAACATTAGACATTTATTTCTAATGATGAATTAATTACAAACCTTTAAGAGAAGCAAACTCTTTAATCTTAACTAGAAGGTACCACAGATAAAGACTGCTAATGGCATCATGTGCTACGGTAAAGCATCCTGTCCCATTTTATATTTTGACTGATTATGGATTATATTATGTCTATAGATAAAATGATCGATAGATAGACATGGTTTTACCCTTGATGCTGAAGCCTCATTCTCATAGTTTGACCAATCATCATAAACATGCTTAACAATTTTAACTGTCAGAGAGAAGAAAGAATTCTGTTGCCTATTCACCAACTGTCTAATAGGCATGAAGAAAAGTAAGAAAGCCTCCACCATCATGATCCACAATCCACCATTACTCTCCACGATCAGCTTACACCTTGATCACAATCGCCCTTTGCAGTTTTAATCTCTGTGAAAAACTGCATCGGTTACTGCATTCTATTCCAATCTGGTGCCATGTTGCAGAAATTTTACATTTCTGACTTCATCAGAGTACCAAAAGAGCTCATTCAGAAGAGAGATCAACATGTGAAGCTGCAAGTCAACTCAAGCAGGCAGGTTTTTACTAAAAATTATTATTTGTATCTAAAATTACTAGATGGCATTTTGAGTGGTTGTAAACTTCACAAAATGACATGAAGTGTGGTTCACTGTTCATGCAGTGCCAGAACAGTGTCTGCATACCTTATAGACTTGAAGGAAGAGTATCGACAGGTAAAGGAGTATGACGATGAGGAAGGGCAGAATGAAGACGATAGCCAGAGGGGTGAAGACCCACAGCAGGTACTCCAAAACGCTCAGGTAGTCCTCCACCTGACCAAGACCAGCCCATTCCTCCAAAGCATGGAACACACACACCTGTGGCCCAAGACAACATCACATGAAAACATCTCCACATCTACTGAATCTGTGCTAGAGGACTCACTGGGCAGCTGCGGCACTTCAGGTAGAGTGGTTTGTCCACTAATCAGAGTGGTAGTTGGATTTGAGGCTTCTCAATTTTGTTGTGTCCTACGCAAACCTGAACCCTAATTTGGCCCTGACGGCTGTGCCGGCAGTGTGTGAGTGATATACAATAAAGAAAGGGATGCACTAAGAATATGTGTGAATTGTTGAATGGCAAAAGTGGACCTTAGGGGTCATCAAGGGCTTTATAAATACAGAGCATTTCACCATTTATAACTCATCCAAGGAATCACATAGCTGACTTGAAGTACAGAAAATGCATTTTATCATCTAAGCAAAGACTGAGAATCATGAACCATACCGAACCTAATATGGGCACAAAAAAGTGGTAGTCAGTGAAGAAATCAAGTAAACTAATTAATCTAATACTTAATTAATCAGATTGTCTCCATTATAAATACAAGATATATTGTAGACTTGACTATAGTTCAATTGATACACTGAAACCGTTTGTGTTTACCCCTCCCAGCTGATACTTCCTGCAAAGTAAACTCTTTGAACCACTGTTTGTTTTGTATTAATCAATAAACTTGGTGTATTTTCCTTTTCAAAAGCGGAAAAAACATTATATTCATTTGACAGAGGATTGCCTCCTGTCAGTCGGTAACTGTCAGTAGTACAGGAACAGAGTTCATACCAGGAAGGAGACGGTGTCCTCTGCTCCCATCAGACAGGACTTGTTCCCACTGTCTGACATCCTGCACTGTTGTCAGCCTCAGGAGACAGCACCTGCTGCCGTGGACAGGGACAGGAAAACGTCACTCAGTATTTATAGGTGTTATTGTGATGCAAACGTTGAATTTCAGTGGCACTCACGGGTCACGCCATCCAACCCGGTGTGTTCCGCTCAGTCATATGACAGATCTGCTGCTTGCGATTTCATAGAACGTAGCTTCAGTGTCTGGATGACGAGGAGACCGAGGGCGATAACACCGAGAACGAGAGCGAGGCTCCGCGGAAACAGAATGATATAACTGAGGACCAGGAAGACAACACTCACAGAATCATTCAATCACCCTGGAGAAACAACGCAACACCGGAACACTATAAATGTGACACACTCAAGTGTTAGGGTCTTTTAGTGTCCGCGGCAACTCTATGTGGATAAAGGTTCCACTTACCGCAGACATTCACACAACATTCATAAAATATCCACAAAACACAACACAACATGAAAATGTTCTTTCGTCGTTTTTTTTTCATTATTTGTGTGGCAGCAATTTACGAAGACCTGTACATTGTGAGGTACATCGTTCCCAGAACAGTATGATTTAACAGAAACAGGCTCGCAGCTGATAGTGCAGATATTTACATACCTGCAGAACCTGCCTCTTACTAGGGTTAGTCCTCACAGACAGAAGTTAGAGATGCTATTATATGTTGACATGATGTGTTAGAGGTTAAATTTTTTAAAAGGGTGGCAGTGCCATGTTTAAAAAAAACACAGTTGAATGTTAAAATATCAGTTACAAATTTTTTTTCACTCAAAATGTGGAGTCACATCTTATTGAAATGTTTTGCAGTGGCATGTTTGTTCAGGAAAACAAAGTTGAAAGTTAAAATATAAGTAACAACAATGTGTTACTATCAGAAAGTGAGGAACATCTGCGGAAAGTAATGTAATGGCATTCATATCGGTACTCAGTATCTTCAACTACCAAGATTTAAGTATTCATATTTGTACTTTGTCTGAAAAAAGTGGTATTGGTGCATCCTTACCTCGCATCTTAACATTATTTATCTCCTTTTTGAACAGCACCCTCTAGCAGCATTATAATGTACAGTTCAATATCTAAATGCAAATGCAGTGCAGCATAGTTGCACACAAAACTGACCACATCTTATTTTAAGACAGTACAGCAGTATGACTGGGTTTTAGGGGTTTCAATGAACCAACAGAGACACCTTATTGTGAAAGGAGGTGGGCGGAAGTCGCGGTTGATGTTGTTGAAGTGCTGCCATGCTAGTTCCGGCTCACGCGGGGGTAGAGTGAGTGAACTGGTGGTCATGATGCTGGAGAGGAGCAGTCTGGTGACCGTGGTGGCAGATATCTTCTTCCGCAGGAGACATCGGCCTGAGGAGGAGACGATCCACTGTCTCTGTTCCAGAGCCTTCGTACAGTGAGCCTCTCTTATGTCCACTGTCACTCACTGACATGAGCGTCTGATAATGAGCATGGCTGTGGCGTGGGTACACGAACTGTTATTGGTCTTCAGCTCTGTCTTACTGTCTGTTTGTCTTCATCTGTGCAGGGACCGAGACCTTTACCGCTCTGATAACAGGCTGCTGAGCTTTGAACTAGCGGAGACCACAGTGCAAGGTGTGTGGCAGCATCTCACCATCTCTAATTGTTGCGTGACTTCAAAAGCATTGCATAGTGTTGGTGTTGTTGAAATTCTGACTCCGGGAGAAAATTTAGAAACCTAACAAGGAGGGTGAGATCAGATGAAGTAACAAAGATGATTGTGTCTGAAATCCTCACAGAGGCAGATGATGATGACCAGGAAGAAGAAGAAGAAGAAGAAGAAGAGGAGGAGGAGGAGGAGGTGCTGGATGAAGAGGAGCAGCTAATGGCCAGCATGGGCTTGCCTCTGGCCTTCAGCAGTTCCTCTGACCAGAGGAGAGCAGTAAGTCAGAGCCACTGCTTGACAGTCCGGTTAGCTCCGTGTCACTGAAATTCATGAAAGAATGAATTGAACACAAATGTTTTGGGCTGTTGCTGCTGCTGAGTGAGCCTGTTTGTGACCATGTGACAGGTGAGGAGGTCTGACAGGAAGCCTGCCACACACAAGGTAGAACAAGCTGAGGAAGAGGAAGTAGAGGTACAGGTTGACAACAAAGGTAATCCAATTCATTTATTATTACTTTTTACATATATGTATAGCATAGACGTATTATCCAAATGTGACCATGTTGGAGCAAGTGGCTTAATCTGATTCCTCCTAAGTAGGTTATGAAATTGTGCAGTGATAGCATTGCACAGCTTTTTATGCACCTGTTGACTGTACAAAGATACAGCACGGATTAACAAAGTTACAGCCAGAGACTAAATAGAAGCATCATGGAAATCCCATCTTAAAACTGACTTTAGAGGTTGTCCTTTGCTTCTTTTAATGGCCCAGTTAATGAGAGGCAAGTGTGCGATTCACTGGAGGAAGGAGCAGGAGGGATCCAAGATGCTGGCTGGGCAACCTACTGGGGTAAGCAGGATAACATGAAGATTACTACAAAGTCAAATGTTGTGTAGCCGTTCACTGAACCTAATGAATTGTGTCTCTCACCGGAGCACGTAAAACAAGAAGATGTGGTCATGCTTCAATAAATATCACATGGAGAGTGTTTCTCAGTCTTATTCAGCAGACAGAGTTTGCTCAATGTCATAATGTGGCCTATACTCAATACTGCTTCTTCATTTTCGCCACCTCCTCTGTACCTCTTGAAGCTCAACAGGGTGAAGCTCTGCTGTGGAGCAGCTGGCTAGAGAAACATCCAGAGAGTGAGCTGCTCTCTACAGAAGAACAAGGAACAGTGACTGCTCCTTGGGACAACTCAGAAACAAAAGCTGTGTGGGACGAACATGCTGCAGACACCTACTCCTCCTACTGGGTGCAGTATTCCTACTGGGCGGGGCAGGGCTGGACCACTGAACAATCCATCTGTAATGGGAACACTTGTGGAGAAGCAACGGCAGGGGTGATGGACACAGGTTTAGAGATGCACTCAGCAGAGTGGAAGGATAGACAGACTGGAGATGAGAGCCAACGTAGAGAAGAAGTGAAAGCCCTTCATGATGATATGGAGGCTTTGAAAGACCTTCTTGGCCAGAAGTGCACATTAGAGACAAATGGGAGTTCAGTGACTGACTCAGAGATACACAGAGACTGTATGAATGTGGCTGATACCAGAGAGCAGTCAGAGGATCAGCTCTGTGGCTCTGACAATCCTTCTGATGGTGGGAATCAACGTAAAAGACCTGCTGAATCCTCTCAGCAGAACACAGCCAAACAGACAGGTAATAGTGTGTGTGTGTATCTCTCAGTAGTGGCAATCTTCCTAAAAAATGCAAAGCACATCACATCCACCATCTGAATTGCTCTTTGAGTTGTGTTTATTTATCAAGGCAAGTTCCAGTCCTTAGCCACACTCAGGAAAAATCTGATGGTGTGTGCAGGGCTCTGTCTGCTCTTTAGTCAGGTGATGAGGCATCTCATCAGATTCAGTGTTAACTCTGTAGATATTGCTTTCATTGTGCATGTTCATGCAAAAAGCATATAGCTCTCAGCAAGTAGACTGCTCAGCTTGACATTTATCCTGCACAGCAGGTTCTGTAGTTGCTCAATGGTTGCTGGGATGCTGCAGTGGACTTCAGGGTTTTATCAATGGTTTTGTGAAGGCTCTTATTTGGATTCTTCACCAAGTGTAGAATCTGAACAGCGTCCAATGAGGAGCGGTGCTGGCTGACCGTTCCTTTCTTCCTCAGGACGAAAGACCAGGACTTAACTGCCAGTTCGCACACGCGACCAAAATGGTTGCACTTTGGATCCCTGTCAGCTTATTAACACCAGTATAGCAAATTCATTTGTAAAAATGCATCTTTGTTGAACCTTTATTCCGCAACATTATATAACTATTCAATTTTGATATATTTGACATAGCAAACTTCAGTTGTAATATTACATTTGCACATTGTTGTACATTATGAGTTTGCTGGTAAATATCTTTTATGTTTTGGCTCAGATTCCAAGCAAGTTGTAAGGAGCCCTGACCAACCGCATGGCTCAAGCGATAAGATGTCAAATAGAGAAGATGACGACGGTGACGACAAACCCCCTGAAGAAGGACATGCCAAAGTCAAACGCAGGTGCTTTGGAAAATGTTTATAGTATTTGTATGGAGCATCAATAAATAATGACGAGCATCTCTTTCACCAGTCAACAGCTTTGGGGAAATGTTTTGCAGTGAACAGTAATTGAAAACTTTGTTGGTTCACTGCAAAGCTATGCTTGTTCTTATTGTTATTTGTTACAGTTGTTTTGTTATAGACATCATTTTTAGATGATAGACTACCCCCTCTTTCATTTTCTCACAGCTCATGCAGTGGTTTCTATATTTTCACCTGATCCTTAGTTTAAACCTTTTCTGACACAGAAGTTAAGTTTGAAGTTCTCTGTGAATTATCATCTCACCGCCAACTGAGAAAGGATTCTATGACCTTGTAAAGTTATTTGAGAAAAAATAGAATGTCGTTTTTCCCTTAGGCTTCAGAGATGTAAGTGGGAAATAAATGTTAAAAACCAGTTTGAACACAGTATTTTGTGTTTCCCTACAGTCATGAGCTGGATGTTGAGGAGAACCCTGACCTGACACCCAAGGAAGCTTGGTGTAAACTGGGACTCAAAAACAATTCGAAGCCCCAGTAAGTCTGATCTGTTCAACCATTCTGTGTTTGTCCAACAGCATCACACACTACATCCATCCAGCTGCCCACTACAATTAACCTCTCTTCAAATCACCTCAAACAAACTGAACATAAGAACCAGAAAGAGGATGTTTGTCCAGCTTGAGGCTGACTGGACAGCATTAGTTCTATTGATGTAGCCCTAGTGGTAGCTTGGTTATTAAAAATAAGACTTATGAGTTCAAATGAGGTTTATATTTTGCTCAAAAAACACAAGGGCATAAATTTCTCATTAATCAGTCAAACAAGCAGCTGTGGCTTTCATAAGGGGTCAGTGGTTAGATTGGCCGCCCTCTAACCAGAAGGTCAGCTGTTCGATCTCATTCTTCCCCATTCTGCATGTCCAAATTCATAGAAAAAAGTGTTGCATGAATTAAGTGGCGAATGGCAATTAACTGTACTCTAAATTGCTTTGAGTTAGGGAAGACTAGAAAAACGCTTTATACATACAGATAATTTCAAATATCCAGAGTGTTTTTGAGGTGGTAAATGGCACAGTAAATGGTAAATGGATTTGTATTTATATAGCGCTTTTCTAGTCTTGATGACCACTCAAAGCGCTTTACACTACAGTTTCACATTCACCCATTCACACACACATTCATACAGTGCATCTACTGCAGCACTTTTGTTATTCTATGGGGGGCCATTCGGGGTTCAGCATCTTGCCCAAGGACACTTCGGCATGCAGATGGTTCAGACTGGGGTTGATACTGCCGAGCTTCAGGTTGGAGGACGACCACTCTACCCCTCAGCCACAGCCGCCCCAGAGTAAATGTCTCTGTGAGTGATTGTATTTGTGCCTGCCCAGGTTCGACAGTGTGTTTAGCTTCAAAGGCGGTGCTGGTCAGAAGCCTCAGAGGTGGACTAAGAAAGAGGTTTGCAGTGTCAACAAACACACCAAGTTCTCAGAAACAGGAAGAGACAACACACGTCCACCAGTCTGCTCCGCCCTCTACAAGGTAAGACTGGGAACAGAAGTACGTCTTGATAAAACTACTTAAATAGATGAATGGTAATCTGTGCAGATCCATATGAGCTGCCATTTGATTAAACCCCAAATCCTTCTGTTTTCAAGAGCGTAATGAATAAAGTGTGGTCAGACTCATCCAGCTGATTCAGAATCAGATCTACTAAGGTCTCTATGCCTATTGTCAGCCTCATTCTGGAGTTTATCTGCGGTGTAATGTACATTTTCTTTTCTGATGATCTCAAAGACATCTCAAGAGTGAACTCTCTATTTCAAACATGTTAAAATTAAAGCTAATGAAGTGACTGTATTGCTCATGTTTGATCTTATCGTCTGAGATGTTTTGATAGATATTGAAAATGTACAGTAATTTATGCATTTGGTGTAAATAAAAGGCTATAGGATGCTTAGCCTTGTGGAAATACTATGATGAAACAACTTGTGTGTTGTCAAAATACAAATGCTACAATAGGCTGTAGTGATGTGCAGGTCCAGAGTTTGTTGATACAAACGCGTGCACGCACTCAAAGACAAATTATGCATCTGTTAGGCAGAGCATATTATTTAAAATTTAGAGCAATAAAATAAAGAATATATTAAAATTAGTCTAAAGCAGTAGTAGTAGTCAGCATTAATCTTTCGAACTGTTTTTACTGTATGGCAGGCTCCTCTTCACACCATTAAATCCTTACAGTCATTTGAACACAGCAGGACGCGTATGATGATTAATCTGCAGACTTAAGTCAGTTTTTTTGCAATGTTTCAATAGGGTTTATTATTGAAATCCCTTACAATGTTAATTCTGTCAATACTTGCAAACACAATTTTAAGCCCTACTTGTACGACACTCTTTGAAACAAGAATAAGATGTATTTATATATGTGTTGATGCAAAAGTAAAGTTGTATCATCATGAATGTTGCATGGAAGACTAATTATATTAATTTACTTGACAGGTCCAAAACTTCCTTAAACACCAGGGAGAGACACAGATGAGAACATGTGAGCAGAGTGAGATGGGAGAAGGAAGTTCACAAGAACCTGAGGAAAATCATCAATCTCTGGGAGAAGAGGAGAAGAGGATGATGAAGGAGATGAAAAGTACTGACGAAGAAAATAAGGAGGTGCTGGAAAAGGAGAGTTCTTGTTCTGTGTCCAGCTCAGATGCAGACAGGAGGAAGGATACAGTGGATAGTGAGGAGGAGGAGCCTGGTAGACAGTTAGTATATCCAAAAGTCCCAAACTTTCTCCTGTCTAAGGTGTCTGAAGATAACAGGGGTAAGAGTTTGTGTCAGATGATTGTGGTGACACACATACAGTAATAGTTTGTAGAATATCTGAAGACTGGTACAGTCTAATGATAACTCATTTGCATGTGTGTGTAGAGTTGAGTAAAAAGAAACAGAAGAAGAAGAAGAGGAAGCATAGGAAGAAGCAGCAGGTCCCAGCAGACATGGTAACTGAACCGGAGCTGGCTAAATACTGGGCTCAACGCTACAGACTTTTCTCTCGCTTTGATGAAGGGATCAGACTGGACCGAGGTTAGTCTGTGTGCATCTTTAGACTAAAATAATTCATTTCATGGCCATCACCATAATTTAGAAACATGACATTTAAACTGAATGTGTTTCGGTAAACCTACACACTGTTTACTCAACACAAATATATTTGAAACATATTTGTTCAATTGAGCACACACACACCAACATACTAACATATTAACGATGTTGTGTGTTGCAGAGGGCTGGTTCTCTGTGACACCAGAGAGGATCGCTGAGCATATCGCCCTCAGGGTACAGCAGAGCTTCTGTGACTCTCAGCTGATAATAGATGCCTTTTGTGGTGTGGGAGGAAACGCCATTCAATTTGCCCTCACTGGAAAGAGAGGTAAACCCACACACACCTCCACCTTCCACCTCCAATAACAGCTTTCTCAATCAGAATGATAATTATGATTATACAGATACAGATGATAAAACCAATAGACATTACATGATGATAGCTTTCTTATAAGGGGCGTGTTAAATGGTAGTTCACCGAAAAATTGTAATTCACTCATTACCGTTTGAGTCCACAAAACACTTTTGAAGTAAACAGTGCTGTAGCCAAATCCAATCCAATTCCAATGTTAGTTTAAAGTCAGTCATCAGTCAAACAACTGTGTTTATCTGGAGATAGAGTTGTGTGTTATCTGAACAACCAAGGTATTTGACAATATTGTTCACATAATTGGTCCAAAATGGGGCATTTATGAAGAACGCCGTTTCTGTTTCAACCCTGGCTGTTCAGTAAGTCCTTACAGAAGTGATATTACAGTCCTGTACATATACCACAACAATATGATAGACTGAAAAATCACTGCTCCCTCTTTCTTTCAGTCCTGGCTATAGATATTGACCCAGTGCGCCTAAGCTTGGCGCGCCACAATGCTACAGTTTACGGCGTTGACAACCAAATTGACTTCCTCCAAGGGGACTTCCTCCAGCTGGCATCCCATCTACGCGGCGATGTGGTCTTCCTGTCACCACCGTGGGGAGGACCAAACTACCTAACTGCTGATGTGTTTGACATCAGGACCATGATGCAGCCAGATGGATATCCTTTGAATTACACCAGGGATGTTATAATCACAGAATTTTAAATTAGATAATATAAGATATATTAAATATTAGATATTAGCAAATTATATTTTATTTATTTCATCTATACCAGAACCCATGATTATAATAATTAAATAAATATATTATTATTATGATGATGATTATTATTATTAACACTGTTATTATTATTATTATTGTTGTTGTTGTTAATTATAAAAATATCAAATCTGGATCCTGCAGCTTTTGAGTTAAAGATATAGGCCCTACTCCTACTCCTCGTTTTTTAGGGTTATCCTGCCCCTTGAAACAGAGTCACAAGGGGTAATGGTTGAAATCTTACCCTGCATATTGGGAGAGCCCTTCAATAAGCCGTTACATCACCAGTAATTACGGCGAAAAGGCGTGCGACAAGAAATTATGTAAAAAATAAAGGATTATCATGGAAAAAAAGGATGGCTAGCATGCTACGCTAGCCTTTGCAATCTTTATTTTTAAGGTTGTTGTGAAAAAAGTGACCATAATACATTGAAATGATATTAAACTAAGATATAACAATCATTTTCATAAATTTTAAATCCTTATTAATTGAGAAAATACTACATTTGTGGGTCTCTTTCCAAGCTTGCCGTTGTTACACAAGGCATTCTGGGTACCCCTTGGTTTGAAGTGAGGGTCGGAATCATAGATATATATATATAAAGGCTAGATGTCTCGTCCGCGTTTCCGGCCAACTGAGTCGGACGTCCGCACATGGCGGCCATCTTGCCACAGGCAGCTCACCCACAACATTGTGATGGTAGTGGTACATGTACTTTTTTAATTAATCTTGATGTATATTTGTAAAGGGAAATCTTGTACCTTGTAACATAATTCTATTTTTTAGAAAATAACATAATTATTCATAAGTATGCAGTGTCATAACTACATCTCTGACGTTTGTAACAAACTGAACCATTTAAAAATCAGTTGAGAATTTAGCAAGTTATGGTTATTTAAAAAGTACGTACCATTACAACACAATGTTATGGGTGAGCAAGCTGCCTGTGGCAAGATGGCCGCCATGCGCGGACGTTCGACTCCATTGGCCGAGACATCTAGCCTTTATATATATCTATGGTCGTAATATTCTCCGTTTGGAGGGCTTAATAGAGCCTTGGCCCTACCCCTCCGTCCCAGCAGGTATTGGGACAGCGTACCCCTACACGTAGACACCCAAAATGAAGGGGAAGGCCAATTGGGGTGAAATGGGACTGAGCCACAGATTCACAATCTTCACTGGGTCATGTCTTGTCTATAATACTACCAACATTCTCCACATGCAGAAAAATATAGGAAGGACTGGGCCACTCACTAGACGTGAGGTATACTGCGTCACTTCTAATGCACCACTATTGGCAAAATCAATCAAATGCAATCAGTTGCATTCATGTTGGTACGCAATGTATTATCTGTGAAGTTAAGGTGATCATTATCACATGTCAGTCAATTGTCACAGTCATTTCAATTGGTTGAAATATGAGTCTTCAGAGGATTAATCAAATGTTTGTCGGAACCCCTCAACTTTCCTCTTTGTAAATTCATCTAGACGAAATTCCAATATACACACAAAATATCAAAGCGTGAAGAGCAGACAATATTACTTAGAGTGAACCTTCTTGTAGGGAAAAAATATCAGTCCAATATTTTAAAAAGTGTTTATCTACAAATTTGATATTCATCCTTAACTTAAGTCACATTTGAGATTTTCCGCCTGGCCAAACTGATATCAGACAACATAGTATACTTCCTGCCTAGAAATGCTGATATGGATCAGGTATGTATGTATTTAATGCTAAAAGAATACTGGCTTTTTTTCCTCTGTCACATATACCTGCTTGCTAGAGAAGGTTACAGAGAGAGATAGACCTGCCAACAGGTGCACTGAGGTCCAGTTAAAGCAGAAGGTAATTCAGGAAGCATCTGTTCTTTCACATTGCAGGAAATTATTTTACAAAATGTAGTACATCAGTAGTTATCTGATATTTAATCAATTTTATAATGTGAGATTTTCACCAAATATGGTGATTAATCTGAAGCTAGCGCTGGATGAGCCTATTTGGTTTGATACCAAAGCATGGATCGTACTGGTGATAGACTGGGGGGGGAACACAACTCATTTGTTACTTACAGGCCTTTCAAAATGTACCACACAGATAGATTTGCACAACATGTGGGATGTTGGGTCTGTAGCATTTTGATTTAGAATGTAGGCTGTAATGTTGGCTTGTGTTGTAAATGACAGAGAAATGATGCAGGATAATTTAAGTGAGTCAATCAATCAATTTGTATTGCCCATGTTCACAAATTACAGTTTCTGTCATAGGGCTTTAACAAGGTGTGACATCCTCTGTCCTTAACCCTCAACAAGAGTAAGGAAACTTTTAACAGGGTAAAAAGAAAATAGAAACCTCAGAGAGAGGGATCCCTCTACTAGGACGTACAGAAGTGCAATAGATGCAATGTGTAATGGAGACAATCAGAAAAATTTACAGCATTGATTAAAAATACTGTTTGTAATAAAGGAATTGATGGATTATTGTCTGTAATACATCTGAGTTAACATATTGTATATCAAGCAGTCCTGTGTCATAACCATCAGATTTAAAAAGATGAAGTGACACAGGCACTCAACATTTTCTTTTTAAATTCTCTAATACGAGCAAAGACAATCATGTTCCAACCTTCAGCTGCTTGTCCCCATTACCAGATTTAACAAATTCAGATTCATTGCATTACTGTAGGAATTGAACAGATCTGCAACCACAACACAATGTGTGCTGACCTGTGTGGTAACGCATGACCTCTGTGTCCCTGTCTCTGCAGATAGCCTCTCTGGCTGGTCCAGGAGGAAAAGTGGAGGTAGAGCAGAACCATCTCAACAACAAGCTGAAGACAGTGACTGCTTACTTTGGTAGTTTGATCACATCAGACAGCCAGTGACCCTGGAATCATTTCCTCCAACAAATCAAAATCTGTCCCCACCTTTGATTCACTCCAGGGATATATTCATCAGTTTGACTTGTGTTGTTGAAGTTTTTTATACTGATTTTTGTATAGAGCTAAATGAATCTGGTGATTGACAGTTCGAGTTTTATTCAATTACAATTTTACCTTTTTTATAGTATGTTAGAATCAATAAAAACATTTTCATAATGTGTTTGTTCTCATCTTCATTGTTGATATAACATGTCATTGCACTGGTTACGGTTCAGGTTAAAACAAATAATAAAGAGGTAACACTGGATCACATGACAAGACCTTAAAAGTATTGTATAGCTTAAGATTGCAATAATGCTCAATCTGGATTAAATTGATCAAATTATGTGATCATCAGGATTCAAACTTTGTTGCCACTTCGACAGCAAACAACATCACACCAGGTACAGTAACCAAAAGTGGTTTGATTGTTAAAAATGGAAAAAAAGGAAATTAATTATTCTCATTGAAATTCTGTCAGTACCATGTTATAGCTTATATGATGTATTACGTTTTACTGTCCTCTTGTTATACCATTACACCTGTAAAGCACTTTGGTCAACCAAGTTGTTTTAAATGTGCTATATAAATAACATTGACATTGACATAGCTTTATTCCGTGACTAAAAACAAGATTGTCTCTGGGTAAGAACCATTACAAAACCTTGCTTTTCTAGTTGATATTAATGATGAACTGATTAGATTTGGGGAATCCAAGGTGAAGGTCATCTCATAGAAAAATGTTTGCCTGTAACAGAAGAATGGTTAATGGATTTGCATTTGTATAGCGCTTTTCTAGTTTCACATTCACCCATTCACACACACATTCATACAGTGCATCTATCCCAGCACTTTGTTATTCTAAGGGGGGGCCATTCGGGGTTCAGCATCTTGCCCAAGGACACTTCGGCATGCAGATGGTTCAGACTGGGAATCGAACCGCCGACCTTCAGGTTGGAGGACGACCACTCTACCCCTCAGCCACAGCCGCCCCAAGAGTGAGGAAGGTAAATGTACAGACCTAAGAGGAGCAAGGACTTCTTTAAGGATTTCTCCTTTTTTCCCCAAGAATAACAGGTATAGAAGTGATTATAATCAATCAATCAAATATCATTAGTATATTCCATGTTCACAAATCACAATTTGCCTCATTTGGCTTAAGGCAGGGGTGTCAAAGCTACGGCCCGCGGGCCAACTGCGGCCCACCATCCATTTTTAATTGGCCCGCATCAATGTCTTAAATTAATATATAAAAATTACAAAATTTTAAACTACCAATTTATTAGCACTTAAATAGCACTTACTTATAGCACTTTGTTTTGCTTTATTTGTGATTTTTTTGGAGAACCATAAATTAAAACGAGTCCATCGACACAACTGCGTGAAAAGTTGCAGACGCAGTTGCAGAACCATGCGCCGGCCTTTATTGTAAGTCGCTTTGGATAAATGCGTCAGCGTCAGCTATAATGGACTATGGCCCACTGTATTGCAATTTTCAGCCCTGACTTGCCAGCTGTCCCTCAGAATGCCGCCACGTCCCTCAGAACGCTGCCACGCTGCCACGCCCCCCCACCCTGAGTGACGCGGTTGAGTCGCACAGTTAACAGTCCGCTCCAGGGCAGGGGGAGTGGCGGCGTGAGTGGCCCAGTTTTTTTTCTGTATGTGGCCCTCGGGACAAAAAGTTTGCACCCCTGGCTGAAGGCGATCATGCTCTGACCTAAATCCCCAGCAAGAGTGAGGAAGAACTGCCCCAAAAAAAACTGAAACGTCAGGGAGAGCTGCATGTGAGGGGATCCTTCTCACAGGACTGAGAGAAGTTCTAATCCAGAGCAACTTACAATAAGTGCATTAAACCAGAAACCCAGAGCAGCAAGAATCAAGTTAGTACAATTTGCTTAAAAAAAGCCAAACTACAAGTGCTATATGTAAGTGCCTTATAAATGCATAGATGAAAAGTGACGCTGGTTGTGCTGACCTGATGTCAATGGGGAGCTAGTTCCACCATTTTGGAGCGAGGACAGCAAAGAGTCGTGATTTTGTTGAGTGGTTAGTTCGCAGTGAGGGAGCAGCAAGCCGATTGGCAGATGCAGACCTGGAGTGGACGGGCTGGGGTGCAAGGTTTAACCATGTCCTGGATGTAGATTGGGCCCGATCCGTTTTTGGCACGGTACACAAGTGTTAGTGTTTTAAAATGCTGAAGCCACTGGTAACCAGTGAAGGGAGCGGAGGAGCAGAATAGTGTGAGTGAACTTAGGTTGGTTGAAGACCAGTCAAGCTTCTGCATTCTGGATGAGCTGCAGAGGTCGGACGGCACTAGCAGGTAGCCCTAGTCTAGGTGTGATATGACCAGAGCCTGGACGAGAACCTGCATCGCCTTCTGATGTTGTGCAGCATGTACAGTATCTCCAGGAACAGGTTGTTGCAGTAATGTTGGAACACCTGTCCCTGTTGGCTTTCCTTAGTTAAAGGCTGGCTACTCAAGCTGAACGGGCTTTCTCGGTCAGGGCTCCGAGGCTCTTGAACTCCCTGCCTGAAGAGATTAAGCTCGTCCAACTCATTACAGATCATTCAATCACTGCTAAAAACAAGTTTTTACAGGAAAGCATTTCTAACATGCGACTTGTAATTATTTTCATTACAACAATCAGTCTTACAGAGTTCAAGTTTGATTTCCTGATCTTTCTCTTCCCCTCTCCCACCCCCCATCCCCATATCTCTCTCTTTTCTACTCCCTCTATCCCACCCAACTCCTCTCTTCCCTATTTTCTCTGCTCACTGCAACCAGTCGAGGCACATGGCCGCCCACACTGAGTGTGGTTCTGCCAGAGGTTTCTCCCAGTTAATGTCAAACTTAATGTCTTGACCTTTCTATGTTAGAATTTGGCTCTAAAACTGGACTGAGCAGAATATCTTTTATTACAATCGATTCTTCATTTTGCCATGAAGTTTTGTGTAAAGCACTTTGTAACCTCGTTTAGATAAGTGCTATACAAAGACATATATTATTATTATAACACCAAATGATATCTCCTTAATCTAACTGCTGTCTGATTGATGGTTTGTAAAGATCCCTCCCAAGCCATGAAGTAAGTGATTTGGGTCCCATCATACGATCTTGAGCTTGAGTCTGTGAGGAGTGCACTGCAGCACTCTCCAAGGTGCTAATCCTGCTGCTGGGAGCAGCTCAGGAGGTATTCAGCAGTGTGAAGGCTTCCACCAGCATAATGCAATGACAATAAATCTACTTACATGCTTCTTCGGCCTCCTGCCTCTCACTGCACTTTTACAAAGTACCAGCGACATGCTAAATTGAAGGTTTGGGGCACAGGATGAAAAAGGTTAAGACCCTCTGTTAAAAGACATTCCCTTCTTTCGGGGTTTATGTCTCTCCAAAATCTCCCATTGACATGATACAGATCATTGTCATACTCATAAAGTGAGACTATGATGCAAGTTAGCTTTTAAATTATGGTGATTAAAAAAAAAGAGCATGAGTCTCTTTTCATGTCAAACAGTAACCACAGCAATGGTTGGATCATCTAAACTTTTCAGAAAACCCTCAAATACCCGCTGTGAAGAATCAGCACTCAGTGGTTGCAGGACAAAACAACTCTTTCAATTCCAAAACGAAACAAATGCATATAATTTCATTTCAAACCTTGCTGCCAGTGGGAATATCTTCTGGCACGTTACCCCTTTAAATTAACTGTTTGACAAACATCCGTGATTACACACGCGTTTGTAAATGGACTTCACTACTCCGACACCAATATAACACATTATGATTTCTAATGTTGGACGACATGAATTTAAAAGACATGCCTGTTATTATTTTGAATGTACAGGTGAGCCAGCTGTTATGCTCTCCTCAGAAACGGATGTTGCTTCTTACTGTTAGCCTGTTTCTGACCATCGCCTCCATTCTAAAGTTCCTTTAACTACCTGTACCAGAATTGTAGCATAAATATATATATATGAAGAAATGGAAATTATTTATATACACTGAATTGGTGAAATTGCATAAGTACCTTAATCTTCTTGGTCTGAGTCTGTCATCTCTGTGGAGCTGTGTGCTGGGTCAACCAAATACCTCTGCTTTCTGCTGCATTGATGTACAGGAAACACATTAAATACCTTTCAAAGATTATTGACTACATTCCGAAAATGTAATCATTACTAACCAGAAGGTTCCAGTGAAATTTTGTACGTTTACAACTGCTTCATAGTTGTCAAAGTTGATCTATAACACATCCAAAAATTAACAACATGATAAAAAAAATGTTTTGTAAGTTTTTGTAAATATCCTATAGTTAAAATAGATCTATTAAATGATATACGCTTTATCAAACATCAGCTAACTTATGGTTTGTATTTCCTCCCTTCTACCAAGCCACTTTGTCAACTACTTTACAAAAAAGATAGACGACATACGCTCCTCATTTCCTGATCCTCCTTCTATAACTACACTTCCATCAACTTCATCTTCATCCCCTTCGCTCTCCTCTTTCACCCCCCTGTCTCCCAATCAAGTTCTGACCTTGGTAACCTCCGCCCGCCCGACCACCTGCCCCCTTGACCCCATCCCTTCTCACATTCTCCAGTCTATCGCTCCTGACCTTCTTCCGTTTCTTACCCATCTTATCAACACTTCCCTGTCAACTGGCTGCTTCCCTAATTCTCTGAAGGAGGCAAGAGTAAATCCTCTCCTGAAGAAACCCACCCTCGACCCGTCTGAAGTAAATAACTACAGACCTGTCTCTCTCCTTCCCTTTGTTTCCAAAACTCTTGAGCGTGCTATCTTTAATCAACTTTCCTCCTATCTTAACCACAATAATCTTCTTGACCCTCATCAGTCTGGTTTCAAGGCAGGTCACTCGACTGAGACTGCCCTCCTTGCTGTCTCTGAGCAACTTCACGCTGCTAGAGCAGCTTCTCTCTCCTCTGTCCTTATCCTTCTAGACCTCTCTGCTGCATTTGACACAGTGAACCACCAGATCCTTATTTCCTCCCTTCAGGACCTCGGTGTCTCTGGCTCTGCTCTGTCCCTGCTCTCTTCCTACCTCAACGGCCGCACTTATCGGGTAACTTGGAGAGGGTCTGTGTCTGAACCTTGTCCTCTCACTACTGGGGTCCCTCAAGGTTCCGTCCTTGGTCCCCTCCTCTTCTCTCTGTACACCAACTCTCTCGGCTCTGTCATTCATTCACATGGCTTTTCCTACCATAGCTATGCTGATGACACCCAACTAATCCTCTCTTTTCCCCGATCTGAAACACAGGTAGCAGCGCGAATCTCTGCCTGTCTGACTGACATCTCTCAGTGGATGTCGGCACACCACCTGAAGATTAACCTTGACAAGACTGAACTACTTTTTCTTCCAGGGAAAGACTCTCCCATCCACGACCTGACTATTAACTTTGACAACTCCGTATTAACCCCTACTCAGACTGCTAGGAACCTGGGTGTGACACTAGATAGCCAACTCTCCCTTACTGCCAACATTACTGCAACAACACGGTCCTGTAGATTCATGCTGTACAACATCAGGAGAATACGCCCCCTTCTCACTCAGAAGGCTGTGCAGGTTCTGGTCCAGGCTCTTGTCATCTCACGCCTAGATTACTGTAACTCCCTCCTGGCAGGTCTACCTGCTACTGCCATCCGACCTTTGCAGCTCATCCAGAATGCAGCAGCACGACTGGTTTTTAACCAACCGAAATTCACTCACACTACTCCGCTTCTCCGCTCCCTCCACTGGCTACCAGTGGCTGCTCGCATCCGGTTCAAAACACTTGTACATGCGTACCATGCTGTGAACGGATCAGGTCCAGTCTACATCCAGGACATGGTCAAACGTTACAGCCCAGCACATTCACTCCGCTCTGCTTCGGCCAATCAGCTTGTTGCTCCCTCACTGCGAGCTAAACACTCATCAAAATCCCGACTGTTATCTGTCCTGGCTCCTAAATGGTGGAATGAGCTCACCATCGACATCCGTCCATCAGAAAGTTTACACATCTTCCGCCGAAAACTAAAAACACACCTCTTCCGACTATACCTTGAATATACTAACAACTTTTGGAAACTAACACTTTAGTAGCACTTAAATGGCACTTACTTATAGCACTTTGTAGTTTTGCTTTATTTTGAAGAAATTGTACTTTCTTGATTCTTGTTGTCCCGGGTCTGTACCCTTGGGGTTGAATGCACTTATTGTAAGTCGCTTTGGATAAAAGCGTCAGCCAAATGAAATGTAATGTAATGTAATATAGGGTCTAAATGATTTTTATTTATAGAGCGCTTTTCTAGTCTTGATGACCACTCAAAGCACTTTACAGTAAAGTTTGCCATTCACCCATTCACACACACGATCATACAGTTCAGCTATTAGCACCACTTTTTTATTCCTCTGTATGTCTCCGTGAAAGAAATACAAGTTACCTTAGACAAAGAGTTCCTCCTTACCTCTTCTCTCTTCCCAAAAAGGATCACACTAGCCGTATAATGATTTAAAATATAAATGGTACTCCTCAAATTGAGTTCATTGGCAATGTGATGCAAGAGACACTCGATAGCCTTAAGAGAATGTTAAGATAGAGACAGACAGTCTATTAAACAACATGAATTTATTTATAATTCTGATAACTACTAATGAATACGTTACTGTGAGACTGTTGTTAAAAAATATAATACTATACTATACTTTGCAATCACATGCTTGAATTTCAGAATAACAAATTCTAACATTAGTACATTACTATAGAAAAAATGTCAAATGTAACTGTGGATGTATTTAAACACCCACCTAGTAGTCTATAATTTCAATGATTAAGATTAAGATTAAGATACATTTATTTGTCCCAAACACATGCACAGACATGCATAGACACACTCATGCAGTTTTTAGGAAATTTAGCCTCTGATTTTAACCCATCTGTTGCAGGACACACAGAGCAGTGAGCGACCATGTACAGCGCCCGGGGAGCAGATGTTGAGGGAGTAAGGTGCCTTGCTCAGGGGCACTAGACAGGGTAGGGAGAATCCTCTTGGATTTTTGGACAAATAAATCTAGGTTCGTCTTTTGTTTTTACTCTGTGGAGTCGAACCAGAGACCTTTTCTGCCCATAGTCCAAGTTTATGCCACTAGTCATTTTAACAACTAATGTGTGCCTCATGTGCCGGCCCATGAAGGCAGCATGATATAGGTATTGGATTAATGTATAGCGGAGAGATTTATTTTGGTCTTTACGTTATGTTTTTATTTTCATTTGTTTTATTCTATTATTAGTACTACTTACGTACCTCGCCTGAAAGCTACTGGTGAGGTTTAAGTAATCTTAGCTCAATAAGGTGAATTATGAAGCTGTCACAGACACAAACACTTCTGTGTCACTCCTTTTTAAAATTTCTTGATCTGAGTCATAAAAACAATATCTGTTTGCATCACAGGTATATTTATTGCATTGAATGATTTGATAACACTTGAGCACTAAGTTCACCTGTGATGGAGCATCCACTGTACCATACCACCAACATGGTGAAATATCTATTGGTAATTGCCTGTCATGGCAATTCATTAAGTCACGGAAGTGTTTAACGCACAAAATGCAACAATAAGCTTTTGATTTACAGCTGTTGTAAATGAATGCTTTTGATTAGCTTCCTGTTCTTGTATAATTATGCCAGAATTGATTACCTTTGATGGAGTATGATCTTGAGAGCGTGTTGACACCCCCTTTTTTTTTCTGCGTGCTCTGAGAAAAACAAACATATTCTGTATGACTCACACCTCTTATCTATTAACACATGGATTGTTAATGGTTAGCATGAAAAATTTTAACTTTTTCTTTTGTCGTTTAAAAACAAAAGGATTGGTTAAGGGTGACATATAAACTCCTCGCCTCTTCTGCTTCCTTGCTTCCACCGCTCCAAATCCACCCAATGTGTCTAAAGTTAATCAAACAGAGTAAATCAATGCCAATAGTTTAGCAACTGCACTGCTGGAGCACATTTCTCCAAAAAATCAACAATCCAGTGAGTTTCATGTATACAATATATATAAGGGCTTCAACTTTCTACCTTCTTCTTCCTCTTCATAGAGTCAGTGTATTCGCTTAGAAGGGCAATCAGGGAGATATTGTATGTACAGTATGTACAAAATCGTCCAGTCTTGTAAACACATCTTTTTCAGATCCCTCTGGATTTTGTCCATTATCCCCTGCGTTTTATTGTCTTGGGTGCATTTTGGATTTGAAGTCTTGCATTGAAGCATGTAGTCTTAGAAGTTACTCCATTTTATGGAAAAGCACATTCTCTTTCCTCTATTCCTCTTTTTGCAGGAGAAAACCTGCTGCTCCTCCATTCTTCTGTATCAATAGCATAACATATGCACGTGACCTTAACAATGGTAGGATATAAGAAATGGCAGAAAGGAAAAAGGCAAGTGTTACCTAGTTGTTCTGAGCTGCAGTGATAGAATGAGTAAAAGCAGAAATACTGTCTGGAATTCTGTAGGAAACAAATAATATTATATTATATATTATATAGAATGAAGCTTCAATAAATACAATTTATTTTTCATGACAACTCTCCCTTCATTTTTTCTACACTGGACAAATAGGATCCTGTAGTATGATGACTGGTTTTGGATTGGTAAGTAGAAGGCCCACTGAAAGTTCTGGATCGTTTAATCTCTTCCAGAGCAGATTATAATAGAAACGGAAGTGACTTTGTTGATTTACCTCTGTAAGAAATGACCTAGCTTTCAAACACTACAAACACAGAGTTAAACGTGAAGTTACCTTGTTTAGAAATCCTGCTTCATAGTGTGGGCCTCTGCTTAAGCTGCTGATAATTGGCTATAACTTAGGCTTTTGCATGACATTTTAATGTGATAGCACAAAATGGCATATGAGTGTGCTAAAGAGATGCAACCAAGACTAAAGGATTACAAGATTCCTTTTTATCAGACACAAAACATATGGGGCCAAGAACAATGAGGATCTGGGGATTTAAACTAAAGTTGCATCAAAATTGGGATGAATAACAAATGCTAAATCAAAACAACTCATGTTTATTGGTTAATTAACAGTCCCAGGCTGGAAATATGGACATATAAGACAATTAGGCTTATTATTATATTTGTCTTTTTTATCTTTGATAACTTCTCTTCACAGACCGACAACCCCCAACTCCCACTATGCCATCTCTCCCAGACGTCAATCAACTGGAACCAGTTGTGCAAGGTAAAAAATTGCATAGCAGCCAGTGTAAGATTTGTACTGTATGTTTTACTGGTCTTTCAAGGCGAAACTTCAGACAATGAGAAAAGCACAAAGAATGAGAAATCAGCTACAAAAAGAAGAACAGTTAGGCAAAGTTTTATACATATAACATGAAGAAAAAACTGTGTGATTCTAGAGTAGCATATCAAAATAAAAATGTGAGTCATTCAGTGTCAAACATGCCATTACAAAGCAGTGCAGTCAATAGTATACAGATGCAATACAATCAAATGTCAGGATGTAAGCCATAGTTTTATGTGTGTAACAAACATTCTTTTTAAGAAACCTCATCTTACTACTTCAAAATCAGATACATAGCTCAAGTTTTTAAAAGAAGTGTCCAGAACTGAGTCAGCCAAGTCTTCATGTAGCTGCTCTGTCTCACAACGAAGCTGGTCTCGGTCACATGCCATACTATCCTAGCCCCAAAGTCAGTAAGCCTGAAGCTCAGAGAGACTAAAGAAAACTTTAGTCTAGGACAAATCAACATAATGAACACTGAACACTTCCCTAGTCAGTTGTTTGAGGCGGACAGGCTTATTTCATCAACTCTCATCCAGTACCAAAATGTTCAGGATGTGTTTACTCCAGAATACCACAGAGACTGGGAGCATGGTGAAGCTGCTGGCCTAACTCCATCACAAGTGAAACAAGACAAGGTTCAAACCTATAAAATGTCTCGACTGTGTGTGGTCAATATGTGAAATCGAGGAGCTTTTTACCCAACCAGCATGGCAGAGTTGATCTATCCAGATCTACACTGCTCTACTGGTCATTAATGGCTTGTAAAAATTGTTCTTTAGAGTCACATTTCCTCTTTTAAGCTGTCATTTACAATGGCAGGTATTGATAATATCCCATAGTGATACATAATACATATATGAGACACACTTAATACATATATAAGACTTAATTGAGTGAATTTATATCAACTTAGGTACAAAAAATACCCTTTTTGTCATTTTGACCCCATTTTATCTCAAAACCAGAGCTCACTTAAGTCTGTTGAGAAAGAAAAGAATGTGTGAATCTGTACTTAGCTTGCAAATTGGTACTCACAAATCTATGCCTAAGCTGTGTGCCCAAGATTGGTCTGAGAGTACAGACTTGCACGTGGCTCTCTTTTTCGCTCAATTAACCCAGGGGTTGGGTCTCTGCTGGACTTGTCTCGGGGCTGATGCAAGTGGCCCTGATAATGTGCCTGTTCAACAACGCAAAGGAGGAAAGGAGACATCATGTCTTTAAATATCTTTTGACCAAACAAAACAAAAGTCTTGTCCTCACAGTGGGGTTGTCAGGTTGGAGCCCTGTTTTATCTCTACTGCTAGCAACGCTGTTTCTTGGATGGAGTTTGATAACAAACAACAGACAATAAGGAAATTTGAAGTTGTTGGAAATGATTACTTGTGATGGAGTTAGGCTATCAGTTAGCATTAAGCTAAACTTATTTCCCACCAGTCTCGATGTACGAACATAGTTGACCTCTTGTGGACTGACAGGACATCATTCCTTGTTCAAAAGCCGCAACTAATTTGGCACCAGAAAACAGTCAAATAAAAGATGCATCAGTAAGTTTCAACAATCAGTGATAAAAAGTAATTAAGAGACACTGTCATTTATGTAGAGGCAAAAATAAATACAAGCGTGGCGTTTCCTTTTTTCCCTCAGGTCTTAGTCTAAATGATGTAGTCATTTGTCATGGCTACATCTCCTCTACAGGCAAGAAGGCCAGTCAGTGTGCACTCATGCGCTCGTGTAGACACACACACACACACACACACACACACACACACACACACACACAAACACACACACATACAAACACACACACACACACACCAACTGTTTCAGTCTTAAGGCTCAAATTAAAATCTACTGGAATAAATACAAAGTAATGCAAATTATTCGACATAATGTAAACTCCCCCTACAATTAATAAGCATTGCTACAGATATGAGTCGTTGTGGCATTAATAGATGAATACGTTGTATTATTACCATTAATGCCATCATCTTCTAATCTGATATTTTAGCACACTGCACAAAGGTCTACAGATATCAATCTATAGAAATAAATAAATGACAAAATATATCACTAAAATATTAATAAATAACAAAAGTTCAATTGAAATTAAATTATAATTGATACAAAAATAAAAGGAAAACAAAAAAATTCCCTTATCCATGGCCTGTAACTTAATGGCACTGTTCTCTGAACCATGAAGGCTGTCATCCTGTCCACTGTAAATAAAGTTTAAATAAACCGTTCCACATTTCAACATCGGCTCTGCCAGGCTGTGCGTTCCCCTGTGCTTTCATACCCATTTTATAATACCATTGTCCATAAAGTTTTGAATAAACCATTCGGCACATCCTCAAGGTTCCACAGGTGGTCACCTCACTACAACTGCCTATGCTTAGAAAACTACATACATCCTAATGTCATGTGTCCATGTTGTTGGAAGGGGTTCAGATGAACCACTCCTTCTTGCTCTCATCGATGGTTTCAGTAAAGGCCGGGTCATTGACGATGATCGCAGCATCAGCACAGTCTGCTGACTCTGCTCCCTTGGCCTCATTAGTGTGGTAGGAGCCTTTATGGCGGAACAGATGACGGATCATAAACACCATGATGCAAAGGACAATGAAGATCACCATGGAGATGATGCCTGGGAACAAAGAAATCAAGCAATTTATAACGACAGATCTGGAAGATAAATCTTACAATCTGATTTTCTTAAATCTGTGCTCTCAAGAGACAAATGGATTTAAGAGTGGTGCATATCCTGACTTTAAGTCCAAAATACACTGATGCTAAAAAATCACCACCCCCTTAATGCAACTTAAAAGAGTTTATACAGGACTAAAACTTGTCACTAGCTGAGTAGTTGTTCTCATCATCATAAGTAAACTCTTGTCTGTTAGGACTTTTTGCAATTGATAAGTATTATGAGTTGTGTCCAATCACAGATCACAGTATCTGTTCCAGAGGAAATGTAGTATAGGACCTTACAAAGTCCAATAATCTCAACCCTATCGGATATCCCCCAAATTGATTTGTATAATATAAACTAAAAAAAAACTGCTTGAATAGGCCATCCGGAGGAACCATCTGGTTCTTGGTCACCTATTATCAAGAACCGCCTCTATTTGAGTCCATTTTGTTCCAGACTTCTTCCTTTATGAATTATGGATGCCACTTTGGCTCTTAGGAATCTTCAATCCAGTATGTTTGCAGCTCCTTCAATCTCATGGCTTTTTCAGCTGTGAGACCTTATATAGACAGTACAGATGGTATGTGTCTTTCCAAATAATGTCCAATCAATAGAATAGGAACAAATTAACGATATATCAACTCAAACCAAAGTGTAATAACCTCTCATGATGATGAAGAGAAATAGGATGTTCCTGAGCAAAATTTCAAGTAACATAGCAAAGAGTCTTTTATTACTTACAATGTATATTTCTGGTTTATTCTTTAAAATAAATGGTTAATGGTTTGTATTTTTAAAGCGCTTTTGCAGTCTTTTTCCACTCAAAGCGCTTTACAGTATAGTGTGCCATTCACCTATTCACACACACCTTCATTCAATGCATCTATTAGCAGCACTTTATTGCTCTATGAGGGGCAATTCAGGGTTAAGCATCTTGCCCAAGGACATATCCTCATGCAGATGGGTTGAAAATTGCTCTACGATAACAGGGGGCACTAGTCATCATCTTCTGCTGAAGACAAAATTGTGTAGGATTTACCTCCAATTATGACAAAGTTGCGATCCACTCCATCACCATTGGCTTTGTCCTCATTGAAAGGGGAAACAGCTCCAGCTGTGGAGAAACAATTATTATGTACAAATTATCTTTTCTATTGGACTTAAAATGTGGAATTTCTAAATTTTGCTTGAAAATCTGTCTATGTCTCAACCTGGTTCTATGTGCCAGGGGTCACTAGCTGAGGCAAAGGGGGAGATGGTCATGGGTGAGGCACCACAATTGGATGGGACCAAAATCCCATGGGTGCTGACAGGTGCTGCTAAGCCCAAGCGTAGCGCAGCTTTCAGAGGTGCCACACTGTTAAACTGAACTCTTGACAGACAGCCCACAAAGCCTGGCGTGTTGTAGCGCTCGATTAGGATGGGGTCAATCTGTCCAGTTTCTACAAGAAAGACAGCAGATCACACAATGAGTGAAGTCTCAGAAAGTTTTCAGGAGCAGATGGAGAATGTTGTCAATCCTTACAATACATAAAACTGTTACAGATTGTTTGCATTATTAGAATAATGTATTTAGTATTATTGCATGCAAAACAATTTACAATGAAATAAAGCTTATAATAATTACAGAATCATGATTGACATGGGATTCACTCAGAATTACTGTGAATGACACGTCTGGATTAGACCTTGTACTGTCTGTGTGGAGATGCTGACACATCAGACTTTATTCTTTATGGCATTGGTTTCCAAAATAGGGTGATGGCGAGATGATTTTCAGAAATAAAAATGGATAAAGCAATTATCAGTAAAAAAATTATAAATATTCTGTATTATCACAGCACTTTTCTAGATTTGATGACCACTTAAAGCGCTTTACAGTTCAGTTTTTGGCCATTCAACCATTCAATGCAGTGCAACTATGGACCATACTTTTTCCATGAGAATGGCATGCAGAATGGGCTTGACTGGGATTGACCCTCTGGTTAGAGGATGACTCTTCCCCTCTGAGCCACAGTCGCCTGTTAAATTGTAGTTTACACAAAACCATGCAAATATAAAACATTTCCTCACTGTCATCCTCACATGACCCCTGAGGTGATTCTTTGAATTATTTACACACTTACCAAAGACCTTTCCGAGAAAGATACTTTTTATCAGGTTGAACTGGGTGTCCGAGGCTTCAGGCAGAGTGTATGTGTACACTGGGTAGTGGTCCAGCTGGGGAATATAGAGAGAGGAATAAACCAGTGACACCAAGAACTACTCATCACATAATTTACTAACATCTTGGGAAATATTAGCATTTTAGAGACTGGCATGAGAAATACTGAAACCCTCAGGTAAACATGAAGAACTGTTGCACATGATGCTGATCAGGGAGATTTAGAGGTTTCAGTGGCTAAGCTATAAACTAACTATAAATTAACTAATACACTGTTTTGTACAAATCTGCACCATAAATGATACAATGGCAGAAAGTACTAACCTGGAGTCGTATTTCTCTTAGGTTCCTGGTTATGTTGACAGAGTGTGGGTGTCCATTGGCCATGTTACGACGGTCAACGTCAATAGTGTGAGGTTCTGTTAGCCCCCCAAGACTGTAGCGGATCTGGAGAGTGCCTGGAAATAATGTTTTAATAGGGTGAGTGTAACAGCAGTTCAATATATCTCTTTATAGTCATTAATGAAGAACATAATTAAAAGTATCTTGATAAACCCACCATTGTGCCTTAGCACCACAGCTAGGTAGTCTTGAGTCCTGGAGCTGATGTAGACCAGGATGCTGGGAGTGCTGGAGGTACTGAAGCTGAACACCAGCTCCTCCTGTGTCAGGTTGGCCTCACTAGGGACACTAACACCAGATAGGCTCTTCCCTTCTCTCAATGCAAATTGTCCCACCTCTGGCAAGAAGTCATAACGCACCAAGGTCCCTGTTTCAAAGTAGCCACCAACATCTAAAGTGCACGCATGCATGCACACACACAGACACACATACACACACACCAGCAGAAGCAGCCAGGTTAATTCTTAATTAACACTGTACAACTGTTGCATCGAATCTAATCAATAAAGTCATCTATTCTGATCCAATCTAATCTAATTCAGTGTTTGAGGCTGTACCGTCTGTGCAGAAGGGTCCATCGTAGGCAGTGAGTGAGCAGTCACAGGAGTAGCTGTTGTACTGCTCCAAACACTTCCCTCCGTTCCTGCAGTGCATCCCATAGCTGTTGCAGTGGCCCTGGCAGCCTTGACTCACCCCTAGAGTCCCTTTTGCTCTCCCTTCCAGGTCAATAGTCACACCATTTATCTTAAGAGCCCTCATGCAGCCCAAGAAACCCCTCTGACCACTTGAGGCACCTGCGAAATAAGATATAAACACATTAGTTCAGTTAGAGCGATGATTATTATGAAATTATGTTCATGTAGGTGAACTTGGACATTTGTTCCTGTGACTGTTGATGCACTTTTGCCAACACTGTTTACTTTTAATTCTGCTGTCATGTGCCATGCAATGCAGATATAGCTTTAATTGCAATGTCATTATTTAGACCTGCAGAGTTCTACATAAGCTGAATGGAATTGTGGACTCATGGGGTATAATCTAGATGTCAAATGAGTAAGAACAACGACAGCTAAGGAAGCTTTATAGAGTGCAGTGCTTTACATGTCTACTAAATTATATATGTTGTCTATATGATTTATAAAACACAAAATACAATGGATGAAGCGTTTTCCAACTTGATGGTCTGAGCACTCCATTGTCCAGCAGTGCTGATGACCCCCGCTGATGCTGGTCCAGCTCTGTCTGCTCTGTCTCTCCATCCTGTTTATGTGTGTTTTTGTGTGTCTCTTACCAACATATAGTTCGCTGTAGAACTCCAGCTTGTTGTGTCCCTGTGAGGGGGTAGGTCTGACCTCTCTGTAATGTCCATTAAGTTGCAGTGCTGCCTCCTTGATGTTCTTCTCAGCCTCAACACGATGCCATTGATCATCGTTGAGAGGAACCGGTGAGCGAACACTGAGCTCCACCCGTTCACTGCCCACGTCAAAAGAGAAGAAGACCACCGAGGCTCCTGACATCACCAGAGTGAAAAGCAGACAATAGCAATATTTAAGCTTTACTGTGTTGTCTTGTTTTTTAGTACTTCCCTGTCATATCTCATTAATCATCTTGTTATTAAAATGTATATTGTTGCTAAAAATGTAAATTGAAAAATACTCTACTTTCCTCAGTTAGCATCAATCCCTTCAACAGCCTTTAATTTAAACTGTATATGAAAAATCCTGACCAGATAAAACACGAGTCTGAGAAAGCTAACTTGGTTATGGTTTTAATCACACAGTGAAGTGATGATATAATTTTCATCTCTGTTCCTGCTTAAGGAAAAATATGTACTTTTCACTAATGTGCATCAAATCATACCACTGCAATTACTGCAGCGAGCACATATTGATCTGACTCAGTTTTTTACTTTAAAAAGTTTCTAAAATATTGTGCAGTGTGCACTCAGACTCACCTTTTAGTTCAATGTGCAAGAAGTCGGTGGTTCCAAGGTTCTCTAGAAAGACTCCATGAGTGGAGGAAGTCTTAAAGTAGAAGGAGATATCAGTGCTGGTTTCCCCTCTGAAGGACGGGAAATGAAGAAAGGAGGCAGGGCTGGTGAAGGATGCGGCATTCCAGAAGTTTCCTTCACAAAAAAACAGCAGGACACAATATTGCTCAAATCAAAGAAAATAGCTCAGGGTCTCTGTGTGTACATTTCCTTATATAGCAATGAGGACCAATTTTGTATTTGTAACGACATATTAGATGGGCCTCAGCCGATAATGGTCCAAATAATTATAGATCACTATTAAAATACTCAACTAAGGCTCTTTTAGTTAATGAACTAGTCTCTGACTACAACCTAGATGTATTGTCCCTCACTGAGACGTGGCTGCATCCTGATGAATATGTCAGTCTAAATGAATCTACTCCCCCCAGTCATATAAATGCACAGGTTCCCAGAGAATTTGGGCGAGGAGGTGGAGTTGCTGCTATTTTTAACTCCAGTCTATCAATTAATCCAAAACCTAAACTTAACCTAAGCTACAAATCATTTGAATGTCTGGTTCTTAGTCTTCCACGCCAATCCAGGAAACACCAACAGCCAATCATATTTGCTGTAGTTTACCATCCTCCCAGGGCTTATACTGAATTTTTAATGGAATTCCCTGAGTTTTTATCAAACTTAGTCCTAAAGAGCGATAAAATTATTATTGTTGGTGACTTTAATATCCATGTTGACAATAAGAAAGATTACCGTAGCGTAGCATTTAATTCAATACTAGACTCAATTGGTTTCAGTCAGTGTGTGCACCAACCGACTCATTGTTGTAACCACACACTTGACCTTATATTATCGTACGGTGTCGGAATTGAACATTTAACAGTCCTCCCGCACAATCCAGTTCTATCAGACCATAATTTAATAACCTTCCATTTTTCAATAAATTAATATATGCCACCAATAAAAAACTCATTTTCTAGATGTCTACCTGATAGGGCTGTAGCTAAATTTAAGGAAATAATTCCAATTACATTTAAACCCGTATTATCCGTAGATATAAAGAACAAATTCTTTAAAAACCAGAGCTCCATTGAGATCGACCACCTCGTCGATAGCTCTGCAGACTCATTACGATTAACATTAGATTCAATAGCGCCTCTAAAAAAGAAAAATGTCAAATATGGTAAATTAGCTCCGTGGTATAATTCCCAGACAAATGAGTTAAAACAATTATCAAGAAAACTAGAAAGGAAGTGGCGCTCCAGCAACCATGTTGAAAACCTCATAGACTGGAAGAATAGTGTTAAAGAATATAAAAAGGCTCTCCACAAAGCAAGAGCCGCCTACTATTCAAAACTAATAGAAGAGAATAAAAACAACCCCAGGTTTCTCTTCAGCACTGTAGCCAGGCTGACAGAGAGTCACACCTCCACCGAACCCAGTATTCCTCGATCCCTAAATAGCAATACCTTTATGACCTTTTTTAATGATAAAATTC
Organism: Pseudopleuronectes americanus; assembly: GCA_038501795.1. Classification (NCBI taxonomy): domain Eukaryota; kingdom Metazoa; phylum Chordata; class Actinopteri; order Pleuronectiformes; family Pleuronectidae; genus Pseudopleuronectes; species Pseudopleuronectes americanus. Next base: position 698,739 of record CM076730.1, on the reverse strand, counting down.
TAACCATTAGAAATAAAATCAACAATCTCCTGCCCTCAATTGGCACTAATACCCTCCCAATAACAGAAATCTCAGAAATGGCTGAGAATCCTAACCATTATTTAGACAGCTTCTCTCTGATCACTTGTGATCAGTTTACCAAAATAATCTCAGGTTCTAAACCAACAACCTGTATCTTAGATCCCATTCCTACAAAATTACTTAAAGAAATTCTGCCCCTAATTGATAGTTCGTTACTTAACACAATCTATCTGTCATTATCATCAGGTTATGTACCACAGTCTTTTAAAATAGCAGTAATCAAACCCCTTCTCAAAAAACACACCCTAGACCCAGAGGTTTTAGCCAATTACAGACCAATATCTAATCTCCCCTTCATGTCTAAAATCTTAGAAAAAGTGGTAGCCAATCAGCTGTGTGAGTTTCTCCAGGAAAATAATATATATGAAGACTTTCAGTCGGGGTTTAGAGCCAATCACAGCACAGAAACAGCCTTGGCAAAAGTCACTAACGACCTTTTAATAGCCTCAGATCAGGGACTTGTGTCTGTCCTCGTTCTGTTAGATCTCAGTGCAGCATTCGACACAATTGACCATCAAATTTTATTACAAAGACTCAAACAGTTAATTAAAATTAATGGAACTGCCCTTAATTGGTTTAAATCTTATTTTTCTGATCGCTCCCAATTCGTGCAAATTAATGATGAGACATCTGTGCGCACCAAAGTTAACCATGGTGTTCCACAGGGCTCTGTGCTCGGCCCAATTTTATTCTCATTATATATGCTTCCACTAGGAAACATTATCAGGACACACTCGGTAAATTTCCACTGCTATGCGGATGACACCCAGTTATACTTGTCAATAAAACCTGAACAAAGTAATCAACTAAACTTCGAGCATGTCTCAAGGACATAAAAACCTGGATGACCCGCAATTTTCTCTTATTAAACTCAGACAAAACAGAGGTTATAATACTTGGCCCCAAACACCTTAGAGATAAATTATCTAATGATATAGCTGCGCTAGACGACATTGCCCTTGCTTCCAACGAAACAGTCAGGAACTTGGGAGTGATCTTCGATCCTGATTTATCTTTTAATAGTCACTTAAAACAAATTTCTCGGACTGCCTTTTTCCACTTGCGTAATATCTCAAAAATCAGGCATGTCCTTTCGCAAAAAGATGCAGAAAAACTAGTCCACGCCTTCGTTACATCGAGACTGGACTATTGTAACTCATTATTATCAGGCTCCAGCAGTAAGTCGTTAAAGACTCTACAGCTTGTCCAAAATGCCGTAGCACGTGTCCTGACAAGAACAAAGAAAAGAGAGCACATTTCTCCAGTATTAGCTTCGCTACACTGGCTTCCAGTTAAATCTAGAATAGAATTTAAAATTCTCCTCCTCACCTTCAAGGCCCTTAATAATATAGCGCCTTTCTACCTTAAAGAGCTGTTAGTACCTTACAAACCCGCTAGAGCACTCCGCTCCCAGAATTCAGGCTTACTTGTCGTCCCTAAAGTCTCTAAAAGTAGAGTAGGAGCCAGAGCTTTTAGCCATCAAGCCCCTCACTTGTGGAATAATCTACCAATTTCAGTTCGGGAGGCAGACACCATCTGTTTGTTTAAGAGTAGGCTCAAAACCTTTCTTTTTGATAAAGCTTATAGTTAGAGTTAATTAGTGAGGCAGAACGTAACTTGCTCTATTTAATGACATATGACACACGGAGCTTCTTTTTCCAGCTTCTCCTTCCTCTCCTGGCTCTCTCTGAGGTTTCTACTTATTTTTACCCTGTTAAAAGGGTTTTTAGTAGTTTTTCCTCACTCTTGCTGAGGGTTAAGGACAGAGGATGCCACACCCTGTTAAAGCCCTATGAGATGAATGTAATTTGTGAATATGGGCTATACAAATAAAATTTGATTGATTGATTGATTATAGTCTGCCTGTATGTGTGTGTGTGTGTGTGTGTGTGTGTGTGTGTGTGTGTGTGTGTGTGTCTGTGTGTGTGTGTGTGTGTGTGTCTGGGTGTGTCTGGGTGTGTGTGTGTGTGTGACACTTACGGTCCCCATGGCATTTGAGTGGCCCGATTGTCAGTTTGGCCTCAGATCCAGCTCTGCTCCTATCACCAACCACAACCTGACTGACTGGCAAATGATCTTTATACACCAACAGGCCTGCATCCTCCCTCCTGCATATATTCACAGTGCAAAGGTACATCCATTTTTACATTTCCAGTGTGTGGGACAATATGTATATCAAATTAAGATAAAACAAATAAGTAATAACAAGTCCAATCTGACCAAGACAAAGTGCAAAACATGTAATTCAGGTTTAATGGAAAGACATAATTCAGGTATCTTCCCTAGCATTTACTTCCAAATAACCCCTTGTACACCATGAAATATATTGAACTAAAAAAAGATGAGATGATTGTTGCTGGCTCTTAGCAACTGTACAGCTACTTTAATGAAGGTACAGTAGCATACAAACTCTGTGACCTTCACTAAGTCAGCTGAGCTGCAGATCACTGGTCCACTTACCAGGAGCGCAGGTCAGCGTCACAGTTGCAGTAGTGTTTGGGGTCAGTACAATTGTGTTCAATACCACAGGAACACTTCTGTATCCCTGGTCCAGAACCCCCCCAGTAGGAATGCCTCTCATTGGCTCTTCCTACCCACCAGGTAAACGGGGTGCCATCTGTGGGTCAAACAAGTAACACAGTGTCCCTTTACTTTAGCTTTTACTATATTGATTTTTCAAACTACACGTCTAATTTGAAAATATCCTGCTCCTATTAAAGGCTTTTCTACTGTTATCCTGTATTATTAATAGAACACTGATTCACAGAAAAACAGATGAAGCTATGACTTCTCTGCTGTTGATAAATCATCTTACCTGGAGTGTTGAGCAGACGGGACATCCGGCAGGCGTACGCTACATACTGTTCACAGTACTTTGCATTGCCAGTGACTGAGAACACCTGGACACATACAGACACAACATCAGACAAAGAATCTTTACATGTGTTGTTTACATAAATATAAAATTGCTGTGGTGATAACATTTCTAGTTTAAACAACATTAATTATACAATACCTAGCCCAATAAAATGTACGATATATATATATATGCTTTCACTAAGAAACATTATCAGGAAACACTTTACATTTTCATCGTAATTTAGACTATACCCAGTCATACTAAATATTTTTTTAACTACTATAGGGGTCGTGGGAGTTTGCTCATCAAATCTCCATGCTACATGCTTACAGGCTTAAAATTGTGTAAGTGGGGGGGGGGTCTTGGTTGGCACAGTGGGAGTATGATAGCTAAGATGAACCATTAACTCAGCAACCACAGTGAGAGTTATGTTGATATTACTGGGAGGGAGTTAAACATGGGTTACCATTGTCTTAAATGCTACGTGTGATCTTCAAGGATGGGAGATTCGACTCACTGCTTTTTGCAGACAAACAGATTCTGTTGGCGTCAGTCCGTCTGCCCAAGCAGTGTGAAGTTTGAGTGTTAAGTAGGGTTTGCAATCGCAGTGTAATGATGCAATACGATAAACGATATGGCCCGCGATTACGGTAATATCTTCGATTATGTAAAGCAGCTGGAATGAGAGTCAGCCGAAATGGGTTTCCTCCTTTTCGTTGGATGAGCTTATCTTACAGACAGAAAGACATTTCAAGAGAGCATCTAAGCAGGATTCATCTTCGGTGTGTTCTATTGGAAGTTTCCTGTCATTCAACTGGGAGAAGACCCCACGGTACACCCAGAATCCACTGGAGAAAATATAATCCAATCTGGCCAGATAACGTCTCAAGCCCTCACGCAGAAGCTGGAAAGCATTGCTGCCACCTCGACCTGACACAAGATGAGCAGTAGAAAATAGATGAATAAGTGAATGGATGGAGGACTGACACATTCTCTTGTGTGGTTGTATCCTACGACTATAAGTAACGGTGGCGTGGACTTTTTGTGTTGTATGATGTGAGCAGCCATGAAATAGCTGGAATCAATGCTCTATCTCCTGTGTGCTTAATGCTGAGGTAACCCTCCATGGTAAGCATCTGTGTTAGGAACTGCAACTGCTCAACCACAACAAACTAAAGTATGTATGTTATAGGCATCTTATCTTATTTTTAAGTTAAGATGCTAACAACTGGTGAGCTTTACTGATTTTTTTATTGCATGAAAATGTGTTTTATCCTTCTGCCCCTGAACAACCCAGACAAGGGACCCAGAGCGAGACTGAGAGGGACCGATGGCGGGCTTGTAGATGCAGCAGGGAACCAGAGAGAGACTTAGCGGGGAACAACGGCGGGCATTCAGCCATGTGAGAACCCTGGCAGAACCCACAGACCAGAGGACAAGTTGCCACAAACTGCTTGAACACACAAGTCCATGTCTGTTTGCTGTGAATACTCCAGTCTTGGCCGTGGTCATTACCGCTGAAGAAATCCGCGAGTAATTGTAATTCCCTAATGCAGTAGACATCATAGGGTTGGCTGCAGGGCCAGGCAAGACTGGGTTGGGATATCCAGAGGATATTGGCAGTTGACATTTGTCTCCCCAGACAGTCTTTTACATCAGGGAAGTTGGCGATTATCAAGGAGGGCCTTGTGTGTATAAGAGATGGGGAGCCGTGGACAACACAGCTGACAATTCCCTTGAGCCAAGATCTCACCTGCTGGACACTATAGTGGACTGGGGCACTAATTTTCACAGATAATTTAGTGCCAATCATCATGTTTCCCTAGATTGTTAATAAGATACCTCACAAACAATACTTTTACTGATGTTCTTTAACTCTGCTAACCTCTTTGCCTTTTATTTGTAGGACTCTTTATTCCCCTAGGTTGCATTATCGATTTTTAAATAGTTTTTTAACATCCTCAATATCTATATTTTGAAAGGATTTTAAAAAGCAATCTATAAATTATTATGCATATTAATGGTCTGTGCTAACACAGGCCCATATACAGTAGTTGAATTAGGTCAAAGTAAGTGGTCATTGTGTACCTGTTCATCGGTCACATTGTAAGTGATTTGCAGCACTGCTTTCCCTTCCTGGTCTGGATTGGTGACTGAAGTCTGAGGAGACAGGTTGTTCTTTACTGTGGTCCAGACCTTTTCCTCTAAAAAAAACAAAAAGCATGCCATCAATGCCTCCACACCTTATTCAGGAAAGAACAACTTGAACTACGCAGTATATTTGATGATGTGCAGCTGTTGAAGAAAGGTGTTGAAAGATTAACTCATGTTTGTATCACAAGCAGAAACAAGAGATACTCCAGGAAATAGACCCTTTTACTGTCATATCCAAAGTTGGTGATACTTGAACATCTCACCTGTCATGTCACAGCTGACTCTGAAGGGGGCAATAGAGCCACTCCCATCTGGGTCGATCCAGTAGATCCCTGAGCTCTTCCCCAGGTGCCTATACTCCTCGCAGGACTGCTGATACATCGCTATGGAGGAGACACAACAAACTACTTTAGATGGCATGCATACAATATACAGGGGTTGTTTGCTTGAGCGACAGCACCTACAGGTATGGCAGGTAGCTCCAGTGTATCCAGTGCCACTACAATTGCAGCTGAATGTGTCCCACGTCTGAAAACAGCGACCGCCATGCTCACAGTGGTTGGGAACACACCTTTTATGATACAGATAGAGGGAAGAGTAAAAAATCTTTCAAACTTTTGACTGAGAATACACGCACAGTTCCCCTCTAGAGACCATCACATACTGATTGTGCTGCATGTTAGAGGAAACATATGCTAAACAAAGTTTAAATTAATGATAAGGATTTCTAGAAGAATAAGTCAAATAAAAACACCTACAAATGATTTATAACTATATTATATTCAAAATTGTATTTGAACAATTAAAATATAGATTGAATGAAATTTATCAGTTTGAGTAAACACAGCTTTAAGTGGACAGCTTTAAGTACAGATGTTCACAACCTTGCATTAAAATGCATCTCCTGTGATCACTTGTGACCAAAACTTCCTTTCTCACTCTGTGTGCTGAGATGTAGAGACAAATAACAAATGTAATTTGTCTTCGCAAAGACCAAATTATGTTCTCTTTACCCAGTCTGAGTTCAAAGATGTGTTCAATGTCACAAGTGAGTGAGAGAGATAGGGGGAGAGATAGAGGTCAGTTCAAGGGCCATATGGCTCTCGTGCAGTTTTGCTGTGAAGAAAGATTTTGCCCATTTGTAAAAAGTATCATTCATTTTAGGTTGGTTGGTTTGTGTTTATATTGTGGCAGTGGTCACAAAATATCAACGTACTGTCACTGAGAAGCATAAAAATAAGTTTGATTCATTTTTAAACTGTGGCAGGTTAGAGAATGTGAGCTGAGTATGGGGTCCTTAATATGAGGCCCAGAATGCATTTGCGTTCACACCATAAACAATGTTGCCACATGGGCCACCTCCATTCGGGTTTTAGTTATCGGATCTCTGGACACATTGAGGACACATTTGGTTACGGTCACACCTATGCTTAACGCTGACCACTTGTGATCAGATCTCTCGTTTGATGTTAATACCAGGTCTGCACGGGATCAATCAGGAGCTACAATCTAAAGAATGACGATATATTTAACAGGTAACAGAGAGTGAGAAATTTAAATCCAAACTTTTTTTTAATGCTTTTTTTTTGTCGCGGGTTAGGGGCAGAGGATGCTGCACTTGTTAAGCCCTATTAGGCTTTGAATATGGGCTTAATAAATACATTTGTCTATACTGTATATTTCACAACATTTGAAATTAGAAACTGGACAGTACAACAGTAAAAACAGAACTTTTTCTTGTGATTGATCTTCCGTGATTAAAAATCTGTAGGATTGAGATAATCTCATACATTGATGATTCAATTGGTGTATTTGACTTCTGATCAAACAACAGCGTAAATTGAAGCTCTACAATATTATCCTACTAAATGACAAATATTAGGTTGATTATGTCATCAGTCTGCCACTGTTAAATGGTAAATGGATTTGCATTTATATAGCGCTTTTCTAGTCTTGATGACCACTCAAAGCGCTTTACATTACAGTTTCACATTCACCCATTCACACACACATTCATACAGTGCATCTATCCCAGCACTTTGTTATTCTAAGGGGGGGCCATTCGGGGTTCAGCATCTTGCCCAAGGACACTTCGGCATGCAGATGGTTCAGACTGGGAATCGAGCCGCCGACCTTCGGGTTGGAGGACGACCACTCTACCGCTCAGCCACAGCCGCTGTTGTAGTACTGTACTGTGTGTACTGCACCACAACTATTTGAAGCCTTCAGGATTAAAAAAAAATGTCTTTGATCTGTTCAGCCACTTTTATATTTTGTAATCAAAACTTAATTCATGTAAAACGAGTCAGTAACCATCAACTGTTTGACCCACTTAGAAACTTCCTTGTGCTTCCTATTATTTTATATCAACCAGTTTATAATTCTACAGTTGTGTACCTATCAATGATGGCACACATATCCAGGCTAACATTTTCAAAAGTTCCCATGTGGCCCTGCTCCACAGCCCTCAGGTCAGCTAGATGGTCATCTATGTGGATCATCTGCATACAGCCCTGGAAGGAGCGCTGTGCTGATCTGGTGTTAGTGTGCATGAAGTAGCCTGGACATAAACAGAGGAAGTGAAAAGTCATTGTTAAAACCAGTGGAATTGTTGATAAAATATGTCTGTCTTAGTCACAACACACCACAAAAAGTTCTAAATTCTGTTTCAAGCTTTCTCCACAGACACATCAGAAATAAAGGTGGGGAAATGACCAATACTTTATTTACATTTTTCTAATTTTCTAACTGTGGAAACTACATAATATAAAAAGCCAGGAATAGAACATGGGCACCTGCTTCATAATTTCCAATTGACTTTAGTTTCTGTCCATCCAGACTAAAATGCAACCCGAGTTTTCAAACTAAAATGGGACCACCAGCATTTACAAATGTCTGAGGGTCTGGTTAACTCTGGAGCAGTGTGGAGGCCAGACAAAGGTGATTTGCTTTCAAAACTAAAATGTGTTAGTGTAGATGTAGCCACAGACCTCTGTGTAATGCCCTTTTAGAGTCCTTGTTCTTCTTACACTTCCTGTTTTACACTCCCATTAATCCTGCTTATACATTGTGTTTGTATAATTTTCATGTGACTTGTCTCTCTTTTCCAGCTACCGATTTTCTCCCCCCATTACCTCTTGAGACACATGGTCATGAAATTGATTTGAAATGAAAATTGGCACTGTGTTGTGGTAACACACTTAACTTAAACAACTCTCATTTGGCTAAAAGAAACTTAAGTAACTGTGTGGTTCACTGCTTGACAACACCACTTGCACTGCCACCACCAAAAAAATTTAATCTATGATTTGTCACCTCCAAAGTAGTAGGTTCCTGCAGTCTGGATTTGTATGGGGATGGCTGTTCTGACTGTAGATGCTTCATCTCCATCCACGGTCAGCATTGCATAGTTCTCCAGGGCATTCAGATGGACACTGTGCCACTGGCCATCATTCAGACCTGAGCCTGAAAACAAAAACACACTTCAGTCAGGAGAACAGCCAAATTGAAGCAGGCAACAAGGTGACAACTGGTTTAGCTAACTGAAGGATCCTGAACTACCAATCTGATGATCAATGAGCTGAGCTCACCTGATGAGATGTCAATACGTGTGTTCTTCCTCTGTGTCACATTCATGTAGACGTAGACCTTGCCCTCTGTCAGCCCCACTTCCACCCAGCCGTCAGCCAGTGCCGTAAACATTAGCAGCCCATTGGGGTTCCATGTCCTGAAAGACAGACTTACTGACAGAGTGTCACTGTCACTCTGACCTGGCAGCCGCAGGAATGAGGTTGAGTTGAAGAAGACAGGGAAGGAATTGGACTCGGTGCAGGAAAAAGTCAGGTTACGCTATAGTGGGAGAGAAGGAGAGAGGAATTGTGGAATTGTAGTCGTAGATTGACTTAATTTTGGACTGCTCAGTTTTCAATTTCGATGTATTCTAAAAATACAGGAATGCTGGAAATTCTTTCAGCAAAATAGTAGTGACCTCACCAAACATAGATTACATTAATAAGGATGTTAAGAAATGTTAGAGTAGGGAAGGACATTAGACATTCTCTTACAATGTCTAGATCAGCAGACATAGACGACTGCAGTAGTTGCTGAGTCAGTGCTGGACCCACAGATGCTTTGGATCCACACAATTGTACAATTTCATTAAAAAACCTGGACATGCTGAGGAGCAGTTTTGAGCCATTGTTAAACTAATGGATCTACGCTACATTAGTCTTTTCTTTCTTTTTTTCTGCGATACACTTTGCAACTGTCCTGTTATATCAGATCCAGCCACCCCTCTATTGCCCAGCAGTATCTCTAAGGTTCCCAATGTTTGAACTTATCTGACCGTCCTTCCCTTCCAGACATATTCCCCTCCTGGCAAAATGTGCGTTGCAAAATTTTACATTTCACCTTGGACTCCTGATCTGCTTTTGAAGAAGTGTGTTTCTTCTTACTGCCTTTTTCTTACCCTTACATGTTTTTAAACAAGAGTGAGGTTGAACCTTCTATTTCATCGCCATGGTCTCCAAGCACTGGTTTTGTGTTCCAGCCTGTTTATTACAGAGCTATTACATTTGTTGTGAAAATTCTCCTTTAAGAAAAAGTAACCATCAAGATGAGGACTTCCCTGAACAGATAATTATTAGTGCAATAAAACCCCTCCCTTTTAAAGAAATATGAGATTCTCAGAAATTTCATTTCAAGAGTGCGCAAAGTTGTTAAAAGTGTCATTCTACTCACACCCACACATGCAGGCAAACACACACACTGAGTCATAGGGATTTGTCTTACGAAGCTGGATGTGTCCACTTTCTTCCTGCGAACAAGGTTTGTGATGTTGTCTCCATTGTAGGTGATTCCCTCCATGCAGCCCACAAAGTTATGTCTGCCTCCTGAACTTGGCTTTGCTGACACAGCCACCCCTCCAAAGCTGATCTGAGGGCACAGCAACGTGGACAACATGGACTAAGTGATAAAGATCCGTCTGTGATATTCACTGTGAAACTGTGACCCCTATAAACTCCCCATATATAATCAAATAATTAGTTTTTGTTGACGCAAAAAATGCTTTTACTGATCTAAAAGCATTGCATTTCTGTCTTTTATGTTGATATTATTCGTATATACGTTTTTATTTGCTTAAGTCATATACAAAGTCCAACTGGTCGGTTATTTGTAATTATATATTTGTAATAACTGTTTACAGCATAGGACAACGTGGTGAATATCCATTGTATGTTTGGAGGTCACATTAATGACATACCTAACAATAGCTCCTAATTCCTTAAAAGATATAAAACCAACAGATAATCCATTAATAAAGGAGAATTTGAACTGATACACCTGTGTGACACCAGTCACAGATACTTCTTCAGACATGCTTAAAGACTGAAACTTTAACACTTAACCAACCTTGAAGATATCATTTAGAATGAAGCCTGATAAATAAATAAATCTGCCTGGACATTGTCCCTGCATACATAGAAATTCAACATTAAGCAAAGTTCACTGGTTGCTGATAAGTGGGACTCATGTGACTCTAACTCGAAAATTATGTTACATAAAGATGTAATTGTAATTTATTTATTTTATTTCCCTAAAATCATGAGAGTTTTCTTTCTTGGCCGATGGGAGTTAATTGGTAAGGACAAGCAGTAGCAAGGTAGCAAAGAACACAGGGACAGAGCGTCTCCAAAATCTTCCTCACACACATTATCAGCAGAATTGATAAGTTATTAGGAGAATACCAAAATGGAGTTTATTGTCAAAAAAATATACAATAAAATAATGTGACCCCAACTGAACCGAACTGAAGATAATTCATTTTGGATAAGTAAACGCAATAAAGTCAAGGACACAACAATTTGAAAACACATATTTGTCTCTTTATTTTTAGATTTTTAGATATTTAGGGAGTCTTTACCTCATAGTCCAGGTCAAGGTGGTCAAAGTCTCCATTGGTCCTGAACTGCTGAGTGTGATGGTCCAGCGTGAAGTTGACATTCCTTCGATAACGCTCTACGACAACTGAATGCCAGTGGTCATCATCCAATAAGCTCCCACTGATCACGGAGGTGTGACCCTGGATGGAACCGTACTGGTTACTGCCTGCAAATCACACAAATATGAACAGGTTGTGTTTATCATGTTTGACAGCACTAGATGGTCAAATCTAGTGAGTTGGATAGAACATAAGAGGCTGTCTGTGGTCAACACCAGACATACGTAATGCTTTTGCTGTCCTTGAAACCAAACATATTTTACTGCAACGCCACCTTAGTTGTCTATGAAGATTCTCAGTCATCCAGATCATGGTACATCCAAGTGCAAGAAAACAGGTCAACTGGACTTGGTTGAGTATCTTGAAGATGTTTCACCATTTAAGAGGCTTCTTTAGTTCTAACTAACTGCTGGGAGTAGTAACTTAAATTGTAAGGTTGTTAGGGGTCGTTGAGTTTACCTAAATTGATGCTAAGCTGCAGTCGAGCCCTGCGGAGCTCGAGGGAAATGTAGTCTCCCTGCTGTCCTTCTCCATGGAGCAAGACCCCATCTCTAGCTGTGGTTCGAAACTTCAGTGAGATGACATCCTTCACAATCTTCATTTTCTTATTCCTGAAGCGGTATGAGATGACACCATGGCCATCAAAACTGATCACATCTGACCCTGGAAGACCGAGAGAAAAGGAAATTCTGTATTCTGCCAACGGAACACACCTGGGATCCATAATATCCATGTTACACTGTTTTCATGCGTGTCACAGTTGTAAGTATTGCAAGAAACTATGGACTGTTGGTCGACCTTTAACATTTCGCCATCCATTTTATATTCTGCAAACCAACATTGCTAAATTTGAGTTATGATAACACATGGCATCATCTTATTTTCAATTTGTAGTGGATCTTACAATATTAAAAGACTGTACAAAAAAAGGCTGTTAACAGTTAGACTAACATACATAAAACATTTCACAGACAAAAACAAATACCAAGACTTTGTTATTCAAAACTCATAGCATGGCACTGGGATCTAACAGCCACTGCCGTCTTGTACTTATCGTTCACAGATTTCATACATTTTTATAAGGTGGCAAACATTTGTTAATGTGTACTAAAACAGGTTTACTTTTATGAAAGTCCTTTTGGAAGTTTTGGCAGTTAAATAGTCTTTTATTAATAATTAACCATGTGACAGAAGTGCAGTATAGGAGCTTTTTAATTAGTATATTTAGGGCTCGGAAGAGTTAAATGTTAAATGTTTTATCATATAGTTTGTTTAAATAAAATGTAATTACTACTGCAACACCTCATCTGTATCTTAATACGTGTAGTGATAAATATGTTGCTGGTAAGATCTAATCTAATTCACAATTATAGACTGACATCTATTGTATTTGTACTCACAGTGTGAGCAGCCGTAGATCTCCAGACGTATGCCAATGCGTCCCTCCTTGCTCCAGTCCACTGGGATGAAGCGAATGTGGCGAGCCAAAATGGTGTGCTGCAGTTCATGGTGAACCACGCCCTCACTGTTCATATTTCCCTCAAATATCTGAAACACACAGAAAACAAACGCTATTCTGGCATGTACATGTAATACTTAAATATTCTATAGAAAGATAAATGTAAATAATTTGAGAAATTTGATTAAAATGTTCAAATTCCCTCTTTAAATTATTGATACGATAAAAAAAAATCATTTATTTTTCAACAAGTTCAGACAAAGCAGAAACTTTCTGTGACTCTGTTAAATATCAGATTAGAAAGAAAAAATTTTTTATTGGAATTTCCAGTCAGGGAGCATATTTCTAGCAGGCCCAAGACATAAGAACGTGTCACCCCCTCTGAGAAAACAGAACAACACACTGAGCCTCTGCAATTTTGCATCAGGCACTTAATGTAGATGACATTGATCCAAGCCGGAAAGAGAGCTCCATATAAATAACATTTAAGAAGTAGAAGGACAAATTTTAATGTTAAGAGAATGAGGTGGCTTCCATTGGGATGAAACCATTTTCTTCAAATATCTTGCTTTTTGAGTTGGAAAGATTAAGAATTTATAAATCATTTAGAATAAAGCATAAAGAGTGCACTTTACCAAAACATTTGTGAGTTTTTATGCACCTGAGTTTCAGTTCATCCCTAATTTGATCGAGCTCAATCTACCATTAATGGTAAATAAATTGTGCCCTTCAGTCTGTTCTAGAGTCCGAAGACAAGCCACTACATGACCATAAGCAATTAACTATCCTATTTTTTTATTTCCAGGAGTTTCATATTCAACATTGTTTGCTAAGCTATGATGGTGTAACAGCACTGTTCAGTAGAAGTAGGTTCAGTTCAGTAGAAGTGAAAAGGGATATTTGTACAATGGAAGAGATATGTGAAAATACCTTGAGGGAAATATATGAGATGCACTCTTGGATTCATCCAGATGATCCAACAATAAACTAGTGAGTATTTTTACAAAGAGTTGTTTTCTATTATACTCTACAGTATTACTAGTATGCCATGCTTTGCAAATGCAGTTGCTGCAACAATTTGGCCACTGTTGGAAAAGTTACAAATCTTATTTATGGCAATGTTTCCCCTAAAGACATCTCAGCAACTACCAGTTCCACTAGTAAGACGTTTCTGCACTGATTTCATTTGAAAGAAATTGTAAATAATGGTTTTCACAGGGTTCTAGTGAAGTTTAGATCAGATGAGATGACCTGACACTACACAAAATCAATAAAGTTCTTCCTTACCCAGATGTTACCATCCTGTAAATAAGGCCTCCAGTTTTTCTGAGTGTCACTGTAAAGCAGCCGATACTTGCTGATCCAATCAGAGCTACTGTAGCGACCCTGAGTCGCTATGGCAACCACCTTCTTCCTAGAGCCAAGGTCTACTTGTAACCACTGGTAATGGTCTGTATCCAGAGGTGACCAGCCTCCAGCACCTAGGTGAAAGATGAGAGAAGATAACAAGGAAGAAGAGCAGAAAAAGGTGTCATTTGAAACTGAGGTGTCCTGTCTTCAGCTTGGAGTTTCTTTAAGAGTCCAAAGCTCTTTCTTTAAGATCTCCTTCTCTCATTTAAATCCAGTACAGTTTCAGTTACTATGCACCCTTTAAATGGAATGATTTACAAACTTCCCTCGAACTACAGTCTTGTGTTCTCTCTGGATTTTAAATGTTTATGATATCATGTTTTTTATGAAACTTGTCACTTTATAATTTATTTATTTGACTTGTGTTGTTATGTTGTTGCTCATGTTGTGATGTTTGCTGCTGATTGTGAATGTTTCTGGTTCTCAGGACTCTCTTGGAAGAGAGATTTCAATCTTAATATGATGAAATAACAAATAATAACAACATTAATGTTTTTACTATGCAATGAAATGTATGCTGTTGTAGACTAGCTAAAACCTCCTTAATGTCTATTCACCACTATGTCGATGGAGTTGTTTGAGTCTGCAAAACACTTTCGGAGTCTCAGGGGTAAACAGTGTTAGAGCAGAATCCAATACAATTGAAGTAACTGGGGATCAAAGCTTCAGACACAATAACACAACAGAAAAAAACCCTGTCTAGTGCCCCTGAGCAAGGCACCTTACTCCCCCAACATCTGCTCCACGGGCGCCGTACATGGTCGCTCACTGCTCTGTGTCCTGCACCAGATGGGTCAAAAGCAGAAGTTACATTTCCCTACCTGCATCAGTGTGCCTGTGCATGTCTGTGCATGTGTTTGGCACTAATAAATGCATCTTAAATGTCCTCTGTAATCCTGCTGCAGAGGAGACAAAAAACATGGTGCAAATGACGCTGTTTCGAGTCAGATTTTAATGTCGGGGTTAACGGACACTCGGAGGACACCACAGAAGCAATTTTTCCTCAAAATGTTTATTTTTTTTGGGAGTTTTTTATGATTGAGGTGGTTTGGCTCTGGCGCCGATTACTCCTGAAACTGGAAAAAGTGTTTTGTGGACTCAAACACTTCCCGGACCCCATCATTGGCAAAGTTGTGGGTCGATAATGAGGGACATTTTTTCCGGCCCGCAATTCATAGATAATGATGGTCCTCATAGCCATCCCCCACCCCGCTCTTTCTCTGTCTGCTTGTGTGCTTGTAGTGGGGGGGGCAGATGGGAACATTTTTCTTAAGGGGAAATTTCAAAATTTTCAGTTACAAAGTGTTTTTTTGAAGAGAAACACTGAATCAATGCATCATGTTTTCAAACTCAAAAGTAATCATTTGAATAATCGTGATTTCAATATTGTCCAAATAATCGTGATTATGATTTTTTCCATAATCGAGCAGCCCTAGGGTGAACTATCCCTTTAATCAAGTCCAGGTATCAAGGGATCACAATAGCCAATTCTACTTCTTAACTACATAAACTGTAGACATCCTAACGCAGGCCTAGAAGTTTTCAGTTAGCATTTTATGCAAATTATTTTAAGACCAAAGGAAATTCCAGATGATAGTAATTTTGGTTACTAAACCTGTCAGAGAGAAGAATAGCTTGACAACGATTAGAAAGCACATCTGTCAAACCAAACATGTTGTATTATGACATCCCATTTGTGAGGGTGGGCATGGTGGCTAAACTTTTTTTTTCCACACCTTAGACATTTTCAGCTCATCTACATATATTCACTGGGCTTGAACTGCAAAAATGTAAACAAATAATAAACTGGAAAAATAGGAGTGTTCTAAAACATTTGACTGTGCTTTATCTGAATATCAACCAATAACTTTTAGAATGTACATACACAATAGTAGGGACAACACAATACTTATTGCAAAGGCATACCTTGTTTTCGATTGAGTTTGGCATAACCAGCTCCATATCCTTTGGCATATACAGATGAACTGCTGAGGGAGCTGTAGGGAAGAGGAGTGGCCAAACTGTCCTCACACTTCCCTGTACCAGAGAGATGAAAAACAGACAAAGCGATTAGTTTTCCATAGGTAAAGAAGGTTTTATTAATATAAACTAAAGACAATCCAACGGTTGTATCTTTTGAAGTGCTGTACAATTGTTAGCAAATGTATGAAGTTACTAATCTCAGATGGTCAACATTGTGAACATTACAGCACTATTGTAAACATCACCATGATAGCAATGATATAAGGAGATTTAAGAACATGCTTAGTGCTGTGTATGTATGAGCTAAAAGAGCCCCATTCATTGAACATGCTCATATTTTTGGTGAATGGTGAACTAAACGGATCAGTTTGCAACTGTTGAATGTGAACTTGGTTCACTCTCTTGCTCCCATCTTTGATTATTGATAGTTTGTCTTCAGAGTGTTTGTTTAAGCAAACCAACATATTCTGATCAATCTTTATTTTTCATGAGAGAAATTATCCGTTAATAGTATCCGATGTTTTAAATATGCGCATATCACATTGTATCTTCTGTCTGTGTTTATTGAATATGATATTGAAACTAAATGACTATGAATCTTTGTTTCAAGAAATTTTTGTCTTCATTTATAAATATCTAAACATCTATAATGTGCCCAAGAAGAGTGTCTTTGTGTCTTGTGAATTAAATGTCTGTATCATGTTAAATGTAATTGTAACTTCTTTATGTTGTTTGTGTCTATGATTAGATCACTGCTGCTGTGCAATTATGCAGTTAATTTCCGCAAGCAGAAATAGGCTGATACTTTCAAAATATTCTTTAAAATAACCTTAACACACACTGCTACAATATTGATGCTCATGTCCTGACTCAGGTCCAGAAGGCAGACAGTTTGTGTGTGTTTGTGGGTGTGTGTATATTGGTCCTTGATTCTTTGTTCTTGACATGGAGTCTTGGATGGGGGAGGGTTCAGAGCTCTTTGTGTGTGTGCGTGTGTGTGTGTGTGTGTGTGTGTGTGTGTGTGTGTGTGTGTGTGGAAAACAACCTTAACTACCCAACATAAGCTCAACTCTTTGAGGAGAATACATGTTCCTCATTTATATGATATTAATATAAACACTATTGTCCCTCCTGTGCATCCTTCTGTTAGTATTAGCTAGGGCTGCATGATATATTGTGTGAACATGCAAAACAGTCTCTATCATTTATTTCATTTTGTCACAAATGTCTTTGCTGCAATAATTTTTTTGCAACTTGAATGTGATATAGACAAATTGTCTGTTTTTTTTAATTGTCTCAGCAAAAAATGCAGCAAGCCAGCCAGAACAAAATGAGTAGCTTGTACCTAAAAAGCACTTTTTGTTTTCCATTAACCTTTTCATTATTAATACACTAATATTTTATACAAGAGTCTAAATAAAAAGAGGACAAAAATCTTATATTTAGGGCCTGGGCTATGTGTGTTATAGTTACTTGACTTTTCCAAATTGTCCTTTTATATCATAAATGTGTTTTTTGTGATGATACGTTATCTGGATATA
Organism: Pseudopleuronectes americanus; assembly: GCA_038501795.1. Lineage (NCBI taxonomy): Eukaryota > Metazoa > Chordata > Actinopteri > Pleuronectiformes > Pleuronectidae > Pseudopleuronectes > Pseudopleuronectes americanus. The sequence continues at coordinate 681,250 of CM076730.1, read as the reverse complement.
AAGTGACGTACAGTGGCAAGAAACATTATGTGAACCCTTTGGAATAACCCGCATTTATGTTATGTAAAAATGATATACAGTGCCTTGCATAAGTATTCATCCCCTTGGACTTTTCTACATTTTGTCATGGCATAACCCCAGATTTCAATTTATTCAATTGGGATTTTATGTGATGGACCAACACAAAATAGTCCACCATTTGGAAGTTGGGGGAAATATTACAAAATTATTTACAAATAAATATCTGAAAAGGGTTGAGTGCATATGAATTCACCCCCTTTACTGTGAAAGCCCTAACAAAGATCTGGTGCGACCAATCGCCTTCACAAGTCACATTTGCAAGTCACGTAGTTAGTAAATAGGGTCCACATGTCTGCAATTTAATCTCAGTATAAATACACCTATTCTGTGAAGGCTGCAGAGTTTGTTAAAGATCACTACTGAACAAACAGCATCATGAAGACCAAGGAGCTCACCAAAGGTCAGGGATAAAGTTGTGGAGAAGTATGAAGCAGGGTTAGGTTATAAATAAATATCCCAAGCTTTGAACATCTCACAGAGCACCATAAAATCCATCATCTTGAAATGGAAAGAATATGGCACAATCGCAAACCTACCAAGACAAGGCAGTCCACCCAAACAGACAAGCCGGACAAGGAGAAAATTAATAAAAGGAGCAACCAAAAGGCCAACGGTAACTCTGGAGTAGCTGCAAAGATCCACAGCTGAGTGGGGAGAATCTGTCCACAGGACAACTATTAGTCGTCTACTCCACAAATCTGGCCTTTATGGAAGAGTGGCAAGAAGGAAGCCGTTGTTGAAAGTAAACCATAAGAAATCCCGTTTGGAGTTTGCCAGAGGCCACGTGGGAGACACAGCAAACATGTGGAAGAAGGTGCTCTGATCCAATGAGACCAAAATGTAACTTTTTGGCCTCAATGCAAGACGCTATGTGTGACAGAATTCCAACACTTCCCATCACCCTGAGCACACCATCCCAACAGTGAAACATGTTGGTGGTAGCATCATGCCGTGGGGATGCTTCTCTTCAGCAGGTACAGGGAAATTGGTCAGAACTGAGGGAAAGATGGATGGAGCCAAATACAGGGCAATACTTGAAGAAAATCTGATGCAGTCTGCAGAAGACTTGAGACTGGGGCGGAGGTTCATCTTCCAGCAGGACAATGAACATAAACATACAGCCAGAGCTACAATGGAATGGTTTCGATCAAAGCATGTTAATGTCTTAAAATGGTGCAGTCAAAGCCCAGACCTAAATCCAATTGAGAATCTATGGAAAGACTTGAAATTGGCTGTTCACAGACGGTCTACATACAATCTTACTGAGCTTCAGCTTTTTTGCCGAGAAGAATGGACAATCATTTCCATATCTAGATTTGCAAATCTGGTAGAGACATACACAAAAAGATTTGCAGTTGAAATTGCAGCGAAAGGGGGTTCTACCAAATATTGACTCAAGGGGGTGAATACTTATGCATCCATCAGATTTAAACTTTTTTGTTTTCATTACTGTTTGTGTCACAATAAAATAAATATTGCACCTTCAAAGTACTATGCATGATCTGTTGATCAAGTGGGAAAATGTATATTTAAGTCTATTGGAATTCCAGTTTGTGACAGTACAAAATGGGAAAAAGTCCAAGGGGGGTGAATACTTATAAGCACTGTATAAAATGATCTGGACATTGTATGATATCTGACAATTATTTTTAACTAATTAAACAAATAATTGCATTGTTCTTGTCCATTTTGAAAAATGTATGTGAAACCATAGATTAACTTGAGCAAAAGCTTATTGGTTTCAGAAGTTATCATAACTTGGAAAACATTTTGTGGACTGATAGTATTGTTTGGGAAGAAGACACAGCTCTGTTCAGAGTAAAAAGGGCACTGCTCACCAACATGAAAACATCATCCCAACAATGAAGTATGGTATGATTTGTAGCAGCTATTTTGCTGCCTCTGGGCCTAGACAGCTCAGCTTCCTCGAGGGGGAAATAAATTCCCAAGTTTATCAAGGCCTCCCTCTTAAAGGATAATATCAGGTTGGCTGTCTGCAAGCTGAAGCTCAACACAAGTTGGGTGATGCAGCAGGACAATGACCCAAAACACGGAAGTAAACCCACCACAGAATGGCTTTAAAAAATCTGGAGGAGCCCAGTCAGAGCCCACACCTAAACCCAATAGAGATGTTGTGGAATGAGCTCAACATAGCTGTTTACACCAGGTTCAACAAGCTATCAATCCAACAGGGGTTAAATTTCTTTTTCCGCTAGCCCTATGAATGTTTGATGGGTATGTTCATAACAGACATGAGTAATTTAAATTGCTTGTGTGTTATTATCTCAATCACATTGTGTTTGGTCATCCAATTCAAATATTTTCATCTGACTCAGGCCTCCATATTTCATGATGAAGCAAACTACAGCCACCTTTCAGATCTACTGGATGGAAATATCAAATAATAGTATAATAGAGAGATTTAGGGTGAAATATTCACTTATTCAATATTTAAATACTGTGGCTTTCTTCCCGTGGATTCTACCAAGAATGAGATATATATATAAGCACTCATCTGTTCAACTACCCTGACTCTGATGGGTCCCGCTTTAGAACCAGACGTCCTGTCAGCAGCAGCTCCAAAAGGAGCTGAGAGGACAGCTGTCAACTAGGGTTCTTTGCCAGATGGACTGATATCAGATATTAAATGTACAGAATCAGTACTCAAGTAATCATCCAGGAAGAGTATAAGCACATGGCAGCCAAATTGTATTAAAGCTCCTCTATATGAAATCAATGCGCACCTGTGCACCTGATTCAGATAGCGTTATAAAAAGTCGCTAGTCAAATAGAAGGTGCTAGTCAGAAGAAAAGGAAAGGTAAAGCAGAGAGGGAGAGAATTAAGAAGCGAAAAACGGAGGATCCATAACCATTGCTCACACACAAAAAGATTAATATTTATAAAACCATGCACTCGCACAAATTTTTCCCTTTATATAGTCCACCTGGAAACATGCGTACTTGGATCAGCCTTATTCAGACAAGGCTTCTGTGGTGTCATCCAAGTATCTGCAAGCCCCGACATTTATATTAGACTCAAAATTAGGTCATTTCCACTGTGTTTTACGCGAAGTCCACCAGAAGCGGCTAAGCCAGCGGTAAATAGCATTTCTGACTGTCCTGAATGCACCTCGGCTGAAAATATCAGCAGTCATCAATGCTTTAAAACATGGTATAAATGACCTAGTTTTGAGTTGATTATGAACGAGCTTGTGGAGACTTGGATGACATCACAGGAGCAGTATGGAGGCATGTTGTGTTTTTTTTCTGTAGATTTTTTACGTGTGAAGATTAAACGCCTAAAATCTTCAGTTGTATTTGATTCGGCTGCTACCTGCGGCTACACTGTTTACCCCTGAAACTCTAGCAGTGTTTTGTGGACTCAAACACTTCACCCACCTCCCTATCGGCGTAGGGATGAGTAGATAATGAGTGAATTATCATTTTTAGGTAAACTATTCCTTTAACTGAGGCAAAAGGCCTGAATGAACAGGTGGAGTTCTTTGAAGGTGTCAAGAGATGAAGCTTTGCTGGAAGAGAGGACCCGGGGGTGGGAGAGTGAAGGCTGGATTTGATGTGGGATTGGAAAGAGAGGGTTGAGTCAAGAATGACATCCAGGTTGCGGACATCGGGGGATGGGAAGATGGAACAGCTTCAACCTCAAAGTCAAGTACGAGATCTCCAACAGACTTGTTACTGTTACCGACATCAAGGTTGTAAGTGAGGTGGAGGGGAGGAAAGAACGATTATTTAATGGCCAAAGCAGTGATATCATTAATAAAGAAAATGGACTGAATGGTAACGCATTGCTGCTGCTGTTAATACAGTGCATGAGTAGGACAGAGAGGACGGCGCCTGAAATAAAAAAAGTTGTCCGATTTAAACAAAATAAATGTTTCTCGTCGTCAGAATCTCCTGTGCATATTATAAACAACAATTCAATTAAATTCAGAGACAAATGCAATGTTCCCAATCTATAAAAATAACAGAAATATTTTATTTCCAAAGTGGGCTTTAAGCAGAATGGTGAAATATACAGTGTTAATCATATCGTCGGCTAATGAACCCAGAGTGGTGGGTAATTTTGTTTGTACTGCAATGGTTTTGTTCCGTCGGATCAATCTGTGTTATAATGGACTTGGTTCAGCACAAAGATCCAAGATCACAGATCTAAAGAATCTTTATCAGCTGATGAGTCAGTCATCATCATGGGACAGGAAATCTTCATAGTTGCTGAACTCTAGTTTCCTGCTCATCCTTCTATCCACGTACTCCTCTAACCCTAGTCTGACGCTGTTATGAGAGAAATTTGCCTTTCTGATTTGTGATGTATTACGGCCATTTGTAAATGCAGTACAGCCATGAGGACCTATAGTGAAACCAGAAAGCCTTTATGAAATGGCGCCTTGATCAATCTGACACTGCTGTTGATCATTTCAATAGATGTGCTACTGATGGTAAACTAATACAAACCAAACAGCCCACAGGAAGGGCTTGTTTGAGATGAAGTGTAAAAAACGGCTAATGAAGCAGGAGGACATGAAAAAAAGGCTATGTCTAAGTCCCATTTTATTTGTGAAGTTACAGAGAAACACACATCTGATTAAATGAAACTGTATTAGATTTCTATTCAGTTTTTACCCAGTTTCCAGTGACTGTCAGTAATGTTGTTTATTATAGAAGTCCACATTGATATGACATACAAGCTATCTTTAAAAAAAAGTGTTTATTCTTTCTTAATTGTTATTAATTAATTATTAACTACAATTTTTACATAAAAGAGTTGGTGCTGTAGCAGATTAATCATTATCTGTGTGTTGTGGTCTGAAATAATCCAAAACAGACTTTTCTTAATGATGTGTCAGATATTTACATTGCCAGGGCTTCACAGGCCTTTCTCAATCCTCGTTCCTTCAGAATGAACAAACAAATACTTATAGTATTTTCTAATTTAGTCTGATGAGTCCATGAACTGCCTCTTATGACCACTTCCACAACTTCTGTGTGGACTAAAAATGTCCCAGACAGGATGAACAACTCACACGTCAAGGAGAACCAATCAAAACCAACCCCCACCTCATACATAGTTAATTCACATGAACATAATCAATAAGTGAAAGAAAAGTGAAACAATGGGGCAATTCAGTGCAGCCATCGGACAAGGGAAAAGAAAAGGAAGGTGCATAGAGTTATCTGGGCTGGATCAGAGAATCATTTTTCGAAACACAGCACTGCAGGTGAACCCTCAGCTGAGCAACTGTGGATGCTCCACCTGAGCCTGACTGGGCCCATTGGGATTTGACATCCAAGGTTCATACTAACTGTTTTGATTATTATTCGGGTTCAGGTCCCACAGTGTGCGATGCATCTCCGGAGCTACATTCGTCTCAGAACAGAAATAAATGGTTTTCAGAATTTACCAGCTACACTTGGACGTTTCAACTAAAAGTTGAATAACTATGGTAAATGGTTTTGTATTTATATAGCGCTTTTCTAGTCTGATGATGACCACTCAAAGCGCTTTACAGTACAGTTTCACATTCACCCATTCACACACACATTCATACAGTGCATCTATCCCAGCACTTTGTTATTCTATGGGGGGCCATTCAGGGTTCAGCATCTGGCCCAAGGACACTTCGGCATGAAGATGGGTCAGACTGGGGATCGAACCGCCGACCTTCAGGTTGGAGGACGACCACTCTAACCCTCAGCCACAGCAGCCGCGAGTATGTAACATGTGACACGCTTAATATGTTAATATCAGTATGTAAAACCTAAAGATAGGTGACAATTTTTTTGTCTAATTATTCTCCTCTTCAACATGTTCATGTGTTTAAAAAGTGTTATCTTTTGCAGTATACACCCAATATTAATTGTGTGTGTTCTCCTGTTTAACATTTCTCCTGTTCAACATTTCCATAAATTTTTTCACTTTTCAAGAATCTGCAAGAGTGCTCTTCTGACTGCATAGATTCTGTTCATACATAAGAACAAATCCCAGATAAGAAAACCTTTGTGAATGTCGGAATCTTTGTTAAAACTACAGACGTGGGTTTTAAGGTTAGGGTTAGGGTAAGGCACGCTTGGTTCGGATTAACTGTAAAAAAAATATATTTTTCCCAGCCCAAACATGTATGAAAAGAACCAAAGGATACCTGTAAGTGGACTTAGCGGAGCCCAGGATCTGGCATTGTGGAATGCATTGAACACAGGTCCAGGCAGGAGGATAAAAGCGTAATTTAGGCTAAAAACATGTTGTAATTTACAACATGTTTTTAGCCTAAATTACGCTTTTTTACAACTTGTAAATGATGCCATTTCGGGTCGAATTTGAATGTCTTGGCTTATTGACACTTGGCTGAAACCACAGGAGCAGTATGGATGAATTTGACTTTTGTATTGTTTTTTTTTATTTTTATTTGAAGACGTGGTCACAAATTTTGTCACTTCAATTGTATTGCAAACATTTTACCCCCCCCTCCATCGGCATAGTGGTGAGTCGATAATGAGTGAATTTTGGATAAACTATCCCTTTTAACAATGCTTCAGCTGAATATTACTATTTAAAATAGCTAAATGAAAGAATCGATTCCAAAGGGAAAGAAACAGACCAGAACTCTAGGGATCACAACTTAAAAAGGGATACTAGTTAGAATTTAGAACAAAAGATGAATGCAAAAAAGTTATGTTAAAGGACTATAACAAAACGTGTTAGAGGAAAAAAAACAAGAAGCAGCAACTACAACAGGTTACATGCATGCCCGGCAAATGCACAGTAAAAAAACATGTGATTTAATTATTTTCTGCCTCTGACCAAAATATTGTAGTCTTTTTTGTAATATTGTGGCTTTTTTCCCAGTTTTCCAAGCGGAAACCTGAAAACAAGAACATAGCAAAATAGCAAGATACCGAGGAAAACACTGTACCCTCTAACTATTCCAAAGTTATCTAACTGACATAAAATAATCAGAGACCATCAGACCAGAACAGAGATCATTGAGAAACCCCTCAGTGAGGCAGGAAATGCTGTATGTTGGCACTGTTTTGTGACTGATTGAAAACCAGCTGTGTTTTCTATTTCTACAAGTGTTAGATACAGAGGTATAAAAAAGAACAGTGCTGGGACAGTTTGTGTTCTTCGTTCTATGCTACAGTAAAAACAGCAAGAGTGTGACACTGCAGTAAATCTGATTTCAACCTTCTTACCTTATAAGCTGTTACTTCAAATACCTGTTTGTTAGAGGGGAAACCACATTTTTGGATTTTCAGCCACCAGATTTATCCCAATGAAATACTCACTGTTATGACGAAATAAATGGTAAATGTTCTGTACAGCTATTAGTTCATTCAGTGTCTGGGCACTCAGTCATTCATATAGTGCATTGATAATACAACATCCATACACTGCCAGCAGGTAAGACACTTCGGCACATGGAGTGAGGGAAACAGAGTTTGAACCGCTGTCTGTTAGGTCTTGCTGACGACTCAAAGCGCTTTATAGTTTTTTGCCATTCATACACACTCATATACAATGTATCTATAAGCAGTGCTTTTCTGTGAGAATGGCACATCAGGGATCAGGGGCCATTTCATCCCATGTACATTAACAATAAATACTTTAAATGTATTATTATAAACATTATATGAATCAATTCATCCAGAATCTATTGAGGCTGTCATTTTTTCCAAATATCAAGTAAAACTTTTTTCAAAATGTTTAAATCAGACGAGCTGGACCATGTGAAGTTGCTCTGCCTGTCTGTGGTGCCTCCTCAGTAGCTGCTAATAAGTGAGCCCACAGATTTGTTATAAGGCAGTTGCATGGTACAGATGACAAACAGCCTCACCATTGATCCTCTAGTCTACAGTATAGGACCTAAGGTACTTCCACACGCCGCTTCTCACATCCCCTGCTGCCATGATTGTCTGCTCAGGGTTAGGGTAACACATGCATCTACAATTGAACTGCAGTGTTATCAACCATTTACAAAGTAAGAGGCCTCAGAGCAATGATGAAGGAGATGCTATAACAGCTGTTGTACAGATATTATGTATTTTATTCGATAAAATATCTCAATGTTTTGAATAAACCGACCTGTCAACACTGCCTATAAACTGACTCCATCCTTCTGTGTTGTGTTTAATAGCAATACCAAGACACTGCTACACTACTGATGCTCCTGTGTGTGTGTGTGTGTGTGTGCGTGTGTGTGTGTGTGTGTGTGTGTGTGTGTGTGTGTGTGTGTGTGTGTGTGTGTGTGTCTGTGTGTCTGTGTGAATGTGTGTATATTTGTGTGCGTGTGTTTGTGTGCGTGTGTGTGTATGTGTGTGTGTGTGTGTGTGTGTGTGTGTGTGTGTGTTAGCCTACTTACGGGACACTGAAGATGTAGCACTGGCGGTGCTGATGATGCTCAACACCACAGGCAGCAGCCACAGCGCGGTCACATGAGACATCTTCAGAGAAAAGGCTCAGGGTCGACGGGGCGGACAGAGACGGTCTGTTGTTCTGGGCACACGCAGGCGAGACGCTGCTTTCTTTATCAGCAGCTAAAGCAAAGAGCAATGTCTGACCTGCTCGTATTGTCTCCTCTCTCCTCTCTATTTTCAACCTGCCCAGCGGCACTCCAGCGGGGTTCAACCATAAACCTCCACAATAAGCTTGTGAACAGAACGCGGGTGTGCTGCGGACCGGACCTCAGGTGCATGGTCAGACAGACAAACAGCGGATGCTACTGCGCTGAACTGCTGGACTCATCTATACACCCCCGATCTCTTATGGAATTGGTACGGTCCGATACGCACAACAATAACGGGCTCCTTGAAATTTGGAGGGGGTTGAGGGGGGTTGGGCAGAAGGGGAACGCCAGAGGAAGGCGTGAGGACAATATGAAGACAAAGATCAGTGTTCTCCGCTACACGGGCAGCAGATGTCTCTATGAGAGAATAGACCTGGGTGGATTCAGACAGGGATTTCTGTTTCACAGACGCTACACATGAACTGCTAATATAATCATACAAATAAGACTGCAGATCCAGCCAATTCAGCAGATCTGATATATTTTACACCTGATATACTATTGGACCCTATTCCAATCAAAGAGCTGGGGTTGGGGCAGGCACCGAGTTGAAAATGTCTACTTCTATGTGCTCGCATAAACCACAGCAGTGGTCAGTAGCTGGGTCAAACCGTGTGTCAGAATCGGACATAGACACACAGCACAGGTGCTGATCCACAATGACATGTCATAGAATCACAAAATAGAATAGAAAGGTAGTGTTACATATATTGACAAATAAATACGTAAATTAAGTAATGTGTGAATAAATATACCCAATTGCAAAATTGATAAATGGCATGTATGTTAAAGTACCTGGCCCAGCAGGCATGAGTAGCCTAATTTTATAAATAAGTTGAAATACATAGTCTGTGCCCTACTTCCCAAATAGTGACAGTAGTGGCAGATGTCCTGTTAACAAATCATATAACTATAAAACAGCAGGAGAGAAAAGGTTGGAAACCTCTGGTTTAAGCAAAAAAAAAGTTAGTAAGTAGTGATTGAATCTGAAAACTTTGTAGAAAAAGTACATTTGTAATTGAGTGGGAGAATTAAGTTTAGTAGAAGAGCTGCTTCTTTCGTTCAGATGGAAATATTTTGCAGCTTATGATTTGACAACTGACAGCACTTTTATTGCATTAAAAATTAATAACACATTACAAAAATAAGCACAATTATTAGACCTGTCTCCCAGGTTTTGAGTAATGATAAATTAATGAACAAAAGTCTACCATCTTTGTTTGGGTCGGGGTCTGCAGCAAGTCTGATCCCTGGAAAGTAGTTTGGAGTTGTCGGCTGATCAAGTTGGTTGCTCTTTACCTTACAAATAAAAAAGAATAGCATCTATCAAGTTTTTCCTTCAATTGTTGAGTTTGGATTACAATATCTCTTACATGAACTGAAATAAGTATAAAGGGCGTACAATTTCTTTCACATATAGTCATGTGCTGGTATTGTACATTAAGCAGTCCTTGATTTGTCCATATCATTTAAAGAACTATGTGTAATATTGTGATATGGTTTTTTATCAACAAAAATGTAACTGCTCTATTTTTACTCCCATTTTTCACAAGTTAAAGTCAATGTTGTCAACAACCACCCTATAGTTATGGTGGAATTATGGTATGGGCACGCATAAACTACGTACAATGAACACAGGTGCATTTTATTGATGGCATTTCAAGTACACAGAGATATTGTGATGAGATCTTCAGGCCCATTTTCATACCATTCATCGTCTCATGTTACAGCATGATAATGCACAGCCATATGTTGCAAAGATCTTTACACAATTCCTGGATGCTGCAAACATCCCAGTTTTTGAGTGATAACCACATAAAGCACTTTACAGTACAGCCACTCATTCACATACACATTCATATAGTGCATATATGGGCAGTAATAATGTAATTAATAAAACTATTAACAAGCTTCATTTCTAAAATAAGGATGTTGCAAACTATCCAACCTCTCAAGTTTACAGCATGAGATTCAAGATTCAAGATTTAAGATTTTTATTATCAAATGCTTAATGTTATTGTTATAACATTAAGCAGTCGCTGGCAGTGAAATGCTTGAGTCACAGGCTCTCTTCTAGCAATGCTCAAGTAATTACAACCTGAAAAATAAAATAGAAATAGTATAAAATAGAATATCAAAATTTAAAATAGAAAATAAAGTATATTTATCTAAATATATATAAAAACAGCTGAAGAGAAAATAAAACAACAATAGTGCAATTTGTGCAATGGTGCAAATATGTCACGGTGCTAGTTTGGTGGAGTTATTATAGTTCGAGTTTAAAAGTCTTATGGCCTGGGGGATGAAACTGTCCCTGAGCCTGGTGGTGCGGGCCCGGATGCTGACGTCTGGCCGACGGTACCGCAGCATCCGGGCCCGCACCACCAGGGGTCTTTAATACAGTTTTTCTCAGTTGTTAACACACAAAAATCTAAAATTCTGCACAATTTGCACAACCTTCACTTTATGTACCAATCGCTCGACCCAATTTGGCACTACTTCACACTCCCTTATCTGCATTAGACTCTGACTTTCCTTCTTTACACTCTGATGTCAATTACACATCACCTTGTTGTCAAAACACTACACACAATGTTCAGTTGTTGCACACACTTCTCAAGTAAAATCTCAAATCATCAACCTACAACACACAAATACTCAAATCTCTAAACATTCAGGTCTGTTGAGCAATTTCACCACATTTTCACAACCGAACAGGAGACTGAAATTGTAGATAAGGTTAGTGAGAACAACGCTATCACACTCAGACAAATAAAAACTAGGATCCTGGCTGACCATGCTACATTTAGAAACGTCCAGACCATCAGCCTCTCTACATTGGAACGTATTCTTTACAGTTTTTTACGATTGCATAAAAACCAAAATCAAAAGTATTACACAATCATCAAAACCTTAAACTCAAGGAGCAAAACATGGGCCCAGATCTGCACCACTATAAGCACAATGTCAGCTTCACACTTTTTGCAAAACAATACACACAGTGATCTGCAAAACACTAAACACACTTGTATACATTAAACACAGAAGTATATCAAGAGGTCACTTCCTTGCAATTCCTAAGCACTGCCTGTCAAATGACCACCCCTATGAGCCAATTGGTTAAACACAGCCATCAGGTGTTCAAACACATGATTGCTTAATTTTAGACACAACAATCAGGTTTAAGCACTATACAAATGCAGCAGCTGAGTTCACCTGTTTTCAACCAAAATGGAGCTTGTGCTCAAAAAAGAAGAAGAGCGAGAGTGAGAGGGGGAATCCACGGAGGAGGAGAAGGCTGCGGCATGAGCACATGGAAGTATGTATTGTTCACGTTAGCACTGTGATGTTGCATATTGCACATGTAACCTTTATAATGTAAATGTACTGTAAACCAGACCTATGCTGAACTACACAATCTTGTTTTTCACTGTATTTCAGAGAGTTTTACAGATGGATGCTGAGGAAATCACGAATGAATTCATAAACATAGATGAGGCAGGGTTCAACCTGACAAAAGCAAGAAGGAGAGGCAGACATATCATTGGCCACAGGGCTATAATCAATGTATCAGGGCAACGTGGGGGGTAACGTCACCCTTTGCTCTGCCATTACACAGAATGGGGTCCTCCTCCGTCACGCCAATATGGGACCTTACAACACACCTCACATTCTCACATTTTTGTGCCGATTGCACAACATATCGTCACAGCACTAAACCACATGCACCAGATGCAATACATTGTCATCTGGTACAATGTGTCATTCCACCGCTCTGCTCTGGTCCAGAACTGGTTTCAACACCACCCACAGTTTACAGTTCTATACGTTCCACCATACTCTACGTTTCTAAACCCAATCAAAAAGTTTAACACGTAGTAGCATGAAAACTGGGACATGTTTTGTTGTGATTCTCCATGTTGACATGTTGACAGAAATAAATTATATTTTCATGAGACTGCAGCATTGATCTTGTGTAAATTTTGGTGAATTTATTGTCTATTTGCACTTTCTCTGTGTACTTCACTTATAGTAGTCTAATCACTGAGAACTGGAATTGCTAAAAGTGTTTTAGGTTAGCAACAGCAGTGTGTAACTGGTAAAAACAGAATTAACTCATATGAAGCGTGTGTGTTTCATAAGGTAAAAAAATATGGTTTTGCTAAATTAGTGTATAGTTTTTACAAGAGTGTTTCATTTTGCAAAGGATCTGAGGTGTTCTGCTGATTGGGTGTGTGGTTGTGCTGATTGTGTGTAGTGTTTTGACACACCGGGCCCTGTTTTGAAAATCGTGCTTAAGCAATCGAAAAAAACTGTATAGGAATGCCATGCTGATGAAACCAGTGTACAGGGTCCCATTCAAACGGAACACAGACCACATCAAGTAGTTAGGGTGAGAGTTTGTGCTTGTAAGTACCAACAATCAGCACTGACACATGCATGTATTGTACCTGTAATCCAATATTGTTAATTTTCTACAGTGTCTCACTGTAGCCCACTGTGTTGACCTCTCTGTGTCCATACTGTAACTTGCATTCTCATGCTGTCTGTGTCAGCGGATTTACATTACATTACATCACATTTCATTTAGCTGACGCTTTTATCCAAAGCGACTTACAATAAGTGCATTCAACCCAGAGGGAACAAACCCAGGACGTATCCATGAGCATGACACAGCTCATGTGTTGTACCAGTACATCTTTATTGATGATTCAACCTGGTGAAGAGGAGGCGACGGGGCAGAAACCTCATTGGCCAGCGGGCCATAGTTATGGTCCCCGGCCAGCGTGGTGGGAACATCACAATGTGTGCTGCAGTGAAACACCATGGGATCTTGCACCGTCATGCCCACCTAGGGGCCTATAACACTGCCCATTTCCTCGTCTTCCTGGATGGCCTGCATGACCTGCTGGTACCACCTGGCCAGATAGATGACCCACAGCAGATCGATCACGTTGTCATCTGGGACAATGTGAGCTTTCAAATGAGTGAGTGGTTCCAGGACCACCCATATTTTTCCGTTCTATACCTTCCACCTTATTTTCCTTTCCTGAAACCCTTTGAGGAATTATTTTCAGCTTGGAAGTGGAAGGTATATGAACGGAACCCACAGGACCAGGTCCCACTGCTCCAGGCCATGGAGGAGGCCTGTGGCGACGTGAGGGTCGAGGCCTGTCTGGGCTTCATGAGCCACTCGAGATGTTTCTTCAACGCTGCTTGGACAGGGAGAATATTGCCTGTGATGTGGATGAGGCCCTCTGGCCAGACAGGAACCGGAGGCCTGATGCCTAAATAATTTTTGTGAAGGCGGGGGGGAGGGGGGGTGGTGGTGGTGTTGAGCATGCCGGTTTACAGGACTGTTCTCTGTGTGTACCGAAATAAACATTTTTTTGCTGAATATTTGTGTGCTGTTTTATGTTTGATTATGAAAAAAGTAGGCCTACACTGAGACATTTTACAAAAGGAGAAATGGCTCATTCTCCAGAGTCACTGTCATTCCTATGGTGTGTTCCATTTCGATGATTGTGTTTTCAATTTTGCACTTCTGTGTGTTGTCAATGCTTGGTAGTGTGCAAGCAAATGCTTAGTTGTGTTTTCTCAATGAATGGTATGTGTGTGTCATTTGAAAATATGGCTGTGTGTACCAAATGAAAACGCGAGTTCCGTTTTGTGAACAGTTAAGAGATTTGATGGCAAAGAGTTATCTTGCAAAGGGAGTGTCAGGTTTAGCATTTTGTCTGTGAGGTTTTCAGTTTTGTGTGTACAGTTTTGAGAAAGCCGTTATTGTTTTCAAAAACGCGTGTTAACAATTGTGAAAAACTGTAATACAGCTGCTCTTCTTCCTGCACCGCTGGGTGTAGAGGTCCTCTATGGATGGTAGCGCCGTCCTGGTGATGTGTTGGGCAGACTTCACCACCCTCTGTAGAGCTTTACGGCTCAGGGCGGTGCAGCTGCCATACCAGGAGGTGATGCAGCCAGTCAGGATGCTCTCTATGGTACACCTGTAGAAATTACAGAGAATCCTGGAGTCCATGTTGAGCCTCCGTAGCCTGCGGAGGAAGAAGAATCGCTGCCTGGCAGTCTTCCTGATGGAGTCTGTGTGATGGGTCCAGGTCAGGTCATCAGTGATGTGGACGCCGAGGAACTTGAAGCTGCTGACTCGCTCCACCGTGGTCCCGTTGATGGAGAGGGGTGTGTGGTCCACTCCTTGTCTCTTCCTGTTGTCCACGATCAGCTCCTTCGTTTTGCTGAGGTTGAGATGGAGGTTGTTGTCCTGGCACCAAGATGTCAGGGCTCTGACATCCTCTCTGTAGGCCTTCTCATCGTCGCTGGTGATCAGGCCTATGACAGTGGGGTCATCAGCAAACTTAACGATGGTGTTGGAGCTGTGGGTGGCCACACAGTAATGCGTATACAGGGAGTACAGGAGAGGACTGAGCACGCAGCCCTGGGGGGCACCGGTGTTGAGAGTCAGGTTGGAGGATGTGGTGCTGCCGATCCGCACCGCCTGTGTTCTGCCCATCAGAAAGATCAGCATCCACTCACGGAGGGTGATGTTGAGCCCAAGGTCTCTGAGCTTGGTGACGAGCTTCAGGAGCACGATTGTGTTGAATGCTGAACTGTAGTCGATGAACAGCATTCTCACATATGTGTCCCTCTGGTCCAGGTGGGAGAGGGCAGTGTGGAGGGTGAGGGAGATGGCATCTGCAGTCAACCTATTTGGCCTGTAGGGGAACTGCAGAGGGTCCAGAGAGTCAGGGAGGGAGGAGGTGATGAATGGTTGGACCAGCCGCTCAAAGCACTTCATGATGATGGAAGTGAGTGCTACTGGGCGGTAGTCATTTAGGCAGAGGGTTTTCGTTTTCTTGGGAACAGGGACAATGATGGTCTTCAGTAAACATGTGACAAAATTCTCACGTTAAAAGGGGTGATTTTAAATATAAATCCGCAGACAAAGTGATCAATAATTTAGTCATATATGGGCTGGGGGAAATATTCACTAGCATTATTATTTGCCAATTTTCAAAGAAATGGCACCTGATAAGGGCCCCAGGAAATAAGGGGAGAAATTATCCAACGTCTTTGGCTGACTTCGGTAAGCAGAAAATGGGGTAGAAGTTTTGAGGTTATAAAAAAAAAGGGGGACTCTTGCTGTAGTCCTTAAAAGCACAGGTACATGTTTACTAGTGCAGAGCTTACAGGTGTGGGGTTAGCAGCAACCCAAATGCCATTTGATGGAATAAATCGGATAATACCGTGATAACGATGAATCTCAAAATATGTCGTTTTACAAGAAGAAATAAGAGAGGGATTTCAACATAAAATACCCATTTATTCTTCACATTGTTTCAACATATTACTGGCAACATGCGTATTTAATGTTGTTTCCCCAGAAATGACTGGAATGAATCACCAGAGAAATCTACTTAGCTGACAGGAAACGGCTCCAGATGTTCTGTCAGAAAAGGGGAAATGGTTGAATCATTGGTCACGAAATATCAAAAACTGTTGAAAATTAGGAGAGAACAATTTCCATTAAAATGACCGGTGTCAGAGGGGAACAGTTTGAATTTCATATATTTATTGGAAAGGTAATACACAAATTATTTCAAAGCAACGGAGATGAGTCCAATACATCAAACCTCTACAAATATACAGCAAATCAAAAGCAGATAATTCAAAGAACTAAAGCAATGCAGTCTCACAAAATCCTGTCTGTCCTTCAATGTGCTGCTGAACACAACATGTCAGGGTGCAGGAGTTAAAATAATGGTATATGACAAATGGACTGTATTTACAGCACAAGTTGAATTCATCCATTCACTCACATGTTTATGTGCAGCATTATCTATATCCCATAACAATTATGCACTGTTGGCTCAAGCCTTTGTAAAGTGTAACACCATCTATTTCTGAGCCGTTTTGAAACATGTATGGGCTGAGAGCCACTGTTGGGATATGGGACTTGAAAGTATTGAGAGGAGGACCAGTACATTGTTGGTTTTGATCTTTTCATTGGATTTATTGACATAAACAAAATATGTTTGCCTTTTCATTCTCAATGAATTACCAGCTCTGCACATGTGGCAAAACCTTTTGACCTGACAAAATCAAATTCATAGTGTATCTACATAAAATGTGATCAAAGGCAGAAGCATTTTGTAGTTGCATACAGTAGCTATGATTTGTACAATTGAAGATACTCAAAAAAAGACACAAAGCAAGTCCAAATCATATAACCCTTTCAAACAGAGGTAACTTTATATAGAATAAGCAACATCTAAACACTGACAAAATGTCCTAAGACAGTTAATGATAAAGACAAAATTATTCTTTCTAATTAAGTGTCAGATTTACTCACTTTAAAGTACAAGCCATAGTCAAATTTCATGGAGCACTATATGTTCCACTTTTTCTATCACCATCAGCTGGAACATTCATCAGGGGCAATTTAGGGTACAGTATCCTGCCCAAGGATACTTTGTCATGTGGACTAGAGGAGCTAGGAATTGAATCAATGATGACTTGATGACTTGTTGTGAAGACCTACACTTTTATAGACCATCAAATGGGGACTTGTCTTCCTTATTCGGAAAATGAGCAAGTACAGATAAGGTAAATATTTGAATTTAAAGGTGAGCACATGTTTTAAGGTTAGAGTAATGTTTGGCATTGGCTAACACTGGGACAATGCTTAGGGTTCGATCAGTAGTTGTTCGGGTTACAATAACAAGGTTACCCTAAGCACTAAGTCCCCAGGAGAACAAATATCATTACATTGACATTCATTTGGTGTGTGTGTGTGTGTATGATTGCGTGTGTGTGTATGTGTGTGGGGGCGGGTTAGTAATCATAAGCAGAGTGTGGTGTTCGCTGTGATGTGGTTTTGGTGCTCTGGCTGCTGAGGCTGATATGTCTCTTCTTTGTCACTAGCCTTCTGAAGTGTCTCTGAAACTTCTTTCCCACAAACGTATAAAACACAGGACTGATGCAACAATACAGAAATGCTATGTTCCTGGTGACATACAAGGCAAAGTCCAAACTCTCAGATTCACTACACAGGTCCTCATCCTCTTTGGTGCTGGAAATCTGTATAGCTTGGAGGAGAATGACGATGTTGTAGGGTGTCCAGCAGGCGAAGAAAGTGAGAATTATAACAAATATGAGCTTGATGGTGCGGCACTTCTCCTTCATGCGGATAGACAGGATACGGACAGTGATGCTGATGTAGCAGTACATCACCATGAACAGAGGGAGAAGGAAAAACAGGAGGAATTGTTGGTAATAACTGACCAGACGCCAGCGCTCCATTGTGCTTTCAGGAAATCCTGACTCCTCACACATGAGACCACTGAACGGATTTTCCGACACATTCTGGAGAACCAGCTCTTTTATGCTTGCTACAACACTAATACACCAAACTGCTACTGACCCAGCAATGGCATATGCCATTTTCCTGCTCTTGGCAGCTGCCACTGCATGCACCACTGCAAGGTATCGGTCAAATGTCATGAGTGTGAGGAAGAGAATGGAGCTGTAGAAGCCAATAAAGTAGGCGCTGCTGACCATCTTACACAGAAACGAGCCAAAAATCCACTCTGACTGATGGTATGCCGCCCAGAAGGGGAGACTGGTGGCAAAGAGAATGTTGGAAAGGACCAAATTCAGGAGGAAGACGTTTGTCACTGTGTTAAGCTTTTCATACTGGTAGATGATGAAGAGGACAAGCCCGTTGCCAAGGTAACTCAGAATGAAGATGACATAGTAGAAAACCGGGATGAATATTTCCCCAAAGTAGTTGACACTCTCCTTCGAACAGATCTTAACTGTTTTGGAGCCCACATAGCTCGGGTCGGTCGTGTTACTGTCATTGAACAGTTCCAGGAAGAGATCATATTGGTCTTCATCGCTCATGGCTGGAGTCTATCCTGTAGCATAGAGATGTAAAAGAGCATTAAACAACTGGTCCTGATCAGAACAACTGAGCTGCAAAACAACAAGAACTCTTGAGAGTACAAAATAAAATACAGAGAAGTGTCAAGACATAAGTGACTGTTTCTTGTGGGTTCCATCAACTTAGGTTTGCTATTTTTTGCCACTTGAAACAGAGAACAGAAAGTGCTTGGCGCAGCTGAAAAAAAAGTCTCTCTAAACTAGTGTGCAACAAATGACTAATTTCTTGTTGTTCCCAGAAATTAGTCACTATCAGGTACTGTGACTTGAGTTGTATACTTTTTATCTCCGCAATGAAAGGGTATCCTTAGTGAGGAGTAGTAATGTGGGAATGTTAAATCATAACGCCTGCAATAAATAGCCATCCTGCTCTATCAGCCCCCACAATCACTATAGCCACCTCCAGAGAGTAAAACACCTTCCAGTGAGTTTGTGGCAGCTTGTAGCAGTTGCCAAAAATGTCTATAAGGTTGTCATTTTCCACAAAAACAAGACATATATCGACACTGAAACATGCTAGCCTTCTGCTAACATTTTATGTGTTGGATTTATTCTTGTCCCATTAGTGACCTCAGTATTTTTACGTAGTTGTTTTTTGCCAAACCTTTATATTTAATCTGCTTTTGTACAGATCCATTCTAAGTCATTTCTCACAGTGAAAGTTCATAAAAGCATCGCAGAGGCTTGTTTCCTGTCCATGACTTTGAATCATCTTAAGTATTTATCATTAACTATGGGTTTGTAGAATCAATGTGACTTTAATGTTGAAACTCCATCAATAAATATTCAGACATGTTTTCTCTTTATGATAACTCATCAAATGCGGTAATCTGTGATTTATCTTTATTAACCTTGCAACTAATCGGAACTGCATCTTTTCAAACAAAACATTTAAAATGCGTAGTTAGTTGATGTTTTTCTTTTGACGATGCCCTTTAAAATCAGCAGCAAATGTGCATACGGCTGCAGAAAATCTATATATTCTGAATGGAATATCAGAAAACCTATTTTTGGAAATGACACAATTTGTTTATACAGTATAATATATATATACAGACTGTCTCTTAGCTTCTCCATTTAAAATTAAATTGCTCATAATTTGTGGATTTTATGCTTTATAGTTATTTATAATGAACAATGTTGTTTAATATGTTGCTGTTTCTTTAATATTCATTTTCATTAGGTGAAAAGAATATGCATTTTAAAAAATAATTATCATTTGTAGTGTGCATTTGATCTCTGAAATTCACAACACGTAATACAAACAATAAATTGCACAAGAATATCTCATAAATCAGCATATGTTGTCAAATAAAAATTAATATAAACAAAAACATTCAGACTTTTGAAGTCACTGTTCTGAAGTCTGACTGAACTCACCGCAGGGGCTTTTGTAGGTGTGCAGGAGAATGATGAGAAACGCAAAGAACAGCTGAGGGACTCTGGAGTGTGCACTGCAGCAGTTTAGTCAGAAGTGAGAAAGACGACAGTGTCTGCAGAAGGGGTTGTCCAAAAATGGGCTGTAGCATGTGTTTCAAGTCAGGTGACGTTGCTGGCCAGTCATCAGCCATTCAGACTTTCGTTTATTTGTATTGGTTACAAGCATAGTTATCTTCAAAGCCAACAGGACCATAAATAAGGTGGTAAAAACACAACATTGTTTCTTTACAATTCAAAATGTGCTTTTCAGAAAAAAAAATTAATAGCAGTGTTTACATGTTGAAAAAGACTTTTACAAAAAATGTAAATTAATTAAAAATATATAAGGTAACGTATATGACTAGATAAATATTCACCCCCTTCAGGTCAGTATTTGGTTGATGAACCTTTGGTTGCAATCACAGCCCTGAGTCTGTGTGGATATGTCTCAACCAGGCTGGCACATCTGGACACTGCAATTTTTCTTCATTCTTCCTTGCAAACCAGCTCAAGCTCTGTCAGTTTGTTTAGGGATCGGGCGTAAACAGCTCTTTTCAAGTACAGCCACAAATTCTTGATTGGATTGAGATCTGGGCTTCACCTTTTTTGTGCAATAGTAGTAGACTTGACGTTGGATAATTATTAATAATCATGAAATAGGATTATTAAAATAATAAAAATTATTTATTAAAAATAATTAAAAATGACAAAGCTATCAATTAAGAATAATAAATAATTAAATAAAAAATTATATGGTTATCAATTAAGTATAGTTAAATAATTAATTAAAACAATAAAATAATCAATTAAGAATAATACAATCTGTAAATATTACTTATCGTCGCGGGGCACCCCCCTGGTTAAAGGGACAAGTCAATCTGTAAAGATCAGTCTCAGTTTATAAAAGTTAAATTAATAATCTCAATATTTAATATAAATGATTATATAATAAACAACGAATTGTTTTAAGTTCGAGCACAGGCTATAGTTATCCAGCTGTATTCACATCCATATGTACCAATATTCACAGAATACAGATACTTTAATTACAAAAGGGTTTATTAAAAAGGGAAATAAAGTTAATGTTATTCAATGATTCTTCATTTAACAAACACTAATATTTCAAAGATAACAGAAGCAGCAGCACTTATCACAATTTAGAACACACATGTAAATACGTATTCTCAACATAGGCTTGAGTGGAGAATATGTAATTCACCCTCGACACCCGCGGTTTTTCCTGGTTCAGTTGAAACACGCCCCATATTCACAGCCCAATGGAGCGGTATCAGACTCATATTCTGACTAGAATTGTGAGTATGACAACGTCAGGCTATCTATTACCATCAATGTGTAAAAGTCAGTTCAATTGGAAGATATGTTGATGACTCTTATACCCCATTACACTTGGTATTAAAATTTGTTGTGAGTGTTAACAGAAGCTCATAACACTCTTGATGTGCTGTATAGTGATAATATGATGAATATGTTTGGTACAGATTGTGTTGAAGCTGAAGCTCTCTCCACACATCAGAGCTTCAGGGTTAACTGGCACTGAAGGGCCTTGTAGATGGAGAAGTGGTTTGTAGTAGGTGTGTATAAATATATTGTTTTTGAATTGAATTACTAAAGTATGTTTTTGCACAATTCTGCATGCAGGGTATCCAGCCGATGTTTTTCGCGTTTGTAGAGGTGATGTCTTTTCAATGGACCTGACACTTAAATACTGTAGAATCAAATTGGAACTATTACTGAATTTAAATTTGTAAACCAGGATAAATCAGAATTGATATGAATCTGTGATTAAATCCTTTCTTTTATAAACAAACATTTGCATTCTCTTTCAGCTCAACTGGTGTGTCAACACATTTAGTCTCACTGCTATTCAAGTCTTAATGTATAATGTTTTCCATGCTCAGTTTCTGTATGCTAGTGTATTTGCTTCTTTAAAAAGGTCAACAATTTTGCCAATGATCAACTGAACTTGTAGTTGAGTCCATGCTGTGCTGTTTGTCCTCTCTGCAGGGGGACAGGAAACCAAGGTCATCCGCCATTTGACTTCTGTTTATTGCAGACCCTGCAGTTATGTGTTTGGGGTCATGTTGGTTTTGTAAAGGAAATCCTACTGATAAGTTCAAAATTCTTGTCTGTCGGTCACGTTTTCATTCTATCCTTCCATCAATCTTCTGGACAACAGCAAAAGTGATCCACACTTAACTTAGTGTATTTCTCAAACTTACTTGAGTCCTGCTGTGCAGCACAGTGCAGCACAGTGGTAAGTGCAATAATATGTTTGTGTCACATTATTTATTCAAAATAGAACACAACAACAAAAGAAGTCAGGGAGAAGCACAATGACACTCACTGAGCTGTGCATCCAAACTAACTGTTGTCTCTTCACAAATGTGGCGCTGATAGTGGATAGTTAAGACTTCTGTTTAGCACCTCCTGGAGCAGAACAATTTCAACTTCAACTTTCAGCTCCAGTCACCTGTCTCTAGTCCCTGTGTCTGTCCTGCTGCCTTGGTTTGTTGTGCAGCAGCTGCTGAAGGAGGACTCAGCAGGTTGATGGTCTGTCCTCCTCGGAGATTCAGCACTGCCTGCTCCAGACTCCACCTGCACGGAGCACAAATACCAGTGATTTGTCCAGAAATTAAACGTATTGGATATGGAGGTGTACCTGGCAGGGGGACTCTAATGTGTTAAATTACGGTACCATAAGACATTGTGTAATTCAGTTCCCCACCATTGATCCTGTCCATAAAAACACAGCCTTATTTGTCTAGGGGAGGAGGTGGGTTTTAAGTCAAGCATTGCCTTCAATTGATAATCTGGCAGTACCTCTCCAAGGTCGTTGTCCCATAGTCTTCTAGCGTCTTGCAGGGAGTGAGGAATGATATTGTTTATATTGTTATAGAGACGTAAGATTAGACCTTTGCGATGTGGGGATAATGAGAGGATATGATCAACTGTGTTGCTGGCTGGAAGGCAAGGAAATAATGCTTTTCTGGAAAAAATGTCTAATTTGGAGATACCTACAAAATTTTGATTTTGGTAAATTGAATAATTGAGAAAGTTGTGCGAAGAATCCAAGCGTTAAATGTTGATCAAATTCTGATTGCGTGATAGACCGCTGGCTTAGAGCAAAACTGACTTTGAGGAGGGGGTGTAGGTCGATAGTAAGGAGTCTAGATTAAATGGGCAGTATGCCTTCTCCAATTGTACCCAGGTTTCACATCTACTAGATCGGTGCCCCTCCATCCAGTGCAACATTGTCTTTATGTTACATGCCCAATAATAATAATAATAATCAGTTATTATTAGGTCGTGTTAATGTCCCAAATCTAATGTTTAGTTTTTGTTTGTCCCAAATACATGTTTGAATCATTCTGTTCTATTTATTGCTGTTCATGAGGCACTTTGACAGGCAGTAGCTAAAAAAGAAGAGTAGCCTGGGTAATATATTTATCTTCATGACATCTGTTTAAACAGACACTTCTGCTTTAATAGCAGCTGGCAAGGATAATTGTGTTCATGGGTGGCATCGGTATCTTTGGTTAGTTGTACAGTTAAGTATTTAATTACATAATTCAGCTCCACACTAGAGGCCCTCATTACTGTATCTTACTAAGAATATGCTGCTATAATCCCTTGTATGTTCAGTAAATAACAATAAACAAAAAATGAAAAAGAGTAACCATCATTTCCAGTGAACACAGAAGAGGACAAAGATATGAGAGTGTACTAACCTGTTGGTATTAGAGTCTCTAACTGAAGAAGTATAAAGACAACCGCCAGTTTTTGACCCAGCTACATGGATCTTTATCTGTAACACAATACAAATTCAACATTAAGATCAGTGTCATATGAGACATATGGAAGACAGCTTAAACTATTGCTTTTCTCTTCATTTATTTTCCTCATTTATCCCTAGTTTTATTGCTCAGTGAAAGAAGTGAGCTATAGCTTGTCGTATCAAGTCTAAAATATCTGGTCTGGAATGTATTTATTGCGTTTTTATGTTATTGCGTTTTTATGTTTCTATGTTCATTGTATGCACCAATTACCAGAGCAAATTCCTTGTAGGTGTAAACCTACTTGGCAATAAAATACTTCTGATTCTGATTCTGATGATGTTAGGCCACTCTCATCCACATGTGAGGGTAGAGTCAATGCAGCTCCAAATATAGTCCAAATATCCTGACCCTTGAGAGGCAGTAAAAATTCAACATGGATCTTTAGGACAGTTGCAAGCAAAACAAACAACATGCAGGATGGACATGGCAACTGTTTTAAAATTTCAGCTGACATTCTAAAACACAATACCTGCGCAGTGTCCTGATCTACACGGTTGTGTCTGTCAGTCAGATGGATGTTGTAGACTTTTAAAGGTGGGACACCTAGACTTTCCATTGCTGCAGGACATGCTTCCAACTTCTGCATAGACATTCTATGCCAGTCTGACCCAGTGAACTTTTCTATTTGAAAAGTAGAAATAAGTTGACAAAAGGAAAATCAAACTGAATTGTTAAAAATAATAACAATAATTATTATAATAATCAGTAGAGGAATTGTGTTAAAGTAATTCTCATTCTCAAGAGTGCTATATGAAACCAGTTCAATTATCAGATGAGAGCAGTTGAAAAGTTAGTTGGGATGTTGACATGTTGTAATTCATTGTAGATGGAAGCTCTAAATATTAGGGTGGTACCTCACGCCCATAAGTCAAATCTCCCAGCATCATGACTTGGAGAACCTGATCTGTGAAAACCTGGAGACAACCAATAATGCTTATTTAAAAAAAGTCTCCCATGCAACCAATGAGCAAGGTGCAATCAGATGTACACCACAGCCAATCATAAGGTGTGCTGGAGAGTCTATTGTTGCTTGGTAGCAGAGTAAGCAAGTTATGAAGAGTCGTGGATTAGAGGGAAAGTCCATTTTATTCTCTAGGGGCTGGTTGAACTTCCTCTTCTTTCCCTTCTCATCCAAGGAGACTTGTGCTCGGCTAAGGCAAACTACAGTTATCTGGGACAATGGTGATAGGGATACTTCACCAAGCAAACAGACAGGCAAGGGAGTCTGTAAATGGTTTTGTATTTATATAGCACTTTTCTAGTCTTGATGACCACTCAAAGCCCTTTACAGAACAGTTTTACATTCACCCATTCACACACACATTCATACAGTGCATATATTCGCAGCACTTGTGCACTTGTTATTCTAAGGGGGGCATCCGGGGTTCAGCATCTTGCCCAAGGACACCTCGGCATGCAGATGGGTCAGACTAGGGATCGAACTGCCGACCTTCAGGTTGGAGGACGACCACTCTATCCCTCAGCCACAGCTGCCTCTGTGAAAACAAAGCTATAAGAGATCCAGTTGCTACCACCTATGGCCACTTAGAATAGAGATCATATGCAGCAAAAGTCAGGTGCTGGGCATGGAGAGATATACAGAAACAGGCCTGCAACCATGTTCTCTCAGGTTGGTGTGAACTGCAGGATGAAGTTTTCTTCTGTGTAAAGTGCTGTCTGTACAAATACAGCTTGCTTGCCATTGCCACCCTCTCCAGAATTTTTTTCTTTGGTTGCAATGAGAGATTAAGAGGAGAATACAGTGGGTCATTTAGAGCCATGCTGAATACCAAAAGTGTGTGACTTCACAGGTCATGATGTGGGACTTGTCAAAATAAATGGTTATGTCTATGAGCAGCTGAGCAGGTAGAAATCCATGTGGTGATGGTATCCATGAGGAGGAAGTCCAGGTAATAGCCATCTTCACCAGGAGCCAGGCATTTTGGGGTTGGCAGCTGATTGGTTTGCAGAGGTGCAGCAGGGCAAACATTAGAGTGAAATAGGTTGTAACATCTAGTAAAGGCCACAAACTTGAGCAGGCTAGCAAAGTGTGCATTTTCCCTATACAATGTACTGTGGTGACTGGCAAGGACATTAATGAAGAGATATTGTGCTCTTTTTCCACAATTTGTCAGTTTCTTAAGGTCTTAATACAATGTCTATGATATACTTTGGTCAAAATAAAAAAGAAACAAAACATGAATGGAATAACAGCTTTTAAGCAATATGTTAATATTGGAGGGCCAGCTCGGTCACGGGATAGCTGCTTGACCCAGTGCAGGAGGTGGGACGGAGGAGGATGATGGTGAAGCTCTCTTCTCTCATGGACAACCAGTCCCACACCTGCAGGACACCATCACAGCACTGGGTGGCTCCTTCAGCAACAGACTGATCCACCCTAAGTGTCTGAAGGAGAGGTATCACAGGTCGTTCCTTCCTGTAGCAGCAAGACTTTACAACCAGCTCTGCACCAAAAAAACGACATGCACCACCACTAAGGGCGGCTGTAGCAGAGGGGTAGAGTGGTCGTCCTCCAACCTGAAGCTCGATATACACTGTATATCGGTTTAATCACATTTATATATTTGTTCTTGTATATTTCTATTTCTTTATATTCCTTCACTCAAGTACTGCCTGCTACTTATGTGTTGTCTTCTGCTGCTATAACGTTGTAAATTTCCCAATTGCAGGACTAATAAAGGACTTCTGATTTCAAAACGACATTTACATTACTGTTTGAATGTTGAGGTGGTAATGGACCACTCAGAAGATTCAAGTGTTTGAATCTGTCCAGACTAGTCTTAGGGACATCTTCTGCCAGTCTGCCAGATGATAAAGGAGATCTCAGATGATTAATTGAATTAATGGATTCCTACAATGCTGTGCTTCTTTGAGTACACTATCCAGTAGTGTCCTGGAAGCCCACCAACGGAGTAGAGCACTGATATTTTGCATATGCCTGATAACTAATGACATTTCCGCCCTCAAATTTCTGGAGGTCTTTATAACATGTTCAGCTCACATCAACTATGTTAATTATTTTTAACATGGGGCTGCAATCTATAGCCTCTTGAAGCCTTAACCTTATGGTGTCTCTTTGCAAATATTTGGGATCTCCCACCTGGGTTCTCACTCTAGGGGTCGCACACAGAGACATGAAGGCAGGATAGCTCTCACCCTGATAAGACATCAGGAGGCTAATAAATACCTTTACATACCCAATTGGAGGGGGCTGTGGGTCATAAGAACACAACTCTCATCTCTGTCCTTTGCTCATTTGTACATGTCATTCAGGTGATTTTTACTGTGAGACATCTGTAGATGCTGGTTTGAATTTACAGAAAGTTTTTGACTTTGTGCTTGATCAACAGATATTGCCAGCAGAGAGGATAGCATATTATTTTTGATACATTTTAAGCTGTGACCTATATTAAAAAGGAGATTTTCCTCCAAAAACGTCAAAATTAGTTGGCCATATCTCCCAGTTTTATTATATGACCAAATCAGCATACCAAATTGTATTAATATTTATGATGGTGCGGCCAAAAAGTGTGATGATTTGACATGGAATTACTCTAGTATTACTCTAGTAATTCAATGTCATCCAAATAAACTCCATGAATGCCTTTTAATATGTTGCAAATGATTTTCTAATAACACCTGGGGGTGCAGCTGCGACAAAAAGGCATTCAGACATAGCAAACTCCCAGCTTGGGTCACTAAAGCTTTTAGGTAGGTTGTTACTGCTTGTATGCAGCGGAAATGGCAGGTTGCAATGCACTGTTGGACTGACCTGTTGTTGCTTGCAAAATCATTCCATCAAAGCAAGACACTGTGTTTTGCATCTAACAAACTATAATGCAAAGTGTCTAAAAAATATGCAGTCATGACTATTGTGGCTCATACACACAACAGTTCTATTTCCACCATGTAGGCTGTATTTCTGTTGGTGACTACGCCCCTGCCACAGGATGTGTGTGATGTAACTAGTCCAGTAAGTGCTTTCCTTCTGCTTTCGTTTACTCCAGCTGGCTAGAGTTGGGTAGTAAATAGATAAAAAAAAATTCTTGGGTATTTGGAAATAGGTGGCAGTTTTATAACTGTTCTGACAAAAATTCTTAATTAAAGCCTCTACAGTGTTCGTTCAGAACACCACACCAAACATTGAGGAGATATTACAGAGGCGCATATATTACCATAGTCTTTAGGCCTGAAGGATGCTTATGGTGTCATATGAATCGTAAGAGAGCAAGGCAGGAAGGATACAGTATAAATGCCCACTTATGAACCCATCCCAACTGTCTTGTGCTGGTTTACACACAAAATAACCTGAATTTACACACTAGCAACTGACACCCACACGCTTATTTGTACTCACGCTGAAGTAGATAGTACATGGTACCAACCCCTCCACCAGTCAGCACAGTGGTGAAGATGGCGAGCTGCTGCAGATGACTATTGGAAACCCTCATCTTTGCTTTCTTTCCTGTAAGAGTGTTAAATAACATTCACATTTCAACAACAGCTTCAGACTTTAGTAGAAGAAGACAATGGGTAAACATGTAGTGGGAGAGACACGTTTATGCTAATGTTCTAAAAACAACTGGATGCTTCAACAGCAATAAAGGACACACACTGACACAAATACAGAGTTGGAAAAAAACAAAATTTTTATATATGTTCTACTTTAACTTTTGAGGACTCTGAGACCATCCTACATGCTGAGATCCCATCATGTCAGGACTATTTTAATAGTCCTCTTATCTTTCCAATGTGCTTTGTGAATAAAGTATTGTTTTCTTGTTATTATATATTGTGAAAATTGTTTACGTTTGTCTTTAAAGGTTATCAACCTGAGCTGAAGGAGAGAGTTGCCCTGTGCGTCCTTTAAACTTAACCGGGCCGTCTTAAGGAAAAATCAGCCAAGAAAATGTATTGCTGGATCCAGACAGGGGAGAAAGCCCTGGTAGATCTCAAAGAGCTTGGAAAACAAAGGTGCCATCAAAAACCCACTGTTACCTAGATCCATAGAGAGCAGGCTACCTGACACTGGGAAAAGGGCCTGGCTTGTCTTCATGGTGAACCCAAACAATTATGTCACACCAGACAACCATTTTGACAGTCTCCTGGACTGATATAGGCAAATGGATTGTGAGAGCTACCAGTTATTATGATGCCACTAGAACTCACTAACAATGCCTGGCAGAAAAATGGAACCCTGACAGACTAAGAATCAGACACCAACTACATCACCCACAGAGCTGCCAATAGATTCAAGCTGAGGTGGCAAAATAACATGAGTCGTCCAAGAGGTTGGAAGGATGGCTATGAAGGTTAATACCAGAAGATATCTGTACAGAGTGGGAGTCAAGACACTCAGATATACAGAAATAGCGCATAAACTGGTTTGATATGGTCCCAACGAAATAGACAAAGTGCACAGAGTCATCATACCTGAGCAGTTGAGGAAATTCTTCCCAGAAACTAAAGTGGAAGATTTAAGGAGACCCGAGCACATTGAGCTACTAATCAGCTACCGAGAAGGTAGACTCACAAGGCAACGAGTGAAGGTCATCAAGGTGCTTATTATATGGAGAGCCCCCTGGGAAAAACTGTAGGTGGAGCTCTTTCAGATCTCTTTGAGGAACTGGACATAGGTTTGAAACACACTTTGCTCGCTCCATGAGAAAAGCTGCTGCAAAGTATGAGGAGATCATCGAGGCACGATTCAAGCTGAGACCAAGAGCACTGCTGGCAGAGAGTTTCTGGAATGCAGGAAATGGGAAAGTATTGGAGCAGCCACTGAACCGAAGTATGGAGGATGTCACTGGAGAAACTGTCAAAAAGAAGGGAAGGAAATTACAATGATGGAGGAGAAAGAGCTTGAAATTATAAACCTAACCCTAACCCTTCTCAATAATAGGAGTAGTATGGAGGCCACTTTTCTGAAGACAGAAAAACAGCGCAAGCGGGAGCCCGAGTTGCAAGCTGCCTACAACGTTCAGGTACATGAAATGGTGGAAAAAGGAAAAGCAAGAAAACTCACCACAGAGATTAATGTTTAAGGGACTGAGTATGAACGATCTCCTCCTGAAAGAACCGGATGTGCTTAATCCAATCTGCGCAGTTTAATTTAGGCTCAGAAGAGGAGTGTATGCATATCTAGGGGAAATCAGGAAGATGTGCAATTCCGTGTGGCTTGAAGACCGGGAAATTCACCTCCACATATTCCTATGCTGTGAGGAAAAAAGAGAGTATGCTATTGTATGTGAGGGACTATTAAATTACCATCTTTCCTCATTAAGAGGAAGCGCGTCAATTCCTGGTCGAAGATACCTACGTGGATGACATTTTGACATTCTAGTCATCTGACGTGAATTTTAACGTAATTTTAAGGACTTGTCTTCTGCTGGTGCTCTCACGGAATAGCGAGAACCTACGTGTGAAAATGACAAACCCATTTTTAATATTACTCTTTTACCAATCGTGGGATTACTTTTATCCCATTTTAAAGACTTAAGTTATGCCTGGACTAAATTCAGTTATAATGGCGGTGTCCCGAAAGGGAGATCATGTCCTAAACCTCCTTTAACCCTCTATATACTGCTTCTCGATTCTGGCGGACGAGCCTCATGTCCATCCTGGCGATGCCTCCTCAGTCCCGGTATTCCAGTTTAACGTCTCCATATCAACTGACGATATGTTTACCTTTTTCCAGATGTTGACGGTCGTTTTATGAGCCGGTGATCTACTGAAGGTCTCGCTGAAATAAAAAACCTACAAAACCCCTTCACGAGTTAATGTGTCCGTATCACGTTGAGACAGCAATATAAATCAAATGGTTAAAACATAAGAAATAGTACAAAAACATTGACCGGGATTCGAAACAGCGAGCCGAAGCGCTATTAGCTTCTGGCCTAATGACGATCTCATTACGCCAGATAAATGTCTTGTTCTTTGCTTTGTCAGCTGTATAACACCAGATGTGCTTTAAGGTAACGCCCAGGTCATCTGGTGATAGTCCGAACACAGAATAAACGCTGTATACTTAATACCCGGCTTGTTCTCGGCTTGATCAGGTTCATTCATCGGAGAATGAAAACAACCCAAACGCTCATCAGAGAACGGGTGTATTTGTTTTTCGTTGTTTCTGTAATGCAAGTGTTGTTCATCTGTTTGAAATCCACAGTTGATCTGTCCGAAGTGTGTCAAGTGTGTTGTCAACATGACACATGTGAAGAGGCAAATCTGGAAAACTAACTTAACGTCTTCATTGTCGAACAAGGTGTTGTGTATTTCTTGTCTTCTGTCAGATGGCTGCGTGTTTTGTTGGTGCTGTGTCTGTCGAAGGAGTAAATACAGTTCACTGTGTAACTATGACTACTCTGGCAAATTATCATAGTGCTGAATAATAAAACTATTTATATTTTGTTGCATTTTCACAAACAATGTGGTGTGGTGATACGGGGACATTTAATAATGTCATTGGTCAAATTAAAACTCAAGGACAGCAGAAGTGGAATACAAAGTATGGATGCATATTTTATAATTTATTTAATATAAAATATGTCATCAATATAGTTTCAAATCATTTTTCAGTGTGTTTCCTGGCGCGGTACGCTCGCGGCGAGCGGAAAAAATAGACTCGACGCCGAAAAGATCGCTTCACGCGTCTATGCGTCCTTGGCGCGGCGCGGCGCTTCAGCGTCCATTGTGAACAGCACAAAGGGTTGACAGAGGGGTGTATGGGAGCCAGCTGGTTTTTAAGGCTTGGCGCTGCGCTACGGCGTCGCTTCCGCGTCCGGTGTGAACCCGGCGTAATAGAGCTTCGGCTCGCCATTTTCTTTCTTTTTTTTTAAAACCATTTGATTTATATTGCTGTCTCAACGTGATTCTGACACGGACACATTAACTCGTGAATGGTTTTTGTAGGTTTTTTATTTCAGGGAGACCTTCAGTAGATCACTGCACTTCACACATAGGCGCTTTGTGAAAATGACGAATCTGTGACCGTCTCAGCAAACGATCGTCAACATCTGGAAAAAGGTAAACATCGCCAGTTGATACGGCCGCCAGTTAAACTGAAACACCACACGCTCAGGGGTCTTCCTCGGGCTGAGCCTTCCCGCTTCTGTACGCTCTACTGGACAACCCATGGACAATCTCTCACACTCTGATAAATGCAACGCCTTCTTCTCATTTTATCAATCAAAGATTGAGACCATCTACAAAAAACCTTGTCTCCCTGCCTTCCGCCAGCTCGACCTCACTATAATAAACTCCTCCCCGTCTACTAGCGCTGTTCCCCAAGCCCCACCCTCTCTTTTACCGTCACTGTTTTTACCATGTTATGTGGTAATCCATGTTCAAATCATGACAACGGCTTGGCTGTTTGTATTGTAACAATAGCCCTTCTTTACATAGCAGGAAATGGAGTTTTCACATGGGGAGAATTTCAAACTTTCCCTTCACATGGCAGCCAACCTGTCTAACGAGAGACACACAGACGCAAGGACTACCAAGTTCACTCTGCACCGCAGACTGTTTATTCAAATCTCCTGTACAACATCCAGCACACAAACAAGAAAAAAATAAACATCCCGTTCCAAACCTGGGTTCACATTGGGCACTGCACCAACAGAACTGCAGAATGAGACAAACCTCTCACCTTCTGTTAAACCGGTAGGTCGACGCGGCTCTGTATACTTCCGTAAACGTCACACAGACTGTCGCCAATTGGGTGTGGGCTCGCTCCATTTATACTCTGGCGTCTGCAACTCGTTCTCGGCCGGGCGGTGAGTGTAATCTTGTAACAAATCATATTAAGTGACAGGAAATATAAAGTAAAAATACACATAAAGAACTGTTGGATTGAGAGGAAAGAGAGACCAGGAACCATTGTGTACAGGTTATGATTACTGTAATAAAAGTTATAATATAATACCAAAAAAATGTATTAACATAATTGCAGTCAAACTCCTCTTAACTCTAGGAATCACAAGTAAGCCTGCCTTTGAATAGAGAAGCATTATATAAGGTCCTAAAGATAAAATGGGGCTTGAATATATAGGGGTTTGTGTGTGTTAGGAGCAGGATCTTGAATTCTATTCTGAATTTCACTGGAAGCCAATGTAGAGAAGCTAAGACAGACATAACATGAGCTCTTTCTGTTCAGGTCCTTTCACAACTTCTAAAGATTCATTCTGTGTCAAAGTAAAAGCCTGCCAGTATGCACAACCAAATGGACAAAGTTAAACTGGGACGGAGTACTCACCACGCTCACGTTCCCTATACCCACACTTCAAAGCAAAGCAAATGGTGGAGGAGAATAATATAAATGGTGAAGGATGTGCAAAGAACCACTACCAAACATGCGATTATGGGGGGTGCAAAGTACATCTGAGAAACAGCGTAACAAACCCCCCAACCATCTGGACGCCCACGTTTGAAACTGTTCCTGTAGCACTTGAACAAAGAAAGACAGGAATCACAAGTTCAGTACACAATACTAGCACTGCATGGCAGATACAAATATCTATTTTTTTTTAATTGGGGGGGGAAAGTAATAGATACTAAAAGGATGGCAAAAAGGACTGCATGCAAAAACTCATGGCTAATGTATGCATCCAGACAATTTAGAAACCAGGAAGTAGTCAATGCTAAGGTCTACCCATCCATACAGTAGCCCTGGAGGGACATTTGACTACCAACTACATATACATTACTATAATGTAGCTGTTATCTTTATCCCTCCTATGTTGGATTCTGTGTGTCTGTAGACCAAGTGTGTCATAATTGAACACTTATTTCTTTCTAAGATTTCAACAGAAAAAGTTTAGAAAAACAGGAGGGGCTGTTTTTATCTATATCTTACAGCCCTGAGGATTGTCTGTGGGTGTGTCTCCAGTATTGAACTGCTCACAGAATCAACATTTGATTGTCTCCTGGGAAAACATTAACAATGTTAAATAAATGAATCAATACAGTTATATGGACAGACACTCATACATATATCATGGAGCTCTGTTCACCCTGTAATGATGTCATCTACTTTTAGAAGCATGTGTATGGATTGCTTTTCTCTTATAATCTTTTTTCTTTATTTAACACCCATAATGAAGATTTTAAATGTTTACTGCTACAAATACAAACAAATCAGTATTGATTTCCAATATACAATATTGATCTTTGTTGATGAAATAATCATTTTCAAAGTGCTACTGGTTTTCCCCAACTCTTGTTTTTTTGATGAGTTGCATCACCATGAAAACGGTTTAATTGAAATATGAATACCTTATCAAAGCAATTTTTGTCACATTTTTAATAACATTCCATACAGTAAAAGTTTCTTCCCATCTTCTAAGGCACCGTAAAGAGCAAGAATGCAGTCATGTAACCAAACAGTTGTCGTTGTGAACAGTCATTGCATATACATGCACATTCTTGAACCATCAGTCAATAGTATATTCTTCTAAACTGCAAACAATAAAGATGGTAAATGTAAGAAACACTGTGAGGAAGGATGACGACTGAGTCAGGACTGTTTCTGACACAAAAGTTGTTCCTATTTGCTGCGAAATAAAATCAATCAGACCCGGAATTGTTGGACTTTCAGAGCTACTGGGTCTCCAACGTGGTTGAGATTCTCTCATTACTGAGTTCATAAATCGAACATATTGATTGCATCACGTGGTAAACAGACAAAGGCCTCCGCCCCTCTGTCTCCAGTCGACCGGTACTACCCGTGCAGTAAAGCAAGCGCACCTTATGTAACACTTTTCTGCTGTCGATGGAACAGTACGCTCCTCATGCTGGGACCCGCGGTGACAGAGCTCCACACCGCCTGAGGACCTCGTTGTCGGTGTGTCTGTGTTTTGAGCTGGATTCCTCCGGGTGAGCTACAGAAAGCAGGTAAGAGCAGCTCCACTCCTCTCTGCGTACACTGCGGCGGAACATCTGTGGTCCAGGTTTCAGGTTATTAGTCTCCGCAATGACATATGTTTCTGTCATGAACAGTTTTTTCTCCAATGTTATGTCATGCTTAGTGAAACTGGATCCACTTGATCTTCTTCATCGCTTTCTCCACACGGCAGGAGATCTTCTCTTATACATGTGTTCACACTTTTGTCATTGGGTCGCATATTATTTATTCAACCTTTAACAGAACAGACAACACAGACCTTATATTAGGACCCTGAACCCTATTTTTATAGACTGCGCTAAACATGGGGAAACATCTGTTTACAGCTGGTAAGAATTAAATGTATTAATATGTATTACTATATTTCTAATGCACGTGTGTGAGACTCCTTTGCAAAAATCTTTAACAAGTAATCGGTCTTTATCAACTTACAAAAGGCCCCACTTCTGTGCTGTTCATTGTAAGCAGGGACGTGCACAGCCATTTTGGGGGGCAGGGGCTCAAGTGAGAAAAAGGGCACTTCTCATAATTATTTATAAAAAATATTTTTTTTAACATAAAGTTAAATATAGTAAAACATCTCTGACTTACTAACACATTATTTCATTAGCGTCACACTCACGCAATTGTTAAATACTCGTTCCTTTCCTATATCACTGCACATGGCTGCCTTTTCATCAGTAAATATTAGTTAATAAAATCAGTCCAATATGAAATCTCTTATTATTTAGAAAGTACTTTAAAATGATTATAGACTGTTACTGTTATTACAAATGAGCTGTAATTTACAAAACAAAGTTTTCAATAAAAAAATCTGACTAACAGTAAGTCAATGACGTTGGTCAGTGATCTTCACAGTGATTTGACATTCATTCAGTGGAGACTTGTGTACTGCACCCAAAGCTTAAAATGACAAATTCGTTACGTCTAACCCTTGCGTCTTGTGTTGTGCAGCAAGTTTATATTATAAACTCTAGAGCAACTCAAACAAACACAAATTAAACGACAGTCCTGTACTTATCTCAGCCATTTTAATGAGCGTCTGTCCTGGTGCTGAAGCAGCGGTGTTTTAATTATTCAGCGGCGACAGGAATATTATATTAATTTGACAGCAAGCTGTGGTGTTTGAGGGAAAGATGATCTTTTCTGCCTCTTTAATGTTTAACGAGTGTAAGAGCATGTTGCAAACAGTGCTTGTGTTCAGCCTGTATTCATCGTTTTAAAAACTGGTGTCCTTCACAGTGCAGAAATTTCAAGTGTGACCAACAATCCATTGGCTCTATCACACTACGCCTGTATGTTGTAGCTTGACTTAACTAGAACAATTAGAGCATATCCCTGGCAAACGCAAACATACGTCCCTGCGTGCCTAGAGCCCTTAGCAAGTAAGCTCAGGGCAGACAAACGTCTATGTCAAAGGCCAAAGCTCCAAGACTTCATTTGCATTTCCACAGCTGTGTTTGAACGTATTAGATTACTGATGTACTGATGTGCATATAAACTGGCATCTTTTTACATGAAGTGGACATTAGAACCTTTACTCATGACTTTGGTTTTTCTTTAAAACAAACCACATACAGTGAATCCAACAGAATGTAATGTCTGAAAGAGGCAGAACACATAGACCATAATGCTTAGAAACTACTGTTACATACAAGTGTTTTCTAGCTAGTTAAAAATAGGTACATTTTCTAAACATTTATAGATATAATTCAGGTCTCTTCTTAGTCACTTATTTGATGTATGACTAGAGTATGTTGAATGATCTGTTTATGGTATTTTTTTTTAATTGATAAAAGAGCTCACATGTCTATTCATCACATCCTGTTCAATCAACTACACTGACTTTAGTGCTCTGAAACCTCTTGTCTTTGTTTCTAAGGCAGGATGTTTGGAGTTGTGGTGGTTGGAATTGGCACAGCAGGTTGGGTGAGGATCAGAGACATGTTAGCTCCACAGCCTGGCAGTCATGCAGAGCAGCTCAGTGTCAGAGGATTCATATCAAGGTAAGTCACAGACGCTGTCCAACATACACAAAGAAACACAGCCAATATTGGCCAAAGATAAGATAGGATAAGACCTGAAGCATCAAGTTAGGAAAGGCAACACAAGATCTGCACTTAGTTGTCCTATTTTGGACTTGAGTGTGCCCAAGTAGCGGTGATATTTCTGTCATCTTAGGCTGTTTTTATCACACAGATGTTAAATAGTTGTTTGATGCTATTATGATGACAGCTGAGACTCTTGATTGGTTGCATGTATCGGCAGGACCTTGATACCGTGGCCCAAACCCCGATTGATACTGTGCAGGCTCATCCTCTTTCCAAGTTGATAAATACGTCTGCATGGTCTACATGTATGACACTTCTTTTTCCATCCTGAGATATTTGTTTACCTCGACTTTTGGTCACAAAACACACATCCAACATGTGTGTTAATGAGTTTTCAAAGTCGCGCTGTCAATTTTCCAGACATTGACCTGTGGTATTCTCACATTGGCTTACTCGGATAGTTTTTTTGTAAACAACTTTTTTGTAACACAGGATTTGCATAGGAGTACTTTGACAAACAATTCAAGAAATCTTTCCTGTATAAAACAGATTTACACTTCCTAAAAAAGGAGGTTTATAAAGAGGGAACCTTTAACCACAGTCAGAAACGCACAGGAAGAAACAACAAAGTAGAATTTACTAAAAAAATTATAACAAAACAAACGAATGAAATGTTAAAATTATATAATACAAAAGATACTCAAGAGGAGAAAGTTGAGACATAAATAAATTATTGATTAAAATTTTTATGATATTCAGATACAGTAGAGTTTCCTGAAATCTTTATTGGCCTTTTTTTAATTTATATAATACATTTTTTTGTGCATTCAACAATTTGGAGATTGAAATGACATTTGTATTTATATAAAGTTCTGATGATGTTATTTGAACTAGTTCAAAATGCTTGTTTTTCAACATGACTTCTTAGTTGACAGATGTGATGTGAAGAAATCTGTATTTATGAATTTAGGGTTCAGACAGACAATAAAATATTCAAGATTCAAAATGTTGCTCTGTTTTTCTGTAGGTGGATCTGCCCTTAGTGAAACTACAATGCTGTGTCAGTTTAAATGTTGTCCCTGCAAGAAAATGTGGGACAGCCTATGGCTAATTTCACTCAGGTTGGGAACTTTCCTTAGCCAAATCAACTGGAAGACCACCACCCAGTTGATTTAAAAAATTGTGTTGTTTCCCCACATGTGACATTTACCTGCCTCTTGCCTGTTTTATTGCTATATCTAGCATGACTTCTTATGTATGATCAATTGGAGGGGAGAATTAGGACTGTCTTTATTATCTTTTTTGGGTTCTCTGTATCTGAGTCTTGTAACTCTGCAAGTGTCACATGCTCAAAAGCTAATTAGATGGTCCTTTTTTTATCAAATCAACAATCAAACATCTGCTTTGGCCATTTCTTTTAGAGCTAGTAGACACAATTAACCTCTAGCTGAGGGTAGTTAAGTAGCTTATAGTCTTAAACACAATATCCCTGACACACTATTCTAAATTAATGTGTATAACGCCACCGTGAACAGTACAGGTGAAATGAGAAAACTCATTCTCACTTTTTAGCTTGAGTGTTTTCTCACCTCTGGGTATATAAAATAATTTTCTGAAATGAAGCTGTTAACCACATACAGTATGTGAAAGGGAAGCTGCAGGTTAACATATATAGTCTCTCAACCACAGAGTGAAAGTACTGTCAGATTTTCCTCTACATGTCAGAAGGTAACAGCACTGTGTTACTCTCAGGATGTTTTTGTTAACAGGAGAAGTCTGGACACTCAGCAGGGAGTAGGTCAGATCACATTGGAGGAGGCTCTGAGCAGAAAAGACATTCATGCGGCGTTCATCTGCACTGAGAATGTGGATCATGAGGACAATGTCAGGTAACGTGTGATGGACAACTATACTAAATAGGAGGGGGGGGCGTGTTAAATGCACTGGAAGAAAGAAGGCATCATACATTGCACCCAGGTGTGTTGTAGGTTGTTTCTTTCATCCTTAAACACAGGACAGTTTCCATCTTGCTAACCTTACTGACAGTTTGGGGATGATGTGGAGAGTTGTCTCAGAGAGAGCATATTGTTGTCTTGGATAAATAAAATACAGCAGCTCACACATTCTGACTGGTTTTTAAATTGACGTATTTCTCCATTTTCGCATATTCATTATCACCATAATCCATACGATAACCATGTGCAGTTAAATACCAGCATTTTGCCATACATGCACTCAAAGGACTTAAGTCTAAATATTTTAAATATGTAGTACATAATTGCTCTAGTTTTTCATTTCTGTCGGATTAGCTCAAAGATTTATTTTGTAGATTGGATTGTTTTTCCTCCATAAAATGATTGCTTGACACATTCAGAGACCAGCTGATGAACATTGTGGAACATTTAGCGGATGAAAAGCTAGACGTTTCCTTCAGGTGCTGTTTGAGACCAAACATAGAGTCAAAGGGAGAATGAAAATTGGCTTCAGCAGGTGGCCAGAGAAATTTATAGTAATATTGCTTTGAGTCTTCTAGATGTATGGGGCGTTACACTCACTTTATAAAGTATATTATGTTATGACGAGGACCAGGGACACTTGCAGACACTGTTAACTGTGCAGCTGATTTTCTGTAAAGTGATTTTCAGAAAACCTCTCCCACAGAGAAACAGACATTAATCGGAATGCACAGCTTGCAGTTTCTCATCAGAATTCCTGCTGTCTTCTGCTGACTAAGATAACTCCTCCTTTCTCAACAGAACCTTTCTGCAGGCAGGGAAACATGTCTGTGTTGAGTATCCCATGACCCTGAACTACAAGGCTGCTGTGGATTTGTGGGACTTAGCTCTGGAAAAAGGTACAACTTTAATCACAGGTGTAAATCAGTAGGGATATATAGAGTTTCATATAGACCGGCGCTTCAACTATATCTGTCATTTAAAGGTTGAAATGAAAATGAATGGTTTTGAATGGAGGGGTTGAAGTGAAGATTTGTCTCAAAGGCTAATCTGGTTGGATGCACTGGTGACTATGCAGAGGCAGACTAAGTGTAGGGGTATTATTCCATCCATCCTACAATGAAACGCTCAAGATGTATTCAAACTGAATAAGAAAGGATGAGGGAGGGAGAGCTGAGAAGAAGGGAAAGGTGGGTCACAGAATCTAAGACAAGGGGTGTAATGGTTTGAACAGGTAAATGTAGCCCAAAGGGTTATAAAAAGGTGAGGTTGAGGCGTGGCCCTACTAATGAACGCAACTTAACTAGGCAACTTCATTTAGGGTTAGCTTAAAAACCCAATATATTTTATAGTCGTGTGTGTGTGTGTGTGTGTGTGTGTGTGTCAGGAGTGGTTCTCCATGAGGAGCACATAGAGCTGCTGACAGAAGAGTACAAAGAACTGAAGAGAGAAGTAGAGGGAAAAGTCCTGAAGGAGGGCACACTTCATTTCACAGGTAAGAGAGACTGTGCTCACTTTGATACTTCTATACATTTTTGGAAAATATATTCAAAAAAGTATGTTTTTGGTTTAGTTTAAAAAATATATAGGTTTTGATGGTATTTCCAAGTTAATTAAATGTCATTTCATACAGTGGTATAAGCAAATGTCACATTATCATTGGTCTAATCTGTAGAGTTGCCCGGTTAAAAGAACCACACTTCACTATGTTTTCTTATTTGTTCAAGGTGGATCTCTGAAGCCTGGATTTGGTTTTCCAGGGTTCAGTGGCATTGCTCGCCTCACCTGGTTGGTTGATTTGTTTGGTGAGTTGTCGGTTACTGCAGCAACCATGGAGGAAGACTCTGGTAACTGCATTAAGATGACTGCAAAGTTGGTGACTTGTGAAAACCGGTGAGAGACTGTGTTTGTCTAATGAGAATTCCTACTGAAAACACAAGTATCTATTATATATATAAATATATTGTTTCTCTAAAGAAGTTTTGTAATTCCAAAAAGCTGGTCACTGTACGTTTGCACAAATAAAATTCAAACAAGAGGAAAGAACTATTTTTATCGTTGATCGTTTTGTGCTCAGTGCTAGCACTGCTTAGGTATCAGAACCATAAGGATTTATCATTGGTATCTGCAAAACCCAGTTTGAATTCCTGTTAGTTTAATCAGAGGAGGTAGAGGACCATACAAAGGATCCTACTGATCCGAGGCAACATCTGACTTCTGTCTGAGCTCAGTTGTTATTTAGTCTGAACTCATATCCTTTAAATGTCTTGATTCAGTGAGGAAGCTTCTATCTATCTATCTATCTATCTATTGCTTCAGTATTTATTCAGTACCTATATTATAATGATGGAAAAATGCCCCCAGTGTGTAAAGCTTTAATACACTATTTATGTTACAGTATAAAACTGCATAAACGTGTCAACATATATTATCCCAAAAACATTTGCCAGGATATTTCCATAAATAATAGAGTACAGAAATCCAGTTCTTATCATGTGGTAGGAATGTTGTTGTCACAACAATGAAATCAGAGCATCACATCATATAGTGGCGTAAAGCATTTAATGCAAGTAATGCAATTTTTGCAACCAATTAGATCATAGACACGATCTAGTTTATTTAGATTAACCAGTAATTCATCATCATATGGTTTAAATTAGGTCTTTAAGTCAAAAATCTTTAAGTTCACCTCTTTCTTTGTAGACCTCTGACGTGGATTGAGGAGCGGGGACCAGGCCTTCCTAGAGCCAAGAACATCAACTTTCAGTTTAACTCCTGCACTCTAACCCAAACCCCCCCTGCACCCAGAGGGGCTGTGGGCCTCTTCATGCAGGACCTGATCCACTTCTCTGACAAGCTGGCGGGCCAAGTGAGTCCTGAGGAGATCCGGAGAGAGAAAGTCAGGATCCTACACTGCTTGGAGCTGGCAGAGAAGATTCAACAACTTTGTCAAAGTTAGATTAGGACTATTAAGTTTATGATAAGCATAAATATTGATGTTTAAAACAAATAAAGATTAAGTTTCCCCAGATCATCATACGTGAGATAATTAGTTCAAAAACATGGATGCCTTATTGCAGAATACTGGGGCTAGAAACACAGCATCTTGTAGAGCGGGTCTCCAGCCTCATCTACAAGCGCTGTATCATCTAAACCCCACTTGTTAACACCCCCCTCATCCTCTAACCAGAAGGTCGGCAGTTTGATCCAAGTCTTCCCCATCTGCTTGCCGAAGTATCCTTGGGCAAGAGGCTGAACCCTGAATTGCCCCTCACAGAAAAAACAAAGTGCTGCTACTAGATGCACTGTATGAATGTGCGGGTGAAGGGCGAACTGTTTTGTAAAGCGCTTTGAGTGGTCATCAAGACTAGAATATAGGGTTATCGCAATATAAATACAAACCATTTACCATCCCTACATTTTAGGTTAGACTTATAATAATCCTTTTTGATGAAGCTTATAATTAGTCCTGGCTCAGGTGAGGGTTTTTTTTCTCCCATAGTTTGTGTATTAACTGGTGCTGCTAGCATAAATAACATAGCTTTTTAAAATATCACTTATTATATCTTAATTATGATGGTCAAACAACTGTTCCTGGTCTCTCTCTCTTCTCTCCCTTTTCCACCGACCTCTCTCCCCTCCATTTCTCTTCACTTGTTAAGTTCGTCACTATTCGCAAAAGTAGTCTCTCTTCAAGGCAAGTTTGTGGCCGATATTAACATGAAGGGTTCACAATGATCTACCCAATAATTTTCTGGAGTTCAGCAATACACTATGATCCCCTGGAAAATATGGTGGAAAATTTGATTTTAAAAGCTTATTTTTTAAATTTGATTTGTAAGCCAAGAATATTGGATATTCTTCAAACTGAAATATTTACAAAATGGCAAAATTATTATTCAAAACAGTTTAGCTACATGTCGTTAGATCTAAAAATTGTACAGCTTACTTGAATACACTCATACCTCATATGGCAGAGAGAGCTTTAAGGTCCTGGTGAAAAATAGGGAAATATAATTCTTCATTGCTGCAATTTAGAAAGATGAGTGCATGAGAGGTGTTTTTACTTCCGTTGTAGGTTTAACAATGTGATATATATTTCAAACCAATAGTTAATTGGAACATTTCACATTAATGTGACATGAAGGGGCGATTCAAATTAATGTACCTTTAGTTGGTGACATTTAAAACAATTATTCTCAACCAATCATCTCTCTTGAGAATCAATAGCTTGAAATGAAACAGTGCTCTTGACTGGGGCAGAAGCAGACATCTCATGGATATTTAAAACCAACATTAACATGCCAAAGAAATAATCAACTGGAATTGCTGAGGATATTTTCCTAAAACTAAAGCAAAGTGAACCAAAGTATTTTTTAAACCTTATTCATCAAAAGCCCTGCCCTTCTGACAGTTAAGAACATTCAGTAACATCAAGTCATCAAATAACCAGAAACCTCTCCAGCTCCAAATTATAACACACAAAAGAAGCATGGGTCAAACCAGTGGCTCAGAGCAATTGCTTAAGTGAGGAGTTTGTTTTTCAGGCTGATGAACTTGGAGGATGGTTTTGACTGTAGTGTATCAAGTCCTACAAACAGTCTTTGAAAGACCTCAAATGTTTTGGCAAGTTTTGGAGGATAATCCAGATTTAGGGCATAGGTGAGGCCAAAGAGCAGGCAGCAAGCTCTGGATACATTATCCAGTCCTGTCAGCACTGGAGTTCCATCAATAATGATGCCCACTGCATCTGGCTGCTGACAGGCGTAGATCCTCATGTCCTGCGTTTTAAGGTCCTCATGTACTTTCTCTTCTGCTGTTCTCTACAACACATGCAAAACAGTTGTTAACATGTGTTGATTAAAGGTTGTCCTATTTTTCTCTTTTTTCCCCAACTTTTTCAGAAGTGAAGCTGACTTCCTCAAATGTCTTGTTTTGTTTAACTGCAAGTCCGAAAACTCAAAATATTCAGTTGTCATTGCCATGCATATCTGAGGTATTTGTGTTTGGATGAGGAGCCAGAGGCCTCAATATTTCCCTGTATGAAAAATTCTTTCCCTCTTTTACATGTGCTGGTGATCTCATCTGTTCAGTTGTGTTCTGATTTGTTGCATTTTCTTTTTTTTGTGTCGTTTTTAAAGAGCCAAACAAAATAAAAATGTGTAAATTTCCTCAGACATTATCTATTTAATTAAAATGTTTAACACTGAATCACAATGAATTTATTGAGATTATGTCACATAAAAATCACATGTTTTCAAAAGTCTAACAGACATCAATAAAATAAGACAAATTATTTGAAACACTATAAATGTCATATTAATGCTTCTTTTCAGTTTTTATGAATAGCCTCAGGCCGCTGCTGCAACCTCTCACTAACATATTTCTCTGAACACCTTCTGCTGAATGGTTTGAGTCTAAATTGATTTCAGTGGGATAAAACTTCATAGTCTAGTGCTAATAATAATGCTCAATCAGCAGATACACACTAAAAAAGCTCACTTCTTCCTCTATGTGAA
Organism: Pseudopleuronectes americanus; assembly: GCA_038501795.1. NCBI lineage: Eukaryota > Metazoa > Chordata > Actinopteri > Pleuronectiformes > Pleuronectidae > Pseudopleuronectes > Pseudopleuronectes americanus. The sequence goes on along the minus strand of CM076730.1, from coordinate 636,914 downwards.
AAGGTCAGTGCTGGAGCAGCACATTGGAATAAAACGTGTGGAGCTTCCATGAACACTATACTTACATAGTAGTCAGTGATGAGCTCCTGTACACTCTCCCCTAGGTATTCGACGAGGCATCTCAGAGTCATGTCCCTCTTCTTCACCACTGAGGCATGTGGGTCCTACAGTGGATCATTGGATCATGAGAACCAACAGCACAACTTGATGAAGAACAACTTTTTGTATCAAACCACAAAACAAAACACAAATCCAGCTCTACTCTGTAGCTCCAGATGAATGTATTACTTAACTTTTTTACTTCTTAACCACCTTAAACTCCCCTTTACCAGTTCAATGAACACACTCTTGAGGCGCTGTCCAACAACTCCTCCCTTTATCCTGAATAGTTGCAGGAACTTTGGGGTGTACTTGTCCATCTGGGACAGAAACGTTGACTCCAGGGGAATAGTGTTGCACCTTCGGAACTCTTCATTTATCTGTGTGGCAAGATTTTGTTTAGTATAATGATGCTGAAGACAATATGGAAGAGCCACCATATAATGCAATACTGCGACAGAAGAACACTAGGTTACGTCATAACCTTGGATCTCTGAGTCTATGTCTCCACTCTGTTATACACTCACCGGTCACTTTATTAGGCACACCTGTTAAATTGTGGAACTGAAATGAGAGGAAAGTAGCGCTTTTGGGGAAATCCCTGCAAACAAGTAATAAATATGTTTTTCTACATTATTGTAGACACTGAAACTATAAGTCTGTTCGTGGCAGGCTGCACCCTTCTGTGAGTGTCAAATGGACCGACAGAAATATATAAATACAAATAGAAAAAAAGAAATACAGAAATAAATAAATATCAACAAATTAGTTCATACTTGACAAAAGAAACATAGAAAATATATATAATTTCTTTTAAATTTACTTAAATAAATATGGAAAAGGGTACTTTTCATCACTTCTGGATAATATGTAAACTCAGACTAACTAAAGACAAAATTTTCATCTTTGTGAACTAAAAGGTTGTACATGTTTATTTCTATTTAAAGTGGAAAGTGACATCTGATCACTGGAGACACATATGGAGATGCATTACAATAATAAAATGTGAACTGACATACTTAGGCAATGTCCACAATGATGCATTTGTGTCATAACAGTGTTTAAAACTAAAATGATATTCATCCAAGTTTTCTTGCTCCATATCAGAAATAATCACAATAATAACTCGACTTACAGCACATATTACTTGACCATTCACGTACACTGATCATACACGTGCTTGTGTCAACAAGAATCAGATTGACTCCTTGCAGTTGGTTTCTTGGTTACAGAAAATACTTTGAACGAGGAACAGCAATGATGAAAAGTAAGAGCTGGGAGATCATTTTTAAGACAGTTCACAAGGAGGAACTGTGGAACATGGACAGCAAGTGTTACTAAAGTCTAAAGTTTTAGGAGTAAGTGTGTGTTACAGGTACGACCAGGACATCAGGTGTAAGCATAGCACATAGTTATGTGTACCAAGACTATACTGCATTAGTGAAGCTTTACCCATAGAGCTGTCCACTTGTGATCAGATCAAAAACGTTATTACAGTCTGTTTTTTTACCTGAAATGGATCAAAGAGGGCAGGCCATCGCTCTTTGAATTCTGCTACATGCATGGACTGGCCGACCACTTCCCTTCTTCTGCAGCTGTATGTTCTAGACATCATATCGTTGATCATCAGTCTATTGTCTTTTGTCATGCTGGCTGCAATTAGCGAAAGTCTGACATTCTCCAGGCTGTCATCTGTTTGACCGGCTGGATGTGGGGGGAGGTAGTTAACTTCGGATTTTCTTGGTTTTTTTATATTTTTGGCAGGTTTTTTGTCACCATCCTGCTTGTGTTTCAGTGTATTTATCATAAGTTCAGGATTTCCATGTGCTTTAAGTTTGCTCCTGTAGTTTCCACATTTGTACTTGAGGCTTTGCTGCCACCCATAAAATCCATTAAAAGAGCCAGGCTCAATCAGGCAGGGGTGCTTCTCTATTAGGGCCTGTGCAACTGCAGCCCTCTGTGGATCATTGGGATAAGCGGTGTAGGTAAACATGGCCTCAGCTAGTCTCTCCAGAATATCTGATTTGACACTTGATGTTGTCAGTGGGGTTCCATCTTTTAGAAACCTCTCATTACCTTGCCTCAGAGCCATTTCCGTGTTATAGGAGAAGTTGGGAATGGGAAAGACAGCAGGCCAGAGGTTGTGCCTCTCAGTGGCAGGGGGCCTGGGAATCAGACTGTCCTTTGAATCAGTGGAGAGCATTTCATCGACTGAAGATGCATCAGTGGTGTCAGAGTGGGACTCCACAGGGACTGTTGTCATTACTATGCATGGGTGCACATGCAAGACTTTAAGAGTGTCTTTATCTTTCAGGTCACTTGTAGACGTTAGTGTGAAGAAGTCGTCAAAGTCAGCATCTTTGTACTGAAGGCCTATGTCTGAGGTGATGGAAAATGCCTGTTTCAACCCTTTGATCATGTCCTCCATAGATGAGGGGATGCCATTTTCGAAAGTTATCTTCTTGATATCATGATCAATGATAACCCGAAACCTCACGGCTTGTTGCATATCTGTAAATAAAAAACAAGAGGTTTCATATGTTGATAGATGGGGTTTTTCTGAACTTTTCCAAAATTACAAGTATTTTAAATGTCTAACAACATTGTTGTCTCCTGAATTTAATCCAGGATTAACTTTAATTTTAGAAAGGCCCCTTTTTATTCTATTTTACCCCAGAATGTATGGTGATTGGCCAAGCATGCAGCAAAAATGTAGTCCTCCACATTAATGTCTCAGCTTCTAAAATTACCACACTGCCTACAGCTCTACTATTTCCTGTAAAAGAAAAGTACCTGTCCAAAACTCAGATAAAAAACAAAAGGAGGATCATCATAGTGTAAAGGCTAGCTTAGTGGTCATATGTAGAGTTAATGTTGACAGTTGTTAAATGTCTTTGGCTATGCCAGAGCTTTGTCAAGCTTCAAATAATAACCATAATTCAGTCACAGTGATGTCATTTTTGCCATTTGAGCTTGGACATGCAGAAATTTTAAATATAAAACATGAATCACAAATTATTTGTTTATAGTTTAAAGTGACTTGGCATTTTCCGGGTAAGGATCAATGAATGTAAATAAAGATGGACGACATGACAGCCAACAGAAGTGAAGCCAAAAGAGCGTGGCTGGCTACAGTAGGGGCCATACACCCCGCCCCCTCCAGGTAAACAGAAGGGGCATGGACCAAAGTAAAAGATGAAGTAAATGAAGGGTTAGGTGGTTCTCATCACATTGATGCATGTTCAATTACTTATATTTCTTTGAAGTTTGAAAATGTGGAGTTGAGTGGTCCATGTTTATATGCAGTCTACTGTTTAGAATTATCTAACATAAAATATGCTATTGGTTGGATTATGGTAAATGAAACCTCCTTGGGGTTTTTTAACTTCCCTTTCAACAGAGATTAAAGCCCTTTCAGACATGGGACACATACATCAGTTCCAGTGATAGCTTTTTGTCATTCAAACTTCTACTTTCTTGCAGTTTTGTTCAGGCCTATCATCACATTTACATAGTGAGGCGCATATGTCAATGATATTTGGGACGTGGTGCAACAGATGGAGCAGAGAGCAAGGAGGAAAATGGTTTAAGTGTTTTACAGACTGCCTAACGGATGGAATTAAACATTGATTTGACCACTGAAACTTAAAGACGCTCACTCACAGTGAGTCTAAACATACGCTTAATTAGATAGATACATTTTCTTTAAGGCAAATTGTACAACCTGTGTAGAATAGTTATAGCTCTAAAAAACTGAAATGAGAAAAGGGCAACAGGTTGACCATACCAGGTCAGGCACATGTGTGTGAGTATGTGTCTGCGTGCATATATGTACATGCATAGACAGACACACATACATATAAATATATATACACACACAGAAGACTGTGGTGTCGATAGTGAGTCCCTGTATGAAGACTGACCTGATCTGCGCCTCAGGAACTCAGACCTCTCGTCCTCCAGCAGCCTGCGCTGTCGGTCCATCTCTTCTTCATAGTTGGATATGGTTGTTTCCAGCAGACCGAATATGTCGTCCACAGCCACTGCGAGCCGCTGGTTGATAAACGTTTTCAACGATTGAAGCGTGGACATGTTGAGATTGAGACCAACGTGTTTTCAAAACCTTCCTGTTCCGGCTCCCGCTCAGTGACGTCACCAGACCGCCCCCATGCCCGGGTCACTGCAACACATTTGACAGCACACTTCCAGTGTTAAGCCCACTATGTTACACAATGCATCTTACACTTGCACACATAGGCATCTAAGGGGGCTTGAACCCCTGCCCTTTTTTCCCACCGGAGAAAGTACTCTTTGTTTGGGGTGCTTTTTTTTAATCTTTTATTATGAATATAATATTCCTGTTGTTCACAGCTTCCCTGTCAACAAATATATTGATCGAATAAAAATCCAAATATGAGGTCGTGAAATTAGACCTCCCCTCCCTCCCCCTCGTTTCCTGCACAGTGGTGAGCACTAGAGCTGTGGACATTTCTTGATTCTGCATCGCGACGCGGACGACTCTGCATCCATGCAGGGAGAGAACACAATGGATACATGTTGTTTTTAGTGATGTCCCGCCGCTGAATAATTACAACATCGCTGCTTCAGGAAGGGGACAGGCGCTCTTTAAAGATTCTGGTGTGTCAGAGTATCTGTTCCAATTCACTCTTGCGCTCAATTTACACTTTAACAATAAACAACAGCACTGACTTTTAATTTGTGTTTGTTTGAATTGCTCTAGAGTTTATAACACACATGTTTAACCTGCTACACAACACAAGACGTAAGGGTTAGACGTAACGCGGTGTTTTAACGTCATTGTTGCTGAAGAAGCGACGCCCTGTTTATCCAGGAACATAAATATGAATTCAGCAGGTTTTATAAAGATCAGTTCTAAGTGAAATGATTAGAAGACATTAGAGGAGCAGTCACATGCTGGAGTAATGCACTTCAGTGCAGTGGCGCTACTAAGGGGGGCCAGGCGAGGCCTCCTTGATACAGTAAAGCAGGGGTTTTCAACTGGTTTTGTCCCAGGGACCACCATTCTGACTAGAAAGTAATCCGCGGCCCCCTGATGTGCCTACGCGCGTGCTGTGCCTACGTGTGTGTGCGTGTGGATAGAAGGTAGTTTTAACTTTTGGTTTTCCATGTTGGTTTTATTTTAAAGCCTCAAACAAATGTAGAAAAATCTGTGGAAAAAACAACAAAAACGATTGATTTTCAGTGCTTAAGAATTGAAAACAAAATTAAAATGCAGTTTGTAGTTGTACTGCATCTCAGAACCATATGTTCATATATATATAACGTTCATGACTTAAATATACAGACATGTAGCTGACATGTTGAGAGAATGTTAAAGTAATGGTGATCAATAACAATCAACATCAACTGGGGCTACAACTGAATAGGGAAGATGAAAAAGATGCCGCACTATGAAGTGATGATGTGCGCCGCACGGTTTTGTGCGCCGCAGGATGATGTGCGCCGCACGGCGATGTGCACCGCAGGATGATGTGCCCTGCAAGATGATGTGCGCTGCAAGATGATGTGCGCTGCAAGATGATGTGCGCCACAGGATGATGTGCGCCGCATGATGATGTGATGATGTGCGCCGTGTGCGCCGCAAGATGATGTGCGCCGCAGGATGATGTGCGCCGCAGGATGATGTGCGCCCCACAGTGATGTGCGACGCAAGGTGATGTGTGTTAAGCGTGTTGGTTTATCCTAAATATGAGAAGAGCCGGACTGATCCAATTCAATTGTTTATTGAGACGCAATGAACAACATGGCCATGGACAATTATCACAGCCTAGGCTAAATTAGTTAGCAATAGGAAGTCAACAATGGCCCCGAACAGAAGGGGTTTGATATAATTTTAACAGTAGATTTAATGTGATTGGTTTAAAATATTGGAGGAGAGTCACTGCAAATCACTTTGGTTCTCCCTTGTTGGTGCACAGGCTAAGTCCACGCCAATAGGCACTGGAATCCAGAAAGTGACAAGGTGCCGCTCTCTGTGATGCTCCTACTACTCTGATAGTTGCTAAGCAAAATGTTCTCTTCATGAAAGGCCTTGACACAGCTGATGCCAATGTAGGCCATTGGCGAAAGGAATATGATGTTCCTGCTATATATATCCAAACAATGTCCTGTTGGTGTAAACATTAGGATCCTCAGATCAAAACAACGAGACAAAACAATGTCAACAAAGTCACTCTGTCCGACCTCCAGAACTTATCAGACAGCTGCTTGAAATACCGTATATGTGATGTGAATGAGTCTAAGGGAATAATGCTTTAATATGTAAAAGTTAGAAATGAACAATTAAAGTACAGTATATTGTATGTCACAAATGCAGGACATCAGTTTAAGAGTAAATGATCTGGATTTTAGCCTTGTGGAGATCCTTTTGTGGAATTGATACTTTCCGTTTTTCAGGTGGAAGAGGTTAAGTTTACACCGGATGGGAGTGGGTTGTGGAGACATGGAGCCCAGATCTCATAGATTGAAAGAAAACAGAAAAGTGATTAAGATACTGCGGAGCGTAACTAAGTTTAACGTAGATTATATAAACTTATATTTGCAAAGGAAAATAAACAAATAATCAAAACAAGACAATCATAGACCCTTCTTTTTGGGTGAACAATTTCTTTACAATTTTGAGGAGTGGTAGCCAAATAAGTGGACATTCAAAAAGCTTTGACTTCAAATTGCCCAGTGGCAATACAGGAATCACATACAAAGGACAATGTGTGAGAGATGAGATTCAACAAACCGTTTCAGAGTCGACAGCTGAAACAGATTAAATCAAAGTTATTCTGACACACTTTTCATTCATGATAAAATAATAAAAACATAAGTAGAGCTTAACAACATCATTCAAGTTAAGAGCATTGGATGTGAAGATAATTGTTGAAACAAAAAATGAAAAACCTTCTTCCCTGAATTTAAGAGTTAAAGTGTCGCAACAAAATTTAAATATAATAATAGATATGGCATTCAATAAAGTCTAAACAAAAGGGCTTTAATTATGGTTTGTGCTTTTCATTTAAGATGAAGCACGCTATGAGTTAAATTGTATTTGACTCATTATTATTAAGAATATTGTCTTTTGCACACTGTCTACATATTCTTACACTCATAGTATATTATATTATCTATTGTATAGTCAAATACTTATATTTATACCTCTACTATATATCATATCATATTATATCATACTCTTTGTATATTCTTTGTATATATAAGTCTATATACACATATTTATACATGTGTACATATTATTATTATTATTATTATATTTACTATTATTATTATATATACTGTTGCTGCCATTATTACTATATACTGCTATTATACTGGTATAATTACTATCATATATAAATATATATTATGTTATATTATATACTATATATAATGTACTATTTTTATATACTGTCTAACAATAACATTACCATCATATCATCAGTACTATTACCATCATCTTGCCACTGCACCTTATCTACCTATTTATCTTGTGTTTCTGTTTTTTATTCTTTTACCTCAATATATTTTATTTTATTCTATTGTATTGTATTTTATTACATTACATTACATTACATTTCATTTAGCTGATGCTTTTATCCAAAGCGACTTACAATAAGTGCATTCAACCCCAAGGGTACAGACCCAGGACAACAAGAATCATAAAGTACAATTTCTTCAAAACAAAGCAAAACTGCAAAGTGCTATAAGTAAGTGCCATCAAAGTGCTACTAAAGTGTTAGTTTCAAAAATTGTTAGTAGTTTTTTTTAGTTTTTTTTATTCAAGGTATAGTCGGAAGAGGTGTGTTTTTAGTTTTCGGCGGAAGATGTGTAAACTTTCTGATGGACGGATGTCGATGGTGAGCTCATTCCACCATTTAGGAGCCAGGACAGAAAACGTTGTTATTTTGATGAGTGTTTAGCTTGCAGAGTGGGAGGTACGAGCTGATTGGCCGAAGCAGAGCGGAGTGAATGTGCTGGGCTGTAACGTGTGACCATGTCCTGGATGTAGACTGGACCTGATCCGTTCACAGCATGGTAGGCAAGTACTAATGTTTTGAACCTGATGCGGGCAGCCACTGGTAGCCAGTGAAGGGAGCGGAGGAGAGGAGTAGTGTGGTTGAATTTCGGTTGGTTAAAGACCAGTCGAGCTGCTGCATTCTGGATGAGCTGCAAAGGTCGGATGGCAGTAGCAGGTAGACCTGCCAGGAGGGGGTTACAGTAGTCTAGGTGTGAGATGACAAGAGCCTGGAACAGAACCTGCACAGCCTTCTGAGTGAGAAGGGGGTGTATTCTCCTGATGTTGTACATCATGAATCTACAGGACCTTGTAGTTGCAGTAATGTTGTCACTAAGGTAGAGTTGGCTATCGAGTGTCACACCCAGGTTCCTAGCAGTCTGAGTGGGGGTTAACGCAGAGTTGTCAAAGTTAATAGTCAGTTCATGGGCTGGCGAGTCTTTCCCTGGAAGGAAAAGCAGTTCAGTCTTGTCAAGGTTAATCTTCAGGTGGCGTGCAGTCATCCACTGAGAGATGTCAGTCAGAAAGGCAGAGATGCGTGCTGCCACCTGTGTTTCAGATGGGGGAAAAGAGAGGATTAGTTGGGTGTCATCAGCATAGCTATGGTAGGAAAAGCCATGTGAGTGAATGACAGAGCCAAGAGAGTTGGTGTACAGAGAGAAGAGGAGAGGACCCAGGACAGAACCTTGAGGGACCCCCGTAGTGAGAGGACAAGGTTCAGACACAGACCCTCTCCAAGTTACCCGATAAGTGCGGCCGTTGAGGTAGGAAGAGAGCAGGGACAGAGCAGAGCCTGAGACACTCAGGTCCTGAAGGGAGGAAATCAGGATCTGGTGGTTCACTGTGTCAAATGCAGCAGAGAGGTCTAGAAGGATAAGGACAGAGGAGAGAGAAGCTGCTCTAGCAGCGTGAAGCTGCTCAGAGACAGCAAGGAGAAAGATTCAAAGATCTAAATTTGAGTATTTTGCAGGCAGCTCAGAATTAAGTTTAAAGTTTAGGTTGCATTTCTCATCCTCATATGATTGATTTGGTTCATTGCAAGCACATGAATGACTTCTATCCTTCTCTTTCAGTTGATATGAAACAGTTGTTAGATTATGCTCACAGACATAATCGATGATTGTTTCAACATAAATTGTTGCGAAATACAGATACAAAATAAAAAGGGGTGGAGTATTGATTTATATTCCAAAGAAAACAGATAGATTTTCCCTTCTCATCAAACTCGAGCTGAACAAAGCAGACCAGCTCTGTCTAGCATCACAGGGCTCATTGCATCAGATAATCAAGTTCTCCATACTAAAAACAGAAACAATTATCATCTTCATTGTCACAAAACCATAGTTAAGGATGACACTTTTGTAAGGGTTTAAATGGCTCAAAAATAATACAAAACAGACAAAAAAATCTAAAAAACACTGCACATTAACTGTACTTAGAGATGGACTTTTAAAGGACACATTAATGTGATTTTGTAAAGTTCGGTTATTCACTCATCCTTGAAGTTAGATTATGAATCAAATTAATAAATTGTGAAGTAATAAACTGGTGTCTACTATAATCCCTGCGGTGCTAGGTAAAAAAATAAAATAAGATATTAAATGATCTGATTTTATGTAGAAATTTGGAGGCCTAAACCTTTTCTGCTTTCCTCTAAGGGATTGGGTATATTTGAAAAATCTGAATCCACAAATTGTTACCAAAAAGTGTAATTTTAACAATTTATTTGGGATTTTTTTTTACTTCTGAATGAAGCAAATAAATACAAACAAAAGCATAAACAAAACATCCATACATACCAGATACATCAGATGGCAGGCTTTTATCGCCTCTAGTCTAGTTTCCTATTTTTTCTAGGAAAAAGTCGTTTTCCACTCAGTCAGTTTTTTGTCCCAGTCAGTTTTGTCTGTGTCTCGTCCGCCACACTGATGTGCGCTGCATGATGATGTGATGATATGCGCCGCAGGATGTGAGATGTGATAATGTGCGCTGCAGGATGATGTGCGCCGCAAGAGACAATGATGTGATGATGTGCGCCGCAGGGTGATGTGCGCCGCAAATGATGTGCGCAACAGGATGATGTGCGCCGCAGGGTGATGTGCGCCGCAAATGATGTGCGCAACAGGATGATGTGCGCCGCAGGATGATGTGCGCCGCATAATGATGTGATGATATGCGCCGCAGGATAATGTGATGATGTGCATTGCAGGATGTAAGATGTGACGATGTGCCCCGCAAGATGATCTGACGATGTGCACCGCACGGTGATGTGCGCAGCAGGATAATGTGCCTAGCAAGATGATGTGCGCCACACGATGATGTGATGAAGTGCGCCGCAGGGTGATGTGCCACGCAAATGATGTGCGCCGCAGGATGATGTGCGCTGCAAGATGATGTGCGCTGCAAGATGATGTGTGCAGCAGGATGATGTGCACCACAGGATGATATGCGCCGCAAGACGATGTGAGCTGCAAGATGATGTGCGCCCCACGATGATGTGCGCCGCAGGGTGATGTGCACTGCAAGATGATGTGATCATGTGCGCCACAGGGTGATGTGATGATATTCCCCGCCCCATGATGTGCACCGCAAGACCATGTGAGCTGCAAGATGATGTGCGCCGCACGGTGATGTGCACCACAGGATGATGTGATGATATGCGCAGCTCCATGATGTGCGCAGCAAGACGATGTGAGCTGCAAGATGATGTGCGCCGCAGGATGATATGTGCTGCAAGATGATGTGCGCCGCAGGATTATGTGCGCCTCACGGTGATGTGCGCCACATGGTGATGTGCGCTGCAGGATGATGTGCGCCGCAGGGTGATGTGCGCCGCAGGATGATGTGATGATGTGCACCGCAGGATGATGTGCGCCGCACGATGATGTGATCATGTGCGCCACAGGATGACGTGATGATATTCCCCGCACCATGATGTGCGCCGCAAGACCATGTGAGCTGCAAGATGATGTGCGCCTCACGGTGATGTGCGCCCCACGATGATGTTCACCGCATGGATGATGTGCGCGGCAGGGTGATGTGCGCAGCCGGGTGATGTGCGCAGCCGGATGATGTGCGCCGCAAGATGATGTGTGCCGCAGGATGATGTGCGCTGCAGGATGATGTCCGCCGCACGGGGATATGCGACGCAGGATGATGTGCGCCGCAGGATTATGTGCGCCGCAGGGTGATGTGCGCCGCAAGATGATGTGCGCCGCAGGATGATGTGATGATGTGCGCCGCAAGATGATGTGCGCCGCAGGATGATATGTGCTGCAAGATGATGTGCGCCGCAGGATTATGTGCGCCTCACGGTGATGTGCGCCACATGGTGATGTGCGCTGCAGGATGATGTGCGCCGCAGGGTGATGTGCGCCGCAGGATGATGTGATGATGTGCACCGCAGGATGATGTGCGCCGCACGATGATGTGATCATGTGCGCCACAGGATGACGTGATGATATTCCCCGCACCATGATGTGCGCCGCAAGACCATGTGAGCTGCAAGATGATGTGCGCCTCACGGTGATGTGCGCCCCACGATGATGTTCACCGCATGGATGATGTGCGCGGCAGGGTGATGTGCGCAGCCGGGTGATGTGCGCAGCCGGATGATGTGCGCCGCAAGATGATGTGTGCCGCAGGATGATGTGCGCTGCAGGATGATGTCCGCCGCACGGGGATATGCGACGCAGGATGATGTGCGCCGCAGGATTATGTGCGCCGCAGGGTGATGTGCGCCGCAAGATGATGTGCGCCGCAGGATGATGTGATGATGTGCGCCGCAAGATGATGTGCGCTGCATGATGATATGAGGATGTGCACCACAGAATATAAGATGTGTTGATAGATATTTCTCTACATCAGCCTATAATTTACCCCAATGGCCTGAGTGTGGACACAATACAACTTTAGGGAGTCTTTCATTCATTTCACATTTAATTGTTTATTCAAAAATGGTATGACTGCTATGGAAGACCTGAGAAATGATTATGAGTCAAAGCCAATAAGTACTAAAGTTACATAGGCAGAGTACTTACAGCAGGGAGATTCTATTGCAGACCCCGATATTAACCATCACATGAGCACACTGTGATCACCAGTTGCAGGGCTGTGGCTGAGGGGTAGAGTGGTCGTCCTCCAACCTGAAGGTCGGCGGTTCGATCCCCAGTCTGACCCATCTGCATTCCGAAGTGTCCTTGGGCAAGATGCTGAACCCTGAATGGCCCCCCATAGAATAACAAAGTGCTGGGGTAAATGCACTGTATGAATGTGTGTGTGAATGGGTGACTGTAAAACTGTACTGTAAAGCGCTTTGAGTGGTCATCATCAGACCAGAAAAGCACTATATTAATACAAAACCATTTAAAACCATTTACACTGCCAAAAAAATAAAAAATACCACACTGTTCGAGTGTCAACATCATTTCAGGACGACCACACTGCATGCAAGGTGTTTGTATCAGTCATTATATAATGGACATTGGATCAACATATAAGACAATGGTTGATATACAGCAATCAAGTCCAACTAAAAAACTCAGCAGAAATGCATTTGGGCAGTCAAAGCAGCAGTCAGGCTCTTAATCCTGCTCAATATGTGGCTCATACAGGGGACATCCTTTTACTCAGTCTTGCGCCAATATATCTGACCAATCGTCTTTCTGCACTTAATCCTCAAGCACTAGATGTCATTCTTTAAATATTATTGAAGTTTAGCTTGCCATCACCAACATAACCTCCATTATGTCCAGGGAGACTTGTTCGATGGTTTCCATCAACCCACTGGCTTAACTTCACCACCAGGGTCTACACTTAGATGGGTCATGTCCTATCATCCTTCTCCTATCTTAATGTGAGACTGGGATCAATGAAGATAGTAGACATATTCTTCACATACATTTTCTGTTGTGTTTTTTCTTTGTTGTTTTCTTTCATTTGATCACTCTATTATAAAACAACACTGAACATTTTGGGGCAGTGAAGAAAAATTGACTACTTGAAAAAGACATGCTTCTCATAGGGCTGTTATTATCATGTGGCAACAGTGTATAAATGTGTGTATAAACGCTGCTGCTACACGACATGTGCCTCAGATAATATTCAGAATGTGAGAAAACAAATTGATATCAGTGACTCTAAAGCTCTAGGCAGGATGGAGCTCAAATCAAAAACATCTAGCAGGCATCAGCTCTGTGGAAGGAAGAAAGCTGAGAGAGCTAATGTGTTCATCACCTCCAGACTTGACTCTTGTAATTTCCTATTATCAGGCTCCACTAGTAAGTTCTTAAAGACAGCTTGTCCAAAATGCTCCAGCACGTGTCCTGACAAGAACCCCAAAAGGAAATCACGTCGCCTGTATAGGCTTCACGACACTGGCTTCCTGTTAAATTTAGAATAGAATTAAATGTCTCCTCGTCATCATAAAGCTCTTAATAATATAGCCCCATCATACCTTAAAAAAGCCGTGACTTTAGGAGGTTTAGCTCCTTTCCTGTGGAATCATCTCCCAGTTTCAGTTCGTCTCTACGTTTAAGAGTCAGCTTAAAACCTTTCTTTTTGATAGAGCTTATAGTTAGAGACCGGCTCGTGACTGCTTTAGACCAACTCATATGTCGCTGAAGGCTTAGACTGTTAGGGACACATGACACATTGAGCTTCTCTTTCTTCCTCTTCCTCTTTAATGTGAGGTGTAACATTGGTACACCTCACTTTTTATAGTTAGACACTATCTTTTCTCATATTTTATTTAGTTGATTTGCTCTGTTACACCTGACATCTATCGCACTTCTTTTGGTCCTGGGATAGTGATCCCTCACATGTTTTTCTTCTGTATTTTTTTTGTCTTCTTTTGGTAGATTTCTTCCCCGTTGTTGAGGGTTAAGGGCCACACATTGTTAAGGCCTATGAGATAAATTGTGATTTGTGACTATTGTCAATAGAAGTTATTAATATATGTTAATCACCAACTAAGTTTTTCCCTTAAGTGGACCGTCATGTGTTGTGTTAGATTTCCTTTCTGTGAAAATCTTTCACCACAAACAGTACAGCTACATGGTTTCTCCCGTGAGTGGACTATCAGGTGCTGTTTCAGATTCCCCTTCTGAGAAAATCTTTTCCCACAGATTGAACAAATAAAGGGTTTCTCTCCGGTATGACAACTCATATGTGTCTGCAGATGGTGCTTCTGTCCAAATCTTTTCTCACACTTTGAGCAGTTAAACAATCTATTGTCGATATTGTGTCCCATATCATAGACTGGAACGTTAGTTTTCACAGTTTTCAAATCTAATTGAGGTTTCCTAATCTCCTTCCAGTCATCATCACTGTCATCAGTCTGAGACTCAGAAGTGTGGATAGTCTTATCGCCAAATCCAGAGATGCATATTAAACCAGACTCTAAGATCCTGTCAGCCGCTGGTTCTCGACCGCCCTCTACATAAGGGTTTGATTTCACATGATTGGCTGAGTTGCTAAATGTCGGCTCAGCCTCTTGGTTATCCCCAGTTTGTCTGGGGATAACCCAGGACTGAGATTCCTCTTCATCTTCATTCCTCAAATTGACATGCGTGAAAGGGAACTTGATGATATTTTCCTCCTGCAGTCCTTGCTGTTGACTCCTGACCTGCAGACTGGTCCAAAGATCCTTTTTTCCCTCTTTAACGTGTGCCCACCTTGGGTCTTGCTTGTCTAGGCTGGAGATCGACTCTTGCTGCTCCGACAGAACCTCTTCTTTAATTACCAAATGTCGCTGCACACCTGCACAAAACATTGAAATACACAACAACAAAGTTACATTTAAGCTTTAAAACTTAATCCATGTAAATGTTCACCAAAGAAAAAATATTTGCAGAGTTTCTTTTCAATATTAAAAAAACGCACTACTACTGTCAGTCAGTCCTACGACACTGCTAAAAATGGACAGGTGTTGGCTAGTACACAAATCAATGTATTGATCGCATACCACATGTTTCACCCAAACAAAATAGCAAATTTTGTTTTCCAGAACTCACTTCATATTCGTGGCTCCAAAACAGCAGAACTTTGCGCTGTACTATCACTGGCAATTTCTGCATTTAGAGTGGCGAAGAAGAAGTGAATGGTAAATGGTCTGCATTGATGAAACCCTTTTCTAGTCACGATGACCACTCAAAGCACTTAACATTACAGTGATTTTGCCTGTAACACACACACAATCATAACGTGCATATTTGGGCAGCAATTTTTCTGTGAGAACAGCACAACCGTCAGAGGCAATCTGGGGTTCAGTAATTTGCCCAAGGACACTTCAGCATGCAGAATGGGGAAGCCTGGGATCGAACAACCAACATTGGTGGCTCTACCCCCTGAACCACAGCTGAAGTGATTTCTGCTAGTGCAATGTTAGCCAGATAATAGCACAAGTGTTGCTAAATACAAAACTGACAATCTCATAAAGAATTTGAAGAACTATCACAGAAAAGAGCATGAGGAAATCATTAAGAGGAAGAGAAAAAAGGACCAATTGCAGCAGTAAACTTTAGAAACTGCAGTCAAACAGTGCAGTAAATCTAGCACAGCCTATAAACAGAACAAGGAAAAACAGGAAGAAGAAGGTTTCTAGTCAGTTTAATGTATGAATATCTCTGCCTTGAGACAGTGACACCATGTTATTGGCTGCAGTTCTGGCAGACAGAGGGACAGATTTAGTGAATTACTGGTGAGGTTATTTTACAGTCCTGCTGCTTCAAACATAACCACACATTACCCGCTGTTTATTATTTAACTTAATCAGGGAGCATGTCTGAACCCAGGGGACACGTTTAACATGTGCCATGTGAGCAACAGTGTGTGAGTGAACGTTTCCTTGGCTCATCACCGACCATATTATTATTATTATTATTATTATTATTATTATTGTTGTGTGTGAAAGACTGACACGCACACGTGTTGCTTCAGAACGTACACTGTATTCTTTACTTCAGTCTCCTGTGTCGATCAACACTTCCTTGTTCTACAATGCCCGCGCATTACACGTCACGTCGCATCCCATCATCATCACACAGTCTCTTAAAGGAACCGTAACCACTATTTAGTAACATACAGCAAACCCATGTATCACAGTGTGACCATGTTATTAGAACATAACATTATTAGAACATAACATTTTCCTCCCCCACGAAAAAGCAAACAGCATATCACCCCAACTAACAACCAACTCAAACATTCGTCAAGAAAACCGAACATCTAATCAAGATATCAAAATGTACTAGGCAAGAGTCTGTGAAGACAACCGCTAGACTAAACATGGTAATCCGTGACATAGTCCTGCAAGGCAACAGGCCGAGCCCTGGCCCGCACCGGCCTCGGGTCCGGCACCACAACCTCCTGGCGTGGTGCTGCGGGGGGTGCAACCAGGGCCGGGGGTGGGCCCGGATCAGTGGCCACGTTGCAGGGGAATGGTGACTGGGCTCGTGCCGTGGCCAAGTGCTCAGAGAGGGGTGCCGGGACTTTCCTCAGCCTACTAGCATGCCACCGTGATCCGTCGTCGAGCAGAAATGTGGCGGGGCCAAGAAGGCGACTGATCTGTCTGGGTTGGGACCAGAACGAGGCCAACTTGTTGTGTCGCTGCGGCCGTCGAGCCCTGACCCAGTCTGAGACCTGAAGGGACGGTGGCCTCGCCCTGCACTTCTTGTCCACCCTTTCCCTCGTCTTCTGCTGCCGTGCAGCAACAGTCTCTCGGATTCGGGCCAGGGAGGGCATGGGAAAGTCACTATTTGGTGCTCGGAGCCTGTGTAATGGCAGTCCCAATTCTCGTCCGAGCATCAGAAACGCTGGTGACACAAGCGTGGTGGAGTGATGGCTTGCTCTGTAGTGCAGCAAGGTCTGGTTGAGTGCCTCCTCGAATGCACAGCCTTGGGCCAGGTGTGCACGAATCCCGTTCTTCAGTGTTGCATTAAAACGCTCTACTCCCACCCGTTGGCCTGTGGGTGGTAAAAAGCGGTTCGGATGTGCTTGACACTCCTGCTGGCAAGAAAGTCAGAGAACTCCGCAGATGTCATCTGCGGGCCATTATCTGTTGTTATGGCCCGAGGCACGCCCCAGCGGGCAAAGAGGCCATCCAGTATCCGAATCATGACGTGCGACGTCACCGTCCCCACTGGCACAACCTCCGGCCACTTAGAGTGGAGGTCGTAAACGACCACCAGGAAGCGCTGGTGGTGTGGAACACCACGGCCATGGATTTCCCCACAGATGTCCAGCTGTACATGTTCCCAGGGACGTGAAGGCCAGGGGAGCGGTTGCAGGGGAGGGGTTGAAGGGGGTCCGGTTTTCCCACTGAGGAGGCACGCTGAGCAGTCCTGGACCAGATGTTCAATATCGCGGTCGATGGCTGGCCACCACACCAACTCACGGCACCGCTGCTTGAGTTTCACGATTCCCAGGTGACCCTCATGTGCCATTGACAGGACACGTGCACGCAAAGTGTTTGGGACGACGGTGCAGAGCCCCCTCGAGACACACGTGTCTGCCCAGCAGGAGAGCTCATCTTTCACCCGAGCAAACGGTTTCAACTCTTCCGGGATGTGGGACGGCCAGCCGTTTCTGATGTAGGTGCACAGCTTGGATAGTATCGGGTCTCGTCCTGATTCAGTGTTCAGTTCCTCCAGTGTGACTACTGGCTGCAATGGTGCATAGAGCGCTTGGATGAGAGCTGGTTCTTCATCGTGTGATGGTACAGAAGGGTTTGGGGCTGCGATGGAGCGAGAAAGGAGATCTGCCACCACGTTTTCCCTGCCCGGCGTGAAGATGAGGTCATAGTGGTACTGGCGGAGGCGTTCCGCCCAGCGATGGAGTCGGAGAGGCTTGTGTCCCGAACCTGACGTGGAGAGCACCGTTGTGAGGGCCTGGTGGTCCGTCCTGATGGTGAAATGACGGCCATAGACATACATGTGCCACCTCTCGCACGCCCACACACAGGCCAATGCTTCACGTTCACCCACGGAGTACCGCTGCTCAGTGGGTGTCAGGGCCCGAGATGCGAAGGCGATTGGCCTCTCCGTGCCGTCATGAAGCTGCGACAGGACAGCTCCAACTGCAGCAGTGGAGGCGTCGCAGGTGATGAAGGTTGGGCTCGAGAGGCTGAAATGGGCAAGGACAGGAGGTGAGGTTAATAGTTTTTTCAACATGAAAAATTACTCAGAGCACTGTGGTGACCAAGCCCACGGCTCCTCCTTCTTCAGGAGCTGGCGGAGGGGTGCTGTCGTTTGTGAGTAGTTGGGCAGGAAACGCAAATAATAAGCCGTCATTCCTAGGAACGATGCAACCTGTGTGGTGGAGGTTGGTTCAGGGATGCGTTGTATTGCGTCAACGTTGGAGGAGAGAGGTGCAATGCCATCAGCTGAGAGGCGGAATCCAATAAAGTCCACAGTCGGTACTGAGAAGAGACATTTCTCCCCGTTCAGTGTCAGGTGATGTTTGGTGAGGGCCACAAACACTCTGTGTAAGCGGGCATCGTGGGTGGCTTGGTCTGGCCCATGCACCACAATGTCGTCCAGGTAAACTGCTGTCCCCGGGACCCCAGCGAGAATTGTAGACATGACCTTTTGGAAGCAGCTGGGGGCAGAGCTAAGACCAAACGGCATGCGTGTGTACCTGAACACCCCAGCGTGTGTCACAAATGCTGTCAGGTCCCGGCTGGCCGGGTGAAGGGGAACTTGCAGGTAACCCTGGCGTAAATCCAACTTTGTGAAGACCGTTGATCCATGGAAAAGAGAGGTGAGCTCCTCAGCTGTAGGTAAAGGATATTTGTCTGGAATGACAGCTTTGTTGACCTGTCGCAGATCCACACAGACCCGGAGGCCCCCTGACTTTTTCTGTGCGACCACCAGGTTTGAGATCCAAGGTGCTGCATTTATTGGCTCGATGATGCCCTCTTCCAGCAGGGAGGTGAGCTCTGCAGTGACGCCCTCCCGGAAGGTGAGTGGCAGGCGCCTGAGGGGCTGCATAACTGGTGTCACGGCAGGGTCAACCAGGGGCCGATGAGTGAATGCTGTCAGGCGGCCCAGGCCGTCGAACAGCGCTGGCCACTGCTGGTGCATCGTTGGGAAGACCTGCATTATAGCTCTTCCACTATTGTCCATCAGAGAGAAGCCCAGTGCAATGAAGAGATCGAGGCCAAGAAGGTTGGTTCCCCGCTGTGCCACATGAAAAGGGAAGGAGGGAAGGTGTATCGTACCATAACGGACAGGCAGGTCAATTGTGCCCACAATCTCGATGGCAGAATTTGCATATCCCCGCAAGCTTGTGGATGGGGGTCCCAGTGGCATGCGGGAAAAGAATTTCCTGTATGTGGCCAAATTGAGGAGCGACGCTGCAGCCGCAGTGTCCAGGATGAGTGGCACGCTTACCTCCCCCAGCCGCACTGTGCAAGTTTTGAATGATACTCGTGTAGAACGGATATTACTATTTTCTGTGTATCCGGAAGTGGACTGAGGAAGCCTGTGCTGCCGTGCTTCATTGGTTGGAGCTGAACGACAGACTTTAGCAAAGTGGTTTAATCTAGAACAGTTTCTGCAAACCTGTCCACGGGCAGGGCACTGTGATGCTCTTGTAGCATGAGAACTGGATCCACAGTTGCCGCAATTGCGTCTGGAGCCCACAGTGGGGCGCTGTCTATTCATTTGTTGCACAGGCAGGCTGTCACCGCTATCAGTGGACGGGAAAAACTGTGACGTTTCTGCGCACTGCAGCTGTTGCGCTAACGCCGTGTGGTGAGCAGGGCTGGTCAGCAGAGTAGAGCATTCCAGAGCACATTCCACTTGCAACGCTATTTTGATTGCATCAGTCAGTGTCAAATCATCAGGTTCCATAAGCAGTTTTTCCCGTATCTTGTCACATGACGTTCCTTCTATCAGCTGGTCTCTGATCATTTGGTCATGCAATGCTCCATACTCACAGGCTCGTGCCAGCTCACGTAGGTCAGCTACAAAAGTCTGTATGGACTCGCCGGGTCGTTGGTGGCGCTTCCTGAGTCTGTACCGCCGTATCAGGACACGTTGTTTCCCAGAGAAATGGTCCGTCAGCAGCTTGACTGTATCCTCGAAAGCTGTTGCTGAGCCGAGCGCCCCAAGAACACGCTGGCCCTCGGTACCGAGGCAGTGGACGAGGATATCGGTCTTTCGCTTGTCGGGAAGCTCGTTGTCGGAGAATCCGAGCGCATCAACATAGGCATTAAAACCTGTCAGCCACCGTGTCCATGGCACTGCGGGTTCCCCGGGTACCGCGAAAAACACTTCGGGTGGGGGAAGGCTAAATCCAGCCATCCTTGTCGCCAAATGTTGTGTGTGAAAGACTGACACGCACACGTGTTGCTTCAGAACGTACACTGTATTCTTTACTTCAGTCTCCTGTGTCGATCAACACTTCCTTGTTCTACAATGCCCGCGCATTACACGTCACGTCGCATCCCATCATCATCACACAGTCTCTTAAAGGAACCGTAACCACTATTTAGTAACATACAGCAAACCCATGTATCACAGTGTGACCATGTTATTAGAACATAACATTATTAGAACATAACAATTATTATTATTATTATTATTATTATTATTATTATTATTATTATTATTATTATTATTATTATCATTACTACTACACAAACCTGCGGTTGGTCGCTGGGCAGTGACCCTGAGCTGCCGGCACTTCATATCCTCTTCATACTCACTTATCACCGTCTCTAATCGGCCAATGATCTCCTCCACCGCTGCACTGAGCCGCTGGTTGATGAAAGCCTTCAGACTATGCAATGTGGACATGACAGGTCCGCAGCTGACAGCTGAAGCAGGGCGAAAACAGTACGAACAGCTGAGGTCTGAGTCACTGATGATGACTTCTTCTTATTCTTCTTCTGCTGCTTCTTCTGCTTCTTCTGCTCATGCTTCTGCTGCTGCTGCTTCTTCTACTGGTGTTTGTGGGCGGTTGGCAAACCAGTTTATGGGTGTATTACCGCCACCTTTTGGACTGGAGTGTGGAGCAGTAGATCGGGGGCAAACAAAACTAGACAAAAATATAATTCAATTATTGTCTTTTATCTTGTTTCTCTTAAGTATAATTCATTAGAATATGATTTATATTCCTTTATGTCATTCCTAGTAAATTGTCTGATGTAATATTTTGCTTTTCACAAGGTTTCCAGTTGTTTGCAGTATTCACATAGTCCAGGTGGGTGCTTGCCTATATTATGAAGTGTATCATTTAATCGTGGATGCTCTGTCCTGAGATATTCAACTTTATCTACGATTTGTTTCGAGTGTTTTCCCTTTAAAACAGCCAATATTCAGATTATGACTTATATTGATACATTTACATTAGAACACCTGCTCTCATTGTAAAACTGCTGAAACATAACTTGCTCTAGAGGGAGGCTGCAGAGACTGTGTATATTGTAAACACATTCTTGATTCTTGAGGACATTTAGATGGACAATAGTCTTTGGAGCTGGAAAACTTCATTGTTTATTCAAACATTTATTTTCTTTACTGGCCCTGGTCAGCCTATAGCCAATAACAACATTGTCAATATCTGTCTCTGCTTCATAGAGGAACCACAACAAATCGCGGGAGTTGTTTTTTCCGAGTTTTTGGGACGGTAGCCATGCCAGATAACCAAATAAACGTGTAAAAGCAGTACAATAAAGTGTAATTTTCATAATATGTCCCCTTTAACATCTACAATCTACAGGCGCCCACATGGCACACAAGCCTATTACAACACATCACCCTCTGTAGCAGTGCTTTTCTTTCACACACTTTTGCCTTTTGTGCTTTTTGGAAATGAAAACTGCTAACTACACCCCTAACCTTCTTAACTATGGGAACTGGACGATAACTTTTGTGGTCTCGCAATAATCGTATGCGATCTAAGAACTTTATACTCCCTACTTTTTATGTCTGCATGTATGTTGTGTATGATATTTGCATGATGTGTTTTATCTTGTGTCTTTTTATATATTTGAATGTGTTCCACCTGAAGTATCATTTTTATAGTTATTCTTATGGTTTCCTTTTTTGTCTACAGCCAATTCCAATGTTCTTTGATCTTTTTTTAATTTCTTTATATTTATCTCCCTTTGCTCTCTGACACACTCATATGCAGATGTTGCCCCAAGTTTTCTCTTCATCTGTGCAGTTAGGATTTATCAGAGGATTATATCTGAGGCCTCTGTCTATTGATGGCTCCACTACAAGAATCTGACTTTAATTTATTTGTTTTTCAGCCACCAGAGGGCAACATAGCATATCTGTTTCCTTTACCATCATGAATCTACACAGCATTATTAAACCTTCTGTGTCCACAGGTGGGTCCTTTCGTGAGGCCAAGCATTGTTCAAGTCTACTGAATAGAAGTTTAAATTCTAGTGTAGGATCATTAAATATGTACAATATGTAAACTGTCAGTTGTTCATGAAATGAAAATGTCATGGCCAGTCACAGCAGACTTGGACAATTTTACCACTTAAGTATTTTTAAACATGTAGCAAAATAAATTAAACATTTGTTGTCCTGGTCATGACCTGTTGCCATGTACTCTGCAATGCAGGATGCTACTGACAGACCATCAATCAATCGTGAATCAAATCTTATTTGTACAGCCCAAATTCACAAATCATAATTTGGCCCATAGACCTCAGCAAGGTGTAACATTCTCTGTTCTTAACACTCAGCAATAATAAGGAAAACCCTTTCAACAGGAGAATAACAAGGTGCAAACATCAAAGAATTTGAAGGATCCCGCTCAATGGACAGAAGTTCAATAGTTATTTTTTGTAAGAGAGCAATAATATATAACAATATTTACAACATTCATGAGGAAAGACAGTGTCTTACATAAATGGAGAGGTGTATCAATGGTGAAAGTAATTATATATAAAAAAAAACTGTTTGAGATATAGGGAGAAGCATTGACAAATGTCTATTCTTGATATTTTTTTTGTTATCGACTGTATCACACATTTACCCCAAAACTATCTCCATGCTACTAAATTTTGACTACTTATCTGATTTCCCCCCCATTTGCATTTTTCTCTATCAACATTCCTCATATTTTTGCGCAGGCGAAGGGACAGACAGGAGTCACCCGGCGAATTGAAGCCTGTAGCCCTTGGCCAGTGTTCTCAATACCCCTTCTTACGCTGTGAATGCTTTCCAACTCTCTAAAGGTAAAGCTAGGGGGGAGTGAAGCTCTGTCTGACAAAGATGATCTCTGGAAGCTCGCTCTAGCTGTACAAGGCTGGTTCCTAGCGGTGGAAAATGGCCTGTGCATCCAAGTACTACTGCGCATGCGCGGACTGACTGACTCGGCATGAATGGAACAAGATGTTTCACCACAGTTGGCATGCTGCATCCTCACATTAGGTATGTCCAGGATGACCTCCTTTTCCTTATCTGACAGATTGGTCAGATTCAGCCCTCTCGCCCTCTCTGGTAACACAAACATCGACATGCACTTCCTTCCCCTGATGATAGGGGCGGCTGTGGCTGAGGGATAGAGTGGTCGTCCTCCAACCTGAAGGTTGGCGGTTCGATCCCCAGTCTGATCCATCTGCATGCCGAAGTGTCCTTGGGCAAGATGCTGAACCCTGAATGGACCCCCATAGAATAACAAAGGGCTGGGAATAGATGCACTGTATGAATGTGTGTGTGAATGTAGAACTATACTGTAAAGCGCTTTGAGTGGTCATCAAGACTAGAAAAGCGCTATATAAATACAAATCCATTTACCATTTACCATGACTCGGCGGAGGCACAGCCAGGGACAGCTCATCACCAAACCTGCAGCTCATCCGCTGATCAGCATCAGGATATCTACCTTGGTCATGGTTCCAGTCATCACCAGTTCGTCGTCTTCACTACCGTAGAAGTTATTCCTCCTCGGCCCCTCTGCCTAATTAATCAGAGTACCTTCTCCTGTTGTTATACACTGTTCTCACCGTGTTTTCTCCTCGTCTCCTCCAGGATTCACCCCTCGATCCTCCGGCCTTCTCTCCTCGCTGAAAACCTCACGTAGATATATGCTCCCTCAGCTACCACATCTCAGATCCAGCGTTTTAGAAAAATAAACACCCTTGAACTCTCCATTTTGACTCGTGCTCACTGTACTGTCTCTGCACTGGGGTTCTAAAACATATGCTGAGCATTACGTGATGTAAGTGAGGTGGAGGTGAAGAAAGACATGAATCGTTTCCAGACAGCACATCGACACTGGCGTCAGCTCTTATCACCACAATTGCTCTTGATGTCTGCGTCGATGTTTTCTACGTGTGATTTTATTTCTGTGTGTTTTTTTTGCATTTCTTCATCAGCAACCCCCCCCACTTGAATTCTGCGGAATCTCTGGAGGCTCTCCCTTGAACCTTTGCGTTCACACATACATGTCCCCTGGAGAAACTCTAGGATACAGCAGGGATATGACTGAGTGGCATTGTGTAGAATCAATTGAATTTTGGTACTGATGGGTGCAGATTCAGGATCAGATTATTATTAATTTCTTCAGGTAATTATGTATACTTGAAATGCTTCTCACATGTTGTGTTCTAGAGGGATGTTGTATATAATGTCATAATTGATGAACTGTGAAATGATAATAATAATAATAATACATTTTATTTGGAGGCGCCTTTCAAGACACCCAAGGTCACCTTACAATAAAATAAGACAAGATAAAAGATAAAAGCATGAGAGATAGAAACAACATTAAAACAGAACATCAACATAAAAACAAGTGAAGAGCACAGGGTCCAGTTAAGGAGTATGCCAGTTTGAACAGATGAGTTTTGAGTTGTGACTTGAATGATGTGATGGAGTCTGATTGTCTTATGTGTGGGGGGAGGGAGTTCCAGAGCCTGGGTGCTGAGCAGCTGAAGGCTCGGGCACCCATGGTACTGAGGCGTGACGTGGGGATGGTTAGCAGTCCAGAAGAGGATGAGCGGAGGGTGCGGGAGGGAGTGTAGTCCTGAAGGAGGTCGTAGAGGTAAGTGGGGGCTAGATTGTGGAGAGCTTTGTAGGTGAGGAGAAGGTTTTTGTAGTCGATGCGGTATTGTACAGGGAGCCAGTGAAGTTGGATGAGTAAAGGAGTGATGTGATCCGAGGATTTAGTACAGGTGAGGATCCGGGCGGCCGAGTTCTGAATGATTTGCAGTCTGTTGATGAGTTTGGTGGGGAGTCCGGTGAGGAGGGCATTGCAGTAATCGATGCGGGATGTGACAAATGAGTGGACCAGGATTTCGGTGCTGGACTGAGTCACTGATGGGCGGAGTCTGGAGATGTTGCGGACGTGGAAGAATGCACTCCGGTTGAATATGGGGTGCAAATGAAAGGGTGCTGTCCAGAATGACGCCGAGGCTCTTGACTTGAGGGGAGAAGGGTACAGGGAATCCGTCGATGATGATGGGTGGAGCTGGGGTGTGTTGGGATTTGGTGATGATGGATTTGGAGCCGATGAGCAGGGCCTCAGTTTTACTACCGTTTAGCTTTAGGAAGTTCCTGCTCATCCAGCTCCGGATGTCATCAAGGCAGGTGATGAGGGAGGTAGGAGGGATGGCAGCGGTCGGTTTAGAGGAGATGTAGACCTGTGTGTCATCTGCGTAACAATGAAAATAACCCATGGTGACGGAGGAGTGTGCCCAGGGGGAGGAGGTAAATGGTGAAAAGAAGGGGACCCAAGAGTGACCCCTGGGGCACTCCCAGTGAAACACCCGAACACCCAGACTTGTGGTTCCTTAACTGCAAGAATTGTTGGCGGTCAGTGAGGTATGATGTGAACCAGGAGAGTGCAGCGCCAGTGATTCCAATGCCAGCCAGGCGGTCCAGGAGCAGAGGGTGCGAGATGGTATCAAATGCTGCGCTGAGGTCGAGGAGGATGAGAATTGTAAGGAGTCCGGAGTCAGCTGCACGGAGGAGGTCGTTGGTGATTTTGACCAGGGCTGTTTCAGTGCTGTGTTTTGGACGGAAGCCGGATTGGAAGGGTTCATGGAGGTTGTTTCTGTCAAGTTGGGACTGTAATTGTGCGGCAACCACCCTTTCAAGTGTTTTGGAGATGAAGGGGAGGTTGGAGATGGGCCGGTAATTGTTAAGGACAGCTGGGTCAGCACCGGGTTTTTTCAGGATAGGTGTGATGGCAGCCAGTTTGAGAGTGGGGGGCACAGTACCAGTGGTGAGGGAGGAGTTAATTATGTTGGTGATCATGGGGGAAATGGATGGCAGACAGGCTTTGACAAGGGAGGTGGGAAGAGGATCGAGCTGACAGGTGGTGGTTTTGGCTTTATGGATGAGTTCCGAGATGGTGTGTTCTGATACTGGGGTGAAGTAGGAGAGGGAGGGAGCTGATGAGAGGTTGGCCAGTGGTGATCATCCAGGGTGGATTGTTTGAGGAGGTGCAAGATAGGGCAAGTTGTTGGTGAATGGTGATGATTTAAGAGCTGAAGAAGTCCAGGAAGGCAGTGCACTGATCAGTGGAGATTTCTGGAGGGAGGGTTTTAGGAGGCTGAAGTAAGTGGCTGACTGTTGAGTAGAGGACTCTGCTGTTGCCTGTACCAGTGTTGATAAGGTTGGAATAGTATGAAGATTTAGCAGTGGTGAGGGCTCTCTTGTAGTGATGAAGGTGGTCCAAGTACAGTACAAATAGGAGAGTGTATGTGCATCAGGAGATGATTGAGGTTTGACGCTGTCTCCCTTTCACATACTGGTATCACCCTAAAAGCGATACCGTATGACCTTGGCAATTCTTACTCTGAAAAACTGTACCACCCAAAGTGTTGAACGTGGACTAAATTCCCCCTAATCCTCTTGTGACAGGACAGTCAGACCAGAAGAGACTAGGGGGTTGGTTCAGAGAAGAAGGTTTAATTCTGACCGATGAATGTCTGGGGCCTTCCTCAAATATCTTGGGTCAATTGAGCCAAGATATTTGGCATGGATTTGTTTTCTTCAGGTTTGGCAAAGACAGTTTTTGTAAAAATGCATTTTTTCAACAGAAACAAATCTGTTGCAGTATAAATACCGTCAGGATATTTTGAATAACTGAAACCCGAACCATCAAAGACTCTAGCTTGATTTCATTCATTGCACTGATTCATTCATGATCATTTTCCTGCAAGAGATTTCAATAATGTAGCCTTGTACTCAAATAAAATAAAAAATAATTTCCTCATCAATCTACACCAACATGACAGTTTTGACTTTTTTTGCAATTTAATAAAAAAATTAAACATATCACGTTGAAAAAACTATTCCATCTGTCAAATGATTCAAGAAACCAGACGTCATGGCTTGGTCAGCTGTGAGACCTTGTATGGACAGGTGGTGTCTGTCTTTCCAAATCATCAAATTTACCACAGATGACCTGTTAAAGGTATTACTATTTATTTTATCTTCTGTATAAACTTACAGGATTTTATGAGATAAGCTGTTTTTGTTTGTTTATGTGGCTATGTTTGTTTGTTGTTTATGTAATGTGTATGACTTTTTGTGTGTGATGGACCCCAGGAAGAATAGATAATTCTAATTGCTGGTGCTAATGGGGATCCTAAAAAAGAAAGAAAGAAACCAATGTGTACAAACATCTCAGAGACAATATCAAGAGAAATCGGAGGAACATATGAATTGTCAATGTGAAGAGTGTGTATATTTAAGTCAATGTTAATTATCATTTAGCCAAAAATCCTAAAGCTTTGTCATCACATCATTTTGTTGAAGTGAAGGAAGTGCTACATGTGTTGTGTGACGCTGTAGTCGTCGGGAGGCTGTCGCAGTAGAAAGCTCAGGAGTCTGACACCAGAGACCATGTTGTGTGAGGTTATATTTAGGCATCAAGATGACGTTGGCGAAAGTTGGGGAAAGATCATAGCTTGGTTAAATGTCAATAAAGTAAACTTATCCTGTTACATTCTACGCAGACTGTTTATGTATTGAACCAATACCACAATCTTTCCCTAACCTTATCACTGTTCTTAATAAAACCATAATAAACACATCACAATATTGTAACCGCTTGTCAGATATGTTCATATTAAAACGATTTTATACATCATCTTGACAACATTTCCTTCATAATGCAGCTTGAAAACAGACCTGTTGTCTGAATGCTTCAGAAAACAACAGTTCCTCATTAGAATAATGTATGATCACGCTTTTTGTCAAAGCACCACCTCTCTCAAACCCTCAATGTTGTGCTACAGTCTCCAGGCAGCCCAGCAGCTGTGAGCCATCAGGACTATTTTCGTCGTAGGAGAGTCGAGCCAACTTTCACACTTAGAGTTAGAGCATCGCTAATGGAATAGAACGCTGCATGCCAGGGGCCCAGATCAACTTTGGGAACAGGGAATGCCCCTCTGTTCTTCATAGTCATTGTCTGACTTCACTCAGTGAGACTGTAATACTTAGATCACAAGGGTTACAGATGATTATATGTTTGTCACATTTTTACCATGGTGATTAGCACAGTGATAGTTATAATGCATTATTTGTGTCTTGTAAAGAGTCTCAGAGCAGGGGACAAAGGATACACATACATTTAATTTAAATGTAAACCTACTTTTTAATTCATCTCCATAAAAACAACCATCAAAAAACAAAACAGAAAAAATAAATTAATACATTGTTGTAGTGTTAAATAATGGCTAGCAGTATGTATATTGCATCAGCAGCAACACTCAAAATGATAGTTGGATTTAACAATCAAGCCAAATATTTAAAGTACAGTCATGAACAGTTTTGAAAAGACTCTCAGACCATAGACATTATACAGTGATGTAGAAATTCTACATACAGAACAAATTACAGATTGTCATAATCATTTCAGACAAGAGTCATAATAGATTGTCCTGTTGGGGCAAATCACTGATGGCACATTAGGTAGATCTAGCTGAGCGTTAAAGGCTCAACCTAAATTTGACAAAAAACTCAACACATAATTGACCAACAAACATAAACCTAGCATCCATCTTACTGGTCTCATAAAATCAATGACCCACGTAATTTAAAATTTTCAACAAATTATATTTCAGCCAACAAAACACATCACCGATATGTCCAAGAATCGCTAACCTTCTCTTCCCTGTTCTCTTGAAATACAGCATTTCATCAAAGACATATCCGACCAGTGTTCAAATTCTTGCTTTTTCTTTCATACTCTGACAACCTGTTTCCTCAAACAACGTAGTTTCTTCTCTTAAAATCACACTATAGTTGATGTTACTCTTTCCTCATCTTAAAACGTTCCATCCACAATCCATCAAGGGAAGGAACAACTCCTCACAAAATCACTTACATTTTATGTATGAGGTTCACCATAGGCCTACCTCAGGGCAAGTTGCATATGATCAACTAAACTAATCGAGGCCCAGAGTTAACCAAAATATTTCTTCTAGATGAGCATTCAAGCTTAAAATGTCACTGTATTAAAAACTCAAGGGTCTGTTTGTGCAGGCAAGTAGTCACGATTAGGTGATGCATGTTAATTTGAAAGGCTATCGATAAATAACTACTATGATACATAATTAATTATATATCTAAGGGAAAGTTGCTGGGATCATAAGCACATTTATCATCAGAAGCAACATGAGTTCCACAGCAGGCATTCTAGCGCATTGCTGGTTGTCATTGTCCACTTTGTGGACACTGCATAATTTTGCTGGAGCATTCAAATGTATAAATCTGAGGACCCTCGACTGATTTTTTGTTAGATTTGGATCAACATCTTTATGTTTTTTATTTAAAAGATCCCATATATATCCCATATATATATACAGTGGATATAAAAAGTCTACACACCCCTGTTAAAATGCAAGGTTTTTGTGATATAAACAAATGAGACAAAGATAAATCCTGTCTGAACTTTTTCCATCTTTAATGTGACCTATAACGTGCACAATTCAGTTGAAAAAATAAACTGAAGGGTTGAAACTAAAAATAAAAAACTAAGTGTGCACACCTTCTTATAACTGGGGATGTGACTGTATTCAAAATTAACCAATCACATTCAAACTCAAGTTAAATAGTAGTCAGTACACACCTGCCATCATTTACAGTGACTCTGATTAATCCCAAATAAAGTTCAACTGTTCTAGTAGGAGTTTCCTGACATTCTCTTAGTTGCATTTTACAGCAAGAGCCATGGTCCGCAGAGAGCTTTCTAAGCATCAGAGGGATCTCATTGTTGAAAGGTATCAGTCAGGAGAAGGTTACAAAATAATTTCCAAGGCATTAGATATACCATAATACACAGTGAAGACAGCCATCATCAATCATCATTTTCTTACCAAGAAAACATCCAAGCCCGGCTAAACTTTTTAAAATCATACATGAAGTCTCCAAAAAGCATGTGGGAAAATGTGCTATGGTCTGATGAAAGCAAGGTTGAACTTTTTGGCCATAATTCCAAAAGGTATGTTTGGCACAAAAACGACACTGCACATCACCCAAAGAACACCATACCCACAGTGAAGCATGGTGGTGGCAGCTTCATGCTTGGGGCTGTTTTACTTCAGCTGGAATAGCGGCCTTAGTCAAGGTGGAGGGAATTATGAACAGTTAAAAAATACAAGTCAGTTTTGCACAAAACCTTCAGGCTTCCATTCGTAAGCTGAAGATGAAGAGGAATTTCAATTATAAGCACGACAACGACCCAAAGGCTACATCCAAATCAATAAAAACATGGCTTCACCAGAAGAAGGTTCATGTTTTGGAATGGCCCAGCCAGACCCCAGACCTGATTCCAATTTAACATCTGTAGGCTGATCTGCAGAGGGCTGTGCACAGGAGAAGCCCTCGCAATATGAAAGATTTGGAGCCCTTTTGCAAAGAAAAGTGGGCAAATATGGGGAAGTGGGCAAGTGCTGTAATAAAATCAAAAGGTGCTTCAACAAAGTATTAGGTTAAGGGTGTGCACACTACTGCAACCAGGTTATTGTAAGTTTTCTATTTTTTATTTTTCCCCCTAAAAGATTTCAATTTGTTTTTCAACTGAATTGTTCACGTTATAGGTCACATTAAAGGTGGAAAAAGTTCGGAGAGGATTTATCTTTGTCTCATTTGTTTGCATCACAAAAACCTTGCATTTTAACAGGGGTGTGTAGACTTTTTATATCCACTGTACATATATATATGGGATATATATGGGATCTTTTAAATATATATATATATATATATATATATATATATATGGGATATATGTAAAGATATGTCACCGAATGTGTTGGTAATTTTGCACCTCAGCAATGCTCTGTTCTTTCTGAAATATTGAAACTCAAACTCTTCAGTCGTGCTCACCTGTAGGCCTTTAGTTTGGCAAAGAAAAAATCTAAAAAGCTGTGAGTAGAGCTTTTTTTTGCTTATTCTACAAGGATCTTCTAAAATGCCCTGGATGAAATGATGGTATATCCTATTGGTGATTAATTTGTGGATTGTGGTGATATTTCCAGCCGCCTTGTCTTCAATTGATATCACACTTGCCCTCAGTCTTACTACCAGTCATTCAGCCTATTTAAATGAAGACAAGACCTCAATGTGCTGCTTGGTGTTAATGTGCGCACCGCTTTGAGAATTAACGAAAATAATGCCAAGAATGATCAAGAGGCCATATCCAACTATTACAAATTACTGTTGGAAGAAAAACAAACTGAAAACAGTTACAACATGGAGGTTTCTCAGTTGTGCTATAGGGCTGCTTTGCTGCTTGTTTTTTCCTTTTTTAAGTGGATCATTACTAATGATTTGTGTATGTGTATGTATGTACGCTCAGTTATACACCTGGCTAAACTGCAGTCAATAGCAACACTTGAACATCAAATCCACCTCATGAAGGTGATAATGTTCAGCTCTTAATAAATCTGCTTTCAAGAGAGGTGTTGATTGGTGTGGATGGGTGAGAAATCAGGTGATACATTTGAATGAATTTGCTGGAGAGTGGGTCTAATGCAGTTTTTCAGACTTTCATACCTTGGAACTATGAGCTTTACTATCATAAAGTTAAATCACTCACCTGCTACCATACCAATAAGCCAAACATCATCTACCAGTTACAATAGTACAGTACAATTTGCATTTGCCAACACAAACTGTCCACAGTGCATTTCAAGCTGTCATTTCACCTTCTGTACACTGTTTCCCAATTGTCACACAACTGCAGACACTGATAACAGTCAAGCATTCGATCCTACACCCTAACTGTTCAGGCTACTCCTTTTTCACTACAGTGCAACGAATTCAAGTAAAACTCCAAGTAAGATTCCAACACGAAATCAACAAAAGTTTTGCACATTAACTTTGTCTCTATTCATCAATTCGGCAACTCACAAGACTTATTGTTTACTGTTTTCTCTTTAAAAAAAGTTTTTTATTTAAATATACATGTGAATAATGTTAATTACGGGCTATTTCCCACTTACTGGATTTTCGAACTCTCAAGTGGGGACTCTCAAGTTTTTTTAGACATGACATGTATGGAAATCCAAACTAGCAAAAACATTTTTTTTTAAATTACATCAAACTGTCTTTTTGTCATGTGTTTTGTGATAAGACCTGATGTTAAGTGTTTGTACCATCATTTATAGGGTTCACCCTGATGAACAGAAAGTAAAGTTTCATTTTTTCTACTTAATATTGTTTTCACTTTTTACTAACTGTTTTGTTTGGTTTAGGCAACAAAACGGTTTTGATAGGTGTATTTCAAAATACTGACAAAGTACATACATTCAGTAAAATGTGGGGGGTCATTGGGTTAAACACATGAACCTTGGAGATTTGGGTTTGATTGCATCAAACTTCTTATTTTCACCCTTTCTCAGCTTTGGTTTGGGCAACAAAACTACTGAAATAAGGTTCCATATTATAACAAAAACGTTATGCTTAATCCAACCATCAGGGTGGAAACATATTTAAGACAATGCTTTTTCTTTCCCAACTGTAAACTTCATTAAAATTTCAAATGTTTCTATCTAAAACTTTCGCAAAAAAATACAGATAAAGATTTGAAATGACATCATGCACATTAAGAGGGGTTAATAGTTCATTTTTAAAGCAGCATTCACACACCAGCAGTTTTGAATACATTCAGAACATATGAAATTATATCACCGATCTTAGTGACACTGTTGGCCTTCAAAGCCCAGACCGTTTAGAAGTTAGCAGACACAAACTGAAACCTAATATCACACTCTGCTTCTACAGTGTAAAATCATACCGTAGGGCATTCATCATTTAAATAAAACTGGAACAAACAGCTGCTGTACTATTTCAACAGGCACTGGTACTCCAGCTGATAATGGTGAACAACAGCAGCACAGTTACCTGAAACCAATGCATACCCTGAAGTAACTCAGAATCTTCATCCTGCCAGTTCAATTTCAAACAGGATACCACATACAACAGAGCAGAGAGCTCTACATCATCCAACCAATGTACAAATGTCATCTTTATCTAAATATGAATGATAAACCACCTAATTACTCTACAGAACAAAATCCTAAATGTATTAGTCAAAGGTTGGTGATATACCAACTGTACACCGTATGATATTGAAAGTCTTAGGGGCAGGGAAACACCTCCTATCATGTTTTATTTTCCACATTATATACCATTTCTTCATTATTTCAAGATATTATGAAATAACTTTATGGCAAATAATTGTAACTAACAAACCCACAAGATAACATGTTTGTTTCAGTATACTGAACAATAGTGGAAACGTTTATCACAAGTCCACAGTTAAACATAACAGTACCACGCTGTCAAGTTGAGTATATATTAAAAATCAATTCTTCAAATACATCAAATAGAGATTGTAGACAAATGACAATTACTATTCAGCTTAATCAGCAAACTAACCTGATTAAAGCTGCAAACACATGTTTCCACATTCAAATATGTATAAATAAATAAATAATGTATAGATTCTGAGTGAGATGCCTCTATGATTTCTTACAAATGTAATGCAGGAAAACATTTTAAGCTAAGGATTCTTTTGATGGTCTCTATTATTAAATCCACAGGTGTCTGTGCTAGTAGTTTAGTTTGGCACAAATTAATGGCAAAACAATGCATTATCCAAACCACAATGGTACTAAAAACTCACAATTGTCAGAGAATCAACCATGTTGATAAAACTAGGATGATAAACGAATAATAGCATGTCTGCAAAATTCAGCGGAGAAAAAAAAACATCTAACTGACTCCAGTCTGGTCATTTCTCAGTTTTCATGATTGAAGCTCTGCTGTGTCTCTTTGCTCATGCGTAACAGTGCAAATATGGTCACACGCAGTCTTCATCTCACTTCATTCTACAACTCCAAACAATAGCTATGTATGTAACTGCCTGGTGTCTGTGTCTAGCAGCAAGAATGAGACATACCTCTTTCAAGACTGAGAGTCTATTTTGACCCTTGACAGAAGATTTAGACCAAAGCAGATCTGAAACTCTTTTGAGTTTAGGTAGAACACATGTTTACAACCAAATCCACAGATTCTTATCGTGAGGTGCATCAATCGTCCCTTACAATCTAAGTTTTGTTCATTTTCCACTGTCTAATTCTTAGAAGATGTACAGAATAAATGACAACAGCTTCTGTATAACTGTTGACTCACATTGTTCATGTATCGCAGTAAGTGAAACAGCTTCACTGCAGTCACTAACACAAATCCACAATGCATTCCTACCAGGAATTCAGTTCATAGTTGAAAATGTATTTATATTACTCATGCCTGAAATTAGAACTAGATTAATTTCTCTTATTAAGGTATTAAGAGTCTTATATTGAAATATAAATGTATTAAACTGTACTAACCCTCATTCATTTATTAAAAAAACTTCCTTAGAAAACAGAGGGGCACATACAACTGTCACAAGCCACACTGGTATAAACAGGATACACAGGCCAGGGTTAAATTTAGATCAGGAGGGATGAAGACTGTGCCAAAAGATATTAAAACACAGAAACATGAATTCCTGGTTGAGCAATAATTACAAGTGAAGACAGACACAAACAGTAATTGTATCAAAAGCAATCTTTCATTCATCCATTCCAAAAATGAAAGACAGGGAATAATATTGCATTTTCTGAATTGCAATTATCCCTTTAAAAACTATGATCTTGTATTCCTGTTTTCATCTGTTCATTTTGTGTGCACCTGATGTGGTATAGAATATGGCAGGCAGGCACTGAGAGACCCACTGAAAGAGATAAAAACAGATATGAACAGATCGATACACAGACTTATAGAAATGGAGCCACTCTCCCAGGACCAGGCAGAGCTAGATTCAGCCAAGCACTTCACATTCCTGCCCGGACCCTTCTCACCCACCAGCACGTCACTCTGTAAAACGGTAAGGCAGCTGTCGGATTCCATCGGCTCAAAGTGCATCTCCGAACATTTCCAGTCCACCATCGGCCGCGTGCACACCCACGTTCACAAACAGACGCGCGCACAAACACCCAGCAGAAGCAGATAGAAAAACATGTAAAATACACTGAGAAACACACAAGCCTGGTTTCCATCCAGCAGTTATGTGTAGATAGCTACATAAAATGAGAGTTGATTCTAAGCAAAAAAAGATAAGAAAAAAATCTACACAAAATGCTTCATGCTCACTACAAGCAAAAAATGGTTTTCTTCGACAAGGCACCATGTAGCATTGGTTGATGCAATAATAAAGGCTTGGCGTAACCTACCTGGTCAATAGTTGAATTAAAGTGTACTAAAGTTCATTCATGTTTATTGTGATGTATCTAACAGCCTATTGTCTCTCTAAAGTGTAGGTGTCCTGCATGATGGTCGATAAATAAAATAGAAACATAACTTATGACCAACATCAGAACAACAGTTACCAATAATTAACAGGCCTAAACAACACAGTGAAGATGCTCTCAGTTCTTCTGGAGGATAATTTAGGAAACAAATCGTGTTCAACGCAGCTGGACCAGGCACAAACGTTTTATTGCAGCATTTCAAAACTTCCATATTTACTGAACAGCAGGATGGAAATGGAGCTAGAGAAAGTGAAACACACATTTCTAGGCAGTATAGATGCCAGGTCTTACACTCGCTCTAATCTGCTCTACTCCCCAGGTCTCCTGTTATTTCTAAGCCTTTTAGAGAATCCATAGTTGGGGCTAAAGGGCCCATTTCCAACCAGCAACTGCTTGCTTCAACTTTCGCTGAACTCAGGAGTGGAGTCCCAAATCATCACCAATCCAATCAGGTTGGACTCGGGCACTAAACACAGTCATTCAGTCCATCCAGAGAGAGAGGGCTGGGTGGGGTGTAGGGTGGTGGTGGTGGTGAAGGAGGTTTCATATCCCCCCTCTCTCTTTCTTCTCCATGTGTTTTTCTGCTCCACTTCTTCTCTTCCTCCTTCTTCTTCAATAGTCTATTTTTAGACCTCCGTTCAGCCAGTGTTGGCTACTCTGACTGTTGTTGTTTATTTGAAAGGCCCCTGTGGCTGGTTGAGGGTTAGCAGCTCGGCGACTAGTTTGGATGAGTCCACTGCGGGTCAGAAAAGTTGAGGGTTAGGGAAACCTGGTATTATGGTGAATGTTATTCGCTTACTAGGTTTGCAGCCATACTGAGACTAGGCAGGTTTATTCGAATAACCTGCTGTGAAAAAGAATCAAAATTCTTCAGTTACAAAAAACCTGGAATCGTAAAAGGAGAACAACAACTTATTTAGTTGTTTAGTTGTGAGAAGGTGAAGGTAATAGATAAGTGAAGTAACACCTCAGAAATTATAGTGGAACTACAAACATTATGTGAATTTTTATAAAAAACATAATAGGCACATTGTGGCCAAAATAATACATTTATTACAATGGGGCTTATGTTAAAAACAGACCTTCACTTTCAACTCACAGAGTCAGTTAACTGCTGAATATCTCCTCAAAATAGCTGTCCAATCATAGCTTAAAAGCTGTGTCTTGCCCTGTCAAGCTCTGGATTTCCCTGCATACATGTTACAACAGTAAAAGTAGATGTACTATTCTCTCCAACAACCACAACAAACTATTGGAAGGAATTAGGCTGAAAAGGTGATTAGTGTGTTAACCTGCAAACATCAAAATTTCTGGTAAATATCGTATTATCTACAGTACAGGTTTGGAGTTAAAATACCCGTAAGTATGTTTGTGGGCCTTGAATAAAACAGCCACTGTGTAGAATCTCTCCACTGTAAGGCAGTTGCTTCTGGATACCACAATCATTTATGTTAAAGGACCCATAGTATGCCCATTTTACCACAGTTGATATGGTTCCTTGGGGTCTTAATGAAATGTCTGTAACATATTTTGGTCAAAATACCACAAGGATCATTTAAAACAGCACCCTTTTTACCCTGTCTTAACAGCCCTCCTCCAATTGACCTGTTTTGAGTAACCCGCCCCCCCTCTCACCCCACTCTCCCCTCCTCCGTCCTTCACGAGATACAAGCGCCCAGATTTTTAGCTATCCATTACCTCTGTAGAAATAGGGAGACAAAGATACAATCTTGCAACCATATCGTTTTGAACCAGAGTCAGGTGGGCCGAAGCCTGGTTGCGAGAGCCCCGGCGCCCCAGCTCCCCAGCGCAGCACCGCAGTGGGAGCAGTGGGAGCTGGAGCTGGTGCAGCAGCAGCATCCTTCCACACTGTTGAGTCAACGTTTAGAGGTGTCCCGAAGGTCTCCGCCTTGACGATCGGCATGTTTATGTGGCCACTTAGATGTCTGACGGGTAGCAGCAGCGAGGTAACGCAAGCTGACGCGATCCACCGTTTCCCCAGGGAGAGACGTTGGAGCACGGGCTCCACCGGCCCAGCTCCGTCAGCGGCGTCTCCCCAGGGAGACGGAGGAGCGCGGGAGTTGTTTTTTTTCCAGAGTTTTTGGGACAGTAGACATGCCAGATACCCAAATTAACATGTAGAAGCACTACAAAAGTGGAATTTTCATATGTCCCCTTTAAGCATTTCAGTTAAGCCTGATCTTAGTCCTTTTCTCCTTTAACACAGTGTTTGAAAATCGATATCTATGTAATGTAAACACATCAAAACAGGCTTATGTTAAAATTAAATAATATTTAGATCTTACACGTTTCACATACTTGTGTTACTCTAACTAGCTCTAGGCTGCAATACGATAACAATGCACATTCTTTGCCTTCTGTGTTACATATCATCACCTGGTGAGAAGGATTAAATACATTTAAAAAACCTGATTAATTAACCTTTTTTTTCTTTTTTGTCTAGAATAACTATATCAGCCTAAGTGCATTAAGTGCAATCTACCAAGTGGTCTTATTAATCCAAATAAATTATGATCACACATTTATAACTGTGTAAGTATTGGCTGTATATTAAAACAATTTCACCAAATATCTTAAAATGCCAGTTCTGATATGCTTGTGCTCAGAGCATCAAAGCTGAAACTCAGATATGATAGAGCATCGTTACACAGAAGGTTATCCTACTGTTTTAAGATGATGTGTCATGTTGGTTGTTGAGCTGTGATATGAAAAGTTTTACAATCATCAGCAATTTGTTTCATTACAAAATGCAACCACACATTTCACTTCTGTTATCCATCGCTTAGACAACTCTGAGGTAGCCTGACGTTGGCATACTCATAATTCTAGTAATTCACAATTTGAATATGAGTCTATACCGCTCCATTGGGCTGTGATTATGGGGCGTGTTTCAACCGAACCAGGAAAAAAAATGCCTCTTCGCTCAATTGGATAGACCTACAACCAATAAGAGCACAAGTATGTGACGTATGTTAAGCGACGCATAGTTGTTGTCAAGAGAAGTCATCTGCACACACGCTGGAAGAAGTAGAAGAAGAAGATCAGTAAATAAGATTTTTGCCAATTTTGTAAAAATAATTTAAGGATACACAGAGAACTTACCAACACGATCAGCATTTTTTGAGAGAAACAGTATTGCCGGGTTCACATCGGACACGGAGGCTACGCCAAAGCACCGCGCCGCGCTAATCCCTAGCGCGCCGGCGCTTGGCTGTTCACACCGGACGCTGAAGCGCCGGGCAGCTCTAATAATATCACCCATTGATCCAGTAGTATAAAAGCATACAGTGCTGTGAAAAAGTATTTGCCCCCTTCCAGGTTTCTTATTTTTTTTGCATATTTGTCACATTAAATGTTTCAGATTATCAAACAAATTTTTATATTAGACAAAGATAAGCCGAGTAAATACAAAATGCAGTTTTAAAAAGGTGACCTAATTTATTAAGGGAAAAAAGATATCCCTCTTGATAAATCCTGAATAAACTGTGATAAACCAAAGTTTTTGGAAAGCTGAGTTCAATGTCACTAGCCACAACCAGGCCTGATTACTGCCGGACCTTTTTAATCTAGAAATCCCTTAAATAGAAGCTGTCTGATAAAGTGAAGTAGACTAAAAGGTCTCAAAAAACAACACATCATGCCGCAATCTAAAGAAATCCAAGAAGAGATGAGAAACAAAGTTATTGACATGTAGCAGTCTGGAAGGGGTTACAAAGCCATTTCTAAGGCTTTGGGACTCCAGTGAACCACGGTGAGAGCCATTATCCACATATGGGGAAGACTTGGAACAGTGGTGACCCTTCCCAGGAGTGGCCGGCCTACCTCATTTTTATTTTATTTTTATTATTTTTAATTACTCCAAGAGCGCATCAACGACTCATCCAGGAGGTCATAAAAGAACGCAGAACAATATCCAAGGAACTGCAGGCCTCACTTGCCTCAGTTACAGTCAGTTTTCATGATTCAACAATAAGAAAGAGACTGAGCAAAAATGGCATCCATGGGAGAGTTCCAAGGCGAAAGCCACTGCTGACCAAAAATAACACAAAGGCTCTTTTCACATTTGCCAAAAAACATCTTGATGATCCCCAAGACTTTTGGGGAAATATTCTGTGGACTGATCAAAAAAAAGTTGAACTTTTTGGAAGGGTTGGGTCCTGTTACATCTGGCGTAAAACTAACACAGCATTTCATAAAAACAACATCATACAGTCCAACATGGCGGTGGTAGTGTGATGTTCTGGGGTTGCTTTGCAGCTTCAGGACCTGGATGACTTGCCATAATTGATGGAACCATGAATTCTGCTCTCTAACAGAAAATCCTGAAGGAGCATGTCCGGCCATCAGTTCGTGACCTCAAGCTCAAGCGCACTTGGGTTATGCAGCAAGACAATTATCCGAAACACACCAGCAAGTCCACCTCTGAATGGCTCAAAATAAACAAAATGAAGGTTTTGGAGTGGCCTAGTCAAAATCCAGACTTAAATCGGATTGAGATGCTGTGGTATGAACTTAAACAAGCCATTTATGCTCGAAAACCCTCCAATGTTGCTGAATTAAAAAAATTCTGCAAAGAAGAGTGGTCCAAAATTCCTCCACAGCGATGTGAAAGACTCATTGGCAGTTATCGCAAACATCTGATTGCAGTTGTTGCCGCCAAGGGTGGCACAACCAGTTATTAGGTTTAGGGGGCAAATACTTTTTCACAGAGGGAAAAATCCCCTCCAGCCTTTTATTAAGTGAAAAAGGTTTGGATAGACTTTTTCACTTAATAAATGATATCATCATTTAAAAACTGCATTTTGTATTTACTCGGGCTACGTTTGTCTAATATACAAATTTGTGTGGTGATCTGAATCATTTAATGTGACAAAAAATTTTCACAGCACTGTATACTTACTTGTTGCTCCCAACTTTTGTCTTTTTTGGTGTTGTCTTTATACAACATGGTCCGAGGATTATACAACTCACTGTTCTTCTTCACTTCAATTATTAATTAATGTCATCCATGTTGAAGAACTTCTCCGCTGTTTGCTTCGTTAAATGTCGAGTGTCGAGGGTAAATTACGTATTCTCCACTCAAGCCTATGTGGAGAAAGCTCAAGCACAAAGGTTTAATTCTTCAGAAATTGTTGTTTAAAGGGGACATCTTATGAAAATTCCACCTTTTAGTGCTTCTACACTCTAATTTGGGTATCTGGCATGTCTACCGTCCCAAAAACTCTGGAAAAAAACAACTTGTGCGATTTGTTGTGGTTCCTCTATGTCAGAAACGATTAGATGGCGTCGAATGGGATGACGACCGAAAAATACGTAATGTTCCAACCATTCCCATGTAGGGAGTCTTGCTACATGGCCTTGGACCATCCCCCACCATCATCTCACCGGCTCCTGGGAGAGACGGCCCGGCTTCCCGGCTAGCGTTAGCTTGGGGGGAGGTGGGGGGACTCAAAACAGGTCAATCTGAGGAGGGCTGTTTTAGACAGGGTAAAAAGAGTGCTGTTTTAAATGATCCTTGTGGTATTTTGACCAAAATATGTTCAAGACATTTCATTAAGACCCCAAGGAACCATATCAACTGTGGTAAAATGGGCATACGATGGGTCCTTCAACTTAAATCAAAATCTGTTTAGGGAATCACCGTATGATTATGGTGCATATCCCTGAAGCAGTCCCTGTTATGATGCCTGGGTATCTGGAGCCTTTGCTGTTCATCTCACAACCACTCTCACCACATTTTCTGTCTCGTATTCAAAAATGTACACACAGATC
Organism: Pseudopleuronectes americanus; assembly: GCA_038501795.1. Classification (NCBI taxonomy): domain Eukaryota; kingdom Metazoa; phylum Chordata; class Actinopteri; order Pleuronectiformes; family Pleuronectidae; genus Pseudopleuronectes; species Pseudopleuronectes americanus. The sequence goes on along the minus strand of CM076730.1, from coordinate 595,197 downwards.
TGTACTTAGGCACTTCCTGTAGCCATCAAAAACTGTAACATGGGCATGAGTGAAAATAATAACTGATTTAAATGGATTCTGTATTTGAAACTTGCCCCTCCTTCACTTTAGCTCATGTGCATCACGCCTTTAGAATGGATGATGATTTAGGTTTGTCATGTGTCCAGAGATTTACTGGTGTGTTAGTGAAAATATAAATTAAGGTCTAGTAAATATGGCTTTGAATGAGCGAGATTAGAAAACTGAATTTAACCTAAATTTATCAACACAGTCATAAAAATGTATTATAAACTGAAGACCAATAGTTTCAATAGTTTTTGAAAATAGTTGATATCATTTCTTACCTGAGTTGAGATTTGGTCAGGTGAGGAAATGGACAAAAATGATTGCTAGACCTACATTCAACAGCATCACAAGAGCCACCAAGATGGAGTTAGGGCCCTGTGGAAAACACAAGAACATTTAACATTATGTCTTCTGAATACATTTGCATATAAGTACATCGAACCCCTGCAGAAAACTGATGTGACAAATAAGCCTTTATTCAAATGGTTATGTACTGATAACATTTATATATTTTATTTTACAAACTTAGAAAAAAAGAAAACATTTAAGAACATTTCTGGCATATTCAAAAGGGGCAAAAAGTCTCAGAACTTCATTAACTTGTTGGACTCTGACTCATTAGGACTAGAGAGGCAGATCAAGAGCTGTTATTAGCATTTGTCAAGTGCTCGGAAACTGTTGAGGTCAAGACAAGATCTGGAAGACCAACGAGATAAATCTGCAGGTCTGCTGGACGGAAAAAAAAACCAACACGACTGCAGTCACCTCATCGCAAAAGTCAATGTCCGAAGTCTGCAGAGCGACATCTGGATACACCAGTGTGGTTTAAGAAACAGGTGATGTGGACAGATTAAGCTTAAACTGAGCTTTCTGACCACAAACCCACAGACCAAAGTGAAGAAAACATTATGAACTTTAAGTGATCTGCAGTTGGGAAAATTCCTAAATCAACAATAAGGTGGGGTTAATAAGTACTGAATTTAGCCATTCAGAGGCAGACTTGATTTTGTGTTTCAATAGTTGACTGCTACAGAACACAAAGCACATGAGCTTTAGGTCATGAACTGATGATTATACATTCTCCTTCAGGATTTTCTGGTAGAGAGCAGGATTGTTTCCATCAATGATGGCATGTCATCCAGCTCCTGAAGCAACAAAGCAGCAGCAACCCCTCACATGTGACCGTTGGTATGATGTCTTTATTGTGGAATGCTGTGCAATCCGAAAATACTTTCTACGTTTGACTTATCGGTCCACGGTATGTTATCTTAAATGTCTTGGGGTCATCAAGATGTTTTAATGTAAATGTGAGAAAAAACCTTAGTAATGTCTTTGGTCAACAGTGGTTTGTGCTTTGCAACCGCCCAGTGTCTTTGTTATTGTGGAATCATGAACGGTGACCCCATGGTGACCTTCTGGATGCTTTTGGAGCAATAGGCCAGTCACTGCTGGGTAGGTTCACCGCTATTCCAAGTTTTTTGCATCTGTATATCATAGCTCTCACCCAGAGTACCAGAGGCTTGGCAAAGGCGTTGTTACCCTTACCAGACTGAAAGATTTCAAAGACTTTGTTTTGCATCTGTTCTTGAATTTCCTTAGTTCCCTGCCTCATATAAGCCAAAATCACAGTAAGAAAGGTTCCATTTAAGTGACATTTAGATTGAACAAATCTGGCAGTAATCAGGCCTTGGTGTGACTAGTAACAGTGAACCCAATTACCAATTAAATTTGGTTAACTGCTTTATTTAGAGACTTATTACCTTCATGTTAGGCCAAGTAGATTTGGGTAACTCTTTTTTCTTCAATAAATGAAATCATCGATTAAAAACTAAATTTAGCTTTTCCTTGACCTCTATAATATTTAATGATAACAGAATCTGAAATCTGAAATAGATAAGTGTGACAATTATACAAAAATAATAGACATTAAGGGGGGGCGAATACTTTTTCACAGCATTGTATAGGAACACAGGTTTAGGTTGCTTTTTTTTTAATAAACTGCCAGTTTGTAGAAACTGATCTCAGTCTTAATTAATATCACAAGGTCCCACCGCTGAGAGCCTACTTCCTGAGTAGCTATATTGTACAAGCTTGTCAGTCCATGTGCCATGAGGGAGCAGCTGGGGATTGATGGAAAAAAAATGTTAGAATCTAAATCAAACATTACGGTAATCTAACTCACCGACTCCTCCTCTACAATTTCAGGAGTTATTTCCATGCTGGCTTTCTTGGTTTCTGCAAGGCTCCTTGGTTTGGTTGATTCCGTTTTTTTTGGCTTGAGAAGTTCTGGTGCTTTGGGGCTCTCTTTTGGGGGAGCTGGTGAAGGACTCTGGGCTGGCAGGGATTTTAGTGCTGGTGTCTGAATCTGTTTGGCAGGTGGTGGCCACTGAGCAAGGCTTGATGGGTAAAGGTCATCCTCTACACCAATTGGGTCATCGGGTGGTGGACTCTTGACATCTGCCTTGACATAGTAACCATGGTACTGGGAGTGAATCTGCCCATTGCTGGGGTAAATGCTTGCTGCTGTGGTAACAGCTGGTTTGACTACTGTAGGAGTCTCCTGTTGCCTCTCTTCCTGTCTGAGAGAAAGTTTTGATGCAGCTTTTGTTAAGCCTGCTGAGTAGAGGGAAGGAAAAGAGAAGAGAGCTAGTTAAACAAAGAAGCATTACATGTATTTATTGTGTTGTCCATTAATCAAGGGACCTTTGGTTCCACCTACAGCTGCTTTTGTCTGACTCTGGGATAAGAGGTTGGACCCCAAGATTATCCTGATTGTCAGACTCTTCCATTGCCTATAGTGTTGCTGTTTGCACTGACACATGCAAAGTGTACGTGAGTGATCACGTGATATGCATTCGCAATATGGAATGTTAGTATGAAAAGGGATTACAACCGATGTGGAACCAAATTGCTCGTGTTGACGGGAATCTAGTTTAGTTTAATTTATTTTGAAAGACACATTTTCAAATCCAAATGTAGTAGTATGGATAGAACCTAAGCTCTTCCGGAGAAACAGTCCCAACCCCTGCAGTACAACCCAAACTGTCTGAAGGAGAGGTACTGCAGGTCGTTCCTTCCTGCCGCTGTTAAGTCTGTTGAACCAACCTTGCTCCAAATAGACCATGCATACCCTAAATATAAATATTATAATTAATTAAACTGTGCAATAACAATTTTTCTATCCGTGCAATTCCAATATCATATGAGTAAAACTGCAACGCTGTTTATATTTTGTTTACATTGTATATATTTCAATTTTCTATAATTCCTTTTGTATATATTATATTTATTTTTGACCTTTACTAAGTGTCTATTCTAGTATTCCATTTTTGCAGCGGTTACATGGTGAATTTCCCCATAAAGGATCTAATAATAGACTGTCTTGACTTGTCTTATCACATCGGTGGTTATGTGTGTGCTGGTGTGAGGAGGAAGTTGATTGTCTGTAGTTGATCAGATTTTTGGGGATTGGATTTTTTTTTGAATGATGATAAGGACTATGAAACTGACATTTAGTAAGTGACTAAAAAGACCCAATCAGCAAGAGAGCGTAGGCATCTGTCATTATTTTCTATAGACTCTGGTGTAGTGTGGACATCAGATGCAAACCAAACAAATTATCAGTCTGGACGTTGCATATATCTATAAAGGCAGTGTGCTGAAAGCATCCCATTAATCCCTACACAAGAGTCTTTCAGCTACAGTACTGTAGTGCTTTCAGCTGTCCTAAGAGCCCAGAGACATGTGTTACAGTATCACTCACGAAGTTGCCACCTAAATCATTTCTGCTGCTACAACCATTGCAGCTGCCAAACAATTTAGCCACACCTCCAGTATGATCCCACACAACACAATGTGCAAGATATCTTCAAGGCATAGACACCAAATATAAATCCTCTACATTTACAACAGCTCAAGTTCCTCACCTGCTGTCAAAGACTCCACTGCAGGGGTTTTGTTCTCTTTACCAGCAGGCTTTGCAGGGGTGGTGGTTTTACTGCTAAAAAAGGTCTTCTTCACAACGGCCGGTGAAGGAGTGGGGCTGGGGCCTGGGCTCGGAGATGGAGACTGGTTGGGTGTTGTTCCTTTCCGGTAGAAATGGGGGCTCCCTGATGGAGATTTTTCTTTCTTGTCCTCCACCGGAACCTCTTTAACCTCTACTGGCTCATTGTACTTCTGCCGTATGTAGTCAGGGCCTGGAATAAATGAGAGAAGAATTACTAAATCATTTTATTTCTGACAGGCAAAGAGCTCAGCGTTTAAGGATGATTCTGGTTTATTAACCATTTTCATTTTGTGGTTCTATGTATCAAGACTAGGGATGGGTATCGTTTTTTTCTTTTCGATACCGATGCCTAAACGCTGCCTGAATCGATACTTTAAAAAAAGCCTTTTTTTTATTGCCAAATATATGAACTGTTTAAAGTAGATTATAAATATAAATACAAAACACTTTCTAACTTAAAACTATGAATAATATATGAACTGTTAACAAAAGTTTACACTATACTTAAATAAATAAAAATAAATACAAAACACACACACTCTGAATCGTGATTTGGACTTCGGTGCCTGAGACAATTAAAGACCCCTGTGTCTCCGCGGCTGTCGCAGGCAGGCTTCGGCCCACCTTAATCCCCCAAAAATGCAGACACTTTTGTGAAACCTTTCTCGGCGGGGACCAGCCAGCGCCGGAGAGAGATCTCGCGAGGAGATCCTCCCACACCTGCACGGAAGCCCTGACGCACACGTAAGGCGGGCAGCGTGGAGACAAGAGTTTGTCCACCAGCAGCCGCGCCTGACTCATGCGGGGGCACGACGGGAGGCGCCCCTTCCCGTGAAGGAAGGAGTGGAAGTGTGAGGAGGCGGGAGGAAAGAAGACCTCAGTCTTCAATTGGCTCAGGCACCGAAATGAAGCACCGAAATCTGCGTTGCAGTCAGACTATCAGACAGATTGTAAACAAAGTATATGTACAGATTCCTGATAATCGAAACCAAAGAGGGTGAACACACCAGAAATGTCAGTAATAATTCCTTATGTCACAGGAAAACGCTGAACACAATTGCCTGAAATACAGTGGGTCAGACTAGGACAGGGAAATTTGTCTGTAAACCAAATGTTTAGATCATAATGTTACTGTCACATGCATTTATCATTTGAATAAATTCAGATGACTTGGAAGTTTTACCCATAAGCCCCTCTTGACATCATCAGTAATAGAAAAAATAAGAGATACAATATTATATTCTTCATCACAATATAACATTGCTTTTAGAATAATATTTTTGCTTATTGCTGATGATGGATTAATACGCATTTTATGCTCATGGCTCTACACCCAATCTAATTATTAATGTTAAAACAAGTTTTTTCACAAATTTCTAAAAAATGTAAGACTAAAATCACTCATTTACAAAAAGTATTAAGACGTATAATTCAATACTTTGCAGAAGCCCCTATGGCAGCAGGTACAGTTTCCTGTCAAAGGGTAATTCTATAAAAGATTTGCAGTTCTGGATTGGATGGAAAGGGTCTATCAACGGAAATCTTCAGTCTTACTTCATTTGAGTGAACCTGTAACCATGTGACTGAGGCACTTCCTATGAACAGACATAATGGCCGTTGTGTCATACATTAATTGCCAGGCTAGCTTGAAGTTTCCATCTCTGTATGCAACAGTTCAAAGTCTGCTTTTTGGTCAAAAGGTCCAAGTCCAAAGGTGTGCTCCTGTGGGCATTTTATCTTCTGGGACTGCAGAATGCAGCTGCACATCTGCTGACACAGGGAGGCCCCTACTTTGAAGAAGGGCCTTGCACCTGCAAATGGTGGGGTCTCATTCTTCAGGTGGAGGAAGACCTCTTTGCCACAGTCGAGAACACTCTGTTCCCTGCTATCATCGACTCATGGCCCCCCGTGGACACTGTCCCTTTAATGGCCTTGTGTGAGGCTGTGTGCATATCCCCTACTTGATCTACTGCAGGCCTTCCTAAGTAGGGGAGGTTACCACATCCTCATGTTCTCTTGATGGCGCTGAATTAGCCACAAAGAGTGTGGATGGAAGAGTTCCTTGCATCGTGCATCTTCCATTTAGGAGGGATATGCCGTCCCTTGTGCATCAAAGATCTTGGCTAAGAATTTTGCCTTCAGATAGAGGCTTTTTATCCTCTACCATGTGTTTCCATAAAGGCTGAGAGGCTTCACAACTTGTGTCCTGTGAGACCCTTTAGGTTTTATGTGGAGGGCACTAGGGACTGCACTCAAGTGAAGCCTACCGTGGGATTGAGCTCATTCCCGTCACCATCTTTTTTTCTGGTGAAAGTTACAGGAGAGCATATATGCAGACTTTTCCTGGACGAAAATTAGGCAGGGGTGATATAATTCGGCAATAGTGATCAAGTAGTCTGCTTACAGTGTTTATTTTGGGTCTTCACACATGTTTGGATGGTACATTTTTTCTCCATGCTTCAATTGTACCTGGCTGATGGAAGCTTGGGGAGAGCTCTCTGGCCACAGCTCTGGCAATGTCTGAATCCTGACTGGCTGAATGTGCAGCCTGATCTGCAGTGTCTGCTTTGGCACGAGCATGGGACGTCCTGCAGAAATACAGACATATACAAACTCAGCAAGCAACATAGTTACACTATAATACCACTGATGTAGGATTTATTAAAACTGACCGAGATTATTAATCTCACCATATTGCTGCAGTGTTTACTATATTGCCCAGAAAAGCTGACCATTACAAGTGAATGCTGTGTACAACAGGCTGCAACCAGAACTCCTAAAAACTTTTAACAACACAATAAAATACTGTCCCTTTAAAAATAAAACAAAAAAAAATCATAACCGCTAAGACAGAGGGTAGTTTACTCTCTTATTTTATAGTAGTTTATGATAGGCTATAAGCTTCTGAAACAGAAGACTGTACAACACCCTTAAGTGCCTCCAGTGCAACTCAGTGTTGAGCTGATTGTGTTGTCAGGTGAGGGGCTGGGATTTTATTACTGAGCATTGACCAGGAGGCTCACGTTGACTTCTTCTGGCTGTCAGGAAATGTCATATTTACATATCAGTCACAAATGATGAACTAGAATGGCATACCACCACTGAGGCCAAAATATATCCTCTAAATATGGCAGATTATATTTCTTAAAGAGAGGATTTATTAATTTGGAAATCATTGAAATTATCAAAAAAACACCAGATTTCCCAGTGTTAAAGAAAGTGGAAAGAAATTTCTGGATCGACCCTTTTGAGAGGAGCTGCGCCAAAATCAAATGGGTTCTTCCTCGGTCTTCACACCAATCTTCCTCAGAGTCTCAAAATAAAATGCTGCATATATGTTCTGTAATCCAGTTTATAGTAAAAAAAAGACAATGTAAACATAACCTTGAGATGACAACGTTGATTAGGTGCATTAAACGTGGGTGTTACAAGTGGAACAATACAATTGAATAAGGCATTCATCAAATTTAGAACACTACACTACTGACTGACTGCCTGACCCTATGTGTGTAGCTGGGGCAGTGTGAGACAGTATTCCTGCATACTTTGTCCTCCCTGGCCTTTTTTAGACAGGCACTTACTTTTGATCCACTCACTACACAAACACACACACACACACACAAACACACTGTGCCTACTTGCTTCTTGCTTTCTGTCTTTCTCTGTCTTTCTCTCTTAGCCCACTCACCTACTCTCTCGACCTATCTCTCTGTTCCTACTTATTCTCTACTTTGCCCAGATGATGGGACAAGTGATGCAAGCTGAAAGCTCTGACCAATGTTGATTATCTTCACTGCAACAAGCAAAGACTATATCTCCATTTCCTAAATTCAAATTCCACTATCACTACACTGGAGTGTCTGAGCATGTAATAATGTCTGTCTCAATCCAAGCACGCACATGCAATGCAATGTGTCCAGTGCTCATGTATAGTGTAAAGCAGGGATGCCAGGGTGAAATTGGACAGGGGGCCAGATTTTTTCAAGCGAGACCTCAGGGGGCCGGATGACACTTTCGGACTGAAAAAACCACACACTGACTCAACACATGGATAGGTAGGCTATTTGAAATTATTCATGAAGGCCTACACATCACTAAGAAATTGCATTGGCCCCAAAATAGCCTCACAATGAGGCTTGCACATGAAAACACGTCAATGCATAATTAGGCCAATTCAAAGAAGGCCAGGCCAAGTAGGCCTAAATGAGTCAAAGAAAGTAAGCGCCAGAATAAAGTAGTCCAACAAAAGGCCATGTGATTGAATATTTAGTAGGAATTAGTAAAACAAAAAGGTTCTTGAAAAAATAGCAAAATAAGAACTATCTAAAAACATTAAATTGGCTCGGCAACATATGAGGCACATTAACTTCGCCAGTCAACCCCAACCCATATTTCCACACACCGATATGCCTATATGGCACTAGCCTGGATATCAGTGAACCCCAAACCCTTTTATTTCCTCCCACCCATATCACCAGTGGTGTATAAAGTACTTGAAAGCCATACTTGAGTAAAAGATCAGATATCTTACCTGAAAGTGACTTCGGGAAAAATAAAAGTCACCTGTCAGAAAATGACTAGAGTAAAAGTCTTAAAGTCGTTCATATTCAATGTACTTAAGTATCAAAAGTATCTGGTGTTGAAATCTACTTAGTATCAAAAGTAAAAGTACAAGTAACAAAATTTTTAAAAAATTGCTTTTTATAGTAGGCCTGTATAGACACAAAACAACCCAAAATATTTCTCCTCAAGATGTATTTTTCAACTGACAAAATATGCATATAATGTGTATAATTTTACAAATTTGGAACACTAAATGCTGAGGTTCAAATAGTAATGGACTAGTGCATCTGAACTTCTAGAGACAACAAAGAATCAACTATAAACAAGTGCCTCTTGTGTCTACCTAAGCACATTTAATAAACCACAGTATAACCACTAAAACATTCTGTGAATATCACTAGACATGGACCTTTCATCAGTAGCAGGAGTGATACACAATCCTTATGATAACTCAGCAAAGGGAAACCAATTCTAGGCACACAAAAAAAGATAGTTTCTATTTTGTTAGCATGCAATTTGCTAGTACAGAGAAGCCTGGACTGGAGAATCACTGGACACAGTCTAGTTCTTCTACCAAATTTCAGACATAATACTAAAGACTGAATTGAACCGGGCTCCTGCATTAGCACCTGGATGATTCTAAAGGGAAAACTCCTAACAAGGTTCTGAAGGTGAACCTGCGGAGGGATCTTACCGGTACAGCCTGCTCGACCCCGGTCAACCAAGGCAGCCAGACCAACCTCCGGCCTCTTAAGGCCAAAGTATGCTTCTCCAAGTCCGTTACGCGCAGACGGATCGGACGGACTCTTTTTCATTTATGGTTCTACGAGCTTAAAGCAATTCACCGCCAGAACAGTAGTTGGCACAACGGAAGACGAGCTTAGAGAAGCCTACCTCACGAGGTATATAGAATTCTACGCTGGTTTATTTACGGGCGGCTTTCCTCACACACAGTGAACGATGTCAACTAATAGACAAAGGCTGTTGATGAACAGCCTTTGTCTGTAGAAAGGACAGTTTTTGCTGAAATAAAGTGACACCCAGCGGGTCAAAATGCTGATGTTATGGTGTCTTAGCGCAGCGGTTCCCCAGTCTTGTTTCCAAACTGCGTTGCTAATTCAACAGCTTGAAGCTACAATGAGGCAGCTAGCTTCCCCACCAGCTTCTAGACACAGTCAGCAGGGACTCCCGCTACTAACTACTACCAAGTGTTTGCTTTTAACCTGACGGTAACAGGAAACATTGTCATGATAGCTGTGGACATAAAGTCGTGACAGCGGGTTTTTGCGCTGTTACAAACCGCGGTTAGCATGGTGGCTAGCTAGCCTGCAAGCGCCGTTATGACAGGGCGTTATAACAGTATGTGACCGTACACACGTTAGTGCTCTAACCAGCCACCGACAGCCGGACAACTCTGCTGGCTTAACACACTTGTAACTTTAATCGTAGAATCGTAGTTGTTTTTGTTGTGATAAAGGGAATGAAAGAGGAAGTTTGAGGTACGGAAATGATGTCGTTCCGAAATGCTGGCGTTAACGGACCAATCACAGACAAGGGCTATCAGTAGGCTCTCCGCCATGCCGACGTGTAGTTAGAAAAATCAGAGCTGCACGAAAATCTCTCCGTGGAGCCCAGAGAAGGCGTTCCATGGCAAAGAAGGCGGTCCTATCTGTCCGTGCCCGTCAAAACTGAGAAGCATACATTGGTTCTCGCGTTGCCCCCCTTACGGCAAACACGCCGCAAAACCTGCGCATCTCCTGAGGCAGCGGGCACGAGAGGGCGAGAGAGAGGTGCGCGTTTGGTCGAGCGGCGCTGCGCTGCCCTGTTCACTGACCCTCAGGACATCTCAGTACTTATTCAACACAGTGTACTTAGCTAATAACGAAATCTCGATCAGCACTACCGGCGCTGCTGCAGCTGAGGCGGACAGCATCAACAGAGCAACTGACGGATTCCACTGAAAAAATTTTAGATAAAAAAAATTAGATGAAAAAAAATCTAATATAAATAAATATATATTCTCCCCTTATCACCCGCGGGCCAGATGTGACGTACAGACGGGCCGGGTCCGGCCCGCTGGCCGTAACCCTGGCATCCCTGGTGTAAAGGGTTGGTGGATAACATAATAATATGAGAAACCATGTCAAATGTTCATAAATGACAATCTGCATACATAATACAAACATTGTTGGACCAAGAGATGTTTCTTCCACCCATCTACACAACAGGGAAGACTTATGGAGACAGTGGGTGTTTTTACACCAATGGTTTGTTTGACCTGTTCTAACTCAGTAGATCAGTTTTCTCTTGGTTAGGTTTCTTTTAAAATAGAAAAAATACAACAGACCCTAATGCATCAGGACAAACCATGTGAGACCATGATATGTATCTAGGCTTGGAGAGACACAGAAAATACAGGTAAAGATACATCATTCCGACAGGAGCCTCTAAGCTGAAAACTGCTGAGAAAATTAGGTAGTTGGGTCAGATCAAGGCTGGATCGAGTTCCTGACAACAAGCGAACCACAGTTTGTATGAGACAAGACCAATTAAGACCATCTACTGTAATGGGTCTTAAGGTGCTTATATTAGTCCATACTGTGTGATAACTGTGTTGACACCTGCCCAAACAAATTGAATAAAGGGGTAAAATGAAATCATGATATATACTGTGTATACATATACTGTACTACAGCCATGATATCACCAGAGCTGACGCCTCAGGGATCTACTACTGTTAATGGGGAACTGCTTCACAAAAGTATCATGATATAAACTATTATTTGAAACTGGTCAAAAAAGAAACAAGGGAAAATCCCCTAGAACATTTTCTCATGTTATCTCATTAAGTAAGTTGATTCTATATAAGCCTCTTCAAGTAACTCTTGGTGACATATCCCTTACGGGGGCAAATCTGGTATATTGCAACAACAACTTTTAACAGTTATAATCGCATTGCACTCAAGACATCAGAACAACAAAGTCTCCAACAGTAGAAGCAACATGATTATCTAAACCACTTTATTAAGAGGTTGAACTAAACCTCCACAGTAATACTCACTCATTGCACAGGAGAACTGTGTTCACACTGATGTTATTTCAATGCTGTTGCTTCAAGAGTCCATTTTGTATTAGAAATTTCTCCCAATACTCTCACCCCTTATTTTCTGTCAGCTCTCTACAGCACCCCTAATATAAAAAGGTAAAATGGGATCTAGTTGTGGTTTTCTGATATTATTTTACAAAGGTAATTTTACCTGGAGATGGCAATCTCCACTTTGGTCTTGGCGATGGCTGCTGCTCTCACTGCTCCTTCGACGGCTCGATCCACCTTCTGTTTGGTCTTGGCGTTCTTCAGTGGGATCAGCTGCTTCTTTATGCCTCTGGCCAGCACGTTGTTCTTATACTTCCCTTCTTCCTTGGCGCCATTAGGGAAGATGGTGCAGCCATAGCCATGGCGCTTATTGTTCAACCACTCACCTTCATACTTCATGCCGTTAGAGCGCTCAGAGACACCAAAGCCGCTGCGCTTGTCGTTCTTCCACTCGCCCATGTAGGACTCAGTGGTGAGGGCATCCACATTGTCCTCCTGAGTCAGGTAATCATCGCCCGGCTCTCCGTCTCCAAAGCTAATAGTGGAGTTGGCGTCACTTGAACTTATGCGGCTCATGGTGGTGTCACTGTTTGCTGAGCTACGCTTACTGGAAATTGACGAGCGCGAGTCTGATTTTCGCAGTCGCTGAAGGCTGCCGAAGAGGGAGCCACGTCGGAAAAGACTCTTCTTCTTCTCTGAACCTTCGCCATCTGATTGGAAGTTGAGTACGAAGCCACCACGTGTGCCAGCAGGGCTGTCAGACAGGCTGTCACGCAATACTGTGCCATTACTCTGCTCACTGCGGAGAGAAGCCAGCGAGGTTCTGAGAGGAGAGCGGATGACAGAGGCCATACCATATGGGACACTTTGACGTACACCATAGCCATGACGCATTCCACCAGTCCACTGACCCTGAAAAGTACCTACAATGACACAATGTGGGAGAGAAAAAGAAAGACCATGAGTGAACAGTCAAATACAGAAATACAGAAATCAGATAAAGCAGTAGATACAAAATATTGTTATTGGCAGAGGTCATTGAATATAAGCAAACATGGTTACATAGCTACAGCTGCAACAATTACTTGGTTTGTCAATTCACATAAAACAATAACTACACACACATATATATATATAAATATATATATAACTGAAATGTTATTGTTCATTACATAAGTATTTAGACAGAGAGAAACATATTATTCTAAGACCATATTTACTCTGCTTGAGCTAGTTTGCTGCTAGTATTCTAATAGTGTCCAAATAAAACAACAGAGTAGGCTCTTATTGACAGGTGATTTGGATTCACAGTGTGTGAAGCTGAGCCACTTGTCAGGGCTACAGAGAAAGAACAAAACGTGTGTGGTCAATATGGGATGAGGGTTGATAGTATAAATAATATATATGAAAACTTTCAGTCTGGGTTCAGAGCCAATCACAGCACAGAGACAGCCTTGGCAAAAGTCACTAATTACCTTCTAATAGCTTCAGATCAGGGATTTGTGTCTGTCCTCATCCTGTTAGATCTCAGTGCAGCATTTGACACAAATGACCATCACATTTTATTACAAAGACCAAAACAGTTAATTAACATTAAAGGAACCGCCATAAACTGGTTTGAATCTTATTTTTCTGATCGCTCCCAATTCGTGCAAATTAATGAGTCAAATGTGCAAACCAAAGTTAACCATGGTGTTCCACAGGGCTCTGTGCTCGGCCCAATTTTATTCTAATTATATATGCTTCCACTAGGAAACAAACTTATTTCCCAGATCAAAAATGATTTGGAAAGGTGGGAGATGCTTCCCCTTTCTTTGGTTAGGAGGGTAGAAACTATAAGGATGAATGTTCTGCCGAGGCTGTTGTTTCTCTTTTGTTCTCTTCCTATTGCTGTCCCGGTATCTACTTTTAAACTCTTAGATAGGCTAGTTTCCCGATTCATATGGCAGAATAAAAGGCCTAGAGTGAGACTCAAAGTTCTTTGCTCGCATAAAGAGAAGGGCGGCTTATCTTTGCCTCATTTCAGAAGTTATTACTGGGCAGCACAACTTAGAGTACTGGTCTCCTGGATGAGATTGGATATGGATACAAAATGGGTACATATAGAGCAAAGCTCAGTAAACACATCACTCTCAGCCCTCCTCTTTCAGACGACAAATGAATGGCGTAAACTTAAGATACGAAATGAATGGGTTAAGTATACATTAACGGTTTGGAAGAAAATAAGACAGGTGTTAAACTTACCATTATCTGTATCTAGGGCAACAAAAATAGCTGCTCTAAGTGATTTTTTGCCTTCTAAATTAGACAGTGGTTTTAGTAAATGGGCGGAGAAGGGTTTGACAACAATAAATCAATTATTTGAAGGAACGACCCTCAGGGCTTTCGCACAACTTCAAGCAAAGTATGGTATTGGGGCTAAAGATCTATTTCGATATTTCCAACTTCGGCACTATCTGACCACACATAAGGAGTGGGACAAAATTAGAGAAACACCAGGCAATTTTGAACAGTACTGGGTGGAGATAGCTGAGTATCGCATTCAAACAAAACATATAATATCTGGTTTATATAGAAGAATTCATATGGATACTGTTACTGACACATTGGATATAAATGGGAATTGGAGGCTAACACCATTATTACAGATGATGAATGGGAAAGCTCTTGGGTGTCCTGGCACAAATGTTTAAGTAGTCCAACCTGGAGAGAATTTAGTTGGAAGCTAAGAATGAGATTTTTTAAAACACCCATAGTAATAGCTAAATATCACAAGGAGTATTCCCCTCTCTGCTGGAGAGGTTGTGGTATAATTGGCGACTTTTCCCACATTTTCTGGGATTGCCCTAAATTGCAGAGGTTCTGGGAGGGGGTGAAGGAGGAGATACGTGAGATCTTGAACTTAGACAGGTCGATTGACCCACAACAGCTGATTTTGGGAACTACACCTTCAAGGGGTGCTAAGGAAAAACGAATTGTATATGATCAGAGTTATGATGCTAATTGCCCACAAAATTATCACAGTTAACTGGCTCAAGCCTCACCCACCTACCGTGGATCAGTGGGCCCAGAGGCTCCAGGCTGTGAATTGCATGGAAAGTTTAACTGCAAGCCTAAGACTCCGGATGGACATTTACTTTGCAAAATGGACTCCTGTGATAACGTATCTGTTAAAATGAATATTCTGTTGACATTTGACTGGACAGGCTGGACTGAATGTGAAACTATGTGAACCTATTGGGATAACTCTTCTGCCATTTGTGTTCTCTTTTTATTTTGTCTTCACTTGTAATATTGTACGACATGCTATGTGAGACTCATTGTCAAGGTACTTGTTCTAATAAAAGTTCAAAAAAAATAAATAAAAAACCTTAACAAGGTAATCAATTAACTAAACTTCAAGCATGTCTCAAGGACATAAAAACCTGGATGACCCGCAATTTTTTCTTATTAAACACAGATAAAACCAAGATTATAATACTTGGCCTGAAACACCTTAGAGATACATTATCTAATGATATAGCTGTGCTAGACGGCATTGCCCTTGCTTCCAATGAAACAGTCAGGAACTTGGGAGTGATCTTCGATCCTGATTCGTCCTTTAATTCTCACTTAAAAGAAAATTTAGGACGGCCTTTATCTCAAAAATCGGACGTGTCCTTTCGCAAAAAGATGCAGAAAAACCAATCCACACCTTTGTTACATCTAGACTGGACTATTGTAATTTATTATTATCAGGCTCCAGCCCTAAGTCGTTAAAGACACTGCAGCTTGTCCAAAATGCCGCAGCACGTGTCCTTAGTTGAAAAGAACGTACGATGAAGCCTGTCTTGCTCATGGGTTCACAAGGTATGAAGGAGGACATGAAGAGAGACTAGTGTTTACTTTAGGTCTGAAAACTCTGACAGCTGACAGTATGAGACCCAACAAATTAGGGATGGGCATAATTAATCGACGATCGATTATTGATCATTAAGAATTTCGTCGACGAAATAATTTTTCTTTCAACTTTATTGTCATTGATCAGTACAAGTACTTATACAACAAAATGCAGTTTGGCATCTAACCAGAAGTGCAAAAAGGCAGTAAAAGTGCAGAGTATTGTGCATATTTAAAGTGGAAAGTGAATAAATAAGATGTACAGTAAGAATTATATATGGAATAGTACAGTATTAAGAGGTATTGTATGATTTAAGAACGATGAATACACTAAGAGCAAGATAAATATATAAATATATATAAATATGAATACACTATAGGCGGGATAATACAGTGGTAAAAAAAGTAACAGTCTAGTGCTTGGGTGTTTTCACCACACTCTGCAGTGATTTCCGGTCCGTAACAGATCAGCTGCTATACCACACTGAGATGCAATTGGTGAGGATGCACTCGATGGTGCAGCGGTAGAAATTCACCAGAATCTGAGGAGACAGATGGACCTTCTTCAGTCTCCTCATGAAGAAGAGACGCTGGTGTGCCTTTTTGACAAGGGTTGAGGTGTTGAGGGTCCGAGATCCTCAGAGATGTGGACACCCAGGAACTTGAAGCTGGTGACAGGCTCAACCTTCGTCCCGTTGATATGGATGGGGGTGTGTGTTCCACCTTTCTTCCTGAAGTCCACAATGAGCTCTTTGGTCTTCCTATGTATGCTTCTCCGTTTTGACTGGCACGGACAGATAGGACCGCCTTCTTTGCCTTGGAACTCCTTCTCCGGGCTCCTCGTAGACCTTTTCCTTCCAGCTCTGATTTTTCTAACTACACGTCGGCATGGCGGAGAGCCTACGGATAGCCCTTGGCTGTGATTGGTCCGCTAACGTCCGCTAACAACATTTCCGGACCTCAAACTTCCGGTTTCATTCCCTATAGCACAATAAACCCAAAACACAACTACGACTCTAGGATTAATGTGATAAATGTGTTAAGCCAGCGGAATTGTCCGGCTGACGGTGACTGGTTAGAGCACTAACGGCATTGTATACAGTCACATACGGTTATAACGCCATGTCATAACGGCGCTAGCGGGCTAGCCACCCAATTATTTTATATAACCAATCGTGATGAATTTGATCCAGGACAAATATGAACACTGGATATTTCCACAGTAGAACTTAGTCGGGAGGAGACAGAGCTACCTCGAAATGTTCTGTTCTCTCTCTATTCTCTATATCTGAAATGATTCATTTATGGAAAAACCAATGATCTGAATATCTTTAAATTAATATCTAGGGCAGAAGGGCTAAATCTGATGGCCAAATATATTGACATGCAGAGCAAGAATACATGGTACATGAACACCATTTATCGCAGTTCAAGCAGAATCTTGCGATTCGTATATTGCTGTTATCGCGAAGACATTTCATACATTTTCGATTTACTGTGCAGCTCTAATTTTCAGCTTACTCTTTAAGTTTTTAATAATTTTTTAACTATCGTTGAGTGAGCAGCCACAACTGTGTTCTTGTCTGAACTAGGGCTGCAACTAACGACTATTCTGAGGTTGAGGTTGTTCGAGGCATGTGATGACTGAAAATAAAGACAATAAAGATTGATACTTCATTAAAAAAAAGTATTTTAATAAACTTTGCTGCATATTAGGGTACTATTGATACAAATACTAAGAAAATCAAGTTTTTAATTTAAATTCAAGTTTCCATTTTTCCTGTTAACAAAAGGACAGGGAAAGTATCAGCAATAAAAACATCAACAAACAAAATTACAGTCTTCGGACTAAATAATTGTAATAAAAAAAAGACGTTTGTCAGGCAATAGGATAACATTACGCGTTTAAACTCGTTAAAAAAGTTTAAACCATATTTTTGTAATGGATCCTAGAATCCTGCGCACAGGTATATACCTTTATATAGCAAGCTAGCTAACAGGCTATCTTACCAAAGCCAGTCTGCATAGTTTACGTTACGATGTCAAATGTGCCTCCTCCTCACATGATGGAATACGCGGGTCCGCCATCAGCACCTCCATCAGCACCTCCGGTAAAACAACGTTTATTTCAGACGACGTTTAGTTGAGCTTTGATTTATAAAAATTACAATCTGTGAAGCAGAAGTACTGAATCGGTAAGCAGGATCAGTAAGAGTAGTAATCCTACTCTGCCCATCTATACCAACCTAATCAACATTCCATGTTTCCATAGTGCTTCGCGCTTGCTCAGAAATAGATAGTTTAACTTGCAAAATGTATTATGATAAAGGGAATTTTGGAATGAAACAACTCCATGTTTGTGTTTGTTTGTGTGAATGCGCATACACACACACAAACACACACAGCTTCTCATTTTGTTTTATGTTCCCTTAAAGGACCCATCGTATGCCCATTTTACCACAGTTGATATGGCTCCTTGGGGTCTGAATGAAATGTCTGTAACATTTTTTGGTCAAAATACTACAAGGATCATTTAAAGGAGCACCTTTTTACCCTGTCTAAAACAGCCCTCCTCAGTTTGATCTGTTTTGAGTGCCCCGCCCCGCCCCCCCTCTCACCAACAACCCACCCCCCCCCTCACCGCCCCGCCCCCAACACACACACACGCACACACATCCAGTTTCACGTCTTAAATCTCCCCTTAGCATATTTAAGGTTGTTAAAATCATTTTAAGTCACTGTCCTACACATATATTTCTGTATCCGTTTGTTGTTTCTTCATTGAAGCTACAATTTTCTAACTACTACACCTTCTGATATAGATGTACATTATTTAAATACATGCATTAGATATGAGAGTATACAGTATATAATTGTATTTGTATATTTATTCATACACAGCATATATTCTGAGCGCACCACGCGCACACGCACACGCACACGCACACACACACACACACAGTGGAGGGGCTTCAGCTCTGGAGGCTCACACTGCTGCAACCTTTGTGGCGAAATGCACTTAAAACCCCGGGTATGAGTTTATTTTAAAGCGAGCGACGGAGGCGGCAACGAGCTGCTGGTGACTGTCACCGGTTCGTGCAGCTCCGGGTGCGCGGAGCAAATCTGTACGGGACACTGCTCTCTCCCCACCTCCTCCGCCTCGCCGGCCGGGCATCACAGGAGAGGCTGTCCGCTGAGCTAGCACCCAACGCGGCCACGATCCAGCCGGAGGGGTGGGGGGGTCCTGGAACATGTTCCGATGCTATTTTCTAACAAAGCTCCACAAACAGCTGTTTTAAGTTATACCTGCTGTTTCAACCGGGCGACACACACAGAAGCTACGACTCGGATTAGCCTCCGAGTGCATTATTTTCTATATATAGCTGTTTTTTCTACCGGGGCAAAACACACACACACACACAAGCTACAACTCCCAGAGCATTGTTCCTCCACTCCGGACCCAACATGCCATCTCTCCCCCCACCTCCCAGTCCGATGTTCCAGGCCGGGGTTCCACATGCTGTAAATACGTTCACAAGCAGCCATTCCAGAAAGTGCTGCAACTATAAACACAAGCTAAAACCAAGCTAGCGTTAGCCCGCTGCTGCTAACCGTTGCGGGACACACACAGGGGACACACAGGCTGGAGATTTGTCACAGATCGATAATGATCAAGGATGAAAATGAGACATACCCGGCAGACGTGGGGAACCCTGAGCCGATGAGAAGTGTCCGGCTCTCAGGTGTGTGAAGTGAGCCGCTCGGATACAGCCGCGCCACCGAGCAGCCGTCTGCCCACTGCCGCCGATGCCGGCCGGCGAAACGGTGGATTTTTTGTTGGCAAACAACTTTTAGGTGCATTACCGCCACCTTGTAATCTGGAGAGTGGAACACTTGCGTGACTGAAAGTGACTTCAGACCAAAAACAGACATGTAGGAGGACCGACGTTTTGTGCTCTTTTGGCATCGAAAAACCACAAAAGAAAAAAAACTACGGATTTTGTAATAGCTGAGAAGGTCGAATTGGCTTTGCCATTTTTCAGCGCGAGCTGGAGGTGAGTTGGAAATGTATTGCTGTTTTTAGTTGCATCTGTACAAGTACACAACATTAGGTTGGTGACGGTTCCTAATCATGGTAAATGGTAAATGGATTTGTATTTATATAGCGCTTTTCTAGTCTTGATGACCACTCAAAGCGCTTCACATTACAGTTTCCCATTCACCCATTCACACACACATTCATACAGTGCATCTATCTTTGTTATTATAAGGGGGGGGGGCATTCAGGGTTCAGCATCTTGCCCAAGGACACTTCGGCATGCAGATGGTTCAGACTGGGGATCGAACCGCCGACCTTCAGGTTGCAGGACGACCACTCTACCCCCTCAGCCACAGCCGCCCCAGGTCGCGCTCATAGTGTATTTCTGTTGGAGCTGATTATCGTAAATATCAAACATGTGTGATGACATTGGGGTGACTCTGACTCAATAGGTAGCATGAAGATTATTTTCTGAACCCCTCATACTTCAGGATTATTTGAGCAGATAATTACCAGCGACTGACCTCCAATGCTGAACACCATTTCGATTGTCAGAAGGGGCAAATTTTTTCCAAAATTGTCCTGATTATCCTCTAGTGTACAGCAGCCTTTATTGGTCATTAACACACTTTCTTAAATCAATATCAATCAATCAATCAAATTTTATCTGTATAGCCCATATTCACAAATCACAATTCGTCTCAAAGGGCTTTAACATGGTGTGACATCCTAAGTCCTTAACCCTCAGCAAGAGTAAAGCCTGATGCATGCTTCTGCGTTTTCACGGGCCCGTAAGCGCAAGAGCCCTTCCGGGTCCCTTACGTGCTTATGTATCCCTTCTTATGTGCTTACGGGCGTCGCCCAATTTTTCTAAAATTTGCGGCAAAGCTCCGCAAGCTCACTCAGCCCGCAAGGCTGTGATTGGTCTGTTCTACATCCCTACTGGAGCTGCATTTCCGGTTTCATGCCCCATTATACAGGCAGACACAACGGAAGATTTAGAAGAACGAATATGGACCAAATAGAAGAGCGGTTGGCAAAAGAGATCTGAAAGTATGACCAGTTGTATAACCTTTCACTGACTGGCGGTTTTGTCTGCCAGAAAAAGGCTCTGAGGAGCCACAGTGGCGATGTAAATAAACAGTCGACGAAGAAGAAAGAAGTTGTCTTCGACAAAACACGTTACTCCGCCCAGTGTTCTGGTGGTGAACACGCGCAACGGTTGGGGAAGCATGAATGACAACGAGTCCTGCTCCACAGCGGCGTGAAAAGCCGCAGACGCAGTTGCAGAAGGATGTTTCAGCCTTTAGGAAAAACTACTAAAAACCCTTTTTACAGTGTAAAAACACCTAGAAACCCTAGAAAGAGCCACATGTGAGGGATCCCTCTCCCAGGACGGACAGAAGTGCAATAGATGCCACGTGTAGGACATCATCAAGATATATGTTTTTTGCAACATTCTGACGGATAACTTCAATACGATATGTCAAGCAGTCCAGCTGCAGTCATAGTCCATGGTCAGCAGCCAGCAAGATCATGATCCGCCATCCAGATCAGATGCCACTTTAGTCCACAGTCCACAATATAAATACAATTAGATATGATGATATGAATTTGAATAGATAACTTCATTGTTTGTTGTTAAGGTTTTGAGTTTGTGTGCCTTAAATACAATAAAGGAATACCTGTTTAAGTGCACTACCTGTGATTGATTGTAGAGATGGCAAAACTGTAACAATAGTGTTATGTGGAAAAAGTTAACTCACAGCCTTGTGCATCAAATAATATTTATAAACCATCAATAAATCTAGAGTTCATTGGTATAAAATAAGCTACATGAGCATAGGAGTATTTACAACATTGATTAGAATAAACGGTTTGAAGCATAATGTAAAGTAAATTAATTGACAAGATATTGTCAGTAATGGCAGAGTATCCG
The DNA here is from genome assembly GCA_038501795.1 of Pseudopleuronectes americanus. Classification (NCBI taxonomy): domain Eukaryota; kingdom Metazoa; phylum Chordata; class Actinopteri; order Pleuronectiformes; family Pleuronectidae; genus Pseudopleuronectes; species Pseudopleuronectes americanus. The sequence goes on along the minus strand of CM076730.1, from coordinate 573,611 downwards.
AGTAGGCATATTTTGTAATTATAGTTCTCAATCAGCTGCCACTACGATCAAGATCCACTACAACAATCAGATGCAACCATAATCCACATCCATCGTCGTGATCCTATGACGCCATTTGACATAGCCCGAAAAAAGTACGTGCAATATCTGTAGGGCGGACCTGCTCTTCATGCTGATACTTTCCCTCTCCTTTTTGTTAACAGAAAAAATAGATTCTTGATTTTTTATTTATTTTTAGTATCAGCACTTGGCCAGTTCTTGGTTTTAAATGGACAAAAACTAGATTTTTCTTTGCTTTTGTGTCAACAGTACCCTTATATGCAGCAAAGTTTATTAAAAGACAATTTTTTTGAATGAAGTATCGATCTTTTTTGTCTTTATTTTCAGTCATGACATTCCTCGAACAACCTCAAGCTAAATTTAAAAGCTGTTGCCTAAATAAGAGCAATAGAGAATTTGTGTCATCCCATAATCCGATTAGTCGATTAATCGTTTCAATAATCTATGACTAATCGACTATAAGAATAGTCGTTAGTTGGATCCCTAGTCAGTACAGTCAGCACCTGGCGGTCTATACAATATTAGCCATCTCAAAAAAAGCACAGACTAATCAGCAGCGCTAGGGTTAAGTTTTATATAACTTGGGTTTGCTAACAGTTACTGGTCGTCTTGTTAAATATTCTGTCAGTCAGATGTTTTTCAGTTTTAAAGCAATACTTTATATGGGTGGAAAGGAACTCTTCGGTACGGGCCTTTCTGTTAAGTACGCATGTGTACTTAAAAAATGCAGCGAGTCTACGTGCAGAACTTTATTTGTCATGCGTACAGGTTTCAAATTCCGAGGATCAACTTTTATAGAAGGACTGGATGTGTTGTCGGCTCATTGTCATAGCAACCGCAGACACACAGGAGTGGGAAAACACTCCCTCATCATTTAACTATATATATTTGAAAAATTTCCTGGCTACATATTTGAGATAAACACTTTAGTTTTTTTTAACTGATGCATTGCTCAGCATTACTCTTGAACATGCTGCACCTGATTCTGGCAATTAAAGCTCACCAAAATTACATGCTGCAAGAAGTATTGTTTAGGGAGAGGAGTGGGAAGGAAAGAGTTAACATTCTCCCTTTTCAAGTCAGTAAACCATCAAACTAGTTCTGAAGTTGCCATTTACAGGTGCAAGAGTTGCATCGTGATGCTTTATAGATAGATAGATAGATAGATAGATAGATAGATAGATAGATAGATAGATAGATAGATAGATAGATAGATTACTTTATTCATCCCTGAAGGGAAATTAAGTCGTCATAGCAGCTGGTATATTTGAATACAATAAAATACAATACAATAGAATCAAGTAAAAAATATTGAGGTAGGTAGAAAGAATAAAAACAGAAACACAAGATAAATAGGTAGATAAGGTGCAGTGGCAAGATGATGGTAATAGTACTGATGATATGATGGTAATGTTATAGTTAGACAGTATATAAAAATAGTACAGTATATATAGTATATAATATAACATAATATATATTTATATATGATAGTAATTAGACCAATATAGTAGCAGTATATAGTAGTAATGGCAGCAACAGTATATATAATAATAATAGTAAATATAATAATAATAATAACATGTACACATGTATAAATATGTGTATATTGACTTATATATACAAAGAATATACAAAGAGTATGATATAATATGATATATAGTAGAGGTATAAATATGAGTATTTGACTATACAATAGATAATATAATATACTATGAGTGTAAGAATATTTAGACAGAGTGTGCAAAAGACAATATTATTGTATAAAATAATATATAGTATCAATATATTAACACATATCACATATGATGTGAAGTAAGTTTTCAAGTATATGGAGCGGAGTGTTGTACAGGGTACACAGTGCAAGGAGACAGGTATATTTAGTGCAGTTCTGTGATGGTGGCTCTGACAGAGGTAGATGAGTTGTACAGTCTTATTGCGGTTGGGAGGAACAATTTCCTATATCGTTCTTTAGAGCAGCGGGGTTGAATGAGTCTGTGGCTGAAGCTGCTTAGCTTGTCCAGTGTTTTGTGGAGAGGGTGAGAGGGATTGTCCATGATTGCCAGCAGTTTTGCCAGCATCCTGTCCTCCACCACCTCCTCCAGGGTGACAAGCTTAGAGCCAACCACAGACTCTGCCTTCCTGATGAGTTTTTTCAGTCTGTTGGCGTCATTTGCCTTGATGCCCGCACCCCAGGACACCACATCTTCTTTCATCAAAGAAGATGGTGCTCGCCACAACAGACTTGTAGAACATCTGCAGCATCTTGTTGCAGACATTGAAGGACCTGAGCCTCCTCAGAAAATAAAGCCGGCTCAGGCCCTTCTTGTAGATGGCCTCTATGTTGGTGGACTAGTCCAGTTTATTGTCCAGTGTGACACCCAGGTACTTGTATGCAGGTACCACCTCCACATCCGTCCCACCGATGCAGACAGGAGAGGGCAGGAGCTGGAGTTGAACCTATTGAAGAACGTGTTCAGCTCGTTCGCACGTCGTTCATTCCCAGATACTCCCCCACCCCTCCTCTGGAAGCCGGTGATATCCTTCATCCCACTCCAGACGTCCCTGGTGTTGTTGTCCTACAGTTTGTGCTCCAGTTTTCTTCTGAAGTTGTCCTTGCTCTCCCTGATGCTGCACTTGAGCTCCCTTTGCACCAGTTTGAGTTCCGCTCTGTCCCGTGATCTAAAGGCCCTCTTCTTCTCGTTGAGAAGGCCCTTCAGGTCGCTTGTTACCCACGGCTTGTTATTTGGGTACCAGCGGACCTCTTTAGTGGGGATGGTGTTGTCTATGCAGAACCCAATGTACTCAGAAACACAGTCAGTCAGGCCATCAATGTCCTCACCATGTGGCTCATACAGAGCATCCCAGTCTGTGGCCTCCAGTGCTCCACGCAGTGTTTCCATGGCCTCAGGAGACCATTTCCTCACTGTCCTCACTGTGACTGGGTGCTGCTGAACCTGTGGTTCAGCAGCACCCAGCCTGATAGGCGAGAGCAGGACTAGGTTGTGGTCTGACCTGCCCAGTGGTGTCAGGGCAGTGGAGCTGAATGCACCCTTAGCATTTGCATACAGCAGGTCCAAAGTCTTATTTTCACAGGTGGCACTTTTGACAAACTGGAAGAAGGTTGGGAGTGTGGATGAGAGGGAAGCATGATTAAAGTCACCTGTGATGATGAAGGCCCCGGGGTGTTGTGTCTGTTATCCTGCAGTCACAGTGTGGATGACGTCACACGCTGCTTCTGCGTTCCCAGATGGAGAAATGTAAACAGTGATGGCGAAAACACTGGTAAACTCCCTCGGCAAATAATATGGACGAAATCTGACGGCGACGAGCTTGATGTCCGGGCTGCAGACACGCTGTTTAACGGTGACGGGCCCGGGGTGACACCACCTGTTGTTCACTAGCACGGCGAGGCCCCCTCCTTTCTTCTTGCCGGTCGCGGTGGTGTCTCTGTCGGCGCGAACCGTCTGGAAGCCGGGAATGGTGACGTTCGAGTCCGGTATTTGCTCGTGCAGCCACGTTCCGTGAAACACAAAATACTGGACTCCCAGTACTCCCTCTGTGTCCTAATGAGCGCTTCCAGTTCATCCACTTTATTTGCCAGCGACCTCACGTTTCCAGTGATGACTGTAGGGATGAAGGGCTTAAACTTCCTCTTCTCCATCCTCCGTTTAAGCCCCGCTCTGCAGCCCCGCCGTCTCCTCTTTAGCTCCTCCGGGATGGTGGGTCTCTCTCCGGCCAAGAGGGTGGTGTGCCTCAGGGCCATCAGCTGGTTGCGGGTGTAAACAATGCCGGCGTGTGTTGCAGGCATGCTCCCAGTGATCCGAAGAGACCGAAGTGCGGTTAAAAGTTATAAAATGTGTCCAATCAATTGCAAAAGCATCTCGTCATTGTGCGGTACGAAGAAGCACAGAGAAGTGCAAAAATAAATATAAAAAACAAACAGCAAACGTAATAAAAACACAAAAAAACGACAGTAATACCAGGAGCTGCTACGACAGGAACCCGTTAGTACGGCGCCATCTTGTCGGATCAAAAGGGAGATAACAATCACTACCTCAGAGCTGAGAGAGGTGTTCACCACAAACCATGCTCAGATAAGGCTAGCTATGATAACAAGATAATAAAAACATTGAAAGTTCAGAGTAGGTACTTTCCAATGTATTTGTCAATGTGCAGTGTGTCAGGTATCACCTGTTAATGAAAATGAAATAAAATTATACAGACGTCAGCGCTAATACTCTCACTAAGGTACCATACTTTACTGTATTCCTGTCACATGACCAAAGCAGCATACGCCTGTAATGAATATTATCGTAAAGTGATATTGGTCGCCATGTAGTCAATATTTTAATAAGAAAAGCTGTAAAGACTTAAATCGGTTGATCATGTACTTGAGTTAATGCAATGTTATCATACTAAAGTTAACCCATCATCTTTTATATTAACATTTTATTTGTTTAGCCCTTATAATTTGCACTTTGCCTCATAGGGCTTATCAAGGTGTTTGCGGTGGCAGCAGCGAACGACAAAAGGAGGCTGCAGCGGATCATCCGTTCTGCTGAGAAGGTGATCGGCTGCAATCTGCCATCTCTACAGGACCTGTTTGCCTCTAGGACCCTGAGCGTGCAGGCAAGATTTTGGCTGATCCTTCCCACCCGGGTTACAAACTCTTTGAGGTTCTTCCCTCGGGCAGGAGGCTGTGGGCCATCAGGACCAAAACCTCCCGCCACAAGACCAGCTTCTTCCCGGGCCTGGGTTGATAAGTTGGCCTTATCAACAAGGCCCGGGACCCCCACCTGACTCACACTTTTATTCCGCCCCCACACCTCAAGGATGTGTTAAATTAATACATTATATCATATCATATTATACTGCATTACATTACATATTGCAATTGGACACTGTTTACTGTTTTGCATTTTGCATTTCACTTTTTACTTTTTAATAAATATTGGAAAACAGTGAGTAAAAAATAAGTAAACAGTGAGTAAATATATACTGGTTTTCAATTTTTTATTGCTTTTCCTATGTATGTTGTATTTATTGCGTTTTTATGTTTCTATGTTCCTTGTATGCACCAATTACCAGAGCAAATTCCTTGTAGGTTAAACCTACTTGGCAATAAAATACTTCTGATTCTGATTCTGACATCTTCTGCATGTAAAGAAAAGCTACCAAAAAAGTTGAAACCTCAGTCAGAGTCACATGTCAGGGATCCCTCTCCCAGGAAGGACAGACGTGCAATAGATGCTGCGTGGAGCAGAGCACAACGACAAAATAACAATATTTACAACATTTATGAGAAAACACATTCTCCAACTGGAAAGGTTTCTACATTTAGTAACTATGCACAAGAAAATGTCAGACAGAGTAGCAATGGCCATGATAGTGGTATTACCAATAGTGGTAGTATATGCGAGTCGGAATATTGTATATCTAAGCAATCAAGTTGTAATAATAATCCACGACCAGCTGCAAGTGAACATGCCATTAAGCAATATGTTACTATATTTACGGACTACACTATGTAAATAAATTTGATCCACATTACTGTTAGTTTCCACAATTTATTATTTATTTTTTCCAGAGGCTATTCAGATGCCTTCAAAAGATTATTTCACAAGGCAAGATAGCTGCTCCAGTTATGTTTAGCCAATGGCACCCAACTGACTTCCCAGTGTCTCAAGTTACTTCCATCTTTTAAAATAGCACATTCTCACATTCTCCAGCTGAATGCATCGGGGCAAGAGGCTGAACTCTCCCTACCAGACCACGGAGCTGTTTCTCAAAATACATTTTTTAGACTCAGATACACTTTTGTTCAGTTGTGTACTCTTACTGATTTACTCACTGAAGTAGGTTGACTGCATCAGCTTGTGTAGTCAAGGTCATTTGGTTTGGTTCTTCTACCTTTATGTGAAACCATGCTCCTGTACTTTCTTACAGGAAATTGACTACAGCCAGAAAGGGTGTTATTCAAGAGTTTACTACATCCTTTTTAATGAAAATTTCATGAGTGTATATATTAGGCGACTTAGTTGCTGTCTGTCAGCCCTATTAACTCCTGCTAATGAACTGAAAACACATCTCTGGACCTGAAGTTACTTTGCTGTATTTAACACATTACCTGGCAAACTACATCTGCACTGCTTTTTAAATGACCAGTGGAAGCAATGATAAACAGTAATATCATGATGCAGTTGCTAAGAACAATTTGACAGTCAGATGGATCAATTCTTGCCAAAACAAGGTGCAGGGCAGCACTAAAGATAGAGTGAGTGGGAGAGAGAGAGGCCCCTAATGGTTTCATATAACCAGCAGTGGGTAAAAGTAGCTCCGCATACCCTTTTCTTGTTAAGGGAGGAAGAACACTAATATGATATATGAAGGTGAGATCACATGTTTTACTCAAGTAAAAGGACTGAACAAAAACGTGTAATGAAAATGGAATGCAGAAGTAAAATTCTAATGTAACTCTATAGGTGAAATTCTAGTATTATGGTGCTTCCTGTAACACATTAGTCTGGTTAGCTTTCAGTCTGGCACCAAATGTAACAGAACTTCCATAAAGATAGGGAATTCATGTCAGAAAAAAGACTGCGGTATTAGATATGCCACCCTGTTCCGCATGGTGTAATGCTTGAGATGCAAAAATGTTGAATCCTACATTTCCCATGATGCAACTGGATTACATACTTTGTTAGGTCCTACCTGCCTAGTAAACCCCCATACTTTGTAAAGGGTATGGAAGCGCGTAAGATTTATGAGACTAATGGACATTTTGGTCTGTAATAAGAACAGTGTTACAATGATAAACCTTAACACTCACAACGTGAAACATGTAAGGCAAAGAGGACAGTTGTAGATGCTAACACAATTAGCACAATGAAGAGAGCTTAAATGTGCTTGGGCTTCTTTCTTATTTTTCATATTTTACCTACACTACCTGCCAAAGTTATGCAGCTGATCATGGGTATTCCAGACACTTGTGTTAATTTTGGCAAAAATTTTGTAGACTTACAGTAATTCTGTCTATCCGTCTTATTAACATGTAGTTCTGAATACATTTATCCCAGCTTCCATTTCTTTACACTGTCATGAAGCAACAAAAAAATACATGGGATTCTCTGGTCTTGTATAAAACAGCAACTTAAAGTAGGTAATTATTTAATAGAATGGACCTATTCTCATTTATAATATAAATTATAATATATCTAGACAAAGACTTGTATGAGATTGCATTGTATAGTACCAAATTTAACCCTATTGAAAGACATCTTTCTGATTGTATCGTTGTATAAGGGAGAGATACGTATCACTATGTCTGAGCACAACTCAGAGCCCTGTTCAATCATTGTGGATCATTAACAAGACAAACTGACAGAACTTGACCTGACTCTCAACACACACTATACTTTTGACTAAATGAGGTAGACTTCTCAGCAGCATCAGCATACAATTTGGTCCTAACAACAGACAATCTGTTGGGTCTGATTAAATAAAGAACAAGTAATTAAACACAAATAATCTAACCGTGTGAAAAGTTTGCTATACTCTGTAAATGAAGACATAGTGGTCAGTATCATTCTGTCTACTTTACAAAAACCCAACTCAGCAGTGATGCTGAAGACACTGAAGAATGGAGCCGAATATGACATTTAAAATGTATAGATTGTAAGCCTACTAATGAAAACTCACTTGGCAGGGAATACCGCTGATATTTCTCCAGCTGACGTTATATTTTCCTTCATGTCGTGCTTCCTTAACAAATCATACAAGAGTTACTCAGTATAAAAACAAACTCTTTCTTGAAATAAAGGTGGGCTGTGTAAATGAAGGACGAGTGTGTGATATTACTACAAATCTAATAAATCATGAGTGAATATGATGACATAGCTGAACAGCTCACAGGGTAAACTGAGCCCCTCCACCTCCTGAACATGGCTGACCACCTGTTGGTGTCAGTAACTTTGTCCAGTTTAACCATCACATGAAACTAAATCTCATAAAACATTACAATAACTGGAACTACATCCACTTGAACCAGCATGTGCTGGTTCACCTTCAATGTGTCATTGTTTGTTGGCTATTCGCTCGCTATATATTATAAGGGATTCACATCATTCATTTTATATGTATTATAAATACAATTGAAATACATGTTGATATAGTGTGGTTAGTCATTCATAATGCAGGTCTCAAGCTCTGCTACTGATACAACCTAACATTTCACCATCCTGCTACAAGCTGAGACTCATAACTATGTCACATATAAGTAACCAACTGTTGAACAACGATCAATAAGGTCTGCTGAATAAAATGCATGGCACTGAATGGCATGGCGTCCACTGCAACCATTCACAAAACATCACACGTACCTGGTGCACACACATTAGATCAAGGGGAAACTAACCATAGCCTAAATAATAATCTGTCCTTCACTATTCATAGTGCACTGTGTATCTCATGTGTATTTTCTATTTTGTAGTACTGTCTGAATACCTAGTCGCAATTTCCACCATCTCCATAGTATAATCAAAATGTCCCATAATGCATTCTGAATCGATGAAAAACCAATTAAGATCAAGCTCATGTTTGTGCATCTCCAATTAGCACATATTCAGATCAGATAATAAACCAATGTGGTGGCCGCAAATCATTCAGTGTCCTAAAGGTATATCCACAATCCTCTTCTATACATAATGATGAAAAACATTTTGTTCACTTAATGAAAAAATTATAAATCATCAATAAATAAACAAATATGGCAGAGAAGAGAATCATGTCTCCGTTTTTCACTATGTGGTGTACTGAACCATTTTCATCTGAATGGTTCCAAGCATGTTTAGAAGAGGTTCTGTGTGTGTGTTTTATCTGATGTTGATCCATTAGAGCCACAGACTGCTTTTCAGTTTTACCAAATATACTCACACAACTTCCATATAGTCATTTCGAACTTCATACTGAGATGTGTGTCACAGCCAGGTCACTTGGTTTGTGTTCCATTAGGTCAGAATGTGATCCAAATGAAATTTTAGTCAACCCTAACCCTAACCCTGATTCCTGTGTTTCCATTGACCAACACATTAAACATTTGCCTCCATCACAATAATGAGGCAGCGACGTGAGGTGGAACAAATTAATTTAGGACGACTTTCCAAAGTGGTTTGATTATATTATTATTATATGTCCAAACAGCGACCCCGTCCCCCTCTCACCTCCATCACCGTACGTCTCCACGCCGTAACCATCCTGCAGTCCGTTACTCCAGGTGCCCTCATACCTTGCCGGTGTGTTCAGGCTCTGCCGGACCCCGTACCGGCCCTTGAACCCATGAGTCCACTCTCCCCGGTAAATCCACCTCCCTTTGGTCTCTACACCGAGTCCATGGCGCCTGCCCTGCGCCCAGTAGCCCTGGAACACGTTCCCGCTGGGCCAGGTGTACACGCCGACCACTTCGAAGCCGTTGGACCAGGAGCCAGAGTACTCGCCCTGGCCCTTGGGTCCCGTACACACACCGTGGCCGTGGGCTTTGCCGTCCTCCCAGCCTCCGCAGTATGTGCCGCCATCGTCAAAGTCGAACCGACCGCCCGTCATTCAGAAGGGAGTTGAGAGTGCTACCTGAGGTCTAACAGTGAAGTCCAGAGTGTTCTGGGGCGGTTTTGAGAGCGAAGCCCCGGTAAGGAGACGAGCTCTGGGTACAGGTGTGAGGGAGCGGGGAGTGACGGCGGCTGCTGGGCGCATCGGCAGATCGGTGCGGTCCCTCTGAGCGCGGTGAAGGAGGGTGAGAGGCGGCCGGTCGCTCCGCGGCTGAGCGTCAGACCACTCTCACCACACCGTAGTGTGTGCCAATTTATCCGTGGTCAAACTAAACAAGGCTTCCTGTTTGACTTTCAAAGTAAATGCAAGAGACCTACAGACGTTACCCGGATAGGAGAACACAATTTGCAAATTATTTGTAGTACAGAGTATAGCATTACCCACTACGTTTATATGTTCACAATACAATGGTTCACTTCCTTGACTTTCTACATCGGCTATAAAATGCTTGCTTTTGAATTCCACAACTTTCCTGATTTTTAATGACTTCTAGCAAACTAAAACAAATTTATTCATAACCTTTTCATTCTTGAAGATGTCCAGCAGTGATCAAAAATGTCATATATATATATATATATATATATATATATATATATATATATATACACACACACACAACCCCTGTGTTTTTACACAAAGAATACCATGAACAATGGTGGTGACTGAGAACCTTATTTTAGCAGAAAATTTACTAAGTTTCAGAGAGATATTAAATTCTTCAAATCCTCTTTGGAGAGAAATTAACAGACATAACATGAAATATATAAAGCATATATGTATACTTTTTAAGCAGTAACATAATGCAAATGCTGTCTGCAAAGTTTTGGATAATTTAGGAATGAAATGTGCTTTATTCCCTGTGGAGACAATATAAAAAACCGCTATTAAAAGCTGTTAGACATATGAAATTATATCTGTGGTTCTCAATGTTGCTCAGACTGCATGTTTAATATTGGCACTCATCTTCCACATGTCAAGGATATCCTGGATAGGGTTTATGGATCCAGACAGGTCTATAGGAAATTATTTTTTCTAATTGTGCATTGACAATAAACAATACAGTCAAGAAGGCTCTTGGATGAGTAGTGTACATCAACAAATATATATAACACTTTATTTGTCCTTGTATGATGTGACTAAGAGTCTTTGTGGACATATTGACAACGACTGCGTTAGCTCTTTCAATGGGACGAAAAAACATAGCGCTGGCACCCTGTTAAACTTATTAACCCCTCTATCTATTGAACTTAGACAGACTAAGTCTTTAGCTTTAAATCCCCATCTTAAAACTCTTCATTAAATTACATTAAATTGTGCATCTGTTAGTTTATACATTGTGTGACTTAATATTCCACTGAAGAAAAAGTGCCAGCTGGTTTTAAACAGAACAATTACCAGATGTCGTTACATGTTTTTAAAGAAGAAAAGCCTGTGAGTAAGTATATTTATAAATTGTAAACTCAGCCCATATGCCAGCTGATCTACAGGCAAATCTACAGGTACCAGGACATCCCAGAGGACTATCATCTCATCCACTGTCAAACACTGCCCTCTTGTGAAAAATCTAGTACTCATGGCTCAGACGGCTGCTCTTTTTATCTATTATTTTCTAAACTCTGTGAGCAATCATTTAATTTAATCATTTAAATCGTTTTTTGTACGAATTGAAGAACAAAATACGCAAAGCTTAAATTGATTTTATGATGGATGAATTAATGAGCTTGAGTAATCGGTATATGTAATACTAGTACCTATTTACAGGATCTATCTGTCTAATCTATCTATCTATCCGTCCAGCCGCCCGTCTCTCCAGGAGAGGCACGCGTCGTGCTGTGTATAAAGTATATGGCTGAGCATTGTCTTTCAGCAGTATTCTCACCGGTTCAGTCTTTAAAGCCATATGCCTGTGGATGTCCTCTTTCGCACACTGTTTCATTCACTCTAATCACCAGGTTAATTTTCACAGATAACGGCCTGCTGAGTAGGTTGTTTATAGTACGTCCACGGATTACATATGCTGTGAGTGGGTGAGTCTTTCCTTTGTAGGTCACAGTGCTCTGGAACTGTCCTATGCACTGCAGCTCGCCTGGGCTGTCCAGTTCATACAAGACCTTGATAAAAGTTTCAGCTTTCTCTCCCGGTCTTTGCACGCGCAGATAGAAACATGCACGTTCGTGTATTACATTCCTTCTCGGCACAAAGTAATCATATAACAGTCCAAGCACCCTCACATAATCATCTCTATGACTCCCTCCCAAGCACAGTCAGACAGCAAAGTGGTTTTCCTCCACGGGTTTTTAATGAAGTGGTCTCCAAATCCAACCGTGAAAACTAAGTTTACACAGTAACAAACACATAACATATAACATTAGCAATCACAGTATAAATAATTAAGATCAAGGTTAAATTAAATAACACACAAACAAAATACCTCGTTGGCTGCATGCTTTGAAAAGGAATCTTATCTTCTCTTAACTCTTCTTTAACGAACTCATGTGTGACTACTTTGTCTCTTCTCCGTGTGCCTTCTCCGTGCGGGCTCCGTGTTTCTTCTTCGTGTTCCTTCTCAAAACAAGCAGCTCAACGGAGGCTTCAAAATAAAAGTCTTCTCTAATTACAGTGATGCTATACAAATACAAAAGAAATACATACATACTTTATAAAGTGGCAACAGTTACAATCTCTATGTCCATCTTCTGTGAATGCAAACGAACGGAAGATGTTCTCCGCCTCGCTTCCCATAGCGTGTATCAGGCTGCTCACTTGCACGGCGCCCTCTTCTTTTTCCAGCTTGGTGGCGATTCTGAATGTCACAAAACGCTGCTTCCACTCTGGCCATTCTCCTGGCTTATCAAAGGAAAACTTTGTCGGGGGAGCGAACTTTGGCATAACTCCGTTTTCACTTCTGACACAATGTAAAGCAATGCTAAGGAGGCTTCTTAGTTGCTAAGTTCGCTTTATTGCATGACGTTTCTCACAACATGCGTCACTCATATACGTCACTCACATGAGTCCACAACTACGTACAACCCACAGTATATGCGCAAGCGCATTAAACTACCGTATGTGACAGTAAGTAGTGTAATATTTAAAGAAAAGATTACTAAACACCCTTGTGTTTTTCTCTCAGGCTTTCCCTCTATGACTCACTTTTCCTTTTACTTGCTATTATGGAGGGTTAAGGGCAAATCAATCAATTAATCAAATTGTATTTGTATAGCCCTAAGGTGCAAAGGATGTTGCACCTTGTTTAGCCCTGTGTAACAAACTGTGATTTGTTTGATTGAATGATGGCGATATGGGTTCTGATGACTGGTAACCCACATGCATGAAGTGGACCGGAAACATAGTTTTTGTTTTGTATTAATTGACATATTAAAATGTCTGTTTAGGTTTGAGTAACTTATTTTATTCTTTCTGTTGTTAAATAAGCTGTATGGCTGTAATGGGGGATCTGTGCGTTGAGCAGTTTATTGTTTAAAAACTAAAGAAAGAAATGCCATGGTTACTTGTTTTTGAATTTTCAAGTTTGTCTATTGTTTTCTCGACTTTAATTCCAGAAACACAATGTATTATGTTTTCATTCATTACTATCTATAATAATAATGTATGTCATGACGAACATCTATGTCTGTAACAAAGCAGTCTTTTATGGTGTCTTGTTTTTGGGCAGCCCAGAACAAAAATATGAACTTTTACTGTTTATGATAGGTATGCTAACGTATCTTACATTACAGTTGTTTGTGCTCAACCTAATATTTTGAAAAATTGGGGTTTGTTGTGTGTTGATTAATGGATCAGATCAAATGTGCAGACCTAGACTAGTGCAACCTGCCTTGAAGTTGTAGTAAGGTAGTAGTACGTTAGCAACACTAGATGGCAGTAACAAGCCATCCTACAGTATAATGACAACATAAATACAAAGAGATGAGAAGAAAAAACAAGTTGTAAGCCTATAAACGGGCTTGCAAAAGAAAAACTAGGAGACTCTGAATTGAACATTCAGCAGAAACTCTTGATATTAAGGTGAAAAGGGGAAATAAATAATTTGTAGCAAATCATGACTATTATCAGCCGAACTTCCTCATAAAAATAGGGCAACACTGTTTGTCTTCCCTGTGTGCTGTGAATGCACCTTCAATTGCCATCAAGTGAGAAAGAGATTCTTAAAATGACCTGTGACGTGCAAGGACAGCAGGTTGACTGCTCTATTTAAAGCATTTATTGACACTTGAATGGAAATATACTGCATTCTATATGTGAAAGCTTTCAGTCAGCCTCAGAGGGTTTGTTGAGGGCTCAGTTAGTGGAGGAACTGGAGTAGGCTTGTGGAGATGGAGGTGGCTACAGGCAGATTCAATTTAATTCTTGGATGTCTATCAGCCAAAGTGATTAACTGTTGAGTAATGCTACTTTACTTTTCAGTTGCCAAGTACTCTGTTGAGTTTTTCATATTCTCTGTATTTCAAAAAGATATCACTTTTTGTTCAAGTCAGATGAAGAGATTGATGACCTTTATGTCTGTTTGGTAAATATGAAGCTACAGCCATCAGCTGATAAACTTATAAGTATAAGGACTGAAAAGAGCGGTTCAATTGGCCTGACTCAGTCCGACACTAACACAATCCAGTAACCAGCACCTGAAAGCTCAATAAAGCCATTTTCAGACATGATCTGCAGAGAACTCCACAGAATTAGGTCGTGACAGTTTGCCTTTCACACATGCTCCACTGGGCAAAACGTGAATCCCTTTTAACCTATTTGTTGCTATATGTTGCTATTAACAGTTCCTGTTTGCTATACCACACACAAATATGACTGATGATTAGGTTGTAGTTCGTAAACAGTGAAACGAACTGAAAAACTATAAACCATATATCCTCAGGAGGTTTAAAGGGATAGTTTCACGAAAAATGAAAATTATGTCATTATCTACTCACCACTATGTCGATGGAGGGGTGGGTGAAGTGTTTGAGTACACAAAACATTGTTCAGGGGTAAACAGTGTTTCAGCCAAGGCAACCTCTTCTTCAGATTAATAAAACAACGACAAAATCCACAACATGCCTCCATACTGTTTGTACATGTATGTCCGCAATCCTCGACATTCATAATCGACTCAAAAGTACAATACACAAAGACCATGGTGCTCCTTCCAGGCACACTGTCACAAGCGATGCAAAATATCATGATAGAAACATTTTTTAATAGCATGCTACCGTGGTTTTGTTCTAAAATTTTCATTTAAATTAAGCCTGAATCAAAAGACACCAAGATGTCACATGTTAAGGCAAAAATACCCATGTGGCTCATTATCTGCGGGCTCGTTGCCCCTGGTGCAATTATTGAAATTGAAATGTGTGATGATTTTAGTCTTGTTGAGACTTGTAAAGACTAGTTCAGTTTAAAGTAATTGCCTTTTGTTCATCAGTTGCCTGTCTTGAGTTTGTATTTGTGAGACGTCTATTCTGATCAGTGTTTCTTATGTATTCTTCCACTGTAGTTCTACCTTCGAACCAGACACTTTTGATTTGGACTCTTTACTACTTGGTCCACTATGGTCTTCTTGGATTTAATTTTGGGATTGTTTGGGATCCTCACGTAAAGTTAATATATGTAATTTTTCATGAAAAACTATCATCTGGTAATAGTAGGCCCATGTAGGGACCAGCCTATTTGCTTATTAACCATAAATGCTACTGGGGTAAAAACTAGCATTGCTCGGTCCAACATTTATGGTAAATAAGCAAAGAGGCTGGTCACTACATAGGCCTCCTATTACCATGGAGACTCTTCTCATGGCAAGATATTATAATGTCTGATAGCCTTGCTCTCTCCAACATTCATTCTATCTAAGGAGATAGAATGATATGTTCTATCTCCTTATGAATCTTCTCCTTTACTTTTTTTTATTCATTATATTCCGGTTTCAGCTGACATAAGTATTTCAGTTGATCTCTACAACTTAAATTTTTATGGCCCATTTTCACAGAAAGTAAAAATCTCTCATATTAATTATGTTGCCGGTGTAAAGACTGAAATTGCAGACAGAATTAGAGACAATTCCTTTAAATTAAACAAAATGCCATGATTCAATATTGTTCTTACTTTCTAATCTAAAACAAATGATAGATCTATGGACACTGAAGAAATGATAAAACATTTTTTTAAGAATGAAACAGATAACTTTAATCAAATCTTATTTAATAATATTTTCAAACAATCAAAAATGGATAAGAGTGGAACATCATATAGAGTATTAAAACCATATGTACACAACTTCAAAGCACCTTTATTAAATCTATTATAAACAAAACTGGAAACATTGTTGTGTATTGTGTGACTATATGAAAAGAGATGCTATTTGGGATTTTTATCTAGTTGATGTCATAAACCTGCTAACTTCCATGTATAACAATGGTCTACAAAGTGTTTAGTGTTTATTGGTTAAAATAGGGGATATGTCTGTTATTGATAATTACAGACATCTGACTATAATGAACACTGATTATAACATTTTGCCTAAGATAATTATGAATATATTTAAATTTTACATTGGATGTAATGATAGATAAAGAACAAACATGCGCTATTAAAGGTCATACTATGTGGGACAACATTTACATCTAAAGAGAAATAATACACAAACCTAAAGGAGAAAAAGGGTTTGATATCATTGGACTGGATTGACTATATTTCCAGAGAATATTAAGCGTATGGACAGTTTCATCGATATAAGATATCTGTATACCAAATCAATCAACGAATTTATATGTATAAACGTTAACGGGGTACTTACAAAAAGTTTTGAAGTGGAAAGACAGGTGAAGCAGGGCTGTCCCTTGAGTGCTGCTACATTAAAGCGATCAACCCCTTGATCAGATCTATACATTTCGATAGTTGAATCTCAGACACCTACTTGCTCTGCGTTTCCTATCCTTGTAGGAAAAACGCCTTCTTATGCAAAAGACAATAATGGTAATGTCTTCTTGTGCAGAAGACATAACCGTACCTTAGCGTGCTCAAAAATTAATATGAGATGGATGTTTATACTACAAAATTACACTTATATGAGAAGGCATCTGGTGCGAAATTAAACCATGACACAACAGGAGTATGTATTTGGGAAGATGAGAAACAATATATCAACTATGGTTACAAAGTAGACTATGATTACAACAAGACTGCTTGATATACAATATGTCTAGATACTCGACCATTACTGAAAATAATACATCAATACATTTAACTTCCATTATGCTACAAACTGTTTATTCTAATCAATGGTGCAAACACCCCTAGCTTTCTGATGTTCTACATAACACGTGGCATCTATTGTACTTCTGTCCGTCCTGGGAGACGGCTCCCTCACATGTAGCTCTCTCTGAAGTTTATACGTTGTTTTTTTCTAGTTTTGACTACTCTTGTTGAGGGTAAAGAGCAGAGGATGTCACACCTTGTTAAAGCCTGTGAGACGAATTGTGATTTGTGAATATGGGCTATACAAATAAAATTTGATTGATTGATTGAACATTCAATCTACACAATCAAGAAATTAAAAAGAACAAACATAAAATCTTCACCCTATTTAAACTTCTTTTTCTGTCAAACATCCTTCCTCCATCAAAGTATGGTAACTTTATCCGGGGAACAACAAGAGAAGGCACAGAAGCCATCGTCCTCTAACCAGGAAGTCTGCAGTTTGATCCCAGTCTTCCCCACCTGCATGCCGAAGTGTCGTTGGGCAAGATGGTGAACCCTGAATTGCCCCTCAAAGAATAAGAAAGTGCAGCTTATAGATGCACTGTATGAATGTGTGCTCATGGGTGAAGGGAAAACTGCACTGTAAAGAGGTTTGACCTGTGACCTCCATCACACCACAACACCCCAAAGACTGTCACACATACCTTCAGTGACTGCGGACTGGTCAGGGACCTTCTTTTGCATTATTTCTAAATACAGTTTGCACTATAAACACGGTTACTCTACCTGCTGTATATATCTATTTGCTAATACTGCTACTTTTGTTGTCTACACCCTATATTTCTATATATTATTTAAACCTGTATATAGATATATTGTATATAGAGAAGCCTCTTACAGTTTAACTGTACCTGAGTATGATGACAATAAAGACCTTTTAAACAGATCTGAATGAGGAATCAATACAATTATTCAAGATCAATGTATACCATATTCTTTTCAGCAGGTAAGTGCAGGGATTAATTAGACAGTAAAAAACTGTTAGACATTTAAGGTACATTTATTTTAATTTCCTTATTAAAATAGGAAATATAGAAACCCCTCACACCATACTACCCACCATGGAATCCTAAAGTAATGTAGGTTCAGATGCCAATGCCAAAAACAGTATTCACTGACACAAGAACAAACAACTATTTGTAGCTTCATGTGAATTATTTGTAAGCAGGTGCCTCACAGTTCACATACACATACATAGTTTCACAATGATTTGAAGGTATAGTTGAACTTTTAAAGTGAAGTAATCTTTATGAGACCAGATATTAGATCTCATTTAGATTTGAAATCACGATAGTCCCTCTCTGCAATACAATGAAACAAATACCTTGTCTCTACGTCAGTAAATGTTTTTTTTCCAGAGTCGGAATAAATCTTGAGAGTCTTATTACAGCACAGTTGGAGGAGAGGACAAATCTTCAAAAATTAGATTAGAAAAGCAGCATCATGGGATTTGAGGAAATAAAATGTGTTTTAAAAGGACTTGCAAGTATGCCTGCCTGTCTGTCTGTCTAATGTCTGAATTAAGTCTGTCGGGGTTTGTTATTTTAACTTGTAACGTGTTGCAGAAACCTGGTGAATTCCATTTATGCAACTGTGCTTTCTTTCATCATTACTCCTCCATTTTTCAAACCTATCGTCTGCAATCATTCAGGTCTTTCAACCTGCTGGTAGCATCAGACAAAGGTGACAGTCAGAAAAAGTAATTGATGATCACATAAAAGAAACAGTAAAAATGATTATTATTATTATTATTATTAATAATGCTGAAGATATACTGTAAATTGTTTATCATAAATTATCTTAAAAGTTCTTGAATAGAGAAACAGCTAGCCAAAGAACCTGAATAGAAAGCTGCCTATTCCAGTTAACGCTCTCTAAGACACCATCTTGAACTGGATTGGCCGTTGTGGTATGTGAGTCATCCTATGGCACCTAATCTATACTCTCTAACTACACCAGTAAAACCTATTTGATACAGCAGTCAAAAGTTCAGATCCTTCCTGTTCTTCCCTCCCTTTTACTATTTGCTCTGCTCTCCTTTATCTCTCCTCTCCTCACAGGTGTTTTGGATCTGATCTTTGTGGCCCTGCCCCTGTATTTAAGGGAGGATGCAGGGGAGTCTCACTCTCCCCAAGCAGCAGTATGTTCGATTATCTGGTTTCTGTTTCTTTTGTTTCTTTCTGTTTGAGGCTGGAGGTCTGATAGTCTAGTTTTCGGGCTTTATTTCTAGTTTAGTTTTATCTTAATGTGTATTACTTTAGGGGAGGAAGTTCTAGGTCTTGTGGGCTGGCCCAGACTTCACCGTCCTTTTTATATTTTTGGCAAGACCTCCAGACTCCCATAGTTTGGTAAAACACAATAGTTTATTTTTTCCATTTTGTAAATAAACGTTTTTATTGTGTTTGAACTCAGAACTTGGTTGGCATCCTCATTTTATGTTGCGGCTACAAGGTTGAGACAGATTTTACATCTTCTTTTTGTGGCCGTAACAGTAATATGAAATGAAAAGGCTGAACATTGGATACAGACCAGCGCAGTGCATTGCACAGCGATCGATTGAAGCAACAGGATGGAAGAGATTCAATGTAGCAAATGGCTGCATGACACTTGGATTCCTGGTCCGTTAAATGTTGCCAATGCTATCACGAGAGGAGCAAGCCCTCAGAAAGTGCATGAAACCTCAGAGTGGCAGAATGGACCAAAGCACTAGAGAACTTGAACTAGCAGCCACTGACAGAGAAAGTGAGCTTTATTGACAACGGCAAAGACAAAGATCAAGAGCAGGAACTAAGTAAGAATCAAGTTCAAGCAGAACATAAAAGACCATTTGTTGACGGTCTTGTGGATGTCAAGTGTTTCACCCACCTCAATGACGAGTGACAGAATCCAGCAACAAAGCAACGTTGATGACATTCTTACATCCCACAACAAACCTTGAGCAGTTGGAAACCATTTCAACAAATGTGGGGAAGATTTTGAATGATGAAGGATCTGCACAGACCAAAGGAGACAAATTATGATTTGTAAATATGGGCTATCAAATAAAATTTGATTGATTGATTGAGGCATTTAGTCTTTTTCTGGCAAAGCTGAAGGAAAGCGTTCAAAGAGAGCAATTCAAAGGCCACGGTCTTAATTAACCAAATGACAATAAGGGCCTTTTTATGGTAGAGGAGGATAATCACCAGCTTCTTTTCCCTAATCTTTTGGGCTCACCCAAGCTGAAGTAAACAAAAGGCCTACATTGAGTCCTGTTCTGCAGAGATTTCCCCTTAGTTAATGAGGTGCACCTGGCACACAACCCAAAGCAATTTACTATTGGAGACATTGTCTGTTTAATGTACAAAGAGGAGGGAGGGGCAGCCGAGGTACAGACCATTTCAGACACAACATGCATAATGGCAGGAGTATGGGACCTTAGTGGTTACAATAATATACCATAATTAAGCTTATAGAAGGGTCAATGCTTTGGTGAGGTTTAGGCAACAAATCTATCTATGTTAGGTTTCGGAATAGATTTAGGTTCTAAAAAGTGTTGCCTTAACATATTCATACCAAATACAACATAATCAGTATGTATATCTCCCTTTTAGATATTTTGCAACATTTGTAATGGATAAGATGTGCAATTAATACGACGTCATTGTAATTGCATTATTGCAGATTCCAATTTTGCAAAAATGCATTACTTAAAATATATTTGGCCTCCTTTTGCAGAGCCCCCCTCAAAAAAGAAAATTCATTCTGCGGCTGGCTACCTGAGTGAGAAAGGCAATAACAGCAGAGTAAAGCAGTTACTTGGATGAAAACAAGAGTCAAACACAAATCATGTATTTCCTTGGTAGCCTCTAGCCACCCCACCAAAGAAGAGATTTCAGTTGGAGCCAATATCACTGCTAGCCACAGGATAAGATTGACCTGATGCAGAGCCTTTACTAAAACCTTTATTTCACAGCCTATAACCAGGTAACCATTAACTTTTACTGTGAATTATTGCCTTTGCCTTGAAAACTGGATATGGCCGGAAGCGAAAGGTCCAAGATCTCAAATAGGTTTTTAATGTTTCAACCTGCTACAGGATATAGAAAGTAATGAGAAATAAGGGTTTAGTAAAAGTAAAGTCAAACCTATTTTACTTAGTGGGTTGAGGTTAGAGGACCTTTGTCATTATGGTTACGATCATAAACATGTGCTTACACTTTTGGGTCATTCATGATAAAAACAACATTGAACATTAGTTCAATGCAAATTTCTTCCCGCTCCTTTAGCCACCTCGATCTCTGTAGTCGAAGCCCTGATTGTTCAGTTTGGCTTTTTTCATCCGCAGACTCCCCAGAGTCCTGGAAATCAACAAGCAAAAAGAAAGGGGCCACGTGTCTGATTTGACTTTACTATTGATCCCATCTGTGTTTGGTTTACAGATGAAAGTGATAAAGGCCTTTATCAGACAAATACGCATACACACACACTTTAAAAGGTTAAGATCACATCTGGTAGCTCCTTCTTCTCTCTCCTCCGCTTTCTCCTCTCCCCTTAATTATCTCTTCTCAAGACTAGTCTGGTTCTGGTCAGAGGTTTCTTCCTGTTCAAAGAGGAGTAATAGAGTCTGTTCTCTACCATGTCAGATCTCAGCTTGAGCACCTTGGGAAAATATATTCTCGATTTGATGATATATACAAAAACATATGTGAAATTCTTGTGACAGATGTTGCCTGCCATGTCACAAGAATTTCACTGCTCCGATGACGCTGTCATTGGTGCATGTGACATCAAATTGATTTGATTTAATCGTAAGTAGTGGGGCAGCTCTACCTTTTAAATTTTTATCCTCAGTGCATTACGGAGGTACAGTAATCGCCATCTTTGTGAACAGTTACCATGGTGACAAGTGTCCGCGTATCTCTGATCTGCAGCTGTAAAACCGTATCCCCAGACCTGGTTAGTCTGAATAGTCTAAACTGCTCTTACTACTCACATATGGTACAGTTGTACCTGCTAACCTAGCATTGCAGCAGCTATCTATGCTGTTCACTGGAGAGCAATTCCTTATTCACAAGCTAGATTCACTCAATTATGAGATACTATCTCATAATTATGAGATACTGACTGTGGGCGGGGTTCAGCAAAGGAGGGGAGCTGTGGTTGAGATGCTGCGGTCAGGACAGCCGCCTGTCTCGCAGACTTGGGCAACTATGTATCGAGGCAGAGACATAACATTATCGATTCATGTTTTCTGCTCCGTTCATTACCGATGTGCTTCCGCTGCATAATTATAACCAGCGCTGCTCAGATCAGAACAGACACTCTTTAAAGGTCCGGTCAACCTGTATGTGTCGCAGTCTCTTTCCGCCTCACTTCCCCTCTGACCTGCGCTCACTTTACACTTTAACAATAAACACCAGTGCTGATCACAAGTTGTTAGGACCGGTAAAGGACTAACTTTTACTGTGTGTTTGTTTGAGTTCATGAGACACATGCTGTGTGCACGCATTCCCCTGCTTCACACAACAAAAGACATAACGTGACGCACACAGTCAGGACATCAGGGTTAAAGTAAGGGAACATCCGTCACGATCAGTCATCATCGATTAATAACTAAATACATGTGATTATCAGTTTGTGTGAAGAGGGACAGAGACGAGCACACAAATACACACACAGAAACACACACTCCAGCAGAACGTCAGGAATCTGAGTGTTATCTTTTGATAAGATAGGCTCTGTCCTTTTGACGGATGAATATCAAAAAAGTACAAATTTTGATAACTTCATAGTATTTGTGGCAGTAGTCTAAATAGTAGTCCAACATTATCAGTTTCATGAATAACTTATGGCTAAAAAGCTTTTTATCCTTCATCAAATATAGCAGAAGAAGCTTATTCATTGTTTGTAGAGGGGACTTTGACACAGGATTACTCAAATCTACATTGTGTCAGTAATTTGAGGAAAAAAACAGCTGCTTTACACTTCAGAAGCGTGAGAAACAGCTGTTTTGACAATACAAACACTAGAGGCGGCTGGCTTGACCGCAGTCAATCTACAATGGCTTCCCTGCTCTGTTGCGGTCAGAGATACTTAGTCATAATAATGAGATACTAAGTCATAAATATGAGATACTAAGTCATAATTATGAGATACTAAGTCATAATTATGAGATACAGGATTTGTATTTTCTTCATCACAATGGCGGAAATGGGCTTTCATACGAAACAGAAAACCCTTTTTACAGAGAAAAAAAAGAGAGAGTTAGCCCCCATTAGAAAACCAGTGAGAATATATTGAGAGAAAGGGAGAATGTCAGAATCAGAATCCTTTTTATTGCCATGTATATTTGCACATACAGGAAATTGCCTTGGTGTGGTTGGTGCATTTTACAAACAACAATATAAAAACAACAACATAAAAGACAACAATATCGAACAATATAAACAACAATATAAAAACAACAACATAAAAGACAACAATATCGAACAATATAAACAACATCGAACAATATAAACAACAATATAAAAAACAATATAAAAAAACAAAACAACAATATTTACAGTTTACACTTTGACATGCTGTTACGTTTTCTAGCAAGTTGGGGGAGGTACCAGCCATCTACCTAACATACTCTGTGTCAAGTTTTTTTACCTGTCTATATCCTTTACGCCATTTAACCGCTCAAGCTAGAAGCATACTCTCTGCTTTGCTCAGATCATAATCCGAATTTCCGGGTAGATGTGTGAAGTAACCCTGCTGACATGTTGAAAGGTGCAGGGATAACTACGACGGTGATCAGTACGACATCCGTAGCTGCTGATTAAGTTGAGAATTATAGTAGATAGATAGTCCGCTAGCCGCTAGTCTAATGGCTATAATGTAAAATTCCACTGTCATTCGCTAATAGCGTTAGCATGTAAGATCTGGGAAGTAGTTGTGAGCGAACCGCAATTCTGTTGCCTCAGATCTTATTATGTTAATTCTGTATTGTTATATGTGAATATCAAAAGCTTTCTTGCTAGCTATGTCTAGTATAGAGGTTATTAGGGCTGCTCGATTATGGAAAATATCATAATCACGATTATTTGGGACAATATCAAAATCACGATTATTTAAACGATCTTTAATATGTGCCCTTAGTCTGTGCTTTATTTTTGTAATCACTTCCGGTTCCGGCAAACACCGATGATGGCTGCGTGTCTTATTCCTTCGTGAAACCAGGATATCGGTGCCCGGTTTTTCAAACCCTTAATGATGGCAACCCTAACACTCTTTGACCGACTGACAGGCGCGGAGAAATGTGGGTCCGGTCTGACCGGTCTGAACACAAACAACTCGCCCTCTTAACTTTACGGCTGCTTGAGAGTCAGTCAGCTGGGCCGTTGAATGCTTTGGGGGGAAGGACTTAATTGCGAATGCGCGTCTCTTTTGAAAAAAATGCCAAATAATCATTTCAACTCGATTATAGTAGTTTGGAGATCGTTTGACCCTATAATTGTAATCACGATTAAATTTCTATTAATCGTGCAGCCCTACTGCTTCATGTTCATTTACTCTTGTCGATTAGCTGTGGAGTTTCTACTCATTTAGCTTCAGAATTAGCATGTAGTCATTATGTCCCTTACATAAAAAACCAAAGGACTGATGATATGTGTATGAATGTATGTCTTTAGTCAGTGTGATTCTGTTTTCATATTAATACTTTAACTTAATAGTATTCTAATTGAATGTAATGAAATGTAATTGTAGTTGTATTGATACTTTCGATATACATGTGTGACATGTTTATAGGTCAGGTTTCTGATTTTGCTGAAGAAAAGAATTCTCCAGTTTCAGAGAGGACATCGAGGAACCAAGATTCCAGTTAACTGGATGGCGAGCCATCGTCTGATCTTTCAGAAGAAATTGGACTTCCACGTTCTTCACTCCTCATTGTGGTAGGACAGACCCTGTACAAAGACAGATTGCGCCCAACAACAATCTACAAACTTGAGGAAAATTTATGCTGTATTCTATTGTCAAACAAATTTGAACTGCAGTTGTGTTTAAATATAAGTTCATTTAAAGAAATTGTGTTGTGTTTTCTCATTATTGATTCTCAAGTTTGATCTCAAAAAAAGAAGAAAAAGAAGAGCAAAGGCTAAGATGCCCCAATTGTTTGGGGCATAGCAAAGAGACAGACAAATTTAATTATGGTGTGGTATGTTTTTTTTCTTTTTCACTCTTAATAACTTTGGACTAAGTTATATCCTCCTTCTGTCATTTATTTTTCCATTCCAACAACAATATACACAGAAAATGGGAATTTTTCAGGCATTTAGAAATGGTGATTATCACAACTGTGGCAGTGTGTTCTGCTGCCTTCCATTTACAATGATAGAGCTTTGAAAACTTGATATCGAAAAGTTAGGAGAATTACGTCCACCAGTCCAAAATATGTTTCTGTCTTGATGTAGCTGAATCGAATTAACTTTGCTGACAACGGGGGAGTGTATCTGTGCACTTAAACACTGTTGTGTGTGTACATTTTTAATTAAGTCAGTTGACACCTCAGCGATAGTGTTATTACAGAGGTGACAGAGACCTCCTGGACAGTGACTAAACACACACCGTTTTCATTTGCGAGGTCATGCAGCACATATGTGTGTGCTCATTTACCTAGCTTGTGTGTGTGTGTGTGTGTGTGTGTGTGTATGTGTAGCTAGTGTTGTGTGTGGGTGGGGGATAATGGCTTCAGGTGTCACACCATATCGGTCTGTCGTTTTATTAGACCCTGACTGTAACAAGTAATTAACTTCCTGCCGAGAACGTTTGTTCCTCTGTTGATGTCATAAAGAGAGCTATTAGCAAGCCACGGGTCAGAATTTACTTTTCCATACCAGAGGCAAAGGAAAAGGCGTGTGTGTGTGTGCTATCAAATGTCTCTACTGTCATTTGTATATAAGGGAAATTTTTGCGCAACACTCCATTAATTTCATGTTTGTGTGTGTCGTTAATGAGTAATCAAAAGGTGGCAGGGGTTTTTCGTGATCCATTTTCTGTCAACACTACTACAATTTCATACACTGTGTGTGTGTCTGTTTATGTGTGGGTGTAAGAGAAAAGGAGAGAGAAATGCACTGGGAGTTTCCATGTTATCAGAACTGGGGATTTCACTTTGTCTTTGTCATGCACAGATAACTGATGGATGAATCGTGAATAAATGCTCTTCTTAGGGCAGATAACATCATGATTCTACAATTGTTTTTCTTTACTATATTCTTATGATTATTTTCTACTATTGTAAATTTCAAAGTTGTGGCATCTTCAGATGTTTGCACCAGGCAAGTCTGCAGTAATTTTACATCATATAAAGTATTATTTGAACATTATAAAGACATTCTCTTAATGTCAGTGGTGAAAAAAACATCCAAAGAAGTCTGGACCTTAAATGTATAACTGGACCATGTGTGGTCAATGTGAAAGAATCAATGGGATGTAGCTAAATGCCATTCAAAAAGTCTCCAAATGTTGCTAAATGACATAATATGCTACTAAGCTTATTCATGAAATTATTTGGTTAAAGAGGTTAGTAATGAATAGAGTCATGTGTTCAGAAATTTAGTACACAATAAAGTACACCATTCTTTTACAAGCTAATACTGCTGAGGCAATTCAGAAATCTGATCCACTTCGACCTGGAGTATTATACACTGCTCAAAAAAATTAAAGGAACACTTTGAAAACACATCAGATCAGACAGTTTAATGTCTTAGGAACAAAAGGATGCCACATCTTTGATGGAAATAAAAATGTTCAGCCTACAGAGGGCTCAATATTATAGACACCCCGAAAATCATGGTGAAAAAGTGATGTGGCAGGCTTGTCCATTTTGCCAAAATTCAATTTCTGCAACTCAAAATGCTTCTCAATATCTTGTGTGGCCCCACGTGCTTGTATGCATGCTTGACAACGTCGCGGCATGCTTCTAATGAGACAACGGATGGTGTCTTGTGGGATGCCCTCCCAGATCTGTCTAAGGGACATCAGTGAGCTCCTGTAAAGTCTGAGGAGCAACCTGGCGGCGTTTGATGGACCGAAACATAATGTCCCAGAGGTGTTCTATCGGGTTTAGGCCAGGTGATCGTGAGGGCCATTCAATTGCATCAATTTCTTCATCATCCAGGTACTGCTGGCATACCCTTGCCACATGAGGCCATGGCATTATCGTGCATCAGGAGGAACCCAGGACCTACTGCACCAGCGTAGAGTCTGACCATGGGTTCAAGGATTTCATCCCGATACCTAATGGCAGTAAGACTGCCGTTCTCTAGCCTGTAGAGGTCTGTGCGTCCCTCTCCATGGATATGCCTCCCCAGACCATCACTGACCCACCACCAAAAGGGTCATGCTGAACAATGTTGCAGGCAGCATAGTGTTCTCCTTGGCTTCTCCAGACCCTTTCACGTCTATCACAGGTGCTCAGGGTGAACCTGCTCTCATCTGTGAAAAGCACAGGGCGCCAGTGGCGGACATGCCAATTCTGGTGTTCTATAGCAAATGCCAATCGAGCTCCACGGTGCTGGGCAGTGAGCACAGGGCACACTACAGGACGTCGCGCCCTGAGGCCACCCTCATGAAGTCTGTTTCTGACTGTTTGGGAAGAGACATTCAGACCAATGGCCTGCTGGAGGTCATTCTGTAGGGCTCGGGCAGTGCTCAACCTGTTCCTCCTTGCACAAAGCAGCAGATATCCGTCCTGCTGATGGGTTGAGGACCTTCTACGGCCCTGTCCAGCTCTCCTAGAGTAACTGCCTATCTCCTGGAATCTCCTCCATGTTCTGGAGATTATGCTGGGAGACACATCAAATCTACTTGCAACGGCACGCATGGATGTGCCATCCTGGAGGAGTTGGACAATCTGTGCAACTTCTGTAGGGTTAAGAAATCGCCTCATGCTCCCAGTAGAGATAATGACTCTAGCTAAAGCCAACACTAATGGAAAACCAGTCGAAGTGATCAAGAGGGAGAAACTTGAAATGGCCTCCACATGCAAAACCACTCCTATTTTGGGGGTTGTCTCATTGTTGCCCCTCTAGTGCACCTGCTGTTATTTCCATCAACACCAATGCAGCTGAAACTGATTAACAACCCCCTCTGCTACTTAACTGATCAGATAATTATCAAAAAAGTGCAATTGAATTCATGCCATACCCTGATACAAAAGTGTTCCTTAAATTTTTTTGAGCAGTAGAAATTTGTATTAAAGTATTTAAAAAATCATCCACATACTAAACAAACCCTTCTTAATAGCCTAATTATACTCTAATAAATCTAAATATATTTCTTGATTACATTAATGTGCATTTGACAAACATTTTCAGGAAGGCAGTTAAAATTTCAGGTAACTTTTTTTATGCCAGAGTAAAAGGGTTTGTTACTGAATGAGGTTCAAGATGTGTGTCTATATAGTGTAACTCTGTAGCATACACAACACAAAACAGTTTTTTGTGCAAGCTTTCGTGCTTCAGGCCTGTGCTCTAACTATTAGTCTTGCCATCTGTGTGTTAGAGGGTGGCAGCCATGTGTCCTCTGTCTTGTCCCTGCCTCCAGCTTTTAAACTATAAAGCAGAGTGATCTGCTCACACTAATCGTGCTACATCACGGAAGAGAACTGTCTCAATGTCACTGCACAGTCAAGTCACTAAGTTACATAGATACATAAGTTTTTCATGCTCGCAGTTTTGAAAGTATATTTAGCCTCTACCATATTGCGTGGAGGTGAATAAAAAGTTTAATAATTATTCACTCAGTAGTGCTATCTTATTCCAGAAATACTGTCCATTTTGTGACACACTGCCTGCGTGAGCGGCGCATGGCAACTGTGCCCTGGATTTGCTTTCTGTCGCATTTCACACAGGCATTTTTATGTGGGGCTACTGGCATGACTACTGTATTTCCTCGAATAACAACATGCTTTATATACTCTTATACAAAATGTTACAGGACTCCACAGTATGATGCTGTGTATTGTCCAGTCCTGCAATAACAATAACAACCTTTTCAAGAAGGATACAATAAGTGTTGCAAATATTTATCTTAACTCTTCGTCGTAGTCTCACAACGTCATCTTGCTTTTAATCAGAGCTGACAGGTGGTTAGCAGCATACTTTCTGATCGCGCTTACACAAGAGTGATAATTTCATTATTGTTGTAGTCTTTGGTCGGAGGTTGGACACAGACAAACATGCACAATTGACCAAAACAAAATATACAATGCAGCAGCCTCACACATGTGGACAAATTAATCTAAATCACAACCAATACCTAGACTAGACAAATTAGATACATACCAGCTTTATGACCAGATATGTACCATATTACACCTCAAACCATACATAATCCATCTTATAGGGATAGTTCATCAAATTCACTCATTATCTACTCACCACTATGCCGATAGAGGGGTGGGTGAAAAACACCTCTTGAGTCTAGGGGTAAACTTTGTTAAAGCAGAAGCCAATACAATTGAAGTCAATAGTGAGTCGTTCTTCAGATGTAATAAAACAGAAAAACCATAACATGCCTCAATACTGCTCTACGTCTCATCCAAGTGTCCGGAAGCTCAGACATTCATATTTGACTCGAAACAAGGTAATTTACACTAAGTTTTAAGCCTATATGTCCACTGATATCCGACAAGGTGCATTCAGTGACCGTCGTAAATGCTTAGTCCACTAGCTTAGACTTTGTGGCTTAAAATATGTTTGAAATGACCTCCTTTCGACTTGAATTTGAATGACAGAGCTTGAGGAGACTTTGATGACACCACATCAGCAGGATGGAGGCATGGTATGTTTTTTATGTTGCTAGTAGTACTAGTTCAAATCAAACTTAGCAAACAAATAATCGTCAAAACCTAGCTCAAAAGTGTGTGACAAATAGGGATATATTATTTGTATATTTTAATTAAGTAAATAACAAAAACACAATTTGTGTTTGTAAGTACGTCAGTATGTAAGTATATCAGTATGTCTGCAGTGTTTGTGTGATTGAGTGATGAGTGGGAAGACAGATCTCACCAGGTTTAAGTTTAACCCATCAGTTTTCTGAAACAAAGAGCACACAAACAAAACAGGGAAAAATTCCCATTATTAAACAAAACAAAAAACAAGGAAAAACATTGTCCAGCTGTGGCTCAGGGGATCATCCAGCAACCAAGAGTTCAGTGGTCAGATATCCATCTCCCCCATTTTGTATCCTTTTGCAAGATTCTGAACACCAAACATCACTGTATGAGTGAGTATGAAAGTGAAAGTTCTGCACCCAAATACACTGTCTAATTGTGTGTGTGAATGTGTGAAAGGCAAAACTGTATTGCAAAAAGCAGTGAGTCGTCATCAAAACTATAAAAGAACTATACAAATACGGACCATTTAAAGTAGGAAAAGGACCAAATGGAGTGTTTCACATTTTGGTTTTTTTTATGTCACCATTAGGAGAATATACTAGATTCATATAATGATGATTAAATATTACATATAGGGGGGCATGTGTCCAACTGTATCAATATACATGACGCCACAGCTGGCTAGATTAAGTACATAAGCAATAGGTTTTGAATGTTCTTAAATTATTACTGGCAGTGGAGGAGATGTGAGTGCACAACCTTTCTTAAAATGTGGTCAGATCTTTATTTTAATAACATCTGCGAAAAAAATGAAACATACGGTGTATTACCATGTTGATTATATCACTTGATTAATCAATACAACCATTATACTTTAAGTACATCAAACCAAACTTCACGTTAAACACACAAAGCACCTCTCAGCCCTACTTCCTGTTTCTCGACACTGTCAAGAATCAGAAAGCACATCCATTGGTCTTGTGTTAAAGGTAAATCTTTGGGACTTATGTCCAATGAGTTTAAGTTAACCAAACGTAGTGAGGCCTTAATGTGGTAAAAATCGTTTTATATTTATCTAGATAGATTACTTTTTTCATCCCCGAAGGGAAATTAAGTCATCATAGCAGCCGGTATATTTGAATACAATAAAATACAATAGAATAAAAATAAAAAAATCTAATATTGAGGTAGGTAGAAAGAATAAAAACAGAAACACAAGATAAATAGGCATATAAGGTGCAGTGGCAAGATGATGGTAATAGTATCATCTTGCTACCCTACTGTTCTGGTTTGTATGCATTTCTAAAATAGATGTGGGTGCAAATGCCAATATGAGCACGTGAAGTGGTTGTAACGAAGAGGACTTCGTTCCCTGGAGCTTGAGATGGGGTTGGGGGAATATTGCACCATGCACTTTGACCGGGTACATGCACTTTAATAATTGCACAGGCGTTTGTAATCAGTTGCACTTTATTGGATTTGCAGAGTTTGCACATGGCATATTTGCACACTTAAAAACAGTTCATCTTTATTGATTGGTGATACATTTATTGTCCTTTTTAAATCTGTGCTGGTGGGTTCTGTGATGGCCACATGGTTCCACCTGCAAAAGAGGGACATGAGAGTTAGTGTGCATTTGTGGTAACTGAACGCTAAGATGAGATGTGACTAATATCATATGTTGTGCAAAAGTGTGTGTTAGTATATTGGGAAGGGTAAAGTGTGTGTTTGTGTGTGTAATGGTACTCACCAGTCTCTTTTGTCTCAAGGGTGTTCGGTCAAAAGGCCTCCCCAGGAAACAAGCACCATATTTATAGTTCCGGGGGCATCCAAGTGGTGATTAGTGTGGGGGTGGGAAGATTAGTGTATGTGATAATTGTAATGTGCTGGAATTGGGGATGAGGGGGTGTTTGTAAATAAATGTGTGTGGGTGTGTGTATGTAGGAGAATGGTGGGTATAATGATAAAAGAAAAGTGTTGTCAAAAGGGTTAGGGTTAGGGTTACAGAGCATGTCAGCATGGGGAATGGTTTCTCCCTCCTTAACTAGGCATCCTATATAATGGGCCATTTTGTTATCAGTGGAGAGAGGGTTTTCCTGTGTGGTTGCTGCATGAGGTGGAGGACGTGTGCCATGTTGCCTGAGAGACCACAATAAACCGGTCTGTGACACGCAACTATCCTGCCTTGGTCTTCTTTTGCTGTATGGTCCAGCCGTAAGTGTGGTCGTCCTAACAGTGGTATAGGACAAATTTGATAAAAACACAGAGGGAGAAAGCAGGGATACATCAGTGCAATTTGAGCGTAACCGTTTTCATTTTGTTTGATCTTTTATAATAATATACGCCCATTACCTTATTAATATCAAATTAATACAATTTAAATACATTAACTGAGACGGACATTAACATCTCAATAAAAAGCGTTTCAAAAACATTTGGCCATAATTGGGAAGGAAATGCAGAACACAACTCAAAGCTGAATCATGATTGGACAAAAAAACATGCAATTCATGTTTATGATATAGTGATGCAATTGTGAAATTAGATTAAAAAAATAATAGGGGCTGTTAAATCATACATTCAAAAACAAAAATTATACATAATATATTGTGGATGGACAATGTTGACTGGACCATGTCATTTTATCTAAAAGGGTTTTCAGAATTTAAGTGCTTTAACGTCAGAAAGCCATGTTCTATAATGTCACTTTAATAACTCACACAATGATCCGAGGCAAATAAAATAGATGCTAGGTTTATCAATCAATCAATCAATCAAATTTTATTTGTATAGCCCATATTCACAAATTACATTCATCTCATAGGGCTTTAACAAGGTGTGGCATCCTCTGTCCTTAACCCTCAGCAAGAGTGAGGAAAAACTACTAAAAACCATTTTAACAGGTAAAAATAAGTAGAAACCTCAGAGAGAGCCACATGTGAGGGATCCCTCTCCCAGGACGGACAGAAGTGCAATAGATGCCACGTGTAAAAACATTCATCATTAAAGTCTTTAGCGGCATTGATGCAGTCCCGCTGCAATCACAGTCCATGGTCAGCAACCAGCAGGACCACGATCCAGCATCCAGACCAGAGGCCACTCCAGTCCTCAGTCACCGTCCACCACCGCCCACCAGGACCCACCACGAGCCATCGCCGCGGCCCTGGTCCACCTCCTTTACCCAGTGCCAACGCGACACAGGGTCCGCCACCAGCACCATGATCAGCCCACACGACACAGAATCCGCCCAGATTTTTAGCTATCTATTACCTCTGTACAGTGCTTCATTTGTAAATCACAAGGTGCCGGAACGCAAAGTACATATGACAGCGCAGAGATGACGAGACGGGCACAGGTCCCGGTGCTGAAAAAAACATTGCCGCTTGTCGAGGCTTTTCTGACTCGTTTCGAAGCGTCATGCAACTCTTTCTTCTTTTTGAAAAAGGAAAGTAAATTCAACTGTCTTTTTGACATGTTTGCATTGACAAGGTATCTCTTTGTTCCTCTCTGCTGCTTGCTCCCCAGATGCGGCAAATTTCAAAAGTTTTTGTCTGCGAAGCGGGGTGCATCAACAACAGATCTCCGAGTCTTTCAAATGACGTCGTTTTATCTTAATAAACAATATGAAATTCATGGGATTTGTTCTGTAAATTATTATATGAATATTATTGTTTTATTTTATACATTTTTTTTAAATTTTTTTAATATCAACAGAGCTGCCAACTTTTCAAAAAAACCTTGGAGTGAGATTTTGTCGGGGGTGACCAAAATATAGCCGCGCAAGCAGAAACACAAGTTGCAAACACAAAAATCAAATTAGAGATTTATTACAAAACGTCACATCAACTGCACAAACATAGTGGACATAAAATCTGTTTTGAGTTTAATTTGAATACATTGCGTTGTATAATGTACATGTGTTTTCATATGTCTCTTTAAAGATATATTCTTTGATGTGTTTCAGAGAAAACAGAATAGTAGTTCAGCAGTATTTGAAGATGAAACGTGCAAAAGCCAAAACTCTTGAAGAGTACATATTTACCTGAGGCCTTTTGGGTCATTTTGGATACAAGATGACCCAACTTTGACTTTGGTCTGTAGACGATTGACAACCTAACAGTTCTACCATTCCCTCTCAGCAATACCCCCAGTCCCTTTGAGAGAGAGTGCTGTGTGTGCAGATAGAGAATTTGTGTGTGCAAATTGCATCCTATAGTAAATACAGCCAACTAAATCGTGGGGTCTGCGGTTTAAAAAATAAGATTAAACCATGTGCTCCTGTGAGATTCGTGTACAGCATGACCCAAAGTAAAACAGGAGAAGCTGACATGGTTCTGACTTTGGACTAAATATTTTTCTCCAGTAATTGCCTCTATGAGAGAGTTGTTTTGTGTCTATCTCTGTTTATGATTGTATTCGACCCGTACCTGTGTTTGATGTTGTCCTACTCCGTTTCCCACTCTTTTTGTTTCATTGTGTTTAGATTTTTCTTCTCCCTGTGTTCTGTTTCCTGTTTTACTTTGTAGTTTCTGCTCCTTGTGTTTTCTATTATCACCTCCTGTCTTTGTCCCGTTTCCCGCCCTTGTGATGTCTGCACCAGTCCTCATGTGTTCATTCAACCTGCGTTCAATTACCTCTGCCTTCCCTGCGTTTATATAAGTCTCTTTGCTTCCCTTTGTCCTTTTCGGTTTGTTGTTGTTTATGCATCTTAATTTGTGCTTGTCATTATTGCGTGCATTTTCCCCAGTGTGATCTATGTTTTTTCTGTATAGTTGATTCTTTCCATTAAAAGGAGTATTTTTGTTGAAAAGTCTCTGCATTTTGGGTCTACCTGCTCCATAAAACCTGACAGAAGCAAAGACGAGCTCTGTCAGACCGACTTTGTCAGATAATAATCTTCAGTTGTACCTTGGCGTCATCAGGTGGTTCAGCCTTTTAATCACATTAACGTTATAAGCCAAACCTGATGGTACACTGAGGCATAAGGTTAATCTGACTGGCTACTGACTTGTATGACAGTACCATACAGGTAGATTAGACATAATTTATCTATAAATCAGATTAGAAGGAATTAAAACAGTGGCACTGGGGTTACAAAATATGTTTTGAGCAGTGATTTAAAGACAGGTAGTGTGTTGACCAGCCTAATCTCATCAGGCAGGGAGTTCCAGAGGCTCGGGCCCTGATGGAGACGCCCCGGTCACCCTGAGTAGCCGGCCTTGACCTAGGAACAGGGAGTCAAGAGCTGCAAAATCTAAGTAGGAGCCAGCCCATGTTGAGTTTTGAAAGTTACTAAAATAATCTTAAAATCAATCCTTAATTTAATTGGTATCCAGTGATGGGATGCAATGATTGGCGGGATAGGAGAAATACAGTTTGTTTTAGTTTAATTATGAGTAGCTGTCAGGGTGCGCAAAATGTCAAAGTGAACCCAAAGGCACAACACTTAAGCAGTCTTAGGAATAGCAAGATTTCTGGTTTAATGGAAGGATCAGGGGTCAAAAGCCAGGCAGACAGTCAAAGGTAGCAAACAAATCTGATAGGGAGCAGGCAAAAAACGGGAATCAAGGGTCCAGAAAGCAAAGCGGAGCAGAGATCAGGCAAAACAGAGAAACAAGGGATAACGCTGGAACACTATGAACAAACACACTAGAAGATCTGGTAAAGAAGAGAGGAAATGGGCCGGTATATATACACTGGGTGACAGTGTTGTGCAAGTTCACACCTCTCATGAACTAGTTCAAAGTTCAGTTCATACAAGTAAAAATGAATAGTTCATAGTTCACCATTTCAATTCTGAACTAGTTCATAGTTCAGTTCATTTCATAGTTTTAAGGTGGAAAGTGAGAATGAAAGACTTATCTTGTTAAAGAAAACCTTATCACCCTTAAACCCATCACTACCCCTTGCCTTTACTGTCTGAATCTTTATCAGACAGTGTGCTGAGTCTGCGTCTCTGCTTTCTCTTGCCATCTGTATATGAGACCGAGAGCTGTTGTGTTGCAGGTATGGCCTGCCCCTTTAAGGAAAGTTTGTAGTGTGTGAGGTAGTGTACTGGGTATTGTGGGAAAAGACGCTAAAAGTGTGTGTATAACGAGAAGTGACGGACTACCTAGAGGTGATGCGAGTGTTGCTCCTGCTGTAAATCCCAGAAATAAAGTGGCTGCATTCCAAGTAAAGAAACATCTCCTCCTCCTTCATCACGGAGCGGTCCTGACGGCTGGTTACCGGCCAGACAGTGAGCCAAGATAACCCGTTAGTTGGCGTATCAAGGGTGAATGAGGAAGGGGAATGAAGAATACCGTGGTGGATGACAGGAGTGTCGGAGTTACGAACAATAAGTGTGTCGTGTTCGCTGGACTTTAATAAAGTTACACATAAAGAGAAGTTTCCTGTCGCCTATACGTGAGGACGCTACAATATGAATTTGTTCACCTTTCAAATTCATTATTTGTCATTGCGTTGCGTTCAGTTCATCGTTCTCATAAAAGTGAATGTGTTCAATGAACGCGTTCATTTGCGTTCGTTCATGCACAACACTGCTGGGTGACTGATAATTGATGGTGATTGATGTGTTTTAAAATTTAGTTGGGAATCAGAAATGACACCTAGATTTGTAGATGTAAATTTTTATATTGGTTGCCAGTGGACCGAGAAATGTTAGTATTTTGCCTGCTAGCTGATCCATTATTGTTGCCTTTTATTTATTTATCTGAAGGAAGTTTAAAGATATCTATTCCTTTATGGCAAATAGGCACTGTAACAGCCCCCCCGCTTCACCAATCACGACACAGAGTTCCTTAACTGATGTACACGGCTCTTTATTGATCACGTCATCGTGCGCCGTAAGTGCACCGTAAAACTGTAAGAGATCAAATACACGATCTTTTAATCAATAAAACCAAACATAAGTGTTAAAATAAAATTAACAAACAAATCACCACGTGAGGCAAGTCAGATGCGTTTAGCGACTCCCATTCCGCGCCACCTGCAGCTGAGTAAATCGAACCAGCTCCTTACCTCGTTCCGCTGGCGAGGGGTGTTAAACTTTAGTTTTGGTCCGTAAGGTTTGGATGAGAAATGCCGCACAGCCGGCGACCGGTCTTTGTTACTGCTCCACTGTGTGCCGGGCTGTATGGCAGGTGTTTTATTGCAGTGGTCCGGAAGAGAGGGATGTGGCGCGTCAGTTAAAATGGTCCGCTCCTTCAACTGCAGGTATTCATGCGAGGGGAGTCGCTACGTGTAAAACAAAATAAGCCCAACCCAAAATAATAGAATAAAACAGTAAGCACAAAATGGCATGCATAGCAGACAGTTACACTCCCACCAAATCCTGATATAAACAATTCACCAACTGTACTATACAGGATTTTTAGGCCATATCTAAATTCACCTTTCAATTCACCTCTCTAGGGCTGTTATGCATATGATATTTTTTATGTGCAGCATGTTTATATTATTTGCCCTCGAGGAGGAGCACCAGTTTCTGGACGGGTCTCTCGACCACTGAGGGTTTGGATGAAAGACCTTTGCTTTTTTGCTGCTTTCTGCCTTTTTGACAAGAAATGGGCCAAAGCAATCCATTCCGCTATATACAAAGGGGTCTGAAATCTCAATTCGCTCTTTGGGAAGTTCAGCCATTCGTTGCATCTCGGTAGGTCGTCGAAGTTTCCTACATCACACACAAACACGAATCAGCTGGGCCACTAGCTTGCTCCCACCAATAACCCAGAATCCATTCGCTCTGAGTTCCATTTGAGTCTGGCTTCGGCCCTGATGGCAGGTTTTAATATGGCAATGAGCTAAAATCAGCGCAGTGATAGAACTCTCCTTTGGTAGGATTATTGGATGTTTTAGCTCGTGACTAAGAGAAGACTGCTTCAATCTTCCACCAACACAAATAACTCCATCATGCAGGATCGGGTCGAGGGGAAAGAGATTACTTGATCTTAAAATACTCTTACCCTTTAGAAGCATTTCCAACTCTTTAACAAAGGCTTGCTTTTGAACAAGTTGGATTATAACTTGAGCAGCTCTTTCTCGTTCTCCGATAGTCACAAGCTCACTGTGTTCTCTTTTTAATCCAAGCCTCTTAATCCTTGCGACCACTTTGAGAAGTTTTGTCCAAGATGAAATCTGACCTATTTGATGAAGGATGTCTGAGCAGTCGTCAACCTTGGTTACA
The DNA here is from genome assembly GCA_038501795.1 of Pseudopleuronectes americanus. Lineage (NCBI taxonomy): Eukaryota > Metazoa > Chordata > Actinopteri > Pleuronectiformes > Pleuronectidae > Pseudopleuronectes > Pseudopleuronectes americanus. The sequence goes on along the minus strand of CM076730.1, from coordinate 535,629 downwards.
AAAACAAAAACTGCCTTAACTTCCGGGTCACCAACGAGTAGTTCAGTTAACGGATCTAATGTCAGATGTACCTCCTGCTCCCAGAGAAACTTGGGTCCTGGGATCCAATTTGAGGGCAGAATTTGCGCAGCATGGAGCCCTCTTGATGCATGATCGGCTGGGTTGTTTGCGGTGTCAACATAATGCCACTGGCTGGGATCGGTATTCTCCCTTATCAGCTGGACACGGTTTGCAACAAAGACATGAAACCTGCGTGCATCGTTGTTAATGTAGCCCAGCACCACCTGGGAATCTGTCCAGAAGAAGTGCTCATCAATTTTCATGTCTAGCTCATGTTTCAGCATGACGCTTAGTTTGGCTGCCACTACAGCCGCTGAGAGTTCTAGCCTTGGTATGCTTGTCACCTTTGTTGGTGCAACTCTTGCTTTGGCCATTGCGAGGCTGCAATGCACTCTACCTTGGTCATTCTTGTACCTGAGGTAAGAGCAGGCCCCGTATCCCTTGCTGCTGGCATCGGAGAAGTGATGTAATTCTGTTCTGATTATGTTGCCAAAGTTTAGTGGGTGGTAACATCTTGAAATGGCAACATCCTTTAACCTCAGAAGACCGACTTTCCACTCCTCCCACCGTGATCTCAAATCTTCAGGCAAGGGGTCATCCCATCCAAAGCTTCTGCGACCTAGGTCCTGCAGTATACACTTTCCGTTTAGGGCAAAGGGGGCGATGAAACCAAGTGGATCATAAAGAGCAGCTACAACTGATAATATACCTCGGCGAGTTGAGGGATGGTCTTTCAATCTGATATTAAAGCTCAAAGTGTCTTCTTCTATTGCCCACTGTATACTATGTGCGTGTTCCGTTGGACTAATGCCCATCTTCAACTCAAAGGGTTCAATGGTTGGTGCTCTTTCTGAGGGTTTCACACAGACCAAGACCTCCTCTCTATTGGAGTTGAACTTGTGAAGGCGTAGCCCTCCATTGTTGCACAAGTCCTGCGCCTCAACAACCAGTTTCTTAGCTTCCTGAACTGATGCAACACTGGCTAGCCCTTCGTCCACGTAAAAGTTTTTCTCGATGAAAGCCGCTGCGGCTGGATGGTCGACTGCGTGTTGCCGTGGCAGATACTTTAACCCAAAGTTAGCGCATCCTGGAGATGAAGCTGCTCCAAAAAGGTGGACGGCCATCCTATATTCCTGTGGTTCCTTTTCCAGATCTCCATTCTCCCACCAAAGGAACCGTAGATAATTACGACATCCAGGACTGATGAGGAATTGGAACATTTTTCCGATGTCGCAGATGATGGCTACGGCATCCTTCCTGAAACGACAAAGAACTCCTTCGGTTGAACTGGGTGCTGGTTCTGCATCACCTCTCTTAATGATTTCTTCCATGAATGTTTTGTAGTGGTCATGATACTTTTCAAGAGCCTTTAACTTCTTCTTCAAACATTGAAGGCGAACGGTAGCTAATTTCTTGTTGTTCGGTAGAAATGGTGGACTGACACTCTTGAAGGGGAGAGGCATTTCAAAGTGTCTGTTCTCTTTCTGCTTGATATTTTTACTAAGGAACTGTATGAACTGAACATCCTCCTGAGATACATACTTGTCTTCATAGACCCTTTCATTGAAGTCTAACTCCAGGGCTTTCAAAACGTCACTAACTAAAGGGGCAGGAATTTCTTTTACCGCAACTCTGTGAACGAAGTTCTGACTTCCCTGCCTGTCTAGATGGGGATTAGATGAGCCTATGATGCTCCAGCCGAGCTCCGTTCTCTGTGCAAAGGGTTCATTGTCTTTGCCTATGACGGCTTCAAGTGGGGCTAGTGCTAACGGAGAATCATAACCAATAAGCAGTCCTACTTCACAATCTTGAAGCGGTGGCAACATGTCTGCTAGATGTCTAAGGTGAGGCCACGTTTGTGCCGTTTCTCTTGTTGGAATATATGACTTGTCCACAGGAATAAAACTACGAGTGTAGGCTTGCTTTATATGGATATGTTTATCAGAATGAAGACCTCGAACTCGTAGACCTTGGATACTCGTGCTTGCCAGGATGGTGTCGACAGCTGTCATTGTGCTGAGTTTCAGCTTCACTGGTTGAGAATCCACATCCAGGTCTTGAAGCAAGTTTTCTAGAATAAATGTTGAATCACTCTGTGTATCGAGTAATGCATAGGTGAGAACTTCTCTTTGTGGCTCTTTTACCGACGACACCAGGACTGGGACTATGCTTGAGGTAGCTAGGGCACGTTGAGTTGAGGCATAAGACATGACTTTGAGAGCCTCTCTGCTCTGGCCGTCGTCTGTCAGGGCAGAGCCGTTTTTAATCGCGTCCCCTGGTCCTTTCATCCACTCCTCATGCAGGCAAGTGGGATGCCTGCGACCACAGGTATTACATGCATGTCGCCCTTTACAGTCTCTGGTGATATGTCCCTTTCTTAAGCAGCCAAAACAGAGGCGATTTTCGTAGATGAATGTCTTTTTCCCTTCCATGGATTTTGCAGCAAAGGAAGGGCAACTGACAATGCCATGAGTTTCATCCTTGCAGACCACACATGGGGGTCTTCCCCTGTAATTGGCCGTTTCAGGTGCATCTCGGGTGGTGTCCTTTAATTGGGCAGTTGTATTGAGGGATCTGGCTCCCTTTTCGACTGTGGGTTTAAAGTTCAACCAATGTGGGGAAGTGATAGGGTTGCAAGATATCCGGGCCTCTTTGTTCAGGAATGCGGTGAAACTTTTGAAATCAGGGTAATCGCCAGATTTATACAAGTTATCGTCGACAATTCGGGCCCACTTTCGTACGATCCATTCAGGTAGTTTCTGAAGTAGCTTGTGGTTTTCTTCGCAATCGTTCAAGATGTTTAAACCTTTAACGTGTGGGACTGCCTCTGCGCAGCCTTGGAGAAAGTCTGAAAAATCTCTCAGTGCGAAGGGATCAGTCGCACTGATTTTGGGCCATCTGGCGAGCTTGTCTCTGAAGGCCTTCTGAATGAGGAATGGGTTTCCGTATCTCTCATGTAGGACCTTCCAGGCGCCTGTATAAGCGTCCTCTGAGTTCCTGTAGAAGAAGCCTTCCACCGCTTTGCGGGCTTCTCCGACGAGGTAGATCTTAAGGTAGAACATCTTCTCGCTTGGTGAGAGAGGTTTCGAATCGATAAGGGTTGTAAAAGACATCTTCCATTCAGTGAACTTCATAGGATCGCCGTTAAATGTTGCTGGCTCAGGTACGGGCAAGCGATTTATGCTGAGAGAGCTGGCTATTGCTTGGGCCAGCGAGACGGTGTCTTCGGATGTAGTTACTCTCAGAGGTGCTCGTTGAGGTCGAAATGATGATGCATTTGGATTCAGCTGAGCTTCGTATTCGATCTCCTGGTGAGCAGCCTCCGATTCATGGTTCATCCCCTTTTTGCAGTCATCTTCGAAGCTGTTATAGGCTCTTACTCTAGCCGCTGCTACCTGGACTTCCTTCTCTGCCTTCAGCTGCTGCAGGTTCGTCCTTTCCTCTTCTAGGTTGGATTGTCTCTCTGTCCTTCTACGCTCCACCTCAGTCAACATGGCCGCCTCTTCGAGTTTCCATTCGCTTTCCAGTGTTCTGAGCTTGAATTGTTGACTTAGAATGTCCTTTGTCGCCTTTACCTCTTCTTGCTTGGCTGCGAGCTCTGCTTCTGCGTCTTGTCGTTTACTAGAGCTTGTTGAGATTGCAATTGATTGGTCTGAGTTTTGTGATGCTTCTGAGAATGCGGTTTCAGTATTTGTAATTCCAAAGATGGAGCCATGCTCTTCCTTACTCAGCACTATTCTTACTCTCTCCTTCTCCACTCGTTCATTATAGTTGCCATCGATGATGTCTCTGCGATTGCTTACAAGAGTGAGGATTTCTTCAGTCAGAGCAGAGCAGGTGTCCATTTTACCAACGATATCTGGAGTGGAGGTTTGGTTGCGTCCGAGTGGCTCATAGTGATGATGCACCTCATCATGTTTTGTGGTAATGTTGTGTTGGATTTTGTCGAGGTCATCTGGTGAGCAGTAGTTTTTTAATTCAGTCCGTACTTCTCTTGCTGACAATTTCCAGGAATCATAGGCCTTATAAAATGTCTTTCTGTGCTTTAGGGCAGTCTCTTTGTGCAGTTCTTGGACCTTATCTGGTATTTTCCTTTGCCTTGAGCCTGATCTGTCTTGGTGCATTGGATCTGATTTACTCGTTGTTGCTGCGTCGAGTGACATTTTATTTTAATTGTGTTGCTAATTTGACTATTCAACCCCTAATCTTTTAGTTGTAATATGCCTTAATATAAACTCTACCATTAGTCGCTCTCATTTAGCAACTGCTGTTTCTTTGACCAGACATTTACAAGACAGTTGAATACTCAGAGTTTCAGTACAAAATGGATGCAACATACATAATATAAGCAGAGAAGAAAGGCTTGACAGTCACAAACAAGAGGATGCGCTATAAATATGCTTAGAAATTTATACTGGGCAATTTAAACAGTGTTTCAGTCCTCAAAGAAAACAATAAATAATGTTGCAATATGACACATATTTACCATTGGTCGTTTATAAAAATCGTTATTTTGTGATCGACTTTAACACAGCACGAAAATCCACAACAATTCTGTATTTACATGCGAAAATATTCATTAAATTTGCATATCCAGTGCATCTATCGTGCGTGCACTTTTGATGCGTTATCCGGTCTTGTGGTCGATTTGAAAGTTTGTTTCTCCCGATGACGACACGGGTCAGGAAGACGTTTCAGTTGTAGCTTCGAGTTTTACTGTAACAGCCCCCCCGCTTCACCAATCACGACACAGAGTTCCTTAACTGATGTACACGGCTCTTTATTGATCACGTCATCGTGCGCCGTAAGTGCACCGTAAAACTGTAAGAGATCAAATACACGATCTTTTAATCAATAAAACCAAACATAAGTGTTAAAATAAAATTAACAAACAAATCACCACGTGAGGCAAGTCAGATGCGTTTAGCGACTCCCATTCCGCGCCACCTGCAGCTGAGTAAATCGAACCAGCTCCTTACCTCGTTCCGCTGGCGAGGGGTGTTAAACTTTAGTTTTGGTCCGTAAGGTTTGGATGAGAAATGCCGCACAGCCGGCGACCGGTCTTTGTTACTGCTCCACTGTGTGCCGGGCTGTATGGCAGGTGTTTTATTGCAGTGGTCCGGAAGAGAGGGATGTGGCGCGTCAGTTAAAATGGTCCGCTCCTTCAACTGCAGGTATTCATGCGAGGGGAGTCGCTACGTGTAAAACAAAATAAGCCCAACCCAAAATAATAGAATAAAACAGTAAGCACAAAATGGCATGCATAGCAGACAGTTACAGGCACTCTGTCAAGACACTCAAGTGGCTGACATTGTTGGTTCCAAGAGAGGTCGATTTGGGTGTCATCGATATAGCAATGATAAGATATTTCATTAAAATGGCTGATGTTTCCTTATGGCAGCATGTACCATGTACAGGGACAATAAGATGGGACCAAGAATAGAGCCTTGTGGCACTCCGCCCATCAGTGGAGCTGAGGATGAGACATTATTTCCAATGTAAACAGAAAAGAGAGGGTGAATTCCTTATATACCAACACACTGTTTGAGTCTATTGATGAGAATGTTTTGATTGAAGGTGTCAAATGTGGCACTGAGGTCAGGAGCATTAAGACACAGCAATCACCAGCATCGGCACACATCAATGAATAATGTTTAATCTTAGGGTGAGCGGATTCGTTACTGTGTCGTTTGCGGAATCCACAGTGGAATTTATCAAAAAAGTCCCACATGGCAAAAAATTGGGGTAGTACCACCTTTTCAAGAATTTTGGAAATAAACAGGAGTTTTGAAATGAGCCTATAATTCTGTGGGAGTGATTGATTGGCTGAATGCTTTCTTTCTTCAAATTATCAGGGCCACAGCCAGATAAAAGAGAGCAGTTAATAATTTTGAGAAGGCTAAGGCCAAGAGCACCGATTAATTCTTTTAGGAGTGAGATGGGTAGGATTTCAAGAGGGCAAGAAGAAGAATGCATGCGAGACAGTGTCGATGTGCTCTGAAAGAGAAACCTGCTGACTAAGGAGATGGGGAAAGTCAAGACAAACTGCAATATTTGAAATATCAGTAGTACTTGGTAGAATTAGTTCTGATGTCATCAATCTTTTGCTTATAAAATTATAACAAAATTTCAGTCGTTATTTGAAGTGGCTTGCAGGGTAGAAAGAGCATGGTTTATGAGTCTATTAATGGTTTTTAAAAGGAATCTGGGATTGTGGCGATTGCTGGTGATTAGTTGTGAGAAATAATTTGCTTTCCTTTTTATTATAAGAAGTCAAGAGGTTGTTCATAAACAGGTAGTGGACATGCAATTTAGTCTTTTTCCACTTCGTTTCTGAACAGCCATTTTAGATCCTGTAACCAGTCATCAACCCATGGAGAGGTGTGAGCAGTAAACTACAATCTTGTTTTCATTGGAGCCATGGCATCCAGTATAGTAAGTTAATGAGGTCTAATGAAGAAGCGAATATAATGATTTAATAAACACAACTGAACAATTGGATCTCATTCTCTTTAACTTGGAGGATTTGAGGTTGGAGGTTATGCTCCAAAGGGACTCATTTTGTAGTTGTATTGTTTAATTTTTTTCCAATAACCTTTTCAAGGAGTAGTTTTTCCTAAACTTGTGTATAAAATGTACAGCATTGTGTCGTTAATGTCAAGGAATAAAACTGTGAGCTGTTCAATGTCAAATCTCGTGGGTTATTCAAGGCAAACTGCTTTTCGAGCTTAGGGAGAAGTAGTCATCTCAGTTATAACCATTGGTTGAGCAAGCAGCATCAAAAAGAAAAGAGGAACAGTGCTCTAAGCCTAACAGTTAGAATGACCATCAACATCTACAGGAGAAATCACTCAAGGCCAAGGGCCATTAATACATACCTTCAGTGATTTCTTCTGAAGATGTTACCATCCTCGGAGGCAGGCAGGATTAACCATCCCCCCTGGACTAGACAAATCATAAATTGCGTTTTCACCAAATATCCTGTGACCAGTTCTGTGACGGGTCCACTTCAATTGGACTACAACAACAACAAAATGAGCAGTTCATAAAGTTTGTGGCTCTGTTTAGACTGAACAAAAGATCATCCTAACCTTCATGAACTGCTCTTTTTGGGTACCAAGACTGACCCCGAAATGATTCTGGGTTAACCTTGTTTATCCTGATTGGGACTTGAGGTTGTGCACAGATGTTGATTATTTGGTTGTCACCCCAATTTGTGGCATCGACTTAGATGACCCAGTAAGGAAGTGATTATGGGTGGCAATATCATAGTTTACAAAAAATATTAATTTCTGCCTGTACAGACAACGGCAGTTTTAAAGAATAAGTGTTGTCTGAGTTTCTGATTCTTGATCTAAGAGGTCTAAGAGTAAATTCACTTGGATGGAAGGGGCTAGTTAACTTATAAATTATTACAAACTCATAGGTCCAGGCCTCTCTGTGACCATGAATGTCTCAGCCATAATGGATGCATTCAATCAACAGTAATGGATGCATTCACGTTCCGTACTAGTAAAAGGTTAACCTCACCACAGAAAGCTTTTACCACAATATATGAATTGCTTAAACCATCCGACAAATAAATTATTAAAGCTTGCCTTCATCCATTTCACTTAACCGGCTCCATTTTATCAATCTGAACCTTTAGCCAGTACAAGGGGATGATGTGGACACCATGTATATCTCTCTTCTGTGGGAGCACCAAAAAGATAAGATACATTTATTTATCCCTAACACATGCACAGACATGCACAGACACACTCATGCAAATGAGGGAAATGTTTCCTCTGCTTTTAACCCATCTGGTGCAGGACACACAGAGCAGTGGACAGCCATGTACGGCACCCGGGGAACAGATGTTGGGGGAGTAAGGTGCCTTGCTCAGGGGCACTAGACAGGCTAGGGAGAATCCTCTTGGATTTTTTGGACATCCAAGTTCATCTTTTGTTGTTACTCCGTGGAGTCGAACCAGAGATCTTTTCTGCCCATAGTCCAAGTTTCTGCATAGTCCATCGCCTCTCAGGTGGAATAAGTACTTCCACCAGTAACAATCTTGAATAAGATGGCTGTTGCAGATTATCATGAAATCATAGTAGGCCAACCTCCACATGTCACTGAGCATGCATGTGACCACAGTCACCATGGGTGTTTTATTCTTAAAAATAATCAATAAAACAAAATTCCTCAGTTTGATAATATTTGTCCCTCTGTTCTTATTGGTTGATCAATCCATTCACTTTGTGTAGCCCTGTTGATGTGGCAAAAACACAGAGGCAACAATGACATGCAATGGTGATGATGAAGTCACCATCTTCTTTGTCATCGTGGGGATATAATCAAAAATCTAAGTCTCAACTGTCTATACACCTCTTAATAACCCTGCAATTCTGGAGAATGAAGCAGTTCTGACCATCTTGTGGCCAGGACAAAATGTGTGTAAGCCCACTTATAAAATAGCAAAATGTTGCACAAATGTCTCAAAGCAGATATTGAATATTGGATACAATATAAACAATATATACATTCTATTTTTCTTAACAGATATATAATGACCCCGACTTAACTTTAGAGCTGTGTGTGTCCCTTTTTGCACGGCTGACACAGTAGCTAATTCTCTCTCTTGCTCATACACAAACACACTGACGGGGCAAAGATATTAATCAACATTCCTGTCCAACAGGTTGTATATCCAAACCATATTTTTGTAATGGATTCTAGAATCCTTTCATAAAGCAAGCTAGATATAGACAAGTCTTGAATCAGCCTTAACCAACCCCCCTCCACACCTGTTTTAAATCCTATTGAGAACTTGTGGGCCCCTCAAACTCGATTTACAGTGAGAGAGGACAATGCACCTGAATGTGGTTCCTGCTTCAATGAATATTGATAGTGAGAACAAGACAGTGACAGACTCTATAGATGAAAGGCTTAAGGCAGTTATTGAAAAGATGGTTGTCTATTTTGGTCATATGAAAAACTCTTTGTATTTTAGTTGCTTAATTCTGCACACTAATGTATTCAACTTAGACAGACTCACTTTAGCACCCCAGCAAAGAGTGGCAGATTGCATAATATTTACAGGCTGCCATCTCATTTTTCATATGAAACTATAGCAACTGATAACATAAATCTATTTAAATGAAACGCAATACAAATATGTTAAGCTCTCTACTCGTCTAATTGGTTCTTTCGTCTGTGTCTATTTGTCTTTAAGCTAATAAATGTAATATATTTAAAGCAGACAATTTGATTAACGCCTCAAAGATAGAGATGAGAGAGAAAATGTATCACTTCATGAGACAATTTTTAATTAGCTTTGCTTCAATTTCCTGAGGAGAGTCCTGCAGGAGCTTGGTCATGAATAATTTGTGCTTTTGTTTAAATGGAATACCTCATATCGAGTTAGTCATGAACCTGTTTTATAATCCCTCTGGTTTCCAAATTATAATTTACGTCAAAGTTAGAGGGTGCTTCATCAGGGGTGTTAAATGTCCAAAGCCAAGCAGGGATAATGGCTAGTCAATTAACCTTTTGAGATACCCCCAGTTTATATAAACAAACCTGAGGAATATTAATTAAAACAGGTGACAAGAAATAATATGGCTTTTGTTAATTAACCTCTCAAATATTCAGTAACACATAGCGGGAACCTGATCCACTTCCCACACATCTTGATTTCATGTTTGTTTTTAGCTATTTTAATTTAAAGGAGAGTGATGGACTTGTGAGTATACTAACAGAGCATAATCTGCCAGCAGCCAATGTCCAAAGATATACCTACAAAATGATGACTTAATGGAATACAGTGAGTTCATTCAAAAGAAAAATTACACACTGATTAATACGTTTAAAAGGAAGACTGTTATAACTTAAAACGAAAAAAGGTTCAAGAGAGTTACTGAATGAATTTCTTTCAATGACCATCCATGGTATAGATACTGTTCTAATAGAACTTCCCAGCAAGGCTTGTGAGCATCTGTGAGGTATTTTATCAGATTTGACTGCTATTGGCTTTATCACAGACATCTGAAGTGTTTGCCTGCTGTCAAAGCTTGACCTCAACTCACACTGGAAAACAAGAGGCGCTGAAAACTTAAGAAACAGACAAGAAGCCAGTCAACGAAATTTAGCAGGGCAATTTATGAAAGATGAAAAAGATGGAAAAAGTAATGGATTATATGAGGAAAATGAGTGATCCTTCAGCTAGTGAACACATGAAAAAATGTTTATATTTCAGACAATTACGACATATGGAAGATAGCTATATTGATATGAAAAAGCTGTTTAAACACCAACAGCATGATGTGCAACTTCTAGCAGTCACTATATGATGCAGAGCAAAAGCGACCTCTAATTGTCACTTGCAGATGACTACATCAATCTATTAATGAATCAATCAATTATTATCAATATTTTATTTCTATAGCCCATATTCACAAATAACCAGGCATGTGCACAGACATTTTGGGGGGCAGGTGCTCAAACCCCCAAAAAAGGGCACCCATCTCCAAAAATGATAAATAAAATAAAAACAAGTGGGATATTTTCAACTTATATATATTTTTTTGTTTATAAACCATCTCAAATGATCAAATTGAATAAATAAATGAATAACAGGCAAAAACAGACAAAACAAGGCCATATTGAATAACCAAATAATATGTTAGGGTGAGGGTTAGGGTTAGGGTTAGTGATGTGATGGGCTCCTCTGGACCAGGTAGGGTTACTGATTCTCCCTCATTTGTTTTACTAGTTGATGGCCTGATCTAAGATAAAAGAGAGCTGCTACCCTGAGCTGCTTGCTGCAGCTCCCTGTCCTTCTGGTTTTGGAGTCTCTCTTTTCTTGGCATTTGTTACGGCTCCAGGATGTTAGCTTGCTACGTCTAGGGGGGGAGTAGGGGAACCCTAACACATGTTACTGTTAGGCTGACTCGGAGAACAACAAAACAGGGCACAACAGCAAACTGGATGCGTAAGTGTGTTTTATTTAGCTAGCGATCCGCCAAGGGGAATAGGGAACTATAAGCGGAGCCAAATCAAAGAAAACAAGATAAAGTGACAACTAACTAGTGCACACATACAACCTAGCTAATACATACAGAGGGTGGCCCCGCTCCTAACCTGATGTGATAACAGAATATGGTCTACGTGATGGCAGTGTAAACCCAAGGGTGTCTTACCTGTTCACCTAAACCCCTATGGCATCTCACAAACAAAAGGCAACAGCCCCACACAGCCCACACACAGGCAGACAATGGCCTCCCTCCTGGAGACAAAACAGGTGCAAGTTATCAAGGCCTGACGACACTGATTGGCCAACAGACAGCTCCCAGATTGGACAGGGGGTTGGACGATGGTGGAGGAACAGCCAATGGTGTGAGACCTACAGAGAATGAGAGGGGAGACACAGGAAAACAACCACACACGTAACAGCATTATGCTAAGTTGTGCATAATAATCAAGAGTGACTTACATAATCTCTATAAAGCTGACAACACAGTACACACACACATTTTGTTACTTTTTTCTGACAGAGTAGAAGCATAAGCAGCATTACACTAATAATATACCACAATATACCTCACCAGACTGTCATGTAGCTCAACTTAAGACCTACCTTTCATTTCAATAATTACGACTGTAAATTTAACAAAACTAGTGAACTTGTCTAATTTGTAGAACAGTAAAACAGCCTTTAAATTCTCTGCCTGTGTGCCTGTGTGCCTGTCTGCCTTTCTGCCTGTATCTCTCTCCCTCTCTCTCTCTCTTCATTAAACATGACAAACGTCAGTAAACAGCTGGACAAGGCTTTCAATTCACGGATTTCGTGAGTTTTTTATTTGTTTATTTTTTCGGAAAAGTCGGACCAGTTGCGACGTAATGTATCAGCAGCGCTTATGTTGTGGTTAATTTATCACCAAACAACGTTGGGGGATTACACAAACTCCGTCATTACCTGTTTGTCTGATGCTGCGGGTCAGAGGAGAAGTAGGCTGCAGCTGTTTTGCCTGGAGCTCAGCACTGCATGAGCACTAAGTGGAGGAGGAGGAGGAGGGAGGGGCGCGGCAGGGGCTTGTGAGCGCCTCAGAGCATGTCGGGGCGAAATTCTCACAATAACTCTAATAAATGCCCCGTCAGATATCAAAACACATTTGGGGGGAATTGATGACAGAGAGAGTAACTTTTATTCTTAAATATTGATGAATGAAGAACAAATTGGGCTCCAGCAGAAGCCTAGTGTTGCTTGAGCACCACTAGGGTTATATCTGTGCACGTGCCTGCAAATAACAGTTTGTCTCTTAGGGCTTAACAATCTGTCCAAGTTGTTATAGTTTCTGACCTTAATCCTCAACTCACATTATGTTTCCATCTAGCCGTCCTGATTGGTCTGGATCTTGCCAAAGAAGATGAAGTTGCTAGGACAATGCGGAAAACACTTCCACAAATAATTGTTTGTTTATAGGTTCCCTGATGAACCATTTAAATATGGTGCTTTAGAAAAACAAAAGACTAAACTAAACTAACTAAATAAATTTCCCTCAGGATCAATAAACTGCCATCCATCGATCCATCCATAAATACATCCATCCATCCATACATACATACATTGTCAGGCAGATAGATGTCACTCAGCAACACATGTTGGTGCCAGATATACTGGATCCTGTGCAATAATATAAAAGGTCTGACACACTGCATTGTCTGAAAATGAGACTGTTAACTGTTGAAAATGTTGAAAACATAGTATAGGCTAGTCGGCCTGCCCCCACTGCTAAATAGACCATTCCATCCCCAACACCAACGGTGCTCAGGCCAGTATTAACTTTAAGGATTCCCAGTTATATTTATTTGGCAATAAACAAGCTGTTTTTGAGGATGCACAATAAACCTTTCCCAACAGTTAGGCAAGGAGGCTGGGGAGTAATGCATAAATCCCCCCAAAAAATAGACCGATAGACCAGAGGATTGATCAGATTCTGATGAATTTGAAGCACATCATCTATCACTTTTAAAACATGAATTTTAAACCAGAAAGTACAATAAATATTATGTTTGAATAATTCGAACAACAAACGCAAAACTCTAAATAATTATGTAATGTCGAGACAGAATACTTCACCTTATCAACAATAAAAGCTGTTGTGAGTACTGTTTGAAGACTGAGGATAGGTTTACTGCAGCATTGACAGTATGGCCTGAAAAGAGCATAGACATTGTAAAGACAAAGGTGATATTCTCAATAAGACATGCCATGGAACAATACATTTAAATTCATTAACAAATATATAATTTAGTTTTTCAAATGATTATTTACTTGTTAACTGATACAGCTGTGCAGACTGCAGGTCAAACAACAGCGCAGAGCTTAATGCTTCTCCGGGATCTGGAGTCGTAGTAATAACTTCCGGATTAGTTCATTCAGCACCCCCTGAAGTGCAGCCCCGGCAAGTGCATTGTCCTATCACCACCAAACTTTTGTCTCATGATCAGAGTCCAAGCCTGAACAGCTACATGTGTCAATATTTCTGCAGTGTCAAAGCGCCACCTACTGATTTGCCATGGAACAGGAAGTACTTTGTAAATCCACTCTGCATTATCCAACCGGCGCCCAAATTCTGACCTATAATCATACACCTGACTTTAACAGCTCCAAAAATATATATTAATTCTGGGTCATGGCGCCACCTACTGATCAGTTCGAAAATTAAGTTGTTGTACTATTGTCCAATTGACAGAAAATTGCTCACGCCCCATCAGAGCCCAGATGTGAATACATCTATTAGTCTGTATGTAATAAGTGATGGCGCCACCTACTGGCAACAAGAACTAAGCTTAGTTTTAAAACTATCATTAGATTTTCATAACGTTTTCAGTGTGTGATCTGCAATACAACTGACTCTTTCTGTGAGCTGAACATTGTGTGTCAAGGGTCAAATTAATTTACGGAAAGTGACGCCAGACATTCCAAGGCATCAACAGAACAGAAGTGGCAAAGTTAACAGAAATCATGGATTCACGATTGAAACATTAGATGAAGAGATTTTCCAGGTTAAAATGTATCCACATTTTTCTTTAAGTGTGCCAATTCTATTTTAACATGGTTGTTTCTCTCTGCACCACACCCTGATATACGATGACTCTCCTATTGTGTAAATATTGTGATGTGATGTTGTTGTGTCACTGCAAGAGCCTAATGGGTGATGATATTTGGAGTAATTGATGGCATTGAGAGGAAATCCGAAGAACCAGTAGCTGGTAGACATGTTTTGTTTTTACTATGTCCACCACAGCTGCAGGCTGTTGAACATGCTCCCATGTGACTGTTGTTACGATGATGGTTTTTCATGTGGTAAAAACCCACCATTAGTCTATAATCGGCAGCTTATGTCTGCAAGCATTAAGAAAGCAACTTAAGTGAAGAGATGCTGCATTGTGTGTAACCCCAGCAATTAGCTAAGTCTTTACATCTCTGCAGCATGTGACACCAGAACTTGTTGCAATATTTCGACTCTGTGTGGAACATTTCTTTGCTCTTATTTCATGTGAAGGGTGCCCTGCATCACGATTTATTTGATTCAGTAATTTGGGTTAAACTCACTCATGGACACCAAAGGAACAAATCAATTATCTGTATCAACCAAACCTCTGATTAACTGGAGTGAATTGTATTGGTTGTCTGACATCACTAGCTTATTGAACACAAAATATGTTTCTGTTTGGATCAGTCCTTTCTCAAAAATGAAGCATGTTGAACGGAAATGCTTCACAAACTGGTATTTTTCCCTTAATAATGTTAAAAAATTTGGTGGATTTAAGAGTGTTTAGTTGAAAAAGCAGTGGCTCTATGCTCTGATTAACATTTTTTGGGGTCTTTTTTGAACATTTGGCTGGGTAGGGGCAGGTGAAAAACAAGGGGAGAGGGGGAAGGATATTCAACAGATACTCTACCCTTTGACATTGAGTTCAATGTCTTCTTGTGCACTGATTTAAATAATTCAGATCATTGTCATTGTTTCAAATAGACCTGCTGTAGTAACTCTACATTGGACACTGGTAAAATAGGTGTTTATAAAAGTACTTAGGTTATCAGTGCTGTGAAATAATGATTAAAAAGCGATACCATAAAATGGTGTGCCTTTAGGCCTTCAATAAATTTGGTTATCAAATAAAATATTAATATTTAAAATATTAATATTAAATCATAACTTAAATTGGTTAAAGTTGTCTCTAGGCAACACCCTTCGAAGGAGGGGAAAAGATAGCCAATGTATTGACCTAGATCAGTCTCATTTAGATCTAGTTCAATTAGAAATCTCAATATTTTACTTTTAAAGATTATATAATGAACAGTGAAGGTTATACAGTTCTTAACTGTGTAACGGTTGGCAAAATTCACTTATGCAACATTAATGAAAGAACATTTGGTAAAAGAAAACATTTATTACCATTTATTACTAAACAAACGTGCTAACTAACAGATATTTGTATGTGTATGTATGTAAATTAGGGTCTCTCAAAATGGTTGACAAAGTTCACACCTTCTTCAGCATGCTTTCAAAATGGCCGCTGACCCCCTAAGATAGCAGCCCCCCCTCCCCTTCTTCTGAACAATAATAATCTTACAAATTCTTACAAATGTACGATGAAAAAATTAAAATCGCCAATGATTTGCTGAGTTAAGTCATTTGTATTACTTTACAACAATATGATATCCCTGACCTTCAGGCTGGTATTTCTCCTTTATTCACTATTGTGGGCACAGTTAATAAGAAACAGGGCACAAAACACCTAAATCTAGCTGTTACTCTCCAGAATAATTCATTACATGCAATTTCACTATTATGTCTTTATTATATGAAATGATGTACTACTTGTGTATGTTGTTTGGGGAAATTTCTGTTTATTATCTAAACTGGTGATCAAAAGCTTCCAGATATAAAAAAAGCAACTGTATAAATTACATTCTGATTACAGTGAGAACCTTTTAAAAGTATCACTTCACTTTAATGATCATCAATGTTGTTTTTATCACTAATTGCAATTAGTTGAAATTAAGGAAACGCAAAATCCATCTAAAAAAATCAAGCTAAGGTGAAACACAAAAAAAGAAGAGGATGTGAGGAGGAATACTTCTGTTCTTAATGTTAATAAATATGTGAAATATTTGGTTGATTATTTATCAACTAACCAATCACAATTCAACTCACAAAAGGTAGCTGTAAAATGTTCCCTTACAGCTGCAAGTGGCATTATAAAAAAATACACCTAGCAAATATGCAGTACGCTTGTCAACAACTATCGGAAAAAAAGTTTCACCATCTTAGAGAAAAATCATTTTTTATTTGTCTTTCCTTTACTTTTTCCATAGCTCTAGTCCAGTGGTCCCCAACCCCCGGGTCGTGGACCGTTACCGGGCCGTGGGTCATTTGGTACCAGGCCGCACAGTAAGAATAAACAACTTACATTATTTCCGTTTTATTTATTATCTGATTCTGAACGGCGTTTTATTTTGAAAAAATGACCCAGATGCAGAGATAGTTTAACAAAAACAATATTTAATATAAATGAGGCTTTAACTACGCAAAAACAGAACAAACACTAAAGAAATTGAAACACTGAAAAGACATGAACAAGAAGACAAAAACACAAGGAGCCTCCGACGCGGAGCAGGCACTAGAGCAGGGACTGGAGCCAACGCCGGTGTGAGGATCTCCGACGCCGAAACACAGGGGACGTCAGCCGAGAGCCTCCGGCGCGGAGCAGGGACTGGAGCCAACGCCGGCGCGAGCACCTCCGTCCCCGGGACACAGAGGACGTCAGCCGAGGGCCTCCGCCGCTGAGCAGGCACTGGAGCAGTCACTGGAGCTGGCACCGCAAGGACCTCCGACGCCGGAACACAGAGGACGTCAGCCGAGAGCCTCCGGTGCGGAGCGGGGACTGGAGCATGGACTGGAGCTGGCACCGCGAGGACCTCCGACGCCGGAACACAGGGGACGTCAGCCGAGAGTCTCCGGCGCAGAGCATGGACTGGAGCATGGACTGGATGATGGACTGGAGCTGGCACCGCGAGGACCTCCGACGCCGGAACACAGGGGACGTCAGACAAGAGCCTCCGGCACGGAGCAGGCACTGGAGCATGGACTGGAGCTGGCTGGGGCCCAGTCAGGGCTGGAGGTGGCTGGGGCCTCCAAGCACGCTGCTGGAGAGCGAGGCTCCCGCTGTGTATGCCCCCTCTCCAACGTCCACCCCCGTACCTGAACCCTTTTGGAGGCTGCGGGGTCCTCCCAGATCCAGGCGGGTTCCCTCAAAAGGGTTTGAGCGTCCCAACTCCAGCTCCGACATCAAATCAAAATAATAAACTAACCTCTGCTGGGTCCATAGTTTGTGTCGGGTTGTACTGTCATGGTTGTGGGAAGTTAGATGGACCCAGATGCAGAGATAGTTTAACAAAAATAATATTTAATATAAATGAGGCTTTAACTACGCAAAAACAAAAACACACTCTAAATAAATTGAAACACTGAAAAGACATGAACAAGAACAAGAAGACAAAAACACAAGGAAGCTTACACATGGATCAGAAGATCAGGACAGGGCTGGACAGGAACGCAGAACAGAACAGCAACATGGAACATAAATCACTAGAACAACCAGAGGAACAAGAACAAGCACAAGAAACACTGGAGAAACAGAGGAAGCAAAACAGCAAGACAGCAAGACAGCAAGACAGCAAGATGAGCAAGAAGAGCAAGAAGAGCAACATGGAACATGGCATGAAAAACAGCAACATGGAACAAAGCGAGAACCGCAACATGGAACAAGGCATGAAGAACAGCATGGAAAACAGACAACCCGGCAGCAGACAAGGGGAAGGACAGAGGCTTAAATACACACAGGGAAGGCAGGGGTAATTGGCCACAGGTGCAACACATGAGGAGTTAGAAAGACAATCACCAAGACAGGAAGTGAAGACAGAAACCACCCACATGGAACAGAGACTACAAAATAAAACAGGAAACAGAAAACACAGAGGCAGAAATACACAAACTAAACTGACAGACATGACACTCCATAGTGAGGGTCCTTAGCCACACCTTAATGGTCTGTATTAATATAGCACTTGGCCACTCAAAGTGCTTTACAGTACAGTTTTTATGCCATCCCATTCACACACATTCGTACAGTATATGTATTTACTGCACTTTTCTCGATAAGATGGGGCAGTTTTGGGGTTCAGTATCTTGCCCAAGGACACCTCGGCATGGGGAAGACAGGGATCAACCTTCTGGTCAGAGGAAGAAATTGGTTCCCAGGTAAATTGGGAATGCAATAAAACCTGCAAATCCGGTTCTGTAGGTTCAGAACTACAGTGCACTGGATTTCCCAGAACTAGAAAGTGGTGATTCAGATAAGTTTATTGGTGAAGTACAGATCTTCTGAGGTCAGGAATAAGAGATCTGCTTGGAACTGGTTGGAAGATCAAATAGGTGATGGTTGGCTAAAAGAGATTATTTAAAGTCTTTGAACGCTTTAGGACTAACTATGGATCAACGTTATTTGCAGGAATGACATTGACAGAAAAGTGGAGATTTGTATGTGAACCCTTTGAAAATTGGACATGTGGGGATTACAAAGAGGCAGGTGAAAGACAAAGAATGAGTGATGAGAAAGAAATATGAGGGTCCTAGAATAAAGGGAAGAAAATGGATTATAAATGAGAATGTGTGTGGTTGTGTGTGAGAGAGTGAGAAAGATGTGTGTGTGTGTATAAAAGAGGGAGGAGACAGTTGGAGTGTGTGCAGCAATTGAAGGGTGTCATTATTTTGGAGAGAAACTTCAAAGGAGACATTTTCCCTAACTCAACTTGAGCCACACACACATCCATACACAGACACAAAAACTTACTCAGATCTGCACTATATAACACACACTCATAAACATGCCTATTTTAAAAAAAAACTAGAGCTATGGGGTATTCTCTGAGAAATCAAGGCAAATGTTGAAAAATCCCTTATCTCTATATATATATTCAAATATTAAAGACACTGTTAACCTGTGTTCTTCTTTGAGTCATGCCTAACCCCTCCTCACAGTTCATGGCAATTGGTTGAGTATTGGGTAATTTTGCTAACAAACAAAATAAAAGGGTGCTGTGAGAGTGCATACCTCATTTTCACATTTAATAGCTATACTATGGTTCCCCACTATATTCTCATTTGTCCTACCACAGTTATATAATGAAAAATAATCATAATAATCATGAAAAACATTGTTACAATTTAAGGTTGCCTACCAAGCCTGAGTCCTTCAATGGATGTATGTGGAGGTGGCTCATCTGAACTCCTCTAGTTGTACCAGGGGGATGATTAACACACACAGAGAGACTTTGACACACAGGAGTCACACACACACGGAGGAGTGAAACACAGAAGAGAAACACACCGAATAGTCACAGACAGAGGCGTCAGACCCAGAAGGAGTCCAAGATAGAGAGGCTGTGACTCAGGAGAGTCACGCACAATAAGTGCATTAAATCATAAGTGTACAAGCCCAGAACAGCAGGAATCATGTAAGTGCATTAGCTTCGAAAACGCCAAACTACCAGTGCTAAATGAAAGTTCAATATAGGAGAGAACCTAATAATAAAAAAAATGAACACCAGAGTTGACGAAGGTTATTAGATCTCATCTTCTTACGTGTATTCGGAAGAGATATGTCTTTACCCTTCAGCAGAGGATGTGTAGACATTCTGCTCGTTCCACCATTTGTGAGAACGGAGAGCAAATAGTCATAATTTTGTTGAGTGGCTAGCTCGCAGTGAGGGAGCAGCAAGCTGATTGGTCGATGCAGAGTGGGTGGTCTGGGGTGTCAGGTTCAACCATGTCCTGGATGTGGGCTAGGCCCAATCCGTTCGCAGCACGGTACGGTACGCAGGTACTAGTGTTTTAAAGTGGAAGCGGGCAGCCACTGGTAACCAGTGAGGGAATTTGAGGAGAGGTGTAGTGTGAGGAAACTTAGGTTGATTGAAGACCAGTAGAGCTGCTGCATTCTGAATGATCTGCAGAGGTCAGATGGCACAAGCAGGTAGACCAGCCAGGAGGGAGTTGCAGTTGTCTAGGCGTGGGACGACAAGAGCCTGGACTAGAAGCTGTCCCACCTTCTGAGTGAAAAGGGGACGTACTCTACTGATGTTGTCCTGCATGTATCTACACTATCGGGTTGTTGCAGCAATGTTGGACGGTAAAGGAGAGTTGACTGTCGACCACAGAGTGGTCGATGGTGACAGTTAGGTCAAGGGTGGGTGAGACCTGCCCTGGAAGGAAAAGTAGCTTGGTCGTTTCAAGAATGATTTTCAGGTGGTGTGCAGACATTCACTGAGAGATGTTAGTCTGACAGACAGAGTGTCTATCCTGTGTTTCAGACTGGGGAAAAGAGAGGATAGTTAGGTGTCATCTGAGTAGATGTGGTAGGAATAGCCATGTGAGTGAATGACAGAACCGAGATAGTTGGTGTACAGAGAGAAAAGGAGGGTTCCAAGGAAGAAAAACTGGATGGACCGCAGTAGTGAGTGGACAAGATTCTGACACATATCCTCTCCAAATTACCTGGTAAGTGTGGTAGGAAGAGAGCAGGGAAAGTACAGAGACTGAACAACCAGATCCTGAAGTGAGGAAATAAGGATCATGTGGTTCACCGTGTCAAATGCAAGAGAAAGGTCTAGAAAGATGACCACAGAGGAGAGAGAGGCTGCTTCAGCACTCTGAAGTTGCTCAGTGACAGCAAGGAAAGCAGTCTCAGTTGAGTGTCCTGCCTTGAAACCAGACTCTATTGCTTCCTAAAGAGTTGAGGTAGCAGCCAGTTTACAGGGAAGTGTTAATAAAATGGGTGAGAAAATGAAAAAGGTGGGCACAATAGAATGGAAAATGTGAGATTGAATTGGGTCAAGGGGGCAGGGAGTTGGGTGGGCAGAAATGCACCAGGGTAAGAACTTGAATGGGAGACATGGGAGTGAAAGAAGAAAGAGAAGGGGATGAAGCTGAAGATGTGGTTGATAGAAAAGTAATTTGGGGAATGGGTTGGAGAATGAGGAGCTTATGTCATCTATCTTTTTAGTAAAATAGTTGACATATTGGCTTGTTAGAAGGGCAGAAGGAGGAGGGGGACTTAAGCGTTGGAAAAAAGGTTTTTGCGTTGAAAATGAGGATTGTAATTTTGTTTGATAAAAAGAATCAGACTACCACGGAGCATGGGAGGACCTGTTGTGAAGTGAGAGGACAAAGAAAACCAACAGAGGAGGACAGAGTGGAGAGGAGAGTTTCTGTGGCAGAGTTAGGATGAATGAGTGAGAGAGTCAGATGAAGGGAGGGCTGATAAAACAGATGAGGCAAGAGAGAAGGGAGAGAGGGAGCGAATGTTGCGACGCACAGGTACAGAGGCTTTTGATGAGATAGGGTTGTCAGATTGTGAGACAGTAAGAGATTAAGTAAATTAGAATTTAGCCCTTGGCAGACTAAAGTTAAACCAACTTTAACTGGTTCTAGCTATATCAAACACCTGAGTGAAATGAACATTCTAGCTCACACAATCCTAGATAAGAAAAACAGCACAAAAAAACTGTAACCCAGGTAATGCATTTAAAAGTAATTTAAGAATTTAAGAATAATAAAATAATTTTAGGACGCGCAACTATAAATATCCGGGTCAGGAGGGTTACTGGTGAGTGTTGCCTCCGTTAGTTTCTGTTAGCTTCATGTTAATGGTAATAGGGGAATCACTTATCATTTAGTGATTATGTTGGTTTGTATGTTTACTTGCACTTAGCCTGTAAGGCTTGTCCCTAAGAGCCCTGGACATATTTGTTTGCATTTCGATTGAATGTTTTGTTCTTTGTTAATTTATTTCCTAAATTAACATTTAACCTTAGCCAAAGGTTTGTATGTTGTAGCTATAATCCTGACTACTTGGGAATACTTTTTCCTTCCTAAATGACCTTTTGTAGGTCAAGTTTTTTCCCCACCTTTAGTCAGATGTTGGGGGACCCAAACTCTGACAGTGATGGCGAAATACCCAAAAATTGAATAATATGGACCAAATCCTGCTTGCCACTACGAGTGGTAGGAACACACTCACCCAACCCCCTTTTTTTGGTTTTCCCCTTTTAACATTCCAACGTGGAATGTCCTTGGATCAACATAAATAATATTAATGAACTGAACATATGTGCATGAATTGAAATAATGTGCATGAACTGAAATAATGTGAATGAACTGAAAATATATGCATGAACTGAAGTTATGACTGAACGGAAAATATGACTGAACTGAAATTATATGACTGAACTGAAAATATAAATGAACTGAGAAAATTAAAGTTTTGTTGAAAGTTTGTATTACTGTTTTTTGTTAAGTACAAATACAAATTATATTAAAAACCTACCTGTGTCTCCTTTGTCTTGACATTCTCATATTGGGCTCCATCCGAACCTAGTAGTCCGCAATCTGCCTAAACCCAATTGGTTACAAAAGCAGTCAAGTTAATCTAAGACAGCATATACAGTAACATATCTGCAGATAAGCCTATTTAAAAAAAAGTATTCAGCCTAAATTCAACCAGTCTGCCAGCATGAAACCTCCAGAGGTCAAATGCACACAGTCACACACAGAAGAGTCACACAGTGATACAGACTGTGACACAGAGGTAGAGACATGGAGAAAAGCAAGAGCTGAGCTGCAACTTTAGGGAGAGATTGTGATGCCAGGCATTTGTGTTTAATATATTGTTTCTGTTTCAATAATGATGAAACCAGTGAATGGCTGTTGTTGGGAGACCCATCATGGCATGCAACTTTGCATGCCATGAGTATGCAGCGATGCAACAAGAGCAGGGGGTAGTGAACAGACAGCAATGGAAGGCTAATATATTTCTACACATCAAAAATGTCTACACATCATGCATTTAACCATGATTTATGTTTGATGATCATTCAGAGTCAAATTATGGCACTTTAGTTTCACAATGTCACATTTTAGTTATACATTTCCCAACTGATTTGGTCACATGATGATGAACCAAAATAATGTCTCAGATTGTTATTAAGGAAGATATGGGCTAACAAAGGTTGAACATTTTGGGGGGACTCATTGACTTTGACTGGTCACATCACAGAGAGTTTATCATACAATTAAGTATTTTCCAGAGCTATATTTTTTTAACATTTACTATACTCAATATAGAATATATATATATTGTATATGTATATTGTGAGTGATTATATCGGTTAAAGTTTTTTTCATAAACATTTATATATAAACTTTAACTGATAGAAATAAATAAATTAAATTGTAATAATTTTTTCAAAATTCAAAAAGGCTACTCCTAATATATACTGTAGCAGCAAAGTCAATTATGCAGTTACAAGTTTAAGTAAGACATTTAGTTAAGTTACAATCATCTAGGTTAATTAATAATAATCTTTGGTGGGCAAAATAATTATATATATATTATATAGCATCTTGCCCAAGGACACTTCGAAATGCAGATGGGGAAGACTGGGGATCAACCTGCCGACCTTCAGGTTGGAGGACAACCGCTCTACCCCTCAGCCACAGCCGCAGGAATGCTATAGGAATGCTTTTAGTCAAAACCCTGCACTCACATACAAATTGTTTCTTTTACAATTTTATTCTCACAGAAAATAAATGAAACATTTAACAAATACAAAACAGAACACCTACCAGCTGAAAGAGAGAATCTTATTACTCCCTTTGAGTTAACACGGCCAATGAGGTATGCAACGTTCTGTTTTGTATTGGTTAAATGTTTCATTTATTGTCTGCGAGAATAAAATTGTAAAAGGAACAATTTGAATGTAAGTGCAGGGTTTTGACTATAAGCATTCCATTCCGGGTAGAGCGGTCGTCCTCCAACCTGAAGGTCGGTAGGTCGATCCCCAGTCTTCCCCATCTGCATTTCGAAGGGTCCTTGGGCAAGATGCTGAACCCTGATTTGGCGCGAAAAACAAAAGTGCTGCTAATAGATGCACTGTATGAATGTGTGTGAATGGGTGAATGTTAAACTGAACTGTAAAGCGCTTTGATTGGTCATCAAGACTAGAAGAGCACTATATAAATACAAAACCATTTACCATTTACCAGTCCTCTACTATTTAAATGTAATCCATGTCACTGCTGTGTTGATGAGATTTTATTTCCCTTAAATTCTCCTTGCTTTTTTTCTTCAAACTTAAAGTATAAGTTCTAAGGTTGAAATCTTTGGATGCATTTTGTTTTAAGTATCTACTATTACTTACAATCATTAGATTTTTCTTTCATGTATCCACTTTGCTGCTTCAGGGATCATGAAAGGTTTTCATCTTGGACAATGATGAAAGCACAGTCAGAAGCAAGAGACTGATGTACCTAACTAAAGTATTTACAGGGGCAGTAGTTTCTGTGTCATGGTTCACTCCACTGTCATGTGGAGGTTGGTGTCACAGAGATAAAAAAAAATCCAGGACCTTTGTCCACTTCAAATAAACGTTTGCTTTTCGAAAGATGTACATCATTAAATACTTTCTCAGGTATGGCTGAAGTCAGTGTTGTCCCTTTGGTGCGTAATGCAATGTAAGGGCTATCAAGTCAAAAATTACAGATCATTAGACCCCTCTGTGTTCTCTGATTCAAACAATACTTGACAATAAACTTCCATGATTTTAAGTTATTTCACGATACATAAAAGTGTGCTATTTTTATCAGGTGTATGCAACACTGCTTAATTTTATTTTATAGTTCTAGTAAAAAGGATATGTTATGGACTCCAAGACTGAATAGAATAATTTAAGCAATGAAATTAAATGAAACATAGAATTTAAGCTTATATGGTAATGTAGACCAATGTTCCACTACATACACGTACCTGACATGACATGGCTTGACTGACCATGCCAGAAATGATCAAAGTATTACCTCAGCATTTTGTCGATTTCTATGTCAATTCTTCATCAATCGACAGAAGCAACATCTCCTGCAAACTGAACAATAAACTGAGAATTCTCTTTGCCAAGTTCCCCGTTGTAGGACTAATAAAGGATTATTTTATCTTATCTTGCTGCATTATTCCTGTGTCTGTGGGTCCTCTCCACATGCATCACACTGTGCCAGGACAGCATTGCTAGTTTTCAAGCAAATGTCATTTTAAATACTGGTTGTGTTTTATTGTCAGTTTCAGAAATGAATGTAATATCCCAAATATGTTAAACCATGAGACCTATTTAAAGTGATTTTAATTATTTCCGAATGAGTTTGGCTGCATCCATAAAATTCAATAGTCCTTTTTGAACTGGACCCGGAAGCAGACACAGACATGGGTTGGTTTGTGAGTGAAAAAAATTTGAGTGTTTTTAATGAAGCACAGTTTCCACTAGATGACGTCTGAGGTCGGTCGAGAGTGCGTACCACTGAAGTGACGGAACATTCTGCCGATGAGTGGAGAAGACCGGGGTTCTTGTAGGGCTGCTGATTAGATGATAGAGACCAGGTGAGAAACTCATGCCAGGTGCCAGGACTGCAACACTCACACATGCACACACAGGGGAAGACGAGAATAGGAGGGTAGCAGAGAGAAAAGTGAAAACATTAGAGGAACAGCCTGAGCCGTGATACATAGCTCTCCATAGAAAATGATGTGTAATTAATAGTGTTTATCAAAGACAAATAACCCATATAATCATTTTAAATTTGTATTAATCCATTTCTTATTAAATTATGATTTGTTGATTGATAATCCACATTACCCCAAAAAATTATTACACAACCAAATTTGTGATCTTTGGGATTTTAGAGCCCACAGGCCCCATTTATAACAAAGTGCATCATTTTACTGATTATCATTGAAACAGGAATCACAGCATTGAAGTAGGAATATACTGGCAGCTGTCAAGTAGACGTCATTTGGAGACAGAAGAACTTAATAATTGTGGGAATCAATCAAATTTGAATTGTATAGTCCATACTCACAAATCACAATTTGTCTAATAGGAATGAGAGTTCAGATGACTTTGTCTCATTCATCCACATTCAATCAACTTCAAGAGTATGTGTGTGTGAGACAGAATAGGCATAAGAGGGACAGGAATAGGTTTACAATAATTTATAAATTAAATTAGCATTGACTGCGTCGGCGCTGTTTAAAGCGCTGGCTGTCTCTGGACGCGCGCAACAACACAGTAATACACGAGGACTCAGTGGTCCGAAACAATATTACATTCAACAATAAAAACTAATTATTCAACTAGTCTCTGCCAAGACAAATAACCCTCTTACTTACTTTATTGCTGGTTCGCAGTTAGTCCGTGAATGATAGCAGGCCGGTATCCGTTATCTCGTCCCAAGAATGAAAAGTGATGAGCTGATTTCCTCACTGGCAGTGGTAGAAACAGCAATGTCGACGGAAAGAGGGAAGTCTTTCGTCCTTCTGCTGGTAAAACAGCTGTGTGCAGCTGGCTGTGGATCCGATAAAGTCTGTGAACTCGTCCGGCGAGTTAAAGACTTTTTGCCTAGGTCAAAGAAGATGTGAGGTTAACTCAAAAAAAGAGAAGTTAGCAAATGTGTTTGCTCCCTTTCAGCGACCGGGTCCCACGGAGGAACCTGGAGAAGTCTTTGTAGAAACAACGGCGCAAGGAATAAGGGTGGGTCTGCGGGAACCGGTTCCTTTTATCAGCTGAGTCGCGTCACGGGTGGCTCTACGGGGGGCCATGGGTGTCTGTCATCTCTCAGCCAGTGAAAGGCCAGAGTTTTAATTCAAACGGCGGTTTTTGACTTTGGGTGTATTCATTGAGGAATTCGGGTACCATATTATCAAGATGTTGAAAACTCTAGCTCAGGCCTCTGACATTACATGTAGACCCCTCCATTGTTTTCTTTACCTGGCTTTAGATCCCAACATATTATTGTTGTGAAATGTAATGTAACAGGCCCTAGCTGGAAAAGCAAGACACAGAGAGTTCCAAACTGATGCTTCATGGCTCTTTATTCACACATTTCCCCATGGCACCATAGAAACACTGTAGAACTAGGAAGATAATAAAAATACAAGATAATCATTTAATAAAAGACAATACAACAAATAAATACCTAAAAATCGGTTTACCCAACACAAATAATAAATCAAACATCTGCGAAACTTACCAAGTTAGCAGTCAGTTACAGGTAATGTGTAAGTGCTTTGTTGTACAAATAGCAAGAATATATGTTTATCAATCCACTATTTGGACTTAATGTTTTACATTTATATTACGTTAATGAGGATGGATTATTTTGGACAGGAACAGGAGTTGCGTCTGCTGGGGCCCTCCGGCGTGGCACAGGGACTGTAGCTGGCGCCACAAGGACCTCTGACGCCGGAACAGGAGTGGCGTCTCCCGGGACCCTCCGGCGCGGGACAGGAACAGGAGCCGCGAGGACCTCTGACGCCACAAAAGGAGGGACGTCCGCCGAGGACCTCCGACGATGTAACAGGACTGGCGTCTGCCGGGACCCTCCGGCGCAGGACAGGAGCCGGAGCCGCGAGGACCTCTGACGCCACAACAGGAGGGACGTCAGCCGAGAACCTCCGGCGTGGGACAGGAACTGACTGCGACCCAGTCGGGGCTAGAGGTGTTTGGAGCCCAGTCGGAAACTGGAGGTAGCTGGTAAACCTAGCTCCTCAACCAAACAATCAAAATAATAAACTTGATCAGGAAAAAAACTAATCTCTGCTGAGTCCATATTGTAATCGGATTGTTCTGTAAGGAAATGTGGAAGTAGATGGACCCAGGAGCAGAGGTATTTAACAAAAAGAGTATTTAATATAAAAAGAGTCTTGACTAGACAAAAACACAAAACATAAACACTAAAGGAGTGGAAAAACTGGAAAGACAAGAACAAGAGGACAAAAACACAAGGAAGCTTACAAGAGGCTCTTGAGATCAGGGCAGGAACGCAGGAAAGGACAACACTTTGGAACATCATCGACAAGAACGACAGGAACAATCCGGCAAAGAAAAAGGGAAGGACAAAGGATTATATACACAGAGGGAAGGCAGGGGCAATTAAACACAGGTGTTACACATGAGGACTGGGGAAGACAATTACAGTGTCTCTCCGTGACAGCGGGTTAGATGGGGCATTAGCCAAGTGCCGTAAAATAGTCGGACATTTCAAACACAGTCCTGCAAACACAGCAGAGCTGAAAGTTTGGCAAGTTTCCAAAGGAGGCACTCATCCAGGATGTAGCCACACGCTGGAATTCAACACTGGAGATGATAAAGCGTATCCAGCACAACAAAGAGCCACTCAAGGCAACGCTGGCCCAGCAGAAGCACAACTTGGCCACGCTAACCTCAGCTGAATATGTAAGGCTAGCAAATTTGGAAACACTGCTGGAGCCTTGCTAGTGTTTTTCCTAGTCTCAAGCTCATAGTTTTAGGCCTATCCACTATATGGGTGTTATGAATGAAAATAAGGCTGCATTCAAATGGGACCTCAACCTGTCATGGTTAAAGGTAGCTGCAGCTCTAGATCCCAAAAGCTGAGTCAGATGCTGAAGGACTGAGAAACTGAATCACAGCACTGCAGTGAGGAAATGGAACCAGAGCCACCAAAGAAGAAAGTGGCTCTTCTACTGTTTGGGTCAGAGTCATATGAGGAAGCACTTTCCAAAGACAAAACTCTGAACAGGTATAGGGCAGAGCCCAGTGTCAGCATAGACACATGTACCACTACAGTGGTGGTCAGCACACACTGGTGTCCATGGTCTGCTGGCATATCTTGCACAAAAGTACAAAAAAGGTGTGAGGGTCGGGTCAGGGGACCCGACTCTCACGCCCGGTCCCATGGGGGAAGAGCCTGGATGTTCCTTTTCTTTAAAAACCTTAGTGTTCAGCTGCAGATCTGAGTCAGATAACATTTTACTTTACAGATGGAGCTTTACTCATTTAGAAGGGGGGTGCGGGGAGCTGGCTCATTCGCATTTAAAGGACCAGGCACTCAAAACAGGTCACTCTGAGTTGGGCTGTTTTAAATGATCCTTGGGGTATTTTGATCAAAGTATGGTACAGACATTTCATTAAGACCCAAACGAACCATATCAACTTTGGTAAAATGGGCCTAATATGTCCCCAAATTCATGTGGGTAAAATGTCATTTCACAAATTATTTAAAGGAAAGCAGTTATTTTGGTACTTGATGTGGTTGTCTGCTAATTAAGTTTGCTTTTTATGGGTGTTGTTGCTCATGGAATTAAGATATTCTAATTGGCTGAGATGTAAAATAAAGTTTAAAAAAGCCCTAACCAGATTGTTAAACATTTCTTTATTCAAACAGCGTACTTGTAAATAGTAACATTTTAATTGTATCAAGATTAATCACAGCCTATTGACATGATTAAGTTGATTAATTTTTTTAGTCGAATAAGAGACAAATGGTGATGTGTAATGACTCATTACACATCACCATTTGTCTATTTAGCTGCATCATTCAGGTGGGAGGGACAGACAGGCAGGCTCTGATCTGTTTACATAGATGCAGAAATGAAAAGCGAGCCGAGCCGCGGCCGTTCCGTGGTGCAACCGCAGCCATTGTGGCCCGGGCGCACATGTAATAGGTAGAAAATGCTGTGCATTTCGTTTTTATTTTAACAGATACCCACCCTATTTTTTAAAAGACAACTGAACTGTTCTAACAGCTTTTCATGACAATTATACTCCACGTCAGTAGGTGGCACTGTTGATACAGTGGTGGATCCTGAAGGGAGACAATAAGCACAGCCGAAGAGCATGCGCAGTGCATAATAAATGAGTTCAGCCTGAGCAAGACGCTAAACTTAATCTCCTCCCTTCTTAAATCCATAGGTAAGACAAACCTCAGTTTTACAATTAATTAAGTGTCAGAGTCAAATTGTTGTTTTAACCACAATCTAGCCGATAGCCGATACCGATATTTGTTTATTTTGTTGTTGTTGTTATTCATTCACCCTCTTGTGCCAGGAAAATAATAAAATCATTATTAAATGGCACTATTTTAAATTATATAAGCCCTTTATCACTCGTATCTTTTAATGAGCACAAATTCAATCAGATTTATGAAACAATCTTCAGTTTAACAAAACTTTACTTAAAGGAGACATATTATGCCCATTTTACCACATGTTTTGAAAAACATAGTGTAACGGACTGGGTTTATGCCTATGTTTTGTTATGACTTATGTTCAGATAATACACCGTGTTAAAGGAGTATTGAGAATCAAGTACTGAGGATCAGTGAACAGGTCGGGGTGGGGCATGTGACAGTTCTAGACCAATGGGGTGGGGTTGTGGTGGACGACAGGTTCTCACCGGCTGGTTTGTTAGGGGTCAGGGGTGAATGTTGAAGGAAGTGTTGATGGTTGTTGATGTGAGGAGTGTTGGAGAAGGAACAAGGAGAGTGACATGTTCATGTTGACGTTAATAAAGTTACAAATAAGAGAAGAAGTTCTGTGTCGTCTGTGAGGCGGGGACGTTACAATACCAATGAACACCTCCAATGCCATCGGTGAAAGTCAAGTTTGTACAGTGAGTACAATAGTTGGTGTTTTATTCTGCCAAAGAGGACAAATTGCATGACATGTTCTAATTGCACAAAGTTGACGGTATTGTATTTCTGCACAGCAACCTCATATTCAAGAGCAATGACACGTCGGCATGAGAATATTGAATAGCAACAAAGTTTTAAATGTCGCAAGTAAAAATAAAAAGTTTTGAAGTGACCCTCTTTGTGAGTGGTGGTTCTAATTTGAAGGTTCTGGATTTGAGTTATGGGTAACTGGTACTGAGTTTTGCAGATGGGGTCAGGTGTGGGTTTGCAAAACCTGTGCAGGACTCTGGGACAGATTGATCTATTGATCAATCGACAGTCAGTTGGTGTGTTTACATCGGTTATTTTAATTAGTCCTGTCCATAGAAACCTCTGTACCCTACTGAAAACGTTATAATATGAAAGGGGACGTTTTTTTCCTACCTTCATATATGGCAGTAATGAACCCCTTGCTCTCACGCAGACATGTAATTTATCGATTTGCCAAGAGGCAGTATAGATTGGGAGAGAGATAGGGCATTAATTATGTGGCATGCACTGTGAACTGCTGCTAGTTGAGGAATAACAGGACCTCAAACATGACAACTTTACATTTGGCCAATGATTGACTACAAATGACCAGTGAGAGTTCTAACAAACCCAGTCATTGTAACAACAGCTGAGATAATATGCTTTAGTACAGTGGGTTCTTGAATTAATGTATATTATGTTCTTGAAGCAACATTTTCTAAGGATATATACAGCATATAGCATTGACCACAATGCTTACTTATAGATCTGTTTCTGCATTATTTTCTAAAATTCTCCATTTCTCTGTCTGTCTCTCTCTTTGTAGCTAAACACCCTTTTTACCCCAGTGATAATGAATGCACTGTAAAAGTACCTGATGTGTG
The DNA here is from genome assembly GCA_038501795.1 of Pseudopleuronectes americanus. Lineage (NCBI taxonomy): Eukaryota > Metazoa > Chordata > Actinopteri > Pleuronectiformes > Pleuronectidae > Pseudopleuronectes > Pseudopleuronectes americanus. Next base: position 504,068 of record CM076730.1, on the reverse strand, counting down.
TCTTGACCCTGAAATGCATTATCTGACAATGACACTGACACACCATTTATGTGTGTTTACAAAAAGGCCATCAAGCCCATTTTCTGTGTCTGTGTGAAATCTCCCTATTCAGTTATCTATCCATCCATCCAACCAGCTGAAAGTATTGTGGTCTGTCTGTTTTCAAAATAGGACAGGAATGTGTATATTTCAGTTCAGCTTGTTCAAATCCAATCCAATCATAAAAACTTCAGTCTTCTCCCTTTTCTGAATAGCCCTCAGTTGACATTATTGGTACTGCTCTGCTCTCATCTGGGCATGTCATCATGTTGTGTCAACATTCACCCTGCTCTTCACATCAATTCTTGTCAAAATTTTCCAAATACAGGTGATTTCAAGGTGAGCAGAAGCATCTGAGGACTTGCTGGTAGAAATGTTAGAAAATGTGGTGGTTTTGAGCTTACATTCTGCAGAAGTTTGAAAATAAGCTTTAACTTCCAGATTTTAATTAGTAGCAGGAGGCTGCCACCTTGCAAAGGTGACATTATGACATTATTAGGCAATCTTCAACACATGAATGTGCCTTAATGTCTTTAATCAGAGAACAGTCACAAAACCCATTTAAATGGACCAGAAAGCAGACAAAGAGAGAGATTGGTTTTGTGAGTGAACAAGGATTATTTTTTAAGAAGTTCAGAGGCAGGCTGTGGCTGGGCAGATGGTCCTGTCAGCAGAAAATATAAGCAGGCAGGTTGACTCTGGCGATCTTAAGTCACAAAAGAAAAAAAGCAATAGGAGATATTACTAGAAGCATATAATATAGTTTCCGCTAGAAGTCCTCTTTAGATTGGCCCAGATTGTGTACCACTGAGGTGATGGACCTATCTGGTGATGAGTGGAGAGAAGACCAGGGTTCCTATAGGGCTGCTGATGAGGTGATAAGACCAGTACTGCATTCACATGGGAGAAAGTGAATAGTAGGGGAGCAGAGAGAAAAGGGAAAACACTAGAGAAACAGCCTGAGCCATGACAGGCTCCTTTTTATCCAAAAACTAAAATTGAGAGAAGATCTGATTTCAGAATGTGTGTAAAGCCACTCAAACCAAAACATGAACATTTATTTGTATCCAATCAGGTGCTCATGATACACAGCATAGACACAGTGCTTCTAAAAGTAACAGGTGGTTTTGTGTTAGGAAATTCCTGCAATGATAGTTTTTTAGTAAATGTTTTTCATACAAGGCGGCTGTGGCTGAGGGGTAGAGTGGTCGTCCTCCAACCTGAAAGTCGGCAGTTCGATTCCCAGTCTGGCCCATATGCATGCCGAAGTGTCCTTGGGCAAGATGCTGAACCCCGAATGGCCCCCATAGAATAACTAAGTGCTGCGAACAGATGCACTGTATGAATGTGTGTGTGAATGGGTGAATGTAAAAACTGTACTGTAAAGAGCTTTGAGTGGTCATCAAGACTAGAAAAGTGCTATATAAATACAAAGCCAAATAATGAAATTGAACTGTTCATGGGTGTGGTTATAAGTTTCAATTATTTACACAACAGTCTTTATTTTTTCCTATATTGTATGTCAGCAATTTTAGAGGTCTGTTAGGCAATGAACACAACCTTCAAAGCCATGATCACAACTTTTCCATATAAACGGGCTTTCCGTTGCAGATGAAGGAACAACTTTAAGTGTATGGAGTGTGTGTGAATAAGTTATTGTACATGTGTATGTATAGAGGGTGACTGTGGCAGCAGAACTTGGGCAAGATTCTGAATCGCAATTTGCCCCTATTTAAAAAAGCGCTGCTAATAGATACTCTATGAATCTGTGTGTGAATGGGCGAACGGCAAACTGTACTGTAAAGCCCTTTGAGTGGTCATCAAGATTAGAAAAGCATTATCTAAATGCAAATTATTTACCAAACCACAGTTATTTCACATATTTACAGAGGTGAGTAAGATAAATAAAAGTGCAAACAGGAAGGGAAACATATGAAGCTGTTTATTAATGTTGTTGCCATGATGGAGACTGGCACCTGCAATCCCTATGACTATCTATATCAGTCTGATATGCTGGGAGGAAAGAGATGAGAGGAATAATGAGATGACTATATCATATCTGTCCAATAGAGTCTTATCAATGTTAGTTGCAAACTCCCCCAATGCTAACATTATCAATAAAATATTTTCTTTTACATGCTTCCACAGGCTTAATGCACACATATTTATGATCACTGCTATACAGTGATGCACAGTTTGGCCTATCCATCAGCCAACAACCTAGCCCCATATGGCCAAAGGGAGTCATGATGTCAGGTTAATCACCTGATAACCGCATTTGATTGGATGTGTTTTCCCAATAATCGACAGATCTTTATTATTATTGTTTATTACAAGTAGGGAAATCGAACAAAAACGAAAAAAACGAAACGGAAAATAAAACTAAAATTAATGTTATAGGCTAAGACATTGGATAATTTTATTTACCATTTGATATACGATTTTATCTTTGAAAGCAAGTGTGTAATGAGAGACTGCAACATTCCATGTACAGGAAATGATTCCTAAATTTAAATCATATATTCAGCTGCCAGATGAAATTTATTCGACCTTCCAGTTGTATATTATTCATTATATTTAGACCCAGCTATCAAATAGAAAAACTATTTGATTGGAATTGTCAGACCTCGGTTTGATATGGATGAGGTGTAAGTTGATTGGTCCTTTTTTATGTTACATCCCTGAATAGCAATATGTTTTTGAACTTCTTTAATGATCAAATTCTAACTATTAGAAGTAATCTACCATATACTGCCCTCAGTTGACACACATACCCCATGAAGTACAGAAATATCAGAAGCAGCTGAGAATCCTACCAATTATTTAAATAGCTCTCTGATCACCCTTGATCAGCTGACCAAAAACTACAGACCGATATCTAACCTATCCCTTCCTGTCTCAAATCATTGAAATGTTGTATCAAATCAGCTGTGTGACTTTCTTTAGGAAAGTAATATATATGAAGACTTTCAGTCTGGGTTTAGAGCTAATCACAGCACAGAGACAGCCTTGGCAAAGCTACTAATGTCCTTCTAATAGATTCAGATCAGGGATTTGGGTCTTTCCTCGTTCTGTTAGATCTTAGTGCAGCATTCAACAGTATTGATGATCAATATTCATTACATAGACTACAATAGTTAATTAGTATTAAAGGAACCGCCCTAAACTGGTTTAAATTATATTTTTCAGATTTATTACAATTTGTGCAAATTAATGATGAGTCATCTAAGCGCAGAAAAGTTAACCACGGTGTTCCACAGTGCTCTGTGCTCGGCCCAATTTTATTCTCATTATATATGCTTCCACTAGGAAACATTATCAGGACAGACACTGTAAATTTCCACTGCTACGAGGATGACACCCAATTATACATATCTATAAAACCAGAACAGTCTTATCATTGCCTACATTTCGCGCATATTTCGAACACATAAAAACTTGGATGATCTTCAATTTTCTCTTATTAAAATCAGATAAAACAGAGCTTCTAATACTTGGCCCTAAACACTTTAGAGATACACTAATAATGTAGATGCTCTAGATGACATTGCCCTTGTTTCCAGTGAAAAAGTCAGGAACTTGGGATTCATCTTTGCTCCTGATTTGTCCTTTAATTCTCACTAAAAACTACTTTCTAAGACCACCTTCTTTCTCAAAAATCTGACAAAAAGATCTAGAAAAACAAGGCCACCCCTTTGTTAAATCCAGACTTATTTTTGTAATTCCTTGTTATCAGGTTCCAGCAGTTAGTCGTTAAAGACTCTGCAGCTTGTCCAAAATTGTTACGGTTTTAGGAAGGAGATGCAGAGTTTTAAAACAAAAGGTTATTTTAATTAAACAAGCTCTTTAACTAACAAAACAAACATGAGCACTAAAGGGGAAAAACAAAAACACAAGGAAGCTTACATGAGGGATTCAAAGGTGAAGAGGCTCAGGAGATCAGGACAGGGTAAGACAGGACAGGACAGGACAGCACCATGGAACGACAAGAACAACCAGAACAAGAGCAAATGATCCGACAGAGGACAAAGGGAAAGACAGAGGCTTAAATACACAGAGGGAAGGCAGGGGCAATTAAACACAGTTGTTACACATGAGGACTGGGGAAGTCCTCAACAACACACAAGGAACAGAGACTACAAAACAAAACAGGAAACAGAAAACACAAAGAGACTGAAATCAACAAACTAAAATGACAGAACATGATAAAAATGCTGCAGCACGTGTCCAGACAATTTAAAAAAAAACACAATTATATCTTAAAGATCTTATAGTACCTTACCACCCCAATAGAACACTGTGCTCCCAGAATTCAGACTTACTTGTAGTTCTTAAAGTCTCTAAAAGTAGTCAGTTTGGGAATCAGACACCATCTGTACGTTTAAGAGTAGGCTTAAAACCTTCCTTTAAAGCAGTGGTCCCCAACCCTTTTCGCGATGCGGACCGGTTGGATGTCAGACAATATTTTCACGGACCGGCCGTTGAGGTGTGTCTACGGAGCCTCACTACGGAGTCCCTCTGGTACGGCCCCTGGTGACAGCGGTAGTTTTTTTTTATTCAACGAAATTTGGTTATTTAAAATAAAAAATGTATTCGTTAATTAAAAAAAATTCCACCGCTGTCAATACAGATATGATGTCGGAAATGGCAACATAGGTTTTAGTGCTGTTTGGCGATCTCAGGGTATTCTGCCGTGACTTTAATCCAGGACACCGGCAGAGTTGTTTTCTCAAACATACTTTTAAGGCCGCCGTCATTTGCGAACTCCAGCAGCTGATCTTCTTCTTAAACAGATATGCTGGATTCACCTGGTTTGTTGACAAAAGGGTCCAACCAATACCGTGTTGGTTTGTGTTCAGCGAAAAAGTGACGTGACCGAGACCGTCTTGAAATACGTAAAGCATGAGTCATAATGGAGAGGATCCCTTCCTCTAACCCGTTTTGGGGAACCCGCCTGGCCCTTGGTGGACCCCGCAGCCTGCAGAGGAGGTCTGCAATTGATGGCAGAGGTCGGAGCAGTGCCTCCACATCACAAAGGCCAGCTCGCAAGCACCACCCTCCAGTCCCAGCCGTAGTCCTGTACGCTGGAAGTGACGGGCCCTTTTGGGGACCCCGCAACCTCAAGGGGTTTCCTGTGGCAGATTGCGGACCTTGGAGAGGGGGGATCCACAACGAAGGCCAATCTCTCCAGCAGCGTGCTCGGAGGCCCCAGCCACCTCCAGCCCTGACTGGGCCCCAGCCACCTCCAGCCCTGACTGGGCCCCAGCCACCTCCAGCCCTGACTGGGCCCCAGCCACCTCCAGCCCTGACTGGGCCCCAGCCACCTCCAGCCCTCACTGGGCCCCAGCCACCTCCAGGCCTCTCTGGGCCCCAGCCAGGTCCAGTGACTGCTCCAGTAGCTGCTCCAGTGCTTTTTCCTGTGCCTGCTCCGCGCCAGAGGCCCCCAGCTGATGTCTCCCGTTCTCCGACGTCAGTGGTCCTCACAGCGGCGTCTGCTCCAGCACCTGCTCCAGTCCCTGCCCCGCGCCGGAGGCTCTCAGCTGACGTCCCCTGTGTTTCGGCGTCGGAGGTCCTCGCGGTGCCAGCTCCAGCACCTGCTCCAGTTCCTGCCCCGCGCCGGAGGCTCTCGTCTGACGTCCCCTGTGTTTCGGCGTCGGAGATCCTCACGCCGGCGTTGGCTCCAGTCCCTGCTCCAGTGCCTGCTCCGCGCCGGAGGCTCTCGTCTGACGTCCCCTGTGTTTCGGCGTCGGAGATCCTCACACCGGCGTTGGCTTCAGTCCCTTTTCCTGTGCCTGCTCCGCGCCGGAGGCTCTCGTCTGACGTCCCCTGTGTTTTGGCGTCGGAGATCCTCACACCGGCGTTGCCTCCAGTCCCTGCTCCAGTCCCTGCCCCGCGCCGGAGGCTCTCAGCTGACGTCCCCTGTGTTTCGGCGTCGGAGGTCCTCGCGGTGCCAGCTCCAGTGACTGCTCCAGCACCTGCTCCAGTTCCTGCCCCGCGCCGGAGGCTCTCGTCTGACGTCCCCTGTGTTTCGGCGTCGGAGATCCTCACGCCGGCGTTGGCTCCAGACCCTGCTCCGCGCCGGAGGCTCTCGTCTGACGTCCCCTGTGTTTCGGCGTCGGAGATCCTCACGCCGGCGTTGGCTCCAGTCCCTGCTCCAGTGCCTGCTCTGTGCCGGAGGCTCTCGTCTGACGTCCCCTGTGTTTCGGCGTCGGAGATCCTCACACCGGCGTTGGCTCCAGTCCCTTTTCCAGTGCCTGCTCCGCGCCGGAGGCTCTCGTCTGACGTCCCCTGTGTTTCGGCGTCGGAGATCCTCACACCGGCGTTGGCTCCAGTCCCTGCTCCAGTGCCTGCTTCGGCGTCGGAGATCCTCACACCCGCGTTGGCTCCTGTCCCCACTCCAGGCCCTTTCCCGTGCTGGAGGGTCCCGGCAGACACCACTCTGGTTCCAGCGTCTGAGGTCCTAGCGGAGCCAGCTCCAGTTCCTGCCCCACGTCCGGGGCTGAGGTTGGAGCTGTTGCCCTCTGCCCCCGACTGGTCTTCGGGCCACCTGCCCGTTGAGCTCCCGTGCTGGGCTCCTGACCGGCCTCCAGGCCGCCCTCCTGAGGAGTCCCCATGCTTCGTCCCTGACCGGCCTCTGGGTCATCCACCAGAGCCCTTGAACTCTGTCCCTGAGTGGCCACGGAGCCCTCAGCTTGAGACTATGTACTTTGTCCCTGACCGGCCTCCGGGCCGTCCTCCTGAGGAGCCCCCGTGCTTCGTTCCTGACCGGCCTCCGGGTCGTCCACCGGAGCCCTTGAACTCTGTCCCTGAGCGGCTACGGCGCCGCCCCCACGAGCCTCTGAACCCGGCCCTTGAGCGGCTACGACGCCGTCCGCCCGAGACTCTGTGCTCAGCCCGGAGCGGCCACGGAGCCGTCGGCCTGAGACCCTGGTCACCTCCCGGATTCCCTCCTCCGGTTCCCCCCTCCTCCCACCCGTCTCGGTTATGGACCGTCTGGGATCCGGTCCTTGAGGGGGGGGGTACTGTGACGCTCAGTCATTTATGTTTATGGTTTTCTGTCTCGTGTTTTCTATTTCCTGTTTTATTTTGTAGCCTCACTTTCATTGTGTCTTGTTTCCAGCTTCTTGGTGTCTCACTTCCTGTCTTTGATTGTCATCTCCAATCCTCCTGTGTTTCACCTGTGTGTAATTGCCCCTGCCTTCCTCCTGTGTATTTAAGCCTCTGTTTTCCCTTTGTCTGGTGTCGGGTCGTACTCGTTGTCAGGTTTTTCTCTTCTCGGTTCCACAAGTGGTGTTTAAGGTTTGTCTGTACCTGCTGTCTGAACCAGCTTCTCCTGTGTCCTTGTTCTCCGTGCACTTTGTCGGCAGAACGAACCTGTTAGTGATCATGCTTTGTTTTTGGCTTATTTAAAGCCCTTTTTATATTAAATACCTTTTTTTGACAACCTCTGCATCCTGGGTCCATCTCCTCCTTCACCAGACCGTAACAGTTTCTGCCTATAGGAAGGCAGCAGCAGAACAGAAACGTGATCTGATTTGCCAAATGGGGGGCGGGGGAGGGCCTTATACGCACCCCGGAAGGGAGTGTAAACATGGTCGAGCGTGTTCGCGCCCCGCGTCGGGCAGCTGTTGTGCTGGTGGTATCTCGGCAGGACTTTCCTCATCTTGGCGTTCTTAAAATCCCCAGCCACGATAAACGCAGCCTCGGGCCGTGATGTCTCTGTCCTGTCGATAGCCCCATGCAGCTCATCCAGTGCCTGGTTGGTGTCGGCGCTGGGCGGAATGTACACCGCTGTTATAACGACCGACGTAAACTCCCTCAGGATGTAATAAGGTCGGCATCTGATCATGAGGTGCTCCAGGTCCGGAGTACAGCCTGAAGAAATAATCCTCACATCAGAGCACCACAGATTATTCACCATGAAGCAGACACCCCCTCCCTTACGCTTACCTGAGTTTGTTGTCCGGTCCTGGCGGTGAATGGAGACCCCCTCAGGAACAATGGCGGAGTCCGGGATCGAGAGGTCGAGCCAAGTCTCCGTGAAAACCAACACGTTACAAAACTTAATGTCCCGTTGAAAATCCATCCTGCTACGAAGTTCGTCCAGCTTGTTGTCCAGGGACTGGACATTAGCCAGAAGAATGAAAAAAAAGGCTCTTTGAGGGTTAAGACTTGGTTTATCCATTTATTTTGGATGGTTATGGTTATGGTAAGGGTAAAGCAAATGTATTATGTCAATGTTGAGGATTTTTTTTTCCATCCTCACACATGTATATAATGTATATTACATTACATCTGTACACCATTTGGTGAGTGTGTCCTGTCTAATTCCACAGACACTCCCTTCTCTCTTTGCAATGCCCAAGGTCAGGCTATAGATAAAGGGCCAACCAATGGATGTGCTGTTTGAAAGGGTGACACAAGTAGAGGGAGATATATGTGGATGCTGTGGGAGACATCTTCCGACTTGGGGAAGACAATTTCTGATGCTGCTGTGTTAGCGTTTGTATATTGTTCCACCTTCTGGTCTCCTTGATGCATCAAGTCTACATTAAAATCTTCTGCACAATACCTCAGCTGCTGCATGAGTTCTCCTTTCACCAGTTCCAGAAAACTTTCACAAAAGACGATTAGTGTCCTCACCAAGATAGAAGTACAAACATGTGTGTGTGTAATGACTAATGGGTAAATGAGAACTGTGCGGTATATACAGCTGACAAGACACAGAGGACTGCACTACACTTCACTCAAAGCCTCCAGCAGTAGGCCTACACCTACACAGCATGTCCACGAGCATCAACACAAATATGCATGTCACACGAGCCAGGCATTAAACAAAACACTCACAGGCACAGGCAAAAATTACATTACAAGAAATGTCAGCTTGAACATAGGACAGTATGTTGTGTATTACAACATTCAAGTTGTGACAGAAAAGAGCTTAAATCATTAAATCTCATTTAAATGTGTCAAAATAAGGTCTAGTGAATGAATAGCTGAGGCTCAGTGATAAGCCATTAAAGATGCGCTGCAAGTTTGAGAATTACTACATAGCCAATATTAGCCAACTTTAACAGCTGTTTACATCAGGACCATTGCATCCACATGAGAACAACCTTAGGATTAGCAGCACTGCTTGTTGCAAGAAATCAGACTCTACAGTACCTCACCTCTGTCAGAGAATTCTTGAGTAGCCCACGTCAAAATGTGTTTAATGTAGCAGGGTGATCGGGGGCTAGTGTCTGTTTCTATCTTTGCAGGTCTACAAACTGCGCCTTTGCCCTGTATTGGTTTGTCCATATGGTTTTGCCGCATATAGTCAGTGTACCGTTTTGCCCTTAAAGTTTGACCTTATAGTTATTGCTCCCAAAACGTTATGCATTTGAGTAAAGGCACAGCAGTCCATGCTTTTTCATTATGTTGAACTTTTTAGGAAAAGTGTTTGTTTGATTTGATTTGATTTGTCTCTTCCTTTTTAGTTAACATGTGTATTAACATTTAAAAGTTAAAATCAGTATCCAAAGTTGGCCGTTCGCCAACTTCCTCTAAACACTAATTCAACATTTTTACGAGATAATCTATATAAATCTCTGAAAGCTCATGTTATAGTAGGGCACTGATGTAAAGTTTAATTTACCTCTATACGTGTAGGGTTGGATGTAGAAATCAGCTAGTTTTATCAGAACCTGTGTGAACCCCACTTTTTGCAAAAATATACAAAATCTACCAATATCCACATGCAAAAAGCATGAAGGTGCCTGCCATTGCATCTATCTACTAATTCCAGAAATCGCTATCTGTCAGTGAAGACATATCTTGAGAACCGTTCGTCTTATCAGCTACACACTTGGCATGTGTATTGATTAGGGCCCAAGGAATTTCAGTTTTAGATTTGGTGCCATCTGGATGCACAATACGTTCTCTACCAATAAATATTGGCCCTAAGAGGCACAGTGTTGGATTTGGTGCAATTTGGGCTTGCGATACAGAAATTATTAATAAATTCTCCTCCTTACATACAAGGCCCTTAAAGGGGACATACCAATTTTTGGTATCTGGCAGGTGTATCGATCCAAAAACTCTGGAAAAAAACACTCCCGTAATTTGTTATGGTTCCTCTAAGTCAGAAACGTCATGCTTGAGTGACTGCGAATGAGCTTCCGTATCCTTCTCTCGTCCCAAGCGTCCCTGCATGCGTCACACAAACATACACGTGTGACCAAAAGCGCCTGCACCTGCTATACAAAAACACAGGCACCTCTTAGAGCCCTTATTATCAGTCTATATCTGTAAAATTGTGTTTTTGTGCGGGAAAGAGATTACAGGTTTCACTGTGGTCACATGGCTCTGACCTACTATTAAAGTCCTTTATCTAATCAACCGTGTCTGTGTGTCAATGCATCAGTGAAGGTTTATCGCAAGAGGAATTGTGTGTGTGGTTCAGCTGTTACTGATGTTGTAAGAATCCAAATGTGTTGACACATTTATATCAGATTATATTTCTATGCTGCCGAATCAGTTCTGATCTTAAACAAGTGAAGGGAAAGGTTTTTAATTTAAACATTTTTTAGAATATTTTGAAATAAATTTGTAATTTTTCCTTGCATATTCATTTTTTTCAAGATTTCAGATGAAATTGTTTAAGGGTCTCACATCTTGTTTTTTCAGGTTTCAGATAGTTGTGTTTTTTGTGTTGAGACTTTTGTCCCTGATTTTGCTTGTGTACCATCGACTGAGAGGGCCTAAACCTTTCTATACACCATATAGTTAAAAAACGGATCCTCATGACAAAGTTAAGATTATTAATAAACAAACATCAACCATCAGGATCCAGAATGTGGCAACAGCTACAATCCTGGATTTAAAATCGATAAAGCACAAGGAGTCTGGGGAAAAAGACAAGTCAGCATTTATGAGAAATCAATGTGATGAAGACAAAGGAGAGTAAAGAGAAGCTCCATATGACATGTATCCCACGGCAATCTAGGAATGTAGCAGCATAACTAAGAGCAGGTCCAAGACATATCTTAACCAGCTCTAACTATAAGGTTTATTAAAGAGGAAGGTTTTAAGCCTTTCCTTTAATATAGAGAGGTTGTCTGCCTCTCAAACTGGCAGATGATTCCTCAGGAGAAGAATGAAGGCTATGGTTCTCACTCTTCTTTTGCAGGCTTTAGGGATGTAAAATAGGCCTGACTTATGGGAGCCCAGTGCTGTAGTGAGGCGAGATGTGAGAGCTCTTTAAGGTATGATGGTGCCATATTATTCAGGGATTTGAAAGTCAGGATCAGAATTTTATATCACTTTCTAAAATTGCAGGAAATCCATGTATATTAATCCCTGAATAATATGGCACCAGCTAATAGATGTTACATGTTATCTCTTTTATGTGAAATTCCTTTGTTTTAATTTAATTAGGCGGCGGCAAATGCAGTCTATGGGATTTTCGCTGTGTGACTTATTTAAAGAGAGCACATTGACGTGATTGGAGAACTCGGCCTCCTGGACCCAACTCTGTGTTGTCATTTGGGATACATTAATTTAGTAATATTCAAAGTCGGCTGCCATCTCTCCTCATAAGACTAGGTTTCCTTAAGAAAACTTTACAATTGTCGAGACCATTTGCCGGACACCACCTTGACAGCTTGCAGGTAAATATCAAGGTTAGGTTGGGGTCCAGAGAAAATGCACAGAGCCAATGCACACAATTTGTCATTAGTGACATCCAACACAAAAAGCCGGCTGTTGATGCTGCTTTCGTGTATTACAATTTCACTGTATTTATGTGTGCATAAGCCGGCAGCATTAGTTTGAATTCATTTTCACCCACTCTGGTCTCTTGCATGCAATTGACTATGGTTACCGGTGTCGTGTACCTCACTTTTCTTTAAACTGAGTTGTCAGTGATCAGAGTTTGCTTCCCAATGGGTGTGTCATTAAATGAAAAATAAAATGGAAAAAGTGAACGGATGCTTCCTTGATCATGGGCTTTGACTCAGCACTGTGACTCCCTAGTTGCTAACGGCCTGGCTAACTACTGCTAAAAATATCATTATTGTTAATAAACTGTTTGTTGGTCATGATCACAGTGATTACAAATTCCAATCCCAACAGTTAGAAACATGTAGCTAAACTGGATGATTTAAAAATAAGATGGTAAAGATAACTCTCTTTGGCAGAATTTGAGTTCCAACAAGCAGACACATTTTGACTGTTTTTGGCTCACTTCCTTGTTATAAAAATAGAGTTTGTGTCTCCTTCTTCCCCTAACCGATCTACCTGATCCATGAAGATTGCCTCCTTTGTGGGTGGCTTAGATCCTGAAGGCCAAACCGAAATGAGACAGTCTGGTTTGCAGAGGCTTTCCGTGATTGGCATCACCAACTCCTCGCACTCATTGCTGCAGTTGGACACAATTCTATCAGTCCCTTGATTTCATTAAACATTTCTACCAATATATGTTCAGTTGAGCTGAAGTATGATGCTCAAGCATTGGACATTGATCGCTTGCCGGCGCCATAACCTCTCTAAAAATGTTTTGTTATAGTTGTGCAATTAATGCTGGAATAGGTTGGCCAGGAGGGATTCACCTGTTGGAGCCTTTGTTTTTGGGAATGAAACAACTAATTTATCAGCCACATTTTAAGGGGCCTTCATAATCGAACAGCCTAGTCATGCCGCTATGACACAATCCACCTTTAAATGCACCCTCTGTCTTATCCAGGATGCAGCTCCTGGATAGACAGAATTTGCTGCTGGCTTGGCATGATCTTTGGATCCCAAGATTGCATACAAATGCTAGTCACTTCAGGCACTGATATGGCCTTCTTGTGGCCCGAATAAAAAGAGATGTAACCCCATTTGAAAAATACCAAATGCAGCCTAATTATTTTCCATCAAATGAAGACCATTTCGGCAAGGCATAATCTCTGGATTTGAACCTAAATTATCCAGTGTGGTAAATGTGGAATATGGTCCAAGTAGCACAAACAAATGTGGGCCCCCTGATGGTCATTTGACTTGCAAAAGAAATTTCTTCATGATTGGTTCTTGTCAGCCACGACTCTACTATCAGTGGTAAATGCAAAGATTTGCTAAAACTGTCAGTAACATTTCACCTTGTTCAGTCCAGTAAAATAACTCCCATACAGTAGCTCAGCAAATAACAATAATTTTCTTTTCTACATATGTACGAACATGATCAGGTTATCTGAATGGCCACATGATATTCATTTCTAGATATGCCATTGCTGTAAAACTCAGTTTTAAAATGAAACCCTGGTAGAATGGATGTAGCCTGTGCTTTGCTACTCGTAACATTCATAGCTGTTCTGTCCAATCTGGGAGAAGGATCCCTCACTTGGGGCTCTCTCTGAGGTTTTGACCCCTGTTAATAGGGTTTCTTTCGATAGTTCTCCTGAGTCTTGTTGCGGTTTAAGTGCAGTATTGTCCACCTTGTTAAGCTCTTTGAGGCAAATTGTGATTTGTGAATATAAACTGTGCAAATAAAATTTGATTGATTATCTGTTATTCATTTACACTTCAGATAGTTCAATCACTGTCGTGCTCTATACTGGTGGTGTTTGCCGGTTGTGTCCTGGATATTGAATCCCTTTATCTACTGGCAGTATCAGTTTTAAATTCTGCTCACAATTTACCTCAGTGTTTTTGTACTTTATCTCTGCTTATTATATTCCTATCCAGTGTGCTGTATATATTTATTAAGCTTTTAAACTCGTATCATAGAATATGGGGGTTTAAATCTATGTTGGTGTGAATGTTGTATGTGCATCCGAACACAGAACAGCTACTGACCTACATTATGGTCCAGTCTGTCAAACCAAAATGACAAGCCAATCACAGGAAAGATCGAAAAGAACCACTGGTGGATTTTTCAATAGGGCTTACAGAATAACAGCTTTCAGCATTAATCACACAATCATACAAATACAATGGACAACATAGTTGACTTATATTTTCAGCCAGTGGGGCCCTATGAATGTTGTTTGGACAAAATGTCTCCTTTTTTCTAATACAACTACTTTTTATGGTTATTTTCCAGACACTGTAATTTATTTTGTTGTTATTATTGTTAGGGTACTTTCAGGAAACATGCTCTCTCAGTAACAGATGGAAGCTTCCAAGGTCGTAACATTGTGTTGACTGCCCAGCATGCCAACCTTTATCACAGTCTGACACCTGGCCCAAGGTAGAGACAAAGAAAATTGGTGAAAAGACAGCATTAAGGATCCAGTGAACTCCAAGGAAGAAATAAGGAGACTGCAAAATACATATCTATATCTATATATAGATATAGATATATATATCATCAAATTGCAGATGCTATGTGTTTGCCTACGGTTTATTCATCCTTTCCCCCCTTAGCAGTGATTACCCTGTAGTGTAAGAATTCATAGACTTCATAGATGAAGAATCCTACAGTCACCTCTCCTTTGGTGATTAATGACCCAGCTGTTGAGGTTGTGTAGCAGCAATCGTTCCACCCCTGTGATGGATGTGTTTTGCACTATTACCTTAGCACCAGCCGGTACTGCTGCATATTGCTTTTTTATAGTGCGTTAAACATCCCCACTGAGGGCTTCTTGTTTTGAGCCCACACATCGCCTAACTAAATGCGGACCACCTAGATAAAGGTTAGGTGTCCTGTGGCGGTGAAATACGCTGACTTTGACCAGGCCTGCTAGGCACAGGAACTTCTGCCTTTCATTGTGCAAGGGTGGTGAGCTCTGTAGACTGGCGGAATCTGCAGGATCTAGGCTGAAACTGATCGGAGGAGAGTGATTTTTGTGTAGCCTGATTGTTCTGTGACAGTGCGTTGTCAAAAAGACTGACTTACATTTCCAGGCAGTTATCATTACAAGAGGGTCTGTTCCCACCCTGTGTAGGTAACTCTGCTGGGGGACATGTTTTCCCTGAATCTTCAGGTGCAGGGGCCTGGTTTGGGGCACTTCAATTTGGAGAGCACTTGTCTGATCACTGAGCAGCTGTGACCAGAGAAACTCTTTATTTCACTGTTATTATACAGAATCACTGACCGGCTGCTTAACGTGAACAAGCTCTGATCTTACTGCATGTGTCGCTCTGAGCGAGTGAGTGGGGGCAGGTATGAGTACATGGAGCGGGTCATTCTAAAAAAATGTACGCATAAATTCCACACATTTTTTATTACACTTCTTCTTTAATACCAAGAAGCCCGATAAGATTAATTTTCGATGTGTAGCAACCTCTGGTGGCCAAGCTGGCGTTAATCCACAGCTCTAGAAACAACGTTGGACCTGTCTGACACAATGTGAATAAAAACATCTTTACTTAAGTTAGTTTTTACTACGTTTTAACACTATTAAAAGGAGCCACAGTATGCTCCTACCTCTCCTCAGAAGGGCAAAGCGAACTTTGGGAAATAGCATGAATTCACAGAGCTAACATCCTGAGGAGGTAAGAGTCAACCCACCAAAAACATAACTGAATAAAATAAAACTCCCCAAAAGAAATTAATTTAAAAATAGATATATACAGGAAAAACAACAGCAAAGCATGGACATAAGTGGATTTTTGGTGAAATATATTACATTAATACATTGGTTACACTTACATTTGTGGTTATGAAATGTTTTTAAAGGATTATTGTGAATACGCTCAGGGTGGATGTTGTTCCAAGTTTGGCTCCCCTCCAATTTACCTATAGACAGGGGCAAAGTACAGAGGATGTGTTCTGCCCTGCAATGTACCTTGATGAGATTGTCACCTTTAAAGACAATCATCTTTTAATTTTTTTAATCAAAAAGACGAAGTAGATTATATTCCACCCCAGAGTGGTGAGAATCGATAACTCGGTCATAACCACTGACAATTTTATAGAGCAGGTGAGCACTTTTAAATATCTGGACAAACAGTTGGACTGTAATCTGACATGGAGGGCCCATGTAGACTTTCTGTTTGGGAAGCTAGGTCAAAGGCGGCACTTCCTACGCAGACTCAGACTGTTTGGTGTGAGCTCCGACATCATTTCGATAATAAATGCTGCTGTGATAGAAAGCATAATTAGATTTGGAATGACAGCATGATTTCAGAATTCTCAGAGTCTAAATCAAAAATTGAGCTATTAAAACATCTATAAGAGTGATGAGTAAACAAGAATATCCTTCCCTTCAGAACATCTACAAATGTTCTGTGGCCAGACTGGCATACAGGATCCTTAATGACCCGTCACACATTGTATCTGGTCCCCGAATTTGAACAGTTACCATCAGGCAGACATTACAGAGCCTATAAGTGTAAAACCAACCGCCTTAAGCTATCAACATCTATTACACTACTCAATCAGGAAAAGTCTTAATTTGGTCATATATCTCAATAACAAATGCACTTTATCTGGCACATCTCACACTTTGAGTTTTGATGCCAGTTTCTGTTTTTAATATTGTTTATCATGTTATATGCTTTTAGTGTGTTATCATTTAAAAGCGTTTTTAGGGCAGGTGCAAAATTCAACTCACTTTTATTCTGCATTATTATTCCGGGACTTGCGTGAAATGTCCTTATGTACAGTTTTTTTGTTGTTGTTGTTTGGTACAATGTTCGGGTGTGCAGCTGCTGTAGCACTGTGACCCTTTATTTCCCTATGGGACAATAAAGTATATTTGATTTGATTTGATCATGGCCCAGGCCTCGATGAATTTGTTAGCTGTTGTGACCAGTCTTTCCTTCAGATAAATATCAAACCTGCCCTTCATTTCCCAAATCCTAGAAAAAGCTGTTGCTAAGTTAGATAGTAATGTTTGTTTGACAACTTTCAGTCCGGATTCAAA
Source organism: Pseudopleuronectes americanus (assembly GCA_038501795.1). Lineage (NCBI taxonomy): Eukaryota > Metazoa > Chordata > Actinopteri > Pleuronectiformes > Pleuronectidae > Pseudopleuronectes > Pseudopleuronectes americanus. The sequence continues at coordinate 487,200 of CM076730.1, read as the reverse complement.
ATCCATCACGGCACAGAAACAGCATTAAAAATTTAAAGTTACTAATGAGCTTTTCATGGCCTCAGATAATAGATTTAGGATCTTAGTGCTGCATTTGACACCATAGATCATAAGATTCTGTTACAGATATTGGAACAACCTGTAGGGATTAAAGAAACGGAATTAGACAGGTTTAAATCATATTTATAAGATTGATTTCAATTTGTAAGTAATAACAATGACTCCTCCATGCACACAGTAGTTAGTCATTGCGTTCCAGAAGGTTCTGTCCTTGGACCGATGCCCTTCCCCTTATATATGCTCAATTTAGGCAACATCCTCAGAAAGCTACACATACACTTCCATTGTTACTTAGACAACATCCAGCTGTACATATCTATGAATCCTGGTGAATCTAATCAATTAGTCCAACTTCAGGAATGTCTCAGGAAATCCAGGCATGGATGACCAAAAACTTTTTACTTTAAACACCTCAAAGAAACACTGTCTGACCAGATAGTCACCTTGGATGGAGTTAGTTTGGCCCCTAGCTCCACTGTGAGGAACCTTGGGGTTATGTTTTACCAGGACATGTCATTTGACCAACAAATAAAACAAATCTCTACTTTCTTCCACCTGCGCAATATTGTGAAAATTAGGAACATCCTGTCTCAGCAGGATAGTCTGGATTACTGTAATTCTTTATTATCAGGATGTATCAGTTACTCTGTGAAAAGCCTCCAGCTGACAGTGTGTTGCTGACAGGAACTAGAAGAAAAAACAAAAAATCGGAAATAGATCAGGTCCTGCTCTTCACATATAGAGTCACAACAATCAAGCCCCTTCATATATCAAAGAGCTCAAACACTGTATAGTCAAAGTGGATCACTTGGCTCCCAAAACACAAGCTCTCTTGTGGTTCCAGGAATCTGTAAGAGTAGAGCAGGAGGGTGAACCTTTTGCTACCTGGGTCCTCTCCTAGGGAACCAGCTCCCACATGGGTTTAGGAGGCAGACACCATCTCTACATTTAAGGTCGAACTAAAAGCGTTCCTTTTTGATAAAGCCCATATGGTGCTGGATCAGGTGAGTCCTGAACCATCCCTTAGTTATGCTGCTATGGGTTAACTCAATGCTAGAGTTTACATTAACTGCATCAGGTTTGGTTCAAGTTCTGAAATGAGAAACAGAAAAATTGGGCTTGAGTCTTGCTAGCTCACTACTCTTGGTTAAGTCTCACTAAACTGTATTAGACAACACAAACACACTGTTAAATTGATTGCTTATATGTCTCCTGCCAACAGAACAGTACATAACCCCAAAAAATGTGTTTGTACTTCAAGGCAAGGTTTAAAATTATTGGGCAAATAATTTTACAAAAGGAAAGGAATTGAGGCCTCTGGAACTCTCCGTGCATGGTTACTGAATTAATAACATCTAGAAAAACAGCCATGACCTTCCCAATCATCACGCATTGAAGACATTGTATTATTGTCTATGGGTCTTGAGGCATTCAAACATGACAATCCATAGACTATGTTGAGTGAAAGTATTGGTTAGGTGATTAATTAATTAAAAAATCTTTATTCCTGAAAATACATTAATTTCAAGCTCCTAAATAATTCATAGTGAGGATGGTGTATATGGCTCAGCTACAGTAGCAAACATAAGGCGAGAGTGATATATTGAAAGTGGTTTTCAGCACCTTCTATAAAATTAAAAAAAATTCAGACTGTGTTCTCCAATCTCCAATAAGCAAGTGCATAGGCAAACATTGAAATTCACAAACATCACACACTCACACACAAACATATAATCACAGACGCACACAAAGAGCTAATGACTACCATTGTAAGTTAATCTTTATTGAGGCTCTTGTTCCTGACAAATAAGTGTTGGGAACAAACACTGAGGCGCTGCGGTGATGTTAGCAAAACGTATTTTCTTAATTAAAAGCTTTTCTTTGTTATACCTGCACAAATGATAACAGCTATCTATGTGTGTGAGATAAACTGGGGAGCAGGAGCTGTATAAGAGGAAGCAACACTATTTGAGAGTGTAAATGCAGTGCATTAAGTGAAAATATATTCTGTGTCAAGATTTGTAGATGAATAGGGAGAAATTAAAACAATACACAGAGATTAGTTTGATGGAAATGTAATCAGTGTGGAGTACCATGTGTCTGTGTTAAAGTGACTATGATACATGAAGATTTGTGACTGGCGGGTAGAAAATTTACCATATATGACAACAGAAAAAGAATACCAACATTTTTATAATATATGCTTTCGATACAATATGAATAACAGAATCTAAATGTAATTTCCAGAACAAATCAGATGTTAAAAGAGCTAAAAGTTTTATACAAAGGTAGATAATAATTTTCTTGCTTAGCTCGATTACGGAGTTGTGAACTGTTAATCTGAATTTGTATATTTCACTTTGAAAGTAAATGTATGGAATTGAAATACAATAATGTCATAGTCAACAACAGCAATTTAAAAAAGAGTGGTGCACTAAAAGTAGCTAATCCAATGAACCTTTGCTGAGGAGCATTATTTTGTACCGATATGTTAGAAAGGTACTTTCCCCTATGATAATGCGGAATGATAAATATGGATAAATTAGGCTATACTACAATGATAAGAAACACAGATTCAATAAATTAAGATATACTTTAAATTTTGTACAAAACCACAGATTTTTCCTAGAAATCCAAGAGATTTCGAAACACTTTAAAAACATCCAAAAACATGTTGATGTAACTTGTGTAATATTTCTTAAATATCAATAGCAGCTGTCAAGTTAACTTATTTCCTGCAAATGACAGGGACAGCTTGTTTGTTTGAAACCATATTGAGAGATTGAACAGATTGTAATTTATTGCTTTCATAATTTGCCTCTGTGTGGTTTTAGTTAAGCAGTAAACAGATTTTTCTCTATGTTTCGCTGTGTCTCTTTTTCTACTGAATGTTCAACAACTGATTTTTGAATCGTAGTTGCTATATAAACCATTGCTGCATGATGCACAAAAATATGCATTTCAATAAACAAGGCTTTTCAATAAACAAGGCTCATTAGATCTCTTTTTGAGGCCGAAAAGGTTTGTGTCATCAGCAAAAAGCAATGTAAATGCAATGTTAGGTACTGCAACAAGGTTATTTATATAAATAAGAAAGAGTTAAGGTGCTAATATAGATCCTTGTGGTACTCCACAATACATTGTATTTCTTCATAATTCCTGAACATGAATGAAAACATTGACTTCTATAATTAACATAGTAACAGAGCAATTTATAAATATCTATCCATTTTAGAAAGCAGAGTAGCTTGGTTGACAGTGTTTATGAAGGTGTAAAAATGTGCATATTGCAAATTCATTATTATCTAGCTGTTTATATCCACCTGATATATTTGCACATGCTACTCTTGAAGGCAATGTGGCTGCTCTAACCTGATAACATTGGTGCGTTAATGAGAAGCAAGACACTCTGGGCTGCACATGTGCCACAAAGGCAACCAGTGTTGCCAGGGTGTGAGAGTGGCATTGGTTGTAGAGCCTTCAGCTACCAGACTCCTGTCCTGTGGAACCATCTTAAAGCATTCTGTTTTGATTAAGCCAATAGTGTAAGGTTTCGTAACAGAACCCAATAGCACAACTTGCAGACAGAGGTCAGTTTTCAGAAAGAAGTGGTCTTCATTACCAGGCAGGGTTCGATACACAGGGAATCAGAATCATGCGGCAAAGGTATCCAAAACGTGCGGCAAAAACCAGGTCAAACAATCCAGGCAAACATGGTTGAGAAAACATGATACAAGACAAGACCTGGTGGGATCGCTGGAACGCTGCAGTCAATACGAGACGAACCGGCACTGGACAAGGGGAAGACACAGACATTATATACCGACAGACATCAGCTAAGCTAAACACACAGGTGAAACACATTAGGCAGGTGAAGCCAATCTGTGAGACACACACCTAGAAGAGAAAGAGACGAGCGTGAGTATCAAAATAAGACGGAAAGGGACATAGAACATGCAGCAGGAAATGGTGAGTGTGTGTGTGTAACCATGACAAACAGTTAGGTCTGGTCACTAACTTTGTTCCTTTCCTATCTCTCTCTCTCTCTCTCTCTCTCTCTCTCTCTCTCTCTCTCTCTCTCTCTCTCTCTCTCTCTCTCGATTATTATTGGCTTTATTATTATTGTTGTTTACTGGTGCTTAATCATTACTTTTATGAATATCACTCTTACTATTGTCCAGTCTGACAGAGCTTAACTATGCCGGTTACACATCTGTTCCTTGTGTGTCTCTCTCCCCAAACAATTTACTCCTTGTGGGAACTATTGAGTTTCTCTATATGGTCTTGAATTTACTATGTAATTTGAGATTATATTTGTATGATTTGGGGCTATGCAATTTTTTTTTGTTGAATTGACTTCAAACGCAAATTTTGATATATGTTTTAGTCCCGATTCAACTATGTCTACTCTCCTTAGAACCTTAGATCATTGAATACCTGCATGTCCTACCCTCCAACAGAACAGCCGAGAGACCCTGGAAGTCTGCTCAGTAAATGGTAAACGGTATTGCACTACATGCAATAGTACAACTTGACCGTAACAATGCATAATTTGCTTCTTATTCAGACATTCTATCTCTCTCACACACACTCTTTCCTTTGAGAACATATGCTTACTGTCACAATCATTTGGTGTCTCCACTGAACCTAGCATCCCTACTTTGCTATCTCTGCTCTCTCTCTCTCTTTGTTTATACCATCTCCTTCCATTCACCATCTACCCATCAGAATTTCTCATACTATCCTCCCTATCTTTATCACCTGCTCATCTATCTATGATTCGCAAACACCTGGTCAACCCTGTCCACAGCACCTCCATAGCAGATTGTCTGCTTATTTTCCCTTGTGTGTCCCAATGCCACCTCTGTGTAACCTGTCTACCTACTTTCCAGCTTATCTATCGTTCTTTCTGTAAGCCCAGTCCTCTTCGTTTCATCGACTGAATTTCTTTCATTGCACTAGCTTGTGTGGACTTGGGTCCTCTCCACCTGTGCAGTGTCCAGCAGCCTTAACTGACACATCTGTAAGATGTAAGATAAGTTTATTAGGAAACAGGAAACATACCTCCCAATGGATACTAAAAGCTGCTACACAGCCCCTGGATTCCAGGTCCAAAATCTTAAAAAAGCCAAACTTAGTTAGAGCTGTATGTTGTATTTACAGACTTGTAGGCCACGTTGCTGTTACAGTAGTTAATCCACCACACCACTAGGAGTCGAAGGGAGACAGTGACATAAATTGGTGACGAGGATGAGATCTTCAGGACCAAGTCCACCACCTTTCCTTCCTCAGGTTGGGGATTTTCGGGGGGAAATAGGACTACAACCAGCAAAAGCACCACCATGTTGGGAAATGTCTTTGTGGAACCACATGGCCGCATGTTCTGGAGCAAGCCTCCCGAACTCAGTCTCCCAGGGTGCAATATGTTCTCATTGTTAAAGAGAAAGCCAAGGAACTCAGTCTCCAAGGGGGTAACAGGTAATCTTTTGTTTCAGAAACTTCACACAGAGATGTGAAAAGCCACAATGCTCACCTACTATTGGTCACTCTGGCCCAGCATGACCTGTGAGGTCACCGGGTCTATATAAGACCAAGATCTGCCCCAATTGTTCCCATTTTCCACCATTTTCCTCTTCAAGGACAGCAGGCAGCCAGCTCTCTTCTCCTGCATTCGCCGAGTGCGGGGGGCCGGGTTGCTCCAGCTCATATCTTCTCTTCCCACCCAACAATCGGAGGTCAGAGGTGCAGCTTCCAAATCATCTCTTCAAGGAAACCTTCACGCATCTCAAACTTTTCCAAACTCGTAGCAGCGACTCGATGTCCTGCAGGTAAGAGTAAAAGTGTCAAGAAACTCTATAACCTTCACTGTTCATTATATAATCTTTAATAGTAAATATTGAGATTTCTAATTGAACTAGATCTAAATGAGACTGATCTTAATCAATAAATTGGCTATCTTTTCCCTTCCTTCGAAGGGTGGTGCCCCGAGACAACTTTAACCAATTAAAGTTATGATTTAATATTAATATTTTAAATGTCAATGTTTTATATTTTATTTTGATAACCAAATTTATGAATGTCTAAAGGCACACCATTCTATGGTATCACTTTTTAAGCATTATTGCACAACAATCATCTGACACACAAAGGTTCAGATGGTTTATAAGCAACCTTTTGCAGGTTGTCCCCTCACTGCACCTAAGGTGTAACTAGTCAAGTATGTTCTAACCCTCTTCTACATAGTGAAAGCTGGATACCCTCTACTGGGCCTGGACCTGAAAAAAGCACTCAAGATAAGTGTCATCGATGGAAAAGCAAGCTACACCAAGGAGGAGGATGCAAACACACCTGCTCCCAACACACAAACATCCACGGTGCTCAACATTGATTCCGCTCAAGCTCACCAACTTGGATTTGTTAAACGGTTCATTCATAAAGAGCAAGTTAACACCACAGTGAAAGCAGTACGCCAAAAGTTAAGATATCTACCTCTAAGTATAAGTAGGGAGGTGTCAGCTGAGCTCAACTACTTACTCCGAGTAGGCATCATAGAAACAGGCATGAACATGCAAAGGAGGCATTAAGGCCTATGTATGGTACTCCGAGTCTGTTACGGACGGATCGGACGGACTCTTTTCATTTATGGTTTTTCGAACTGTCGGTGCTGATAACAATTCACTGCCCGAACAGTAGGTGGCGCAACATAAGACGAGCTTAGAGAAGCCTACCTCATGAGTATGTAGAAGAATTCCACGATTGTTTATTTAGCTCCTCCTGCCTTTCCTCACACACAGTGAACGATGGCAACTAACAGACAAAAGCTGTTGATGGAGCTGAAGATGCTTGAAGTGTAGTTAGAAAAATGAGACCTGAACGAAAAGCTCTTTGAGGAGCTCGGAGAGGGCGTTGTTTTGCGAAGACAGCTTTGCCGTCAAAATGGAGAAGCATACATTGGCCTTTAGACTTTGTGTTGACCTTCGTGAACATAATAAAAGTGTGATCATGGACTGCTATCCTCTCCCTCATATGGAGGACTTGTTCGCAGAACTGTCAGGAACTACACACTTCAGCCAGATTGACTTAAACTCAGGTTACCCGCACCTACCTCTTCCCCCTAAGAGCCGCACTGCTTTTATAACTCAAGACGGATTATTTTGTTTTACATGTGTTCCTTTCGGCATGGCTTTAGCACCATCTGCTTTCCATAAAATCATGCAGACAATCCTGCGAGATTTACCTTGAGTACAGAACTACTTGGATGACATAATCGTGTATGGAGACTCCAAGGAAATGCATGATAACTACCTGCAAGTCGCCTTTAAATGCCTTAAAGACACTGGTCTTCAGATCAACTCTGATAAAAGCTAAATTGACCAAACAAACATTCTATGGGCCCCTCCAAACTGCAAATATTCATCACCACAGATGCCTCAGATAACGGGTTGGGTGCTGTCCTGACGCAGTTTCACTCAGACGATGTATAACAAATTGTTGCCTTCACTTCCCGCACCCTATCAGCTGCTGAGAGAAAGTACTCCGCAGTATGAAAAAGGGGTTTTTTCGCCTGTGTTTGGAATGAATTTTGACCTGTCTCCTCGTGAACCAATTTCTCTGGTGTGGACAGGGCTCATGAGTTTCTGAATTCAGACAAAACTTAAATCATTGTACTTGGCTCAAAACATTATCTCATCATTCTGTTACTTTTGCATGACATTTCCTGAGCGTCCCTTTCTACTGTAAGAAACCTCTGATTTCTAAGCTCCACTCAGACAAGCACTGAACTTCGGATAATCTATGACATTCTGCAGAGGGGCTATAAGTGAGAAAGCAGATATCAGAGTCAGAAGCCATTTCTAAAATGCGATAAAAGCAAAAATAAAAGTAACTAAAAGAATACAAATATCAAAATAACATAGCAGTGCCACTACCAAAGAGCTTTTTGTGATAAGCATCAACACCAGTGTTGATATAATTTAAACAAAAATGTGATATCTGCAAAATAATTGATATGCTATGTCCTTCCTCTGCATGTTGTACAGCTCCTTAATGTCTGAAGGCAGCTTTTTACTAGGACTTATCCGTTGACTCACTAATAAAAAAAAGTCAACCCTCATTTTACCTAGACAATATTAGAAACCTTGCTTAACAGAATGCTGAAAAACAGATGTATGAATTTGTTACCTGTAGAGTTGATTATTGTAATGTTTGCAGGATATCCCAGTAAGTCTGTGAAAAGGGGTTTCAGGAGGCCAGTGCCGGGGCTCCCACCAAGGTCACCAAGTGCCAGAGGGGTCACCACCGTTACGATCATCATCATAATAATCATTCATAATGATGAATTGGTGCTCGTTTGACAGGCCTCAGAGACCCTTTGACTGAGGAGGCATTCAAAGTTATAAAACACATGAATGATTTCCCCATGTCTGATCAAACAGAAAATCATGATAATAAAAACATTATGATGGGCTATTGTCAGGAAACCAGTGACTGGAGCATATTAGATTTTTATTAAATGAACATTCCATGGATCACAGTGGCACAGTGCCTCAGACTCTGCAAGCTGAGTCATCTGGCCCTAGAACATCATGTAGGCTGTGTGTTATACATGTTAATGAACACAGAAACACGCAGTCCTAAAGTGAGACATTATTCCCATGCAGAAGCTGCATGGTACAGTGCTATTTACTATCTACATCAAAGCTTCCCAAGAAGCATTATAACAGATGATTTGACAGAGCTGATGTACGACAGACTATACGCATGTGTGTTCGTGTAGGTGCGTGTGTGGGGGCGTGTTTGTGTGTGTGTATAAAGATAGAGGGGAGGTTGTCACGTCACCTAATCACCCTCCCCCATTTACCCGGTGACGCAAGCCACACATACTACTTAAACAAGCCCATTGCCACACCAAGCACTTAGAAGTCAGCCCGCAAGTTGTTTTTTCCTCTAAACCCTGCACGAAGCTGTCCCGTGGATCCGCAGACATTCAGTCAGAGAGAAGAGAGGAGACAGCGCCGTCTAAGTGTGTGTGTGTGTTATTTTGCCGATTTGGCTGAACGGTGCCCGCTCTGCACAGCGCCTGCCACAAACTGAGAAGCGCGCACATATATTGGCCGCACGAGCCAGAACCAGTCACCTACTCTGCCAGGACCCCCGGGGGCGCGCAGAGGTAAGATCAAATAACTTTTTCCTTCTCAAACTGCAACTCCTAACACTATAGTTATTAGCTAACTACTGCTTTCACTAGCATCGTTCACGCACAACAGAACCGGCTTCGTTCATGTTTACACATTTATTTACGTACATCTTATATCTTAATTGTCATCATCATTAGCTGCACTAGGAGGCTGTACGTCGTATTATATGGAAATTTAGTAGTAATAGTTATAGCCACAATAATAGTAGACCTGCTAAGCTGACATATCTAGGTTATGACCTTTATATTATCTTTCAGTCAGTTTCATATTTTGTTTTGAAATGTTAAGTGTTCTAAAACGTCTGAAGTCTGGCTAACTTTGAACTTGCTGTAATATCTCTGCTGTCGCTCTCTGCTCTCAGTCCATGGCTGCCTCCGCACACAGCAGCTGCATGTGGATGTTAGTAGTGGGAGCGTACGTCTCACTGGTAGTCGGATCGGACTGTGGGAAGGAGTGCGCACTGTGTGTGTACCAGCTGCTTGGACAGCAGTCGGCTTTCTCTTCCATGGTAATATATCTTTATTTGATTGTAACAACAACGTTCATGTGTGGTCCCTACACACTTGACAAACTAATAATTTATATGAAATCATGTGGCCCGAGATATCCAATTGTCGCAGCTATGGTAAAGCTGTACCATTCAGATAAATCTGAGTTAATAATGCATTATTTGTGTCATTTTTCAGCTACAATATATCTATCTAAGGATAAGAAAAAATAATGAAATAATCCTTTATTAGTCCCACAATGTGGAATTTTGCAATGATCATTACCATATTAAAGTGTATCATTATAATAAGAAGAATAAATATGGTGTTTTTTGAAAATGCTTAGTGTTACATTCTAGTGGTTTATTTTCCTTTTCTTTCCTGCAATTTTCAATGCCTTTGTTACTTTCTGTTTCTCATTATATTCATGTCACTTTCTCTCCCACTCTGTTTCTCTTAATTTCCTTTTCATACTTTTCTATCTCCTATTACTGTATTCTTTACCTCCTCTCCTTTCCTCACATGCCCATGCCCTCAGTCTTTACTTGACATTGAATGTGTAAATATTCTATTGATTAAAAATCAAACCTAATATTTACATTTCAGTGTTTTATAAAAATTTAAATAATTCAGATAGTGAAATGTCAGATGTGTTTAGTGTGCATCACAAATATTTCCATTTAGCTGATTTTACATAGCCTATTGGTGTTTGCTGTCCTTTTAAATTCTGGAATATCTGTATCTATGCTATATTCAAATTCATTAAATGATTAAAAAAATGATATGCTATCCTTGTTGGAAATATTATACTAAATTAACAAATGCTCAACTACAAATGTTGTAAATATATAACAATTATTTTAATGAAATTCTATTAATTTAAATTATATTATTAATCAACTCAATTAATTCACCCAATAAATTGCTTATATAAGGGATTCTTCTCAATTAAATCTTTTCTTGAGGTTTGGTATATATGAAAAACTGTCTTTGTTTGGTCTTTGCTGTCTTTCTCCTTATTACGCAATCATTATTGTTTCATACCTCCCATTATGGCCACCAGAGGTAGCTGCTGGCCATCCCCCTCCAATCCCCTGAGGGGCCAATATGTCCTCAATTCAATTTTCCTGTTCATTAATTCTGTCTTCATAAGCCAGTGGCGCTGAAAGCTCAGCAAGATTCCTTTCTCTTTGCCATCAAACAGGAATTTCTGATGGTTCAATTAAGTGAAATCCAATGACACATATGAGGTTAGGAGCAGGTGAACCCAGCAGTAAGAAGCCCCTGCAAGGCCCAGCAGACACGTTTAGTCTGATTATACTAGTGCCACTGGGCTTATACAGACGCGCATGGTTAAAGGATGACTGGGATAAGTGGGTTGTGGGGTGCGGGACATGCAGCTATATAGGCGAAGCTGGTATTAGGTATGTCAATAGGCGAGGAGCAGGCTGGGACAGATGGTTTTAAAGGAGAAATTGTGTGTTTTCTAAGTTGTTCAGGGAATAATTATGGTATTTTTTTAAACAAATTGGGCTTTGGGTTCTCCCAAACCATCTGTGGATAGTTGACTGTAATCTCTCTCTCTCGTTCACTGTTTTCCGTCTTTAGAAAGACTTTAGTCTTTGTGTGTTGTTCTCTATCTGAACGCAATCGTGGCTGCAATTAACACAAATTCTCTCTGTCTTAAATTTCAGGAGTTTATCAGACACTATCATCATGGTTTAATATCGCTAAAATGAAAAACCTTTATGCTATCTGAGATATGAATTGCAGCCAGAAATGGCTCTCCACCCGAATATATTTTTATATGTCTAGAGCCAAGAGTTGTTTTATTTTTCCATGATCTATTTGATAGATCTCAATCCATTAAAGCTTAGAAAGTGTAAATCGATGTATTGCAGCCTAGAATGCTTTTAGTTGTTAGGTTCTCAGTTATTTAATATTTCAGATATGAAAATTATCAAGGGGTAGAGTTTCAGATTGAAATGATTTCTCACAATATTGTCACAATCACAATATTATAAAGCTTAGTTGGGACACATTTTAAAACAGTAAGAGATCCAATAATATTTCAGTTGTGAGTCATAGTTTTTTATTTTCTCAAAAGTAACCCTTTAATACTTTCAGAAGTTATACCTCTGTAAATTAGGACAACTTGTTTAATTTTGAATTGAATGTCTTAAAGTGTCAATCATTTTATGAGAGTTTATTTTCAGAAGGCTATAAGATCTACATCAATCTTATAATCATTAATTTTACCAGGACTCGGTATAAGTGAGAAAGACAGCAGCAATGTCCTGACTTTTTGTAAAGATTCTAATAACTGGATGTACACTATGATGCCACTTAGTGGTTCTTAATTAGAGTCTTAATCAATTAATCAATCAAATTGTATTTGTATTGCACATATTTACAAATCACAATTCGTCTCATAACGCTTTAATAAGGTGTACTACACTCCCTCAGTTCTAATACATGATGTGGTCACTGAGGTTGGTGGCTTTGTACCACACAGATACTATGGTAATCATTCATCATATCATCAAAAATGTTTGTGTCAAATAAACATTTGACATGAAATTCATCAGGGCTGCCAATTTCAGCAACATACATGAACACTGAGCTGATTACTTAAATGACCACACTATCCACACAGTATTGTCAGACAGTGGAGCTCCCCTTACTAGTGACTGAAAAGGTTGTAACTACAGACATGACAAAAGCTATGTTTATGAGAATACAATAAATATGCTGCTTCTTTAGCTCAACCTTATATCCTAATTGTGCTAAAAGAGATGTGTTTGCTCAGCTTAAATTTCTTAAACTAAAAGCAATTCATTGTAAGTCATTGTGATGATTAGAATTAAATTAAATCTAGAAAGTTTAGGAGTTTCACAACGAAAATTAAAGAATTCTGTCCCTGATAAAACCACTGATTAAGGGATAATTTAAGCTTGAAAGTGCATGTGTAAAATCAGCAACATGCGATTGGTTTATAGTGTATTGATAAGACTGTATATAAAAGTCGTAATTCAGTCAAATTTTTTCAGACATGCTCACTTGAGTGCAATGGTGGGTTGGACAGCCAGAAGCTCCGTTTGTGTCGGGACTTCCTATTGGAAGAGGAAAACCACATTCCTCTGGATGCCGACCCACATCATCAGCGGGAGCAGGAGGCAGCCGGTGCCATGATGGATGACACTGAGGATGCAACATCTCCAGAACACCAGCTGGCCAAGAAGTATGGGGGCTTCATGAAACGCTATGGAGGTTTCATGTCTCGCCGGTCCTCTTCGCCAGAGGGGGCACTCGAGGATGCTGGTAACAAGAATGAGGAAGAAAAAATTCGCCTAGAGATCCTTAAGTTCCTTAATGCAGCAGTCGAGCATGGCAGTGAGGGGGATGGTCAGGGCGTTGAGGCAATTAAGAGGTATGGAGGCTTCATGCGACGGGCTGCAGGAGGGGTAGTGCAGAGTGACCTGCTGGAGGCAGTGTTAGGCCGTGGGCTAAAGAAGCGCTATGGAGGTTTCATGAGACGCGTGGGTAGGCCCGAGTGGTTGGTGGACAGCAGCAAGAGTGGGGGGGAGTTGAAACGGGCCTGGGACAACGGCAGTGAGCAACAGAAGAGGTACGGGGGTTTCATGGACTAGGATATCTCAGTTATGGCCCTTCAGTCCCTCAATCCCTCAAATCAATTTTCTTCAACCAATCACCTTGTAGTCTTGACTTGTTGGTGTCTGAATCAACTCCCCACTCTCTCTGCTTACTACATTGCATCATCTGGCTTTGTATAACGTGTTGCTACCTGTTTCATTGGATCAGTTGGTCCTGTATTGATAAAAAAGATAAACAAACATTGTTCAGTACACAAACATTTTTTTGGTTTGTTTTTGGTTTCATCAATGATATTATTTATTAAAGACTCTGTTGATCGAGGTTTGTTGGTTGAGTGTATGATTTTCAATTTAAAATTTTTGTGTATGTGTCTGCAAGTCTCTCATTCCTTAAAACCGAAGGATCTTCAAACATTAAAATATGCAGATATTTGCTGTACGTACGTATGAATCCATCACCACAGCTTACTGACCAACATTTTCACATAAAGTATGCTGCTACCATTTGTCCCTCTAAAATATGCAAAAAGCTCAGCTATACCTTGTGGGTTTGACCTAAGCCTGCAGCAATCATGTTTATGCAAACAAAGGTCTAGTTTCCCTCAAAGTAAGGAGAGTTCAACCGAATAACAGCATCGTATTTCTTCCCCTTGCCTTAACCCAAATAGGTAAAACAGCAAATATTATTTAAAGCATAATGTTAATACAAGTTCATCCAAATGTAGATCTTTATTTTTGACTCTTCATTTTTCACCATAATTCTATCCTTCTCATTCCTACTCTTCACTCTGGCAGGCTGTTTCTTCAATAAAGGACAGTTAATCATTATTATGTTAGGTTAAGCCTTAAGTATGAATTCCTAAATCACACTGTCCTTGATTTGAAAAGTCTGTGAGCATAGACACTACAATGTACTATTGATTGGCCCTTTATCTATAACCTGACCTTAGGCACTGCGAAGATAGAAGGGAGTATGTGAATAGGACCCACTTTCCCAATGGTGTGCGGATGGTCAAAAAATCCTCAACAATTAGTTACTTACTGTTCCACCATCCTCCAAGTGCTGTTCAATTCATTTTATTTCTAATAACACTGATTATCAAAACATGTAGCTAATATGCAAAAACAACATATGATTGAAAAAAACTCCAATAACAAGAACAAAAGTTTTAATGGCTTAGGTAATCAACACTACACAAAACCTACAAGAACAGTAAACAGAAAATCAGCAAGATAAAGGTTTTAGCAGCAATGCTAAGAATACACATTTTGAAGCATAACTGAAGGTCAATGAATTTATGGATTATTGTCAGTAATGGTCGAGTATCTGAGGAGAAATACTATAAATCAACCAGTCCTGCTGCAATCATAGTCTATGGTCAGCAAGATCATGATCCACCATCAAGATCGGATGCCACTATATTCCACAGTCATTGTCCTCTGCCGCCATTAGGATCCACCATCAGCTGCGACCTCTATAGTGGTCCACCCCCATTGCCAACAGGATGTGCCATATTGGATCCACAGCCGTGGCCCTGGATCTGCGGACGATAAGTTAAGGGACTCCGGGAAGAAATCAATTCAGTAACATGTATTAATGAGATATTAATTTCTTTGATGTGATCGGGATTGAGAAGAGGAAGGAGAAACTGGGAAGCGAAGCTCCATGTGTCATGTATCCCTCAACATTCTAGACCTAAAGCAGCATAACTAAGAGCAGGTCTAAGAAAAACCTGAACCGGCTCTAGCTATAAGCTTTATCGTAAAGGAATTTCAAGCCTACTATTAAACGTACAGACGGTGTCTGCTTCCCCAACTGAAAGTGGGAGATGATTCCACACAAGAGAAGTTTGAAAGCTGAAAGCTCTGGCTCCTACTCTACCTTTAGAGACTTTAGGGACTACAAGTAAGCCTCAATTCTTGGAGCACAGTACTCTAGTGGGTTGATATCAGCTCTTTATGGTATAATGGTGCCATATTTTTAAGGGCCTTAAAGGTGAGGAGGATAATTTTTTATTATATTCTAGATCAAACCGGAAGCCAGTGTAGTGAAGCTAATACAGGATAAATGTGGTCTCTTATCTTAGTTCTTGTCAGGACACGTGCTGCAGCATTTTGGACAAGCTGCAGAGTCTTTAAATACTTAATGCTGGAGCCTGATATAAATGAATTACAATAATCTAGTCTGGATGTAACAAAGGCGTGGGTTCGTTTTTCTGTATCTTTTTGAGATACGACATGTCAGATGTTGTAGATATTACGCAAGTGGAATTGAAGATCACTCCAAAGTTCCTGACTGTTTCATTGGAAGCAAGGGCAATGTCATCTAGCGCAGCTATATCAATAGATAATGTATCTTTAAGGTGTTTAGGGCCAAGTATTATAACATCTGTTTTATCTGATTTTAATATGAGAAAGGTTTTTTTATCCTTGAGACATGCTTGGAGTTTAGTTATTGATGACATTGTGCAGGTTTTATTGACAAGTATAACTGTGTGTCATCCGCATAGCAGTGGAAATTTAATGATAATGTTTCCTAGGGGAAGCATCTATAATGACAATAAAATTGGGCCAAGCACAGAACCCTGTGGAACACCGTGGTTAACTTTGGTGCTCACAGATGACTCATCATTAATTAGCACGAACTGGAATCGATCTGAAAAATATGTGTAAGGGAAATAAGGGAAAATTCAACTGACCAGGTGTCTCACTGCTGTGACCTTGACAAACAGGGAGTTTGCTATACCAGACGAACACAGCAGAGAGACACAGATGATGATTTCATGTCTTTTCTTCATATTACATTTTATGAAGCACCTCTTTGTATTGGTTTAAATTCATGTGTCTTGGAATTATACCAAAGAGATAATTTACTTTGTTTTACACATTTCTTTTTTAGAGGCACTACTGAGTCCGATGTTAATCGTAATGACTTTACAGAGCTATCGATGAGATGGTCAATCTCAGTGGAGCTAAGGTCTTTAAAGAAATTGTTGGTAATATCGACGAACAATACAGGTTTAAATGTAACTGGAATTGTTTCCTTAAATGTAGCTACAGCACTATCAGATAGACATCTAGAAAAGTTTTTTATAAGTGGCATATATTCTGATAATGAAAAATTGTAGGTTATTAAATTATGGTCTGATAGAATCAGATTACATGGAAGTACTGTTACATGTTCAATTTTGACATTGTATGATAATACAAGTGTGTGGCTACAACAATGAGTAGGTTGACTGACACTGACTGAAACCAATTGAGTCTAGCACTGAAATAAATTCTACGCTAAGGCTATCATTATTATTGTCAACATGAATATTAAAGTCACCAACAATAATAATTGTATCTGTCTTTAGGACTAGGTTTGATAAAAACTCAGGGAATTTCATAAAAAATTCAGAATAAGCCCCAGGAGCACTGTAAACTACAGCATGTATGATGGCTTTTGGTATTTATTGGATGAATGTGGAAGAAAATGAGTTGTAGCTTAGTTTAGGTTTAGGATTAATTGACATATTCATCGGGATGCAGCCAGGTCTCAGTGAGGGACAATACATACATTTTTTTTATCTGAGACTAGTTCATTAACTTGAGTAGCCTTTGTTGATAATAGTCTTATGTTTAACAGATCACATTTAAAAGTCTTTGTTTCTTTAATTGCTGCCAAGGCTGTGTTAATTTGTATTCGATTTTTGTGTACAATTCTCCCCCTGTTAATGTTTGATTTACATAGTTTAATTTGACGGTGGACAGACACAGTCTCTATGGGGTTGTGGTTGTGTCACTGATCCAGAGGGAGCGCAAAGAAGTGCTCCATTATCATTTCCTGTGCCCTTTGATTAATTCTGGGCCTTATCTTTAGGTGGGGAACCACTGGATTATACCATCTTAACGTATAAAACTACATGCTTACACATAGAACAGTATTAATAATAGATATGGTATCTAATACTGTGACATATAATGTACCAGTCACAGACAACTTGCAAACAAATGCTCTTACTTATGATGATACTTTAAGTACATTTACTGATAATATTTCTGTACTTACCCATACAGGATTTTTACTTCACCGTTACCTTTCCTGACTAAAGAACTTGAATACTTTCTCAACAACAGTGAACAGACTTAATATTTACACAGAGCTACCTCATTCCTGACTTTCCCGCTCAGAGTCAGCAAACTATCTCTATCAAAGATTTCCTGTAAAGAAAAATTCATGTTCTACATCTTCCTCAATATAATTGGTAGGTGAACCTTCTCAGCAAAGTTTGTTGTCTGCTTTGGTTTCTGTTCTCCACTAACTCACAAGTCACCTGCATCCCTCTCATTATGCAATTAATCATGTGCTGCTCATAAATAACTCAACTTATGAAAAAGAAAAGGTAGATACTTAAACCAGGGGCAGGGATCCCTCACATGCAGTTTTTTTTTAGGTGGTTGTTATTTCTTTTTTTGTGTGTTTCTTACTCTAGTTGAAGGCAGAGGATGTTTCACAAAGTTAAGCAGATATGAAAAAATTGTGATTTGTTCAAATGGGCTATAAATCAGATACAACAGGCGTCAGGAAGAGCACAGCCAAAACAACAAACAAAACAATCTATAATACCAACTAACTTACCTATTTCCAAAAGTGACAGAAAGTTACCTGCCTCCCTAACATAAATAGGAGAAAAGATGTGCAAAAACAAATAGGGCTTCTCAACCCTACTGCTACCAGAACTGCTCTTTTCAGAAAAAAAAATTCTTGGATTCAAAACAGAAGATAATCAGACAACAAAGTGATAACAGAACAGCACCTTTCCGACAGGTTACAGCGTAGTAAACACTGACATGTTGGGAGCCAGGAATAATTCGGCGAAGGCAAACCAGATTTGGCAGGCAAATTTGTAAAGATAGCTCCATCAGCCTCCACTCCATCACCTGAAATCACTGCCACAGAACAGGGTGAACAGCACCACTCTTAGGCAGGAAGGAAGAACAGCATCATAAATCACACGCAATGACATATTATGACCCCGAGTCATAACAGGTGTACAGGTCCTTTTTAAAGGATCTATATTTTTGTCAGTATCATTGTATACCACGTTGCAAAAATGTATACAAACTTGTATTTAAATAGATTCACAGGTCTGAAAATGCTTCTATTTATTTCCTCTGAGTGATATTCTCTACTCCAGATCATGTACCCGGGTAATGGGAACCAATTAAATCCACTACGCTTGATGTATTCTTGGAGGGAGTGCAAAACTATGGCTTTCCATTAAGGTAAGATCAACAAATAAATGGGGCTCACCATGGTACTCATTCCACCTTGATTTGTGCCAGAGCCGTCACATAGAGATGTGTCATGGTTTTATGCTGTCTGTCACGGTGCGCGAAATTGCAAACGTGAACGCAAAAATAGGACACTTGAGCAGTTTTAGGAAGAGCAAGAGTTCTGGTTTAATGGATGACCAGGGGTAAAAAGCCAGTTAGACAGTCAGAGACAGCAGACAAATCTGACAGGGAGCACGCAAACAGGGGAATCCAGGGTCTAGAAGGCAGGTCAGAGCAGGTATCAGGCAGAGCAGCAGAAAAAGGACAAACCATAGATACGCTGGAAAGCTAGGAAAAACACACTAGACGAACTAGAGAGGAAATGGGCCGGTAAATATACTAGGTGGCTGATGACTGATGGAAAGCAGGTGATTGTGTTGGTGGGGCAGGTAATGGCACCACTCGGAGGAGGTGATGCAGAGCAGTGGCTAAATTCTGAAAAACAAAATGAGAACTAGTACGTGAAAAACTAGTACCCCAACAAAAAATGTAAATGCTATTAGCTGACTGAAGTTGTGACATTTGCACAACTAAGACATAAAGTAACTACGACCCATTCTTTGCTAACATTAACTCAATTACTATTCTAATTTGTTGAAAAATTGCCAAATTAAGCAAATTAATTCATTACTTGTCTAGATAAATCGAAGTGAATCAAATCACTATTTATCCCTCTAAAGCCCTGTTGATGTTAAGTTGTATTGTATACAATACATCCGTTCACCTTGTATCTGGTAAACAATTATTAGAATGATTTGGATGATACTACCAGAAGGTGGAACAATTTACAAACGCTAACCCAGTAACGTGAGCAATTGCCACCCAGAGTCTGAAGATGTCTCTCACAGCTTCCCCTTATATCTTTCTATACTTGCTTGAGGCGAGAAAATTCAACATTAAGATGGACTATGTAGGGATTTTAGCTAAAAGACTAGCAGAAGCTTCATACAGCTTCTCTCTTTGGCTAGGATGTAGCGACTATCTCTTCAACCTGTTTTAACATATGTCACAACCAAAGCAACATGTGGATGTGTGTCACTTACTCTGTACAATTTAATCAGAAGGTTGAATTGGCAAGGTGCACCATTGTGGACCAACAGAATTTGTGTTTTGTATCCAAACACTCATTAGCTTATTTATCTGTTGAAGTGCTCTTTGCTAAAGATCAATGCCACCCAAGCTGGTAATGTTAGTGTAAGATGATGGATATAACGGTAAACTAAACTTTAAAACGTAAAGAGATATAAGGTCAAATTTGTAATTCTCCATTTAAATAGTGTTGATACACAATTCTGTGCAAGTTAGGTAAGATACATTTAGAATTTTGTACACAGCGCAGTGAAACCACAACTTCTAAAAGGATTAGATGTAATCTAACCCTATTTTAAATGATGCGTAAAGTTTAAACCAGTGTTAATTTTGGCAGCTATTTTTGATTTAGTCTTAGTCTTTTGACGAGAATGCATATTAGTTTTAGTCACATTTAATCATTTTTATCCTTCTTAGTTTTAGTCTAGCTTTAGTCGACGAAAACTAATTCCATTTTAGTCACATTTAATAGCCACATTAAACTCCTTTTCTATAAAAACATATAGCTGCAGCCTAATAGCTTAACAATATATATTTAGTTTTAAATGTGAAAACAAAAAGGGAGAGCAGGTCAGACTGGAGGCGAACACAGAAACTGCAGCTCGGTAGCACCAACTGCAGCTTCTTCTCTGATCATGAAGCTGAGGCGCGGACTTCCGGTTTGGTGAGCATGTGAGAGCGGTGTAGTCTCGGTCTCTCGTAACCCAACTTTGCAAAAACCCGTACTTTTCTTATACCCTCAACGACCCAAGTAAGAACTGACGCCCAATAAACTCCGTATAATACCGTGGAACCAGGAATAATGTCAAAACCACAGAAGCAGTCAAAGAAAAATTTAAATGAAGCCCCGAGGCCCTGCGCTAACACATGCTTAGCTAGCATCGAAGACCTGCTGGAAAAACACAGAGCCAGCAAATGCAGACCACTGTGTTAAATCATGGACAACGTATCATCTCACTGGAAACCAGCGCCGAGTCAGATGACCAGCGTATTCGCACTCTGGAGACGAAGCTGATAGCTTTAGCCAATAGCAACAACAAGCTACTAGCGAAGACGCGGGACCTCGAAGGCCGGAGCCGCAGGAATAACATCCGGATCATCTGCCTTCCAGAATCAATCGAGGGACCGGCACCCACTATGTTTTTCTCGAGGCTGTTAGTTGAACTACTCGGGGAGGAGATCTTAGAGTCCCCTCCAGAGCTTGACCAGGCGCACAGGGTGTTAACTGCCAAGCCACAGCCAGGGTTGCGAACGCGGCCGGTGATCATCCGCTTGCACCGCTACTGGATCAAGGATCTGATCATACGAGAGGCTCGCTAAAGAAGAGGAAAACTACAATATGAAGGAGCTCCTGTCCAGATCTTCGAAGACTACGCTCCAGAGGTGGTTGAAGAACGCGCAAAATACCGGGCGGTGATGGCAGACCTGTACAACCTCACTCTCAGGCCTGCACTACTCTTCCCGGCTCGCCTACAGATTTCACTCAGCGACGGGGCGAAGAAGAGGTTCTCCTCCCCGGAGGAGGCCGCGGCGTTCGCCTCAAGCTACAAACAGAGCCCGGGGCCTAACTAGCTAAGCCAGCCAGGCTAGCCAGCTCTGGTAAGGCGTAAGATCACCGTTAAGTATAATTAAGTATAATTCTGACCACCTATGCATAGCAGGCCAAAGGTATATGACTGTTGTTAAATGCTGTGAAATGACAATATGTGACTGAAGACTATTTGCTCAGGGCTACTGATAGCCGAACATTGTGCTAGCCGGTGGCTAACGCGCCAGCTGTGCCTCTGCCTGGGGAACCAGGGGACTAGGCTGTCTCATCCAAAGACACTCTCCTGCAGCAAACTGAGTTAATTTTTCACTCAGACATTTTTTTTTGTATTTATTTTCATTTTATTTCATGGTTTACAGTTCTCATAATGGTTATCTGGTTGTATGAGATAACTAAATGTTCAGATGTATACTGCATTATTTTCTCTTTTTATTTACTTAAAGCTGCAATTTCTACAGAGCCAATATTCTTTATTTAGATGAAGAAAAGCACAATAATTGTAAGTTTTGACTAATGTTGAGCTTAACTAAGCAAAGGAATTGACCTGTTTTGCTTGGTTTCGAAGGCTTACTTAATATGGTAAGGGTAACTAATTATATTCAACACTATACATGGGTCATAGTTCACTATGTAATAGTCCTAATTCCAGAGAATATTTTATTTTTATATGCTATCTACCTCATGTTGGAGGGTTACTTTGAAGTATTTTGTTAAAGGTTCAAAGGGTTATGTAATACATTATAATATTTGTTCAGTTATGGATTCTGAGATGATTCTTCGAGGTGAGATGCTTCAGAAAGGGAAGTATGAGCAAGTTAGTTTAGGAGTGGATGACATTCCTAGGGGCAGGGGGGGACATGGGAGGGAGCAAGGGCAGGAGACTAGGTCTCTTCACAGATGGGGTGGGGGGGGTTGGGGGAAGTGTGGGTAAAGAGACATTTTTTGTGTGTTCAGTATTGATAAGCTTCACTGTTTTGTGGTTTATTATGTTTTTGACATTATTTGTGATTATTTCACTCATCTCTTGCTGTCTGCATCTTAGAATTGACCTGGTACCCTCTCTACCTTTTGCTGTAATATGACTGGCTCACTAAATGGAGGGACCATCGGTGGGCAGGTGGTAAGGTTCACCTCTTTAAACACGGGAGGCTTGAATGCCGCATTAAAACAGATTAAGATAATGACATATATCAAAAATCTGAATGCTGATGTGATTCTACTTCAAGAGACGCACCTGCTAAAAACTGACCATAGAAAGTTGAACCGACCATGGATAGGACAAATCTTTCACTCTCAATTTAACTGCAAGACAAGAGGAACAGCCATACTAATCAGAAAAATGTTCAATTTACCTCCAGTAATATTATCACAGATCCAGAAGGACGTTATACAATTATCTCTGGTATGTTATACCAAAAGCCTGTAATAATTGGGATGACCAAAGCTTATTCAATTCAGTATTTTCTCTAATTCCTAATTTGGACTCTCATACTTTGATTTTTGGAGGGGATTTGAATTGTGTTATCGACCCAGTTCTTGACAGATCAAGCCACAGAACTATTCCACCCTTAAAGATGTCACAAACCCTGTCCGCCATCATGGACCAGTTTGGCTACGTCGATCCCTGGAGATTTACGAACTCATCTTCTCTTCAATATTCCTTTTTCTCGCACGCTCATCGTTCTTTCTCCCGTATAGATTACTTCCTAGTGGATAAAACTCTTATCTCTTCTCTTATTCATGTACAATACTTACCCATAACGGTTTCAGATCACTCAGCCTTAGTACTAGATCTCTGTTTCGACCTCAAACCCAAACATTTTAGATCCTGGCGTCTCAACCCTCTTTTACTTAGAGAAGAAACATTTTGTAACCATATTTCTGACTCAATCTCAGTCTTCTGCGACACTAACATTGCTATGGGACACCTTGAAGGATTTTCTTAGTGGCAAGATAATTTCATATGTTTCTTATGCAAATAAACAACGCAGAATGCGTAAGGAGGAACTAGAAAGATTAATTGCATATCTGGATAGGTCGTTAGCAGTAACAAATACTCCGGACTTATATATAAAGAAAGACTTGGATTTAAGACAGAACTTGACTTGCTCCTTACAACAGAAGCTGAACGACTACTTCTCCGTTCCTATGGACCACTATATGAACACGGCGACAAGGCTGGGCGTCTCCTTGCTCACCAGCTAAAGGCCAAACAAGCATCCAACCAAATCATCCAGATAAGAGATGAATCAGGCATGGTAGTGACCGACTCTACTAAAATTAATACCTCATTCAGTTTATTCTATCAACAACTGTATAAATCTGAATCTCCCGATGATGAAACCCATATGGACGCTTTCTTTCAAAATCTAGATGTAGTGATGTAAAAGCACTGTCAATTTGGTTCATCAAATATATCCAGAATAAGACGGGACGGGAGGCTGAGATATCCAAAATATACAATTTATTCAATAAGAGCAAATGATTTAAAACAGACTGCTCAAACAGTAAAATGACAGGTGCAAAGGTGGACTCACTGGCCTGGACTTGATACAAATCACAGATTAAAAGGAAAGAAATAAAAGGCTCCAGACCCAACTTTACAATGCTAAAATATCATGCATTAAAAATAAACACAACACACTTTATAAAACACTGCAAGCAATAAAATACAATAAAATGACAAAAGAGGGCCTATAGTATTTGGAGCTAACAACTCTTCAATATTCAAGTCCTTGAAGCCTGATTGCACAGTACCAGTCCACCAGATTGCACCTTGCCATAAAATAAAATAAAACAAAACAAAGAAACAAATAATCAAAGCAATTAATAAAAAAGAACTAAATCTGAAGAAATCCAAATAAACTAAATTAAATCTAAATGTGGGAAAAAACAGTGACCGTAACTATTCTGCTGGTAGGCAGACCTATAAAACAGACATGTTATTATTTGCAGATGCTTTCTTTGTGTGAACATTACATAATTTTCAGCGACTTACCGAGACAAACAATTGTGACCACATGTGCTGCGCCCACGCTAACCTTCCTCACAACACACAAGACCGGCAGTGGGGAGAGAGAGAGAGAGAGGAAGAGGGGGAGAGCTAAGGCGTCCCTAAATAAACTCCTCCGCCTCCCCGCAGCCTATAGGAGTTGCCGTCCTGTCAGGTTAATTTAACACGTCTAGAACGGGGAAAATGACTGCTAAAAGTATAAAACTTTATTAAAAATTGACCCATTACATAGATGTACCAACAATTTCGCCTACTGATAATCAGGTGCTAGACGCTCCTTTAACTCTCTCTGAGATAAAAGAAGCAATAAGCTCAATGAATAGTGGCAAATCACCGGGCCCTGACGGATATCCCGTTGAGTTTTATAAAAGGTTTTCTAACCAGCTAGCCCCTCTACTTTTGGAGATGTTTAACTACTAGGGATGAGCGAGTACAGCATTATCTGTATCTGTATCTGTATCTGTCAACCATATGAATTATCTGTATCCGTATCCGTACTCAGAGTGGGCGGGGCCTAACCCGGAAGTGGGTGTGATTTAACCCGGACGTGGGCTGGATTTAACCCGGAAGTAGACCGGGTTGTCTTGAAACGGGCGGGGCTTTAACCAGTATGTTATTTTAAGCATGCAATTGATATGGGTTGATCAGAAATTGTTATATTTATTGCTGATTAGAAAACTATTACAGGACAGCATCAGCATTGAGCTTCAAACGAACTATTTACAATGAATACAACACATGCTGTTGCCATCATGAAGTGAAATGTAATGAGTGTTTTCATACTCAACATAAATTTATTTCCACACCAGGTGTGGGCGATGAGTGTGATGTGATGATGTGCGCTGAAGGATAATGTGCGCCCCTTGATGATGTGCGCCGCACAGTGATGTGCTCGGCAAAAGTGCTTTATCCGTACCGGATACTCGTTTCAGCCAAGTATCCGGCCATCTCTATTAACTACTCATACAGCCAAGGCTCTCTGCCACCCACCCTAACGCAAGCTTCCATTTCACTCATTTATAAAAAAGACAAAGACCCTCTAAACTGTGCATCATATAGGCCAATTTCACTACTACCTGTAGATGTGAAAATACTTGCGAAAATTTTAGCACGCCGTTTGGGGCCAATTATGCCTTCAATCATCTCAGAAGACCAGACGGGGTTCATCAGCGGGAGGCACTCCTTTTCTAATGTCAGGAGACTTCTCGGCATCATTCATACTCCATCCTCCCCTACAGATCCGGAGATGGTTATATCACTTGATGCCGAGAAGGCCTTCGATAGAGTTGAATGGCCTTACCTTTTCTTTTCCTTGCAGCGATTTGGGTTTAGCTCACGTCTTGTGTCCTGGATCAAATTACTGTACTCATCCCCTCAGGCATTAGTATGCATGAACACACAGCGCTCCAATCCTTTCCCCCTCTTTCGTGGCACACGTCAAGGGTGCCCCCTCTCTCCACTGCTGTTCGCGCTTGCTATTGAGCCGCTGTCCATAGCATTGAAATCAGAAGGGGGATTTAATGGAATAAGGAGACATGGAGAGGAACATCGGGTCTCATTGTATGCTGATGACCTACTCCTGTATGTAAGCGATCCCCTGTCAAGCCTTCCATCTATTCTCTCAATCCTGGACTCCTTTAGCATATTCTCTGGATATAAACTCAACATCTCCAAGAGTGAGTGGTTCCCAATAAACCAACTAGCCACAGAAATTCCAACTCATCTCATACCATTTAAGACTGCCGTGGTTGGCATAAAATATCTAGGAATAATGATCACACGATCTATGCGCACGCTGAAAGAACAAAACTTTTCGGTGTTGACTGATGCAGTCAAACAGGATCTTCAGAGATGGAGCCGTTTGCAGCTGTCTCTAGCAGGCAGAGTGCAAACAGTAAAAATTAATATCTTACCAAGGTACCTTTGCCTTTTTCAATGCTTACCAATCTACTTTCCCTGTTTTTTTTTAACCGTATCAATAGCATCATATCCACGTTCATTTGGGCAGGTAAACAAGCCAGAGCCAATAAATCGTTGCTCCAGAGGAGCAGATCAGAGGGTGGCCTAGGACTGCCTAATCTCCTTGGGTACTATTGGGCGGCTAACGCACAAAAGATTTTACTTTGGTTCACCTCTCCTCAACAGGGCTGGTGCCAATTGGAAGATAGCTCATGTTCCACATCCCTTCAAGCACCAATATGTAGTACCCTCCCCCTCTCTCTCACAAATTTCACATCCAACCCCATTGTAATGAATACATAAAAAATCTGGACTCAAATCAGGAAACGATTTGGATGGCTCTCCCTCCCTCAGACTACACCTCTTCGTAATAACCACTTATTTATACCAGCCAAGACCTGAAGGCCTGAGATGCCTGGGAAGCGATTTTGCTCGAACCTACTCTTCTCAGTTTCCACAAGCCCCACCCCTCAGCGGCATGGATCTGGTACTCCAGGCTAAGTTGTTGCCTAAGGGCCATGTCTCATATCTCTATAATCTCTTATCACCAACAAACGATTCATCTGTGAATAAGAGCAGGACTGGCTGGGAAACTGAACTCCAGATAAGCATTTCCGATGCCCTTTGGAAAAAGGCGTTGAAAGCTGTTAACTCCTCTTCTAGCTGTGCCAGACTTTCTGTTATCCGATTTAAGGTACTTTTTAGGCTGCACTATAGCAAAGACAAACTCTTCAAACTTTACCCAGACAAGGCATCTGAAACTTGTGACAGATGCTTTCAGACGCCATGCAATCTGACACGTAAGTTCTGGACATGCTCCAAGTTGTTAAATTACTGGCAATCAATCTTTAAATCTATCTCTGACATCCTAGGTATACCTGTTAGTCCTTCACCACAGATAGCTATTTTTGGGGTGCCTCCTGATGAACTTGTAGCCACATCCCTGCAGGAAAATGTTATAGCTTTTTGCACGTAGAAAAATTCTTCCTGGTTAAATGATTTATTATTCCTATTGAAACTGGAGAAAATCAAATTCAGCCTCAAGGCCTCTGTATGCTTCTCCGAGTCCGTCAAGGACGGACGGATCGGACGGACACTTTTTGATTTATAGTCGCGCGAGCCTTTTTGTACTGAAAACAATTCACCGCCAGACCATTACGTGGCGCAACGGAAGACGAGCTTAGAGAAGCCTGCCTCATGAGGTGTGTAGAAGAAGTCCACGCTGGTTTATCGACGTCCTCCCGGCGTCTCATACACAGCGAACGATGGCAACTAACAGACAAAGGCTGTTGATGGCGCGACAGTTTTTGCGGAAATAAAGTGCCCCCTGCGGGTCATAATGTTTATATGATCGAGTCTTAGCGCAGCGGTTCCCCGGTCTTGTGTCCGAACTGCGTTGCTATTTCCACAGCTTGAAGCTACACGGAGGCAGCTAGCCCCTGCTTCCACACACAGTCAGCAGGGACTCCCGATACTAACTACTACAAAGTGTTTACTTCTAACCTGACGGTGTTTGAGAAACAGTGTCATGACAGCCGTTTATTATAATTAAAGTCAGCGGGTTTTTGCACAGTTACCACCGCAGTTAGCATGGTGGCTAGCGCCTTTATGATAGGGCCTTATAACCGTATGTGACCGTACACACATGCCGTTAGTGCTCTAACCAGCCACCGTCAGCCGGACAACTCCACTGGCTTAACACACTTGTCACATTAATCGTAGAACCGTAGTTGTGTTTGGGTTTATTGCGCTATAGGTAATCAAACAGGAAGCTTGAAGTCCGGAAATGTGAGATTCCGGAAATGACGTTGTGCGGAAATTATGTCTTTAGTGGACCAATCACAGCCAAGGGCTATCCGTAGGCTGCCCGTCATGCCGACGTGTAGTTAGAAAAATCAGAGGTGCACGAAAAGCTCTCCGAGGCGCTCGGACTGGGCGTTTCTCTGTCCGTTTCCGTCCGTTTTCGAAAAAACGGAGAAGCATACAGAGGCCTTTAGAGGCCGTCCTGAGAAGTTTTATTCGCACTGGAAATCACTTCTGGAATATGTCGATAAACTCCCTGCCAATGTCCCCCTGATCCTTTGTTCACACCTTGAATAGTCCGCCGACCCCCACCCCATTTGATATGACTCTTTGTACTCAACCTGACCCAGGAATAGTGGGCTGATCAGTTGAGCATGCAGAGACGCAGGCAGCAAACATCTTATATTACACTCCCCTTCTTTATCTATTTTATTTTATTTTATTTATTTTTATTACCTTATTATTTTATTATTGTTATTGTTTATTTATTTATTTATCTATTTCTGTATGTCGTGTTATCTAAAACAGATCTGGTATACTGTTGTTAAAATGTTTGAAGGTCTCTGTGATGGGCATGGGGTTATACAAAATGGAAATGAAACTGTCTTTGATTGTATTGTCTGCTGCTAATGTGAAATCAATAAAAAGGTATTGTGGTATCACCAGAGGTTTAACCACTGAACAGGGTGTAGGGCAGTGCGTCACAGAAGCAAAGAGAAGTCACGAAAAAGGTTTCAAACCAAGTCCTGGTTTATTAAACAACAAAAAGTCTCTCTCAAAGCAAAACATAAAGTTCATCAAACTGTTAGGATATGTCCTCCATCCAGTGGCTCCTCACACGGTTCGTTTCCAAAGGTGTTTGGTCCAAGTCTCCTGTTTCCTGCTTCGTGGTGGTCTCAGCTCCTTTGTTCTCCCCACTTGCTTCCACACCTGTGCTCCAGCTTTAAGTAGGCCTGAGAGCTTGGCCCCTCCCCCAGCAGTGCCTCCTGGGAGATGCAGTCCTCCCGGCAGCCATCTTGTGGGGATGTATCCACTTCTAGAATACGGCACATAATGCCCCTCTATTACCTGCCCTCTTGTGATGCCACACATCCCTCCCCTCGGACCTGACGTCCTCGGCAGGTTGAATGAAGACCAAAAGGCATCACGGCGGGATAGTGCGTCAGCGTTTCCATGCCTGCGACCGGGCCTGTGAATCACAGAGAAGTTAAAAGGTTGGAGCCCTAAAAACCACCTGGTTACCCTACTGTTAGACTCCTTGTTTCTGGCCATCCACTGTAATGGAGCATGATCTGTTACTAGCGTGAACCTCCTCCCCAACAGATAGTATTTGAGCGTTTCCAGGGCCCATTTTATTGCCAAACCTTCTTTCTCCACTGTGGCATAGTTCCTCTCCCTTGGCAGCAACTTCCGACTCAAATAAAGCACTGGATGTTCCTCACCCTCATGAATTTGGGACAGGACAGCCCCCAGCCCCACCTCAGAGGCATCCGCCTGGACCACAAACTCCTTACTGAAGTCCGGAGCCATGAGGACCGGTTTTGAACATAAGGCCCTTTTCAGATTGCAAAAGGCTTCCTCTGCTTCGGGGGTCCACTTCACCATCCTCGAGTGCTTCTTTGTAGTCAGTTCTGTGAGGGGAGCAGCTATCCTAGCAAACTCAGGAATGAATCTTCTGTAATAATTTGCAAGGCCTAGAAACGATCTCACCTGCTTCTTCGTCAACGGGATTGGCCACTCTTGGATGGCAGCCAGTTTTGCCTCCTGCGGCTTGACGAGGCCTCGGCCAATGGTATACCCCAGGTAGTTTGTCTCACTGTAGGCCAGCTTGCATTTTTTCGGGTTCGCCGTCAAGCCTGCTTCCCTTATAGACTCCAGGACCTTCTCCACCCGAGGTAAGTGATTATCCCAATCAGGACTCTGGATCACCACATCGTCTAAGTAAGCAGAAGCATATTCTTTATGAGGCTTCAGTACCTGATCCATTAAGCGCTGGAAGCTAGCCGGTGCTCCGGCCAAACCGAACGGCAACATCCGATACTGCCAGAGACCTCCTGGAGTGGCGAAGGCTGTTTTTTCCTTAGACTCTGCTGCCAACGGAACCTGCCAATAGCCTTTGGTAAGATCAAGAGTGGTTATGAACCGTGCATTACCCAGGCTCTCAATGAGCTCGTCCACCCGAGGCATGGGGTAAGCATCAAATTCAGAAACAGCATTCAGCTTTCTAAAATCATTGCAGAAACGTACTGTGTTATCCGGCTTGGCCACCAGGACGATAGGGCTTGACCAAGCACTCTTCGACTCTTCAATGACATTCAGATCCAACATCTTGCTTACCTCTTCCTCGATCACTTTCCTGCGGGCCTCTGGTACCCGATACGGCCTTTGGTTTACAGTCTTTCCTTCCGGGGTGCGTACTTCATGCTCCACCAAGTGTGTGCAGCCCGGGAGGGAGGAGAAAACATCTTGATTGCGTTCAACCAGCTCCTTTGCTTGCTGTAGCTGGTGAGGGGAAAGTTCGGGACCAAAACTCACTTCTTCCCGGGCTAATCCTCCTTGCCCCTTTGAGACACCGCCAGTAAACAATGTCTCTCTGTCATGCCATTTTTTCAAGAGGTTAACATGGTATATCTGCTCACCCTTACGCTTTCCAGGTTGTCGTATTTTATAATTAACTTCCCCCACCTTCTCAATGACTTCGTAGGGTCCCTGCCAGGTAGCAAAGAATTTACATTCTACCGTGGGCACCAGAACTAAGACCCTGTCCCCTGTTTGGAACTCCCTGGGTTGGGCTGTTCTGTCATACACAGCTCTTTGATCTCGCTGTGCTTTCTCCATGTGCTCCTTCACAATGGGAAATATGGCGGCCATTCGGGTGCGCATTGCTGTGACATGTTCAATTATGGTCCTATGGGGACATGGTTGTTCCTCCCAGGTCTCTTTGGCGATGTCTAGCAGTCCCCTTGGCTTGTGTGAATAGAGAAGGTCAAAGGGCGAAAACCCTGTGGAGGACTGGGGAACTTCCCTAACTGCAAACAGGAGGTAGGGGATGAGCTGATCCCAATTTCTACCATCTTGGCCGACTGCCTTCCTTAGCATGGTTTTAAGAGTTTTGTTAAACCTCTCCACTAATCCATCAGTCTGTGGATGGTATACAGATGTTCAGACCTGTTTAACTCGCAGCAGGGCACACCACTGTCTCATGACACGGGACATAAAGGGAGTCCCTTGGTCAGTCAGTATTTCTTTTGGCAACCCTACCCTAGTGCTGAAGAGGAATAGCTCATTTGCTATTTGCCTAGCGTTAGCTTTTCTAAGAGGTATGGCTTCTGGATACCTTGTTGCGTAGTCCATCAGGACAAGGATATACTGATGGCCTCGAGCACTCTTTGGTAGTGGCCCTACAATATCCAGCCCCACCTTTTTGAAAGGAGTCTCTATAATCGGTAAGGGAATTAGAGGACTCCTGTACCTTGGTTTTGGAGCGGTGACCTGGCACTCTGGGCAACTGCGACAGAAATTTTCTACTTCCTTGTGAATCCCTGGCCAAAAGAACCTCTGTAATATTCTTTCCTTGGTTTTCTCCACCCCCAGGTGAGCCCCTAGTATATGTGTATGAGCTAACTGCATAACTGTTGGACGGTGAGGTTTAGGCACAAGAAGTTGCTCCACTTCCTTATCTTGATAATTGATAACCTGATACAAGAGACCATTCTTGACAGCGAAGTGAGGGAATGACCGGGTTAGCCTAGGCCCCACCAGGATTCCCTCGACAACCTGGACATTTTTTAGAGCATTATTTAGGGTAGGGTCCTGTACTTGGGCCGTTCCAAACTGACCTCTCAGTGGGGGTTTCGCTTCCACGTCCTCGGCCTCCTCGTCACTTGGCCCGGGTTGCAGCTCTGAGTTGGCCGGCTCTTCCGGTTCTGAATCCGCACCACTGGAGTCTGCTGCAAAAACTTGAGCTATCACAGATGGGGAATCACATGGCTTGGAAGGATGTAAACATGACTTGTTAGCTTTAGTGACCGGACACTTACGTTGTCGTGGTTGTAGCTTACGCCTCTTTTCTGCCTCTTTCAACAGCATGGAGAAGGCTGGGCAATCCCGACCGATCAGGACGGGAACAGGGAGGGACTTAATTACCCCCACTATAACATCAAATGTGCCTCTGGTAGTTTTCAGACTCACCCTGGCAGTTGGATATTCCCGAGTGTCCCCATGTACGCAAACGACCGGGACGTGTTCACTTTGAGCTAGAGGGGAGGCTTCCAGCACGGACTCCTGGACTAGTGTTCGGGCACTTCCCGAATCCAGCAAGGCTTCTACATCCCGTTGATTCACAGTTACCGGGCATGTCGGTCTACGGTCCGCACTTTCCCCAAGGAGGGCAGCAAAGTTCGCGTGAAGACTGCTGGAGGACGCAGCTGTGGGCATTGGCTCGTCCGGCTTGTCACACTGCCACGAGATATGACCTATTTGGCCACAGCGGTAGCACTGACGAGGTTCTGGGTTTGAGGCTCCTCGTTGCTGTTGAAACGGGATAAACCCTCTTCCCTGTGAGCTAGCAGGAGAGCTCCCCTGTTGGGTAACTCCAGGGCGAATTCCACCACGCCGAACAGGAGCCAGAGATGTTGGTTCCTTCCGGGAGGGACGAAGCATATCCATGGCTGCCTGATACTGCTCTACGGCTTCTACCAACTGCATGGTTGTTGTTATCTTCTGCTGGCTGATAACCTTCTTGGCCTCAAACGGCAGGGCTCTTAGATATCGGTCAATGAGGAGGATCTCTACCATTGCTGCTGGACTGTTTTTTCCCGGGTCCAGCCACCTGTTTGTTACGCGTATCAACTCATGCATTTGTGACCTTGGGGTTGCGCATGGTTTAAATGTCCATTCATGGAACTGCTGCGCCAAACTAAACTTGGTAAGGCCCTGGCGGCTAAGTATCTCTTCCTTTAGTTTCTCATAATCCTGCCCAACACTCAATTCTACATCCCTGAAAGCTTTTAGAGCCTCCCCTGACAAAAAAGGAGCCACAATTCCTACCCATTGTCTCTTCTCCCACCCCTCTCTCACAGCTGTGGCCTCGAAGGCATGGAGGTAAGCTTCGACATCATCTGTTACTCCCAACTTAGAAAGGAAATCACTTGCCCGGGGTGATGACCTGGTTTGTCGAAGCTCCTGTTCTTTGAGTTGATTTGCCCTTTCTTGTTGTTGCAGCAAAGCCGTGTTTATTTCCTGTTGAATTCTCTGGCCCTCTACCAACACCTGCAACAATTGCTCCATTTGGTTTTCCGGATCAGCCGTGTGAAGTCCTGAAAAAAGTTCCACTAAGGCGTCGATTTCTTCACTTCTGCTCATTCGCACTTATGCCCCATGCCCGCATTCTCCACCACATGTGGTATCACCAGAGGTTTAACCACTGAACAGGGTGTAGGGCAGTGCGTCACAGAAGCAAAGAGAAGTCACGAAAAAGGTTTCAAACCAAGTCCTGGTTTATTAAACAACAAAAAGTCTCTCTCAAAGCAAAACATAAAGTTCATCAAACTGTTAGGATATGTCCTCCATCCAGTGGCTCCTCACACGGTTCGTTTCCAAAGGTGTTTGGTCCAAGTCTCCTGTTTCCTGCTTCGTGGTGGTCTCAACTCCTTTGTTCTCCCCACTCGCTTCCACACCTGTGCTCCAGCTTTAAGTAGGCCTGAGAGCTTGGCCCCTCCCCCAGCAGTGCCTCCTGGGAGATGCAGTCCTCCCGGCAGCCATCTTGTGGGGATGTATCCACTTCTAGAATACGGCACATAATGCCCCTCTATTACCTGCCCTCTTGTGATGCCACAGTATATATAAAAAAAAGAAGCTGCGGCGCTGATCTCTGATTAGCTGAGACCAGAGAAACTCTGTGTTTTCACTGTTTCCATAGTTAAGAAGCAGTCAGTCACTGAGAGGCTGCTCCACGTGAACAAGCTCTGATCTCACTGTGTCTCTCTGAGCGAGTGCGCGGGGACAGGGGGCGGAGCCTCGAGACCACTGCGCTATCTGGCAGCGCACACACTCACACACACACAGACACACAGACTCACTCGCCCGCTCCTGATACTACATGACGGCCTGATACGATGTTTTAAAAATTATTGTGACTTAAGCCTGATGCATGCTTCTGCGTTTTCACGGGCCCGTAAGCGCAAGAGCCCTTCCGGGTCCCTTACGTGCTTATGTATCCCTTTTTACGTGCTTACGGGCGTCGCCCAATTTTTCTAAAATTTACGGCAAAGCTCCGCAAGCTCACTCAACTCGCAAGGCTGTGATTGGTCTGCTCCACATCCCTTCTGGAGCTGCATTTCCGGTTTCATGCCCCATAATACAGGCAGAAACAACGGAAGATTTAGAAGAACGAATATGGACCAAATAGAAGAGCGGTTGGCAGAAGAGATCTGAAAGTATGACCACTTGTATAACCCGTCACTGACTGGCGGTTTTGTCCGCTAGAAAAAGGCTCTGAGGTGCCGCAGTGGCGATGTAAATAAACAGTCGACGAAGAAGAAAGAAGTCGTCTTCGACAAAACACGTTACTCCGCCTAGTGTTCTGGCGGTGAACACGCGCAACAGTTGGGGAAGCATGAATGACAACGAGTCCTGCGCCACAGCGGCGTGAAAAGCAGAAGCATGTTTCGGCCTTTAGTCAACCACCAACATTTTCGTCTCGTCAACAAAAGTTAAATAGATTTAGTCATAGTTTTTATTTTCAAAGATCCATTTTCGTTACGTCTTCGTCTCGTCTTAGTCATGGGAAAAGGGTCGTTAACTATATTTTTCGTTTATAGTTTGTCAACGAAATTAACACTGGTTTAAACCAAACTTTAAACTAGCTTTTAGTGTACTTTTAGTAACTACAGTTTTTGGCAAGCAAATACGGAGCCCCCCAGGGGAAACGGGAAAAAAATGATGGGTGACAAAAAAAAACATCATTTTTTTTTCCCGTGTCCCCTGGGGGCTCCGTAAGCATTTTGTATTTTCTCTTACTTTTTTTTTCATATCATTGACAACATCTTCTAGTTTCATCCTAAAACGTCAACATTTTTGTAAACCAACAACATGGCTCAGTTCAAAATTTTCATTCAATTATTCATACCATAAAGTGTTTGCATTAGTTAGAAGAAATCTACATCTAATCTCCGCTTTGGTACCACCCACTGGAAGTGGTTTGCTTAATCTTGTTTTATCAGTTTCATACAGAACAGTGACAGTAACTTCTTAGTTAATGGCTTGTAACTTTTCATACAATAGAACATGAGGCACAGCAACCTCGAGAGTGCTCGTTCATCTGCGTTACTTTAAATATACCTTTTTTTTAAATTTCTGTCATTATGTGTATTTTACATTTTGCTGATTTTGTACAGCATTGATTATTATTCTCTATTTTCATCATATTTACCCAATAGAAGATGAGAGTCCAGAGACTGTCTGTCTCTCCTTTGGTTCTGAACTCGAAGGTCATCTATCTTTTTTTGCAGTATAGTGTTTTGATACAATTGAATTTATTTTAACTATCTTAGTGATAGAGTAGTTGAATACAGTTGAATAGAGAATTTCCATATTTATAATTTTTTTTACATTTAATTTACAGCGCTTGTACTGTTAAGATCAAGATAAAGATTTCACACACTGACTACATTGTCTGGGAGATGCCCAGGTTCTCGGACCAACGGCTCTGTGGCCTCTAAAGGGCAGAGTTCTGAGGCTCAGGAGGACGGCCCCGTGGCCGCTCAGGGACAGAGTTCATAGGCTCGGGAGGGCGGCCCCGTGGCCGCTCACGGGCAGAGTCCAGAGGCTCGGGAGGGCGGCCCCATGGCCGCTCAAGGGGAGAGTCCAAAGTCTCAGGAGGGCGGCCCGGAGGCCGGTCAGGGGCAGAGGGCAAGAGCCCCGACCCCAGCCCCAAACGTGGGGCAGGAGCCAGAGCCGGAGCTGGCAACGAGAGGATCTCCGCACCGGAACCAGAGTGGCGTCTGCCGGGACCCTCCGGCGCGGGACAGGGACTGGAGCGTGAACTTGAGCAGGGACTGGAGCTGGCACCGCGAGGACCTCCGACGCCGAAACACAGGGGACGTCAGCCAGGAGCCTCCAGCGCGGAGCAGGGACTGGAAAAGGCACTGGAGCAGGGACTGGAGCTGGCACCACAAGGACTTCCGACGCCGGAACACAGAGGACGTCAGCCGAGAGCCTCCGGCGCGGAGCAGGCACTGGAGTTGTCACTGGAGCAGTCACTGGAGCTGGCACCGCGAGGACCTCCGACGCCGGAACACAGAGGACATCAGCCGAGAGCCTCCGGCGCGGAGCGGGGACTGGAGCATGGACTGGAGCTGCCACCGCGAGGGCTTCCGACGCCAGAACACAGGGGATGTCAGCCAAGAGCCTCCGGCGTGGAGCAGGCACTGGAGCAGGGACTGGAGCTGGCACCGCGAGGACCTACGACGCCGGAACCAGAGTGGCGTCAGCCGAGAGCCTCCGGCGCGGAGCAGGCACTGGAGCTGGCACCGCGAGGACCTACGACGTCAGAACACAGGGAATGTCAGCCGAGAGCCTCCGGCGTGGAGCAGGCACTGGAGCAGGGACTGGAGCTGGCACCGCGAGGACCTACGACGCCGGAACCAGAGTGGCGTCTGCCGGGACCCTCCGGCGCGAGACGGGGACTGGAGCATGGACTGGAGCTGGCTGGAGCCCAGTCAGGGCTGGAGGTGGCTGGTGCCTGTGAGCATGCTGCTGGAGAGAGAGGCTTCTGCTGTGGATGCCCCCTATCCAACGTCCACCACCCTGAGCAGAACCCTTCTTGAGGCTGCGGGGTCCGCCAAATGCCAAGCAGCTGCCCCAATACGGGTTAGAGGATGAGGCTGGAGGGTTGAGGTATTTCTTAAGTCTGTCCCGCACCTACACGAGGTACGGGACAAAATGGCTCACCCAAGGCCGATCCTTTAGCCATGCCTCAACCACTGCAATTTCCTCCAGGGTCTCTGACTTGTTCTGGGGTCCTGGAAAACGCAGCTCATCCACCAAAAGTTCTAAATAAAAAACTTGGTCCTGAAATAAACTAATTTCCGCTGAGTCCATATCTTGGTCGGGTTGTACTGTCAGGGTTGTGTGAAATTGGATGGACCCAGAAGCAGAGGTGGTTTAACAAAAGAGTATTTAATTTAAAAGAGGCTTTAACTACACAAACAAAAAAAACACTAAATGAATTGAAACACTGAAAAGACATGAACAAGAACAAGAGGACAAAAACACAAGGAAGCTTACACGAGGATCAGGACAGGGCTTGACAGGAACGCAGAACCCTGGAGAAACACAGGAAGCAAAACAGCAAGACAGCAAGAAGAGCAACACAGTGAGAACAGCAACATGGAACACAGCATGAAAAACAGCAAGACAGCAAGACCGCAGGATGAGCAAGACAGCAAGATGAGCAAGACAGCAAGATGAGCAACATGGAACACAGCAGGAAAAACAGACAACCCGACAGCCGACAAGGGGAAGGACAGAGGCTTAAATACACACAGGGAAGGCAGGGGTAATTGGCCACAGGTGCAACACATGAGGAGTTAAGGCCTATGTATGCTTCTCCGTTTTTTCGAAAACGGACGGACACGGACAGAGAAACGCCCACTCCGAGCGCCTCGGAGAGCTTTTCGTGCACCTCTGATTTTTCTAACTTCACGTCGGCATGGCGGAGAGCCTGCGGATAGCAGGCTGTGATTGGTCAGCTAACGACATTTCCGGACCTCAAACTTCCTGGTTTGATTCCCTATAGCGCAATAAACCCAAACACAACTACGATTCTACAATTAATGTGACAAGTGTGTTAAGCCAGTGGAGATGTCCGGCTGACGGTTGCTGGTTAGAGCACTAACGGCATGTGTGTACGGTCACATACGGTTATAAAGCCCTTTCATAACGGTGCTAGCGACCATGCTAACTGCGGTGGTAACTGTGCAAAAACCCGCTGACTTTAATTATAATAAACGGCTGTCATGACACTGTTTCTCAAACACCGTCAGGTCAGAAGCAAACACTTGGTAGTAGTTAGTATCGGGAGTCCCTGCTGACTGTGTGTGGAAGCTGAGCTAGCTGCCTCTGTGTAGCTTCAAGCTGTGGAAATAGCAACGCAGTTCCGAAACAAGACCGGGGAACCGCTGCGCTAAGACAAGATAACATAACCATTATGACCCGCTGGGTGTCACTTTATTTAAGCAAAAACTGTCGCGCCATCAACAGCCTTTGTCAGTTAGTTGCCATCGTTCGCTGTGTATGAGACGCCGGGAGGACGTCAATAAACCAGCGTGGACTTCTTCTACACACCTCATGAGGCAGGCTTCTCTAAGCTCGTCTTCCGTTGCGCCACCTAATGGTCTGGCGGTGAATTGTTTTCAGTACAAAAAGGGTCGGACGACTATAAATCAAAAAGTGTCCGTCCGTCCGTCCTTGACGGACTCGGAGAAGCATACAGAGGCCTTTAGAAAGACAATCAC
Organism: Pseudopleuronectes americanus; assembly: GCA_038501795.1. Taxonomy (NCBI): domain Eukaryota; kingdom Metazoa; phylum Chordata; class Actinopteri; order Pleuronectiformes; family Pleuronectidae; genus Pseudopleuronectes; species Pseudopleuronectes americanus. Next base: position 448,589 of record CM076730.1, on the reverse strand, counting down.
CAAGACAGGAAGTGAAGACAGAAACAACCCACATGGAACAGACACTACAAAATAAAACAGGAAACAGAAAACACAGAGGCAGAAATACACAAACTAAACTGACAGACATGACATATATGAGATTGCAAATATGTTAGTTTTTGTTTATCTGTGAGAGATTATTTCCGGAGAGCAATTGTCAGAGTAGCAGTGGGTGATTTTTTGGGGGCTTTGCCACTCTATCCAGAAGGTTTGTTCTTGAGAATTGGATAACAAACTTTTCCTCTACGTCAACTCTTCGACAAATAGTGTTCAATACAACATCAACACTACCAAACAAAACTCATAATTAACGGATTTAAACTACTTTTGTTGAATAAAAAAAGCTCTGTAATGAAGGTGTTTATGCATCTACACAGCATTTACCTTTCTATCTGCTCTTCTCCTTTGTCTTGGCTCCTTGCAGTTGCCTCAGGCATACTGGGATCTACAAAGGAGACATGTATTGGTACTAATAGAAAAAACAAGTACTGTAAGTAATATATACATTTTAAATTAACATAAATCTTAAATACCTCTCCCCACACATAGTTAGCATAGATCGTTAGGAACTGTAGTGTGAATCTCAAAAAGCAGAATAGCAAATGGAACCCTCTGATGGAGATAAAACAGTTTGAATATGAGCAATTGTCCCGTACAAAAAAAGGTAATGTAGGCATTTCACAATGCAGTACAACATCAACTACCTCATTACAGTAATCATTAACTTGTCTTTCAGCTCTGATTCTGTAGCCGATACACTAAAACTGGCTGCTGTCAACCCCATCCCCCAAAAACCTGGACTTGACCCTTTCAGCATGAGCAATATCTCCCCTTTCTTTCAAAAATACTGGAACAGGATTTTCGCCTCAACACTCAAAGGCCACCTGGTCTGCAGCGATCTGTTAGAGCGATTTCATCCGGTTTCCGCTCACAGCACAGAAACAGCACTGAAACAGCTTAGTTCATCGGTATCAACATCTGCACCTCCTCCACTGCTCCTCAGTCAGAAGGAGTCCCCCAGGGTTCATTGCTTTGTCCTCTCCTGTTCATCTTCTACTTGCTCCCTAGGTAATATCATACGAACATGGACTCCACTTCCACTGCTACGCCAAGACGTCCAACTCTACATTTCCATTAAATCCATCACCTCTGCTACTCATTCCACTGTGACCAACAGCTTCACTGACATTAAATCATGAATGCAAATCAACTTCCTCAACGTAAACTGTGACAAATCAGATATCATCATCATCGTCCTAAATCCCTCACTAAAACCAGTCACAACTTCTTCCTCACCCTAGACAACTCCACTCTTTCTCTCTCCCCACACATCCAGAGCCTCTGACTCATGTTTGACAGCAATCTCTCCTTTAAACAACATGTTTACCAAATCAACAGAACTGCCTTTTTCCACCGAAAAAACATAGCCCGTCTCCGCCCATCACTCTCCTCCTCTGCTGCTGTAACTTTGATCCACGCTTTCATCACCTCAAGAATCGACTATGGCAACAGAATTCTCTATGGCACATCATACTACAGTACATCCAAAATTCTGCTGCTCACCTGCTCACTCACTACCGCTCCTGTGATCACATCACCCTGGTTCTCCAGAATCTACACTGGTTCCGCATCCCACAACGCATCCAATACAAAGTTCTTCGCCTCACTAATAAAGCCCTCAATAACCCGGCCCCTCCTACTTCACCGATCTGCTCCACCCCCACACTCCATCCCGTCAGCTCCACTCCTCTGATGCTAACCTCCTGTCCCATCCACTCAGATCTTGATGAACTAGTTATTCAACTTGAAAATCTTTACTGATGTAAATGTGATAATTTTTGAGAACGAAATGACATCACAACGGTCAATGGAAACCAGAATCATTAACCCATTGAGTACTGGATTCAAAACCAAAATAAGAGTAAAAAATGTATCCAACTTGTGTGAATTTATTCACAGCAACTCATAATGTGAATCAGTAGTGTGTATGGCCCGCAAGACCCTGTTACCTAATAGCATTCAAGTTACTGTTGGTCAATAGAGGTCTGTGTGACCCTCTAAGGATATGATTTCCCAGACTATCACTCTTCCACAGCCAAACCGGTTATGCTGGATCATCAATCAAATTGTATTTATATAGCCCATATTCACAAATCACAATTTGTCTCATAGGGCTTTAACAAGGTGTGACATCCTCTGTCCTTAACCCTCAACCAGAGTAAGGAAAAACTACTAAAAACCCTTTTAACAGGGTAAAATGAACGTAAAAAATTCCAGAGAGAGCCAAGTGTGAGGGATCCCTCTCCCAGGACGGACAAAAATGCAGTAGATGTCATGTGTACTATATATCAAACAGTCCTGCTGCAATCATAGTCTATGGTGAGCAGCCAGCAAGATCATGGATGATGTTACAGGGTTTGTCAGAAACTGGAAGCATTGGCTGCCAGTTCATTAGTGTTTATGGTTAGGCTCTGTGCTGTGGAAACCCAACAGATTGAGTGAAGGTGTGCATCAGTGAGATGACTCCTGTGTTTCTGTGTGTGTGTGTGTGTAACTTCATCACAGAGAAAAGCTCACTGATTCTCACTGCACATACAGGTATGCAGTATTGTGCAAGTTCACAAACTAGTTCACGCTTATAAGAAAATGTTGAACTAAGGTCACGGTTCCAAAAATGTACTCGTTCACATTAATTTGTTCAATTTTTATGAGGATGATTTAGATGATACTTACGATCATGCGTTCAATTATTAATCGATTGTGTCGAATCAAACTAACACTAAGTTACTTTATGTGCTCATCCGGTACTGATAAGTAGTGATGAGGGTTTATTTTAACTACATTTTTACCAAGACAAACAAAAGGTATTGACATGACCTGGAAAGCAGTTGTAACAAATACCAAAGAGCAATCCCAACCACAGACAATAAAAATGTGCAAAAAACAATTATAAAAATGAATAAATAAAAACATCACAAATCATTTAGACATTATATAAGGGTGCCAAGGCAACAGGAACAATGGCTGCAGGAGGCAGCCTCTCTGATGCCGTGGGACCAGGAAAAGGGGCTGCAGCCATCAGCCTCACCACTGGCGAGGGACCAGGATGTTGTTACGGTTGATGTGAATAAAGCCACTACTGTATCTATGCTTACCCTTAGTTGTCAGTTTTGAATATGACTATATTGTAACGATCTGTCCCTTTAGTCTTTGTTTAGTTATGTTGTAAAAGTGTTTTCTGTTTTAGTAAATCTCTGTTGTTGTGTTTGAGTTGTTTTCATGTGTGCATTCTGTTTCCTGTTTTATTTTGTAGTCTCTGTTCCTTGTGTGTCATTTCTGTCTTAACTTCCTGTCATTGATTGTCGTCGTCAACCCGCATGTGTTTCACCTGTGTTCAATTACCCCTGCCTTCCCTGTGTATTTAAGCCTCTGTCCTTCCCCTTGTCCTCTGTCGGATTGTCTGTTTTTTCCTGCTGTGTTCCATGGTGCTGTTCTTGCTGTGCTGCGCTTCTTGCTGTCTTACTATGTTGCTGTTCTTGTTCTTCTACCCGCTGTCCTGTGTTCCTGTCCTGCCTTGTCCTGATCTCCTGAGCCTCTTGTAAGTTTCCTTGTGTTTTTGTCCTCTAGTTCTTGTTCATGTCTTTCCAGTGTTTCAACTCCTTAAGTGTTTGTTTTGTGTTCTTGTCTAGTTAAGTCTTTTATATTAAATACCCTTTTTGTTAACTACCTCTGCTCCTGGGTCCATCTCCTTCCCCATCCGTGACATATATGGTCCGCTTTGGCCAAGGAATACACTAAACTGTGGTTGCCAGTGTCACTAACTTCCCATTTTCATCATGCTGACATTCCTGCTTTGAAATAGTCTCAAAGATGTACATATTCATATTTTGCAAGTGAACAGTAAAAAAACCAGATTGTCTTCCTGATATACCTTTTCTTCTGTCGTGTCTTGATAAGAGTATCTTATAAATCAGTCAGCCAACTCTGAATTCATAACATCTGGAGGTTGAGCTGGAGATTAATTATCATTAAAAATGTATATTCATTCCTATCTTGCTATCACATCTTGGTCAGACAGATGATGATCAGCCACAAACCCCTACATGCCTCTATATTAACTTTTCAATCAAAACATTGTTAAAGTTGAAACGAAGTAATTCATTAATCTTGCGACTCAGTCTTTTTTTAGGCTCATGCTCAGAGCATCATGAAGTGAGTTCAGTCTATTCTCTGACATATCACTAAACCACGCACAGAAAATCAGGGCTAAGGGTTATCAGCTATCAAAAACATTCAACCCTGACTCTGTAATTGTGCATCTTGACCTGCATTCCAGACTATGCAAAGTAGGGATTTGATATGGGCCTATGGTTGTCGATTACGTATGTGTCTGGAGTGAGGACAGCACTTTTTAAGGCCTGCGGGAACAAACCTGACAGAAGAGATGTGTTGACAATTTGTAGAAGATCTTAAGTTCTCTTTTAGAATTTGTTTTTGAAGATGTTGCTGTTCATGGACTATCAAGGCAAAAGGTTGTGTAATCCTCAAAGACTTTTTTCTGCTGTGATGCATTACATTTCTGCATGTTGTTCTGGGTGTGGTATCAGTTATGTTTTTAATTTTAGAATTCAAATGATCCACAAGCTCATTGACTGAGAGATACAAGAGGGCAGGCGTGGAAGAGAGAGCCATAATATATATTTAAATTATGTTTTAATAAATTGCATTGTTTTGTGAGTGAGATAGTGTTCTCCAACAAAATACCGGAATAAACAGAGAGGGCAACAGTCACCACAACCTTAAAAATGTTTTGACCCTTGGCGATGATTAAGTCCCTACTGCAGTGTCAACACAGAGTTTTGTGGTGTATGATCTAACAGTTAAAAAAATGAAAACCTTATTCAGAGAATAATTTGTTAATGGACCTTTGTTGCTCGTACCTGAGAATCTCTACTACCTGATTTTTTTGGATTGAATCTCTGCTGAGTTTCATACAAATGAGGAATCGCTGTCTATGCAAGCCATACAATATATGTTGTGGCAAGTTCATCTGGAAAGATACACGAACCAAGGTCTGCTATAACATCTAAATACGCTGCTGAGACACCTTCAGAGAGGTACAAGAAGTGTAAACAACAGGAACTGAGCGTAATTGCTACATGGTTTATTTTAGAACCAGTTATGATAATTAATCTCTTCAGAGTATGCCCTGAGGATTTTCCCGTCATCATCGATACCATCTGATACCAGAGGCCTTTCCAAAGGGAACCAGTTCTATCCATTGTATGGTTGTTTGTTTTGTTATAAAGGTTGAACATATCACGGTCCGGTAATTTAGCTTGATATAAAGTATTGCTGCAATAAAAGAAATGTGCTTTTACTTTGAAAAGAAACCGTTACACAATAGCTGATTCTATGAATGTTGTTGCTATAAGGGAAATCAGCTCCAATAATGTGTGTAATGTGTATCAGTTCGATATTGTTGAATACAATATATATATTATTTGATGCAGGTTGGCAGTTGCCGAACACCCTGTAGTTTATACAGGTGTTTATCTGTTAATACGTTTATATAATAGTCTGGGAACACTGGCATGAGTGCCTGTGTTAGCCCTTCTTTCCTGTATATTTCTGTGTAATGTATTGTTTGTATGTTTTTGTTTTGTTTTTCATAATGTGGGCCTAGAGCCTGTAATAAAGTTTATATATTGTATATTAATTAGGTGCTCGTGCAATACGTTTGTTTTATTAATTTGATTAATTTGGAGTTTGCTGTATATTTTGAAGCCTCCATTCTCCAAGTCTCATAACGCCTGGCTTGGCAGAGGGAAATCGCGGATGTGGGAATGGCCGAAATCGTGTCACGTGACACATGTGGCGTCTCCCAACCGCTCCGCCGCTGTTTGCCTTGACATCCTGTTGTTTTGTGTCCCGCAGGCTACATTTAGTGCTGAGTCTCATACAGGAACGCACTCGCTGTTGCTCTGCTACACTACACCACGGTACGTTTTCACACACACACACACACGCACACACACGTGCACACACACACACACGCATACACAATGTGTTTGCTGTGATAACACATGGCTGTGTAAAACACAGCGTACTAACAACGTTAGTACTTCGAGCGGTTACATTCGATGACCAGGGAGCAGAGGACAGACACTCGCACCTAATCGACATTAAACATCTATCTCGGTAAGTTTCAAGCTCGTTTCCACTAACCCGTATATATTCCAGCCAAATCGAAACGAGTGCAAATTCTATATCTAAAGTTTAAAAGTCATAGGGCACACCCACATTTTGGATTTAAAATGCTTTATAGTTGTTACGTGGAAATACCCTTTGTAAATAAGAACATCCTGTCACGACTACAATGCCATAACAGTGCAGATAGATAACAGTAAAAACACATATGATGTAGCTGAGATGATACCAATATTAAAGATATTAAATCAAGTTATCTGATCAAAAATATTTAAGGATGAAGCATCTTTCTCATCATAACGAAGAATATTCTATTTAATATGTATTTTACAAGTGTCATTTAGGTATATCACCATTCCCGTCTTGAAGAACAGATTGTTAATATAACATGATAACACCTGTGAGCTTCTGATATTACTCTGTTTAAGATTCCTGATTTCATAGTTAATTGCCTTATCATTTCATAGACAAATGGTCACCCAGAAAATACAGGAGATAACAGATATAGTAGAAACATTCACTCCTAAAGGATATAATACATCAGAAAAGAAATTGAAATCTAAACTGTAAAATATTTATAAAACCACATTAAAGTATGACCAATAAGAAAACCATGGAAAAAAAATTGTCTTGGAATTGGTAGCATCAAAAAATGTGGTAGATAAATTAAAATAAGTTAAGCATCCTCTTCTTTGTCCAGGTTATTAAAGCTGCTTAGAGGCCTTATTGCACATTTTACACTTCAGGATGTTGGCAGATTCAGGATATGTGCTGTCTTGGATCCTGGATGAACTGATCTGTATGCTTCTTAGTCTTTTGTGAGAAGGACAGAAATCAAAATGGTACTTGGTGAAAGAAGAACGCTGTCGCTCTCCATATTACATATAGGTGTTTGCATCCTATTGGATAGTTAATCCTAAGGTAAGCATTCCTACGTGTACTTACGTCTTGCCACTGGTGAAATACGCAAAAGAGTTGAATATGGTAAGAGCTTAAGTTGGTGTCTCTCTTTCTGGCTCATCTGAGTTAGATATGAGAGTCTATCACTTTAGACATGTACTGTTGGTTGGCCCTTTATCTATAACCTGACCTTGGGTACTGTTTGGAGAGAGAAGGGAATATCTGTGGAATTTAGACAGCCACAATTGTCCTGTACAGATATAATGTTCTCTACAATATACATACTATAAAGTGGCATATACAGTAGCGTGTGAGGTTTTTAAATAATGTCTTAACAATGATGACTTGTTGAAATTTGCTGTTGTTGATGACAGAGGGTAGGTGCCCCCCACAGCCCCTGCAAAAGTCCACTGCTAGTTATATGTAGAATTTCTTGTGTATCTTTGATAGTTATTCCTACTAACAAAGGTAAAACTGTTTTTCTGACAAAAACAGAGAATGTCTACATATTAGTGTCCAGACTTTCTCCAGAGTTTATTTTTCACATATGAACAACACAGGAGATTCTATGGTCAGACTCATTCATGACCACAAAGAAATCTCCAGAGCACTCAAGGGTGAGGTGTGGCAGGAAGTAACCTTTACATTCTGCTGCAAAGATCACATGTTCTTGTTTACAGCATATCAACACAATCTTCAGCCCTTATCACCATAGGTTCCTGAATCTCATCCTTCAAAAATGTTTGTCTTTATTGTGTACGGCACCTTTTTTTTTAATAACGTGATATTTGTATTTTCTTTTTTTTTACTTCATCAACGTGCCTACTTAATTGCAGTGAATACACTGGAGGATCTCCTGCTGTTCTCTCACATGGCCTCACTCAGACGTTATCCAGAGTTTTTAGTAGGGGGCTGGCAGGAGAAACAACAGATGTATCATCACCAACTGAGTGGGACATTTGCGTGCTCACATACAACCCCGGGTAATTGTAGAAGATTATCTGGAGTTCAGTGAATGTCTGAAAGCACATTCAGTGTTGAGCCTCTTTTACACATAGATCCTGCAATATTGTTGTTAAAAAGAACATCATTATACAGCCTTTGCTTGTTTACACTGAACTGAACAATGCTGACTTAATGTGCAATACCCTATTGCCCTTTTGGACAGAGCGCCAACCCATCTCTGCCTGAACCTCGTTCGATAAATTGGATATAAAATATCCTTGAACATAATAATTTATCTCCTCTTTCTCCCCCCCCCCTCCTCCCCAGATCTATTATGAATATATTCCTGGAAACAATCCAGGTCCTCCTGCTGTCATTGTGGTACAATGTGGAATCCTTCATCCATCTCTTTGTGCCCCGTAAGAGAAAGAACATAACTGGTGAGGTGGTTCTGCTTACGGGGGCAGGTAGCGGGATTGGTCGCCTCATGGCTCAGGAGTTTGCGGCTCTTGGCACTGTGCTGGTTTTGTGGGACATTAACCAGGATGGGATGAAGGAAACTGCCAGACTGGCTAAACAGAGTGGAGCCAGCAGAGTACACTACTACCTGTGTGACTGTAGTGACAGGAACGAAGTTTACAGAGTGGCTGACCAGGTAAGCTTTCTTAAAGATTTACCAAACTATTAACAACTGCACTTTTCACCATACTTGGCTGACATTACTCAGCTAGCTGCATCCGCTAATAACTTTTAGCTGCTGTAGCCAGCTGGCCTAATCAAGTTTGGCCAAATGTGTCATAAGCCACATTGAAGGACCACAGGCTCAGTGGATGTTCTTTGACCCATCACAGTTTATCAAATAATCTTCAATTGTTTTACTCTTCTCAATGGTCATATGTTGATTTGTTTGAGGCCACCACCCTTTTTGTTCATATTGGTGAAATCTTAAACCATAGCAGAATTGCATTTAGTACATTGATTGACTGAGCCCCTTCTGACTCCTCTCTCTCTTTATGTCCAGCTTGTGCTGACACAGACACACGCTCACACATAGACAACTGACACATCTGTATTCTTTGAGAATGGAATTGAGGTGACGTATGTGATTATTTCCATATAGAGCAGGGAAGTGAGATCTTATCACAAATGGAAACAGCGGATGCAGTCAGGACACAATTTAATGCCTGGTAGGAACAGACAAACCTAGAGCTGTCCATTTGTAATCCGATCTCTCAGGATGTTTGATAATAGGTCTGAACAGGGTCTGTGTCGTTTACTTGCCAGATAATGTATTTAATGCTAAAATCTTTGGGTTGAATGACCTCAATATTGTTGATTACCTTAATACAATTTGCTGTAAATTAGAGTTTATTTCTAACAGTTTTTTATCTCCAAAAGTGCTCTGTATAAGTATAGAAGCGATCTACACAGCAGAGCTGGTAGCTCTCTCCCACCGGCTGAGAGCGGGGGAGGTGCGTAAAAGCAGCTGTTTATGGTTTGCATTGCTATCTCTCTCTCACTCTATGATTGTTTATTTGCCTGAAGTTGAGTTCATAAGTTTTATTTACGAACATGAAACACAAACAGACTGAGAAACTGATGTTTGTCTCATTAGGGCACCCAGCATTCTGACTTGTTTTGGCTGGGCTGTCACAATGTGTGGGGCAGGGTAAAGGTCTATGTATGCTTCTCCGAGTCCGTTACGCACGGACGGATCGGACAGACTCTTTTTCGTTTACAGTTTTTTTTGGTGATGGTATACTGTGCTATTCTGTGCTAGCTCAGGCTCAAACTGCACCATCTTTTCATCAAATAAATTTGAGAAGTTGATCATTTTCCTTGATTTTGGTCGCGGCTTGTCATTAAAGGGTGATGGTGGGTCCCGAAGCCAGACCAGTTGAGAACCCCTGTCATAAAAGACTTGATGACTCTTAAGCTGTAGCTACACCAAACGCTGTGACATTGTTTTATTAGATAGTATCTGCAATCTAACCTACTAAAGACCCTCTGTGCTGTAATTTGATAAAAAAAAAGTACAGATGCCTCAAGTATTAAGTTTTCATAAATGAAATGAAGGGGAAACGGCTTTATAAACCACAGCACTGATTCAGCATCTTAAAGAGGAACTTTGCCTATTTTCAACATGCTTGGTATTCTTACAATATTGATATATGAGGATGAACATTTTTATTTTCCCTCCATGTTGCCCTACACAGAGATATACTGGATCTATTTTGCCAAAGTCCATTATATGACGATTTGAATGTCAATTTAAGAACGGCCAGCTCCCTTGCTATGTTAGAACAACAACATGCACTTATGCATATCTGTGTGGAGTCAGATAAATAGGGGCAGTGGAATCAAAACAATTGGAAGACAATAATCCAGTGGCGAATATGAGCCGATGAATACAGAAGAGATGTTGCTGTGTTGCAGTGAATTTCCATCATCAATGCTAAGGATCCGGAGAAGAATTGGGAGAAAACAATCAAAGCCAGGGGAAAATCAGACGTCTGAGCATAGATTGAAGAGACACAGCTTTATACATAACACAGCAAACACTCCCATTCCAGACTAGCTTAACACATACACTGATTATATATGGACAGCTTATCAAGGATAACTACTGTAGGTAAAACTCTCATAGCACTGCTCGGTGACAAATACATACACAAAATCAGTTATTTTTCTTCTTCAACAATCGTAGATTTGATCTTAACCTCTGTCCTGAGCATAGGGCTGGGCGATATGGGAAAAAAATCTTTGATTTTTTTTTCTCCATATCAGTTGAAATTGATTTATAAACCAAATTACACAAAAAATTATTTGCACATTTATGTTTATATAGTTTTCTTATACAAATGTTTTTGCTTAAGCAATTTTAGCTGCTCGTACAATCATTCTGTGACACTGCACTTTACTTATAACATTTCATACGAACCACTACAGTGAAAAGGTGTATAGAATATATATGCTGTTAAACATGATCTCAATCAGCCCTATGGTGGTGCTGTAGTCAACCCTATGGTGGTGCTGTGTTTCCGTTTTGGTTTTTCATCCTATCGGCACCAAAAATGTGTATCTCAGCATTATTAGACTGAGATACACATTTCTGTTATAAATGAGCAGGATTGGTCAAAAAACATGACCGCCATTAACCAATTTTTTTTCACAAAGGGCGGAGCTTAACAGGACATTGACCCTAACATTTGCACATTTTCGTAGGATTTCGAGCTATGTCGTTCTTACATAACTTGAGTGTCTAACTCTTATCCAGCCACATGATTGGGGCTGTTGTCATTATCATTGGCTGTTTTCGTGTTTTTGCTAAATATATTTGTTTGGGTAGTTCGCTTCATGTTTAAATTTCCTTAAAAGGCTGAATAAAGTTGTGTTTCTCAAATGAGTGTGCTTTATCTTGAGGTCACGAAATGAGCAGAAGAATTGAATTTGTATACGGCACATTACCATGCATACATTGTCATGCTGTTTGTCTGCTAAGATCACTGTTGCCTTGACTGTGGTTATTGCTTGAAACTGTGGTGTGTGTGGCAATCCCACTTTCTGCTTATCTATCAGCTGTTACTGATTAATCTAATAGCATGTCAAACACAGAATATTTAATAATCAGCCTCAAACACACAGTAAAAGTGGAACTGTCTGACCTTAAAACATATGTCTATTCCTGCAGTCTCAGTAACCATCCACAGCTGTGACCAGATTGTCTAAGTTAATAGCTTAGATTTGACTCTGCTCTAACAGTTTACTGAGCTAATTCAATGTATCATAACTAACAGTAGCTTTAACTGTGCTCCACGCAGGTAAAGCGAGAAGTGGGTGATGTCAGCATTCTGGTGAATAACGCTGGCATTGTGACAGGAAAGAAGTTCATGGATGCTCCAGATTCCCTGATTGAGAAGACAGTGGAGGTCAACACAATGGCTCACTTCTGGGTGAGTATAAAAATAGGGAGAATTGTTAGCTTGAACATCACTCTGCTTATTGTCTGCTAAGCTTTGTAATGAGCTTTTTTTCAAGAGTTGTGGGATCAAAGTTTGCCTCATGGAGACTTTCTATTGTTGCTTAAATGTAACATTTTCTCTCCATTGAACATTTCTATTTATTTTTTGGTGAAAGTATTTTGCATGGAGGCTCAAGTGCAGCATTGAAATGGATGTTCACATCATTATGAAGCCAAACAAATTCATACTACTTTTGTAACTGATATGATTAGACAAACAATCTTACCTTTTATATTAACAATCATTCATCTCCATATGTTTCAATTATGTAATGATGATGTCATGAAATGGAATTATCACGATATAAAAAAGTTTATTTGTCATTTAATACATTTTTTCACTTTCTTTTACATTGCCAGATAAGGTGTTTTTCAACATTTTTTTTATTTCTCAGAGATATCCTACCGGATCTGGATTTTTAAGGGATTGATATTTATGAGTGTGTACACAATGGTGAAGTTCGCCAAAAATATGGATCTATTAAATAAAAATGTGGCTTTATAACGAGAATGGGTCTTGGTGGAGTTATGCGCTCTCTGAGTGCCCAGTTATAGTTAATCAAAACAACTTCTCTATGTTCTTTAAGTATATTTAAATGATGCATTTAGAAAGTCAGTTGTCCTGAGTTGATGCATAGAATCAAATCCCTGCCGATATTCTGTTTGTTGGTTTATTTGTTGTCTGTTTCTCTGATCAGACATACAAGGCCTTCCTTCCTGCTATGATTGCCAACAATCACGGACATCTTGTCAGCATTGCAAGCTCTGCTGGGCTCATAGGAGTCAATGGATTGGCCGGTGAGTGTTTTTTCTGTTTTCATTCATATGCTTCAATTTTGAGGAGAGTGAGTTAAACCCCCTCTGTGCAAGTGTTTTACATTATTAGAGCCATGATTAGAACCAGTAGCACGTATGTTATTTTAGCAATACTCAGCACCGGAAGAAGATGAGTAGCTGCACCTGAGGGTATACAGTAACGGGCAACGGGCAACTTGTAATACACTGCTCCAAAAAATTAAAGGAACTCTTTTTTTATCAAGGTATGGCATGAATTCAATTGCACTTTTTTGATAATTATCTGGTCAGTTAAGTAGCAGAGGGGGTTGTTAATCAGTTTCAGCTGCATTGGTGTTGATGGAATTAACAACAGGTGCACTAGAGGGGCAACAATGAGACGACTCCCAAAATAGGAGTGGTTTTGCATGTGGAGGCCATTTCAAATTTCTCCCTCTTGATCACTTCGACTGGTTTTCCATTAGTGTCAGCTTTAGCTAGAGTCATTATCTCTACTGGGAGCATGAGGCGATTTCTTAACCCTACAGAAGTTGCACAGATTGTCCAACTCCTCCAGAATGGCACATCCATGCGTGCCGTTGCAAGGAGATTTGATGTGTCTCCCAGCATAATCTCCAGAACATGGAGGAGATTCCAGGAGACAGGCAGTTACTCTAGGAGAGCTGGACAGGGCCGTAGAAGGTCCTCAACCCATCAGCAGGACGGATATCTGCTGCTTTGTGCAAGGAGGAACAGGTTGAGCACTGCCCGAGCCCTACAGAATGACCTCCAGCAGGCCATTGGTCTGAATGTCTCTTCCCAAACAGTCAGAAACAGACTTCATGAGGGTGGCCTCAGGGCGCGACGTCCTGTAGTGTGCCCTGTGCTCACTGCCCAGCACCGTGGAGCTCGATTGGCATTTGCTATAGAACACCAGAATTGGCACTGGCGCCCTGTGCTTTTCACAGATGAGAGCAGATTCACCCTGAGCACCTGTGATAGACCTGAAAGGGTCTGGAGAAGCCAAGGAGAACGCTATGCTGCCTGCAACATCGTTCAGCATGACCGGTTTGGTGGTGGGTCAGTGATGGTCTGGGGAGGCATATCCATGGAGGGACGCACAGACCTCTACAGGCTAGAGAACGGCAGTCTTACTGCCATTAGGTATCGGGATGAAATCCTTGAACCCATGGTCAGACCCTATGCTGGTGCAGTAGGCCCTGGGTTCCTCCTGATGCACAATAATGCCCGGCCTCATGTGGCAAGGGTATGCAGGAAGTACCCGGAGGATGAAGAAATTGATGCAATTGAATGGCCCTCACGATAACCTGACCTAAACCCGATAGAACACCTCTGGGACATTATGTTTCGGTCCATCAAACGCCGCCAGGTTGCTCCTCAGACTTTACAGGAGCTCACTGATGTCCTTAGACAGATCTGGGAGGACATCCCACAAGACACCATCCGTTGTCTCATTAGAAGCATGCCGCGACGTTGTCAAGCATGCATACAAGCACGTGGGGGCCACACAAGATATTGAGAAGCATTTTGAGTTGCAGAAATTTAATTTTTGCAAAATGGACAAGCCTGCCACATCACTTTTTCACTAGGATTTTCGGGGTGTCTATAATATTGAGCCCTCTGTAGGCTGAAACTTTTATTTCCATCAAAGATGTGGCATCCTTTTGTTCCTAAGACATTAAACTCTTTATATCACTATAAATATCCAAAATACTTTTTTTCACAATGAGATCTGATGTGTTTTCAAAGTGTTCCTTTAATTTTTTTGAGCAGTGTATAAGACCTTTGGCCACTGGCAGTTGCTGGCACGCAGGCATAAAAATCTGAAAAAGAACTAAAAGAATACAAATATCTCTGAATGAAAAATAGGTGTCTGGGTACAGAATCTCCCACCGCATTGTTCAGGTGTGAAAGGAAACCTCTTGAGAAAGTGTGGACCCAATTCCCTGGAGTTCCTCTGGAGGTCATGCAAAAGCACATTAAGCACAATCTATCACTAGAGCTATTTGTGTATGTAAAAAGATGTTTCATTTGCAGTTGTTATGCCTTTTACCTGACTCTTCAAATAAGAAAGCGTATTATACTTAAAGATTTTTTGGTGAATACAAAATAAATAGAAAGTTGATTTATTACTTTCCATATTTATTAAAAAACAAAAAATCTGAAATGTCTGAAAAACATTCAGATCCTTTGCTTTGTCAGGTGCACCCTGGTACTTTAATTCGCTTTGACTTTTGTGTCTAAAACATGACTGGAGTCGATACCGATATATGAGGTTTAGTATCGGCCGATACCGATATAGAAAAACAGCGCGAAATTATGGTAACAAACTCTAAGTTTCATTGGGGGGAAAATTCAAGATTTTTATTGTCAAATGCACAACAGTAACATTAAGCAGTCGCTGGCAATGAAATGCTTTAGTCACAGGCTCTATTCTAGCAATGCTCAAGTAATTACAACCTAAAAAATTAAATAGAAATAGTATAAAAGAGAATAAAATACAATATCAAAATTTAAAATAGAAAATAAAGTATATATATCAAAATATATATATAAACAGCTGTAGAGAAAATAAAACAACAACAGTGCAATTTGTGTAATGGTGCAAATATGTCACAGTGCTGGTTTAGTGGAGTTATTGCAGTTCAGAGGAGTTTAAAAGTCTTATGGCCTGGGGGATGAAACTGTCTCTGAGCCTGGTGGTGCGGGCCCGGATGCTGCGGTACCGTCGGCCAGACGGCAGCAGGCAAAAATGTTTATGGCTAGGGTGAAAGGGGTATTTGACAATCTGGGATCATGAGACTTGACTTAGACATTTCTTTCCTATTTTTTTAAAAACAAAAATCAGATATAAATGTACTGAATTACTTGTTTATTTAATAATTGTGCACCAGTAAAACAATCTTAATCATAAAAATATAGTGTGACTGGTTCAGTCATGGCAATTAGGGATTTAAAATACAATGTAAAACAAAATAAATAATAAAATAATAAAGGAGCTGAAATTGAGAAAACAATAGCTTCACTAGCTTGGTTGGTAGCGTTTCAAAATAAATAGCAATCAGCTCTTTATATAGTTTAGTGCAAATGGGAATTAAACATCCATTTCAAAAGCATCTGAACAAAACAATAGCTTCTTGGCTAGCATAGCTGGAGGTGCATTCAAATAAGAGACGATAACGTAAGTGCAGGCCGTTTAGACTAGATAGTAATATCGTTAACAGCGCTGTTCGATCGGTAACTCACGCAGAGCTGATTCACCCATTCCTGCATGTTGGCAGTGGTGTGGTTATATGAATGAAGCTGGTGCTAAATGCTAGCGCAGCGGTTCAGGCTGCCTGTCAGTGTCAGCTAGAACCCCGGCCACTTCTCCAGCTAGCGCCACTGAAGCATGACCTTCCGAGCTGCGGCTTAGGGAAGCCTCTGCCGGGCTTGTTGGCTGAGGTAATGTGTAATAGCTCCAGATAGCCGATCCTTTCGCTCGCTCCATTTTGTAAACACTGTAGGCTCCGCACGGCGTATTGCTTGCGTATGACGTCACTCACAACGCACAGCATAGAATTACACTGAATAGATCAGCCGATATGGATCGGCCCATTGTCACCGATACCCGATCTAGAAATTTCTTCAATATCGGAACCGATACCGATACAAATATCGGATCGGTGCATCCCAAGAGTCATTATGTGGTAACTATACTTAACTGATTGGACTTTTAGAAAGATGTAGTGTGTTTAGGCGGATGTGGCTGAGGTATAGAGCGGTTGTCCTCCAACCTGTAGGTCGACAGTTTGATCCCCAGTCTGACCCATCTGCATGCCGAAGAATCCTTGGGCAAGATGCTGAACCCCGAATTGCCCTTCATAGAACAACAAAGTGCTGCGAATAGATGGACTTTATGAATGTGTGTGTGAATGGGTGAATCTAAAACTGTACTGTAAAGAGCTTTGAGTGGTCATCATCAGACTAGAAAAGCGCTATATAAATACAAAAACATTTCCCATTTATATAAGGTCCCACAATTCACATTGAGTCTTCTTTGTTTGGGCTAATTACATTTTCTTAATGGATGGATTTAAGATGTACTAAATCTGAAGAACCTCCTACCCAGCTGAGGTCCTTTTGAGTAGCTGCAGTTTTATTTTAAATTGAATATATATGAAGTGAGATTCTATCACAAGCGGTCATGGGAGACGTATTCAGGACGACTTTTAATACCAGGTGTGAACGTAAGTACTTTACACTGGCCACTTGTGATAGGATCTCTCAGGAACGTTGTTGCTGGGGCAGTGTCAGTAAGGGATTAAGACACTTTGATTAGTATACATAACAGAGCTGTTATCTGTCTAAATTAGTATGATAAAGCTTTTCTCTAAAGACCTGCTCTTACAGTTCAAAAATGCTTTCGAACTTTAGCCTTTTCATTATACTGGGTGTGAAGGGAAGTCGTTGAAATCCTGACCTTCCCCCTGCACTGATACCTACAAACACTATACTTAATACTTTCAGATACTGTGATACCATGAAAGCTATGGGACACAATTGGTTGTGTTTTGGTCAGATTTGACAAAATATTTTAATTTGGTATCGCATTGCCTTAATGCTTTATAAATTTGTCAGTCTACAGCTTCCAATTCTTTTTTTTTACAGAGTAATAAGGGGAGTAGGGCCTTGATAGAAGAGGTGACCAAGAACCTGATGCTACCTCTGGCTAGGCTCCAGTGGAGCGGCAAGAACTTTCCAGAAGGACAATTATGACTAGCACTTTACTGTTCTGGGTGTGATGGCAGAGTTGATGGAATTGCCTCCTCAATGAAAGACACATGAAAGCAGCTAAGAACTCAGATGTGAGAAACAAGGTTCTCATGAAAACAAGGTTGAAACGCTGGAGGAAACAACGCACCACTCATTGCCTGACCAATACCACCCCAGCATTGAGGCCTGTTGGTGGCTTATGAAGCAGAGGGGTTGTTTTAAGTGTCGGCGAAAGGGATACTGGTCTGGGTTTAGGAGAAGCTGAACTGAGCAAAGTACACAGAGATTCTTAATGAAAAACTTATCAACAGCAGTCAGGACCTCAGACTGGGCCAAAGGTGAAATACTTATCCAGAGCAGGCAGGACCTCAGACTTGGTTCACATCTTAACAGGATAAAGACTCAAAGCACCTTGCCAAGATAATGCAGGAGTGGCTCAGGAACAATTCTGTAAATGTTCTCAGTATGCCCATCAACAGTGCCATAGATTGTTTTTCTTTCATGGCTTCAAGATTTGTAAAGAGAGAGGAAAAATCCACAAATAACTAATTGAAGTAAAGATTGAAACACTTATCTTTCAAATTTAAGGAGCAGTGACTGTGGCCTCTGTAGTTGTTAACATATAACAATAATAAAGAAAAATGGTTCAGAAATAATTTACATATTTGACTTCAGGTATGATTTTCACAAACAGACTGGCAAGTACTGCACATCGCAGGGTCCTTTTGAGCAGTTTTCTCATCTAACTGCATCAAATAAGTCTATTTCCTAAATTTAGGGTTGTGTTTAGAGGTCAATCTGTTAGCTTTGACTAATGGAAAGAAGATTACTCAGATGCTGGAAAATTGTTTCTAAATAATTAATGCAGACTTTCCTGTCAGGTTACTTAACCGGCTAATAGTTGAGTAAGGTCATAGACACCTTTGCAGGAACTCCATATGTTAACCAGGATCTAACAAAAATTCCAGGGAAATCTGTTTACTCTGGAAAAAAACATCTTTCTTTTGGGTGTGGGATTTGCAGCACTGAAGATGCCTGATTGGTGCAGTACACTTGGTTAAAGGTCCAGTGTTTAAGATTAATGTGAAAGGTCTCTATTGGGAGAAATTGAATACAAATAATCCTAAGGATGTTTTTACTAGTGTGTACTAAATTGTACGAATTTTTGGGGCCCTATATTTAACCTGTTTTCTCTACATAGGCCGCCTAGTTTTTTACAGTTGTTAAAAGTGGAAAAACTAAACACCTTTTTATGTTTTTATGACAACTAGAGGTTTCCACAGGTTCTCTTTCATGTTTGGAAGGGGAAGGTGAGGTAAGGGGTATTCATGCTGCAACATGCAACTTAAACTAGATTCTACCCACTGAGCCTTTAATAGTGCCCGTCTCTATTCCAGTCTTAAAACAATAATTCATCTGCTAAACAGTAATTGAAGATCAATGGCGACATCATTTGAATCTCTTCCATAGACGTTGCTCTTACACATTAAAGTAAAACCCTTTTTAAAAAAAATAATGGTTAAAAGAAAAAGGGATTTCAATTTGAAACAGTCACAAGTTTGAATGAACCATATAACTTAAATTGGGTAAATGGGCTGAAGATCAAAATAAGCCCCTGAGATATTAGAAATAATAGCCTGTTGGCTTGTTCAGCTGAGGTAAATAAAGGCCCTGGCCACTCTTCATTTACCCCCCCCCAAAGCCCCCTTGTCCTTTCTAATTAAATTGTAATTGTCTTGCCAAAGTTAGATTGTAATAATTTATGCCTGAAAGTTGATTGTACAGAAAATCGTCACCAAATCTTTTAAACACATCAAGTTTTTTCTATATCCCCATTTAAATTTTCTTTTCAATTCTTTCCAACTTGGATGAACATTGTCTTGAAAAAAACTAGAAAGCATTAGGCATCATGCATATGGGATGGTTTTCAATGGGTAGATCAAGAGATCATTACTGAGTTGCCCTCTCACCAATATTTGTCACAAAGATTACCACTGTAAGCTTGTTCAGGTCAGATGCTACAACAGCTGTGGCTGTTTTACATAATCATTACTGTAAGTTATCATTACTGCTATGTGGTGATGAACAAATGTGGTAGGTAATCATATTGAGTTGAGGTACATGTGAGTGTCTCTTCACTGTATTCTAGTCTCAAAACAAAGCAATTAATACTTCCTGTCCTGAGCATTTGATAAGAGCATAACTGACCTTCTCACTTGCTTCTTTCCCTGTCACATATCTGCCTGCAGACTATTGTGCCAGTAAGTTTGCAGCAGTGGGTTTTGCAGAGTCCATTGGTCTGGAGCTACTCGCGACTGGGAAGGATGGCATCAAGACCACCATTGTGTGTCCATACTTCATAAACACTGGGATGTTTGATGGATGTCAAACCAAGTAGGTTTTTCTGTTTTACTTTTTTTGTCTTCTTTTTAGGGCTGTCAAAATTAACGGGTTAACATAGGATAATTAATTGAGGAATGACCGGCTCCATGTACCACTCACTCGCTCAGAGCAACACACGCAGTGAGATCAGAGCCCGTTCACTTTAAGCACCTAGTCAGGGACTTTGTAGAAGAAGAGTTAAGTACATGAAGTAACTTAGTTATTTTTTGATTTGCCTCAGTGTTTACAAGGCTGCATTTTAAACATCATGAAAATGAATGGTCAACATTTTGTGCCAAGTACCACAAGAGATGTGAGGCTCACAGTCAGGACTCAGTATTAAAGTGAGCGGCGTGACAAGCAGATATGATCCTACACAATCAATTCATAACAGGAAATCTTTGGCTGAGGGGTAAAGCGGCCGTCCTCCAACCAGTAGGTTGGCAGTTCGATCCACTGTATTCCCCATCTGCTTGCTGAAGTGTCCTTTGGTAAGATGCTGAATTGCCCCTCATAGAACACTGTAAAGTGCTCTTTCATCAAGACTAGAAAAGCACTTTATAAATACAAAACCATTTACCATAACCAAACACATGACCCTAAATCATCCCAATAAAAAATCAACTATGAATGTTCATTTTCATCTGCATGAACGGAACTAGGAACTCTTTCTTTTTTAAGGGTGAACTGGCTCAACACTGCTTCTACAGATGGGCTCAGATTCTGATTTCACATGGACATTTAATTGTTTGCCCTAGTTATTTTATAAAACTAATAGTTTTTACATGAAGTATAGGTAATCATTAACAATAATCGGCACATGTAAGCAGCATAAAATCCAGGAGCCTGCATCATTGTTTGACGATGGATTATTTATTATGTCACTATTTTTGTGCAAAGAACTGATAAATTGAAAATATACAAGTAAGAAAAAACCCAGGTGTAGTCAAATTCCATACTTTGTAAATTCGTGAGAAGGTAAAAATTGCAGTAATTACACAATTTATTGTACTGTTACAATTGCATTGTTAAAGTTTCTCAAAGATTAAGACAAATTCTGACATTGTCAGAATTTTTTTATGACAATCCCACAATGCAATTGCTGATACAATATTTGTTTACTAGCCAAGCATTAGGGTATACTGCATGAAAGTTGTGTTGGGCATTGTTTTTCTATAAATATTGCTGTTTTGTGTATGTTCTGTCTTTTTCATTGCAGCTTGTTATTTTAGTTTGTTGATGGAGGAGTTTGAGCTGCTGCTTTGGATTATTTTTCTTGTTGCTTAAATTATTTTCTTGTCGTATAAATTTGCCTCTATTAACTCTCTGAACTGACCCCAGGATATTTAAATCTGAAACCTGTTGAATGTTTAATTGAATTTTCTTTCTAATCAGCTTTATCTGTATTGTTGACTGCCATAAATCAACAAGTAGAATATTTTCACTGTAATGCACAACAGTGGTCATATTTTTTATTTCCATCAAATGCTCCTAAGAAGTTTATAAATGTTTTTAATTGGCCAACGACTAGTCAGTCTGACTGTGATAGATGATCAGTGTTTGTGAGACAGAGAGTGACACCTGGGCAAAGAGCGCTGCACAGAATAGTACAGCACAAAACCCCAGTTTAGAGGCCTTAAGTTTACTAACAGAAGTGGCAAAAAAATGTGATAATGACTTACAATGTCATTATGGTTGTCTGTCTTAGGCTATGTAAATAATGGGTACATGAAGCACCTTGATTTCTAATCATGCTCTGTGTGCATGTACGCAAACACGGAGTGAAAATAACTTATTAACTTCAGAGTGGACATAAGGCCAAACAGCAAACAGAGCAAGCTTGAAATCAAATATCACTCTACCTATCCAAAGATTAATAAATCAAATTGCAATATCTAAATGCCCTAACTAACAGTAGAAAATGTGCTGAAAATAAACTAGCAGTTCACTCTCACTGTCTGACAAATAATACATCTAAAGCTTGCTGGTTCACATAACCAAGGAGATTATGTTGCAGTTTGAGAGAGTAAGAGGTCGTGAGTCACCTTGCAGCTCCACCATGTCATCTTCAGTCATCGGAAGACTGTAGGCCACCAATCACAGCGTGCGTGCGTGCGTGCGTGCGTGCGTGCGTGCGTGCGTGCGTGCGTGCGCGTGTGTGTGTGTGTGTCAGCCTTATTCCAAAATGGATTCAATTCATTTTTTTTTAAATTCCTCAATCAATACCTCATAATGACACAGTGAAAAAACATTTTTTAAATGTTTGCAAATTTATTAAAAACAAAACGAAAATTTACATATGTATTCACAGCCTTTGCTCAATACTTTGTTGAGGCACCTTTGGCAGAAATTACAGCCTCAGATCTTTTTGAGTATGATACTACAAGCTTAGCACAGCCAATTTCAAATCTCCCCAGAGATGTTCAATCGGGTTCAAGTCTGGGCTCTGGCTGGGCCACTCAATGACAGAGTTGTCCCGAAGCCACTCTTGGTTATCTTGGCTGTGTGCTTAGGGTCGTTGTCCTGTTGGAAGATGAACCTTCGCCCCAGTCTGAGGTCCAGAGCGCTCGTGAGCAGGTTTTCATCAAGAATGTCTCTGTACATTGCTGCATTTATCTTTCCCTCGATCCTGGCTAGTCTCCCAGTTCCCAGTACTACGGATGGGCATTCGATTAAATGGTCTTAATCGATCGTCGGGAGAATTAACGATGAATATTTTTGAATTAAAATTCACTATTTATAGGCTATATAAAAGTAGAAAAAACACAGCGTATTTCCTCATTGAGGTCTTTATTACAAGATGAACAACTCTTGTGGCAGTTAAACTGGTTCTGTTCAATGGTTACACTTACAAATATGCGCTGCTGTACTCTTTAGCCCCGATGAGCGAGCAGCAGCTAGCCGCTGACAGCTAGCTCGATTTGACGGTTCTCGACCTCTCAGTCCGGTTGTTGTCACGCCCTCACTCCCGGAACCACTCACCCAGACCCGGGTCTGTCTGGGTTCCCCTCCGTTGGACTGAGGGTCCGTGTGCGGACATGAAGCCGAGTGGCGGAGCGGAGGCTAGCACCGGGCTGCTTGCTCCAGCTGCTAACATCCTCACTGTGCTGCATTAAGGGCAGCTCGGATATTCCAACCTCCCGCCACATAGCGAACATGCAATAGTTTTACTCGATGAAAAAATAATGTCATCGACGAAATTCTTAATGATCAATAAATCGATCATCGATTAATTATGCCCATCCCTAGTCCAAACAGTTGAATTTACCACAGGTGGACTCCAATCACGTAGGACAGGACGCACCTCAGCTACATTTTCAGTGTCATGGCAAAGGCTGTGAATACTTATGTACAAAATACTTATTACGTATACGTATTTTAATAATATGTATATATATATATATACACAAGAACTGCAGTCACCAGTTTTACTCATCCGTGCTGATCACATTTCAGACACCATTAACTATAATGTTGATTCTTATTTGATCACAAACTCAATAATGGTCTCTGCGGCTCAATACTGTGCAATCAAATCAATCAAATTGGATTTGCATAGCCCATATTCACATTAACAATTTGACTCATAGGGCAGGTGTGACACCCTCCAGCCTTAACCCCCATCAAGAGTGAGGAGAAACTACCCCCCAAAAAAGGGTCGAAATCTGAAACCTCAGAGAGAGCCGTATGTGATGATCCCTCTACCAGGACAGACAAAAGTGCAACGGCAGTGAGTAGTAAATAACAATATTTACAACATTCATGAGAAATACGGTGTCTGACACAAATGGAGAGGTTTTCTTAGTAATTCTACCTAAAAAAAGTTAGACAAAGGTGAACGGAGCAATAATGACAGAGTTATAGTGGTAGGATATGTTAGGTGGTATATTGTATATCTAAGCATCTAGTTGTCGTCATACGCCTTCATTGCGTGTGAGAAGCGCATTCAACCCCGCACTTGCTCATGGGGAAACCTATAGAGGATCCCCTGCAGTTTTTTTCAGATTGACTTGTGCATCAGCAGACACTCCAGAGGCTCTCACTTGGTCATGTGCCTTCACACGTGCACCGCCTCTGCAGAAACTCATAATTCAAACTTATCTACAGAAGATAAAGACCTGCTCTATTGACCCTTTGGAGATACATTTGTCTTGAGTAACACACACTTTGTACTATATAGCTGTTAAGTCAACCCTAACCCTTTACTTCTAACTGCAATAAGATGTTATATAGATAGATACGATAGAAAATCTATATTATTTATTTTGTTAAGTCAGTTATCAATTCTTTTTTAAATACATATTTTTGGTATATTTTCCCTTTATTGATAGGACAGTTAATGCGTGAAATGGGGCGAAAGAATAGGAGGGACATCTACCAAAGTGCTGGGTCTGAACTGAACATGCGGCTGGTGCATGAGGACTCAAGCTTCCATATTCATATAACTTTAAGAGTTGTCCAAATGACAAGAAAATATTGCCCACAATGTTGTCACTTTGTGGGATTCCAGGAATCCCTCTTTATAGCAATATTGTTTTTTTCATGTGCATGACTCTTCAAGTTCTTACATACAACAGAAGTGCATGAAGCCATGTAATGTCTACAATAAAGCATGTATTCAGTTAAGCTAATTTCACATATAAAGTCCGTAATTCAAACTGATGGTCTTTCATTTTAAATTGGCCTCTCTTCACTGTGTTCAATATTTGTGAGATGCAGTAAAAGAGATAAAAAGTGTAAACCCACATGCGCACTAAAGATCAGGTCAGAATTAAATGTCCCTGAGTTTCTGAAGTGTTTCACTCCAATTTCAACTCTAGGGCCAGGGGGGTTGCTATTTTAATTGGTAAGTCAATTCAGTTTTCAGCTTCTAAGGTGATATCAGACATAAACGGCAGATACTTTATTGTTACAGGTACGCTATTCCGTATTCCAATTTTATTAGTTAACATACATGCCCCAAATTTCGATGATCCACCCTTTATGAATGAGCTATTTGAACGTCTTCCCTCATTGAACAACAGCCTCCTTATAATTGGCGGGGACATAAACTGTGTAATTGATACCAACCTAGACCGCTCCAACCCACGAACTCTGACCCCTTCTTCAATGTCGAGGTCACTTTCAGAATTTGTGTCCAAGAACGGTTGCACTGATCCTTGGAGATTTTATAACCCTCGTACCAAGAAATATTCCTTCTTTTCTCAGATGCATCAATCTTTCTCTCGGATTATTATTTTATTGATGCTAAACTAATTCCCAAAGTACTGTCTTAATTATCATCCTATTGTTATTTCTGACCACGCCCCTCTTTCTTTCTTTTTGATTGATTGATTGATTATTTATTTAAGCCTTGGAAAACACATTGAGGGATAAGACCCTCATTTACAATGGTGCCGTGGGTACAATAAACAGTAAAACATTGAGAAATAAATAAATAAGAATTAAATAAATATGCATATATACATACAGCAATACAAAGTAAAAGGTCACAAATCAACCCTGACGATTCAATAAATACTATAAAATACTATTGTTAAGCTTAACCCAACTAACGGTTACAATCACTGCAGGAGAAGCCAGCCCTACATGAAACAAGACTCGAGAACTCCTTTAATGAAATAAATGAGGCCAATTTTAACGATTTTTGGACCTCATTCCAGATGTAGGGTGTCTTATAGCAGATAAGCTGTCTTCCCCAAGTTAGTGTTAACACAAGGCAGACATAATGAAAACCAGCTCGGGGAGCGGGTATTGAGATTATTGCAATTCCAGCTGATGAGAGAGGAGAGATATAATGGCAGTAGCCCAGTGATTGTTTTGTAAATATAGATCTTCCAATGATTATCCCTTTTTTCAGACAGGGCTGGCCAGCCAACCTTGTAATAAAGAGTACAGTGCTGTGTGCCATAGCGGTCTCCAGTGATAAAACACAAAGCAGAATGGTATACAGCATCCAGGGATTTCAGTGTGGTTTGGGATGTATTCACATAAATAACATCACCATAATCTAAAACTGATATAAAAACAGACTCAATTATGCGTTTTCTGGCAAGGAAAGTGAAAGAGCACCTATTTCTGTAGAGAAAGCCCAATTTTATTCTTATCTTTTTTACGAGTTGATTCACATGTGGTTTAAAATCAAGCTTTTCATCAACCCAAATGCCCAGGTACTTATAGCTGGTGACCCTTTCCAGAGCTGTACCATTTTTAGAGCTAAAATCAATGTTTCTAGCTTTAGTAAAAAGAATCCATTTGGTTTTGGCACAATTCAGGACTAGCTTCAGGTCACTTAACTGCTTCTCTAGCATGTGGAAGGAGATCTGCAGTCTATTTATGGCCAAGTCAATGTTGGAGGCACTACAATACAGAACTGTGTCATCCGCATAAAGATGAACCTGAGAAAGTGAAGTGAGTGTGGAGTGAATTTCATTAATATATATTATAAAAAGTAGAGGTCCAAGGACAGAGCCTTAGGGTACCCCCTTGTCAATATCTAAAAAAAGTGAGGTTATTTTGCCCACCTTTACACATTGGGAGCGACCAGTTAGGTAACTGTTAAACCACTGGAGGCTCTTATGATCAAAGCCGATAAGTGATAATTTGTGTAAAAGCAGATGGTGGTCAACCGTGTCAAAGGCCTTTGAGAGGTCAACAAATAGTGCGGCACAATGTTGCTTTTTGAGCTGGCAGCCCCGCCCCTCGCTGTCTGCATGCCGAGTGACAGGGAGCAGAACAGCGAGTGCGCTCTGATTGCTGCTATTTCAATGACGTACCGGTACTAGAAATATGCAAAACCGTATCGTTTTTAACGTAAGGGTACCGCGGTACCTTTCTAGTAACGGTGCACCGTGTAACACTAGACTGAATTTGATCTTATCACCACTAGTGATGCAGAGCGACTTCTTTTGCGATCACGCTCCACATATTATGAAAGTGGTGACAGGCAAGTCGGCTCCTGGCTCATCAACTACGTCGCCAGGCAGCCTCACGTATGATCCCTCAGATAAAAGATTCATCTGGCTCATTGCATAAGGATCCCGCCACCATTAATTCTGTCTTTCACTCATTCTATTCCTCTTTATATAAGTCTGAATCTCCACGTGACACCACTGAATTGAATTCATTCCTAGATAGCCTCAACTTTCCTGTGAAAAGCTCAGATGCTGCTAAAAAACTTGACTCACCATTAACTGTAGAGGAGGTCGCTCTCGCTGTGAGAAGTATGCATAATAGCAAAGCTCCTGGCCCTGATGGATTTCCAGAGATTTCAGGATAAATTGTCCCCTTTACTACATGCTGTTTATAAGGAATCACTGGAACATGGCACTCTCCATCCCACTTTAAGGCAAGCCTCCATAAGTCTCCTCTTAAAAAAAGATAAGGATCCGAATCTTTGCAGCTCATACAGACCTCTTTCATTAATAAATGTAGATGCTAAGATCCTTGCTAAAGCTTTTGCCTATCGCCTGGAGAACATTGTACCAACTATTGTCTCACATGAGCAAACTGGATTTGTTAAGGGGCGGCAGTTATTCTTTAATGTCCAAACACTCCTAAATATTATTTACTCTAAAACTGCCACAACAACACCTAAAGTAGTGATCTCGGTCGATGCTGAAAAAGCATTCGATAGGGTTGAATGGGACTATTTATTTACTGTACTAAAGAAGTTTGGACTGGGGAATGGGTTCATTTCGTGGATACGTCTCCTTTATACATCTCCACAAGCAAACATTTCCACGAATGGCATTCAGTCCAATTTTTTTACTCTAACCCGTGGCACCAGACAGGGTAGTCCCCTATCTCCTCTATTATTCGCGCTAGCTATAGAGCCCCTGTCAATCTTATCAGGTCCTCCTCCACTTTTACTGGGATCTCACAATTGGGCACAGAATTTAAGTTGTCACTTTATGCTGATGACTTATTTTTGTATGTCTCGGATCCTGTCCTTTCCATTCCCAAAATTGTATCTGCTTTCCAGAGATTTGGATCATTCTCAAGCTATAAAGTGAATACTTCTAAAAGTGAATGCTATCCTGTCAATGCTTCAGCATCACAGCTCACACAGTCAGATGTCCCTTTTAAAATGAGCCTTTCTGGCTTTAGGTATCTCGGGATCAGTGTAACCAGAACGTTAAACTCTCTTTTCTGCTTATTTCTCACCTTTAATGTCTAAAATTAAATCTGACCTCCAAAGATGGAGAAGCTTACCTCTCTCGTTAATTGGAAGAATTAACGCGGTTGAAATGAACATTTTCTATTTTTGGTCCATTGTCTCCCACTTTTCCTGCCAAAGCAGTTTTTTAAAACAATTGATCAAACTATTTCTACTTCTTATGGTGTGGAAAGGCTCCTAACATCCGCAAATCCACACTTCAGAGATGTAAATTCAATGGCGGATTGGCACTTCCGAATTTCCAACTGTATTATTGGGCGACACATAAAAAAATAAAATAAATTCATTTTGGTTCAAGTCAGTGAATCTGCCATGGTGTCACCTGGAGGCACAGTCATGTGTTTCATCCTCCTTACCTGCTCTACTTACCTCTTCTATTCCATCCAACCTCTCTGGCTTTACCAATAATCAAGTGGTTCACTCCACACTTAAAATTTGGTATCAGTTTAGGAAACACTTCAAATTTAAGTCAACATCTACTTTAGCTCCTTTACTGAACAATCATTTATTTCGACCTCCGCTTACAGATTCAACCTTTCTCGCATGGCATAATAAAGGCCTGAAATGTTTTGAAGATCTTTACGAGGATGGTATTTTTTCGCAGCTTTACAGATCTCTCAGGAGAATTTCATCTCCCACCTTCTCATCTCTTTCGATACTTTCAAATTAGACACTGCGCTAAAGCTTTGTTTCCAGTTTTTCCCTCCTCGCCGCCGACCCTACAGTGGGAGGTGCTTTTAAACCACGATCCACTTCAAAAATCACTTATCTCTAAAGTTTATAATGAACTTCTGTCTTTTGATTGCTCTCCAGTTACTAAAGTTAGGACTGCCTGGGAAGATGAGCTGGATCTAAACTTGGAGGATGACTGGTGGGATACTGCTCTTAAGAAAATGTACACAAGTTCATCCTGCGCTCGTCTCACACTTATACAGTTTAAAGTACTGTTTAAAGTCCACTTTTCTAAAGCTCGACTGTCGCAAATCTATCCCAGTATCACTGACAAATGCGACAAATGTCATGCCTCATCCTGCAATTTAACCCATATGTTCTACTCTTGTCCGCTACTCTCTCGCTTTTGGTTGAATTATTTTGACACCATGTCAAATATACTTTCAGTGATTATAAAAGTCTTCCCCCATGTTGCCATATTCGGGCTCCCAGAGGACCATAACCGGTTTACCTCTACTCAATTAGACATTTTAGCTTTTACTTCCTTACTGGCAAGACGCCACTTTCTTCTCCACTGGAAGTTGACTAAAGCTCCCTCTAGTACTCAGTGGCTCAACAACACCATGTATTTTCTAAAGCTGGAAAAGATCAGATATTCAGTGAAAGGTAGCTCTAACAAATTTTATAATAAGTGGCTTCACTTTCTTACATTCTTCCACTTTCTCCAGTCCCTGCCCCCTGATTGACGGACCCCCCCTCTCTCTCTCTTTTCTCTCTCTTCTTCCTTTTTATTTATTCATTTACTTATTCTTTTTTTATTATTATTTATACTGTGCAGTTTTAATACTTAATTATTACTTAATAGAATTTTCAGTTATTTATTTAACATTATTATTATTATTTTCATTGAATTGTGTAATGTATTGTTCGCATGACCACGTTCATGTGATCCATAATATAAGAAAAACATTCTAGGAGGTAGACTGTATATCTTACTCTTAACCCATCTTGATGCACAGTATTTTTATGGTGTCAATATCTCTATATATTGTTAATTGTCGTACAGAGATTATGTGATACTCAATGTAAATTTGGCATTGATTCCTGTTCTACTGTGCTTTACCTCCTAAGAAAAAGATATTAAAAAAAAAGAGATAAAAAGTGTAAAGGTTTATTATAAAGATTTTTTTTGTGTGTGACATGGAGGTATATTTTAGTTTTCTCTCATTCCAGGCTTTAGTTACCATGGCACAATAGGTAAAGGAAACAAAATACAAGGTCATCAGTAATAAAATTATTTAACATAATCTCCAGCAAATAGCTCATTATTTTGTTCAAACTTAGCTGTATGCAGTCCCTTTATGCTGCATCATAGCAGTGAGTAGAACTGCAGTAGTGAGGTGTTATAAACGATTTATGTCTACAGTTGGAAAAAACTATTCAACAAAAGCATAATAGTGCCAGAGGTGTCTGTGGTGATGGTAGACTTGTAGACATTGAAATGACACTTTCTTTCCTCTTTTTACTTACCCATAAAAATAAATACACAAACATACCATTGCAAAACCATTGTGGTGTGCTCTCAGATGCCCTGGGGTTATTTTTTTTAAGTGTTAGGAGACTGTGTCCATCTTTATTTCTGTCTTCCTGCTTTCATCCATGCATCAGCCCCCTGAAGCCACCAGGACACATGCTTTACGCCAGTGCCAAACACCTGGCCTGTCACTTCCTACTTCTCACATTTGAACCCAAGAGTTCCCTAAAATAACCACAAAACGTCATGCAAACTCTGCTCTGACCTGCTTCAAAAATGTTACAAACATCTTTGACTTATCTGCCCCATTTTAAGGTAGGTAAATGTTCAGAGAGTAGCTTGTGTGCACCCGTTTTATGTTACCAAACACCACTGCAACTGATAGTCAGCACTCAAACATTCTGTATATTTCCTGCATTGGGAGACTTGCTTAAGTTTTTTAGAAACTGTGGGTCTGTAATTCAAGTTCATTTGTACACACCCTGAGCTTTTTCATCACTTTTTGTCCTCTTGCTCATGTTTTTACGCGTCTCAAACATTTAGTCTCCATTGTTTCACATCACTGGGCAGTTTACCTCTACGCTCAATAATATATATTAACGTGTTCTGTAATCTTTGTCATCACATAAATTGGCTCTTAGCAAAGATCTTCATACACGAGTTGCGAAAAATGCATGAAACATCAATAACCTTATGTCGGCAGAACCATAATAGAGGACTATCTCTCATAAGGTTCAAGTAGTTTACACATCCCTTTGTCAACAGTTACATTTATTTATTTATATTTCAGGTAAAAAATTTACGGGTAAAGATTCACATGCTTTAAATTTTTTTTTCAAATATCTGGATCCCACAATTTACCTTAGCTATTATGGCTAATTAGATAAAGGGTTAGATTGAGGGTGGGTATGGCTGTTATTCGAATCACGGGATGTTACCATTGCTAACGAAATGTCCGAAAAATAATAGCAAAATGCACTTGTTTTCCATGTCCAACAGGTCCAACACAAGGCACATAGAGGAGTTTGACTTAGGGTGTAAAACAGTTTTTTTTCACAGCTGCTTGTTAGGTGGTAGAAGTTGGGATTAATTGCTTCTGAAATTGATTAAGTCTTGTTTTTTTTGGACAAGTTATTTATAACTCTAACATGCTACACGTGAGTGCATTTCTGGTTTGTATGTTTTCTCTCCCTTCAAATTACAATTCTATAGCCTCTCATCATACTTAACAATAACAGACTGGGCACTAGGATCTTGGGGAGTCTGCATCGCTGCTGCGCTGGCTTTCTCACTCTGCCAAGTAACATCTCTCATCAAGACAGCAGGATTACAGCCAAGGAGTTTAGCTCATAGTAAATGATGCACAGAGTGAAATTGTAAGTACAGGTAGTTACAGAATGTGGCTATCTGTAGTTGTTAACGATTGTTACCTGCTTAAATTTAGGTTTACTTGAGGCAAATGAAAGGGAATATTGTAATGAGCTATGTTACCACTAAGCTAGCTAGCTAGCTATTTTGTTAGAAAATGTCTCCAGTGAGCAAGAGTGTGAACGAGCAAATCTGAAATGTAAGAAATAGCTATCGACAGCTCTCTATTCTTTGCATTAATATCTATCTCTAGTATTTTAAAACAATATCAGTGCCTATAGAATGTTGTTTATAATCAGTTAATGCTAGTGAAAACTAAATGTCATAGTGTCCCTCATAACACAATAACCCTGAAATTCTGTCTCTTCTGTTATCTTATACTGAATGAATGCAAGCAAAGATACAGAGAAAAATCCCACTCTTTCTGATTGAACCAATCTATGAACTGTCTGGAATAATGGATATCCGCAGCCCCAAATGAGCCCCAAAAAATGGTGAATGGCTGCGCGTGCAGACATTCACCATCCTTAGGGGCTAAGCCCCCCCTTTCTTTCTTTCCTAGAAACGCCCCTGGGATGAAGTATGGCATAACACTTGAAACAAGTCTTGAGCTTGTTCAAAGTGGGCTGTTTGTGGGCCTGTTCCTCTTTCATTAGGAAGGGAGAGGGTAGGGACACTTTGGAAACTGTACGTATTCCCATATGTTTTAACAATTTTGGAGCGTGGAGGAATCTGTATTATATTCCAGATAATGGTGCATTTCTTTTTCTGTTAGGCGTCATATCCCGTGTTTGCATGTGTCAGCTTTGTTTATGTTTGCCAGATGAGTCAACATGGAAATTTAATGCAGTTCCAAGCCCCCATCTTTACATAGTGGATGGAGGATTTTAGACATGGGATGCAGGTTATCAGAGCACAAACTGAGCAAATGTTAATGGCATTTCAGCTCAGAGCCCCTGAAAGACGTCCTGTATCCAACCAAAGCATTGGAGAAATGCTGAAGTCATGAAGCTGCTTTATTCAGTGTTTTAACTTGATTTTATTAGCAGGTCTGTTTGTTTTTGGGAGTGGCAGACCTGTAAGGATAATTCAGCTACTGATTCATGATCAATGTAGCAATATTGACTGGGAAAAGCTGACTGTAATGACAACAACTCCCATGATCCCACACTACTACCCTGTGTCACTAATCTCTGTTTCATGTTAATGTTTTTAAATGAGACACCCCAGGTTGATTGGGTAAAACTATGGCTGGCAAAAATGCTAATGTTGCACAGTCTTGGTTAAATTCATAAAACATTCAAGTGACAAAATCAAGATCATTGCATATATACGTATTTTTCAGGTATACCATTGAACAGATTTTCAAAGAGACATTTCTTGCAAGACAAATGGGGAACTTCTTCTATTTGGTAC
The DNA here is from genome assembly GCA_038501795.1 of Pseudopleuronectes americanus. Classification (NCBI taxonomy): domain Eukaryota; kingdom Metazoa; phylum Chordata; class Actinopteri; order Pleuronectiformes; family Pleuronectidae; genus Pseudopleuronectes; species Pseudopleuronectes americanus. The sequence goes on along the minus strand of CM076730.1, from coordinate 415,391 downwards.
GTTCTTTCTCTTAGTAGTTGTGCTTTTTTTCTTAATGCTTTTTCTTGTCCCCATCAGGTGGCCAACGCTTCTACCCATCTTGAGTCCAGACTATGTGGTGAAGAAGATCATCCATGCTGTGCTCACAGACCAAGCGTACCTGCTGCTGCCCAAGACTATGTACCTCATCACTGCTCTCAAGAAGTTAGTGTCCATCTTTTTTGTTCTTCTCAACACACTGAGTCGCTCACTGTATAGCTACCAAGTCCACACTGCAGTCATTACTGGTGATGAATGTGACTGAGTGACTACCAACTTTAGTTATAAGTTAAATAATAACAATAATTGAATAAACAGACAAAAAGCACCTTGCAGTGAGAGGAAGGCAGTTTAACAAAGTCTGCGACTCCAGGGTTTGAGCGGTCGTCCTCTAACCAGAAGGTCGGAAGTTCGATTCCAGTCTTCCCCATTCCGCATGCCGAAGTGTCCTTGGGGAAGATACTGGACCCAAAATGGCCCCTTCTCTTAGAAAAAGGGGTGCACAAAGATGCATGTGAATGGGCGAATGTGTGTGAATGGGGCGAATGTAAAACTGTGACAGTGACAGCATATTGTACAACTGTTTGACCCACTAATGATTACGAATAATTGTGAAGTAGAAGTCTGTCTGTCTGTCTGTCTGTCTTGCATTCAGGTCATTGTAAACTAATGAAAGCCTAATTATTAATATTATATTAAATTACTGTTGATTAATACTCCTTAATCCTACACTGGACCTTTAATGTAGAAAACAACTAGTATTGATACATGCCTGTAAATATTTATTGTAGCAGATCCCGCGAAAGATGGTCAAGACTTAACTGATGTTTTGGTGGTTTATTTGAGCCGTCCTTATATAACACCTATAAGAAGAACTTGTGCCTCTTCGAAGGGTCATTAAAAACATGAGACTTTTCCGTAGCGAAGTTACTGTCATAACAGGAAGTCTGCATCTCCGGAACAGTTTCAAAATAAAAGCATGTAACATTTCACAATAACATAACAAAGATACTTCAACAGTATTAGCATAACATATGGTGGGTTACTTACACTCCCAGCAAATGTTTAGTGTCTTTTATCAAACTACAATATCAACGAATAATTTCTCATCTACTATACCTCTGCATTTTGCAATCATAGCTTTAATCAATCAATCAATCAAATTGTATTTGTATAGCCCATATTCACAAATCCCAATTTGTCTCATAGGGCTTTAACATGTTGTGACATCCTCTGTCCTTAACCCTCAACAAGAGTAAGGAAAAACTACTAAAAACCCTTTTAACAGGGTAAAAATATGTAGAAACCTCAGTGAGAGCCACATTAAGATACGATACAGATTAAGATACATTTATTTATCCCACACACGCAGAGACATGCACAGACACACTCATGCAATTGTAGGGAAATTTAACCTCTGCATTTAACCCATCTGGTGCAGGACACACAGAGCAGTGAGCAGCCATGTACAGCGCCCGGGGAGCAGATGTTGGGGGAGTAAGGTGCCTTGCTCAGGAGCATTAGACAGGGTAGGGAGAATCCTCTTGGACTTTTGGACTGATCAATCCAGGTTAGCCTTTTGTTGTTTCTCCGTGGAGTCGAACCAGAGACGAACCAGAGACCTTTTCTGCCCATAGTCCAAGTTGCTGCCACTAGTCCACCGCCATGTGAGGGATCCCTCTTCCAGGACGGACAAAAGTGCAATAGATGTGTAGAGGAAAACATCATCAGGATAAAGGTTTTAGCAACATTGATGAGGGTAAACATTTTGAAGGATAACTGAAGGTCAGATTACTTAAAGGTCAAGTATCTGAGGAGAAATGCTATATATCAAGCAGTCCTGCTGCAATCAGTCTATGGTCAGCATCCAGCAAGATCAAGATCCACCATCAAGATCGGATGCCACTATAGTCCACAGTCATTGTCCACTGCCGCCAATAAGGATCCATCATCAGCTGCCACCTCAATCATGGACCACCACCATTATCTGATGCCAACACGATAAGGGATCCGCCATTATTATTATGATCAGCCCACACGATATAAAATCCGCCATACTGGATCCACCATACTGACCTCTGATATGCGATCTAGAAATCGTAATCCATGATGATGTGGCCACAGCTGCGGCCCTGGATCTGCAGGTGATAAGGCAAAGGGACTCCGGGGAAGGGGTCAAGTCAGTAACATGTATTGATGAGATATGAATTACTTTGATGTGATAAGGATGGAGAAGAGGAAGGAGAAGCTGGAAAAATAATCTGTGTCATGTATCATAAATTCCCTTTGCATCTTAGAGTCATCAGGTGTTTTTGCCTTGTTATCAATGACACAATGATACAGGCCGAACTTGAGGGTACACTGAGGCTCAAGGCAAATCTGACTGTCTACTGGTTTGTATGGCAGTACTATGAAAGCCATGTGGCCCACTCAGTAGATATTTGGACCATGAAGAGCACCTAGGAATGACGATCCCCAAGACTCTTTGGTTCTGTGGTTTTTTGCAACAGTGTCTGTGCCTTTTCTGACTTCTGGATCTCCTATGGACAGATCCAGCGCCATATCCTTTGGTGTTGGTAATTCAGGTTCCCAGAGGAACATGGGGCCAGTGCTCAGAGTGCTTCCTCGGGGATGCAATGTCTGCTGGATTCTCCTTTGAGGGGATGTAAGCCCCATTGCTCGGGGATTGTTCTGCTAGGAATCTTCTGGACTTGGCGAAAAGATGTGAAAGCGACATGCGTCATTCTTTATGTACCCCAAAACTACCTTTGAGTCTGTCCAGAATAGGGCTGAACGATTTGGGGAAATAATCTAATTGCCCAAATATTGCGATTGCGATTTAATAGGTGATTTTTTTCATTTTATCCCCCCCCCACCCCAAAAAAAACGTAATGAATGATTTAGATATGATCAACACAATATAAGATACATTTATTGTACAATATTCTTTCCCATATTTTTATTTAACTGCTCACAACAGAAACAAGAACAAATCTGTGTGCATTTAAAGAATTTAATCAAAGACATTGTAATTATAAACACAAGCCATGCACGTTTTAAAACCTGTATGCAAAATGTACCAACCCTAACCCTAACCCAGTGTTGGGAGGGATACTTTCAAAACGTATTCCGTTACAGAATACATGCCCAAAAATATAATCTGTAACGTTTTCCGTCACATTAACTAATCTGAGTCACGTATTCTGAATAATTGGATTACTTCCACATTGAATTGAATTTTGTAAGTGTAGGAATGAGGCATTGTTATATTCAGCGGAGCAGCAGCAGTTTAAGCTGTGTGTCCGCGGATGCAGCGGGCCGGCTGGATGAAAGGGCAGCTCGCGGAGCAGCAGCTCCGTAGATTCCCGTTCATGTCAGGGTGGTCGTGCAGCGGTATGGAGGCGCCGGGCCTCAGCAGGAACACCCCCATGCAACACCTCCGTGTCGCAGATGTGCATGTAGGTGACCGGGGGACTCTGGAGCCCCGCCGCCCCGGAGCTCGGCTTGCTTTTCCGGGGAGCGATTTTCCCGCCCCGTGGTCACCTTCGAGATGAGTTCGCTCTGTGTGTCCGCCACGTCGGCCGAAGATGTTAGGACCCTGTAGGTGATACAGGCTTGCTCCGCTATCTTCTGGATCAGAGGAGTTTTGTGGTCCCGCGGCATTCTTGCTGCGGGTGAGGACAGCAGCCCGGTGCCCTACTCTCTTTCGCACGTTTTAAATCGCGCACGTTGCGATTAGAAAATCGGGTTTTATCAAATCGCGATTACATCGCAAATGCAATTAATCGTTCAGCCCTAGTCCAGAAGTACTCCTTGCAATTAGTCTAACACAGCTCTTATTTAGCATAATGTTGTCTGTGATGCAACTACTGCTGCAGTTAACTCAAGTCTTGGTAGGGTGGTCAACTTTGCTGGAGAGACACAAGCTTTTGCTATAAATGGAGAACAGTGAATCGCTCCTTTCTGTGTCTTGGCCCTCAGATAAATGCGGCTGTGGCTGAGGGGTAGAGTGGTCGTCCTCCAACCTGAAGGTCGACGGTTCGATCCCCAGCCTGAACCATCTGCATGCCGACGTGTCCTTGGGCAAGATGCTGAACCCCGAATGCCCCCCCCCCTAGAATAACAAAGTGCTGGGATAGATGCACTGTATGAATGTGTGTGTGAATGGGTGAATGTGAAACTGTAATGTAAAGTGCTTTGAGTGGTCATCAAGACTAGAAAAGCGCTATATAAATGCAAATCCATTTACCATTTACTGACCTTATCTACTGGTGCTCTTGTCTGAGAAGTGGTGTTACTGTGTCAATAAGTTCTCCAAAATCAGCAGGTAGGTAACATTAAGCTACAGTGGATATAAAAAGTCTACACACCCTTGTTAAAATGCAAGGTTTTTGTGATGTAAACAAATGAGACAAAGATAAATCCTGTCCAAACTTTTTCCACCTTTAATGTGACCTTTAATGTGAACAATTCAGTTGAAAAATAAATTGAAATCTTTTAGGTGGAAAAATTTAAAATAGAAAACTTACAATAACCTGGTTGCAGAAGTGTGCACACCCTTAACCTAATACTTTGTTGAAGCACCTTTTGATTTTATTACAGCACTCAGTCTTTTGGGGTAGAAATATATTAGCATGGCACATCTTGACTTGTCAATATTTGCCCACTTTTCTTTGCAAAAGGGCTCCAAATCTTTCATATTCGGGGGCATCTCCTGTGCACAGCCCTCTGTAGATCACCCCACAGATGTTCAATTGGAATCAGGTCTGGGGTCTGGCTGGGCCATTCCAAAACATTAATCTTCTTCTGGTGAAGCCATGCTTTTTGTTAAGGCCAGGCTTTGGACACAGAGGCAGAGACAGAGGCTGAGGCAGATGTAAAGTCCAAATGTGATTTTATTGGATCCAATAATCAATCAACAGGCAGGTTGGTCAGGAGATAGGCAGGCAGGCAGGCAGAGTGGCAGACAGGCAGGTTAGTAGACAGGCGGGCAGGATGGCAGACAGGCAGGCAGGCAGGGGCTGGAGTCAGGGCAGTAGTCCAGCTGCAGGTCCTGGGCAGGGAGACAGAGAAGGTCAGACGGGAACGAACAGGAAATATCGAAATCTTTATCATTCAAAGCTGCGACCACTAACTAGTGTCTAGTCTATAGTCCGGCGCCGACTGAGAGCAGGAGTGGAGCTTATATAGGCAGCTGGTAATCAAGGCCCCAACTCCAGCACACCAGGACCTCATCTGCAATTAGCAACGCCACCTGCACACACGAGAGAGAGAGAGAGAGAGAAACTAGAAGGCAGGTGAGGCAGGGGCCATGACAGTACCTCCCCCTCTACGGGCGTCACCTGGCGCCCTCAAGAACCGGTCTGGGTGATCCCGGCGGAAGTCTGTGATGAGAGAGGGGTCAAAGATGTCCCGCCGGGGAACCCAACAGCGTTCCTCTGGACCATAACCCTCCCAGTCCACCAAGTAGCGGAAGCCACGCCCCATGCGCCGCATATCAAGAATGCGACGCACTGTATAAACAGGACCGCCGTCCACTATCCGGGGGGGAGGGGGGGGCAGCATCAGGGGGAGAGAGGGGACTGGACTGTACTGGTTTTAGCTGGGACACATGAAAAGTGGGGTGAATCCTACGAAAGGATGCAGGGAGCTTCAGCCGGACAGCACAGGGGTTCACGATAGCCTCTACTTCAAATGGACCAACATACCGGGGGGCAAGTTTCCTGGAGTCCACCTGTAGCGGAAGATCCCTGGAGAGGAGCCATACCCTCTGCCCAGGAGCATAAGCGGGCGCCGGGGAACGTCGACGGTTGGCCTGGTCTTGAGTCCTGGAGGAAGCACGGAGCAGGGCAGCACGAGCACGCGTCCAAGTACCATGACAGCGACGCATATTTTCCTGGACCGAAGGGACGCTGATTTCTGCCTCCTGATCCGGAAACAGAGGGGGTTCATAGCCCAGGGAACAGAGGAAGGGAGACATACCGGAGGAGGCGTTAGGTAGTGTGTTGTGGGCGTACTCCACCCATGGTAGCCGAGCACTCCAGGATGATGGCTCAGCAGCGGAGACGCAGCGGAGTGCCGCCTCCATCTCCTGATTGGCCCGCTCGGTCTGGCCGTTGGATTGAGGGTGATATCCTGAGGTCAGGCTAGCGGTCGCTCCCAGGGCCGTACAGAAAGCCCTCCACACCTGGGACGTAAACTGTGGCCCTCTGTCGGAGACAATGTCAGAAGGTAGTCCATGGATGCGGAAGACATTCTGCACCAACAGGTCAGCAGTTTCCTGAGCAGAGGGTAGTTTGGGCAGGGCAATGAAGTGAGCAGCCTTAGAAAAACGGTCAATCACCGTGAGGACCACAGTATTGCCTCCAGAGGGGGGAAGGCCGGTCACAAAGTCCAGGGCAATATGGGACCACGGACGACCGGGGATTGGCAGAGGACGGAGCAAACCAGAGCTGCGCTTGGTGGAGGTCTTGTTCCGGGAGCAGACGGTGCAGGCTGCTACAAATAAGCGCGTATCCTTGTCCATGGTCGGCCACCAGAAGCGTCGCTTGAGGAATGAAATTGTTCGGTGAATCCCTGGATGACAGGTAAGGCGGGAGGAGTGTGCCCACTGCAGGACCTTAGAGCGGACACAGTCTGGGACAAAGAGGCAGTTCGGGGGTCCAGTGCCTGGATCGGGCTGGGTCGTCTGAGCCCGACGGACCGCGGCTTCGATCTCCCAGATGATGATAGAAACAATGCAGGAAGGAGGAACGATGGTCGCTGGTTCCGCGGGACCCTCCTCCACCGTGAACTGGCGAGACAGGGCATCCGGCTTCACGTTCCTGGAACCAGGGCGGAAAGTCAGGGTGAAATTGAACCTTCCCAGGAACAGGGCCCACCTTGCCTGGCGAGAGTTTAGACGTTTGGCAGTCTGAATATAGGACAGGTTCCTATGGTCGGTCCACACGATGAAGGGGTGCTCCGCACCCTCTAGCCAGTGTCGCCACTCCTCCAACGCCAACACCACAGCCAGTAGCTCCCGATTGCCGACATCATAATTCCTCTCCGGGGGCTCCAGCTTGTGAGAGTAGAAAGCACACGGATGCATCTTGTTATCAGTGGGAGAGCGTTGAGAAAGTATGCCACCTACCCCAGTCTCAGATGCATCCACCTCCACAATGAACTGCCTTGACCGGTCAGGGTAAATAAGGATGGGAGAGGAGACAAACAGGCGCTTGAGGTCGGAGAAGGCTGCCTCGACCTTAGCAGTCCAGCGGAACGGAACTGAGGAGGAAGTGAGTGCCGTCAGAGGAGCAGTTATTGTGCTGTAATTCTTCACAAACCTCCTGTAGAAGTTCGCAAAGCCATTGAATCGCTGCAGCTGTTTGCGATTGGTGGGAGTGGGCCAGTTCGCAACAGCCGAGACCTTAGCAGGATCCATCCGGAGCTCCCCCTGAGAGATGACAAAACCGAGAAATGAAGTAGTGGTGGCATGAAACTTACATTTCTCGGTCTTGACATATAGTTTATTCTCCAGGAGTCGCTGCAGCACGGTGCGAACATGATCTTGATGTTCCTGAAGAGAGCGGGAGTAGATCAGAATATCATCGAGATATACAAACACAAAACGACCTAGCATGTCTCGGAGCACATCGTTCACCAGGGCTTGGAAGACTGCTGGGGCATTGGAGAGGCCGAAAGGCATAACGCAGTATTCGAAATGACCCAACGGTGTGTTGAAAGCAGTCTTCCATTCGTCGCCCTTCCTGATGCGCACCAGATGATAGGCGTTGCGTAAGTCCAGGGTGGTGAAGATGGAAGCTCCCTGAAGAGGAACAAAAGCAGAGTCGATTAGAGGCAGAGGATACTTGTTCTTTACCGTGATGTTATTCAGCCCCCTATAATCGATGCAAGGCCTTAAGGTGCCGTCCTTCTTTCCCACGAAGAAAAATCCAGCACCCACTGGAGAAGATGACGGACGGATGATCCCAGCTGTCAGAGACTCCTGAATGTATTTCTCCATGGCCAACTGCTCTGGACGATTAAGGTTATAAAGCCGGCTGCTGGGATGAGGGGCCCCAGGCAGAAGCTCAATTGCACAGTCATACGGCCGATGAGGAGGAAGAGTGAGTGCCTGCTCCTTGCTGAAGACTGGGGCGAGATCGTGGTAAACTTGGGGAACCGAGGACAGGTCCGGGGGTTCGGCTACAGACGGCAGCTCAGATGTGGGGTTTAGAGCAGAACGGAGACAGTGAGAATGACAATAGGAACTCCAGGAACGGATCTTTCCTGTAGTCCAGTCAAAATGTGGGTTGTGGAGCTTTAACCAGGGAAATCCCAGGAGTAGGGGAACATGAGGACAGTCGATGATGTGAAAATGGATCTTCTCCTGGTGATTCCCAGATAGACGTACGGTTATGGGGACGGTTCTACGGTCAACCCTGGCCAGCAGTATACCATTTAGAGCCTTAGTATCTAATGGGACATCAAGGAGTTCTGTTTCGATGCCCAACTGCTGACAAACCCTGCTATCAATAAAGCTCTCATCAGCCCCTGAATCAATTAGAGCCATGAACGGAAATGACCTCCCTCGCCACAAGAGGGAGGCATCGAGCTGCGGACGGTCCGGTGGAGAGGGACTCACCACACGGCTCGACAGTATCTCTCCCCCTACTGCCGAGCCGGATCTTTTACCGGACGGACGGGACAATTAGCAAGAAAATGACCAGCTCGGCCACAGTACAGACAGGACTGGGTCTTCATCCTGCGGTTCTTCTCCCCGGGGGACAGATGAAGACGGTCTAATTGCATGGGCTCTGGTTTGGGAGTCTCCGGCATCTCCCGGCGGGGCCCGAGGGAAGTCAGCTGTTCGGAGCGACAGTAATCCGGGGAACAAGCGGAGTCAGCACGCCACAGGAGGAGTTGATCACCGGTTTTAATGGCGAGTTGAATTGCCTCATTCAACGTCTTAAATTCCCCGCGGAGTGCAATCTCCCTCCCAATGTCCCGGTTTAAACCATTTTGGAACACTGTGATCAGCGCGGCGTCGTTCCAGCCCGACTCCACCGCCAAACTCTGGAACTGAATCACAAACTCCCGGACGGTCAGTCGTCCCTGACGGATCCTCGACAGCCGCTGCCCGGCTTGCTGGCCCCGTATCGGGTGATCAAACATCCGTTTGAGCTCTGTAGCGAAGGCCTCGGCAGACGTAGCCAGCGGGGAGTGTTGCTCGAAGAGGGCATTATAAAAGCTGAGCGGACGGCCCTCCAGTAAATTAACCAGGTAAGCTACTTTAGCAGTATCACTAGCATATCTAATGGGCTGTGCATTAAAGGCTAACTGGCATTGAGTGAGAAACTGGCGACAGGTGTTGGGATCACCGGAGTACTTAGCTGGTGGGGGGATCCGAGGTTCGAGGGCAGCAGTACCTGCAGCAGAGGCCGGTGGGGCGGCTGGGGGGGCTTGTTGAACAGGTGCAGGAGCCTGAGCGGCGATGGCAGGGGCCGCGTCCAGCCGAGTGATAAGAGTGGAAAGGGCGGTGGTGATCTGATCCACCTTAACTTGGATGCTCTGCAAAGCCTCGTCGTGGTGGCCCAGCTGTACTCCTTGGAGAGTTGTTGCCTGTCTGAGGGCCTCAGCTTGCTCTGCCAAGTCCATTGTGGCCGGACTATACTGTTAAGGCCAGGCTTTGGACACAGAGGCAGAGACAGAGGCTGAGGCAGATGTAAAGTCCAAATGTGATTTTATTGGATCCAATAATCAATCAACAGGCAGGTTGGTCAGGAGATAGGCAGGCAGGCAGGCAGAGTGGCAGACAGGCAGGTTAGTAGACAGGCAGGCAGGATGGCAGACAGGCAGGCAGGCAGGGGCTGGAGTCAGGGCAGTAGTCCAGCTGCAGGTCCTGGGCAGGGAGACAGAGAAGGTCAGACGGGAACGAACAGGAAATATCGAAATCTTTATCATTCAAAGCTGCGACCACTAACTAGTGTCTAGTCTATAGTCCGGCGCCGACTGAGAGCAGGAGTGGAGCTTATATAGGCAGCTGGTAATCAAGGCCCCAACTCCAGCACACCAGGACCTCATCTGCAATTAGCAACGCCACCTGCACACACGAGAGAGAGAGAGAGAGAAACTAGAAGGCAGGTGAGGCAGGGGCCATGACACTTTTGTTGATTTGGATGTATGCTTTGGGTCGTTGTCGTGCCCTCTTCATCTTCATCTTTCGAACGGAAGCCTGAAGGTTTTGTGCCAAAACTGACTTGTATTTTTTAACTGTTCATAATTTCCTCCACATTGACTAAGGCCCCTGTTCCAGCTGAAGTAAAACAGCCCCAAAGCATGATGCTGCCACCACCATGCATCACTGTGGGTATGGTGTTCTTCTGGTAATGTGCAGTGTTGTTTTTGCCGGGCTTTCTTGGTAAGAAAATGCGTGTCATGTACAAATTTTCGAGGTATGTCCAGTACATGTCACCGTTGTGCCATATTTTCTCCACTTTTTGTTGGCTGTCTTCACTGTGTATCATGGTATATCTAATGCCTTTGAAATTATTTTGTACCCTTCTCCTGACTGATACCTTTCAACAATGAGTTCCCTCTGATGATTTGGAAGCTCTCTGTGGCTCTTGCTGTAAGATGCAACTAAGAGAATGTCAGGGAAATCCTACTAAAACAGCTAAACTTTATTTAGGATTAATCAGAGTCTATGTAAATGATGGCAGGTGTGGACTCACTGCTATTTAACATGAGTTTGACTGTGATTGGTTAATTTTGAATACAGCCACATCCCCAGTTATAAGAAGGTGTGCACACTTATGCAACCACATTATTTTATTTTTTTATTTTTAGTTTCCCCCCTTAAAGATTTCAGTTTGTTTTTTTCAATCGAATTGTTCACGTTATAGGTCACATTAGGTGACATTAGGTGGAAAAAGTTCAGACAGGATTTATCTTTGTCTCATTTGTTTATATCACAAAAACCTTGCATTTTAACAGGGGTGTGTAGACTTTTTATATCCACTGTATCTTTATCTTCACTAAGTTGGAAAAAAGTCACATTGCCAGTTTTCCCACCTTGGCTTCAAGACCTCGGGCAGGGGGTCATCCCAGCTGGTACCTTGATGGCACATTTCCTGGAGGCTTTTCTTTCCAGTGAGGACATATGGCACCAGAAAGCCCAGAGGATCATATTCGTGTTGCTGGTTGATCTTTCATGGGGTTGCTAAATCTGAAGCTATCCTTCCCTATGCTCCACAGAATCCCTAACACTCGTTCTTGTGACATGTCAGTGAACGTCGGGTCTTTGGTCTTTGTACCTGTCGCACATTCTGATGAAGGGAGGCTTCGTAAGACAACATGGCTGTTGGACATAAATTTGTGAAGGCGGAGACCACCTTTGGAGCATATCTCCCTAGCCTCTTCTGCCAACTGGATTGCTTTCCCAATAGTGTCGGTGCCTGTGACCCCATCATCCACATAAAAGTCTTTTGTGATAAACAGACATCCTACTGGATGTAAATGATTGTTTTCTTTGGTCAGGTATTTTAGCCAATACTTTTGACTGCCAGGAGATGAAACTGCGCCAAATAGATGTACTTTAATTTGGTATTCCTGGGGTTTTGTGTTCACATCTCCATCTCCCCACCACAGGAAACGCAGATAGTTTTGGTCATCCTCCCAGACATGAAACTATGTCACACATTAGAAAGATGGGGTGCTGTCTGAACCTTATGAGGATTCCAGTTCGATTATTGGTTAAATCTGGTCCTGGAAGAAGATGTTCGTTTAGGCTTGTGCCATTGTACTTATCTGATCAGTCAAACACAACATGCAGTTTAGTAGGCTTTTTTTGGGGGGGTAGATGCATTTTTCCTTATGCTTCTTTTAAGTTTTTCAAGGAATATGAGATCCTCTTGTGAGACAGTCTTGTCTTCTCCTTTCATGTCCTTTAACTCTGAATCCAGTATGCTCATAATATACATCGGCGTTAATGGAGGAATTGTAGCCTCTTACACTCAGTCCAAATACTCTTTGACTCTTCACAATGGTATTTTCTCCAGGCATAGTGGTCAATTTCAATGTTACAGGGTAGGCATCTGCTTGTAACTCATTGCTTAATTCTTCGTCGATAAAGGTGCTGTCACTTTGGGTGTCTAACAATGCATACACAAGCTGTTCATTAGATGGGTTTTTGGCTGTAGACACCCACACTGGGACGATAATGGAGGTGCTGAATGACTGATCCACTCTAGTGATGTTAAGTGCTGTTACCACAGTGGTTTCATAAGCCGTATTTGGAACTGTGTTTGATCTACATGCAGTCCCTTCTCCACCTGTGTGTGGTCTGTAGGTGTAATCATGGAGGCAGGTAGAGCACTTTCTCTTACATACATCACATGTCTGCGGTTACCTTCACTAAATATTTCTAGACCCTTTACATGTGGCATGTCTTGCAGGCAGGCGTTTAAGAAGTCTGAGCATGTCCTTAACCCTTCAGCGTCCTTGAAATGTATTTGCGGCCATTTTGACAGCTTTTCCCTGAAAGCTCTTTGGACAATAAATGGCTGACCATAGCGGTGGTCGAGCTTTTTCCATGCATCTCTGCATGCTTCATCATCATTGCGGTAAAAGATGCCTCCAAGGCATTTGTGTGCTTAACCAGTGACATATTTCTTTACAAAATTGAGTTAATCAGCTGAAGAGATGCTTTTGCGGTCGATGACTGACATGAATGAAACCTTCCCTTTAATATAGACAATTGGTTCTCCACTAAACACTGTGGGCACCGGCATTGGGAGTCTGTTAACTGCAATGCCTTCTTGGATTGCTTGGGCCAACTGAGACACGTCATTATGAAGGGCTGTTGCAACAATGTGAGGGTTCTGCTGGTGATCAGAGGGGATGGAAATGCTTGCTCTGTGGCTTTGCTGCGTGGGCAGTATATCGGTTTCTATTCTGAGTTCTCTGTCGTAGATCATCAGTCTGGCATGAGCAGCCTCCATGTCCTGTCTTGCCTGTAGACGCTCCAATTCAGACCTTTGCATGTCCAATTCCTTCCTGTGTTGCTCTTCCATTGTTCTTATTTTCTCCTTTTACTTTAATTCGACTTGCATTATTTTTTACTGAGCTTCCTTTGCATCTAGTTCTGCAGCTGCATCAATTCTCTTTGCTGCAATGCTCGTAGTTTCAGAGCGGTGACTGGCACCTGACAGTGAAGCGCTACCATATATAGAGTAGGCATAGTCATAGGAGTGTAGCTGAAGAAAAGGCTGCCTTTCAATATCGGCATCAAATTCACCATCTATTGCTGTTAAACGTTCATAAATGTCTCTCAGAATGTCACTAGTAACAACTTCACATGCGTCCATTTTACGTCTCAGTTCAGTGGATGGTGGGGCCTGCATTTTTCATTTCACTGTAGACTTTGATGATGACATTCATTCCTTTTTCAATGTTTTCCGCCAGTGTAGCCAACTCTGCGTCTGATATGTTGGTCTTCAAGTTTTGCTTGGACTTTCTCAATAGCATTTTCCACGGTTCATAGATGCTAAGACGTCTATTCCTTTTTACTTAATTCCTCCATTTGATAGATGAGCTTTTTCTCTGTGGGCGCACTAGGCATCCCATAGGCATCATTCATTTTAAATTAAAGCTCAGCTAGCTGTTCTTCTTTGCTTTCAATGTCCTGCTTTTATTCATTGTGTGACAAACCTTCATACTCAGCTTGAAGTAATAGGCCACTACTTTCCTCTATTTTAGACCGTAGTTTTTGCTTGTGTTCCTTTTATATCAGACATTTCAGCCATCGTAGTTAGACCATCACCAGAGTTGCTGCGTCACACTGCTCCCTGCCGTGTTTTTCCGTCTACTCTCTCCGCTGGCAGTTTTGTGCAGCTGGTGAAGGTAAAGTTCTTACTGTAGCATATCCCCCGAAAGATGGTAGAGACATAACCTATATTTTGGTGGTTTATTTGAGCCGTCCTTATATAACACCGTACAACACCGGACAAAACCATTAAACACCTTAAACACCTTGAATACCTTAAACACCTTAAGAACTTGTGCCTCTTTGGAGGGTCGCTAAAAACTTGAGACTTTTCTGAAGCGAAGTTACCGATATAACAGAAGTCTGTGTCTCTTTACGGAACAGTTTGCAAATAAAAGCATGTAACATTTCACAATAAATAACAGAAAACATATTAACAATAACATATGTTGGGTCATTTACAATTATTTCCCAACAAAAATGATGCTGCATAGATAATTATTAATATGTCAGTCACTATCAGTATCACTGGGGCTGTAATACTCGATGTATAGATGACCAATTTAATTTGCTATACTGAATATCTTTGAGGGTTGCAGCAGGAGTGGAGCCTGCTATATTGGGCGAGAGGTCGGGTACATCCTTGAAAGTTCGCCAGTCTACATGCAAACAACACACAGAAATGCCAGATCTTACAGTTCGAACCCAACATTTTTTGCTGTGAGGAGAAAAACAAACAAATAAACAAACAACACTGTGCCCCCATATATAAATTGTATTGTGTACAACATCCTCTAGATCAGTGGTCCCAAACCTTTTTTGTGCTACGGACCGGTTGGATGTCAGACAATATTTTCCCGGACCGGCCGTTAAGCTGGGGCTACGGAGCCTCACTACGGAGGCCCTCTGGTGACATCGGTAGATTTTTTTATTTATTTAACGAAATTAAAGAATTGTTAATACGCAGCCTCAAATTGTTTATTACGTGGTAAGTTACCAGCAAGACGGAAATAAACGAATACCAAAGCTCCATTACGCACACGCTGCACTTCTCTGCGCTTTGGAGAGTTTTTTTTGTTATTTAAAATTTGTTAATTAAAAAAAACTCCACCGATGTCACTACAGATATGATGTCAGAAATGGCAACAGAGTTTTAAGTGCTGTTGTGGTGATATCAGGCTATTCTGCCATGACTTTAATCCAGTACACCGGCAGAGTAGTTTTCTCAAACATACTTTTAAGGCCGCCGTTATTTGCGATCTCCAGTAGCTGATCTTCTTCTTAAACAGACATGCTGGATTCACCTGGTTTGTTGACAAATGGGTCAGGAAAATACCGTGTGGGTTTGTGTTCAGCGAAAAAGTGACGTGACCGAGACCAGAATCTCGACAAATGCGTAAAGCATGAGTCATAACGGAGAGGATCGGCGGGAGTAACTATGACTCTCTTAAGGTAGCCAAATGCCTCATCATCTAATTAGTGACGCGCATGAAAGGATGAACAAGATTCCCACTGTCCCTACCTACTATCTAGCGAAAACCACAGCCAAGGGAACGGGCTTGGCGGAATCAGCGGGGAAAGAAGACCCTGTTGAGCTAAAACTGTGTTTTATTTTGAAAAATTACCGGATAATAGATAAAACAGAAAAAAGGGAAGTTGTTTATTCTTTCTGTGCGGCCCGGTACCAAATGACCCACGGCCCGGTACCGGGCCATGGCCCGGGGGTTTGGGACCACTGCTCTAGATTATGTGTGAGGATTTTCACTAAACACAGTGTAATTAATCTTAGACTGATACTTGATCTTAATGAATTAAAATGTGCTGCCTGCAGAAAGTCAAATTTCCTCCATGGCGGCGCGCCGCGACCGGCTCTGGGTCGGCTTGGAAAGGCTGGGGGCGGAAGGAATGAAGACAACGCAGAGAAAGGTTTCACAAAAGCGTCTGCATTTTGGGGGGGCGAAGGCGGGCCGAAGCCTGCCTGCGACAGCCCCAGCCGCGGAGACACAGGGGTCACAGAGTTATGGGAAAGCAACCCTCAGTCTTCAATTGGCTCAGGCACCGAAATCAGAGTAACGTGTCAGAATGTGTGGGTTTTGTATTTATTTAAATTTTTTTAAGTATAGTGTAAACCTTTGTTACCAGTTCATATATTATTCATAATTTTAAGTTAAAAAGTGTTTGGTATTTATTTATATTTATAATCTACTTTAAACAGTTCATATATTTGGCAATAAAAAAAGCCTTTCTTAAAGCGTCATTTTTCTTAAGTATCGGTTTAGGCACTGTTTAGGCACCGGTATCGGTTAAGCACCGATATCAGAAAAAAAACTGACGATATCCATCCCTAGTAATTTATCACACTTAAGGCCTTATGTTTCTGTTGTTGGCCATCACTCCCATTAGTTATGTAACATTTTGTATGGTAATGTAATTATCAAGATCTGGGGAACACAGTTTATGAAGAAAGCACATTTATTAATTCATCCACAGCAGTTTATATAGCTGAAAACACTTAATTAGTGAGTACAACTGGATGTCCCGTCTGAGCTTTTGCATAAGATTTTGTCCTGAACAGATAATCATGTCTCCCAAACAAAGATTGAAGCAAATGTGTAACTTGCTTACCATAGCACGACTATAGCAGGCAAATTATAGCACCGTCCATATTTGTAAATTAGAGAAACTAACATTAACAAGCCAGGAAAGTTGTAGTACAATGGAATGATAAAAGTTTTTTTGAGGAAGTTATATCTCATACGTTCATGGCTGCAGGTGATGTCATCGTGACTAGAGTTACTAGTTTGAAAGGCTGTCTGCTATATTCAGTACAACCTAATTAACTTCCAGTCTGTTAAGATTCAAACACTAAAATCGACTTAATTATTGTGCCTTGTCAATCAGTTTGCTCTGCAAATGCCAACATAGAAAAGTGTTCAAAAAAGATTATGTATTTTGTCATTTAATGGAATATTCTACGATTTATGATAAAAAAACAATTGTCATCTCATCAGCATAGGAGTAAGTCTGAACTGGTATCCCAGTTAAACAAAATAACACGGTATTTTATTTCCTAGACCGTCTGTCAATCTCTGCACTTGGCACCGCGCCACCACACAGAGACACTCACGGTCAGGAACTAACAGAAGTGAGATGGATCATTTCCTCCCTGACAATACAAAACATGTGACAGCATTTGTCATATTATTTGTCATTTTACAAACCAAACCATCAGATATTTTTCTTTTGTATGTTTCTCAACAAGGAAATAATAATACTAACAATCATAGGAGGAGGTCGTTCCATACCTGTGGAACCTTAACAACGCCCTACCTCCCTCTCTTTATAGTCTTGCCCTGGGTACCCATAGTAACAGATAGTTAGGCAGATTAATAATAAGGATAATAATGAGGGGTGAGAGGGTCTTCTATTACAAGGCAATTCAATGATTTTAAAACATTTTAAAGAGTGAGTGTAATTTGATGTCTATGTTTGCACAAGTTGGAGGCAGTTGATTGATTTAGATTAGATTAGATTAGATTTCTTTATTTATCCACACAATGGGGAAATTCACTTGTTACAGCAAATAAGAGAAAAGCAAATAAGAAAAAAACGAAACAAACAACCAGCAAAACAGACACTGTGCAAAAGCAGGTACTGGGGAGAAAGTGGAATGATGTAAGTGTTATTGTAATGAAAACAAAAATATATATTATAAGTAATATTGCAACAGTAGTGACCATGATACAGAAAATAATTAAAAGGTAAGTGACCATAATATAAATAATACTACAAGATAGCATAATGGAAAATATAAATATTGCAATGTGACCATGATATAAATATAGATGTAAAGTGTTGAATATTATTGTGTATAGATGTAAAGTGTTGAATATTATTGTGTATAGATGTAAAGTGTTGAATATTATTTCTGGAGTAGCTTGGCAAGTAAAAAGTTGCAGTAATCTAGATAGCTGGAGACTAAAGCCTAATCACATTTAACCCCATTTGCATGGCTATTCATCCCCTCTGCAAGATAATTAGTTATATGAATCAGTTTCATATAATAGACATTTACATACATTTTCAAAAGTCATGTGGAATACCAGAAGCGAGAGAATATATGTGTGAATGTGTGCTCCGAGACAGAGCACACACAACTTAAAGAGGGGGGGAATGCGACATTGTATTATGTGAAAATAAGGGATAATCACGCAAAATTTGGTGATTCCAAGGCATGCTGGGTAATTCTCATAGCTTTGGTTTGAAGTGTGGGTCTGAAAACTCCAATTCTTAGAGGTCATTGGTGAGGGAATTGGGCCAACGGCATTATTGAATGAAAGAAGCTATCTAATCTTGGCAATAATCCTTGTTATCAAAGATTCCTTCAAAATTTCTGGCCAACACCATCACTTTGGTTTTGTCTAAATTGGCTATTAAAAAGTTGAGAGACATCCACGACTTTGTGGCAGTGAGAAAAGTTGTCACTGAGGCAAGGGCCGATGGAATTATGGATATTTTAAATATTTGTATTTTCTGCATAAATATTGAAAGAAATGAATGAAGTAGTCCCAGGGACTACTTCATTCATGAAGGGCAGGGAAGAAATCCCTAGTATCTGAGCACAGCCTCTTTCAGGATGCTAAGTGATGTGGGCTGCGAAGTCTGTTTTTTCATTTATCAGTGTGTTACACAAGCACTGATATCCATTGATGGGAGGGGGACAAAAAGTAAATGTCAAATGGTCTGTATTTATAAAGTGCTTTTCTTTTCCCCGACCATAAGCTTCCCTCAGTCAGTGAACATTAAACAGATAATGTGTGGATACTGTTCCTAATATTGTGTTTTAGCTCAAGCAACTCCACGAAGTCTTTATTTGGTGAGCATTGATATTTTTGTTTCAGACTTTAGCCATAATAAAGAGTTCTGTTTGAGTGAATATAAAATAATTTTTTAGGTCATCATGTCAGAAAAGTCTTTTGTTTTTGTTACTGTTTTCTCTCTTTGCTCAACATAGGGAATAAGCCTGGTTGACACTCTGCCAGCTAACATTGACTCATATGCTCAAGCCTCTCCACATATTGATAAATCAAACATTATGTTTCAAAACAGTCATTGGCACAGTTATGACACAACTGTGTGTAGGCAGTTTTGATAAATGTGGAAGCGTGACCTGGAGCCATCGCAACAGGGCTTTTTGTATGACTTGATAATGTGCAGTGACTCACTGAGTGATGTCAGGGCAGTGCGTAACATTTTCAATTTTCACTTCACTTCTAAAAGCATTTCCCTTTAGTCTATTTCTCTTCCCTGAATGCCCTCCATTTGTTTACCTCATTATACATATTTAGTAAAGTGCCTGCTGACTGTCTGCTGTTGTAATCGAGTTCAGGTCCAAGTTCATTTATTTATACAGCCTTTTATCACAAGCAGGGGCTTTAAAGAGGGAAATAAACAATGGAAGGAGACAAGAAGAGGAAATTAAAATCAGCCTACCCAGATCAAATGAATCACAAACAACACAGGACAAATCTCTATATGAGGGAACAAATGTGAGGAAGCGTGAATAGTAAAGAGGGATCCCTGAGGCTGTGCACAGAGAAGGAGCTGGGAAGAACACTCAAAGTATATGGAAATATACATCTCATGAATTGATGTAGAAGGTTGTCTGGTTCTGGTGCCGGTAAGACAGGAGCATCCATAATTAATGTTATTAGGACAAGATAACTCTCACGGTCTCTCTCTGTTGTCTCTGCGCAATTCTTCCCCCTACCCTCTGTCTCTCTTCTCTTTCCACCAACTTCCACCATTTGGCATACTGCCACGCCTCTATTTATCCATATCCTTTTGGTGTATCATGAAGTGAACGGTGTGCTGAACAGAGAAGTTGAAGTTATAACAGAGAAAAGGTAAAACACAGAATAATTTCACAACAGAAGAAATTGAAAAATATTGTGTTGGAGGTGGAAGCCACAAAAGACACAATTTTTCTATAGTGTGTCCTCCTGAGTGTCGATGTTTAAAAAGATGATGCTATAACTGAGGCGGAGAATGTCTCCTGAAGAGATAAAAAAAATAAGGAAACATAAATTAATATTATATTCCTGTTTGTGCACAGCTTCCATGTCAAACAAATACTGATTGAAAAAGAAAAACCTTGTTATCAGGTCAGGAGATTAGATTTAGTCTCTACCCTCCCCCTCCACATATCCTTCACAGTGCTCAGCACTAGACTGTTAGGTTGTTGTTTTGAAGGATGTTGTTGTTGTTGTATTTCGGACCAAATGTTACACCATTATCACACCCTTATCAAACCAAGCCTTCAGCAACCCACATGTGAATCTTAGTCTCTTACTCTAATGTTTTCTGCGTCTTTGATTACTTATATTTAACAACTGTTATTTAACAACTGTCACCTAGTGCAGTGATTTTCAACCAGTGTGTCGCGGCACACTAGTGTGCCGTGAGAGATCGTCAGGTGTGCCGTTGGAAATTATCTAATATCTAGTGTTGCCCTCCTCTCCACCGGAGGCTCGGTGTACTGCACGCCTCGGGGGGGCAGGTCCTAGTCCGCGGCGCCTCACGGCGTCACTGGTACGGGGGCTTTCTTTCTCTTGGAGCGCGGGACCATAGATATATATATATAAAGGCTAGATGTCTCAGCCAATGGAGTCGAACGTCCGCACTCGGCGGCCATCTTGCCACAGGCAGCTCGCTCACCCATAACATTGTGTTGTAGTGGTACGTACTTTTTAAATAACCATAACTTGTTAAATTCTCAACCGATTTTTAAACGGTTCGGTTTGTTACAAACGTCAGAGATGTAGTTATGACACTGCATACTTATGAATAATTATGTTATTTTCTAAAAAATAGAATAATGTTCTATGTAGGTACAAGATTTCCCTTTACAAATATACATCAAGAACCCTTTTTAACCCTAACCCTTTTTTTTTATTTAAAAAGTACATGTACCACTACCATCACAATGTTATGGGTGGGCAAGCTGCCTGTGGCAAGATGGCCGCCATGTGCGGACGTTCGCCTCCGTTGGCGGAAACGCGGACGAGACATCTAGCCTTTATATATATCTATGCGCGGGACGGTGTCCGTCGGCGGTGCGGAAGGAGGGGACCGGATACGGCGGCGGCGACTCCGGACGCGTGTCGGGCCCTTCTCGCGGATCACCTCAGCTACGGCGCCCGCTAGGGGAACCCTCCGTTCGCGCGGGGGGCCCCCCTCCGGCGGCGCGGCAGCTGACTTAGAACTGGTGCGGACCAGGGGAATCCGACTGTTTAATTAAAACAAAGCATCGCGAAGGCCCACGGTGGGTGTTGACGCGATGTGATTTCTGCCCAGTGCTCTGAATGTCAAAGTGAAGAAATTCAATGAAGCGCGGGTAAATGGCTGGAGTAACTATAGGCTCTTAAAACAGGTCACTCTGAGGAGGGCTGTTTTAGACAGGGTAAAAAGGTGCTGTTCTAAATGATCCTGGTGATATTTTGACCAAAATATTTTACAGACATTTCATTAAGACCCCAAGGAACCATATTAACTGTGATAAAATGGGCATGATATGTCTCTTTTAAATAACGTTTAGTTAAATCAAAGATTGTTTCATAAATCTGATTCAATTTGTGCTCATTAAAAGATCAGAGTGATAAAGGGCTGAAATAATTTAAAATAGTGCTTTTTAATAGATTTATAAACTACATTACTAACTATATGTATTATATGTACTGTGTTAGGCCATAGAGTGTCATTTTGTGTAATTTTGGTTGGTGGTGTGCCCCAGGATTTTGCAAATGTAAAAAATGTGCCGCGGCTCTAAAAAGGTTGAAAATCACTGACCTAGTGGATGGCATTGGATCACGACATAGACCTGTGGACATTTCTCCATTCTTAGATGCGCTGCAACGAGAATGCGGACTCCACTGAATAATTAGAACCGCCGCTGCTTCAGGACAGACGCACATTAAAGGTCTGGTTGTCCTGTGTCAGACTCTGTCAGAGTCTTTCCTCCTCACCCCCCCTCTGACCTGCGCTCACTTTACACTTTAACAATAAACACTATCACAAGTTATTAGGACACGTACAGGACTGACGTTTACTCTGTTAGTTTCGATTTGCACTAGAGTTTATGAGACAAACGTTTAAACCTGCTACAGAGTTAAAGTGACCAGAGTCATGAGTTGACATCATCGATTAATAACTAAATACATGCAGGGCTCAAGACTGTGACCAAATAGTCAAATTTTTTGACCATTCTTGGAGACAGCGCAGGTAAACTTTACAACTACTTGCACAGCTGCCACTTGCAAATATGCCCCCTGTTTTTTTTGTTAAAATGATCATTTCCCTCAGGTGAAATATCAGGATCGAGTGAAACATGTTGTGTGTGTTATTCTTCAGACTGAGAGCAGAGTGGAGTCTATTCACAATCACACAGGCCTCAGGGTCCCGCCCCCCATCACTGATATGCAATGATCAGAGCAGAAGCAGCTGTCGGTTTGTACCGAGCTGTAGTTTCTGTGTACTCCACTCTCCTGCTGACCTGCTCTCACTTTAACTAGTAAACAGTAACACTCAACACTAGTTATTAGGACCTGATCAGTACTTTGAGTTAACTTAGTGTTTGTTTGATAAGTTGCAGTACAACTTCCCAGACTAAAGTGACCGGAGCGACACTGATTCATGGCAAATGCCGACTTCTCCGGACAGTAGATGGATGTTCATGGGTCTCACTGGTCTCTGCCAGTTCTGAGCTGATGGCACTGCTGGACATCTTCAGATTTTCAAGGGAAACAAGCTTGATGTATTTTTCATCTGCTGCACTAAGTTTCCTTGGCCGACCACTGCATCTATGATCCTCAACGTTGCCTGTTTCTTTGTGCTTCTTCAGAAGAGCTTGAACAGCACATCTGGAAACCCCAGTCTGCTATGAAATCTTTGTCTGGGAGAGACCTTGCCGATGCAGTATAATTACTTTGTGTCTTGTTGCTATGCTCAGTCTTGCCATGGTGTATGACCTGTGACCTCAAACTGTCTTTCACAACCTCACATTGGTAGCAGAGTTTGACGGTTCCTCACCCAGTGTTTAGCCTCCTACACAGCAGTTTCTGTTTCAGTTAATGACTATTTTTCAACCTACATGTGAAATTGATGATCATTAGCACCTGTTTGGTATAATTGGTTGATCATACACTTTGTAATCCTACAAAATCCCTGTGTTTGTTGGCAAGTGTACCTACAAGGATTGATGCTGGTTTGAAGGCAAAGGGTAGTAACTAGAGATGAGCCGGATACTCGGCTGAAACGAGTATCCGGTACGGATAAAGCACTTTTGCCGATCACGAGTATTATACAAGTTCTACGAGTCAATATCTGTGCTCGGGCTGAATGAAAATCCTCACACAGCGTCACAGCGCTCCTCCCCTTCACACACCGCTCTGCTCACTCACTCACAGAACAGCTCTCTGTCTCTCAGTCACTCAGGTTCGCGGGTCTTTCCCGTTAACGTTTAGGGTTTATTCAGCTTGAAGTTTGTTTTTATTTCAGTTTGTACTTACTTATTAACCAGTAGAGTTCTGTTAAACGTGGGTTCTTTCAGACGTGGTGCTGGTAGAAAGCAACTCGCGTTGCGACTCTGCCTGTCGGAGATTTTATTTTTTGTGGCACGTTCGCGTGACTAGGTTTAGTAAGACGTGAATGATATTCGTTCACAAGTAATAATTACATGTTTCGTTATTTTAACTTTTTTGTACTTTACTTACAGTTCAGTGCAGCGTAATTATTTGCATTGATAATTAAATGCCAGTGTGAAAATAAATGACCATTTAAAATCATCCAAACTGACGGGCATTTATTTGAGTTCTTGTGATAATATCGCCCCGGCTGTTCAGATGTGGCCCCGCGGCGATTGGCTCCCCAGAGTCTAAGTGAGGTCAGCATCGCGGGGGTGGGGACCGGCTCCCCATCGCTCCGGTACCGGAGGAGCAGCGGGGGCCCTGCTCAGGGGGTCCTCGTAGCCGCATCAAGACAGGCTCTCTGCTCCGCAGCTCTCTCTCTCTCTCTCCCTCTGTCTGCAGGTCGTTGGAGTTTGGACTTTCTAGGTAGTAGTGGTGTAAAAAATATTACAAATTAAGCTACACACACACACACACACTCCCCCTCTCTTTCTCTCTCTCTCATGATCAGTGATACAGAATAATGAGTGATACAGAGAGTATTTCAGCTGACAGTGGGTTAAATCACACCCACTTCCGGGTTAGGCCCCGCCCACTCCGAGTACGGATACGGATACAGATAATTCATGTTTAACAGATACAGATACAGATAATGCTGTACTCGCTCATCCCTAGTAGTAACACCAAATATTGATTTGATTTATGTTTTTCTTTTGGTAGCTCACTTTGCATTTTGTTAATTGATGAGAATAAACTTTTAACACTTCCATTTTTGAAAGCATTCTTAGTTTATAGCATTTTTTCTCACCTGCCTAAAACTTTTGCACAGTACTGTATATAGCCACAGCAGTTGGAGTCATCAAAGGCCAACAGTGTTACTTTCAAATCAAATCAAAGTTTATTGTCCCATGCACCAATGACACATCATCGGAGCAGTGAAATTCTTATGACATGGCAGGCAAACATCTACGCAATAGGCGACCTTACAAAATGAAAAAAAATAACATACTCTGTAACATAACATTGTAACATAACATATAACACAGTCAAGTGAATATTAAATTAAGTAATATGAATATATGTATAACATATAACAGTCAAATTAAAGTCAAAGTTAAATGAAGCAGCAGTTTTCAGGGTGAAGAAGTGGGGAATATTAAATAAGATAAGTATATGTGAAGTAAGTGTATTTGTATGATTCGGGAGCAGAATGTACATGGTGACTGTTCAGAGGATAGAAAAAAAAACAACATGCTATCTATCATAACATCACATCGTAACATATAACGTAGTTAAATGAAGCAGTAGTTTACAGGGTGAAGGAGTGGGCACTATTAAATAAAATAATATGGATATAGGTATTACATAGGCAGATCAAAGTCCAAATGAAGCAGCAGTTTACAGGGTGAAGAAGTGGGGAATATTAAATAAAATGAATATATGTGGAGTAAGTGTATTTATATGAGTGTGGGAGCAGAATGTACATGGTGACTGTTAAGGGGGGCAGTGTTGATTGTTCAGAAGCCTAATGGCCTGGGGGTAAAAGCTGTTTGTGAGTCTGGTAGTCCGTGCTCGGATGCTCCGGTAACGTCTGCCAGACGGCAGCAGTGTGAGAAGTCCACAGCCTGGGTGGCTGTGGTCCTTGATGATCTTCCGTGCTTTTCTCAGACATCTTGTGCTGTAAATGCCTTGCACGGAAGGGAAATGGCAGCCGATGATGCGCTCCGCTGTCTTTACCACCCTCTGCAGGGCCTTGCGATCAGCCGCGGAGCAGCTACCAAACCAGGCAGTGATGCAGCTTGAGAGGATGCTCTCAATGGTGCACCTGTAAAAGTTTGTTAGTGTTTTTGCAGCCATGCCAAACTTCTTGAGTCTCCTCAGGAAGTATAAACGCTTTTGTGCAGTTTTGACCACAGAGTCCGCTTGTTTGGACCAGGTCAGGTCATCCGTGATGAACACACCGAGGAACTTGAATTCGGAGACTCTCTCCACAACAACTCCATCGATGTGTAACGGGCCGTGACCTCACGTCAGCCACGTTCAGGGACAGAGTGCAGTCATCGTCTCTGTCCTCAGCCAGTCTCACGGATGGAAGGATGTTGGCTGCCTCAAACCGTGCATAGAAGGTGTTGTGGTCATCAGGGAGGGAGGCAGCATGCTGATCATCACTGCTACTTCTCCCTTTATAGCCAGTGATGTGTCGCAGGCCACCCCACAAGCGTCGGGGGTCAGAGCTGAGGTAGTTGGATTCTAGTCTCTTTTACCATCTCTGATGGCCCTCCGTAGGTCACATCTGGACTTCCTCAAGTCTTAGGGAGACAAAGAGTGTTTTTATGGCAGTTGGCACAAGTATATGACTAAATACAACGTACGAAGCATGATGCTATTCAATAATGATCCTGTCAAAAGCTATTCTTATAAAAAAATACAAAAAAAAACACGAACATGACTATTTGTTGATTCATTAGGCTTTTATTGATAATTCCGATCGAGAAATGTCTATTCAGACCTGGAATACGTGTGTTCATTTTTGAGCAGTGAGCCACTTCAAAGATAGTTGGTCATATGCTGTCAATAGGTTTCCCTGTTGTAAATTAAAGCGTATTATGGCCGTGAGAAAAGGGGGTTTCTGATTAGCCAGAGGGAATGTATTGTATGTTAAAGGTCTGTGTAACTGGCTTCATACAATACTTTTTTTTTACATTGATCATTTTAAGTACAGTATGAGCACTTACATGTGACTTCTTCCACTGAGGTTTGATTGTAGCTCTTCTTTTGCTGGGTGATTTGAGCGATTGGATCTCAACACTAATTTATTTTTGTTTTAAAAAGCCTGCAGTCCTTTTTTGCATCTGGATAATTTTTTTCAGAATTCTCAGTCTTAGAGGATGTAAACTCTAGAGAAATGTGGATGACAGGCAGGTAGAGCGGGTCATTTGGTTCTACTAGTTCACTTACGTCCATCTTGTCCACCACTGTGAACAAAGACTCTCTGATTGCCTCACAAGTGTCTCATCTCTGTAAGAATTCTTGAGTGCTGTGATTGTGCTGTTTTCCTTTTTTCATTCTTCTAATCATGTAACCCATTCTCCTCTCTGAACCACTTTGTCACATCATCTTCATTTCTTTCCTTTTTATCACCATCCCTGGTCCGTGTTACTTCACTGCCCACGTTTCTCTGTAGCAAAATTTTTTGGGGGATCTATTGTATCACCAAATTCAATTTAGAAGATAATGGCTGCTTAGATTTCAAATATGTTGTCAGCTTCAAAATTGAACTCACTAGCCTGCCAACATCAATTGTCATCTTTCTGAGAAAAGCAGCGATATAATATGTATACTAGATAGATATACTCAAGTCAGATGACCTTTGTCCTCAAAGTTGATAATCTTTCATTTGTTAACAAAATTAGAATGCAACCTTTATACTTTTATTGGAAGCCTGTCATCTTCATCTGGCGCTGAGCTTCAATGTCTGGTTAAAATAAGCACTTCGTCAAAACAACTGTAACAAATTAACTTGATGACATTTTCCATAAAGGAACACATCAGACTATGTAGTGGCTCCAGCAGAAAGCGGACAGTGTGAATCACTGATGTTTCCATCACTTGAAACAAATAAAGAAAAGGTGTATTATCTGTGCAGTACTCGAACTAAAGGTTTGTGATAAGCATGCCTCAGAAAGATGAAACCCTAACTACTTCAGCTCAGTTCCTTGCCCTTTAATTACATTTGCTAAGGGAGCATTCAGGAGATTTTTTCTCTCCTTTCTTTCTCTGGTCCATTTGTCTGAGGACAGGGCCATTATTCTCTATTAGAAAGCTTTTTCGTCTGTGGAACACAGCTCACATAATTCGAGATAGTGCCTCGCCTGTCACCTCTGTTCATTTTACAAAAACGCCAATTGTATTCAGGCTTTGAATAACATGTTTTATTATCTAGCCTTTTCTCTCTTCTCTCTTTGAAGAAAATCATTGTTAGTCAGAGGATTGTTAGTCATCCAAAAGCTTCTGACATGGGCTGATTTAGCAAGAGATGCAGAAAGGCATCGTTCCACCTCTAACAAATTGTTTTACAAAAGCTATTAACATCAGCAGAAATACGTTGTTCTATTGGGGCTTCAACATTCTTCAAAAGTGCAGAGACATCCAAGTTAATGTCAAACTGTCCAGGATATACACACCCCTTGCCCAATTCCAGCTAAGATTGGTTCTATACCCTCATGGCTTGATGATATGCAGAAGTCCTCTTGATAATGTTGTAATACTTAAGGTTTATGGGTTGTGTGTGTGTGTGTGTGTGTGTGTGTGTGTGTGTGTGTGTGTGTGTGTGTGTGTGTGTGTGTGTGTGTGTGTGTGTGTGTGTGTGTGTGTGTGTGTGTGTGTGTGTGTGTGTGTGTGTGTGTGTGTGTGTGTGTGTGTGTGTGTGTGTGTGTGTGTGTGTGTGTGTGTGTGTGTGTGTGTGTGTGTGTGTGTGTGTGTGTGTGTGTGTGTGTGTGTGTGTGTGTGTGTGTGTGTGTGTGTGTGTGTGTGTGTGTGTGTGTGTGTGTGTGTGTGTGTGTGTGTCAGAATTGTATGCATAAGCAGATATAATATATAGTGTGGTATAATGGTAAAACATTTCCATTATCTTAAAACAAGCAGTAGAGTTTGCACTCTAATGATGAAACTGGTGTGACAATGGTTTGGTGGATGGGTGCATTGTGAGAACAGGGGTATCTCTCAATTATAATTAATGAGAGAAATGTTTGCTTTATAGCTTCAACAGCAAAAACCTCAAATTAAAACAATCCCCTAGAATTTCACCCTCATAATCACAGCATTAAATGCTAGCAGTGTCACATGTTCCAGGACTGAATAAAAGCTTAAATTGGTGTTCCTGACCCGACCCCATCTTTCATGCAGCTACCAGATAACTTTTACACTGCTACTACAACATGGTTGACTTCTCCTTTTTTAGTTTGTTACAGCATAGAAATATACAATGACCATTTTTCCATTGATGGATAAATGACAATGACTTGATTCAGACTGAAGATTAGGTGTTTCTGACAAGAACAACAGCTATTTCCAAACATTTGCACTTCATTCATACAGCATCTTTAATACCAACACGTGGCCCACAGTGCTTCAGATCGCACCATCAAACCAAACACCAAAAATGAGTATGCAACATCAAAATTTGCAACAATAAAACAATAACATTTGGGACTTAAATCACAATATGTCATTGCAGCTTGAATGAAGTGATTTGAATGATTTGGAGCAATTAATTAGGGTTGGGAGTGACTCAGGAGGTAGAGAGGGTCTTCCACAAACCAGAAGGCCTGAGGTTCTGTCTCCAGCTCCTCCAGTCTGCATTCTGAAATATCCCTGAGGAACTGATCCCTGATGGCTATGTCTGCAGCGTATGAATGGTGCCTGATAGAAAAAGCATGGTGTATAGATTTGCTGTATGTGAATGTATTGTATACTGTAAAGCACTGAGCACTGTTGCCAAGACAAAAAAAGCACTATATGAAAACAATTAAAGTCGGTGGAAAGGACATAATTGCCACCTGTGTGTGTCAAACCATTAATATAATTGTATTTATATACCCCATACTCAGAAATTACAATATCCTATAATGAGCATAATAAGCATTATTTTTTTTCTCTGGTCTCAACAGCATCCTCCCCGTGAAGCAAGGCATTATGCTGGGCCAGTACCTGGGAGCCTTCAACCTCATGGAAAATTTCAGGGGACGCAGCGAAAAACTTGAGTAAGGTAGCAGAATAAGAAGTGAAGAATGAGATAGAAGTATTAAAGCCTACCATTTCAACCCCCCTTTTAATCCTAATCTTCCTAGTGTGTGGTTAAAATTATACAGCCAAGGACAGAACAGTAGAGTGCATGAAAATACAAATATTTATGTTCTTTTGGTTTCTCAAAATCGTAGACTGTATAATCCATCTTTTAAGCCTAAAAATCTTACTTGTTCAAATTTGTATCTACCTTGTAGTAAGTGATTTTAAAGTAAATAAAAAAAAATATGCTTTCAAAGATTACCAGGACTCTTCCTGGTTGATTATGAATGTGTATGCAAGTGTTCTTGATTGCTATTACCTGTTAAAGTACCAATATGGCTGGATCGCTATACCGCTATACAACAGCCAATATCTCAATGTCATATTAACAATTTTAGGGGTCCACACGTATGTGGGTTTTAATTTTGTTCAGTGTCATTTCACATCTCTCAAGTAAAGTGCCTTGACCAAGCGCTCATCCTCAGGTACAGTGAAGCGAACTGAGGTTCTTAGGTCAGTGATAGCTTGCTTTGTGTTTAGCTGATAGTCCAGACCACTCACAGCTCTTTGAAGTAAGCAGGCTCCTACTGACAATGATTTCCACTTTTTTTTGCAAAAGGCAAATTTCCTGACAGTTCACAGGTTAACTAGAACTGCACTAGCTAGTAGCAAACTAGCCTGTTAGAGATAGCACGTAGGTGACTGGGGACCCCTTGTTTTCTTATTGTTTCCATATATTCATGCATTGTTGACATTTTCCACCCAAGCAGAGTGTATACTCTGGGTTTATGTTTCTATTAACTTGTGTTTGCTTTGTCTTTGCCTGAACAATTCCCAACATTGACTTTGCTTAGTGTGAACACCTCTGATCTTAGCCAAGCTCATGTCATCTGCAAACTGAAGTTCCAGAACATTTTGAGGCACAAAGACAAAGTTGTCCCAAACTGTAACAAATGTCAGATAAATTCGTGCTAAATTAGAGGCGGTTAAATGGAAACAATATGCATCCATAGTCTCCTAGTGTGCAAAGCAAACTTCAGCTATATCCATTAACTTTTCATTTCCTACTGTGTTATTTCTGTCATCAAGCTAATGTTAATTTGAAAAGCTACAGAAGGGTCTACTTTATGGTGTACTTGCAACATGCACAGCTGTGCTCTAACATTACAATTATGCCTTCTATTATTCTTGTGTCTTGATGTAGGTAAAACTGTGTCAGAAGAGTCACAGGGAGCTTGAATATCTCAGTTTTCTTCCACTAATATGTTCAGACATCAAGTACCCTTTTCCCTGCGGGTGAAACATTTTCAACATTCAGAAACAACCTGAAGTCACATTTTTTTGTTACTTTTCTTTTTGAAGTAATAGCCAAATGTATTGCACTAATTTCCAGAGAGATTTTAACAGTCCTATGTTAACTGATGAAGTACATTTACATGCACTAACATTGTTATTATATTATAAGACTATAATAGACATATCTGAATGAATATCTATCAGGGATCATCTAAACTTAATATATAATTTGAGTGTATGTTATTTACATTTAACATCTCATCTTGAACATGTATTCTGTAAAAGCTTAATTGTGGATAGCCATATGGAATAGGGTCCAGCGTATACCAGTTGATTTATCATGTAAACCATTAAAGAAATCAGTTAAAGGAATGTAGTGAGTGTTGTTAAGTATGTATCAAACGGTACATTTTCAGGGTCAGTCTCACATTGTTTGAAAGTGAGCTACCTGCAACACTTGTTGAGAAAATCCTGATGATTAAATTTCATTTCAAATGTAAAATCCGAGTGTTTTGGGTCTCTTGTTTAACATTTTGAATGAAGTGAGTTTGCTTGTATTTATATCACATCAATTCATGTTTTAGACATTTTATGGTACTAGTTAAAATACTGATAAATGATCGTCATATTATGAATTACGTTTATTGGTGTTATGTTTTACTTTGTTCTCGATACGAGAAGAAGTTTGGAGTAATTGATGCTTGTCATTTGATTTTCACTGTCCCATATTAGAGCATCACCTAGCACAAACACAAGCCATTAGCTAAAAATGAATTAATGGACTTTGATCAACCTCTTTTTGAACATCGATTAATCAATGAATCAAATTTTATTTGGCTTTACCAAGTTGTGACATCCTCTGGTCTTAACCCTCGACAAGAGTAAGGAAAAACTACTAAAATAACCTTTTAACACACTTAAAAGAACATAGAAACCTCAGAGAGAGCCACTTGTGAGAGATCCCTCTCCAAGGACGGACAGAAGCTATTCATTTTGAAGCATAACTGAAGGTCAATGAACTGATGGATTATTGTCAGTAATGGTCGAGTATCTGAGGAGAAATACTATATATCAAGCAGTCCTGATGCAATCATAGTCTATGGTCAGCGGCCAGCAAGATCATAATCAACCATCAAGATCGGTTGCCACCACAGTCCACAATCATTGTCCACTTCCGCCATTAGGATCCACCATCATGGAGAAAGTGACCCATGCTTTTCTTGATTCTCTACTCTCTTCCTGTAACTCATTGTATTCATATTTCAGTCCCCAGCTTCACTTCTAAATTACTGCTCCAATGTGAGCAAGAGCAGAGCCTCAGATCCTTTGACAGGGCTCCGCTGGCTCTTCCTTAGTCCAAACCAAAATATTGTAAGGAGAAGATGCACATACTTTAATTTAATTTAGCACACGCATTGTAAAGCCTGAAAATAATTGCGGGGGGGTCGGACTGCGTATATAAATTTAAAACGTTTGGAATGTAGGTTTCTAATCAGCACAGCGATGCACACAGGTGGCTGCAGTTATTGTTGTGAGGAGGAGATAGCATGAAGACGGAGAGAACAGTTTTGTTCTGCTCGTGTTAACATTTTTGGATGATAGAAGCTAAAATAATCCCTCTCTTGCCAGGGCACTGATGGCTATTATCACACCTGATGCAGCGCTGACCAGCTGCCTGATGTGTCGGAAGCATTTCTTCCACCGACTCCCACCTATGTTTTTTTGCCAAGGTTTTATTATGAGCTATTTTTCTTTTGTTCTTCCTTTGTCCTGCCATCTTCTCTTAATTTAATCGGTTGATCTGTTTAGTTTTATCCACAGGATTTACTTTCTCGCAGAAACTCTCCTATATCGGGTTTCTTTGAGTTATATTAATATTTATTTGCTGTAGCTCAACAAGATGTCTGTTGTTAATACATTTCACTTTGCACTTGCGGTCACTATGCTCTCCGTGTAATGCTCCATGGCGGAAACCAGTAATGCACGCACACACTCATTGAAATACCTTTGCCTTTACCATCTTTGCACCTCTTATCCTGCTTGGTCATCATCAATGTGGACCTAGCATTAAAGTGACATATGGTTCAAAAGTGAATAAAGTTTATACTTTACAAATCGAACATTTTCCTATAAAGAAAAATTGATTGTTTTTCTCTATCATATTTCAGGCCTGTTGTCTTGTTTACAATCTGTTATTGTGTTATTATGCTATTGTTTACAAGTAAGTAAGCCTTGTTTGTTCACTAGGCTATACCTATGCAAATAAAAGGTTGCCTAATATTAAGATTAAGATTGTATTCGAGGCAAGGCCACATTATTTTCATAACACATTTCATACAGATGGTAAATTCACAGTCAAAGCAGAGGGATATGGCATCACGTGTGATGTTTACGATGCAGATTAATAACATAAGGTGTGTCATTACCAGAAATGTTGTGATGCTGAACCACACATGCAAAAAGAAATTGTATCAGTAAGAAATCTAATGCTATGTTATCATTATCCTATTGGTTATTTTGCAGATAAACCTAGTAACCTCCTTCCCCTTAAAATATAATGCCATGCTGTGCTCCCTGCTGACTGAGGACAGATGAACAGACTCAGAGCTTCACCCAGAGTTGTTCTCTTAGTGAGCTGCTACTGCCACCCTGTGGATGTTTGTTTTTTTGACGAACCTGACGGGTGAATCATGTGTTCTGGTTTTATTAGCTCATTTGGGATGTTGAGGTTTGCGCCATACATTTAGCTATAAGAGCGCCACTGCTGTTTTATGTAAAATCAAATTAAATTTAGATTAGATGTATACAGTCTAGAGAGCAGATTTTCATGGCAGATGTAATAATTATTATAAATAATATAATAATACCCGCCAACTCCATGACTCAATAACCTCATCATCTCTACCATGATCATTCAGCTACAGTAACCAAGCAGCCTCTGACCTAATTTCAACAGCTCCACTAACATAACCAAGTGTGTTTACTCTCTTCCACCTATTTGGGGCAATGCTACATAGCTGGTAGGGCTTCGCTCTACTTTGTTCAGGTGGTATTAGGCTTCAGGTTGATGTCACTGAGGTGTAAAACAGCTACTCTGGATCTACATGCTGGTATGATCCATCCCACATACACAGAGTAGTGCTGACAAATTTATTTGCGTAGTTAATTATGATTAATGTCAGGTTTTCAAATGTGAACTAATGACTGTGCAGATGTTGTTTCTGCAATAATTGATGTCAAATATTATCAGCTGTAATGAACAGTCTTTAATTGGGGATTTAATAAATCCCAGTGCGAGTTCCATGCAGCAGGTGAAGTCTGACTGAACATTGCCTCATATAGTTTGTACTCAACTGTTTGACTTGAGGTGTCCAACTAGAGCAACCCGCGGCTCTGGAGCCGCATGCAACTCTTCAGCCCCTCTGCAGTGGCTCCCTGTGCATGTTGCGCATATTTTTCATGAACGGTAATCTTAACGAATCACTTTTCATTTTTAAATCATCATGGTATCAGCCCATCAGGAAATACCAGGAGCGGGCGCATGTGTGTGTGCTCCCAGATAGAGCACACAAAGAGCCGGGACTCCGCCCCCCGCCCCACTCACAAGCTCAGAGACACAGTGAGATCAGAGCTCGTTCACGTGGAGGTAATGAGCTCTGAAACTTAACAGTTTAAACAGGGAGTTTCTTCGGTCGGCGGTCACAGCTGCTCAGAGATCTTCTAGATCAGAGCAGGAGCTGCAGGTGTTTACCGAGCATCAGTTTCTGTGTCCGCCTCCAGTCTGACCTTCTCTCATGTTTTGTTTTAATATTTCGTCAACTAAAATATGCGTCACATCCTATTATGTCTACGGCCCGGTGCTCTTCCCTGCATGTCGCTAGACTAGAGTTTTCGACCCCCGTCCTTGGTAAACTAATAATGGATAAATGCCAAAAAATTAAAGTCTGGGAGAAAAATAGAGAGCCAAATTATGCGTTGACATATTCATTTGCTTTCATTGCCAATGACACTGGCTTACCTGTATGATTGATATCTGGCGAGAATTAGCAAATAACAAAAAAAATTATGTTGAAAGACATTTCCAGAGCAAGCACATAGCATTTGCTGAAAAAGTACCAAGCTGGAGATGAGCAACAAAAGCATAGTTCTGTGTTTCATTTATTTCAAAGAAGGCCTACACATGCCAATGCTTTTTGTTCTCCTCTTCATAAGAGTTTGGTGTTTTCCTTTGTTGCAACAGGTAAAAATAGCAATAAAACATCAAGTTTTTTTTATTGTCGTTCTTTAATTTAATAAATGCAACAAAATATAGTTTATATATATTGTATAACTATATATATATATATAACTTTATAAGCTGTGTTATCAAATATGTTTTGCGGCTCCAGACAGATTTAATTTGGGGGAAGAGGGGGCCAAATGGCTCTTTTGATAACAAAGGTTGCCTACCCCTGAACTAGAGCATGAGCATGTCTGAAGGACAGAGAGAGAGGAAACAATTGGAGAGGAAATAGGAGGAGAGATTTGCCGTGCTACGGTAAGCGTATTGTGTATTTCCTGTTTTTCTGCCACTGGTGGTGGTCACCTTCTCTGAACTAGCTCCTCTGCTAACACCGATATTTCTCTATATTACTACAGCTAAATCACAGATCTATAGACATATTAAACATCCACACATATAACTTCCTACTCTCTAATACTCTAGTGACAATTGCATGCCAGGGGCCAGAACAGGTGACATTGAATCAAAACTAAAGCTGCTGGCTAAAGCTAAACATAAATATAGTAAGATCAAAATTCACGTCGTCAGCAACAAATGTTGGAAGTCGAGAAATTAATGTGGAGTCTGTTTGTGCTTTTGCAAAAACAGACTCCACATCCAATTCGACCGAGAATAGAGGCTTATCTTCATTTCTTAAATAGCATAACATGTCTCCATACCGCTCCTGTGTTGTCTGCCAAGTGTCCGCTAGCCCAAACATTAATATGCGACTCGAAACAAGGTCACAAGGTTACATGGTGTTTTAAAGCCTATGTGGCTGCTCAGGACTCCTGAGTGCGACCATTTCAGTGGCACAGATTCACAAAATTCGAAGGTGGAACTAAATGTTTTACCTGATTGCACCAGTGCCCCTGGAATTTATCAAGTTCCCCAAACATGTTTTTTATAAAAAAAACTGGGTGTATCGACATTTGCCTCTGACAAACATTAAAGTGATGATTAATAATGATTATTTTGTCGGCAGTTAGTGAGGATTTTATGTACACACTCACAGACAGGCATTGCACTCTTAATGTGAGCACATGCGCAATGTGCGTTACTAAAAGGTTGACAACACGCTGTGTCGACTACACCCACACCCCTTGTAGGCCAACAGAACATAAAACCTGGAAGGAAAAACCTAAATGTTACACCTGCCCCTGCCCCTCTTATTGTAACGTATATGTAAATCGGCTACATATTTCTGTTTAAATAGACAGTTTGTGGGCTTCAAAATCGGCTAGTGCAGACAGAGCCTATGGCAGCAACGGTCAAGCCTGGAGGCAGATTGTCACAGCTCAAGGCAGCTCTTAAGCAACAGAAAAGACAACAGGAAGAGCAGTTTGAAAGGCCAAATTACAAGTTTCAGGTAAAATTCATATTTGTGCTCTGTAATTTTTGTCATTAATGAGCTGAAAATATACTATCACAATCTCATACTTTTTTTATACACTGTACACACAGACAGTCGCCTTTACCAATGTTTACAAACATGGTGTAAATGACCTTGTTTTGAGTTGAATATGAATTTCCGGTCTTGTGGACACTTGGATGACACCCACATGAGCCATATGGAGGCATGTTAGGTTTTTTCCTGTTGTTTTTTGTCTGAAGGTTAGCCCCTAATACCTTCAGTTGTATTGGATATGGCTGCTACCTGCCTGCTACACTGTTTACCCCTGAAACTCCAGGAGTGTTTTTTGGACTTGAACACTTCATCCACCCCTCCATCAGCATAGAAGTTAGTAGATAATGAGTGAATTATAATATTTAGGTGAACTATTCTTTTAACCATAAGATCAGTGTCAGCAAAGGCTATTTAGTAAATGAACTAGTCTCAGATACCAAAATTTAGGTATTGTCCATAGCTGAGACCTTGCTGCATCCTGAAGAATATTTCAGCGTAAATTAATCTTTGGGGGATTTAAAACCGTTGCGTACGTACAAAACGGGGCCTGAAACGTGCGTACGCCACTTCTCACGCAAATGTTGGGATTTATAAAAACAAACTTTACGGGAAAATATTCGCATTTCCACGCAAACTCTGACCCATGCGTACGAACGTCTTGGAGATGGGAAAGTGGCGACGCAGACTTGAGGTGGTGAACTGAAGCAGATTATTGATCCACTTCATCATTTACATTAAAACCAACAGCTTAATTTGGATTTAAAAATATATAAAACAACTTACAGCAAATTACGTTCAGTTTTTATTTAACAGCGGAGTTACAGAGCCGAGTCATTAATAGTTTTTAATAATATCTTCTAACACTGTGAGTGTACCATCAAATCTCTGCAGTGAACGTGACTGTGCACAGGAGATCACTTACAAGAAATGAAGAAATGTTCCAAATAATATCCCAGAGTGTAGGTGAGGATCCACTGATGTGATGGAATCGGCCCGATGCTCTAAATAAATAAATACTGCAGTGACAGTGGTGCGGGGTTCTGCGTGATGTGTCCATGCGAATGGAAGGAAGAGGAGGAAGCGAGGGTTCAGCGATTTCTGATCTCTCACATTGTGTTATCCACAGCGGCAGCAGAGTGTCAGTGTATTTTCTTTATTATGACATCACTGCTGTCCCATAAAATCACTTGATGCAGTAACTCCGTCAGGACTCGCGGTGGAAACCCATTGGTCAGCAGCATCATTTAATGTTCATGCTGTGCTTTGCATTGACCATTTATTGTTGAAAGTGGTCGTGTGGAGGGCAGAGTATGAGGCAGATCCACGTACGAACGTTTCCAGGTGGACTGTGATTTATAAAGAGAACATTGCATTCAGGTGTGCGTGGGCACAGTTTATAAATCGTTTTCCGGCTTTTGTACGTACACTTTTAGTATGAATCCTACGCACTCTTTTATAAATGAGACCTGAAACTGAACTTCGCCTTGTTTGAACCAAGTCCACTCTGCCAAATGTAACAGTTTTTGACTTACAGTTTGCAACTCCAAAGTTTCTCAATCTCCCCAAGTCAAGAGTCTGGCTGTCGTCCTTGACAGCACTCTATCCTTCAAATCTCACATCAATAACATCACTCGGTCTGCATATTTCTACCTACGCAATATAAACAGACTCCGTCCTTCCCTCTCACCTCACAGCACAACTGAACTTGTCAACGCACTCGTCATTTCCTGTATTGATTATTGCAACTCTCCGGTCTCCCACTCAAACTCCTCCATAAATTTGAACTGGTCCAAAAGGCAGTTGACGGATCATCGCCCAGAACCTCATCTATCGAACACATCACCCCCGTCCTCCAACAACTGCGCTGGCTCCCTATCAAATACTGCATCGACTTCAAGATTCTCCTCCTCACTTACTTCTGACATCTTCTACAACTACACACCCGCCCATACTCTCCGCTCGTCCTCCTCCATGCTCCTCAGCACACCTCTTGACAGGAGGTCTTCCATGGGGTCAAGAGCCTTCAGCCGTGAAGCCAGTGGTGGGAACTTACTCAGATTTTTCACATATCTGTACTTTACTTGAGTATTTATTTTCCTGATAACTTTTTACTTTTACTTGCTACATTTGAACACAAATATCTGTACTTTCTACTTCTTACATTCTCAAACTGGCTCGTTCCTAAGCAGCAGAGGTTGGCGCAATGCGCGCCTGTACCTATGGCTTATCTCTCTCTGAGATGTGCAGGTACGGTGGCCTGTTAACCTCAGCCTCTAGGGTTCAAATTTTGTAAATTGTACATTATATATATATTGTTGTTATAATTTTTCAGTCAGTTGAAATAAATCCTGAAGAGAACTATTTTTGGTTGTTTTGTGTCTGTATAGGCCTACTATAAAAAGCACTTTGCATTTTTAATTTTGGTACTTGTACTATTACTTTTGATGCTTAAGTATATTTCAACACCAGATACTTTTGATACTCAAGTACATTTAATCTGAGCTACTTTAAGACTTTTACTCAAGTCATTTTCTGACGGGTGACTTTTACTTTTACCGGAGTCACTTTTAGGTAAGATATCTGTACTTTTACTCAAGTATGGCTTTCTAATACTTTATACACTGTCTCTGTAAATCTCTCCTACAATCCATCAGTTAGACCTTGTCCCCACTTTTAAATCCAATTTAAAAACCAATTTCTTCCGTTTGGCACACTCAGTATAATTTTCAAGTATTTAGTTGTTATTTGATTACTCTGTTATATTATATATTGTGTATTCATGTTTGGTCTGTTTTATTGTTGTGTATCTGTAAGGTGTCCTTGAGTGTCATAAAAGTCGCCAATAAATATAATTTAATACTATAAGGGATATTCAGGGTTGACGACCGTGAGGACCTAGTATTCCTCCATCCCTGAATAGCGTTATCTTTATAACCTTTTTAAATGATATAACTTTAACTATTAGAAAAAAAATCTACCATTTACTGACCTCAGTTGACACTGATACTCCATCAAGCACAGAAATCTCAGAAACAGCTGAGGATCTTACCAATTATTTAGACAGCTTCTCCCTGATCACCCTTGATCAGTTAACGAGAATAAATTCATCTTCTAAACCCAAAACTTGTATTTGAAATCCAATTCCTACAAATTTGCTTAAAGAAATTCTGCCACTAATTGATAGTACGTTACTGAACCCAATCAATCTCTTATTATCATCAGGATATGTACCACAGTCCTTTAAACTAGCTGTAATCAAAACCCCTTCTTAAAAAAAACACCCTGAATCCGGAAATTTTAGCCAATTACAGACCGATATCCAACCTCCCCTTCCTGTCTCAAATCCTCAAGAAGGTTGTAGCCAATCAGCTGTGTGAGTTTCTCCATTAAAGTAATGTATATGAAGACTTTCAGTCTGTGTTTAGAGCTCATCATAGCACAGAGACAGCCTTGGCAAAAGTCAATAAAGACCTTCCAATATCTTGAGATCAGGGATTTGTGTCTTTGCTCGTTCTGTTAGATCTTAGTGCAGCATTCGACACAATTGACCATCACATTTTATGACAGAGACTAGAATAGTTAATTGGCATTAATTAGATTTTTCCTTTAATTCTCACTTAAAACAAATTTTTAGGACCTCCTTCTTGATTATTGTAATTCCTAATTATCAGGCTCCAGCCGTAAGTCGTTTAAGACTCTGCAGCTTGTCCAAAATGCTGCAGCAAATGTCCGGACAAGAACCAAGAAAAGAGACCACATTTATCCTGTATTAGCTTCGCCTCACTGACTTCTGGTTAAATCTAGAATAAATACCCAAATTATCCTCCTCATCTTCAAGGCCCTTAATAATATGGCACCATTATACCTTAAAGCAGGGGTTTTCAACCAGGGGTCCGCGGCATTCGCTTTGATATTTCAACACATTTCCAGATTACTCTAGAACAGGGGTGTCAACCATACGGCCTGCCAGGGGGTCCAGCTCGGCCCGCCGGATGCAAGGCATGCTCAACAAAAAAACACAGACACACAGGCCCCGGGGCACCGCTCCCACTCACTCGCTCAGAGACACACACAAGAGATCATAGCTCGTTCCCGTGAAGCAGCCGGTCAGTGACAAACAAGACACAGTGTTCAAAAACCAAGTTTAAAAGAAAATACGATGAAGCCTGTCTTGCTCTTGGGTTCACAGTGAATGAAGGAGGACATGAAGAGAGACCAGAGATGGACAGTATTTCAAGTACTTTAAGTATTTTGTAATTTGTATTTGATAGTGCCGATAAAAATCAAATGTGATTTGTAACAAAATACTTTAGAGTGGAGTAATTTTGTATTTAAAATATTCAAAATACTTTCTCCACTAATCAAAAAACAGTTCACAAGTTCAGTCTTCAGATCTTCAAGTGCAGCAGATTGTCTGTCAAGGTAAATATTTTATCTGAGTGTGACAGATGTCAACTAGCTTGGTGTATAACTTATGTCAGGGTCTGGCTATATTATATAGCCTATTGTATATACATGGTGATGGTTTTAATATCAAGCTAGTGATCAATGCTAAAGAAAGTTTTATTGCTAATGACGCCAGCATGCTAGCGTCATTAGCAATAAAACTTTCTTCCACCTTTGAATGTCCCATGTTTGGTGCTCCCTTGCAAGGTCTAAACGGGCAATTTTGTGGCGTTGAAGGAGACGTGGCCTTTGAAGACGTTTCTTGTTTTTGAAGCCCTTCCTTCGCAGATGCCGTCTGATGGTTATTGGCCTGCAGTCAGCACCAGTAATGGCCTTAATTTGGGACGAGGATCGTCCCGTGTCTTGACGGACAGCCATTCGGATCCTCCGACTCAGCGGCGGTGTGATTTTTTTGGGTCTACCACTTGATTTTTTTGTTCCATAACCCTGATAATCTTTTAAGAAATGCAAAATAACTGTCTTACTGCGTCCAACCTCAGCAGCGATGGCACGTTGTGAGAGGCCTTGTTTATGCAGTTCAACAATCCTACCACGTTCAAAGACGGTGAGCTTTTTTGCCTTTGCCATCAAGAGATCTTCACAGTGTGATTACTTGACAGGAAATGACATGGAATCCAAATTTTTGCACAGATTTTGGCTTTTAAAGGCTGTGGTCTTAAACTTTTGATCAGCTGATGAACAGCCTATTTGAGTTAAATTGTTGTTTTCAATAAATTGCCTGCTTACAACTTTTGGTCTCTTGCAGTGGTGGACCCAGTGTGGCGGATTCTGTGTCGTGTGGGCTGATCGTGGTGCTGGTGGCGGACCCTGTGTCGCGTTGGCACTGGGTAAAGGAGGTGGACCAGGGCCGCGGCGATGGCTCGTGGTGGGTCCTGGTGGGCGGCGGTGGACAGGGACTGAGGACTGGAGTGGCCTCTGGTCTGGATGCTGGATCGTGGTCCTGCTGGTTGCTGACCATGGACTGTGATTGCAGCGGGACTGCATCAATGCCGCTAAAGACTTTAATGATGAATGTTTTTACACGTGGCATCTATTGCACTTCTGTCCGTCCTGGGAGAGGGATCCCTCACATGTGGCTCTCTCTGAGGTTTCTACTTATTTTTACCCTGTTAAAAGGGTTTTTAGTAGTTTTTCCTCACTCTTGCTGAGGGTTAAGGACAGAGGATGCCACACCCTGTTAAAGCCCTATGAGATGAATGTAATTTGTGAGTATGGGCTATACAAATAAAATTTGATTGATTGATTGATTGATTGATTGTTCCGATTTCTTATTTTTGCATTTTGAAGCTCTACTTAGAACCTTCCTAAGATCCAACAGTGCAAGATGCAAATTCATGCAATTTTTTAACTGGTCTTAAGATTTTGATCAGGAGTGTATATATATATATACAGTCCCTGACAAAAGTCTTGTCACTTATCCATTTTGTAGAAACAACAGCTTATAACCTGACTTTTAATTAATCCATTGGTTTTAGAAATGGCTCATATGAAAGCTAATACCCTCCCAAATTATGTTTAATATACTAAAATAAATTTGCTTCACTGAAGAAAGATTGAATATTTAATGAAAACAGAAAGGTCAGATTTTGGCAAGACAAAAGTTGTGTCGCCTACAGAGTAATGTGAAAATTGAACAAATAATTTACTTCAAATACAAAATTATGTTGCATTACATCAGTGAATTAAGTAGTGGTGCTGTAAGATCCATATTTAATATCTTGTACGACTTCCATGAGCTTGAAGGACTGCATCCATGCGGTTCGACAATGATTCATACAATTTATTGATGAAGTCATCAGGAATAGCAAAGAAAGCAGTCTTACATGCCTCCCAGAGTTCATCAAGATTCTTTGGTTTCGTCTTCCATGCTTCCTCTTTCATTCTACCCCAGACATGCTCAATGATGTTCAAGTCTGGTGACTGGGCTGGCCAGTCCAGGAGCACCTTGATCTTCTTCGCCTTGAGGAACTTTGATGTAGAGATGGAAGTATGCGATGGAGCACCATCCTGCTGCAAAATTTGACCCCTTTTATGGTTGGGAATGTAAGAAGTAGCTAATACTTCTTGATATTTTAGGCTATTGATATTGCCTTCCACCCTGCAAATCTCTCGCACACCACCATACTGGATGTAACCCCAGACCATGATTTTTCCGCCACCAAACTTAACTGTTTTCTGGGTGAATCTCGGATCCATGCGGGCTCCAGTAGGTCTCCTGCAATATTTGCGGCGGCTG
This sequence comes from Pseudopleuronectes americanus, assembly GCA_038501795.1. Classification (NCBI taxonomy): domain Eukaryota; kingdom Metazoa; phylum Chordata; class Actinopteri; order Pleuronectiformes; family Pleuronectidae; genus Pseudopleuronectes; species Pseudopleuronectes americanus. The sequence goes on along the minus strand of CM076730.1, from coordinate 372,488 downwards.
TGATGTAATTCAACTGAAGATTCATCTGAGAAATCCACCTTCTGCCACTTTTCCAGCGTCCATCCTTTTAGCAGGCTGTGGGCCTTGGCAAATGCCACACGGTTTTTTAATTGCCTTTTGTTTAGTGCTGGTTTCTGGGCACTGATTTGACCATGGAGGCCATTTCGAGACAGAATTCTACAAACTGTCCTGGTTGACACGGGGACTTGAGGTGACCAGGCCTGGTGGAGCTCTGCTGCAGTGGAAAAGGGGCTGGCCTTGGATTTTCGAGCCAACAAACGGTCCTCTCGAGCAGTTGTCTTCCGGGGTCTGCCGGACCTGGGCTTGTCAAAAACATCTCCAGTCTCTTCAAATCTTTTTCTTATTCTTTGTACTTGACGCTGAGACACATTGAAGGTTTCAGCCACCTCAGCAGTGGATCTGGTCTTCAGCCTCTTGATAATCAACGCTTTGGTCTCAGGGTGAATCTTAGGCATGTTGTCAGAGGTCAAGTTGCAGTTGAAGTGAAGGTCTGGTGTGCTGGGGTTCTTTTTATACACACCAACTAATTGATTGATCAGTTATTGATCACAGGTGTGGCTGTAATCTAGGATTGGGTGCATCATATGACAATGCGACAAGACTTTTGACTATGCAAAAACTGACTCAGTGGGATTTACCAAGCTGTGAACGTTAGAATGCTTTTCAGAAGTTTCGTTTGGCACCAAAACATTATTTCAAAAGCTGTTAGGATTGAAATTAGCTATTTCTTGTAAAAAAAAATGTATTACAAATATATTTGAGGGGCACTTAAGGTCAACTTGTACCCAAGCCACAAGACTTTTGTCAGGGACTGTATATACAGTGGTGGCTAAAATTATTAGAACACCTTTAGAATCTGACAAAATTGACTTTTTTTTTGATTTTATGTCATAATGTTCATGAAACATGCAGATGGTTGCTCTGAGCACAAACAATGATGGCACAATGGATAAGAAAGTATACCACAACATTCTGGTGAGTACCATCTGGGAGTCATCTTATTGGGCCTGGATTTATTTCCAAGAGGACAATGACCCTAAACATTCTTCTAACTATTGCGGCAACTATCTGTGACAGATGAAATCTGCTGGAAAATTGAAAACGATGGACTGGACCCTTAAAGGTCAAGACCTGAACCCCATCGAGCAAATTTGGGGCGAGTTGGAAAATAAACTGGACAGCTCTATTATACATTCAAAGCCTTTGACTTGAGTTGCAGTAGGCATGGGATCAAATTAGTGTTGAAGTTCTCAGGAAATATATTGACACTATGCCAGAGAGATGTGCTGCTGTAATTGCTGCAAAAGGTGGACATACCAAATATTAAAGTTAAAAGTGGATAAAAACAGTAGGACTCACTTCCTCTGTTATTTGTTTGTGCTCAGAGCAACCATCAGCATGTTTCATGAACATTATGAAATTAAATCATGTTTTGGAGGCAAAAAAATTGTAAATTTTGTCAGATCCTTTTAATAGCTCTACTTAGTTACACTGACATTCCGTGACTGTTCTTCCTTTTTGAGGGGTTCACCAGAGCTTTGGGTACATTATATAGCCCAAACCTGAATGCTCTGCTATACAAAATTGTGAGAAAACAGAAAATCCGGAAAAGTATATCCTATATTTTAATTACAAAATACATGTATTGTATTTTGTTACATTTTCTGGCACCAGTATTTTGTATTTTATTTTAATACATTTATTTGAGGGGTATTTTGTATCAAAATACAATTTGAAGTATTTTTGCCCATCTCTTAGGTCTGAAAACTCTGGCAACTGACAGAATGAGACCCAACAAATTAACCCCTTGTTGACGAGTGTCGCGAATTCGCCTCAAACCCCATTCAGGTCTTAATGCCGCCGAGTGCCTGACGCTGCAAATACTACACATACCAAGGGAGGTATTGGAAGCACTCTGCCGCTATCTAGTGGTCGAGGTGGAAAATACATACAAACCCCTTGGGACTGTGACGCAAAGTTATTTTGAGGTATTAAGCTGTATTTGAAATACTGTGATGATGGAACAGCAATGATTGTACAGAAACATATGTTGTTATTCAATTTCAATCAAAAGCAGCATCAATCTACATACCAGAGACCGGAAAATTTGTTAAATTAAGGTTATGCCCCATTATGCCTAATGTCGCTAATTTGACTCATAACTTAATTTTATATATACTGTATATGCTATATTGAAATTTACAATCTCCAATTAATTTAGCATCTGTATGACAGCCAAAAACACCAATAATTTTTTTTTATATATATAATTGGAAAGTAATTCAGGTATTAAGGGGTTAATAAGACACTTAGAAGCATCAGACCCAGTCACATGCATGTGTTCTTTAGGGTTGAGATTTACCATCATTATAGTTATTATAATTTAATAATTTTTTTCTCTATTTTTGAAAAAGTACATACTGATGGAGGAATGTAAAGATAAAGATAAAGATAAGATAAAGTGGCTTTATTGTCAATTTCAGCATGTACAAGACATACAGGAAATCGATATGACGTTTCCCACTCTCCCACGGTGAAACATATAAAGTGCACAGGCACAACAAATAACACAAAACATTTCTATAATTAACTAAACATACAGATATTTTAAGTACAGTGGCATAAGGTTCTCTAAAAGTGTTATAAAGTGGTCATTTGTGATAAAAGTGCAAAAGTACCAGACAGTTTGTAGCAGAAGTAAACATACAGATTTTTTAAAGTACAGCAGCATAGGGTTTTATAAGATGTAAACATAGTCATTAATGTGATAAAAAGTGCAAAAAGTACAAGACAGTTTGTTTCAGAAGTAAACATACAGATTTTTTAACGACAGCAGAACAGGGTTTTCTAAGATGTAAACAGTCATTAATGTGATAAAAAGTGCAAAAAGTACAAGAGTTTGTTGCAGAAGTAGGTAAACAGATTTTTGTGTAGCAGCATAAGGTTTTCTAAGGTGTAAACGTAGTGATTTAAAGTGATAACAGTGCACAAAGTACTAGAGACAGTTTGTTGCAGAGTCCTGAGTGTATTGTTCAGCCTTCTGTCTGACTGGGGGATGTGGCTGGGGGGAGTGAGGGGAGAGAATTTAGCTTCCTAACAGCTTGGTGTATAAAGCTATTCCTGAGTCTGGTGGTCCGACAACGGAGGCTCCTGTACCTTCTTCCAGAGGGTAGGAGGCTGAACAGAATGTGTGCGGGGTGGCTGGTGTCACTCACAATCGCGGTGGCTTTCCGGGTGAGGCGGGTGGTGTAAGAGTCTTGCAGGGAAGGGAGTGAGACACCAATGATCTTACCAGCTGTGTTAACTATGCGTTGCAGTTTTTTCCTGCTGTGCGCAGTGCAGCTACTGCCCCACACAGTGATGCAGCTGGTCAGGATGCTTTCAATGGTGCCCCGGTAGAAAGTTTTCAGGATGGGTGTGGGAGCTCTCGCTCTCTTTAGTTTGCGGAGGAAGTAGAGGCGCCGCTGGGCTTTCTTGGCCAGTGATGCAGAGTTGGTGGCCCAGGAGAGGTCCTCGCTGATGTGCACCCCCAGGAATTTGGTGCTGCTCACTCGCTCCACAGCAGCACCATCGATGGTCAGTGGTGGGTGTTCAGTGTGGCTTCTCCTGTAGTCGACCACAATCTCCTTTGTCTTGCTGACATTCAGAAGGAGGTTGTTGTTTCTGCACCAGGTGGTCAAGAGGTTTACCTCCTTCCTGTAGTGGGTCTCGTCGTTCTTGGTGATGAGACCCACCAGAGTTGTGTCGTCCGCAAACTTCACCATGTGATTTGTGCTGTGTGTTGATGTGCAGTCGTGAGTCAGCAGGGTGAAGAGCAGGGGACTGAGCACACAGCCTTGTGGGGCCCCTGTGCTTAGTGTGATGCTGCTCGAGGTGTTGTTTCCGACCCGTACTGCTTGTGGCCTCTCGCTGAGGAAGTCCAGGATCCAGTTGCAAAGGGAGGTGCTGAGCCCCAGCTGGTCCAGTTTGCAGATGAGTTGTTGTGGGATTATGGTGTTAAACGCTGAACTAAAGTCTATGAAAAGCATTCTCACGTGTGAGTCAGCTTTTTCCAGGTGGGTGAGGGCTGGGTGGAGAGCAGAGCAGATTGCGTCCTCTGTGGAACGTTTGGCCCGATATGCGAACTGAAAGGGGTCCAGGGTGGGGGGGAGGATGGACTTGATGTGAGACATGACTAGCCGTTCAAAGCACTTCATAACGATGGGGGTCAGTGCCACAGGGCGATAGTCATTGAAGCAGGATGGAGCCGGTTTCTTTGGTACAGGTATGATGATGGAGGTCTTGAGATGTGATGGAACAGCAGCCTGACTCAGAGAAGTGTTGAAGATATCCGTGAAGATGTCTTTGAGCTCCTCTGCGCAGTCCCTCAGTACACGGCCTGGAATGTTGTCTGGGCCTGTTGCTTTCCGGGGGTTGATAGTGGCGAGTGCCCTCTTCACACTTTCGGCGGACAGGCACAGAGCCTGGTCGTGGTGGAGTTTTCTGTGAGCTTGTGTTAGTTTGTTGCTTCGAACCGTGCGAAGAAGCTGTTGAGGTTGTTGAGCAGAGAGATGTTGTCATCGCAGGTCTGTGATGCAGGCTTGTAATCCGTGATGGTCTGGATGCCCTGCCACAGGCTGCGTGTGTCTCTGCTGTCCTTGAAGTGGCTGATTATTTTTTTGGAGTAGTCTAGTTTTGCTCTTCTGATGCCACGGGACAGGCTGGCTCTTGCTGTTCTCAGGCCAGTTTTTTCCCCGGCTCTGAAAGCTTTGTCTCTGGCCCTCAGCAGCCGATGGACAGCTCCTGTCAGCCATGGCTTCTTGTTAGCCCGAGTGGTGATGGTCTTTGTGTGGGTCACATCATCTGTACATTTGCGGATGTAAGAGAAAACAGTGTCTGTAAGCTCCTCATTGTCTATGTGGTTGTTGTATGTAGCTGCTTGCTTGAACATATCCCAGTCTGTTGTCGCAAGACAGTCCTGAAGTGCACACCTTGATCCCTCCAGCCACACTGTAATCTCTTTCCGGACCGGTCTTTCCTCCTTCACTCTGGGCATATATGCTGGCATTAGCATGACAGTGATGTGGTCGGAAAGTCCAATGTGGGGGAGGGGGGAGGCCTTGTATGCTCCTTTGTGTGTGGTATAAACCAGGTCTAATGTGTTTTTCTCCCTTGTTGGGAAATTAACATGCTGATGAAGTTTTGGTAAGACAGTTTTAAGATCGGCATGATTAAAATCTCCAGCGACGATAATAAATCCATCTGGGTGTGCGGTCTGTTGTTCACTGACAGCCTGATAAAGTTCACAAAGTGCTGCATCCCTGTCACTGCAGCTGGAGGTTGGAGGGATATATACCGCGATTATTTAAACCGCAGTGAACTCCCTCGGCAGATAGAAAGGACGGCACTTTATGATCATAAACTCTGCCAGTGGTGAACAATGTCTGCATACTACCACAGCGTCCTGGCACCACGCGTCACGTGTGTAAACACAGACTCCTCCACCACGTTGTTTACCTCCGTTGACGAGGGCTCTGTCCGCTCGATAGCATGTTAGCTGCTCAAGATGCACAGCGGAGTCGGGGATGTTGTCATTAAGCCATGTTTCAGTGAAAACAAGCACACAGCAGTTACTCACTGTAGTGATAAATGTCACCAAAAGTACTTCAATTAAGTTGAATTTAGGCAAAGTTGAAACAGATTAACAGAAATAAATGTTGCATGTTTTAATATATCTGTTTCCTACCATCATTGTTTTGGAAATCATTGTTAATAATTATTGGTTTCCATTTGGTATCCGCCGCCGCCATTTGCTGCTGGTGATCATGAGGTTAAACTTAAGTAGGCCTCAATTGTTTGTGTGATATTCTATGATTATCATTTGTGACATATTCTGCATTATTTGTCATCTTCCCTCTTCAGTTGTAGCCCCAGTTGATGTTGATTGTTATTGATCACCGTTACTTTAACGTTCTCTCAACATGTCAGCTACATGTCTGTACATTAATGTCATGAATGTTATATATTAACGTACATGTGGTTCTGAGATGCAGTACAACTACAAACTGCATTTTAATTTGGTTTGAAAATCAACCGTTTTTGTTGTTTTTTACAAATTTTTGTAGATTTGTTTGAGGTTTTTAAATAAAACCAACATGGAAAACCAAATGTTAAAACTTCCTTTTATCCACATGCATGCACACATGCACGCACACACACACGTAGGCACGCGCGCTTAAGTACCTCCAGAGGGATCATATCCCACTTTCAGTTCGGGAGACAGACACCATCTGTATGTGTAATGGTAGGCTTAAAACCTTCCTTTAAAGGGGACATATTATGCCCGTTTTACCCCAAGTTGATATGGTTCCTTGGGGTCTTAATGAAATGTCTGTAGCATACTTTGGTCAAAATACCATAAGGATTATTTAAAACAGCATCCTTTTTACCCTGTCTAAAACACCCCTCTTCAGATTGACCTGTGTTGAGTAGAAGAACTACAAAAGTGGAATTTTCATAATATGTCCCCTTTAAGATATAGCTTATAGTAAGAGCCGGTCCTGAATTTTCTTAGACCTGCTTTTAGTTATGCAGCTATAGGTCTAGAATGTCAGGGGACACTTGAAACAAGGTGCTTCTCTTCCTAGCTTGTCTTTCCTCTTCATCAGTACATGTTACTGAGTTGACTTCTCCCCCGGAGTCCCTCTGCTTTATCGTTCGCAGATCCAAGGCCATATTTTGGATTATGATGATAGATTGCGAATCAGAGATCGTGATCGTAATGGCGGATCCTGTATTGTACTGGCATCTGCTAGTGGTGGTGGACCATGATTTAGGTTGCAGCTGATATTGGATCCTGATGGCAGCAATGGATCATGATCGTGGGCATTGGTGGCATCCGATATTGATGGTGGATCATGATCGTGGTGGATGCTGACCCTGGACTATGATTACAGCAGGACTGCTTGATATTCAAGATGTTAACTCAGATATTTGACCTTTCCTGACAATAATCCATTAATTAATTTACCTTCCATTATGCTAAAATGTGTTTCTTCTAATTAATGCTTTAAAAACTCTTATTTTTCTGATTATCTCCATTAAACATGGTATCTATTGCATTTCTGTCCGTCCTGGGAGAGGGACCCCTCACTATGGCTCTCTCTGAGGTTTCTACGTTCTTTTCCCCTGTTAAATTTGTTGTTGTTGTTGTTGTAATTTTTCCTAACGTTTCTTGAGGGTTAAGGGCAGAGGATGTCACACCTTGTTCAAGCCCTATGAGACAAATTCTGATTTGTGAATATGTGCTACAGAAAAACATTTTTATTTGATTTGATGACCTTTTACCATCCCTTTATTGGTCTTTTTTGCCATTTACAATATAAAAAAACACAAGCAAGCAAGTTTGGTTAGAAAAATACATACTATCACCATGTATATTGATTCCTCAGATTCCATCTACATACACAAAACAACATTTCACCCCCTTTAAAGTTAAGAACTTTTGATTCTTCAGCCACACTGCATAAGACATGTCCCAACCCCTAAATGGAAACAGTATCCTCCAGGTCTGACATAATTTTATAAAAGTGAACTCTATCTTTAGACGTGTAGCTACCAAACTCTTGAAGATGAGCTTAGCATCTACAGAACTTAATCAATCGAATAATAGCTGGTTTGTCAGATTTGTTTCTCTGAGGGAAAGGATGTCCTTTTCAGAATTTTTTATTTTCAGCTCTGACTTAACCCATTAGCTAGCATGCTTACTGGCTTTATCTGTCATGTCTGTGATCCAAAATTGTCGCCACAAAGAGGCAATGGTCAAAGCTGTTAATATCTATCTGAGTATAGTCCAATTTCTATAACCATCAGCTTTTTCTAATGATTAGAACCGCCATCCCGAAACAAAAATACTGTCAATATGTCGGAGAATTCCAACACAAGAAGCACAACTTGCCCTCTTGAACATATCCTAGACCAGCAAGGCACAGCAAAAAGAAGAGAAGAGCCAGTCTGGCACAAAAAGGTGCTTCAAAGGACAGACTCTTCACTCTATGAAGCAGCACAGATATAGTATTAGTTCTGGGGTCTCATTTATAAAACTGTGTGTGAGACTCATGCTAAAAGTGTACATGCGCACAAAAGCCGGAAATGGCCTATGCAAAAGAAAATTCTGATTTATAAAACCATGCGCATGCACACCTGCACTTAATGTTCACTTTATAACTCACAGTCCACCTGGAAACGTTCGTACTTGAATCTGCGAAGTCCCCCCTCCACAAGCCCACTTTCAACCATAAATGGTCAATGCAAAGCACATTATGAATATTAAATTAGGCTGCTGACCAATGGATTTCCTCGGCGAGTCATGACAGAGTCACGGCATCAAGCGATGAGAAGAAGAAGAGAAACTTACTGACACTGACCTCGACGTGTTGTTGGTGAGGTGGATGTGAAGGGATAGCAGTGATGTCACGAATAAAGAAAATACACTGATACTCTGCTGCTACTGTTGATAATACAATGTGTTAGAGTAAGTACGATAGAAAGAACAGAGCATGAAATAAATTTAAAAAATCCAATTCAAAGGTGGAGGCAAAAATCAAATCAAAATTTGAGGGAACTTCTTGTATTGTCTGTTTGTATTTTAATCATCTAAAACTGCATTACTATTAAATTCAGAGACAGCTGTGATGTCCTCAATCTATAGAATTTAACAGAATTATTATTATACGCTTGTGTTTGCACTGGGATGTTTCGGTTCTGTTGGTCGATCTGTGTGATTCTGTAATCAATTCAGCACAAAGATCAAAGACCACACATCAATAGATCTATATCAGCTGATCAGACATCGCTGAACCCTCATTCTTCGATTCGCGTGCATCCGTCACGCAGAATCGCGCACCATTGTCACGGCAGTAATAATTTATTTGGAGCATCGGGCAGATTACCTCACTAACCTCCACTCTGGGATATTATTTGGAGAGTTTCCTAATTTCTTGTAAGTGATCTCCAGTGTGCTCTGTGTGCTCTGTGCGCCTGATGGCACAGTCATGCATGTTCACTGCAGCGATTTGATAATTCACGCACAATATATTATTAAAAACTGTTAATGACTCGGCTCTGTAACTAGGCTGTTTAATGGAATCTGAACATAATTTGCTGTAAGTTGTTTTATATATTTTTCAATTAAAAGGTTTGTGTGCATATGTCTAACTAAACTGGTGGTTTTAATGTAAATTATGAACTGGATCAATAATCTGGTTTCAGTTCACCACCTCGAGTCTGCATCACCAGTTTCTTGTCTACAAAACATTCGTATGCTTGGAAATACGCAAATTTCCAGTCAAGTTTTTTTTGATAAATTCCAACATTTGCTTGAGAAGTGGCTCATGCATGTTTCAGGCCCCGTTTTGTGAATATGCAACGGTTATAAATGGTACCCCTGAGCTGTTTATGTTTCTCTCTCAGCTAAACCCCCCCAGTTCCTAATTTTAAAGTATCATCAATCAATCAATCAATACAATTTTATTTGTATAGCCCATATTCACAAATCACAATTCGTCTCATAGGGCTTTAACATGGTGTGACATCCTCTGTCCTTAACCCTCAACAAGAGTAAGGAAAAACTACTAAAAACCCTTTTACAGGGTAAAAATACGTAGAAACCTCAGAGAGAGCTTCATGTGAGGGATCCCTCTCCCAGGACGGACAGAAGTGCAATAGATGCCACGTGTAGGAAAGATCATCAAGATTTAAAGTTTTTAGCAACATTCTGAAGGATAACTTCAATAAGATATGTCGAGCAGTCCAGCTGCACTCATGGTCCATGTTCAGCAGCCAGAAAGATCATGATCCGCCATCCAGATCAGTTGCCACTTTAGTCCACAGTCATTGTTCACTGCCGCTTATTAGGATCCATCATGAGCCGCCGCCGCGCTCCTGGTCCACCGCCCGTATCTGATGCCAACGCGACACAGGATCCGCCATTACCATTACTACGATCAGCCCACACGATATAGAATCCGCTCTACTCGATCCACCATTGCGACCTCTGATCCACAGATCGTAAATCCATGGTGCGGCCACAGAGGCCCTGGATCTGCGGGCGATAAAGCAAAGGGATTCTGGGGAAGGGGGATAGGGTTGGAGATAGCCACATTTAATTTTAACATATAAATGCCCAAAGGCACAACAATGATGTGATGATCCGGCCAGACTATCCTCACTCCGTGCCTAACTGATGAAGGGAGCCATTCATTCAGAAACCACAATACCGATATCATGGTTCAGTCTCAAACATTAGGATCTGAGAACAGGAACAGAAAATCAGTTTCAATCTCTGCTCCGCTCACAGATCCACCACCACCTCTCACTCATAGTGAATGGAGGATAAGGGGGTCAATCTGCTGCAGAAGGAGAGTAGTCAGGAAGATAGAGACAAGAGGAAATAAGGAGAGAGAGATGAGAAGAGGATGAGAAAGGAGAGGAGACCGAAGTAGAGAAGGAGAGGAGTCAGGAGGAGAGGAGGTAGGAGGAGACAATATTATAAAGGATAGGGGACAAAAGATTAAGATCCATTTATTTAACCCAAACACATGCACAGACATAATCATGCAGTTTTTAGGAAATTTTGCCTCTGCTTTTAACCCATCTGGTGCAGGACACACAGAGCAGTGAGCAGCCATGTACAGCACCCAGGGAGCAGATGTTGAGGGAGTAAGGTGCCTTGCTCAGGGGCACTAGACAGGGTAGGGAGAATCCTCTTGGATTGTTGCACAGATCAACTCCGTGGAGTTGAACCAGAGTCGAACCAGTGACCTTTTCTACCCATAGTCCAAGTTTCTGCCACTAGTCCACCGCCTCTCCACGAGATACGATTGGAGAAGGAGAGAGGAGATGAGAGAGAAGGAGAGAAGACAGGAGGAGAGAGGGAAAGGGGAGGGGCAGCACGGTCTGCTTCGGCTTCATTCATCTTTCCTTTGTGCATGGACAGCACCGCACCGCACGTCATGGCGCCACACCGGTACACACCGACCAGATCAGCCGCGGTTCACAGCGAGAGAGCGGCTGCGGCTACGGCTGCAGCACCGGGACGCCACTATGGTGAGTACCGGAGCATTGGTACGGCTGACAGGTTCACAGAGCGACACTTTGAGTCAAGTGTTAGGACTTTAGGTGATACATGCACTATTTTACTGCACTGCATGTTTATCATTAGTTCAAACGAGCTGACGCTTCGTAATCGACATCGGTCTAAAAGTCACTTTAATTAATAACTTTCGTTATACAACACATGAGTTAAAACAGGACTTTAATACCTTGACCATCACAATGTCTTAGTGACCGATGACATCATTTGAGAATGTTTCTTGACTTCCCTCTTGAAGTGTAAAAATAACAAAAAATAAAAGCAGGCGTGTGTGTTTGTTTATTGGATACAGTTCTACTGTATTTTTTTGTTTGTATAATATAAATGTATACATGTTTACATTGTAACGAGCAGACTGAGGCTATTTTGGTCAGCAGTAAGATAAGATTAGCTGAGTATTACTGTTCACTAATGCCATGAGCTGAACTCGGGTCTGTTTACTAGCTGCCTTCTTTTCCACTCACTGTATCAACTATAACATTTTGAATAAAGAGAGAAGATTTTGGCTTATCAAACCAACCAACTTTTATTATTAGTGATAATATTTAATTTCACCCCCTCTACAAAAACTATACAAACTGTTTAATAGACGGTCGTCACCGGTTTCATCTTTGCAGGCTGCTGATATTTTGTGTCACTTTCAGACCTTAAGCTTGGTTAAAGTGGTCCAGATATTGTCGTTTTTTATTTTTTGTCTATTCCATGTCAACACTGATACATATAAACCAATAGAAACAGGAAAATTGGGAGTGTCATGGACCAGCAGGTAGTTTCCTGAGAGGACATTTTGGTTGGATGTTTTCCACATTATCAGAACTACATGAAATCCGTTGTTGAATCCAATTTCAGAGATTGAAACTTGGTCAGTGGCTACCAGCCATCTGGCGACCCTGATAGCATAGATGGTATAGTTCAGGGGTCTTCAACTAAAATTGCAAGAGGTCCAGACATCCACCCACCTCCCCTTCCGGGGTCCCGATAATTAGAGACATAGACATAGGGACTCTGACTAAATCATCTTGATAAACATTTTTATTGCACAAGGTTGCTTTTGTAACAAAACAAATTAAACACAAACCGGCAAAAATACAATGCCTATTCCAGTCAAACATGAAACAAACTGGAAAAAACATACTGTCTTGGAATTTGTATATAGGCCTACATTCCTTTTAACCATCAAAGATTTAACACACTCAGAGACAAACATGTAGTGCTTTAGGTTGAGCTGAATGACTCATAGTCATTCTCAAACAGGAATGTAAATGTAAAAGAATGTCACACTTGAACGGTATTTGGCCTTGATAATGTTAAGTGTTGAGAAAAAGGATTCACAACTTATGTGGAGCCAAGGAGGACCTGTTCTTGCAGTCTGAAGTCATCAAAACGATTAATGAAGTTTCCAATCAGTTTTTTTATGAACTCAACATGAGAAGAAATATCTCCCACTCACCCTGAATTTGCTTCATTGCAGGAAAATGTGTAAAGGTCTCTTGGAGATCCACTTTGAAAATCTCCAACTTGCGCTGGAGAGACAGGACAGCTACTACCAAATCACATACAGAGTTGATCTTGCCCTGCAGTTTTAAGTTGAGGTCATTTAGGTGTGAGGTTATGTCAACTAAGAAAGCCATAAAAAAGTTTTCTCTCTCATCTTCCAAAAACTGAGCAATCTGTCTGGCCTTGTGATTCTTCATTTGTTCCGGGAACATTTTTATTTCATTTCGAATGGCCCAAATGCTTGCTAGAACTCTGCCTTTGCTCAACCATCTAACATTGCAGTGTAGCAGTAGGTGATTTGAATTTGCACCAACTTCCGTCAGGAATTCTTGAAGGAGACGATGTTAATGTGATGACGATGCCCTGAGAAAGTTGATAAGTTTCATCACAGTATTCATAACCTCTGCATACTCTTCTGAAAGAGTAGAGCACAGAACAGACTGGTGGATAATGCAGTGATATGAGGAGAGGTCTTGATTGTCCTCTCTTATTCGAGTTACTGGTCCTTTTTCTTTACCCATCATTGAGGGAGCTCTATGGTTGGTGATTGACAAATCTTTCATACTTATACGTCTCTGTGTTAACATTTCTTTTATAGTGAAGTATATGTCTTCCCCTCGGGTGTGCGTTGTAAGTGCTGTGATGCCTAAAATGTCCTCACATAAATATTTCCTATCTGCGTGGTATAAGCTGACATATACCAAAAGTTGAGCATTGGCACTAATATCAGTTGATTAATTAACTGCTAAGGCTATGCACATTGCACTCTTAGCAGCAGTGAGCTGCGACTGAACATCCTCTCCTAATATTTCTGTCGTGCGTGAGGGAATGAGAGAGGACCCGCGTAGATCGCTCATACTGGGCTTTGAGCTCATTTATTATATGCGTCCTTACATCGGACTGCTGCGGGTACGAGTCTTCAAAGTATCTGTGTTTGGTTTCCTAATGTCGTTTTAAATTGCCTCTTTTGACAACCGCAACAGACTCAGAGCAAATGAAACGCACAGGTCTTGTTGAGCTCACTGCAGGAATAACAAACACTATTCTTGCCACTCTGCTCGGAAGTTTCGGGTTTCAACGTCAACTTTCCTAACTTTTGATAACGCCATATTTCGCCTTCATCTGTGAGTCTCTGTCTGCATGCTTCTCTCTACCTAGCAACCTGGCTACACAGTATACGATAGCAACACATAGGACCCAAGCGGCTCTACTGGGTTGGCATCATTATGCCTGATTAAAAGTCTCTTAAAAGTCAAACAAGGCCGCAAATGTATTTATACTTTTTACTGGAGAGACGCGTTCCAGGTGGAAACCTCTCACGGTCCGGATTTGGACCGGAGTCCGCCAGTTGGTGACCACTGGTATAGTTGATGGATGGAAAGAGACTGTATTAGACTGTTAATTGACTACATGTCATGCATAATGAGACTAAGGAAGATGACTTGTACTGCAACATGAAGGGGCCCGGCACAATCGTTGTAATTGCTTTTGACTATTATTATTAAAGGATGCAAGTAAATGCATGGTGATGCATGGTAACCATATATCACCCTGGGTACCATATATCACCCTGGGTACCAATTGTATTTGGAGAAATAAATACTTTCTCAGATCTTTTAAGATGATGTAAATAGTAGGTTAACATTTGAGTTCATGATTAAATCAAATATAAACAGTATACACTGGTTGGTCCATATGCAAATAGACCACAAAAGCAGAGTGTGCTTAGTAGCTTACCCCTATTGTTTAATTAAACTGACAGCTAAAACCACACATCTTTTGGTCTTGAGAGAAATAATGCTTGTTATATGCAGTGGAAAACAGGAATATTTGGTCAATTTAACACCATTTATTAAAAAGTGCACCTTCCTTGAAAATACATTGAACGAACCCTACTAAACTAAGTGTTTAGCAAGTTATAATAGAGTGTGTTGATAGTTATTGTGCCCTTCAATTCAAGAAACAGCTACAGTATTTGCTGCTCTAAACAGGTGAACTCAGTAGTTTAATGATGTTAGAGCAGCAAGGATGATGAAGAATTCAACAAGCTGTGATCTAAAAAAAGTCTGATCTGATTAATATAAAAAAATTGGCAGACATTCAGAGCCATGTAAAGTCTCCTGTCACGAGACAAGTGATACATTCACACACGCAGAGTTTATATCAAAGTAAGATCATTACATTGCCAATGGAAGCACAACTTTGAAATATGAGTATCATAGTGTCTCTGTATTCGGATTAATATACAAAACCAAAAGCAGAACAGCACTGATATTTAATGAATGAATATTCTGTGTTAGTACATTTAACCTTTGTTTTTAATAAAAAAAGGCTCCCATAGGAGTTTTTTCTGAGCTCCTTTGGGGTTCTTTGACAAAAGATTTAGATTTAGCCTCACATTATAGAATGCAGTTTGATTCAAAATGAAATAAATAAATAGGTAAAAAGGTAGATAAATAAATAAATATGGCTATGAAATAAACCTGAAATAAAAATATATGGCAATAAATATATAAATATAGCATAATATAAATATATAACTGAATCGATTTACTTAAATAAATAAATACAATTACTGAATTCTAAATGATGTTTTTCAAAAGACAACATTTATTTATTTCACAGTACTTTTATTTCATAATGCCACTTTTTATTATTTCATGGGACTTTTTTTTCATAATAACGCATTTAATTATTTCATGGGACTATTTAGTTCCATTCTCATATGTAAATGCAGGGGACGTGCTTACACACACACAGGACCCGCCCTCACTCACACGCTCAGAGAGACACATGCAGTGAGACCAGAGCTCGTTACCATGAAAACTTTGTAGAATGGCGGAAACAGTGAAAACACAGAGTTTCTCTGGTCACAGCTTTTCATTGATCAGAGCAGAAGCTGCAGTTGGTTTGTAACGAGCTGGAGTTTCTGTGTCCTCCTCCACTCTGCTCTTACTGGAACTAATAAACACTCATCACTAGTTATCAGGACCTGATCAGTACATGAAGTAACTTACACAAGATGTGACGCTCACAGTCAGGACAGTTTTAAAATGAGCGGAGCGAAACGCAGACAACTAAATCATCCCAATAAAAATTAGCTATCAACATGAAATAGTTAATTTTCATCTGCATGAACTAAACTTTGAACTCGTTCTTTTTAAGTGTGAAATGGCACAACACGCCAAACCACTGTCTAGTTACCTGTTCAGGACAGACTGGACACAGATTCTGTGATACAAGAGATTCTGGAGTGACATAATTTGTTGGGACTAATACGTCCAACAAAGGAGCTAGTCCAGCATTATCTGTATCGGTTCAACCAACTAAATTATCCGCATCCGTACTCTGACTTTAACCGGAAGTGAGCAAAAGTTGATATTTTAAGCCTGACATGGATATGGGTTAATCAGAAGTTGCTATATTTATCGTTTATTAGAAAACGATTTACAGAAGTGAGTTTCACATCAATTTTTGATCACAATAGTAAGATAAGTATTCAGAACAGCCTGGCTTTGCATGCCGCCCAACTGTCACTCGGCTAGACCACCGCCTCTCTGAGTTGATATCACCATATCAACCCACTAGATCACTGCGCCCCAGAATTCAGGCTTACTTGTTGTACCTAAAGTTGTACCTCTCCTCCCTCCTTATCACTTCAAAGAAATTAATATGTCATCAATCTTCGACGGTAAAAGTATGCATATGCAGATGAAGGGCAGTTATGGCTGATGGAGCAAAAATAGTTTATGATGTTTTTACGATCACTGGTTCTACCACTTATGGTTTTGACAATCAGCAGGTGACATTGCCTCTTGCCTATTCATTTACAGTGAAGCAGAAGTGAACAAGTTCCACTAAAGGTGGGGATTTGCTTGGCAAACAGAGCAGACAGCAATTTAACTGTCCAAAATCTGCCGCCTGATGAGGACCAGTCAGCTTTGCCAAACCATCTGCTACACACCTCAGCTATTTTCCTCCCCTCTCATCAGGTGTCTTTGGGATTTGGCTAGGCATAAACGTATTAACAATTTTACTTATGTAATGTCTTCTAGGAGAACCACACAGGTTTGATCCTTCCTTCAGAGGTCCAGTCTGCAGCAGGTAACTACATAAAACCTTCTCTTTACATAAAGCAGCAGAGATAATAGAGTCTATGGATTCTGTCCTGAATAACTTGATATTTTGCCCAGCTCATTTATAAAATATTATCGACTATTGCTGGAATATTTTTACAAAGCTCACGCTTTATCGTCTACTTAATGGGAAAACAACAAAATATCTTCTCCCTGGTCATCATCTCAGTCAGGAAACAACAAAATTGTGCAATATCAATCAATCAATCAAATTTTATTTGTATAGCCCATATTCACAAATTACAATTCATCTCATAGGGCTTTAACAGGGTGTGACATCCTATATCCTTAACCCTCAGCAAGAGTAAGAAAAACTACTAAAAACCCTTTTAACAGGGTAAAAATACGTAGAAACCTCAGAGAGAGCCACATGTGAGGGATCCCTCTCCCAGGACGGACAGAAGTGCAATAGATGCCACGTGTAGAAAGCATTATACACATTTAAAGTTTTTAGCGGCATTAATGCAGTCCCGCTGCAATCACAGTCCATGGTCAGCAACCAGCAGAACCACGATCTACCATCCAGATCAGAGG
Source organism: Pseudopleuronectes americanus (assembly GCA_038501795.1). Lineage (NCBI taxonomy): Eukaryota > Metazoa > Chordata > Actinopteri > Pleuronectiformes > Pleuronectidae > Pseudopleuronectes > Pseudopleuronectes americanus. The sequence goes on along the minus strand of CM076730.1, from coordinate 355,169 downwards.
CCACTCCAGTCCTCAGTCACCGCCCACCGCCGCCCACCAGGACCCACCACGAGCCACCACCGCGGCCCTGGTCCACCTCTTGTACCCAATGCTAATGCGACACAGGGTCCGCCACCAGCACCACGATCAGCCCACACGACACAGAGTCTGCCACACTGGGTCCACCACTGTGACCCCCGATGCGCGATCCACAAACAGCAATCAATGGTGCGGCCACAGAGGCCCTGGATCTGCGGGGGATAAAGCAAAGGGATTCCGGGAAAGAGGGATAGGGATGGAGAAGAGGAAGGAGAAGCTGGAAAAATAAGCTCTGTGTGTCATGTGTCATAAAATAGAACAAGTTACGTTCTGCCGCACTAATTAGCTCTAACTGTAAGCTTTATCAAAAATAAAGGTTTTGAGCTTACTCTTAAACGAACAGATGGTGTCTGCCTCCCGAACTGAAGGTGGTAGATTATTCCACAAGTGAGGGGCTTGATGGCTAAAAGCTCTGGCTCCTACTCTTTTAGAGACTTTAGGGAAGACAAGTAGGTCTGAATTCTGGGAGCGGAGTGCTCTAGTGGGTTTATAAGGTACTAACAGCTCTTAACAGCTGACATCTGGTCTGCAGTGATTCACACAACCTATCGTCTGATGAGTCTCAGCTAATTAACACCCATCAGTGATGCCAATGAAGAATAAACTAATGAAACTATTGAATTATCTGAATTTGTATTTTCAGTTTTGACATTGTATCCTGTTCAGGTATTATGTTTACTATCTCAAAATGGTAAAAACTCAAAACATGGAAGGATCTCTACTGATCTCCACTAATGATGTCTTCTCATGGTAAATGGATGAAACTATTCTACAGCTTTTCATATTATTATAATTATAATTTGCAGTATTGGGGAAGATAGTGTTGTTGGTTAAATGTAAATAAACACAATGTATCTGAAGTCAGTAAAACTTTTCTATATTAAAATAGAAAATAGGTTCTCTCCCAAACCTCAAAAATTACTTTTTGAGAGTCTAAACAGAAGCATCAAAGAGTCTTATAATGATGATCTCTACAAGTGGATCTTCTACCGCAGTATCTGAAGGTATTATTTTCTTGTATATGTAAATAAATGTCAGAGCTTTATTAACCTGATAGAAAACAAAATCCAATACAAACATTTTTCCTTTGAGGCTGCTGTTTACTAGAGGATAATGGGGACGATTTTAAACCCAATTTGCCCCTTCCGACAATTGCAGGTCCGTTCCGGACTGGAGGTTACTGTGCCGATTATCTGCCCAAATATAGTGTGGGGAATTTACAAAATAAGTCGCCCTGAATCAGCGCCGAAAGAAACCTGCAATAGTGAGCAAGAAAGAGAGGGCGAGCATTCTGGGAAATGTCACCAACGTGACGCGTTCTGCGTACCTGTAAAGCTTTGAATAAAAACAACTCACCTCCAGGCCGTGCTGCAAAATGTATACGCCCTCTCAGTCATGACTACATCCATAGTTTTTTTATTCCTTTTTCACACAATGTCGTTCCTCCTGGATGTTTGTATTTCTTCATAAGTGAAGTCACATACAATTTTTTTTCATCAAAGTGGCGGAAATGGGTTTCCATACTATGGACATCCCAAAAACTTTAAAAAAAAGCATTGGAAAGGATTTGATACCATCTGTCCATGTAAAGTGCCTTTGGTCCCTTGAAAGGCACTATACAAATTTTAGTTATTATTATTATCATAATAATTATTATCAAAGCAAGTCTTTGCTAGTCTCAGACAAACACAGAGGTCATGTTCCAGTCCAAAAAATAAATGCTCTTGTACTTTATCTGGGGACTTTATAGACACAGATTATGCTCACATTATACATTCTTAACAAAAATAGACAAATTGTATGCATTACAGGCATTTTTCTGGCAGAAGTATTTAAAGATTGTTTCTTGATAGTGTAGCAACAAATACAATATGTGTCATGTATTCGCTTCACTATCAGCTTGTAATGATTCTCAACTCGAGTCGGTATGCGACCACTCACTTGGCTGAATAGTTATCATGGACATATAGAGACTTTAAAAATATATATTTTCTGTTGTGGTTTATAACTTGTTTCATCTCTGTCTCTTTAGAAGCTGCACTGATACATTGTGGGGTTTGATCTTCATTATTGTCATCCTTTCATATCTGTCCCTGGGGATAGTGGGTGAGTCATCACACACGCACACACACACACACACACACACACACACACACACACACACACACACACACACACACACACACACACACACACACGGAAAAAAACTCTTTTCTCTGACTGTTCTTGCAGTGTATTATCTTAATACACACGTTTGGTGTTTGTTATTTCTTCTTGATCTCACTCACATACAACATAATACCATTTATGATTTATTTTTTTTGTCAACTGCCATTTCCAAGGTTAATCCACTATCCACTATCTTTAAAAAATAAAATTTGTGAAAAAGCTTGTTCGATTAAATTAAAAGGAATATATAAATATACATTAAGCTGTCCATTTACAAAATAAATAAAAACGAAAGTAAAATTCAAGTAACTTTCCGGAGGAATATCAACACTGTAACTTCAATTTTAGCAGCCATCAAAAAAAATATGTTGAAGTAGCCTAGTAGTTGTATGAAGTCAATAACAAAAAATAAAGTACAATTTATTAGTTTTCAACAATGTTAATTATACATTTTTCACACTGAACTGAAGTGTACTCTAATAATAAAAGGAACATTATTATCTCAGGTTTGCTTTTAAAATGAAGTGCATTTGAAAATGGCCTCTAAAATAAAGTGCTTAATTTTAGAATCTAAAAGTTTGAGTTTTCCCATTTCTTCTTAATATACAACTACATTACACATAAAAACATCTCAACATCTAAACAGTGTTAACTCTTTGTGCACACTTTATCTGGTTCAGTGAAGTGAACTCTACTGTTCGCTGCCAGGATTTGATACCGTAATTGTCGAAAAAAGCTGCACAGGTTAAAATAATACTACCGTAACTGAAATAAAAAGTGACCGCACCGTCACAATCTAATAACAGGTCTGAGTCCATATAGAGCGGCTTCCAGTCCGGACCACTGAGACTATTTGTGACTTATGCCAGATGATTGTGGATGCACGTTCCGCGAGTCGATTTATTTTACATAATCTATAATGTTGAATATGATGACGAGTTGCCCCAGCCCTAACTATAATACTGTGTATTCTTACAAAAATTAAAACATTTAAAAGTCTTGCTCAACAACAACCCCAACTCAGAAAAAGTCTGGACGGTTTGGAAAATGCAACTAAAAAAAGGCAGCAATGATTTCTAAATTTAATTGACTTGTATTTTATTGCAGACAGTATCACCTTAAGATATTTTATGATTTGTCTGGTCAACATCATTTTATTTGTAAATATACATCCATTCCTGCCATTAAGGCCTGTAACACATTCCAAAATAAGTTGGGACCGGGAAATTTAGGGCTAGTAATGAGGTACAATGATTCAAAAATGAATCATGATGATTTGAAAAAGTTGATGTCAACAGGTTATTATAATCATGATTTGATACAAAAGCAGAATCCAGGAAATGCCAAGCTCTTCAGAAACAAAGAGGGGTCGAGGATCGCCGGTTTGCCAACAATTGTGTGAGAAAATATTGAAATGTTTAAAAATAGTGTTCCTCAAAGAAAGATAGGAAGGGATTTGGATATTTCTGCCTCTACATTGCATCACAATATTAAAATATTCAAGGAATCTAGAGGACTCTCACTGCATAGAAGAGCAAGGGCGCAATTCTAAGCTGACTAACTGTGCTCTCCGATCTTCAAACGACTGCATCAGGAACCGTCATTTATCTATAAGCAATATAACCACATGTCTGTCCGTGTCCAGAAGCGCCGTCGACTTCTCTGGGCACGAGGGCATCTGGGATGGACCATAACACAGTGGAAACGTGTATTGTGGTCAGACGAGTCAGTAGTTCAGGTCTTTTTTGGAAGGATGGATGCTGTGTACTCCAGACCAAATACGAAAAGGACCATCCAGACTGTTACCAGCACCAGGTCTGAAAGCCAGGGTCTGTCATTGTATGGGGTTGTGTCAGTGCCCGTGTTAAAGGTAAATTAGCCTTCTGTGCCTAAAAGTACATAGAGATTTTGGAGCAGCATATGCTGCCTTCAAGATAACATACTCTCCAGAGACATCCAGACTCTATGGCCACAATAGAGAATATCTGGCACATATTAAAACGCAAAATGCAACAACGGGGACCTGTACTGTTGCACACCTTAAGACTTGTTTCAAGGAAGAAATGGAACAAAATGAAATGAGAAAATGCTTCATCACATGGTGTCTTGAGTCACTAAAGGTCTTTAAAACTCTATATATACTAATTGTAAGTCGCTTTGGATAAAAGTGTCTTCAAAATGACATGTAATGTAATGTAACGTAAAGTGTTCTGAAAAGGAATGGCAAAATTACAAAGTGGTAAACGCTTTACCGTCCCACCTTTTTTTGAAAAATGTGGCAAGAATCAAAATTGAAATGAGTGTTTATTTGGAAAAAACTCTCTCTCTCTCTCTCTCTCTCTCTCTTTCTCTGTCTCTCTCTCTCTCAAGCAAGAGAGGAAGTAAGGATGTGAGAGGAAGCACATCACTGCAAGGCTTTTCTATGTTTTGCCCTGAGACATAAAAAGAGCTCACACACTAAGATCTGTATGTTTACAATTTGAGCTCATGGAGCGAGTTCATTTCAGACATGGGGTTTGCATTTCCATATTCCACTAGTATAAGGATGAGATCATCCGTGTCTCAATAGCCAAGCAATAAATCAAATTTTCTAGTATGATATCGCAGTGGAGTTAGATACCTAGAGGGCTTTCCAACAGTGTTTTCATGAATATTATATTGAATATACGTTTCTCCTAAATATTGAATCCTGTCAGTCTGAATGAGAAATCAAATCACCCAAATCTGTGCATGTATCAACCTTTATCAGTTTGATTTCTTTACGTTCTACCTAAACCAAGCCTTATACTGGAAATGCGTGCTTATCCTTAATGCTGTCAGTGTGAAAATATCTGAAGCAGCGGATTGAAACTCTCACAAATAGAAGGGAGGACATATGTACCTCACAATTTGATGACGAACACTGCAAAACAGCAGGCGTGATCCTGACCTCTCCTATCCCTTCTACCTTAAGTGTTCCTATTTTCATATGCGTGTATCTGTGTGTGGGTTGCCTCATATACAAGTATGACCTCATTCCTTTGTTAGTACAGGGCTGATTCAGTTACAAAGCAGTCGTCCATAGTGTGTTTGTGTGTGTGTGTGTGTGTGTGTGTGTGTTTGTGTGTGTGTGTAAGGGGTGGGGGGGTTACTGGTGACATCATCCCATAAATAGGATATGAACCTGCTAATCTTACTCTGTACACAGACAAACACACACCAACACACATTTGCACGTGTCTTAATAGAGGGCAAGCACACAGAAACACACATAATCACACTAAGAGGTGCAAACACACTAAAAAAATGACAGCATCTAAAACCCAGCTTTGCTACTACCAGACATGGATGACATCATTCCTGATGACATCACCCTCACTCTCTCATGCATAGCCCCTGACTGTTGTTCGTCCATATACCGCATCTCTCTTATTCCTCCTTCCTCCTTCCTTCCATCAGCACTGCACAATCTCTCTTGTCGTCACTCATCCGACTGCCATTAATAACATGAGCCGCTTTACTGCACTTGGAGCTGTCATTGATGAAAGGTCATTGTGTTTAATGATGCTGGATGGGCAGGTCATGAACACTTTAAGAAGAAGATTTGTTTTGACTGATTGTATTTTTGGCACTGAAGGATAGACAAATTATCAATGACACACACACGCACACATACACACTCGTACATGCATACTCATGCAACAATACACAAATCCTTCTCTGTTGTATTCTGCAAATTCAACAAACAGTAAGAAGCTACTCTTTTACTTTTACTTTTCTCTTGACATTTTAATATCGTAAACATTTTCAATAACAATAACAATGTGTAATTAAATATATACATATCAAGATATCAGATAGTTCACAATAACCAGACTATTTAAGTGCTTATTTGATGCAGACTGATTGTCTCCGGCAAATAATCTCTTCTCTCAATCTGTCCAGCCTGGTTACATGGGGACCCCAGGAAGGTTCTCCATCCGACAGACAGCTATGGCCAGTTCTGTGGGCAGAAGGGAACTTCTAATGAGTAAGTCACTGTTTTAACACCTAACCCTTTGTCGCTGTTTGTTTCCAAATTCATTTAAACAGCTGTGCAGGAGCTCAGAGAACGTTACTATCATTATAACCAGACTTTTTTTTAAATAGTTTTCCATAGGTTCACATGAAGTTATTCAAGACATAAGGGTTAAAGAATGAGTTTGATTCCATACTTTCCCGGACAAACTGAAATGGGATTTCATTTCATGTAATTTTTTTCTGTGTTGGCAGAATTGTAGTGTGTAAGGTGAATTTGGGTTATATCTGTAAGAGACAAAGATCAGACAAAAATGATCCAAAAGCACAGAAGAGTGTCTCTCCTGTGGTCTGCATCCATTGGTTTCGCGAAAACATGTGTAGAATACCATGGCGTGATCGTTTTATTCCCTGAATAGCCCCAATAGAATAGTAAATTTCTTATATTATTGTTATTGTTGCTTGCTGTTGATTGCATTTGAATTGATTGTTTGTGATGTGATACAACTTTAATAGAAAGTTTTGAATTAATATTAAATTTTCTTTATTAAGGCTAGGGTAATGTGAATTAATGACATTTCGAGTAATAATATAAATTTTATTTCACATTTTCTCAGTTATTTTTTTTTATTATCAAGCATTTGATTTGATTTGATAGTATTTATTTTTCTATTTTAATACAAGGGTCCCAGATGACCAAATTACCTGTCCAGATTATCAAATTCAGGCCGAAAGAACACTGTGTAGCTGTGGCATGTGTCCTCTGAGTATGATATATCCATTTCTTGTGGTGTGGTTAGAAAACATCCTTAGGATTACAGAAAGGTATAATACGTTGATCTGTAATGGATATGTAAAACAGATACCAGAATGTCCAAGAATTCCAAAAAAAAACATTGTTTTTAAATTTTGTAATGGTATTTGGGTCAGTTAAAATACTGACTGACTGACTAGATAGAGCTCCTGACATTAACATGTTAGCTTGACAAACTCTTGAGAAACAAATTCTTTGATTAGTTCATCCTACAAGAGATGAACCAGTCATTGGTTGAACGTGAATTATAGGTGAAAGTAGTTGTTATTAGTTGTAGTGAACAGGGGCCAAGCTCACTTCAAGTCTCTACAATTCACTTAAATTCACAGCATCATGATAACTCAGTGATTCTTGAAGAGTTTGTTTAGAACCCTCGGGAAGGAAACCTTGTTCCCTCCCAAGGGTACAAGTGTTGATGGCGTGAAGATTTTGGTGTTGGATATTGCTTACAGAACTGATGAACTCTAAACAAGTTACCAATTCTAATCTCTGACACCTAGAACTAATTAATTAGCAGTGAAGGATGTCAGATGCATTATTAAGAAAAATGTGGACATGTTGGCTGTTCGAGTGGTTTTACCTAAACATTATTCTGAAGGACAGCATCCCTATGAATGAAACTTTGCCTCATAACTCTGTGATAAATGAGGCTGTTGTGTTAGTTGGCTGCAGGAGAGGGATAAGAGTGTTTCTTGGTGTACTGAGAGATACAGACACGAAACACAGACATGCAGTATGTTAATGGGAACAACAGTTGAAAAAGGGGAAAAGTGGATTTAATGATGATTGTTTTGCTTGGACTTTAGAGATGAGTCACACTGAGGTACGACTCTGTGGATGAGAAGGATCTTTGCAGCACGCTGCAGTCATCAGGCTCTAAGGGGTTTAAAAGTATACTTTAACTTCCTCTATGAGTCATAATCATGTGCAGCAGGCAATGATGATGAGATGGATAATCAACTTCCTGCTGAAACAATGAGAGAATAACAGTAAAAGTTCTATACACTCAAATTATAAGCCAGAAAACTGCATTCCATGTAATAAAGAGATAAATATGGAGGAATGACTTTTAATAGAGTATTTTGTGATATTTCATGTCTTTCTTAGACAGGGACAGTTAAGACAGAAAGGAAATGTAGAGGTGTGGGGAGTGAAATGCAGCTGTGGGTTAGGCCGCCCAAAGAACTATAGGACTTAATGTGACTCCTTCTGAATGTGCAAGTCCCTCATAATATTTTCTGATGTTATTTAGTGTCTTAAAGGGATATTTCACCGATAAATGAAAATGCACTCATTATCTACACACCACAATGGGTTGGGGAAGTATTTGAGTCTACAAAAGACTTCTAGAGTCTCAGGGGTAAACTTTGTTTCAACAGAATCCAATACAATTGAAGTCAATGGTGTCCTCATTCTTAGGACGTAATAAAACAACAGAAAATCACAACATGTGTCCATACTGCTAGTGTGGTGTCATCCAAGTGTCCGCAAAGTCATTCAGCCATCCTCCGGAAGTGGTGATACTAGCGGACTTGGAGACGGTGTAAATTAAGCTGTTTCGAGTCTTATTTGAATGTCGGGGCTTGCGGACACTTGGATGACACCAGCAGCTCTACAGCTTTTCCTTTAACAAACATCTACAATAAATGTTTTTCTCCTTGGAGATTCCAGTTTTTACTCTTACAACTGGGTCACACTATTCACAATTTCTTCCTAGAAAGTTTTCTTTTATGAAGAAAAAACAGGCCTGCTTGTTGCCTAAGAGAACAAAAAGCTATATGATTGAATGTGTCTGTTTACATCCAGCTACGAGTAGTCACCCGGCAGGAGACTAAATCACTTTTGAATTTTGTCTTGTTCCATTGGCAGATTTTTTGACTTATTACAAGCAAAAGCAAGCTTGTAATAAGTCAAAAAATCTGCCAATGGAACAAGACACAATTATCTTGGTAAGATACAAGATACAAGATGCACTGTCTAAAAACAAGCTCCTTTATCTTGCTTAGATCTTACTCTTTAGGTGATTTAATCTAATTTTAAGTGTGATTAGATATTTTGACTAGAAATTAGAAAAATATTCTTGGCAAGATTTTGAGTTTTTGCAGTGTGAAGAGTGGGTAGCACATGATGGGTCAATGGATCAAGTACAGGACATCCATTCAGGAGACAAAGGTTTGAGTCCAAAAATGGTGTATTTCAGAGTTTGTTGGTTTATTATTCTCAGTTGCCATTTCTAAGTTTAGGCAACCAAACTAGTTGGTTAGATTCTTACAAAGTAGGTCAGATCACCATGTTTATATGTAATTACCCTGCTAAATAACAATTTCTTCTTTCTGCTATGCTATTGCTTGCAAATATAAGAAAGTGAAAGAGCATTGGCTAAATAACTCTGGACTTGTCAAACGTAAAAGAATGATCACATATGGCATTAAACACTTTTTTTGCAGGAAGAAACCCATCCTATTTTACTTCAACATCTTAAAATGTGCCAACCCAGCTATACTCATCAACCTGCAGTGCCCCACAACGCAGGTACACCTAACATAATAACACATGCAGCTCCTGATATATCCTATAAATTAAACATTAAGATAATTAACCTAGGAGAGGACTCAGACACAGAGAGGACTCTTCACCTAAAACACAAACTTGAGGCTAAGCTAACGTAGTTTAATGTTTATGACAGTACACTTGTCCTTAACAAAAGCTTGATATCTTCCTAAATACATCAGCAAACTTACTGTCTGTTTTCATTTTATTCCAGATGTGTGTGTCACAGTGCCCTGACAAGTTTGCCACCTATAGTGAGATGCAGCTGCAAAACAACAAGGCTTACTGGGAATACTATAAACAGTTCTGTAAGCCTGGATTTAATAACCCTGAAAAGGTACTGATGTTGACATATGACAAGCATTTATCATTTAGACACACATGATAAACTGTTTTTTTAAAAGCATCTTTGCAGGTGATGAACAGTTACTATAATCTTGAGTAGCCTTGTAGCTTTCTCTTGGAAATTTAGTTTTTCTTCTTTGTGTTGGTGCAAAACACACAGAACACATTCATTCACAAAGTCAAGCAGAATACACAAAACACGCATTCACACACATGCACATACAAGTACGCACACGGATGCATACGTTGTTATTCTTACTTTCCTGTCTGTCCTGTGTTTTCCAGCCAGTATCCCAGGTTTTAAGAGATGAGGACTGTCCCTCCATGATCATACCCAGTAGACCATGTAAGGATTAGACTTTCTCCCACAACTCATGCAACGTTTCACCTAATTACTTTATGTCAGTGTTTACATTGAAAAGTAGGTTAGAGAAGTCCACAAGCCAGAAAACATCTACTGACACAAATAAATCTTCAATATTAAACAATGTATTTACATAATTGATGGATTTGCTTATCAGCTTAATATTTCTTACCCCCTGCTGTAAAAGGAGTTTCAGAGGAGGACTTATCAGAGTCAGAGAGTAGGAGGTTAGACAGCTTCAATGTGCTAACAGTGTATTAGTATCACTCTCATTTTTGTGTGTTTGTGTGTCAGTTCTCCAGAGATGTCTTCCAGACTTCACCACTCTGAATGGGACTGTGACTGTAGTGAACAGAACTAGGTTTAAGGATGCTCTAGAAATTCCACACAGTGTCAGTGAACTTCAACGTGCTACCAAGTACTGCAACTTCTTCTTTAACACTCGTTCATTCATTTTTATGGACTCAAATACAGAGTTAATATCCACAGATTAAGTGATGTATCTCTCCTCTGAACAGGACTATAACAGGACTTGTGGACACTAAGGAGATTGGCATGAAGATAATGGAGGATTATTCTCAGTCCTGGGCATGGATAATCATGTAACTACAAAGCAATAAACAAATGTTGTGTTAAACCCCAGCATCTACTCGGGTCTCACAGATATTTTGGCCATATTCAATATATAGACTGATGGTCAATGAATGTAACGCAGAGACTGTGGTCCTCCCCCTAGACAAAGCTTGGAAAAAGACTCCTCCTGAGTTTTGTTTAATTTTTTTGATTCTATAGGCAATCACAATTGAGCAAAAAAATATCATGTTGCTGTTTACATAGAAGGACAGATGTTAGCATAAAAGCTTTCACTACTTATGCGGATTCAACATTATCCTGCTTGTAACTGCTTGTGGCTGCAGTAGTTGCAGTTTAGCAGAGGTTACATAGGCCTTTATTAAACCATATGATTTCCCCCCTGTACTTTAAAACCTGCTGACAGAGGTCTGCTGATATCCCTGGCTGTTAGTCTGATCTTCATCCTGCTGCTGAGGTTCACAGCTGGGTTGCTGCTGTGGACTACTATCATCACTTTCATACTACTGCTGGCATATGGTGTGTACTATGGCCATCACATAGTTGAAGAGCAATTTTTACCTGAATCTAGCTGTTGTTATGCAGTCATGCTAGAATAACATGGGCTTAGCATCTGTAACAATTGAATTGAATTGTTTGTGTGTGTGTGTGTGTGTGTGTGTGTGTGTGTGTGTGTGTGTGTGTGTGTGTGTGTGTGTGTGTGTGCGTGCGTGCGTGCGTGCGTGCGTGCGTGCGTGTGTGTTTTTACAGGTATGTGGTACTGCTCTGTGGTCTGGTCCCAGCTCAAACACACACCGGGCTCTGATGTTGCCATTACAGAGGTCGGCCTGCAGACTGACGTACAGGTCTATTTACAACTTAGACAGACATGGATTATATTATGTGAGTCTGTGTTCAGTCAGAACTAACAACAGGGGGCGGCGTATAGCTCTTTTTTGTGTCAATCATAAAAATCACTTTTAAATTTTGATGGGCCTGAAGGATCATTTAACACCAACAAACATTCTTCAAAAGACTGTGAAGCAGCACTTGTGATTAAACCAGTCTGCTTTACTCTTGAATCATGTTTCATTTGCAACAACACTACAAGAAATTGTATCTTTATTACTTATGATATATAAAAATCGATTTATTTGAAAAAATGCCTTTGACTTAATAAACAAATTATTTTCTAGTCTTATACACATTCACAATGTCCAATGATATGAAAAATACATATATTATAATGATTAGCATGGCCCTTAATTTGTCTGTTGTCTAACTTTAGAAAAGAGCTGTGGTTATTCAGACCAAGATTAAACAAAGTTTGTTTTGTGAATCAAATAATTTGATGCAAATATATTTCAGAACAGTAAACTGGGAGAAACAACCTTGACCCTGAAAACATGAAGAAGGTGTAGGAGTCGATAGGATGAAGTAGTCTTGTTTTCTGCACCTCTCGGTGTGCGTTTATTTACAAACTTTTTTACGGCTACAGTCTACCTGTTGTCGTCAAAACATCCACTTTTAACCCCTCCCGGTGTCTTTGTTACCATGGTAACCCCACAGCTCTTTATAGGAGTAAGTAAACTTGCAAACAGTCTTTGTTGAATTCTGTCTATCACATGTGTCCACTAAAAACTGAATTTACTTGTTTTTTTGTTTGTCAGTGGTGTCTCTGGGAGTGACTGAAGCTTCCATCTTGGCGATGTTGATTTTCTTAAGGAGACGAGTCAGAGTGGCCATTGCCCTACTCAGAGAGGCCAGCAAGTATGACCTGTGAATACAGCAAAGTAAATCATTAAAAAATGACAAATTATTCAGAGCATTTAATCTGCACTATAGTAAAGGTTGTTTTCTTGGTTTGATGTTGCAGAGCTATCAGTCACATCATGTCCACACTATTCTTTCCAGTTGTCACCTTCCTCTTGGTGACTGTGTGCATCACCTACTGGGCAGTTACTGCCGTGTATCCTTCAAAGCGTTCACAATACATAATTTCTTGTTAAGAGCCTAGTGATTTATTTGAAGGACTCACTAAAATTTTAATTATGTACAGTATATAAGGATCTTTGTTATCATTAGCTGTCCAATCAGCCTGTCAGATGGGTCTTTAACCAGCACTGTGAAACCAGTTATCTTGCATCCTCAGGTGAACCCATCTACAAAGTGACGTCTCCTAATGTCAGCTGTCCCTACACCAACAGCACATGCAATCCTGAGGTACGACATATTGTGTAGATTTTTTTTTATAGCTTTTTTAGTGAAAATAGTAATTTACCTATTTAGAATTGAGCGGATTCACAAAGGTGTTGGGACCATTTGGGAAATTGAACAGTCAAACTACATTTTCCATATTTCCAAGATATCTACAGCCTATTCAAATTTATAAAATGTCAAAAAGGCAGCTAGGATTTTTGTTTCTTGGCTCACGCTGTATATATTTGACTCTTCACCATTGGAAAATGCAGCAACACAAGTTGGTTAAATTTGGTAAAGCTTTGTAAAGCTCCTCAATAAGTTTGCTCAACAGATGTCCCGAGGACCGGAGGCAAAATGTGTTACATTTTTCTTTAGTGAATATAATTGACCTCCTGCAGCATAATCAATAATTAATGTGTATCCAGTTAAGTTCTGTCTCTGTCAGCCAGTCTATCAAACAAGAAGTTGCAAAAAACTATAAGAAAGATATCATTTATATTTTAAAACATTCATATTTACACATTCTGGAAAGGTATAGGCTTTGTCTTTCACAACCATTCACATTAAGATAACACTCAACCTCCACACTAAATTAATAATATATTAATGGTTGAGATGTGTATTGTATACACTCACTGAGAGACTACCCTGTGTTCTCCCCGCACGTCTCTGCCAGACTTTCAACAGAACAAACATCTCCACATCAGCGTTGTGTCTGGGTACTCAGTGTCAGTTTGCCTTCTATGGTGGGGAGACGTCCTACCACCGCTACCTCTTCCTTTTGCAGCTGTTCAACCTACTTGTCTTCCTCTGGCTGGTCAACTTCAGTCTGGCCCTGGAGCATTGCACCCTGGCAGGGACATTTGCCAACTACTATTGGGCCAAGAGGAAGCCTCAGGATATCCCAGCATGTCCACTCTTGCTGTCATTCATTAGGGCTGTCAGGTCAGGACATTCTCTCAGGACCATCGTCTTCCGAACTTTATGGAAATATGTAAAGTTTATCTAATATTTTATCCAAAGCTGGAACTAACAGTTTTGTGTCTAACAATGTTCTAATATCTTCCTCTATCTATCTGCAGGTATCACACAGGGTCTCTGGCATTTGGCGCATTAATTCTTTCCGTTGTCCAACTTCTGCGGATCATCCTGGAGTACCTAGAGCAGAAACTAAAAGGTTTACAATCACCCAGACACATATAAACACACACTACCACACAGACATATTTATAGGTATCTATGGTGAACTAAGGATTTCCCTAACTTTCCCTCCTTCTGAAACTAAAATCAAGTCTTAACTCTCACACAGCCCTTACAAATCATGAGGACCGACAAAAATATCCTCTCAAGGATGGTTTTGAACCAAAATGTAGACATGTAGACTCCGTCACAATTTCTCCTTACTTCCTTACTTCTATAACTACTACCACAATCACTAGACTGATGCTGTGTTTATACTTGCAGGTATTGACAACAGCCTGTCCCGGTTCATAATGTGCTGTCTGAAATGCTGCTTCTGGTGTCTGGAGAAATTCATCCGCTACTTGAACCATAATGCTTATATCATGGTGAGCGGGTTAAAGTAATATTTTGAGGCATGAGTAATAAGAACAGCACTAATGCACTGTTCATTTGGTAAAGTGTCAAATGTCTCCTCTTTATTTTCCACCAGGTGGCGATCTATGGTAAAAGTTTCTGTACCTCAGCAGAAGAGGCCTTCTTCCTACTGATGAGAAATGTGGTCAGGTAAGGTGATCAGATCATTTATCTCAGTTTTTGGTGTGGAGACATTTAGCTATGAAGGATAAGTGATCCTTCTAATTCAGATCATTAAACAAGCAGTGGCTTCCAACTATAGAATTTATATAAATATGGATGGACATGAAAATGGAATGAGTGAAAAAGTTAGCGGAGTGACTGTTTTCATACTTTGAGGTTACCAACTGACCCCCTTCATGTAATTATGGATAGAGAAAGCCCAGCAAATTTATTTTAGACAATATGGACCCTATATTTCAGACTAAAAACAGGGTTATGTCTGTGCTGATTTTCACTGTGCGGATCATGTGCTGGACAAGTGGTCATGCTGAAATATCTACAGGGTTGCAGTTTTAGACAGAGTGGCAGACTTCCTGTTGTTTCTGGGCAAATTGCTGATAGCAGGAGGAGTTGGTAAGTGAAGTCTTACACTGTCTATAGCACCATTTTCAACAGTCAGTTGCCAGTGATGATGTGTTATACCTGCAACTCGTGTGTGTGTGTGTGTTTTTTACAGGTGTCATTTCCTTCTTCTTCTTTACTATGAAGATCCCTGTTATCCAGGAAGAAGTACCCCATCTCAACTACTATTGGATCCCCCTGCTGGTCAGTCTCTCTCTCTAATAAATGTTTAAACCCTTATCTAAAGCTAATTCCTAGATGAACCCTAAACCAAGTCTTAATCCTTTTAGACCATTTTAACTTGTGAGGACATTTTGGTTGGTCCTCCCATGTTCAAAACAATGGTTTTGAACCACATAAAGGATCCTACTAGGTCAGTCTTAAGATGTGTGTAAAAATAACACCCAACAGTGTCTGGGATAGATTTTGTGTTCTTTTGTAGCTTCTCTAAAGTATATCTCTCACATCAGACTGTGGTCATGGGTGCCTACCTGATTGCTCATGGATTCTTCAGTGTCTATGCCATGTGTGTGGACACACTCTTCCTCTGCTTCTGTAAGTACAAAACTGTCCTTCTGTTTCCTACTACAGAACATAACTATAATTATTCATATTGGGCTACTGTGAAATGAAAACAAACTGGATTAACATTATGGTTATAATGGCACAATATTAATAAAACCAATAGAACCAAACCTACGTCTTCTACATCTACGTTTTCAGAGGAATACAGTTTGGACCAACATACTACAAAATACTACAACATACTAATACCGACAAGATTATGCAGGTAGATGACGAGATCAATATGATCAGAGTATTCAGAAATAATCAATCAATTAATCAATCAAATTGTATTTATATAGCCCATATTCACAAATCACAATTTGTCTCATAGGGCTTTAACAAGATGGGACATCCTCTGCCCTTAATTGATGGTCAAGTATCTGACGAGAAATATTTTATAACAATTTATATATCAATTTATTATATCAATTTATTTGATGTGAGAAGGATGGAGAAGAGGAAGGAGAAGCTGGGAAGAGAAGCTCCATGTGTCCTGTGTCCCCCGACATTCTAGACCTATAGAACCATAACTAAGAGCAGGTCTTAGACAAACCTGGACCGCCTCTAACTATAAGCTTTATTGTAAAGGAAGGTTTTAAGTCTACTCTTAAACGTACGGATGGTGTCTGCCTCCCGAACTGGAAGTTGAAGAGGATTCTACAGGAGATGAGCTTGATAGCTGAAAGCTCTGGCTCCTACTCTACTTTTAGAGACTTTAGGGACAACAAGTAAGCCTGAATTCTGGGAGTGCAGTGCTCTAGTGGGTTGATAAGGTTCTAACAGCTCTTTGAGGTATAATGGTGCCATATTATTAAGGGCCTTGAAGGTGAGGAGAATTTTTTATTCTATTCTAAATTGAACAAGAAGCCAGTATAGCGAAGCTAATAGAGGAGAAATGTAGTCTCTCTTAGATAACCCAATTATGTATTGAATTATTGCTAATTCTACTGGTAAAGTAATAATGACACCCCTTATACACTGGAATCAGTGCCAATTACTCTTTTGCAGTTTTAGTGGTATCTCCATCCAGCATTAACAGTTTTTCTGTGTCAAAAGTAATTTAGTCACATATAAATATACAAATTGCATTGCACCTTTCAAGAAACACACAAACTATTTCAGACTGTGTCACTGTTTTTCATTGCAACTCTCTCAGAACATCTACAGTACCACTGATGTGCCCTTGGGACTTATCCTTAACCTAATTTATCAGGAAAATAACACTGGGTTGAATGATTAATTTGTTAAAATGCATTGAATTTCTTTCCTAAATATTACTGATACATGTTTTCTTCCTATGCTTATGTTGGATGTCTCAGCCTTTGTCAACCATCAAGAACCAACAAGTCAACCATTCTACAACTGCTCTGATTTGACCAAATCTTAGTCTTTTTTCATCTGGTTTACAAGTACTAGTACTGTTAAAAAGCACTAACCTCTGCTTCTATTCTTGTCTCCTCTTCATTTATAATCACCCTGCTGTCCTGCTCTTCTTCCACCCCACCATATATCTTCATGTGACATTGGACCTCAATCTCAACCATTGATACTCCCCAATTCTGTCCATCTTTTCCTTCATTCATACCTGCTTTCTCTCGATCCATCCACCCATTTATCGGGCCAACCAGGCGATGACTTGGAGAGGAATGATGGTACTGCAGAAAAACCTTTCCTCATGTCTCCAGAACTGCACAGAATCCTGGGAAAACCCAGTCCGCTTTGCTGATATACTTTCCTATATATCCACTCCATCAGTGAACAGCCTGCTCAGCTTTGGTTGGCTGGTCCCTACATATGTAAAGAAACAGGGGGATATTTCATGAGATGTAAAGTAGTAACGTGTTTCCATATCAGAACAATAGGGACCCAATAGTAAAACCAGTACAACTAAAAAATATTTTAAAGGTGAGATGATTTTAATTTGAGGCAGCTGCTTGCGTTTTATCTCTACTCAAGGCCTCTGAGTGTCTCTGCTATACCACTGCAGTGCAGTTACTAAAATGAATACATTTGATGACATTGTGCTTTTATTGGTCTGATAGGTTTCTTCATTGGAATATTTTATCCCTTAAATGACAAGGTTTTTTGTATTAAGACTCATTGTGTGGGTGTTTGAAGAATTCTTACCTTCATGTGCTACGAATGAATGTTTTTAATTGTTTTGTAAAAACTAAAGTGTGTGAAAATCTGTTTGGAAAAGAGTGTGGTCTGTACAAATTCCAGGGCTCATCAAGTTTTGTCCTTCACATTTAGGTAGTAAAATCCAAAATGGGTATTTCCATGCCCATCTGCACTAATGACAACATACTGTAAATGCAGTTCTGTTTCCAAAGCATATCCACACCCTCACAAAGTATATATTATTAATTTTTATTCCAAAATATTTTGCTATAAACGAGAAACCAAGAAAAGTCATATGTTGATTTTTAATTGTCAACATTTCACAGCAAAAGGAATAAGACAAACATAATATTCAGTTTCCCTCACTATAGGTAAAGATGCATTTTCTTCTTCTATGTAAACCAGGGCTAATGTACTAAATTTCTCATTATATATACTCTCTGTTTATTTTATAAGATCAAATAATTTTTGTACTTGTAATGCAAGTTTTTTTATTAGTGAAACTGATCCCAAAAAAATGTAATTTCTTGATTTAAGAAATCACTTAAGCATTTGTCTTGAAAACTTGAATTAATGAATGATACAAAAAGCAACCACTGACCAAAAATGTATTAAAAGCTCCAGAATGTAATGTAATGTAATGGGTGGGGTGGGGTAGTAATGGCAATAGCACCTACTCATGTTCCATAAATTAATAATTATTTAAAATAAAACAGTACTATGTTATATTGGATAAACTTTTATATGATAATGTGGGTCTGTTGCCTCATGTTAAAAATATCCATATAACCAATGCTTCAGAAAGTTTACATTTGTATGAGTTTCCTCTCATGGCTTTTTTCACACACTTGATTTGAAAAAAAGTACCATGTTTACATGAATAAACATTTTATATTTAAGAAAATGAATGGTGTTACATGTTAATTTTGTCAAAATTGGAGGCTGTTAATGTTTGGAAATGGAGGCTCTTATAAAGCTCCTGAAGACTCTGCCCAGGAGGCTAATATTTCATTATGATATTTTTAGCTGTTAATGATTACATTGCACACTGTTGCAAATACAATGATTAATTTGGCTATGGTACTTTGATTTATCCACTTTGTAGGCCTGTTGTCATAGCCAAGGAGGAAATGGCTATTAAAAGTCATAATTGGTCATGTTTTAGACTAAGGAATTTGGTAACATGGGGGACATCTGCTGGTAACCTTCGACAATGTAATCACTAGTCAGGAGGGAGCACACGATTGCTTTCATGAGTATTTAACCAACGATCATTAAAATGTTTACTTGCATAGCCCATTTTCACAAATCACAATTTGCTTTAGAGATCTTAACAAGTTGCGCACTCTGCAGACATTGCATACATAGATTTAGGGCAGGGGGATTTTTGCTTTCTAGTTTGGATATTATCATGCTGTGATAAAGCCCAAGTGCCTATTCCTGGTTCCAGTTGCTATTTTTTAACCAGAACATATATATATATATATATATATAAAATTTATACTGCCGCTTTGTTTGTTTAACCCCAAATCACCATCCCTCTGGTGCTAGATATGAACCAACTGACACAATTATCACGTGACAAAGGCACGATAGTACGGTAGTCATGGAAACGCCCTTCTGACAACGTCCGGACTCCCAATTCTAGGAAAAGCGACTGGCCCTAGGAACCCTTGATTTATTGTACATAGTTTCATCTGCGGTGAGTAAAGAGATCCACGGTGTGAGTGATTTAAACCTCGGCGATTCAAAGAGACATATCTGCTAAAAAGTAAGAATAATAGCTGCTGGAGTTGGTTGTGTTATCGGCCTCATCATTGCCACTGTCGGTGTAAACATATAATGGCAGGACTTCTGTTCAGGATTTTCATATTAAAATTAGGCTTCACATTGCTGAATATGTAAGATCATGCAAATTTTTGTCCGAGAGAGGGTGAGGTGGTTGGTGGTGGGGGGTTAGGAGGACAATATATAATAGATAAACAATATTGCTAGAGGGTGATTTTATTTATACATATCATTTTTTATTCACCTTTTATTTTAGAGGAAGTGATCTACATTTTTTGCCTTGTACCATAGCCTTGTACTTGATAACGTACATGCTCGGCTGGAACAGCGTCTTTAAAAACTATATAAGACTGAGTTGTGCTCCAGCGTTCAACAGACTATGCAGCGAAAGGTTTATAAGAGGACGAACCAGCAACGAACTACATATAAATAAATGTATATATATAAAGGCACAGCATCATTTTGGGAGGCCTTGGTATGACACACTTTTTAGTCCAGCTAACTGTACATATTCACTCTCAGGTCGTCATGCAGGAGAACTGAAATGGGATAATGTCCTTCCCAACACCCATCAGGAGAGACAGGGCCATCTGGGAATTCCCAAAGGTAGAATCTTTGCTCTGGTTTCCTCCACATCCTGTCTATCAATGGATGATCGCTGAGGTTAAAACAGTCAGAGCTCCAGTCTGGAGGATGTTAGTTTATTTGGAAAGTATGACTTCTACTTACACTAACTAATTTTCTAAGATTGTGAAATAATATCACAGAACTCAGGGTAATTACTGTGCTTGCTGTAACAATCAGCTACCTAATCAAAGTCAGCATGTAATTCTGCTCTCTGTCTTCATTATAAGATAAATTAAAGCAGTTTAGTATGGTAGTAATCTATGCTGTCTGGTAATGTTGGTTCTCAGAGGAACTGTTATTCTCCTGAGAACCCTGCCAATATACCCTAGGAATTGTCCTAAAAAAGGGTGCATTTTTGTTTGGCTGTTCCTTAATTTCATAGTTTAATAAGATCAATCAGTTTCCTTTTTCAAGATGTGTGCCGGACGATGATGTGCTCCGCAGGATGATGTGCGCCGCAGGATGATGTGCGCCGATGTGCGCCGCATGATGATGTGAGATGTGCGCTGCAGGATGATGTGCGCTGCAGGATGATGTGCGCCGCAGGATGATGTGCGCCGCACGATGATGTGTGCAGGACAATGATATGCGCCGCAGGATGATTTGCGCCGCAGGATGATGTGCGCTGCAAGATTATGTGCGCCGCATGGTGATGTTATGATGTGCGCCACACGATGATGTGATGATGTGCGCCGCAGGGTGATGTGCGCTGCAAGATTATGCGCGCCGCATGGTGATGTGATGATGTGCGCCGCATGATGATGTGATGATGTGCGCCGCACGATGATGTGATGATGTGCGCCTCACGATGATGTGATGATGTGTGCTGCAGGATGATGTGATGATGTGCGCCGCACGATGATGTGTGCCGGACGATGATGTGCTCCGCAGGATGATGTGCGCCGCAGGATGATGTGCGCCGATGTGCGCCGCATGATGATGTGGGATGTGCGCTGCAGGATGATGTGCGCCGCAGGATGATGTGCGCCGCACGATGATGTGTGCAGGACAATGATATGCGCCGCAGGATGATGTGCGCTGCAAGATTATGTGCGCCACACGATGATGTGCGCTGCACGATGATGTGATGATGTGCGCCGCACGATGATGTGATGATGTGCGCCTCACGATGATGTGATGATGTGCGCCGCATGATGATGTGATGATGTGCGCCGCACGATGATGTGATGATGTGCGCCTCACGATGATGTGATAATGTGCGCTGCAGGATGATGTGATGATGTGCGCCGCAGGATGATGTGATGATGTGCGCCGCACGATGATGTGATGATGTGCGCCGCAGGATGATGTGATGATGTGCGCCGCACGATGATGTGATGATGTGCGCCTCACGATGATGTGATGATGTGCGCCGCATGATGATGTGATGATGTGCGCCGCACGATGATGTGATGATGTGCGCCTCACGATGATGTGATAATGTGCGCTGCAGGATGATGTGATGATGTGCGCCGCAGGATGATGTGATGATGTGCGCCGCACGATGATGTGATGATGTGCGCCGCAGGATGATGTGATGATGTGCGCCGCACGATGATGTGATGATGTGCGCCTCACGATGATGTGATAATGTGCGCCGGATGAGCGCCTCAGGATGATGTGGCCCCGCACGATGCTGTGCGCCGGACGATGATGTGCGCCGCAGGATGATGTGAGCGGCAGGATGATGTGCGCCGCATGATGATATAATGATGTGCGCCGCAGGATTATGTGCGCTGCACAATGATGTGATGATGTGCGCCGCAGGATGATATGCTCCGCAGGATGATGTGCGCCGGATGATGATGTGCGCCTCAGGATGATGTGGCCCCGCTCGATGCTGTGCGCCGGATGATGAGGTGCGCTGCAAGATGATGTGTGCAGGACGATGATATGCGCCGCAGGATGATTTGCGCCACAGGATGATGTGCGCTTCAAGATTATGTGCGCCGCATGGTGATGTGATGATGTGCGCCGCACGATGATGTGATGATGTGCGCTGCAGGATGATGTGATGATGTGCGCTGCAGGAGGATGTGAGATGTGCGCTGCAGGATGATGTGAGATGTGCGCCGCAGGAGGATGTGAGATGTGCGCTGCAGGATGATGTGATGATGTGCGCCGCAGGAGGATGTGAGATGTGCGCTGCAGGATGATGTGCGCTGCAGGATGATGTGCGCTGCAGGATGATGTGCGTCGCAGGATGATGTGCGCCGCAAGATGATGTGCGCCGCACGATGATGTGTGCAGGACTATGATATGCGCCGCATGGTGATGTGATGATGTGCGCCGCACGATGATGTGCGCTGCACGATGATGTGATGATTTGCGCCGCAGGGTGATGTGCGATGCAAGATTATGTGCGCTGCATGATGATGTGATGATGTGCGCCGCACGATGATGTGATGATGTGCGCCTCACGATGATGTGATGATGTGATGATGTGCGCTGCAGGATGATGTGATGATGTGCGCAGCAGGATGATGTGCTCCGCAGGATGATGTGCGCCGGATGATGAGGTGTGCTGCAAGATGATGTGCGCTGCACGATGATGTGATGATGTGCGGCGCGCTGCAAGATGATGTGTGCCGCAGGATGATGTGCGCGGCAGGATGATGTGCGCGGCAGGATGATGTGCGCCGAAGGATGATGTGCGCTGCAAGATGATGTGTGCGGCAGGATGATGGCGCCGCAGGATGATGTGTGCCGAAGGATGATGTGCGCTGCAAGATGATGTGCCCCGCAGGATGATGTGCGCGGCAGGATGATGGCGCTGCAGGATGATGTGCGCCACAGGATGATGTGCGCCGCACGATGATGTGCGGCAGCATGATTGAGGGTAAAAGGAGAGTTTTTAACGTGAACGTTACACGGGGTGACCGTGGCCTGGTGTCAAAGTTTGAATACACGCCATCAAAACATGAGCTTCTGTATCTTGGACATATTTGGTCCAATCGAGTCCAAACTAGTCATGTAAGACAAAAGTCGCGACCTGATGACATCTACAAAGACACCATGACGTAAAATCATAGTGCCACCGGCTGGCTACAGGAAGTAATGCGTTTATCCTTGCTGCAGAGCTTAAAACGCACGCAAGGCAGCGACGTGCGCTTGGGCATCGATCGCTCTCTCTTCACCGACCGTAACAGACTTGAAATCGCCTGAGCTTGGGCCCGTTAGTGCTACGACGTAGCCCTAGTTTGTTTTGTGTTTTGACGGAGTCTGATTATGCCAATCATGACAAAAACACATCCCAAGACCCTAAATAGGCTGCTGCTGATGAAAAGAGGGACTGAAATGTCCCTTAGTTCTGTTTTCAAAACAGAACAAAAGAAAACATCAATGTACTCTGATGTTTGCAGAGATCAGTGTGTATTTTTAGAAGTCAGTTGTAATTTGTCTGAAGCCGTCAATAATGTATTATTTTTGTTGATACTAAATATTATGGATTTGATTATTTTCATAGCATAAAAGTCCAAAATACTTTCAGTGGAACAAAAATGTTAAGATGTTGAGAAGCTTATCATACCATTGTTATAACCAATATTTGATTCTGATCTTGTTGTATTGTTCAGTTCTGCAATGTCTATAACATATTATATTGCGTACATCATTTAAGATGTGAACTGTAGTGCTTAGACAGATAGCATGATGATGGCCATAAGTCCACATCATCCCTGGTTGAATCGACACCTATAGGATTGTCTTCATGACTGTAATAGTGTTGGTTTGTTCATACAGTGTTGTTGTGGAATATTGTCCCATAAACAAATTATGGGTTGTACCCTGATAAGTTCAGTGTGTGGAATCTGAGAGCAGCTAAACCAAATGTTAATTTTTCCTATCAAGTAATACAAGTGTGAATTAGTCTGCTATTAACACATCTTGATAAAGTGCAACAAAAACTGATGTAAGCAACAGTGCATTTATAAGAACACCATTATTTAATAAAGCAGTTTATAAGCTGAATGAACTCTTCTTTATTAATAATATTCTACATTATTAGGAATGAATATTCAAAAATATAAAGACTCAGGCTTGGCTTTACGTGATGCATTGGTCCAGATATCTAAACCAGAATGAATTTCACACAAATAATAACTAACAAGTAAAATGCGTTTAATATGTTGACATATGTTTACATATATACATGTAATATACGGGAATTTATGTGTATGCTGGGTTATACAGAACAAAAACAAAACATGCAATTTAATCTTCAAAAAGAAGCAAGGGTGGAAATGAGAGCAGTGAGTCCTCCTGTTTCACCAACATATCTTTGAACAGACGCGAACCAATCACGTCACCCTTCCATGTTTAGGAGGAAGTAATAACACTTGGCTAATGTTAGCCAGTACGCCGCCGTGTATTCCCATACTATACAAGGTAGTTCAAATTTATTTCGCAATATTGTTGTATTTTCAATGCAAGCATTTATTGTTGTTGCTATTTGACGCCATTGTGGTTTGATTTGGTTCCCGGGCTACAAGTTGTCTTAAATAAGCCAGATGCTAGGCTCGCAAACGTTAACATCCAGTAGCTGGTCGAGCTGTTGACTTGAGACGGTTCATGTATAGTTGAGTGGTTTACGTGTTCACTGGCTCTGCCCAGTCTGTCTTCGTTCATTAAATACTTAACAATTAATTCATTAGATATTGACACTTGAATGTATTTGAGCTACAGTCTGTCAGCTAGATCATCCCTGTTCTGATTTATTCTATAATGGATATTTTGGTGTCAGCAACTTTAGTTGAGACATAGCAATGATTTCCGATGACAAAGCGCCTTTATTAAAGTTACCCACTCCACTGTAAGACTAACTTAAAATCAAATTAACTGCATTCCATGGAGTTACAACTCAACATGTTGTCATTAAGTTTAGTAGGTATATACAGCAAATACCATGGCTCGTGTTAGTTTGAAAAGTCAGACATGTTTGTGTTCCTCAGGAGCGTTATCATGAAGACCAACAAGTCATATAAGCTTGTGCTGCACAAGAAAGGTTTTGCTGGAAGTGGTAAGTGGTAATTTGTTATTCTACTAAATAATTGTTTTCTTTGTGAAAGATTTCAATGAGGAATGCATTTATTCTTCTCATATTCTGTCTCTCTCAAAAGATGATGAGTTGGTTGTCAACCCAAAAGTTTTCCCTCAAGTCAGTCTTGGGGATATAATTGAGATTGCACACCCCACAGATGAATACAGGTGAGCTTGCATAATGTACTGGATTGTGTATACACACAACAGGCATGTTTCAGCTTACTTATGCTTCCATCGCTGAGTACTTCTTTTTTTTGTTATCTTCCAGTCCTCTCCTGCTGCAAGTGAAGAGCCTTAAAGAGGATTTACAGAAAGGTATGTTATTTAACTCAAGGCTATTTCAAGTTAAACTGTAAGGATCCCTGGTTCCCAACAGATAACTGGGGGTTGCTGCAACAATAGATCTGCAGAAAAAGCAGTCCAGTACAACAGCCCTACAGCTCATCCTGCCTTTGTGACACTGATGTACAGTGTTTCGTTGTAAAAGAGATGTGCACCCTGAGGTCATTTAAAAACTGTAGTTGTTTTTACTACTGTTTTCAGCGCATTAAATAGTAGTGTGTTTTTGTTATTTTGTTCATCCCCGCTACAAAATACAGTAATTAGATAAACACACAATTACTATAACTGTTTTGATATTGTGCTCAATGTTAAATGTAAAGGTTCTTGATTGTTGCCTTACCTGTTCAGTACCTATGATGGATATTTTGTCTTATTCAGAGACAATCAGTGTTGACCAGACTGTAGCACAAGCCTTTAAACTCCGTGCATACCAGGATGTCATTGTTAACATTGTCGACCCAAAGGTAGGTTCACTCTGAGAACTCTGCAGTTCCTCCACATGTCATTTACTGTATAGAGATCTCAAATAGTTGTGTCTGTGAAGGATGTAACACTCGACTTGGTGGAGCTGACTTTCAAGGACCAGTACATTGGCCGAGGAGATATGTGGAGACTTAAGAAGAGCCTGGTAGGCTATGTGAAAGTTTATATATCTGGCTAATGTAGGATAGCATATGAGGACATAACTGTTTCCATCTTTACGACAGGTCACCACATGTGCTTATGTGACACAGAAAGTGGAGTTTGCAGGAATCAGGTACTAAACAGTGTTTCTTACATACTCCTTTTGCATAAATACATTCAGTATGAAATTAATTTGTGATAAATATGGGTGTACAACATTTCCCCGAAATGATTAGCACCCAACTTATGTAGTGTACAAGATAACACAAAGGGGGCAGCTACGGTTCAGGAAGAAAAGTGGATGACATGCTGTTAGGTAAGGTTCTTAATTGTGTACTGTTAAAGCTTTACCACAGCAGTCCAGGTCTGATGCATGTCTTTCCAATTCTGTCTCATTCTTTTCCCGTCATTCTCTCTGCTTTCAAACAAATAATGGCAGACATTCACAAAAAATACTTAAAACAAACATAAAAACAAAGATAATGGACATTTATGCAGATAAGACACTTAAGGTGTTCCATCTTAACCTTCCATTTAACCTTTTTTATGTAACATGCATGTTTTTTTCGTTATTTAGAGCCCAGGCCAGTGAACTCTGGGTAAAAGGAGAGAAAGTGACCTGTGGTTACATCAGCGAAGACACCAGGGTAAGGGTCTCAATAATGGAAGGCAGATGCTGATGTTATTGATTATACATAATTGATCACTAATACTGAGCATCAAAATGTATTAATGTGGCCCTTTCATACAACAATAAGCTGGAACTTACTGACACAGTATAAGGGCCTCCACAACAAGGAATTATTCCCATCAGTAATAAACCTGTAACAACGGTGGTTTTACAAATTACACTGGACATTTTATACTTTTTGGTGCTCTTGAGGGTGTGAACAGTCTTTGCCATTAATTAAACAATTATAACTTAATACTAAAACACAAATATTTCAAGACTAAGGTCGACAAGAGATTTAAACATGATGCTTAATAAAAACGGATATAAAATTCTCATGTTCAACGAGCTGGAATCAGTCAAACGTTGGAAGATAAATTACTTAATTAGCACAACTGTTTACTAATAATAAAAGCTAGACTTAGTCTCTTGGAAATGGATGTGATGTTATTGAACAAACAGGGCTCTATATGTTTAAAAACCTTTATTTCTGCTGCAATTATTCATTTCTCCTAATTCTCAGGTGGTGTTCAGATCCACATCTGCAATGGTGTACATCTTCATCCAAATGAGCTGTGAGATGTGGGACTTTGACATCTATGGTTAGTTAATTATCTCTGATTGGTCTTCCACACTTTCTGAGCGGACATTGTCTGAATATATTTGTTTTCATTAAAAAACACGTTCTCATGTAGCTCTGAAGAAGAGGCTCTTATTTGAATGTGTCTTTCTCAGGTGATCTCTATTTTGAAAAGGCTGTAAATGGATTCCTGTCTGACCTTTTTGCCAAGTGGAAGGTTCGTGATCTCCTTTCATTTGTCTTTGTAACTCTTAACAGGTCAGTTTGTAAGATTTAGGTGAAAAGGATCTATTGGCAGAAATTGAATATAAGATAATCCTAGTGATGTTTTCACTAGTGTTTAATGATATAAATTATAGAATTGTTTATTTTCCTTACCCAAGAACTGGCCCTTTATATTAACACACTTTGTATTAACATCGGTAGCAGGTTCTTTTTTACGGAGGCTGCCATGTTTTCTTATACACCATTTGAGTGTTTATGACAGAAATGTCAAACTCAAGGCCCGCGGGACACTCCCGGACCGTGATACAATTATATCCGGCCTACAATAAAATATCATATGTCCATCTTAACTTGCCCGCATTGTGAACGATGAACTGAATGAACCATTTTCATATGATAAATGAGAGTAAAGTTCACGTCATCCTCGTATCAGGTCATCATGTGAAATACCAGTAACGTGCAAATGGTTCTGTGTTTGTGTGTGTGTGCACCCAGATAGCGCACACACACACACACAGGCCCAAGGGCTCCGCCACACAGCCCCCACTCACTTGTTAAGAGATACATACGCAGTGAGATCAGAGCTTGTTCACGTGAAGCGGCCTGTAAGTGACTTGTTGAAGAACATTGGAAACAGGGAAAACATAGAGTTTCTCTGGTCACAGCTGCTCAGTGATCAGAGCAGAAGCAGCAGTTGGTTTGTACCAAGCTTGAGTTTCTGTGTCCTCCTCCAGTCTGACCTGCGGTCTCAACCTTCAGTAATTATTAGGACCTGATCAGTACATGAAGTAACTTAGTGTTTGTTCGATTCACCCCAGAGTTTATGAGGCTGCATTTAAATATCCTGAACAATGACTCGTCAACATTTTGTGCTAAAACAAAATTAACTAAAAAAAAACTAAAAACTAAACGCGAGACCGTAAGTTTGTCATCCTAATCATTCATTCATTTTTAAACCGTAAACCTAGTTCAACCTTTTTTTTTAATAAACTATGAACACAATTAGTTCATTTTAAGTAGGAACTGGCACAACACTGCATACCTGTGTGAGCAGCTTTTCTCTGTGATGGAAATAATCAAAAACCCACACAGTGGTCATCTCACCGATGCACACCTTCAATCAAGTATGGTTTCCACAGCACAGAGACTAACCCCAAATATTAATGAACCGGCAGCCAAGGGAAGATGCCAAACATTTGGCTCTGGCATATGTACATAAAAGAAGAATGTAGCCTACCTCATGTTTTCTTTTTGCACTTTATCCAATGTCCGGTCTAGCCTGTTTTAATAAATGTTGACCCTGTTGGGCCCTCTACGTAGTCCCAGTTTTGGCTCTCTCTGTGATTGAGCTTGACACCACTGGTTTATGACAACTAAAGGCGACAACAGGTTATCTCTCATGTTCGGAAGGGGAGGGTGAGGGTTATTGAACTGCAACATGCAACCTCAACACTAGATACTACACACTGAACCTTTAAACCATTTTTGCTTGAATAATTATTAATAACCAAGCTTTTTTTGATATAGGAGAAGAACTGTAGTCATGAGGTGACAGTCGTTCTTTTCTCACGTACACTCTACAATGCTAAAAGTATAGGTGAGTCTTCTTTCTTTCTTTATCACCACAAAGACGCTTGGCACAGATGATGTGGGGATATTAATTCATTTGAGATATCATGTTCCTCAGATGAATTTCCAGAGATTTTGAGATGCTCCATCAGGCAGGATCATGAGGGACGATTTTATGAAGACTTCTATAGGTAAGCATACTGCCACAGCATTACCAGCCATTGATCAGAGCTCCAAAGAATTACAGACCGACAATGTATCTTATGATGACCCATAACTGTTTTGTGGTCAGGGTTGTGGCACAGAATGAGAGGAGGGATGAATGGACATCTTTACTGATCACTATTAAGAAGCTTTTCATCCAGTATTCTGTCCTGGTTCGACTGAAAGAAGCAGGTAGGGAGTGAGTCGAGCATGTGGCTGTATAATGGATCTTTGAATAAGGTGCTTGTTTCACCTGAAACCTTGTGTTTTTTTTACTCTCGTGCCAGATGGTTTTCCTGTCGGTTATAACTCAACTGCTGCTCAGGGAAACTACCTGGAGGCCATTAACTTGTCCTTCAACGGTACGTCCTCTAATGCCAAAGTAGAACTTTGATCAAGTGTATTCAGGAACCTGGTTAAGTAAAGATTAGTTGACATCATATTTATCACTAAAAAATTTGTTATAATCATTTAGCAAATATATGGAGCATAAAAAAACTGAACAATTAACATATTTAGACGTAACTTGTTGTATGTCACTATCTGTAAGACTATTGTTTCATCTCTGACCACACTGGTTCACAAGCTTATTGTCTTCATGTATCCAACAGTATTTGACAAGCACTACATCAACCGAAACTTTGACCGCACCGGACAAATGTCAGTTGTTATTACACCTGGGGTAGGAGTGTTTGAAGTGGATCGTCTACTGATGATTCTCACAAAACAGAGAATGATTGACAACGGTGAGTTTGATGATTCAAACACAATTCCAACACAGGCAAAGAGTACTAACACCGGGTTCACGCTTATCCCTTGCGCGCAGGCTGTTGTCTTTACACAACATGTGCTGAGGATCATACAACTCACTGTACTTCTACGCTGGCTGTAGTAGATGGGCAGAGGGGGACATTTAATAATGTGATTGGTAAAATTGGTAAAATTAAAACTCCAGGACAACAGAAGGGGAATACAAAGTATGGGATGCATATTTGATCATTTATATCATATAAAAAATGTCATCAATATCGTTTAAAATCATTTTTCAGTGTGTTTCCTGGGTCAATACGCTTGTGGCGACTTGACACCAAAACGATCGCTGCACAGCGCGAGGCACCCGCGGCGCGGCGCAGCACTTCAGGGTCCGGTGTGAACCACACAAAGGTTTAACATAGGGGTGGATGGGAGGCGCGTGACTTTCCTGGCTTGGTGCGGCCCTTAGGCATCGCTTCCGTGTCCGGTGTGAACCAGGCGTAACGGACCATCGTATGAATTTAAATTCTGCTGTTGACACAGACTTTTCCCTTTTTAGGTATTGGGGTAGACTTGGTGTGTATGGGGGAACAGCCTTTGCACGCAGTACCATTGTTCAAGGTAACATATTGATAGTCTCAGTGTTTAAATCAGGATTAACACTGTACCTGTTTGTCACTGTACACTGTCATTTTCTCTGTAGCTGCACAATAGGTTGACCTCTGGAGATTCTCGTGTGGGAGATGACTATAACCTGCCCCACTGGATCAACCACAGGCAAGACATGAAAATTCACACCAATGCCCATGTTATACAAAGGTCAGAGCAACTTATCTTTTGTTTTTATTTTCACCTGCCCCCAGCTTCTACACCTCCAAAAGTCTGAACTCCTGTAGCTCCTTCACCCCTCGAATCAAACTGGCTGGTCACAAGGTACCTTCACGTCAAGGTTAAAAAGTTTAGAAAAGGTGTTCTGCATGTTCTAATCTCAAATTAATTTCAAATTATAAAAATTTCTAGATTCATGCTGAAAAATTCAAGAGCAGCAAAGACCACAGTGAGTTGTGAACATCCTTTGAATTTCTTGATGCATGGATTTGATAATGATTTAATCTTCTGCCTAAACTTGCTCTTTTAGCACTCTGTGCTCCAAAGGACTCTGATAACAGCCTGCCTATACAGGTGGACTATGATGCCTATGACGCTCAGGTGTTCAGACTTCCTGCTCCTTCGCGAATTCAGAGAAGCACCAACTTCAGGTGTCTAAATTTCCTTCCATTAGACAAAGTGGAGAGCGTAAGATTTTCGATTGAGCTTTGAGTCCTATCTAATAGTAGTGACAATGTGTCTTTCAGGATGGGTCGAGACAAAGAGACGAGTGGGAGGAAGAGCTGGGGCTCTGTGGACGTCAGTGCAGGCATAGGGGCGTCCCCTCCCATACGCTGTGGGGGTCCTGAGGAAAAGCGTAGCCTGGCCTCTGATGATAGTCTAGGCCCAGTGTCCAACATGCTGCTGATACCTCGCATGCCTCCGGCCCAATATGAAGTCAGCAGTTCTCTTGGATACACAAGCACCAGGGGTAACAATTCCAGGGTTTAGTTTAACCCTAAAGCCTTGTTACTGATTATCATTTGTTATAGTGCGCTCAATATTTGCTTCCCTTAATCCCAGTTGTGTTGTGCTGTGTTGTCAATTGGTTGTTCAGAGTTGTTGGAGAAGATGATGGACTCTCAGCGAGACTCCAGTGCCCCGGGCAGGTTCACAGTGGGAAGTGCGGAGTCGACGCTGCACATCCGTCCAGGAGGTTACACCCCACAAAGGGCTCTGATAAACCCCTTCACACCATCCAGGATGCCCATGAAGCTCACCTCTAACCGCCGGCGCTGGATGCACACTTTCCCTGTCGGTGAGGTGACGCAGAGTCCTGCCCCCCAATAATTTATGGGAGCAAGTTTATTTTAATAGATTTTTAATTTTGACTACTTGTATGACTTCTGCTTTACAACCATCTTCTGTTACTTATCATCATATCACCTTTCCTCAAACATTTACAGGGGGCGTTTGTAGTTTGTGGCTAACTCAACTACACTGCTCAAAATAATTAAAGGAACACTTCAGATCTCATTGTGAAAAAAAGTATGTGGATATTTATACTGATATGGACAGTTTAATGTCTTAGGAACAAAAGGATGCCACATCTTTGATGGAAATAAACGTTTTCAGCCTATATAGGGCTCAATATTATAGACACCCCGAAAATCATAGTGAAAAAGTGATGTGGCAGGCTTGTCCATTTTGCCAAAATTCAATTTCTGCAACTCAAAATGCCTCTCAATATCTTGTGTGGCCCCCACGTGCTTGTATGCATGCTTTGTATGGGCAGTGAGCACAGTGCACACTACAGGACGTCGCGCCCTGTGGCCACCCTCATGAAGTCTGTTTCTGACTGTTTGGGCAGAGACATTCAAACCAGTGGCCTGCTGGAGGTCATTCTGTAGGGCTCGGGCAGTGCTCAACCTGTTCCTCCTTGCACAAAGCAGCAGATATCGGTCCTGCTGATGGGTTGAGGACCTTCTACGGCCCTGTTCAGCTCTCCTAGAGTAACTGCCTGTCTCCTGGAATCTCCTCCATGTTATGGAGATTATGCTGGGAGACACATCAAATCTCCTTGCAACGGCACGCATGGATGTGCCATCCTGGAGGAGTTGGACAATCTGTGCAACTTCTGTAGTGTTAAGAAATCACCTCATGCTCCCAGTAGAGATAATGACTCTAGCTAAAGCCAACACTAATGGAAAACCAGTCGAAGTGATCAAGAGGGAGAAATTTGAAATGGCCTCCACATACAAAACCACTCCTATTTTGGGGGTCGTCTCATTGTTGCCCCTCTAGTGCACCTGTTGTTAATTCCATCAACATCGATGCAGCTGAAACTGATTAACAACCCCCTCTGCTACTTAACTGACCAGATAATTATCAAAAAACTGCAACTGAATTCATGCCATACCCTGATAAAAAAGTGTTTATCACCCCTTTGCCCTAGCACTTCCCTTCCGTTTTGCGCATTCAGTTGAAGGGGTAGACTGCCGCAATACCTGTTGGGACGGGGGGGTAGGGCCAAGTATTAGGGCTGCATAGTCCACGAAACAGAGATTTTTCTAACCAAAAAAATCTTCCAAATCACAGGCAAGCGTAAACTAAGTTTAATATCATTTAAATGACAACCTTACAAAAAGATCGCTAGTGTGCTAGCGTTAGCATACTAGCGTTAGAATGATAGCAATCTTTTTGCAGGATAACCCCGTATTTTCACACAATTTCATATCACCCCCCCCTTCTTTGAAGCTACACGATGCACTTAACTCAACAAGCCTATAGCAGCAAATTTGGACCTTTTACTCTTTGTGCATTTCATCAAACTACTCCTAAGGCTTCCATCAGATCAATTTTAAATTCGATGAGGCTCATCTTAACAAGATGGACATTAAAACTACCTACATCTTTTAGTTTTCGTCACATGTTGTGATCCATCTAAGCAGCTGATTGTATGTGCTACTTGTTCTCTTCAGGTCCTTCTGGAGAGGCCATCCAGATCCATCACCAGACCAGACAAAACATGGCTGAGCTGCAGGGCAGCCAGCAGAGAGATCCTGCCCACACCTCCGCCGAGCTGCTGGAGCTGGCATATCACGAGGCCACTGGAAGGTGACACACACCTACCACACAGAATAATGTATCCCTTCTAAACATTGTTAGCAGCAACACATTGTAATGTGAATGCTTGTTATTTTTATCTTAATTTTAGGCGAACAACATCTAGACAAGCAGGAGAGGGCCTTTACATTGGTGGGGGGATGGATGAGTTCACTGGAAGCCCAGGGAGCAATAACAGTGGTGATAAATCTCGTCTAAAACAGTTTCCTCTTTAAAGAATTTAACACATATGCTTGAGAATTGGGATCAGTGACCGTTCCTACAGTGAATCAATGATAATGGATAAACGATGGAAAAAATCATTGTTATAAAAATTGTAACATCACATTTCTTGCTTTAATTCTGATCCCCCTACAGGAACTTTAGCTAACCATGGCTCCTACTTTGAAGACTTTTCCCTCCTCAGTGCCGATCCAAGTGAGTCCATGTTGCCTTCTCAAAAACAAAGACATGTCAATTGATAAGTGGCAAACATTGTCATTTAGCTCTACATCAGGATCGGGCTGATATTCTTTATCACCAAATGCATGATCGAAATAAACCTTCAGAGGTGTCTTTTACCTGTGAGGGCTTATTCAGCTTCAGCAGGCAGTTTTCTCCAGTGGGTGTCTGTCTCCAGGGGTTGCAGGTATAACCGCCTCTAAAAGGTCAAGTGGGGTTACCCTCCTCTTCTCCCTCAGTATCCTCTCTTTGTCTACTGGAATATTTTCTCTCTTTTTTCCGGGCCTCTTACTGTTGATCTGTTACTTGTTTCATAAGATACAATTTTACCTGGTCTTCAAATCCCCCTAATAAACTGACCTACACCATGACCTGTCTGCATTCAAGAAGCCTTGTGTGTAAATCTCTCTCCTGCATGGTGGTGTGTAGTGCATATTTTGCTTGATTTGTCTGTAGCTCGGTGCTTCTGTAAAACAAATTTCTCTCTTTCTCACAGTATGTTGATTTCAGAGTTTGCTCGTGATCTGAATGTTTGCATGTTATATAGCTGCTTAAAGTCACTCTAGACACATTACGGTTCACACTTCACACTTCTCTTGAGCTAAGGACACATTTTCTACTGCTTCTAAGTGATCACAGACTGACTGTCACAATGCCACAATCTGCATGTTTGATCACTGCTCCACAACTACAGGCTCCTCAGGAATCATCAGCAAGGGAGATTACGCCAGTAAAAATAACCCTATACTTGTTTTTTCTTCCCCTCTCTTTTACTTTCTTTTTTATGTCGTGTTTGTATCCTTATTTTCACTCCTTTCCATCCTCATGTCTTCGTCCTTTCTATTTCTTTCTTCTCATCACTCTACTGTGCTCCCTGCCCCACCCCTCCCCCCTGACTCCACTCTGGGTACATGTTTTTGTCTACGCTGCGGGGATTTTTTGTTTGTGCATATGCATGGCGTGGGTGCTCCTGAAGCCCTGCTGCTGTCTGCACCCCCGACAGTGCCTAGCTTCTGCTGCACAGTGGGGGTAGACTGGAAGTCTCTGACCACACCGGCCTGCCTGCCCCTCACCACGGATTACTTCCCAGACCGCCAGGCACTACAGAACGACTACACCGAGGGCTGCTACGACCTTCTACCGCACAGTGACCTAGAGAGGTAGACATCAAAATGTCATCTAAGTAAAATAGTTTGTACAACTGGCTAGCACATTCAATATCTTTTAGAAATGCATTTGCTCCAGGGAATAGTTTCCATTCAAGGCCCCCCTCACGTTTCTTTTCTTGGGAGCAGCAGTAAGTGGTGGAAAGAGAGCTTTCTTTGGCCCTGTGTCTTTCGTCCAAGGCAACATACAGACTAACATTTGTGGGTCCATATGCAGCATGAATGTTAAGATCACAACTGACATAAATAGTGCTGCATTTTCTTCATTATTTGGGTACAAAAAAATGATTAGTTCACACAAGATGCCGAGGATCAGTACAAGGCTGTTGCTAATATTATAATGCATTTTCTAGACACTGGAAAAATAACATGTGTTACAGAAACCTAATTGCTGCTAATAAATATCACATCATGCAAATATGAGTCTCTCTTGACCAATATCAAACAATTCCCCTGTGTTTTCATTTTTCTGTCTCTCCCCCAGGCGGGAGGATGAATCGCCAGTGATGAGTGCGTCTCAGGTATTTGAGGAGTTTATCTGTCAGAGGTTGATGCAGGGCTACCAGATCATTGTCCAGCCCAATAACAGAAAGCCACAGCCTGCTGTAGCCACGCCTCTTGGCAGCAGCCCTCTTTACTCTAGAGGTAAATTTTCTGTACATACTATACTACATATTTATTTAAATCCCTTCCATTATACGCTGTGTCCATTGCTTGATAATGTTTAAATACCATCACCAATACAATAAATACCTTTTTTATTTATTGTCTTTGGTTGATATCAAATCCCGAGGAAATTTTAAATGAGGTCTAGTTAGTAGAAGAAGGGTTATTTTTATGCCCTTGGGATTCAGTTTCTTTGTCTGCTTCTGCCTCAGGATATGTCATTATTTATGATTTATTTCCTTGTTTATTTAATCAAGTACAGTATTATTGTGATGTACTTGTTCTTTACAGTAACATTTTGATTGTATGCTATCTTGTACTTATATTTCACAACTTTTATCTGACAACTCGAGTTACTCGATAGATTTTACTTTAAAACACATGATATATAAAGAATAAATCTGCAATTCCCAACTTTCTTGGCTGACAATAAAGCAGTCAGTAGTCAAGGCCATTTTTTATTTTCCTTTTCATATTAAGATTTTTTCACATTTCATAAGACACAAATCCCCTCTAGACCTCTCATTATTTATATAAGTACCTCAGATGCAAACAAGTGGAATTGTTTTACAATTATTTCGCAAAAAAGCTCAGAAATGTGTAACAACTTAGTCAGGATAGATACAGACCCACAGAGGTTAAATACCTGGGGATGAAAGCTCCCAAAAGTCAGTTGGAACTGAATACGCCTCTTGGATTAGAGGATGAAACATCTTCAAGTATCACAAGAAAATTCAGTTGCCTATGTATAATTGTACAACTCCTGTAAAAATGCATTTCTAACTTTAACAACAAGCCCAACTATTCAGATGACATGGATATTCGTGACAAGTGGAAGAGAAACTACCAGTCCTTTTTATTTTCAGGGCTGGTGTCACTGCGTCGGGCGGAGGAGGAGGAGACAGTGTATTGGCTCAGTATGGGCCGGACCTTCCATAAAGTTTGTCTCAAAGACAAAATAATCACTGTTACTCGCTACCTGCCAAAGTGAGGGCACCTGATATTGTCTTACACACATTCACAAACACCAATCTGCATTTATGCAATGTGCAACCTGTGGATAATGTGTCAATGAGATCTGAGTGTCTAAGAGAATTTCGT
Source organism: Pseudopleuronectes americanus (assembly GCA_038501795.1). Lineage (NCBI taxonomy): Eukaryota > Metazoa > Chordata > Actinopteri > Pleuronectiformes > Pleuronectidae > Pseudopleuronectes > Pseudopleuronectes americanus. The sequence goes on along the minus strand of CM076730.1, from coordinate 317,723 downwards.
TATGTGTTTGACCAGGTCTGCATGTGTCTGCATGCATGCATACTTATGTGTGTCCATGTGTGCGTTTTAGGTACCCATACGAGTCAGCTCAGATCCAGTACAGTTACAGCCTGTGTCCTCCACACTCAGATGCTCAGTTTGTCTCCTGCTGGGTGGAGTTTGGCCACGAAAGACTGGAGGAATACAAATGGAACTACCTAGACCAGTACATTTGCTCTGCTGGCTCAGAGGACTTCAGGTACACACACACAATTCGGCGATCAGAGGGAAAATGAAATGTGGCCTCACAAAACATGTATTTTACCTCTTGAAGATGATGATGTATGTAGAAAGAAACTTCACTGATTTAAACTGCAACTGTTTAAAAGTAATTCTTGAAAATAACTTTATTTTTTTGTCAAATATCATGGTAGTCCTTTCTTCTGCCTCCCCAGTTTGATCGACTCACTGAAGTTCTGGAGGACTCGCTTCCTACTGCTGCCAGCTGGAGGTGCACGCCGAGTGGCAGATGGGGAGGGCCACTGGGATATTTATGGGGAGGGAGCAAGTGCTAGGGTTGGTGGTAGCGGGGACTGGCTACTGCTGGATGGTTTTGTCCGCTTCCTAGAGGGTCTCAATCGCATTCGCCGACGCCACCGCTCTGACAGGATAATCAGGGTGAGGCTCTCTTAGTTTACATTAAGCTGTGCAGTTGTCTCCTAACTGTTTGTGCTTTGATATATACCTGACCACACATAAACAATCTGTGATTATACATTTTTACAACAAAACACATTTTAGACTCACAATTGTCTGTCGCATTGTTTTGAATTGAGAGTGGCAGAAAGATCCACATCATCCATTGGTTTATAGTAACATTTACCAACTGAACACAAATACAGTTTTCTCTGTGTTTATGTATCTGTACTTGTTGTCCACTACTTTTTAATGAGGATTACTGTACTTTTTACTTAACTACATTCATCTGACAGCTATAGTCACTAGTTATGAAATATATAATTGCATAAAAAAAAGTCAACAACAACCCAACAACAAAAAGTAAACTAAAGTTGGCTCTGCCTTGAAAATTGACATTTCAATGCAACACTAATCAAAGCACTTTCACCTGGTCACAGACGTTTTATTTCAACGGTACAATTATAAAACACTAGCAAGATACACTTTCTTTGAGGACATTATGCTGATAATACTGCAATACTTTATTTCGACTAATATTTGTATTCTTACCTCATTGATACTTTGGTTCTCTTCAGATTATTACTGCCAATGATATTGTTTTATAAAAGTTCTCTATCAAACAATATTACTTACTAATTTAAAATGATGGTTCACTCGAAAAGGAAAATTCACTCATTATCTACTACCGATTGCCAATGCTGATTGAGGGGTGGTTGAAGTGTTTGAGTCAATAAAACACTAGGAGTTTCAGTGGTAAACAGTATTTTTTGATGCTGATGGACATTTCCCTTGTTCTTCTCACATTTTCTCATAGCCAAAAGGTACACCAATGAAAGGACTGCAAATTACGAGTCCTCTCCCTCCATATCCTCCTGAGCCTGTTGCCCCACAAGGCAAGAAAGGCACATCGGCTTTGTCGGCCCTGCTGGAGATGGATCAGAATCAGAAGTGAGTGTCCTCAGGGACCGCAGGCCAATATCAATCAATCAATCAGTCAAATTGTATTTGTATAGCCCATATTCACAAATTACAATTCATCTTATAGGGCTTTAACAGGGTGTGACATCCTCTGTCCTTAACCCTCAGCAAGAGTAAGGAAAAACTACTAAAAACCCTTTTAACAGGGTAAAAATACGTAGAAACCTCAGAGAGAGCCACATGTGAGGGATCCCTCTTCCAGGACGGACAGAAGTGCAATAGATGCCGCGTGTAGAAAATATCATCCAGTTTAAATTTTTTTGCGGCATTGATGCAGTCCCGCTGCAATCACAGTCCATGGTCAGCAACCAGCAGGACCACGATCCACCATCCAGACCAGAGGCCACTCCAGTCCTCAGTCACAGTCCACCGCCGCCCACCAGGACCCACCACGAGCAACCGCCGCGGCCCTGGTCCACCTCCTGTACCCAATGCCAACGCGACACAGGTTCCGCCACAAGCACCACGATCAGCCCACACGACACAGAATCCGCCACACTGGGTCCACCACTGCGACCCCCGATGCGCGATCCACAAACAGCAATCCATTGTGCAGCCACAGAGGCCCTGGATCTGCGGGTGATAAAGCAAAGGGATTCCGGGGAAGGGGGATAGGGATGGAGAAGCTGGAAAAAGAAGCTCCGTGTGTCATGTGTCATAAAATATAACAAGTTGTGTTCTGCCGCACTAATTAGCTCTAACTATAAGCTTTATCAAAAAGAAAGGTTTTGAGTCTACTCTTAAACGAACAGATGGTGTCTGCCTCCCGAACTGAAAGTAGTAGATTATTCCACAAGTGAGGGGCTTTATGGCTAAAAGCTCAATATGTTTGCAATAGAGCCATGGATCTCGTCACTATGTTTTTTCTGCATCCTGACAGGACGCTGGAGGAGCAGCAGCAGCAGCAGCAGCAGCAGCAGCAGCAGCAGCAGCAGCAGATGAAGCCCTCAGCAGCTGTCAGTGACCCCACCACTGCTGCCACAGCTCCCACACATATAGACAGTCCCCGCAAGGTAAGAGTCTTTTCAATGAGTCGAGCAGAATGCGTTTTTCTACTTCTGCCATTTAGCTTTTGCTGAGACATCTACACTTATTGTTACCAGCAACAGGCACTGTTGATTCTTCTTTGCTGGTGCTTCACTGTTGGGCTTTTGCTGTTGTTTTTCTCCTTTCATTTGCCTTTTTCTCCTTTCATGCCTCTTTTCTGTTATCTCTTTTTCTAACTGGGCTTTGGGTGTTTGATCCTGGGTTGTTTTCTTTGTGTATGCTGACAGGACGCTGCCTTTATTTTGGATTTTATACGTAGCCCACGTTCCTCCTACATCTATCACTCTCAGGTCAGTTATGAGGTCCCTGGGCAACAATGAAGTTACGTGTTTTGCTGTATGTGTCTTTTTGCTGCAGCTCCCCTAACTACTCTGTATTACTGCATGAGCATGCTGTGCAGAAACACGCAATGCGAGAGATTATCACCTCCACCTGTAGTGCTCTTCCCATCCTGCTTTTGTTGAGTGTGTAATTTGTTTCCGGTATTGTGCTGTCTGCATGTTTAGATTAACGCTGTTCGCTGTGATACCAGGATCATGTGTAATTCATAATGTATTTGTGATGATTCAAGCTTTGTAAAACCCCACAGCTGTGTAACATTGCTGCAAGATGTTCACTTTGAATAGTTTATAGAGACAAATATTTGTCCTGATCAGTCCTAGTTTAGCCAATAGGATCGAGGTGGCATTTTTGCTATCATTCATAGCTGCAGCTTTAATAGCAAGTTAGCAACATCCAGCTTTGAGATTTGAACAGTGAATAGCCTTAAATTCTAAATCATGGAACCTGCAGGCCTTAGAAAGGTACAATACATCTTTTCCACTTTCAAATATCTTAAAACAACTATTTTTTATATATTTTTGAGCTTTGACTACATCTACACAAATGTCTCCAGTAATTTTCAAACAGAAATCTATAATTTTTATCAAGTCAGCAGTGTGCGTTTTATTGCCACGGATAGGTAGCTAGTCAGTGGAACCATATCTTTTTAGGGCATGGTCAGTGTTGTCTGCCGAAAAAAGTCAAGATGGACTAATTTTGGATGTCTGGATAGCGGCAGCTTGACCCACAGCCCTTTAGAGACGCCCTGTGTCTGACAAACAGTGTCCGACAAACTAAGTTTTAACATGAGGCTGTTCTATATATTGTTTTTACTTTTTACTTTTTTTTTGCCTGTGAGGATAAATCACCACCTGAACCATTAACACTGAAAGAATCCTAACGAGGTGGAGCTGACTGCAATGATGACAAAAACTCCCATGATCCTACACCACTTTAATACAAGCCAACTCTCCTTGGCTATTGTTTCAGATACCCCTAGTTGCAGAAATTATGTCTTACATACTAAAATTGAATATTTGAGACAAATGGGATTGTAATGCTGCAGGAGAATGTTTTGTCCAATATGATCGAAAACACCTTTACTGTTTGTAGCAACAGCAGCTAAGGAGCTCACCCAGTCATGATAGGTTAGTCTTCATTTGGAATTATTACTAAACATCATGAAAAAGTGCTTAAAGTTTGGTTGGTATGATCATGAACAATTTAAAAATGATTGAATAACTTTGTTAACCATGCAGAAAATCTGGAAACTCAATGTTCTCCAGTTCGGGAGAGTAATTAATCATGCACGTAAAGTCTGATCCTCATGTAACTAACATGCAATGTAACTCAGATAAACTATTGAGGCTCACTCATCATTCCATACATGATATCAGGACGGAGTTGTTAACTAAGCATATTTACTCACTTTGCTCTCGTGGTATCTAAGCTGATAATTTAGAAAAAAAAATTCAGCTCTCAAAATATCTGTCTGATGTTTCTGCCTCCACCCCAATACAATGAAAGTGAATGAAGTCTCGTTTTTAAAGGTGTTTTGCTAAATTGACTTATTCAAGTACTTAACTTATGTACAATTTCATGAAAATGTAAATTTCAGAAACATGAAAAAATGTATTGCATGGCTGAATGCCACTAGATATAAGTGAGAGGCAAATCATTAAAACATATAAACTGAAACGGCTCATTTAATGAAGTATTTTAATTGTGTAGTTGCCTGCTGAAGTTAGCGAGGCTGCAGACAAGGGAGTCCAGCCTGGATTGACAGGTGGAGCAGCAGCACAGCTGGCAGGAGAGACTGCTGCCAGCAGCAGCATAGATACCAGGTAACTGTTTACTTAATGTACTTTAGGGACTCCTAACAACTTTCACAAAACATGTCTTGCACACATTATCATACATATTTATATATTATGCTCCAAAACTCAGTTATGATACACCCGTACTATCATTTTTCCTCAGTAAATGTAGCTGTAAAGTTGCTAATAAATAGAGGATTTTCCTTCTATCCTTTTGCACTGATCTGTTCACAGTGGCCAGTCTGCAACGGGAGTCGTCTCTCTGTCTACCTCCTCACCTCCCTTGGAGATCCTGGAAGCAATCAAACATCCCACGTAATAGCTTATGTTGTTTGTATCCTGACATACTATGTGAAATAATTGTCAATTACTTAAGTTGTGGTTAAATCAGGTGACAAAAATTCCAGTTATTCTTTAATTGATATGACACCTGTAAAGAAAACCTGTTACATCAGGCATTTTTTATTTCCACATGTTTGCTGTAATCCGTAAGTAGATATTTTATCATTCTGTATTGGCATTCTCATCTCGCAGGATGTTCCAGAAAGCATTGACATAGTAAACTACCTGTATCCTGTTATCCATACTTTCTGATATGGTAATTTTTGACAAAGTGGATTCTTTATTTGAATTCTAGTAGTAGTCCACAACCGATTATTTTTGTTCGAATTGAGAGAAATTAGAAGATATCATACTGTAGGTGTAGATGTCTGTCATTTCACCAATATTCATAAAATCACATAACAACGTTTCTTATGTTACTGCAATTTTTCATATTGAGCTGGAGTATTTTTTCTGAAAAGTTGTGATTGTGGGCCACATTGACAAACTATTCTATCCAACTATTCTATCCAATGAAGTAATCACACCATCCAATGAAGAAAGAACACAATCCCGAGGGTGACAACTTGAAATCTTTACCATGAATATCACAAATAGGGATTGGTAACCCTTTTACCAAGTTATTTTTTTTCCGATAGCAGTGTCTGTGCTTTTTGGTATTGCAGGACAGGTGTACAGCTTCTCCCAGAGCAGAAAGGTCTCCCACTCAACTGCTTTATCAGCGCTGAGGTTGTTCATTGGCTGGTCAATAATGTCGATGGAGTGGATACACAGGCACTGGCTGTGGATAAAATGCAGGTGAGTCCAAATTTTCCTTGTACTGAATGACATTATTTATAACATCAAGGAAAGATTTGCAGATTTCAAAAGGAGTAAAGGGGTAATTTTCTGTTTGCCAGATTAATTATTAAAGATGATCAGAAATTGTAGACAGATTTACAGTATTTGTAAAAAATAAACAAAGGTAAATAGTTTGTATATCCCAAAGTCACTGAGGTTCTCATGCTGTCAAAATGAGATTTTTGTCATGCTTAATCTAAGTACTGAGAAGGGTCTGAATATCTCAATACTGAATACTGACTTAAGTATAGATGTAATTACATGGTTGCACATCAGAAAGAAAAAACTTGCCCTTTGGAAATGTTGTTTTTAAAAAATTGTGTGTGAGCTTATTTCATTGTAGTAAAAATGTAGTTATATAAGAAGTATATTAAACATATAATATATGTAAGTTTCTAGTAATTATCTGTTTGGTTTGTGTAGAAAATGCTGGATGAAGGTTTGGTGACCCATGCTTCTGGAGAAGCAATGCGCACCTTCGTCTACGGTTTCTGCTTCTACAGGATTGTTGGAGAGAAGGATGGTAAATGGATTTAAAACGCCCACAGGCCCTGATTTTATCTGCATGAGTGCAAAAAGTAAAAATTGGACCAGTAACATCACTGTATTCCTTGTTTCAAAACTGCTGTGCCAGTCACAATAATGGTGCGTAGAGTTGCAATCAGAAATATTCAACCCCCTCAACTCAAAATACATTACAGTGATGTGGACGAAAGATAATACAATAAATTCCCCAAAACCTCATTAAACATCAAAAATATTTATTGATAGATATTTGAGTTATTTTGACAACAGAAGTTGACTTAAATTTGAAATTCAAATGAAAATGTAACTCTTTAAACACATGTGCATGTGCCATATTATTCAACCCCCAGCTTCAGTACTTTGTTGCACATCCTCTAAGTTTTATAACTTCTAACAAACGTTTTCGATAAGTGCTGACAAGCTTCTTACACCTCTAGATCATAATCTTTGCCCATTCTTCACTTGCAAAAGCCTCTAGCTCAGTGATGTTTGATGACTTCCGTGCTGCAACTGCCTCCTTTAAATCGCACCAAAGATTTTCAATCAGATTTAAATCTGGTGACTGAGAAAGCCACTCCAGGACGTCCCAGGATCTTTTTCTCAACCAAGGGTTGGTTGACTTGGAGGTGGGCTTGGGATCATTGTCTTGTTGGGAAGTCCAATGATCACCAAGGTTAAATTTGTCAACAGAAGGCATCACGTACCTCTTTAAAATTGCCTTGTATTTCTGCGAATCCATGATGCCAGGTACACGATCAAGATTGCCAGTTCCTGCCGCAGAAAAACAGCCCTACATCATCAATGACCCACCTCCATGCTTGACTTTGGGGATGCTATTCTTATGGCCTTTTGCACGCCAGACATATCGCTGGTCTATATGTCCAAACATTTCCAGTTTGGTTTCATCAGTCCATAGAACTGTCACCAAAAACTCTGGAGTCTTATCCAAATTCTTCCTGGCATATTTTAGTTGACTTTTGATGTTCCTTGTGGTCAAGAGCTGAGTGCGTCTTGGAGTCCGGCCATGAGGTCCTTGTTCATTCAGTGCAACTCTTATAGTTGCCACTGAAGCACTTGTACCAGCCTTCATCAGGTCATCCTGTAAGTGTCTTGCAGTCACACAGGGGTTTCTCTGACTAAGTTGCTGAGGGCCCTTGATGGGCTTTCTTCCAAGGCCAGGCAGGTTTGCAGCTGATCCATAAGTTTTTGAACTTCCTTATAATGCTCCCAATGGTGTCTCTTAGAATATAAATCTTTTGGGAAAATTTCTAAAACCACGCCCTTCAGGTGCGATTAAATAATCTCCTCTCTCAGCTTTTGTGGCAGCTCCTTTGTCTTTCCCATGATTGCAACTCACCCTGAATACCTTCATGGGTGGGGTTTCTATGCATCACAGCTTAAGCAAACTAAGGATCAATAGAGAGTTCCCAAAGCATAATTATGTTTCAACTTCACTTTAGGCCATAAAAACTGTCAGACAGCTTTAAAAATAACAATATTATATAGGGGTTGAATAATTGTTGCACAAAAATACTACATCATGCAATCTACTTTGTTGATTATATCTATCACTCAACTCATAAAGAAGTCATCGGAACCAGAATCTTGCTTTTAGAAAAACTTAAATTGATTAATCCTGAAAATCTTTGAATATTTCTGATTGCAACTGTATTAAAGTTCAACGCATTGAAAGACTCAGAAATTAAGGTGCTGCCTGGATGATGCAGAACAGCATGATCCGAACACACACTTCCTCAAATCTTCATCCAGGCTGTGCGATGACATGAATCAACACTTTTTTCAGTTTTTCACTCTAAAATGTTACACAGCAACATTTGTACCATAATGCATCTCAAAAACTAATATTAAATTCTGCTGCTACAGAAGCATTGATACAAGATTTATGTGTCGCTTTAGATTGACACCTCCCATGTGCAGATTCATCAACATTTGAACTGCTTCTTCACATGGCTGCAGGGATTTACTGAACTAAAGGAGAAGCTGTATGTGAACAGCTGTGGACAACAGATTCGTAGTATTACTCAATTATAGATCTATGCAGACAGATTTGTGAGTTAGTTAGAAAAAATAATGTCATTGTTCCCATGTAGATGTTTTGAGAGGGTGTTGTCATGGCAGTATCTATCCTCTGCAGGGCCAATCTCCCAGCTCCCCCCCCACAGCACCCGGAGTTTGGTCCACTGCAGCCCTGGAGGACTTCGCCCTGTTCCAGAGAAAGTGGTTCGAAGTGGCTTTTGCATTAGAGGAGCAACAGCCCTGCGACCTCCCGACTTTCCTCCTGCCCTGGTTGCCCAGCAGGCCAGCCTCCTACGCAAGTAGGCATAGCTCCTTCAGCCGCAGCTTTGGAGGACGCAGCCAGGCCGCAGCACTGCTAGGTACACTCAGCCTGATCCTCACAGCCCACACCACAGAGGAAACATGGTCACCTCCCTCATCCAGTCTGATGCAAATCACACTCAAGTCTATTTCGAAAGAACTGTGTGGGTCCAGTATTAGCATGTAACACAGAGCAGAGTGAGATTTTCTTTAAGGCATCTTGGTCATCCAAAAGTTACAATAGAAATCCTAATTGGTTGTTCTACTGTCGCTGATGATTATTTCTGTATATATTATGGAAGCACAATCTGCTCCGGCACATCACCTAATATGGAAGGATATGGTTCATGCTCAAGTGAGCTCTTAGCCTTTCTATTCAACAATTATCTTCATCTAGCTCAGGGTTTCCCAAACTTTTCAGCCCGCGACCCCCCAAATAACAGTGCCAGAGACTGGCAACCCCCACTGATTCTGGATGTGTTTTATATAATGTTGCGCACAGCCACGCACACTCACTATTAGTCCTATGCAAACACAGACATACAACACAAAAGAACAACAGCCTTACAGCCATAGTATTATTTTAGAGCAATTTAAGAAATAGAATATAACCAGAATACAGGGAAACTCTCTGTATAAACAGCAGGGCTGAGTGAGTATGCTGTAAGTATAAACAAGTGTGCAGGTGATGTCTGTGCGAGGCTGAATGCATAACGAGCAGCAGACACCTTATGGCTGCCATGTGCAAAAATTTTAGGGTTAATTTATTTGAGCCTAAACATTACTTTCATTTCTTAAACTCAATTATTGGCTTTATTTGTAAACAGCGTCTCGGAGATCATTCTCCACGTTTAGCTGCGATCTGTATTTATTCTTTATTATGGTCAGGGCTGGGAAAGTCATTTCGCACAAGTACGCGCCAGCCTTGTTAACCAGTCAGGGTCAGAGAGGTGGTCAGCGAGCTGAGATCCATGCTCCATCAGAAATATGCGCACCTCGTCCCGCAGCTCATACCAGCGGCTCAGTACATTTAAATATGATGCCCTTTGAGCTGCGGCTGGGTTTGTCTGTTTAGGAAGGACTTTCATTTGGCCTTGCAAGTCTCGCTCGTTTCGGTAATCCGAGTCGTAATAACCTCATGGGTCAACAAAGAAAAAGAAAAAACTTATGGAAATGTTTTTATTGCATGGTTTTATTCTAATTTCAACAAATATTTATGTCTATATTTATACAATAAAGGGTTAAAAACTCCATTTTAATTTATTTAAAAATTGTATAGTTCTTTTTTGCGACCCCCACTTTGGGAACCCCTGATCTAGCTGAGGCGCATTGTTTTAAGTTTGATAGAACATACATTTAAAGGGAAAGTAAAGTATTGAGAAACAAAAAAAAACAGAATAAAGTACAGCTAACTATCGCATGGGCAGGTTGGCAATGTAAGTGCAAAGGTTATGTTGTCAAAATGCTTCATTACTGGATTCAGTTATAATTAAAATTGTCTGTCAGATTTTCATTATTAGCCGTCCCTGTTAGCCTGGAAACTTTCCAATAAATTGTTAAGATGAGATCAAGTGAAAACAGCTTACACAAATAGCCAGTAGACATCATTAGTTTTAATAATGAGAGAGACAGCTGATTCAGCACAACATAACACTGAGTTTACTTTATTGTTGAGGCAGTTGTCAGATAGATAGTTCTATTGGATGGAGGTCAATATGTGGGCTTCAGAAACTGTCAAGTACATTTGTCAAAATGGTCTTTATACGGATGACAATCCCATAATCTTTGCAGGAGTTTAAATTAGTTTTTTCTTAAACTATAATTAATTTTTCAATTGAGTGTCATGTGTTTCTGTTGGTTTGGTGCCATGTCAGATCAGGGGTTTACCCAATGCCTTCATAGTAACATTTGAATGATTGAGGTAGGCCCCAACCTGTTTTATCTCCCAGGCGAAAAATTTGACCCAATCTGCCCCTTATTCTCTTTACTTTACTGTTATGTTATGTTTTCAACAGAGATTACCACAATAATTTTAGAGGTCATAATGCTTCCATTATTATGATCTGTAGAGAAAAAAATGGAGATCAGTTGCTAGAATCCCTCAGAGTTTGTAATAATGACATGGTTACAGTTATACGACACTGTGTTTGCTGCATAAAACAAGACCAATGAGCCCTACATGTGCATAACCGCCACAGACATTAACACTCACCACAGTCGTTTTTCATCCTGCTCACACTGTGGAAGTCATACCCTTACCACCGAGCTTATTCTATGTAACATTTCGTCTTTCCTGTTCTGTGATACAGATACTGGACTTAGCACTGATACCCGTGGACTGTAGATCTGCAATGAAAAGATGATTGTGTTTCCAGATGTGTAGAGCATCTGTAGTAAAGTAGTAGTTGTAGTGATCTGCCCACAGTGACATCTGTCTGATGTGGCAACAAATTTCCCAGCCCCTCCATCCAATCAGTGCATGCTGTGTGGTTAGTGTGTTGATGATCCAGGAGCAGTAGAAGCTGGTGTGCATGTTGTGGTGTTATTGGCTGTGGTTCAGTAGTGCTGTTATGTGGATGTCCTCGTCCGTCACTCTCCAGCTGGCTTTTCAACAGAGAGCACTATCACAACGCAGCACGTTGTGACTGTGTTCTGCTCTGGCTCCGTTCTTCCTTCATACAACTGCTTTATTATACTACAAGCTTCATTTGTCACCTCTGCTTATTTGTAAATGCTTGCACATTTTAAAGCGACAGCTTTAATGCTTACTGTTAGTGTCTAATGACTGTATTCACCACTTATTTGTTCAAGTGGTTATTTATTATAGCAGGAAACCTCTTTTTGAATTGCTTTTGCAGCACACACATACACACAGCTTGAAGAAAAAGTAGTTAATTTCCACAAAAATAACAACAATATCTTACACACCTTGATTTATGAAATTAATTGAGGCATCTGCATAACTTTCATGTCTTTATTATCCATTTAGAAGTCTCTCCTATAACCTTATATATCTTTCTGTATTCATTTCACTGCCACCATGATAAGGTGCCAGTCTTGTGAATTAAACTGGGTTAACAGATGGCATTATTTTTTATAACTTTTCTGTGAGAAAAACTGGTTTAATGATAGAAGGTCAATGTTGAAGCTGTATAGGAGACAAAGCCAACGCTGACATGCATTTTTGATTGGAACACATAACTTAATTGACTATTATATAAAAAGGGCATCATTTCAGGAATGAAAAATACTTAAAAAACAATACCGAAAAAAAGGTTAATATTACAATTCATAATTAAAGTAAACTTTTTTTTAAATTAAACTAGCATCATTAAAAAGTACCTCAACAAAATTTGTCATACATAAATGCAAAAATTAAGTTTGGAAAACCTGTAATGTAGTATGTAGTGTGTGATAAGCTGCATTATGGATAGCTTATCCTAAAAGGAAAATGCACTCATTATCTATTCACCCCTATGCCGATGGGGGGTAGGGTGAAGTGTCTAGTACAACATTTCTATAGTCTCGTGGTAAACTTTTTTAGAGCAGAATCCAATAAAATTGAGGTCAATGGTGAGTCCTTCAGACGTAACAAAACAACAGAAAAACCATAACATGCCTCCAAACTGCTCCTGTGATCTCATCCAAGTGTCCGGAAGCCCCGACATTCATATTCGACTCGAAGCTGCTTAGACACTGGTGTTGGTGAACTTTTAGAGTTAAAACTTGGTGTGAATGACCTCATTTCGCGTTGAATATGAATCTCGGGCTTCAAGACACTTGGATAATACCACAAAAGCAGTATGGAGGCATTTATTGTCTGTTTTTCTGTCTGTTTTTTTTTACATTGGAAGATAGCTTACTAATCAGCAACACTGTTTACCCCTCCCCCCCTCTCTCTGGCTCCTTCTTTCCTCCAGCTGCTACAGTCCCGGAACAGAAGACAGTCACGCTGGATGTGGATGTTAACAACCGCAGCGACCGTACTGAATGGTGCAGCTGTTATTACCATGGAAACTTCTCTCTCACAGCTGCCTTTGAGATCAAACTGCACTGGATGGCTGTCACTGCTGCAGTGCTCTTTGAAATGGTAACTTGACAAAAACTATGATTTTCTTTCTCATCAACATAGATCTTATTGCTGAATTTTGCAGCAGTACTTAGATACTACCCATACAAAGATCAATATAGTCGACAAAGTAGATAGTACAAACTCCAATGTAGCCTAGTCCTGTGAAAATATCATATTTGATATATGTATTCTTAATTGACTGAATTGATACTTTCAGTATTTATAGAAATTGTATATAAATGCTACCCTCCAATAATCAGTGTGCTTTCACTCTGTGGACTAAGTTGAACATGTCGTCTCTTACATCCTCTGATAAACTACCGCACTGGTCGGCAACTGGATCAAGCTGCGGGTCGATGTTGCAGCAACATCTCAATATTTTTATTTCCCCTCACTGTAGACATTCAGTGATGTCACAGGCTTAGAACTCTATTATGGACAGTCCCCAAAGTGCTTGCCCATTGTGGGAACTGTTTGGGTTTGTTTATGAGCGCAAAGTACTTGAAAATAATATACAACTTTCTTTGTCAAGTTCATCAGTGTTGAATTAACCACTATCTATATTATATGAACATTTAGAGGCATCAGTGTTTTAGAAGTTCCATTTATTTTATATGATTGATCAGAATTTGTTATGTCCTTCCTTCAATAATCTCTTAATAGCTTTGAAAGGGACCTGATCTAGAAACCCATTAAAGCAGTGATAGCATTTCAATACTATATAATTGATATTACACCGGGTACCTTATAAATTGAATAGAATTTTCCTTTGGGTGGACTAGTGGCAGAAACTTGGACAATGGGCAGAAAAGGTCTCTGGTTCGCCTCCACGGAGAAACAACAAAAGACGAACCTGGATTGATCTGTCCAAAAATCCAACAGGATTCTCCCTACCCTGTCTAGTGCCCCTGAGCAAGGCACATTACTCCCCCAACATCTGCTCCCCGGGCGCCGTACATGGCTGCTAGATTGGTCAAAAGCAGAGGCTAAATTTCCTAAAACAGCATGAGTGTGTCTGTGCATGTCTGTGAATGTGTTTGGGACAAAGAAATGGATCTTAATCTCTTTTGCTGACCAGAATGTGAAAACTGAAGCTCAACATCTTAAAAAAAACCTGGGTCCAGATAGAACCTTGTAATTTGAAATCCAATTTATTTGCAACGCACTTTACAGAGCCATACAGAGAATAAGAGATAAATAATAATATAAAATACTTTAAATTGAATGTGTTGTCTGTGTATGTGCGTCACAAACAATTTACCTTGTCACAAAGCTGGAAGATTCTGAAATTTGGATGTAGTTTCACTTAATGAATTGTATAACAACTCTACAGAGACTAAAAGTCTCATACTCAACTGCCAGATTTTAATTAGCTGTTCTCTGTTAGGTTCAAGGGTGGCATAGGAAAGCGGCCTCGTGCGGCTTCCTGTTGGTTCCAGTGCTAGAGGTTCCTTTCGCTCTGACATCCTACCTGTATGGAGACCCACTGAGAGCTCAGCTCTTCATCCCTCTCAACATCCAGTGTCTTCTAAAAAACGGCAGCGACAAGCTATTTGAAGGTATAGAAGCCCTTAGATTGAATGCTGTGTGTGTGAAGTTTGTAATAGTTGTTTATTATCTGTGTGTTGTCACATCTCTTACAGGTTTTGAACCAGAGACATACTGGGAAAGGATGCAGCTCTTCCAGGAGGCCATACTGTACAGGTTGTTGCTGTTTTGTGATTTTCAACATTTAAAGTTAACTTGGCCATTATATTTGTGCTTTCTTCCTCAGCAATGGGAATTTCCTCAGAATAAATTTGGTTATTTTTAGGCGAGAAATTATTATAATTCAAAGAATAATTTAACTTGAGAAAACCATAGTCTTCCCTCTCCTTGATTAAGTTTGCTTTTGACCATATGTAGACAGAAGTATTTTGGACAATTACACAAAATCTTTTTCTGTCTCTGAGCCTCATTACATTCAATTTGAAATAAGATAAAATATATCACATTTAAGGTCTATGTTTCAACACTTTTGGAATGTAATTATTTATTTAGTTTTGGTTATAAACACATGATAAAAAATTTCACTTGGGATCGAGGATGATCCGATTTGATTTTGGTGGTCGAAGGTCAAGGTCACGGCGACCTCTCAAAGCGCATTGTTTATCTATGGAATGCCTTGAGGGCAGTGTTGCCAACTCCTCAGTAAGGAAAGTAGCTATTGGCTGTCCTAAAAGTTGCTAGAATGGTTAAATGGTTTTGTATTTATATAGCGCTTTTCTTGTCTTGATGACCACTCAAAGCGCTTTACATTACAGTTTCACATTCACCCATTCACACAGTGCACCTATCCCAGCACTTTTGTTATTCTATGGGGGGCCATTCGGGGTTCAGCATCTAGCCCAAGGACACTTCGGCATGCAGATGGTTCAGACTGGGGATCGAACCTTCGACCTTCAGGTTGGAGGACGACCACTCTACCCCTCAGCCACAGCCGCCCCGGAAGTCACTAAATATGTTTAGAACTACAAATGAGCTTTCTTCTACGGAAGCGTATTGCATTCTCTTGAAAAAACGAATTCAGTTTTTTTTTAGATAATTACCTCGGAAATTCGAAGTGAAGTGAATACGCTTCCGTATTCTTCTGTTGATTCTTGTTTACCGGTATTTATTTTTTAACCTTGCCATTGAAATAGGCCTTCACTTCTCAAAATAACTTCATGACTTTATTGCTGTGTCTAGACCCACATACATAAATCAATTTTGTCCTGTATTGTTAAATGTTAGAAAATCTAATTTAATCAAAAGGCTGTGAAGTGGGGTGGAATTGCTAGCTCTACGTCCAACCCTCCTCCTTTATCCAGGGTCGGGACCGGCAAAATGATTCAAAAGAGACACTCTGGCAGAGCAAGTCTTATGTTTGGTTTACTTTTCAGGCCCTGGAAGGGTTCAGTTTCATAACGTTCCACACTAGAGGTGTGGTAATATGTCGATTCTTAGATGCATCACAATGTGAACTCTGCATTGATGAACAGACAGAACTCAATGACTGATGTTTTCCAGTGACAGTGAAGATACATTGACACTTACATCTCGCTCTGTAAGCCAGGACAGGATCAGCGGTGGCTTTGCGCATGCGTGATTCATTTGCAGTCTGGAGGACGCGGAGCGTGGCTCTCCTCTCAGCTCTGACTGCAGCTGGGTTTGCTGCGCAAGGCTACTGGGAGATTGACCGCCTGTGAGTGCTTTGTGACGGCGGAGGGGCTCACGGCAGCACCAGCTGCTCGTTGAGGACAGTAACTGCAGAACAATGCGTGCTTTCACGTCATTCTCGAAAACACCAGAAAGTCTCCAATAACACCAGAAAAAGTCTCTAGATTTGTTGCTAGTAGCTTTTGACAAAAAAGGTTGCCATGAGGATTTGGAAAGTCGCCAGATTTAGGGGCAAAGTCACCAAGTTGGCAACACTGCTTGAGGGAATCCTCTATCCTTTGGCGCAAACATTCACTTGAATGGCAAAGGAAACGTCGGCATACGGACAAGGGAAGACTGGGATTGAACCACTGACCTTTTGGTTAGAGGATTTTATCTTGTATCTAAGATACAAGATAAAATTGTATCTCAGATGTAAATACATTTTTATTCAAAGTAGCTGTTTAAACCATCCAAAATTCGCTTACAAAATGTAACTGACATATTACTAAACATTCTGTTCCTTGAATATCTCTACAGTCTCAGGAATGAGGCACAAATATATTTTAAAGCAATTTTTTTTCGAAAGTCTCAGTCAAATGATGCAGGAATGGATAAATGTTTCTCTTTCTTCCAGATTTGGCTTCGTGCACGACAAGTTTTCTGCTTCTGCTTTTAATTTCCCCTCTGAGAACAAACCCCAGTACATTCACGTTACAGGTTTATTTCTTTTATTAAGTCACATTTGCTGCTTTTTGGTCACTTGACATGAAGCTTAAATCCCATTTGTTCCTGTCAGGGACCTTGTTCCTACAGCTCCCATACTCCAAGAGAAAGTACTCGAGTGGACAGCAGCGCCGCCGGCGGAACTCCACCACCTCGAACAGCCACGGCCCGTATGGCAGCGAGGAGCAGGTCGGTTACTACTGGGCCTACAACACCATGCTGACCAAAGCCTGGAGGACAGGTCTGCTGGGTGACGAGAGGCTCTCTGACCGCCTGCTCAGGGACTTCACCGACTTCTGCAGCAACAAGGACAGTAGACTGCTCAACTTCTGGGACAGCTGCCAGGAGAAAATGAACACTAGCGCTCCCTAATAGGACGAGAGATGGCTGGAGGAAAAAATGATGTAGAGGGCAATAAAAGGACTGTGAAAGATTGAAAGAACAATTTTACGACTTTTGTGTTTTAGCAGTTTTCATGTATACACACTGGAAAAAACAACAAGAAGAAATTAAAAAACTTTGCTGATGACTGTTGAAGTTAAGAAGAATATTATTCAAATGTATTGTTGCTGCTGTTTGATATATATATATATATATATAAGTCAAAACTGACAAAAGGCTGTAAATCCAACGATTCAGAAATACAACAGAACGTATTAGTGAATAATCTTGTTATATAAATATGCAAAATAGATTTTAAAATAAAAGCTATATTTAAAGCTTTATACCTAACTTTAGACCAGACTTGGGCGAAGTACGGCCCACGGGCCCATAATCAGGCCTGCTAAATTTGTCCAAATATTTAATTTAATGTATGCCTGATATACCCAGAAACTGTCGCAGTTTTCAAAAGGTGCAGCATCATCCGTCACTTTGCTACGAAACATGCTAACTAGCAAGCAGTCAACGCAAGAACGAGCAGCTACGGCTTAGAGGTTGGCGGCTAATTTACAGACTCAGCAACATTTTTTTCACAGACAAACTGCGACAAGAGTCGACTACCAAGGCAAGTTTTTTGGTGGCATTCGCAATAGCAAAGGCTAGCAGCCTTTCTCCGAAGGCGAGTTTGTAAAATAATGCATTGTACAGACGCCTTGTGTCCGGAGATCAAAAGCAAATTTGAAACAGTCAGTTTTTCACGCAGGACTGTGACTCGCCGTGTGGAACTGATTGATGAAAATATAGCCAGCCAATAAAACAAAAACTCTGATTTCTTTGAGTTATATTCACTAGCACTGGATAAAAGTACGGACGTAAAAGACACTGCTCAGCTCCTCATTTTTATCCAAAGCATTGAAGACAGTTTTGCTATAACAGGAGTTTTTGACCAGGTAGTCCCTGAAAGGAACAACACGGGGAGAGGACTTGTATAACCAGGTGTCTGCTGTCATTGAAAGAAAGAAGCTACACCTAGGAGTAAACTTGTCAATGTCACAACGGATGGATCGCCAATTTTAACTGGAAAAAATGTTGGGTTGCTGAAAAGAATCAAGGACAAAGTGAAAGGGGAAAACCCTGACCAGGATCTTATTTTCCTTCACTGCATCATCCATCAGGATCATCATGTAAGTCTGTATTGCAGCTTAATCATGTTGTGAATCCAGTCGTAAAACATGTGAACTTTAAACTAGCAAGCTTAAGGGGACTTCAGCAACGTCAGTTTTTTTTTATTGGCAGTCACCTATTTACACTCAGATTTATACATTGCATATATGCGCAGCACTTCTTCTATGAGGGGCAATTCGGGGTTCAGTATCTTGCCCGAGGACACTTTTGCATGAAGATGGGGAAGACTGGGATTGAACCACTGATCTATTGGTGAGAGGATGAACACTCTACCCCCTCAGTCACAGCTGCCCCAGCCGCCTTGGAGCCGGGATTGTGTTCGAGGTCTTGACTTTACTATGTTAAGACATTTAATGTGTTGATGTGGCACTATACAAATACAATTTAATTGTATTGTATGTCTATCCTCACAATATAAATATTAAGATGTGAAGTTTGTCACGGCAGCTTTAATACAAGGCCAACCAGTTCAACAGGGAACACTCGACCTGCCTGTGCACCAGATAGTTTAGTACTTCCTTTTTTTTTCATCATAACACACCCGACTGACACATGTTTCAGTCACAGGCAGTGTCATGTGACCTAACTGATCTGTCACTTGATCAGAGCAGAAGCTGCAGTTGGTTTCTACCGAGCTGCAGTTTCTGTGTCCGCCTCCAGTATGACCTGCTCTCCCTTTTTGTTTTCACATTTAAAACTAAATATATATGTTTAAGCTATTAGACTGCAGCTATATGTTTTTATAGAAAAGGAGTTTAATGTGGCTATTAAATGTGACTAAAACTAAAATGGAATTAGTTTTCTTCGACTAAAACTAGACTAAAATGTTCTGAGTTTTCGTCGACGAAAACTAGACTAAAACTAAAAAGGATAAAAATGACCGTTTTTTCATGACCGTAGGAACACTGTATGGCGCAATACAACAAAAATGAAAAGACAATGCAAATACATAGATGTACTGATACCATAGATATCAGTACAGTATTGAGCTGATCCATTGATGTGATTAATATGGATGATACAATAGGATATCTGGTTCGGTTGTAGTGTTTTGGTGGATAAAAATGGCTAGAAAAACTAGGATAAAGTTATGAAGTATGAAAGATTAGATCCCAGTAGAGGTGATGATGAAACTACAGTATTTTCTTAGTTTATTAGTTCATCTTTTCTTCTCATGAAGAAGAAGAGTATATGCTTCACATGAAGATGACTAACATTGAGTAAGTTAAGTCAAACACAGACACATGACGCATATTTAATGTCCCTTTATGAAAGATGTCATCAGAGCAGCAAAGACACAAAAAAAGGCAAACAAACAACTCCTTGTAAATTATCTGAAAAATTATGAGAAGATTTGTCGGAACATGACTACAGATGGACGGTTTCACACAGAGACCAGTCAAACATCAATACCTGCTCTGATCATTTACCTGCATGATTCCCTTATATTCATAATAATATATTATATAAACTCACATATCACACAATTGATCCCTTTAAAGTCTAGTTATAGCAAATTACATTCTGTTGTTTGTGTGTCTTTTGAATATAAAAATAAAATTATTAAAATAGAAACACTACCACAATTATTTTTTAATAAGATAACCCTCAAAATCTCTTGATTTCCCAGTTTGCCTCATCCTTACGTGCAGCAGAAAAGGTTTTAAATGAACGTCAGCATCTCTTAAAAGTGCAGCGCTCTAGTGAACAATTCTCTACTGGTATCCAGGCAAGTGTCCACAAAATCAAGTGCATGAAGATAAGTCACTTCAAACAGCCAGTGAAGTGAGAGTCTCTTAGTCAGCAATTTCCCTGCCTGTTTGCTCCCAAAGTCACGTTGAAAGTTTAAGGTTCACTTGTTTTATAAGTGTAAGCTGTGCACTCATCCTGCCAGTCTGTGGAGTTCAGGGTTACTCTTCATGTGACCACTGAAAGTCTGTAAACGTAGTGGTTTATCTATGGGAGAAGATGTAGTGCAACAACGTGTTATTGAAGCAATAAAGCGTTTTCTGTCACCATACCTGACAAGCTGACAGGAGGACAGGATTTTAAATGGTCCTTTTTTCCCTACATCACACAATGTGGCCAGTCCCATTTTGTTTGGCTGACGTCCCTTATCAAATGAACAGATGATCTGGATCACAGATCCCATTGTCTGGGTAGTGGTCCAGTTGAAGTGAGCTGCGTCTACACTCATGAAAAAGGTTTTGCCAAGGATGGTTTGTGACCGTTCCCAGTCTTACCTTTAGAGATTTTCATCGGGATGTCATTTCACTCGTTTAGAGTCGAATATGAATGTCGTGGCTTGCGGACACTTGGATGACACCAGACGAGCAGTATGTCTAACTCTATTTACCCCTGAGACTCCAGAAGTGTATTATGGACACAAACAGTTCACCCACGCCTCCATGAGCATTGTGGATAATGCGCCGATAATGCATGAATTTTTATTTCTGGTTGAACTATCCCTTAAAGTGTGACTGTGTCTCTACGTTCAGTAATGTAAAGACAAACATTATTACAATATAGTCCAGTATTAAGCATGCAGTCACTCATCACTTCAATGAAATTAACCTATATTCTCTGGATTTTTGTAAAAAAAAAGTCTGGGATGGGTCAATATAGTTTGGGGGAAAAGTTTGTACATTGTTGGAATGGTCAGATACTGAAAGGTTAAAGATTCTGCCTGTTTTCTTGATCAGCCCTGAAGCTTAAAATCTTCAACGATATAAAGTAGAGCCAGTAGCTTCTCAGGAATTCACCTGGCAGCTAACATGAATCTGTCCAGAGTATGCTCCTTGCAGTTGCACTGTGATGGAGTCAGTTTCAGCTGTATTAGTTGACACTGGTTGCATTATCGGGGATAACATCATCAGAGAAACCACCTGCAGAGAGAGAGAGAGAGAGAGAGAGAGAGAGAGAGAGAGAGAGAGAGAGAGTCACGCACACACACACGCGAACGCACGCACACTCCTGATAAAAATCTTAAGACCAGTTAAAAAATTTCATGAATTTGCATTTTGCACTGTTGAATCTTAGGAAGGTTCTAAGTAGAGTTTCAAAATGCAAAAAGAAGAAATGGGAACAAGAGCCCAAAAGTTGTGAGCAGGCAATTTATTTTTAAAAAAAATTCATCAGCTGATCAAAAGTTTAAGACCACAGCTCACCTCCTAAAACAGAAATTAAAGTGTCAAAAATGACTCAGTAATGAGTAGCTCCACCATTATTGTTGATCACTTCAAAAATTCGTTTTGGCATGCTTGATGCAAGTGTTTCCAAAAGGCTAGTGCGAATGTTGCGCCAAGTGGTGAAGATGGCTTCACGAAGGGCATCCACGGTCTGGAACTGAAGTCCATTTTTGTAAACTTCCCTTGACATCCATCCCCAAATGTTCTCAATTGGATTAAGATCAGGGGAACACGCAGGATGGTCCAAAAGAGTGATGTTATTCTCCTGGAAAAAAGTCTTGGTCAGACGGGCATTGTGAATTGGAGCATTGTCCTGCTGAAAAACCCAGTCGTTACCACACAGACCAGGGCCCTATGTCATGAGGGATGCCCGCTGCAACATTTCCACATAGCCAGCTGCTGTTTGACGCCCCTGCACAACCTGGAGCTCCATTGTTCCATTGAAGGAAAAAGCACCCCAGATCATGATGGCGCCCCCTCTACTGTGCCGTGTAGAAAACATCTCAGGTGGTATCTCTTTGTCATGCCAGTAACGTTGGAAGCCATCAGGACCATCAAGGTTACATTTTTTCTCGTCAGAGAATAAAACTTTCTTCCACCTTTGAATGTCCCATGTTTGGTGCTCCCTTGCAAAGTCTAAACGGGCAGTTTTGTGGCGTTGAAGGAGACGTGGCCTTTGAAGACGTTTCTTGTTTTTGAAGCCCTTCCTTCGCAGATGCCGTCTGATGGTTATTGGGCTGCAGTCAGCACCAGTAATGGCCTTAATGTGGGACGAGGATCGTCCCGTGTCTTGACGGACAGCCATTCGGATCCTCTGGCTCAGCGCCGGTGAGATTTTTTTGGGTCTACCACTTGATTTTTTTGTTCCATAACCCTGAGGATCTTTTAAGAAATGCAAAATGACTGTCTTACTGCGTCCAACCTCAGCAGCAATGGCATGTTGTGAGAGGCCTTGTTTATGCAGCTCAACAATCCTACCACGTTCAAAGACGGTGAGCTTTTTTGCCTTTGCCATCAAGAGATCTTCACAGTGTGATTACTTGACAGGAAATGACATGGAATCCAAATTTTTGCACAGATTTTGGCTCTTAAAGGCTGTGGTCTTAAACTTTTGATCAGCTGATGAACAGCCTATTTGAGTTAAATTGTTGTTTTCAATAAATTGCCTGCTCACAACTTTTGGTCTCTTGTTCCCATTTCTTCTTTTTGCATTTTGAAGATCTACTTAGAACCTTTCTTAGATCCAACAGTGCAAAATGCAAATTCATGACATTTTTTAACTGGTCTTAAGATTTTGATCAGGAGTGTATTTAAGCACACATTAAGGGAAAGAAAACACACAAACTGTGTATTTGTGTGGCTGTACAACTCACGTGGTCTGATGCTTATTGGCCAGATCAGGATGGAGCAGAGAGCCATGGCTGCGACGACAGCCACGCCTCCTGTCACAATGACCATGATGTAATGATAGAACCAGACACAGGCCGGACAACACACCACAGTGCTGAGAAAGACCGACAACACAATATGCTGGTTACATTTCACAGTGTAAAAATTTTGGGGGAAATTGTCCCTCTGAACAACTCTGAATGCATATTCTTTTTCTGTCTGAACAATGTTTATCTTTTATTATTGTACAATATTTAGTTTAGGAATCATGTTTACTTCAGTGTGTTTTGTATAATGTTCATACTGTTGTAGTTAAAAACATACATTAAAAGGAGGATGTTCTATGTCAGCATTGGAGATCAGTTGTCTGACAAACATGACAGCTTATTTTGAGCTGCCTTGGACCTTTATTATTCTCAATGAATGGCATCATCAGAGAGCACAATGTCTGTTTGGATACTTAAAATTTGAGATGAAACTTTTGTTAACTACGGTCAAAAGTTGTGGAACAGACTGCCGCTTGATATCAGAGAAACTAGTTTAATTAACGTCTCGAGATTTCTCTGTACCTCAGCCCAAATTTTCTTTCTTTCCTGCAATTTTAGGTAATTCTCTTTCTTTTTTATAATTATTTAAAGTTTCAGTGTGTAAAATATAGGTGAAAGGGATCTTTTGGCAGGTATTGAATTTAAAATTTCACTAGTGTGTTTCATCTCAATCTAAATGTTGTTCTAGTTAGCCAAAATGGGCCCTTTATATTTAACCCCTTTATATTGACATTGGGAGTGAGTCCTCTTTACGGAGGTTGCCATGTTTTTTTCATCAGTTCAAACCGGACAAACCAAAAAATGTTGAGTTTTTATGACAACCACAGGTTCTCTCTTTTATGTTTGGAAGGGGAGGGTCAGATGAGGTTTATTCAGCTGCAACATTTAACTTCACCACTAGATGTCACTAAATTGTATACACTGAACCTTTAAATGTCATTCAACATGTTCATATGTTACTTAAAATCTCTTCTCTTATATGAATCACATTTTTAACATGCTTATACTTTATCTTTTGATATGTAAAGCACTTTGCGCTGCATTTCTTGTACTAAAGGTACTACAGAAATTTACTACAGATCTGTGAGACAGACTGGGATGTGTTTAGAGCTATACATATAGGAGTACGCTGAATGTGTGACTGGGTACACATTCACCTGTGTTGACAACATTTGACTCATATAAGTCAGGAACTTTCCACACCAGAATTCCTGGATGAACAGTCACCTACAGTACATCCCCATGATCTCATCCATTTTTATGTGGGAACGAGATAAAATACAAAAGCAAAGTAAAGACTGAGGAAACCCATCAGGGAGGCTAAAAAGAAGTACAGAGAGAAACTGGACAGTTTCTACTCTACTGCTGATGCAGGGCGGATGTGGCATGGCCTGCAAAACATCACAGATTATATGGCCACCATGACAGAGATCACAAGCTCAACCATCGACCTGCCTTAACAGTTCAACCAGATCTACGCCCACTTCAAGACCTTCAACAGCAACACACAGGAAACACACTCACACTCCCAGATCAAACACCCCCTGTCTCACCAGCTGAACTAAGCCCCACAGTACAGAAGGCCTAGATAACCTTCATGGGCGCTACAGAGCTGGCTGCTGTTCTCACCTCCATCTTCAACCTGTCACTCTCAAAGGCCATGGTACCCACCTGTTTCAAAACCATCATTGGAGCTCCCATAAGGAGCGACTTGTCTGAATGACTGAAGGCCAGTTGCACTAACTCCAATCATCATTAAGTGTTTAGCTGGGTTCTGGCCCACATTCAGAGCAGTATAGCTGAGACGCTGGACCCCTTGCAGTACACCTACCTCCCTAAGAGAGGCACTTCGGACCCCATCTCTGCAGACATAATTTATCAGGTTAAGAGGAACACCAAATAGATGAAGTCTAAAACTTTACTCCTGTGTGTGTGTGTGTGTGTGTGTGTGTGTGTGTGTGTGTGTGTGTGTGTGTGTGTGTGTGTGTGTGTGTGTGTGTGTGTGTGTGCGTACTGACTGGCAAGGGTGAAGTGCCTGAATGATCATCACTGCCACTCCATTAGCCAACTTATCAGTGAAACTCATGGCTCCATAAACAAATGCTCCACTTTGCTGCAGAGAGAACAACAGAGAGATGAAGACAGTGTACAGTTTACAGGGACATTATGAGTGAAGATATATATCTTCCACTCACGCACACAGACAAACACACAGTATCAATAAGAGCCTCTTACAGTCTGATCGGAAATGAGCTCAGCAGTCATGGCAAGCGATATGACCAGGATGGTGGCTGAGCCTGCGCCCAGCAGCACAGCTGCCCCGTACACCTGCTGACCCATCCTGTCATCCAGCAGCACCCAGTAGGAGAAGGCCATGATCAGCAGCAGGCCCACAAAATAGGTGAGCTGGATCAGATAGAGAGACACAAATCCAGATCAGGTAAAATATAGTCAAAGTACGCTCTGGCTTTGACCACAACAGAGAAGTAAATCAACTGAGAAGGTATCAACATACTTAAAAGTTTTTGGGATGTTTGTATTTGGTGAATGTAAATGGTGATAAGAGCTTCAGCTGTTCAGAACTTCTCTTGTCTCCAGACCTTTCTGAAAATTAGTAACTTTTCAATCATTTCTTTATTCTATAAATAAATATATTAATTATAATAATAATACATCGCATGTATATAGTGCTTTTCAAAGTTCTAAAAGATGCTTCACATAGTAGGGGATGAAATAGTGAAACTATCAATATACTCTTTAAAATCAATGAAAACTAAAAAATCTGGTATCAGAAAAATATAAAAAAATAAACAGAATAGAGACATGGATTGGGGGAGGCAAGTCTGAAGAGGTGGGTTTTGAGGGCCTTTTGGAAAGATAGCAGTGTGGGGGCGTTTTTAATGTTGGGTGGTAATGAGTTCCAAAGAGTGTGTGGGGGGGCGACTTAAAATGCCCTGTCACTCGAGGTTCAGCGCTTGGTTCTGGGGACCTGAAGATGTCGGCATCATGCTGGAGCCAGGATTTTTGAGGTCTTGTAGGTAGTGAGTAGAATTTTTAAGTCTTTCCTGTATTTTACCGGGAGCCAGTGAAGGTCATGAGGACTGGCGGAGGATGATGTGATCAGTTGATCAGGTGCTGGTAAGTAGGCGGGGTAGTCGAATTTGGGACATATTGGAGTTTGTGAAGGACTTTGTTAGTGGAAACAACTAGTAAGCTGCTGCAGTAGTCCAGTATGACTGTCATAAATGCGTGAATAAGTTATTCTGCAGCATTAGGTGAAAGTGAGGTTCTGTGTCGGGCGATGTAACGGATTTGGAAGAAGGCTGTTTTGGTGATATGGGGCAGAAATGTGAGGGTTGGATCGAGGATGACTCCAAGGAGGCGGACTTGGGTGGATGGGGTGACGATGGAGCCATCAAGATTGAATTTTAATTCCAGAGTGGACGGGAAAGGGAGTCTGGGCCAATGATAGTTTTTGATGCAAAGAAACGTTCTTTGCATCCATGTTTTAATGTCCATTAGGCAATTGTTCATGGTGGATTGAGTGGCAGCAGTGATAGTCTTGGAGGAGAGGTAGAGCTAAGTATCGTCGGCATTACAGTTGAACTGGAGACCATGGGGATGGAGGATCTGCTTAAGTGGTAGCATGTAGAGGATGAAGATAAGGGGGCCAAACACTGAACCCTGGGGGACACCATGGATGACAGGAACTGTGATGGACTAGCAGTTGTTGATTGAAATTAATTGATTTCTGTCGGTTGATGGTGTCAAAGCTGAACTTACGTCGAGGATGAAAATGCTGATGAATGAGAATAACAGCAGATCACTTGTGATTTTGATCAGAGCAGTCTTAGTGTTGTGTTGTTTACAGGAACCAGATTGGAATGGTTCGTAGAGGTTATTGGAGTCAAGGTGGGATTTGATCAGTTTTGCAACGATTCTCTCCAGTACTTATGACAGGAAGGGCAGGTTGGAAATGGGCCAGCAGTTATTGGGGATGTCGGGGTCCAGTCCAGGTTTTTTTAAATATGGTGGTGACTGTAGCAAGCTTTAAGGTAGATGAATAACATTTGGAGATGATTGGTCAAAGGTGATGATTAATAAAGAAAGGCCCCAAAATCACACTTTCCGAGATAATGTGAAATAATAGAGACAATCGAAAGCTTATACTGTATTCACATTATTATTCCCCATCATATGACATATGATAAATGATGTTATTAACAAGTCCCAATGAACACAGGAAATAACATCATACACAGTTCAAACATTTTTATGAGGTTACTCTACGTCCTATATTTCAAATGTATCGTGATTTCAAATGATCAGTTATAGACTAATAATGAACCTGACCTAAATCTTTTTTACTAGTTTAGGGTTAAGATGAAATCAGTGTGACAGACAATTATATTTAGGTTCTACTCACACATTTGCCAATCAATTTAGTGATAGGCTTCATAATGAAGGAGGACAGGAAGCCACTCATGTACATGACTAATGGGATCGTCGCTATGAACTTCTGTTGGAGGAGATGAAAGAAAAACATCTTCAGGAAAGCAACATTGCATGCAAATTGACAAATGTATGAATAAAACAGGGTGAGTTTGGGTTACCTTATGCAGCCCCAGAGTGTTAATAAGATACATAGAGATGTAGGTCTGAGACAGATTCACTATTAACCTGGTAGACATGTAGAGTAAGGCCACCTACAGAGAAACACAGTGACATACACAACTTTCAAGAAGTGACAGCTCACTCTACACTCTTATGTTTCTATTGCATGAAGTTCGACAAAACACAAAATGTGGCAAACGTCAAACTGCTGATTGCAAAATACTTTTCTAACCCCTGTTGACTAGATGAGTAGCTTCAAGTGAAGCTTAGGTCCGATGTGATTACAATTTCCTACCTGGTAGAAAGAAGGCTGCTGCAGCCAACACTTCCACTGAAGCAGAGATGAGGAGGTCTGGGAGCGAGGGAGCAAGGGGCTGTGCTCACTTTCCTCCTCTGCCTTCTCCATCCTCTTCCTCACATCCTCTCCTCGTGCCTCCCCTTCGGCTCTATGCCTTGACTCTTTGGTTCCCAGGTGGAAGAAGATGGAGAAGATTGCACCGATACCAAGAACAATCAGAGCCAAATTCTGTCAAAAAACACAACATAGCAGTGCTTCAAGTTCAAGTCTGTTATATAAAGGTACCCTATAAGTGGTAAGCTGTGTGAATGGAGTTTTATGGAAGCTGGTGAAAGGAGAATTCAAGCAGTAGCTGATGTCTTATGAAAAAGTCGTAATGTAGACTTGATGCATTAAGGAGACCAGAAGGTAAAACAATATACAAATGCTAACAGAGTTACATGAGCGGTTTTCACCCCCAAGTCTGAAGATGTCTCCCACAGCATCCCCTTATTTCTTCCTCTACTTGCATCACCCATTCCAACAGAACATCGATGAATGACTACAATTTGTTACTCTCTATGTTACATGTACAGTGGATATACAAGTCTACACACCCCTGTTAAAATGCAAGGTTTTTGTGGAAAAAATGGGAGCAAGTTAAATCTGGTTAGAACTTTTTCCACCATTAACGGGATCTTTTACGTGAACAATATAATTATAAAAACTAACTGAAATCTTTTAGGGGGAAAAATAAAAATAATAAAATAAAATAACGCGGTTCGCATAAATGTGCACAACCTCTTATAACTGGGGATGTGGCTGTATTCAAAATTAACCAATAACATTCAAACTCATGTTAAATAGTAGTCAGTACACACCTGCGTTTCAGAGACACGCAAGGACATGCAAGTGCAAGAGCCCCTTGCGTGCCCCTTGGGTGCTTGCGTACCCCTTCTTGCATGCTTGCGTGCGTCGCCCAATTTTTGTAACTATACGACAGAGCTATGCAAGCCTTACACAGCCCGCAAGGCTGTGATTGGTCTGCTAACTACATCCTTTCCGGAGTCACATTTCCGGTTTCATGCCTCATAATACCGTAAGAAACCAAGGAAGATTTAGAAGAACAAATATGGACCAAATAGAAGAGCGTTTATCAGAAATGATCCAAAAGTATGACCACTTGTATAACCCGTCATTGACGGAATACAAGGATGGGCAGATGGCCTGCAATTCCTGGAAGGTGGTAACGGCTAACGTCTGTTTGCAAGTCGACGAGCGTACGAAGCTGTGGAGGAAGATCATGTACAAATTTGTCCGCCAGAAAAAGTATATGAGGAGCAGCAGTGGCAATGTAAATAAACAGTCAACGACGACTGCCACACACAAAGAAGGCGTCTCTAAGGTCGTATTCAACAAAAAACTTTACTCCACCTAGTGTTCTGGCAGTGAATTGCTTTGCAACACGCGCAACCCTTGGAGAACCATAAATTAAAACAAGTCCGTCGACACGACTGCGTGAAAAGCCGCAGGCGCAGTTGTAGAACCATGCGCCGGCCATTACAGTAACTCTGATTAATCCCAAACAAAGTTCGGCTGTTCTAGTAGGATTTTCCTGACATTTTCTTAGTTGCATTTAAGAGCAAAAGCTATGGTCCGCAGAGAGCTTCCAAAGCATCAGAGGGATCTCATTGTTGAAAGCAGAGGTGTAAAGTAACGAATTACATTTACTCAAGTTACTGTAATTGAGTAGTTTTTTTGTGTACTTTGTAATTTTTTGAGTAGTTTTTGAAATGGATAATTTTACTTTTACTTAAGTAGATTTTGACTGGAGTACTTGTACTTCGCTACATTGGAATTACATCCGTTACTGAGTAAAAAAAATAACAGTTCAATGCGCAAGGCAATTCTCACTGCCGTGGTAGATGCTGCATAGAGTGGATGACGTTCCCTCACGTGCACGTTCATCATATGAAAACTGATCGTAAAGTTCACTGTTCGCGAAAAATATGGGCGACATGCACAACACTGCACAGGGAGCCACCGCGAAGCGGCTGCAGAGCCGCGGGTTGTCAATCCCTGGCTCCGGCGAAAGAGCGATGTGTTTACTGCTCCGCCGTTAAAGAGATGCGGATGTCAAAACATCAGTTCGGCTATAATATTAGTTTCGTCTCGCATTTCTCCCTCCCGATCACGCGCTCCACCTGTTAAGCCTCCTCGCCCCATCGGTGGAGCGCACCGGGCGCACCACACAGTTTGAGAATCACTGCACTACACAGGGCTGGACC
The DNA here is from genome assembly GCA_038501795.1 of Pseudopleuronectes americanus. Taxonomy (NCBI): domain Eukaryota; kingdom Metazoa; phylum Chordata; class Actinopteri; order Pleuronectiformes; family Pleuronectidae; genus Pseudopleuronectes; species Pseudopleuronectes americanus. The sequence continues at coordinate 287,494 of CM076730.1, read as the reverse complement.
TAGCACATTTGGAGCTCTATGAAAGCTTCACTCCTGGCGCGAAAATTAAATATATATATATATTTTTTTTTAAACGATTTTCTACGAAAAACAGAATTGCAACTTTCAGATGGTATTTTGCCATGTAAGACTGCATTTCTTTTCAAACAACAATGATCGCAATGACATGGTGCAGGCATTTGATTTAGACAGCGTCTCTCCTCAGGAGCTATACCTCAGATAATATGAACCTGTTCACTGTTCAAATTCATTATTTGTCATTAAGTTGCGTTCAGTTCAACGTTCTCATTAAAATGAACGTGTTCAATGAACGCGTTCTTTTGATTCTCCTTTACTTAAAACTTACTGTTTTTGGATTGGATTTATGACCCCTTGTCCTTTTTTGCACTGTATAGGAGCGTCCCATCAAGTGGTTGGAAGTAACTAAGTAACTTTTACTTAAAGTACATTTTAAATGAACTACTTTTTACTTTTACTTGAGTAGATTTTTAGATGGGTACTTTTACTTGTACTTAAGTAAAATTTCATCAAAGTAAAGGTACTTTTACTTGAGTACAATATTTCAGTACTTTTTACACCTCTGGTTGAAAGGTATCAGTCAGGAGAAAGGTACAAAATAATTTCCAAGGCATTAAATACACCATGGAACACATTCAAGATAGCAATCATCAAGTCGAGAAAATATGGCACAACAGTGACATTACCAGGAACTGCACATCCCTCCAAAATTTATGAAAAGACGAGCAGAAAACTTTTCAGGGAGGCTTCCAAGAGGCCTACAGCAACATTAAAGGAGCAGCAGGAATTTCTGGCAAGTACTGGCTGTGTACTACATGTGGCAACAATCTTCCATATTCTTCGTGGGTTTCGGCTATGGGGTAGTGTGGCAAGACGGAAGCCTTTTCTTACGAAGAAAAACAACCAAGCCTGGCTAAATTTTGCTAAAACATACATGAAGTCTCGAAAAAACATGTGGGAAAATGTGTTATGGTCTGATGAAACCAAGATTGATTCCATAATTCCAAAAAGTTTGGTTGGCGCAAAAACAACCCTTAGTTTAAGGTTGTGCATATTTATGCAACCAGCTAATTGTACGTTTTTAATTTTTTATTTTTCTGAATTCTTCACGTTATAGGTCACATTCAAAAGGTGGAAAAAGTTCCGACAGGTTTTAACTTTGTCTAATTTGTTTACATCACAAAAACCTTACTTTATAACAGGGGTGTTTAGACTTTTTTTTTATCAACTTTAGGTGTTCGCATCCTGTTGGATAGTTAAGATAACTAGAGTATGCATTCCTTAATCACATGGTCTCCTTATGTCTTGCCACCGGTCAAATACGCAAAAGAGTTGAAGTTAGTTAGTTAGAGTTTGTATTTGTATAGCACTTATTTAAACAAGGTTACAAAGTGTTTCACACAAAACTCTATGGCAAAATGAAGAATCAATTGTAAGTACAAGTACCTCAAAGTAAAAATGTGGAATATGACCAAAATGGCCACTAAATGCAAAACAGCAGGCTTCCTGTTGCGTTTTTCCAATTGCACCCTAAAGACCTTTTTGTTTTTGCCTAAATAAAACTAATAATCAATCAATCAATCAAATTTTATTTGTATAGCCCATATTCACAAATTGGGATGGAGAAGAGGAAGGAGAAGCTGGAAAAAGAAGCTCCGTGTGTCATATGTCATTAAATAGAGCAAGTTACGTTCTGCCTCACTAATTAACTCTAACTATAAGCTTTATCAAAAAGAAAGGTTTTGAGCCTACTCTTAAACAAACAGATGGTGTCTGCCTCCCGAACTGAAATTGGTAGATTATTCCACAAGTGAGGGGCTTGATGGCTAAAAGCTCTGGCTCCTACTCTACTTTTAGAGACTTTAGGGACGACAAGTAAGCCTGAATTCTGGGAGCGGAGTGCTCTAGAGGGTTTATAAGGTACTAACAGCTCTTTAAGGTAAAAAGGCGCTATATTATTAAGGGCCTTGAAGGTGAGGAGGAGAATTTTAAATTCTATTCTAGATTTAACTGGAAGCCAGTGTAGCGAAGCTAATACTGGAGAAATGTGCTCTCTTTTCTTTGTTCTTGTCAGGACACGTGCTGCGGCATTTTGGACAAGCTGTAGAGTCTTTAACGACTTACTGCTGGAGCCTGATAATAATGAGTTACAATAGTCCAGTCTCGATGTAACGAAGGCGTGGACTAGTTTTTCTGCATCTTTTTGCGAAAGGACATGCCTGATTTTTGAAATATTACGCAAGTGGAAAAAGGCAGTCCGAGAAATTTGTTTTAAGTGACTATTAAAAGATAAATCAGGATCGAAGATCACTCCCAAGTTCCTGACTGTTTCGTTGGAAGCAAGGGCAATGTCGTCTAGCGCAGCTATATCATTAGATAATTTATCTCTAAGGTGTTTGGGGCCAAGTATTATAACCTCTGTTTTGTCTGAGTTTAATAAGAGAAAATTGCGGGTCATCCAGGTTTTTATGTCCTTGAGACATGCTCGAAGTTTAGTTAATTGATTACTTTGTTCAGGTTTTATTGACAAGTATAACTGGGTGTCATCCGCATAGCAGTGGAAATTTACCGAGTGTGTCCTGATAATGTTTCCTAGTGGAAGCATATATAATGAGAATAAAATTGGGCCGAGCACAGAGCCCTGTGGAACACCATGGTTAACTTTGGTGCGCACAGATGTCTCATCATTAATTTGCACGAATTGGGAGCGATCAGAAAAATAAGATTTAAACCAATTAAGGGCAGTTCCATTAATTTTAATTAACTGTTTGAGTCTTTGTAATAAAATTTGATGGTCAATTGTGTCGAATGCTGCACTGAGATCTAACAGAACGAGGACAGACACAAGTCCCTGATCTGAGGCTATTAAAAGGTCGTTAGTGACTTTTGCCAAGGCTGTTTCTGTGCTGTGATTGGCTCTAAACCCCGACTGAAAGTCTTCATATATATTATTTTCCTGGAGAAACTCACACAGCTGATTGGCTACCACTTTTTCTAAGATTTTAGACATGAAGGGGAGATTAGATATTGGTCTGTAATTGGCTAAAACCTCTGGGTCTAGGGTGGGTTTTTTGAGAAGGGGTTTGATTACTGCTATTTTAAAAGACTGTGGTACATAACCTGATGATAATGACAGATTGATTGTGTTAAGTAACGAACTATCAATTAGGGGCAGAATTTCTTTAAGTAATTTTGTAGGAATGGGATCTAAGATACAGGTTGTTGGTTTAGAACCTGAGATTATTTTGGTAAACTGATCACAAGTGATCAGAGAGAAGCTGTCTAAATAATGGTTAGGATTCTCAGCCATTTCTGAGATTTCTGTTATTGGGAGGGTATTAGTGCCAATTGAGGGCAGGAGATTGTTGATTTTATTTCTAATGGTTAGAATTTTATCATTAAAAAAGGTCATAAAGGTATTGCTATTTAGGGATGGAGGAATACTGGGTTCGGTGGAGGTGTGACTCTCTGTCAGCCTGGCTACAGTGCTGAAGAGAAACCTGGGGTTGTTTTTATTCTCTTCTATTAGTTTTGAATAGTAGGCTGCTCTTGCTTTGTGGAGAGCCTTTTTATATTCTTTAACACTATTCTTCCAGTCTATGAGGTTTTCAACATGGTTGCTGGAGCGCCACTTCCTTTCTAGTTTTCTTGATAATTGTTTTAACTCATTTGTCTGGGAATTATACCACGGAGCTAATTTACCATGTTTGACATTTTTCTTTTTTAGAGGCGCTATTGAATCTAATGTTAATCGTAATGAGTCTGCAGAGCTATCGACGAGGTGGTCGATCTCAATGGAGCTCGGGTTTTTAAAGAATTTGTTCTTTATATCTACGGATAATACGGGTTTAAATGTAATTGGAATTATTTCCTTAAATTTAGCTACAGCACTATCAGGTAGACATCTAGAAAATGAGTTTTTTATTGGTGGCATATATTCATTTATTGAAAAATGGAAGGTTATTAAATTATGGTCTGATAGAACTGGATTGTGCGGGAGGACTGTTAAATGTTCAATTCCGACACCGTACGATAATATAAGGTCAAGTGTGTGGTTACAACAATGAGTCGGTTGGTGCACACACTGACTGAAACCAATTGAGTCTAGTATTGAATTAAATGCTACGCTACGGTAATCTTTCTTATTGTCAACATGGATATTAAAGTCACCAACAATAATAATTTTATCGCTCTTTAGGACTAAGTTTGATAAAAACTCAGGGAATTCCGTTAAAAATTCAGTATAAGCCCTGGGAGGATGGTAAACTACAGCAAATATGATTGGCTGTTGGTGTTTCCTGGATTGGCGTGGAAGACTAAGAACCAGACATTCAAATGATTTGTAGCTTAGGTTAAGTTTAGGTTTTGGATTAATTGATAGACTGGAGTTAAAAATAGCAGCAACTCCACCTCCTCGCCCAAATTCTCTGGGAACCTGTGCATTTATATGACTGGGGGGAGTAGATTCATTTAGACTGACAAATTCATCAGGATGCAGCCACGTCTCAGTGAGGGACAATACATCTAGGTTGTAGTCAGAGACTAGTTCATTAACTAAAAGAGCCTTAGTTGATAGTGATCTAATGTTTAAAAGACCACATTTAAAAGTCTTAGTTCCCTGTGTTGTTGCAGAGGTTGTTTTAATTTTTATTAGATTTTTGTGTGGAGTTCTCGCTCTGTTATTGTTTAATTTAAATAATTTAATCGGACGGTGGACAGACACAATCTCTATGGGGTTGTGTGACTGATCCAGAGGGAGCGCAGAGAAGTGTTTAGCACTGCAGCTCTGCTTCCTGGTCCCAACTATGGGTTGTCATGTTATAGACTTTGTAATATTCCTAGATAAGAGAGCTGCTCCATCCCAAGTGGGATGAACGCCGTCTCTCATAACAAGACCAGGTTTTCTCAAAAAAGTTAGCCAATTATTTACAAAGCCCACACCGTTTACAGGACACCACGTCGACAGCCAGCGGTTAAAAGACAACATGCGGCTAAACATGTCATCACCTGTTGTATTAGGGAGCGGGCCAGAGAAAACTACTTTGTCTGACATCGTTTTAGCAAAAGCACACAACGACTCAACATTCACTTTAGTGATCTCCGACATACGAAGCCGGGAGTCATTGCTGCCGACGTGAATTACAATTCTATTTTATTTACGTTTAGTTTTAGCCATTAACTTAAGTTTAGATGCGATGTCGCCGGCTCTGGCCCCTGGGATACAGTTAACTATGGTCGCTGGTGTCGCTACCCTGACGTTTCTCAGAACCGAGTCGCCAATAATCAGAGTTTGTTTATCAGCGGGTGCCTCGCTGAGTGGAGAGAATCTATTTGAAACGTGAGCTGGTGGCTCTTTAATCATGGGCTTTTTAAGACTAGCACTATGCCCCCTCCGGACCGTCACCCAGCTGCCCTGGGCTCCCTGCTGCACGGGACTAGTCAGGGGACTGCTAGTTGAAGCTAAGCTACGTCCTAAGCTATGTGCTATGCTAGGTGGCTCCGACGCTAGCGGAAGCCGGCTAACTACAGCTAACGGAGTTTCTAAGCTGCGGAGCCGAGCTTCTAAGTCGCTAAGCCTCGCCTCCATCGCTACCAACACACTACATTTATTACAAGTACCACTACTGTTAAGTGAGGCAGAGGAGTAAGTAAACATAAGACACTCGGAGCAAGAGAGAGCAGTGGAGGGAGAGAGAGAAGACATCGCTGATATAGAGCTACGAGGGTGAGCTCACACAGAATCACTAAGAACGCTAGAGTATGGGTTGTTATGTGTGGGTGTTTAACTACAGACCGGTGATTTTAGCCGTAGTGTTACAGAGTTTAGCGGAGGAGCTAATACAGAGAGCGACCAACACTAGCAGCAAGTAAACAGGAAATGAACAGGAAATGACGCGGGACGCTTACCGGAGATGACGCACCATAATAATGAACAACAATAATGACTGAGAAAATATTGACACAGAGCTGTTCAGACTTGGACTCTGATCAGTCAATGTGAACACATTCCGGGGGTCCCGGGGAGCAACGTTGAGTCATTTTGCAACGCCCATTGAAAATTCCTCCAGAATACCAACATTTTCACCGCTTTCTAACTTTCTCCAAATTTTTTACGAATTTGAGCATGTTAAAGCCATCAAAAAGCCAATTCATTTGCCTGAATAATAATTATGACACATAGAGCTGTTCAGGCCAGGACTCTGATCATGAGACAAAAGTATGGTGGTGATAGGACAATGCACAGTGGAGTTATGATAACATCGTCTCCTTTGGCGAAGGATGAACCTTCGCAGTACTTCAATGTTTACACGGTTTGAGGAAATTCCAATTCCAATTCTGAGAGAGAGAGAGACGTAACCTTTGCATGACATAAAGATTCCTTTGATCTTTGACCACTGATGCAAGCATCGAAACCTCTCTGACGGATGTGGATCAGAGAGTCACAGAGCTTGAAACTTCCCACACCGCTCTGCAAGCTGAAAACTCACAGCTACACTGGACACTCTGGAAAACTTCTCGAGGAGTAACATTATAAGGGTGACTGGTCTGGAGGAGAAGATTGACGGAGATCTCCCCTCTGCCTTCATAGAAAAGTTCCTGACCGAGGTGTTTGGAGAGGACAGTTTCACTCTCCCACCCTTAGTGGACCGTGCCCATCACACTCTGAGACCGCCACAGCCGATAGGTCCCCCGTGGGCTATGGTGGTGCGCATGCATTACTACCAGACGAACGAGCAGATTCTGAAGGACCTCTGAAATACAGAGGAGCTAACATCAGCTTTTCCCCCGATCTCAGCGCGGACTTACTACGTAGAAGAACCGCATTCCTCTCAGTCAAGAAACAGCTTCAGGAGGCGGGAGTGAAGTACTCTCTGCAACACCCAGCAAGGCTCCGGTTCACTACAGCCAGTACAAGACTGTGACAATGTAATGTTACTTTATAATTTCTACTGCCCTGTCATCTAATGTTATTTCTTTTTAATTATTATTATTATTATTTCTTTTTTTACAGCACTAGGGCCAGGGGCGCAGCTAGTCTTATACACAAAAGTGTCACCTTTGATAGTGATCAAATAATTGCAGACACAAATAGCCGGTTTGTCATAGTTTTTTTCAACAAACTTGTTCCTCGCCAGTGTATACGCTCCAAACTGGGACGACAGCGCTTTTATTAACTCCTTTTTCTCACATATGTCAGTGCCTGTCAGTACTCGGGCCCTAATAATAATAATGTATTACAATTTCAATAGGGCCTAACGTCTGTCAGTGCTCGGGCCCTAAAAATTATGTTCGTTCAATCCAATTCAAGAGCCAAATCATAACACAATAAGGTTGAGACCTTAGGTTTGTAGACAAAACCCAAAAATTGTCACTACATTGCCCACTCGGTTGGCCCTTTATCTATAACCTGACCCGTTACTGCTTAAAGAGAGAATGGAGTATCTGTGGAAGGTAGACAGGCACTATTCTCCTCTATAGATACAATGTTAAATACTATATACATAATATATAGTGGCATATACAGTAATGTGTGAGAAAGGTCAAAAATTCCTCAATAGCCACTGCTGTTAGGTACCAAGATGAATCTTCAGATTGACTGTCCGACCTCAACTCGTGCAGTGGGCATAGGGTTCCTCAAGTGCCTTCATCATGCAGTTCCTGTATGCCGCCAAGTACCTCTACAGACTGTATAGGAGCTCACCGATGCCCTTATCCAGGTCTCGGAGGAGATTACCCTGGACTAGGGTTGCAAAATTCCGGGAATATTCAAAGCTGGAAACTTTCCATGGGAATTATCGGGAATATACAGGAATTAACGGGAATATACGGGAATTAACGGGAATAAACTGGAAATTGTGTGGGTAATTTATACTAACTGTATTTATCTTGTCATATACAGACATAAATATAAACATTGTGTTTTGTCATAGGCCGATTTGAGCCCTGAGGAAACTTTTAACGTTTAATTGGTGTACATTTTTTTTTCAAAATTCCCGAGCTGAATATTCCCATGGAAATTTTCCGGAAATTTTCTGGAAATTTACCGGAAATTTTCCGCCCCTTTGCAACCCTACCCTGGACACCATCAGCCGACTCATCAGGAGCAGGCCCAGATGTTGTGAGGAGTGCTTAAAAGGCACATGGAGGCCACACAACCTACTGAGTCACATGATGAGCTTCTGTGATTTACATTTTTCCACTTTGATTTTCGGTGTTGTTTAAAAAAAAATTGGAGCAGTAATATATATGTCGGTCAGTTATAAAAAGATGTGTTTTACATGAACTGTATATTAATATTTCAGGATACACTTTATGTTTGCAAGACATAGACTTACTTATGTATGTGACTCATTGTTAGAATGATTGGAATGTCACCGGGCAGGTTATAAACACATCTGTTGTTTGAAGCTACAAACTGATGTCTTTAGTTTGATATACATTACAAACACTTGGACTGCCTTCTAGATTTCACTGAGGAAGTGGTTGAGAGGAGAATGTTAGCAAAGCTGAATTCTATCATAGACAACACATCTCACCCCCTACATAACACTGTGGGGGCCTTGAGCAGCTCTTCAGCAGCAGACTGATGCACTCACAGTGCAAGTTTGAACGCTTCCACAGGTCCTTCATTCACACTTCAATAGGACATTAAAAAAATGATATTCTCACTTTTTCTTATTTCACACTTCTTATCATGCCTTGCAATATTAAACAGAAACTTTAAGTTTGCACATTAGTGTCCTCTGCACATTACCCGTAGTATACCTCTGATCGTGATCTACCACCCTTAACACTTGTCACACCTACTTATGCACAAATACAGTTGACATGCTCGTGCAACTCTCCTGTGTCGTGAAAGGTGTATATTATATACATATTCTTTATATTGTCTTCATCATTCCGAGTTGTCTGCTGCTGTAACAAGTGAATTTTAAGTAGCTCTACCCTCTGCTAGGGAACGTTATTAAATTTCCGGAGGATGCTACTCACCCTAAAGATGGGGATGTCTACTGGTCCAAGTGCATCGCTGAGCAGGTCGCCATCCTCACTGGCTTGCATGTGGAACAGCAGGTAGGCCACAGCGTACACTGTTATGTTGGCAATCACTGTGAATGCGTATCTTCAAACACACAGGGAGAGACAGTGGTATCAGGACAAGCAGATTACCCTGCTGGGTTAGCTGGGTAAAAAAACCTACCTGTATGCAGTGAGCTCTACTTTAGCATCCTCACAGGTGACCAGCTCTGGAATGAGAGAGAGGTGGGATATCTGGGTGGCCGCCCAGCCAAACTGAAAGACGATGATGAACGGGATGAAGTAGGTCAAGCTGACCCACTGAGGTGTAAGTGGGTTGCAGCCCAGACACTGGTTGAAGATGAAGGCAAAGGACAGCACCACACTCACTGTGCCTGGAAAACACACACAGACAAATACATTTTGAGTGTGGTGGTATACTATGATGACAAATATATCATTCTTCTCATATACTAAAAATAACTAGTTTCAGATGAGCTCAGTCATCTCCACACACATGACAGTAACAAACAGAAACTTCATATGCCCAAGAAATCCAAGATGGCAGCATGTTAGGTTGTATGTGAGTTTGTCTCTCTGTCTCTCTGTCTTGTCAAAGGAAGCAGTAGCAGCCTTGCTAACTCCCAAGGCCTCAGCAGCAGCAGTAGCAGCCTTGCTAATTCCCAAGGCCTCAGCAGCAGCAGCAGTAGCAGCCTTGCCAACTCCCAAGGCCTCAGCAGCAGCAGCAGTAGCAGCCTTGCCAACTCCCAAGGCCCCAGCAGCGGCAGCAGTAGCAGCCTTGCCAACTCCCAAGGCCTCAGCAGCGGCAGCAGTAGCAGCCTTGCTAATTCCCAAGGCCTCAGCAGCAGTAGCAGCCTTGCCAACTCCCAAGGCCCCAGCAGCGGCAGCAGTAGCAGCCTTGCCAACTCCCAAGGTCTCAGCAGCAGCAGCCTTGCTAACATCTCAAGATTCCAGCAGCAGCAGCAGTAGCAGTCTTGCTAACATCTCAAGACCCCAGCAGCAGCAGCAGCAGCCTTGCTAACATCTCAAGACCCCAGCAGCAGCAGCAGCAGCCTTGCTAACATCTCAAGGCCCCAGCAGCAGCAGCCTTGCTAACGTCTCAAGCCCCCAGCAGCAGCAGCAGCCTTGCTAATATCTCAAGGCCCCAGCAGCAGCAGCCCTGCTAGCATCTCAAGGCCCCAGCAGCAGCAGCTAGCATAGTAAACTCAGTAATCTAAAGACAATGGCATTTTTCTTAACTTTAGTATGTTTGTTGACATTTTGGGACCTGACTCCAAGGAATTGCCCCTTGGTGAGTACCACTAGCTATGTGTTGAGCATGCAAGACACTTACTATAGTGGCACTAATGCTAATGTTGCTGGGCATTTTCAGCAACCACAGTCTGATTTGGTCTGGGCTTCAAACCTGTGGTCGGACCAACCTAGGGACTTACCTAAACTTCTACGTTTTTTTATATTATATAATCTTACTCTTTCCCTTAAGGAAAGATATTGCCTGGCTTTCACACATAAAAAAACTGCTTCAAAATGTAATATGAGACGAGCAGTGATAATTGTACTACTCTTACTTCTGTCTGGAGATGTGCATTCAAACCCTGGTCCTGAATTGCAATGTATCCAGACTCCCGCTGATTTTAAATTAATGTCTGGTCTCAAATGTATTAATCTTAATGTGCGCAGCTTAGTACCAAAGATGGACATGGTCAGAATTTGGGTTAGATCAACAGATGCAGATATTGTGGTCATCTCAGAAACTTGGTTGACAAAATCTATTATAAATGAAGACATTAGCATACTCGGATACAATGTTTATCGTAGTGATAGGCCTAAGAAAGGCGGTGGTGTAGCTATTTTCGTTAAATCAAGATTTGATGCTTCAATTGTTCTGTCTGAGTCTATCTCTAAGCAATTCGAATTTTTGGCATTGAAGGTGGAAATAGCAAAGTCCCTCTCTATGACTGTTGTCGGGTGCTATAGGCCTCCATCTGCCACAAAGGAGGCATTATCGTCATTGCAGCATCTTTTGTCCAAATTAAATTATAATGAGCTTTTAATGGCTGGAGATCTGAATTGGGACTGGCTAAATGCAGTTTCGGATGAATTTAAATCTTTCTGTGACTCTATTAATCTTATCCAGCTGGTCAACCTACCTACAAGGCCAAATCTTAAAAAAACCTGAAAAGTCCACTTTGATTGATCTAATTCTCACAAATGTTCCTCATAAATTCTTATCCTTTGGAGTTTTCTGCAATGATTTGAGTGATCATTGTGTTGTTGCTATTTGCAGGGACACAAAGATCCCCAAACGTAAACCACGCATTATCTTCAAGAGGAATTTAAAAATGTTTAATGAACAGGCTTTTCATCATGATTTGTCTTTGGTAAATTGGGGACACATAGGTCTTTTGCCGGACGTGGAGTTAGCTTGGACATTTTTTAAGGAACACTTTATGAAAATTGTAAATAAACATGCCCCCATCGGGAAATTCAGGGTTAAGGGACGAGATAATCCGTGGTTTTCCCCAGAGTTGTCAGACACCATCCATCGACGTAATGTGGCATGGGCCAAAGCCAGAAAAAGTGATTTTGCCTCTGACTGGTCTATTTTCAGGCAACTAAGGAACAAATGCACTACTCTTATTAAAAAGGCTAAATCTGAATATTATTTATCTGTCACAACTGAGAACCTTAATAATCCACAGAAATTTTGGAAAGTAATTAAATCTATATCTGTAAGTAAAAGTCCTCCGGCTCTTCCGATATTTGTTCTAAAAGACTCGGTCCCAGTCTATGATAGAACTGAGGTTCTAAATTGTTTTAACAATCATTTTGTATTATCTGGTTCTTTGTTTGATTCTACGGGAACTACCCCTGTGTTTCCCTGCACAGAAGCTCCAAGGTTTTTAGGAGAACCCTTTAATTTCTTACCTTTTACTGTGCAGCAAGTGCATCAAGCCCTCAAAACGTTGGCTAGCAGAAAATCCCCTGGACCTGATTCAATAGAGCCCTACTTTTTAAAAATAGCAGCTGATTTTGTAGCATAGCCTCTTACAATCCTTTTTAATCTCTCAATTGAAAACAAAGAAATTCCATCTGTTTGGAAGTCAGCTTTTGTTACCCCCTTATTAAAAGGAGGTGATCCAGCAGTTTTAACCAACTACAGGCCAATATCAAATCTGTGTGCCTTGTCAAAAATTCTTGAATCTCTTGTGTGTGATCAGTTAAAAGAATTTCTAACATTTAATGACATTCTCTCACAACTGCAATCAGGCTTCAGGAAAAAACACAGTACCATCACTGCAGCTACAAAAGTGATCAATGATATATTAGTTGCTCTTGATAATAAGCAGCATTGTGCTTCACTTTTTATTGATCTGTCAAAGGCTTTTGACACTGTGGACCATGCTGTTTTAAAGCATAGGCTTTTTTGCTTGGGTTTGTCAAATCATGTAGTTTCCTGGTTCACAGATTATTTGAGTGACAGGACTCAGTGTATTAAATATGATGGTCTGTGTTCTGAATTTGTGAGTGTCCACAAGGGCGTGCCACAAGGTTCAATATTAGGACCCCTCTTGTTCATTATGTACATTAATGATTTGGGAAAAAACGTGTCAGATGCTAACATGCATTTTTATGCAGATGACACAATTATCTATTGTTTTGGATCAACTCCTGCTAGAGCTGTTGAATCTCTGCAGAAAGCTTTTGATGCAGTCCAGCACACACTCCTGCAACTAAAATTAGTCCTCAACACTGAAAAAACTAAACAAATGTTGTTTTCAAACTCTAAGAAAGTTCCTCAAACTGTCCCCACAGTGTATCTATAAATATCTTGGTGTCTTGATTGATGATTCCCTTTCATTCAAATCCCCACATTGACAATCTTGTGAAGAAATTGAAACTTAAATTGGGCTTCTTCTTTAGGCACAAATTTTGTTTCTCTTTTGAGGTGAAAAAGCGGCTTGTCACTGCAACGTTTTTATCCAGTTTAGATTATGGAGATTTGATTTATATGAATGCCTCAGCTAAATGTCTATATAAGATTGATGCTGTTTACCATGCTTCTCTGAGGTTTATCACTAACTGTAGAGCCCTGACCCATCACTGTGAATTGTATTCTCGAGTGGGTTGGCCCTCTTTGTCCACCAGGAGGCTGGGACATTGGTGCACTTTTATTTATAAGGCCATGCTTGGGCTACTGCCATCATATATTTGTAATTTAATCACACAGAAAAGTGTTGCTTCTTACAGTCTGCGCTCAAACAATCAGATGCTTTTGTTAGTTCCATTGGCCCGCACTGAATCAGGAAAAAGGGCATTCGTCCACTCTGCTCCCACCACATGGAACTGGCTGCAAAAAGATTTTAAATTAACCGAAATGATTTCTTTGAACGCTTTCAAATCTATGATGAGAGCATTTCAGACCACTTCTTTTACTTGCAGATGTTTTTTATGAATTTTAATCTATTTGTAATTGTAATTGTGTTTTTTTATCATTTTAATTTCTGTTTATATGTTGTGAGTGTAATATTGTGAGTGTATACATGTTATTTGTTGCTGCCTCTTGGCCAGGACTCCCTCGGAAAAGAGGTTTTTAATCTCAATGGGACTTTCCTGGCTAAATAAAGGTCAAATAAAATAAAAAAATAAAATCAAGCAAAGTTCGCCATTTTTGCTCCAAAATACCAATGAATGATGAACACAACATCCAGCCTTCTGCACAATATAGTAGTAATTTATGTTTACTATGTATAGGCCTTTGAGATAATATAGGTTGTGATTTGGCACAATACAAATAAAATTCAATTAGATTGGCTAACAAATCCACTGAAGTCAATCTTCAATCACTGCATTTTGAACATCCGCTCTGAATCTAATTATATGAAGATGCAGAGTCACCATACTCACAAACTAGTCAGTTTATTAGGAGCACTTAGTTAAAACTAATGCAGTCTAATCAAATTTTCCTGCATTAATGCTTAGTCACAGTTTCAATGTTCAGTTTTAGTTGAGAATATTATGAAGGGGGTTATGGTTCAGATGTAGTATGATTAATTCGAAAGATGTAGTAGAGCTGTAATATGTTCATTTTGTTTGGTGAATAGACAAAGACCACTGGAATTAGTTTAGCAGTTAGATTTAAAGTCAACAGTATACATTTACGGTTTTATGGCCTAGGTATAACAAAATTGTATCTAATCTACAGATGATATATATCACTGATACATTTTGAGATCTACCAGGATGCTCCTCTGTCTTTATTGTAGTTGTCTCAGCTCACTGACTTAGCCATACTACAGAGCACTGTCTGGCCACTGTAAAACTAACAGGTATATAAAAACTAACGGACCTAATATGGATTTAATACAGACTTTGTGGACGCTGTGGGCCTGTATGTTTGTCACTGGGCTACTTTAACCACTGGAGTCATTCAACAAGTAAAGGAAGAATCACCTCTGCACCACATTGTATAAACCTCTATTAGCTGTACTAACACTGTCGGGAAGACCATCATGGGACCTACTCAATAAAATATGGAAGCGTATGGTATGAGAGCAAGGTCCAAACAGCAGACTCTTGTAAAATCAATACTCCTATTTAGAGCATCTGCATAACAGCTGATTGACAATAACAACACATTCATCTTGTTTCCACTCTTAATTGTTTTACTGATAAATGTTTTGGTAATAAATAGAAAATCGACTAAATAACAATCACAACAAAACAAATAAATGAAACTAGCCTAAAAACCACTAGGGCCTGGCTCCTCTGAAGGCCAACCCTTGTAGTTGGGCCTTCTAGCTCTTTTGCCCTGACTGAATCTCATCTGTTCAGCCTCCTTGGCATCTATCTCCTTCAAGCTAGATCCCTCAAGACTTTTTCTAATCAGGTCCTCCACTGTGTCCACAGGCCCTCTGTCATCAGATGTAATCCCCTTCTGTGATGATAATCCTGTCATATATTATTCTGAAATTGGCTAGTCTGCACTTTTATTTGTATTTTTTACTTTATTAAGTACCTGCTGATTATGGCTGGGCATCGCTACCAATTTCCCAAATAGATTTGATTCCGATTCACGAGGTCTCAATTCAACATCGATTCAGTTAAGGTATGTCAGACTGCAATACCAATTTTGCTTGGATATGAAAGGATTTCTCAGAGAACTTAAGATATAAAATGTGATAGTAAACCCTATAACTTGGTGCATTATTGAAAATATTAAAGGTAGGCCTGTCATGATGAAACATTTTGTTCGATGATATATTGTTCCAGAAATGATTGTGATGAATAATAGTATTGTCATCATTTAGAAATTCCATACCTCATCAAAAAAAAATATTAGAGAAAAATCCTGCAGGTACACCTTTTTCAAAGAGTAATGAACTTTCAATCTTAACAATATTCAATCTTACATTTGAGTTATAACTAAAAAAATGATAATAGTCTCAATAGATGAACCATAAATAAAATAAACCACACACAACCAAAACAATTAATAAAATGGACTATGGCTCTGTTAACAAAGATTGCTCTTGAATAAATTTTAAACATTTAGCTCTTGGTTTATTTACGCTGCCTCCAGAAAATTTGGTCGTAGACTGGAATCCTGCTTGCCTATTGATAACATACTCAGTGTATGTCTCTGTCTGTTCCTCCATCCTAACATCTTCTGCATCTGTCTGACTGACTTACCCACTAAGTGCCATGTCTTCCTCCTGCCATAGTTTCCACAGCCAGGGTTTCTGTCAGACTCGTAGCCAATGAGAGGTGTAGAGAGAGCATCAGCCACCTGCCCCACCAGCAGCAACACACCTAAAGCACAATGTCAATTTTATTTATACAGCACATTTAAAACAACTTGGTTGACCGAAGTGCTTTACAGGTGTAATGGTACAACAAAAGGACTAAAAACGTAATACACCATAGTGCAAGAAATACAAATACAATTATTAATGTAAAATAAAAATAAAAAATAAATAAAAATAAAATAGAACATAAGATATACGATAAGATAAACAAAATCAGCTGCAAGGAAACAGACTCAACTTGAGGAGAAAGGCCGGGAGAACAGGTGTGTTTTTAGTAGTGATTTAAAGTATGTTAAAAATGGGGCAGATCTAATGTGAATTGGTAGGACTTTCCACAGGATTGGGGCGGCTACTGCGAAGGAGCGATCACCTCTGGTTACTAGCCTTGTCTGAGTTTTTTCAAGGAGCAGTTAAGTGTTTGATCTCAGTTCCCTAACTGGGGTGTGCATACAGAGAAGTTAGGATAAGTAAGACTGTGCCGGTCCGTTAAAAGATTTAAAAGTTAAAAGTAAGATTTTTTAAAGGATCCTGTGACAGGAAGCCAGTGTAGGAGGCGCATTGGTGTGATATGGTCTCTCTTTTTTGTCCTAGTCATCAGGCAAGCAGCAACATTTTGGACTTTAATGGAGGATTTGTCTAAGCCTACATACAGGGAATTACAATAGTCTAGACGGGAGGTTATGATTGCATGTAAAACTCTCTCTAGGTCCTTTTGTGGGAGCTAGGCCTTTACCTTGGATATTTGTCGCAGCCACCTCTGACTTTTTAGGAAATTCAGGGCAAGAATACTTGAATGTTGTCTGCAAAGCATTGAAAGGAGACATCATAGTTTTCAAAAATGTATACTAGGGGCAGCATATATAGGCAGAAAAGGACAGGGCCTAGAACGGATCCTTGAGGTACCCCACATGCAAGTGGGGCCTTCCCAGAGGAGTAGTCACCCAGGTACAGATAAAGTCCTATCTTGTAAGTAAGACTAAAACCACCAGAGTGCTGTAGCATTATCCCTACAAAGTTGTCCAGGCGTGATATTAGGATGCGTGATCGACCTTGTTGAAAGCAGCCGTCAGGTCTAGGAGCACTAGGACAGCCGAATCTCCTGAATCAACAGTTAAAATCAAATCCTTAAAAACTCTTAAAAGAGCTGTTTCGGTACTGTGATGCGGTTTAAACCTGACAGGAACTTTTCATATACATTATTGTTGATAAGAAATGTCCGCAACTGGGTGAGAGCTACCTTATCTAGGATTTTGGACAGGAAGGGCAGTTTAGAAATGGGCCTAAAATTAGAGAGAAGGGAGGGAGGGATCCAGGTTTTCTGTCTTTAACAAGGGAGAAAACAGGTGTTAATCAATGACATAATACATGGTCCAACTGTGTCAAAGACTTCTCTAAGAAGACAGATGGAATATCAGAGGACAGGTGTAGGTAGAATAGGAGTACGATTAGCGGGGTTTATGATATTATTAAAAATAGTAAAAAGAACCTGAGGCCTGTGGTATTAGTTGGAGACCAGTTTAGATACAAACTTTGACTGATTTAACCGCTTACTGGTAATCCGATTAGACGGCTCTGAAGATTTCATATGATACTCTGAGTTTGTCCTTTTTCCACCATCTCTCTGCTTGCCGACATGCATGTATGAGAACACGGGTAGTTATTTAGCTATGGTTCGGAAAGGACTTTAGTACGTTTCGTCCTCAAAGGAACGACAGAGTCCAGAGTGCTTGTACAGGTTGATTAGAAAGAAAGATAAGCTCATCAACACTGAAAACATCGCTACAATCCAAGTTATACAGCACAGAGTCTTTAAAAATAGCAGAGAAATGCAACGGAGCATGGACACATTCACGTCAGACTCATTGACACAGAGCACGTATGAGGTCCCCTCTGCTGTCGTCCTGATATAAATAAAAAACATTAGAAGCGGCGATGCATCACATATGCCGGAAAGACTGACCCGCGTTAGTGTTCCGGAAGCCCAGCACAGAATGGTAGAAGACCAGCAGGTAGGTGAACCACATAGAAGCACACAGGTCGTTCAGGAAGTGTCCCAGCGCATAGCTGAGCTTTCCAGCAGCAGACAGGGACCTCTCCGTGTCCGGCATCGTAAGACCACAGGACACTCTTCATTTGCTGAAACAGAGCTAATGTCTGGTAGTTTGCTCTTACAGAGGGAGGTGGAGAGGTGCTGGATAGCAAGAACCCTGTTTCACTTCCCCTTCTTCACAGCGCTACGAGGACGTATCGTGTTGTGTCATGTTGTCTCTGGGAGGACAGAGACTGGTCCCCTCCACCACAGTATCACTGTAAATGGCCTGTGGCCATCAGGTGATGACAGAAAGCGGAGTCAAAGTCAGTGAAAGCCGCGGGGACACAGAGTGGTTCACACCGCCCCCAGAGTACAACCATAACACCGGGCGATAGATAAATAATCCACTTTTAAAACAAGAAAAGTACATCTGAGGATAACACAGTAAAAAATAACCCTGGGCGCCTCTGTGCTGATGTAAGCATTAATCAGAGACACGGACCAATGACAACTCTTGTTGCTCCCATCAGCCAATAGCGGAAGGCTCACCGGCTCCACTTCCTCACATGACCAGCCAAAGATCGTGTGTGTGAGAGAGCGATGGACGACACGACAAACTAAAATCTGTTTCTCAATAAAACAAACAATCATATTATTATTAAATAAATCAGAGCAGAATTCAGCCTGTAAAGCAGGATAACAGTGTGTGTTCCAGAAGTGATCACCAGCTTCCTCACTCTCAGGCACTTTGTCATAGGGGCACATGACTGGGAGGAAGTGTAGTTATTTGCAGACATGTGTAAACAGGCCACCCAATGTGTCAAGAGCCATAATGTAAATTGTAGTTAGCCGACACTCCCAAATACTATGCAAGGGGATTCGGGCCATGTAGCATCATTAAAGGAATAGTTCACCAGAAGATGATAATTCACTCATTATCTACCCACCCCTATGCCGATAGAAAGGTGGGTTAAGTGTTTGAGTCCACAGAACACCACCAGAGTTTCAGGGGTAAACAGAGTAGCAGCCAGGTATCAGCGGAATCGAATAAAAATGAATATATTAGGGGCCTATCTTCGGACGTATAAAAACAGAAAAAAACATAACATTCCTTCATACTGCTACTTTGGTGTCATCCAAGTCTCCACTAGTCCTGACATGCATATTCAGCTACTACACTGTTTACCCCTGAAACTCCAGCAGTGTGTTGTGGACTCAAACACTTCACCCACGTCTCTATCAGCATAGGGGTGAGTGAATAATGAGTGAATTATCATTTTTGTGTGAACTATTCTATTAATTTCAGAATCCTAAAAGAAAAAAATATATATATTTTTCTAATCTAATCTTAAACCCTCTTACATTGAGTATACCACTAGAAAAATACACAATGTTTCTTTTAATTGATTAATTCATCTCAAATAAATCTGCCATTTAGAAATGTTCTTTATCCTGCTTCTCCAACCAGAGGATTTTATGTTTAGTCTTGTTAATCTCATTTCAGACTGAATATTTTTGGCTTCCGACAGATCAGGCAAAACAAGACATTTGAAGACCATACACTGGGCTCCGATTAACAAATCGATTAACTGAGAAATGAATCAACAGATTAATCAATGATGACAAATAGAATTGGTTAAAATGGAGTTGTGGGTGTTAATTTACAGGTTTGACTGCTGAGGATAATGTTTTGTCTGTCATGAAATTTTGTTTTCTTTATGAATGCACCTTCTCATAAAGATGGTCCGTGCTATATTTTGTCAGATTAGTCCTTTTCTGTAATCTCAAAACGTTGACACATTTAGTGAAAGTTTTCATGCTGTACCATTAATCCCTACAAAGTTTTCAAGGCGTGATATTAGAATTGTGTGATCAACCGTGTTGAAAGAAGCCCTCAGGTCTAAGAGCACTAGCACAGCCGAATCTCCTGAATCAACAGTTAAAATCAAATCCTTAATAACTCGTAAAAGAGCTGTTTCGGTACTGTGATGCGGTTTAAACCTGACAGGAACTTTTCATATACATTATTGTTGATAAGAAATGTCCGCAACTGGGTGAGAGCTACTTTCTCTAGGATTTTGGACAGGAAGGGCAGTTTAGAAATGGGCCTGAAATTAGAGAGAACGGAGGGATCCAGGTTTTCTTTCTTTATCAAGGGCTGTACAACAGCATGTATAAAGGCAGCTGGGACACTACTAGAGAGAAAACAGGTGTTAATCAATTACACAATACATGGTTCAACTGTGTCAAAGACTTCTTTAAGAAGACAGGCGGGGATGGAATCACAGAGCACAGGTGTAGGCAGAATAGGAGTACGATTAGCTGGGTTAATGATATTATTTAAAATAGTAAAAAAGAACCTGAGGCCTGTGATATTAATTGGAGACCAGTTTAGATACAAACTTAATTTTTGACAGATTTTACCGCTTTCTGGTAATCAGATTAGACGGATCTGAAAGATTTCATATGATACTCTGAGTTTGTCCTTTTTCCACCATCTCTCTGCTTGCCGACATGCATTTGTGAGACCACGGGTAGTTCTTTAGCCATGGCTCTGAAAGGGCTTTTACGTTTCGTCCTCAAAGGAGCAACAGAGTCCAGAGTGCTTGTACAGGTTGATTTCGAAAGATAAGCTCATCAACACTGAGAACATCACTACAATCCAAGTTATTTGTATAACTTGGATTGTAGAGAATAGCAATGGAGCACGGACACATTCACGTCAGTCTCATTGACACAGAGCAGGTATGAGGTCCCCTCTGCTGGTGTCCCGATATAAATAAAAAACATTAGAAGCAGCGATGCATCACAAATGCCGGAAAGACTGACCCGCATTAGTGTTCCCGGAAGCCTTTGAGATTAGATTAGAAAAATACATTTTTTTTTCTTTTAGGATTCTGACTTTAATAGAATAGTTCACACAAAAATGATAATTCACTCATTATTAATTCACCCGTATGCTGATAGAGATGTTGGTGAAGTGTTTGAGTCCACAAACACTGCTGGAGTTTCAGGGGTAAACAGTTTAGCAGCTGAATATGCATTTCAGGGCAAGTGGAGACTTGGATGACACCACAGTAGCAGTATGGAGGCATGTTATGTTTTTTTCTGCTTTTATACGTCCGAAGATAGGCCCCTAATAACTTAATTTGTATTCGATTCCGCTGATACCTGGCTGCTACTCTGTTTACCCCTGAAACTCTGGTGGTGTTCTGAGGACTCAAACAATTCACCCACCTTTCTATAGGGGTGGATAGATAATGAGTAAATTATCACCTCCTCATAAAGATGGTCTGTGCTATATTTTGTTGGATTAGTCCTTTTCTGTTATCTCAAAAAGTTGACACATTTAGTGAAAATGTTCATGCTTAAGAATAATGCTGTTTCCAGACCAAAGTCTTGATCTGCCTGTCTAACCATACTGTATCTGCAGTGATAGCAAGGTGAATATATATATATACATAAACACCTAAAGTGGATATAAAAAGTCTACACACCCCTGTTAAAATGCAAGGTTTTTGTGATGTTAACAAATGAGACAAAGATAAATCCTGTCCGAACTTTTTCCACCTTTAACGTGACCTTTAACGTCAACAATTCAGTTGAAGAACAAATTGAAATCTTTTAAGGGGAAAAATACAAAATAGACAACTTAAAATAACCTGGTTGCAGAAATGGGCTGACCCTTAACCTAATACTTTGTTGAAGCACCTTTTGATTTTATAACAGCACTCAAGTCTTTCGGGGTAAGAATATATTAGCATGGCACATCTTGAATTGTCAATATTTGCCCACTTTTATTTGCAAAAGAGCTCCAAATCTTTTATATTGCGAGGGCTTCTCCTGTGCACAGCCCTCTGCAGATCACCCCACAGATGTTCAATTGGAATCAGGTCTGGGGTCTGGCTGGGTCATTCTAAAACATTAATCTTCTTCTGGTGAAGCCATGTTTTTGTTGATTTGGATGTCTGCTTTGGGTCGTTGTCGTGCTGATAGGTGAAATTCCTCTTCATCTTCAGCTTTCGAACGGAAGCCTGAAGGTTTTGTGCCAAAAGTGACTGGTATTTTTTAACTGTTCATAATTCCCTCCACCTTGACTAAGGCCCCTGTTACAGCTCATGTAAAACAGCCCCAAGCATGAAGCTGCCACCACCATGCATCACTGTGGGTATGGTGTTCTTTGGGTGATGTGCAGTGTTGTTTTTGCGCCAAACATACCTTTTGGAATTATGGCCAAAAGTTCAACCTTGCTTTCATCAGACCATAGCACATTTTCCCACATGCTTTTTGGAGACTTCATTTATGATTTAAAAAAGTTTAGCCGGGCTTGGATGTTTTCCTGGTAAGAACAGCTTCTGTCTTGCTACCCTGCCCCATAGAACAAACACATGAAGAATACGGACGATTGTTGTCACATGTAGTACACAGCCAGTCCTTGCCAGAAATTCCCGCAGCTCCTTTAATGTTGCTGTCAGTTTTCTTCTTGTCTTTTCATAAATTTTCGAGGGATGTCCAGTACTTGGCAATGTCACCATTGTGCTATATTTCCTCCACTTGATGATGGCTGTCTTCACTGTGTATCATGGTATATCTAATATCTAAATAATTTTGTACCCTTCTCCTGACTGATACCTTTCAACAATGAGTTCCCTCTGATGCTTAGAAAGCTCTCTGCCGATCATGGCTCTTGCTGTAAGTTTGCGACTAAGAAAAGTGTCAGGAAAACTCCTACTAGAAACAGCTGAACTTTTATTTGGGATTAATCAGAGTCATTGTAAAATGATGGCAGGTGTGTACTCACTACTATTTAACATGAGTCTGAATGTGATTGGTTTAATTTTTGAATACAGTCACATCCCCAGTTATAAGAGGGTGTGCACACTTAAAACAACCACATTATTTTTATTTTTTTTATTTTTTTAGATTCCCCCCTAAAAAGATTTCAGTTTGTTTTTATCAATCGAATTGTTTCACGTTATAGGTCACATTAAAGGTGGAAAAAAGTTCAGACAGGATTTATCTTTTGTCTCATTTGTTTTTAAATCACAAAAAACATGGCATTTTTAACAGGGGTTTGTAGACTTTTTTATATCCACTGTATATGGGCAAACAAAATCTCTCTCCTAAAAACACAAGATATTGTGGATGATTCCTTTAAATAATGATCAGTTTTTTTTTGTTTTGGTTGTTTTTTTTAATGTTTCTTATCTGACTTTTCCCATCCTCAAACCCAAAGAGGAAAAAAAATTACAGTTTGAGAAAACAAACTAAAAGCCACTAAAACAAACTTTTCTGAAACAACTCGAAATGACAGAAAAAAAACACAGGATTCAAATTGCAGACAGACTTTTTTAGTTACAAATTAAAAACAGAAAAAAAGCATAGTTTTTTTACATAAACATCTCTTTTTAAACTTTTTGACTCTGGTTGGTGTGAGGTTTTTCCTCTGAGGGGGTGAATGCATCTGTCAAGTACACTGAGCCCAATCTGTTGCAGGAAAATTTTAAACACTGTGTACTTCCTTTTTACCCCAGGGATTAACATTTTTTATCGACAATGTGCGAGAGCTGCAACCTTTTGTCTAAGGAGTCTCTTCACGATGAGCTCAATACAGTGTGGCAGTGTATTTTCTACGTGTGTGCATGTGTTTTTGTTTTGTGTGTGTCTGTGGTCTGACAGTCTACTTGCATCACATCCTTTTGTTTGTCTTCTCGTCTGTATCTCCTCAGAAAATACACGTCTCTCTCCTCTGAACCAGTCAGCAAGGAAGAAAAAAAACAAAAAACAAAAAAACTAGTCAGCCAGTCTCCAAGGAAAACATGCTGAATCCTCACCGTCCCGCCAATTGCCATGCCTTTCAAAGTCTATCAACTGTTAATTTTGTGGTCACAGCAGTATGTGTTGATCCAGTTTTTAGTTCAGTTTTGTGACCATAAAATACAAGAAGAGTCCACCTCTGGTTTCAGTTTTAGTCCCACATTTAAAGTCCCCTGGTGGAAACAGCATAGTCATGTTTACTGTGTCTGGTAAGTTTAGATTAGCAGATACCAGGAGGTCAGCTTGGAATCTTCTACTGCCTGCTGATCCAGCCAGTCTATGATGACTCACGGCAGACTATAGGACCCCCATGAGGAGGAGGAGTAGAAGGGGAGTGACAGGGGGGGGGAGAGAGAGAGGTTATATGAAGAGGATGACAGAACGAGAGGAAGAGAAAAGAAATAGTGAAAAAAGAGAGCAGGTGTTTTCTCTCTCCTCTCTTGTTTTTCATTTGTGTCTCTGGAGAGCTTTTCCTCTTCCTCCTCTTGAAGAAAACAGCAGCATCTGCAACGAAAAACAAACATTATTTTTATTTTTTACCAACTTAGACTTGTACACATTAAGCTCCAAAATATTCCATGCAGTGGGCATCAGAAAACGAAGATTTTCCGAGATTTACTGGTGTCTTCTAATATTGATGGATTAAGTACTAAGTTTTAAAAAACACCTGTGCGGTTTCTATCCCTCTGTCAAACTAGTCCAGTTTCAGTCTATATATGTCTTTTCAACGTGACTTTTTCACAACAGAAACTCTAATCAGATTATATTGAGTCCAAGTGACAACTGATCAAAATGTGAATTCTCTGAATGCTGTCTTGAGATATCATGTTTCGTCAGGCTACCGTGAAACGTGACCACTATAGTGATTCAGTTATTTTTGATGCTTTATTCTTGTGCGCTCACCTATGCCTTGAGATGTCGGGGAAAAACTCAGAATTATTACTTTTTAAAAACATACAATTATAACCTTAGTCTATCAGGGTGCGCAGCGTCAAAGGTCAACAAACCAATTTCTGCTCAGTTGCTCTTTTCTAAACAATCACACAGAGAAGATCTTTTTAGCCTGGATGCCAGGCGAACTTAGCCCTGGCATCGGTCTGCCATCGCTCACGTCATCCAACCGGTCCCGTAGCGCAAAAAAAGGTTGGGGACCACTGACGTAACTAGTAAATAGGGTCCACATGTCTGCAATTTAATCTCAGTATAAAATACACCTTTTCTTTGAAGGCTGCAGAGTTTGTTAAAGATCACTACTGAAAAAAACAGCATCATGAAGACCAAGGAGCTCACCAAAGGTCAGGGATGAAGTTGTGGAGAAGTATGAAGCAGGGTTAGGTTATAAATAAATATCCCAAGCTTTGAACATCTCACAGAGCACCATTAAATCCATCATCTTGAAATGGAAAAGAATATGGCACAATCGCAAACCTACCAAGACAAGGCAGTCCACCCGAACTGACAAGCCGGACAAGGAGAAAATTAATCAGAGGAGCAACCAAGAGGCCCATGGTTACTCTGGAGTAGCTGCAAATATCCTCAGCTCAGTGGGGAGAATCTGTCCACAGGACAACTATTAGTTGTCTACTCCACAAATCTGGCCTTAATGGAAGAATGGCAAGAAGGAAGCCGTTGTTGAAGGTGAACCATCAGAAATCCCGTTTGGAGTTTGCCAGAAGCCACGTGGGAAACACAGCAAGCATGTGGAAGAAGGTGCTCTGATCAGATGAGACAAAAATTTAACTTTTTGGCCTCAATGCAAAACGCTATGTGTGGCGGAAACCCAACACTTCCCATCACACTGGGCACACCATCCTAGGGCTGGGCGATTTTTCGATCTCGATTCGGGATCGCGGAAATTTTTTGATCGAACTCGATTATTTCCTTGTGACATGTATTCGATCTCACGTGGCAAAACGCAACAACAGTGTCGGAGTCTGCCGGCTGCCGTCTGCAGGTAAGACACGACACGCCCACTTCCCATCGTGAGAGTAGCTGCAGTTGCGAGAGAGAGAAAAAGAGAGAACTAAGTTGGAAAAAGGAGAAAAAATTAGGGAAACTGAAGCGCTGCTCTGCATTTTCTTTAGCTAGTTATGGGCCCTGCTGCTCTTTTGATCAATGGAAGCATGAAGACCTTCACAAAAACATTTTGTGCTCATTATTGGAAGGCATATTCTTTTTTTTTATGTTAATAAACTTTATTGTAAAGTTTCAGTGAATCTCTTGTTTCTTCAAGCTTCAGGATGCCCCTCACACTGGCAGCATCTGCAAAAACTACATATCTTGATAAGAATGGAGATCGATCAATATGAATAAACATATCGTGATAAAAAAAAATCCATATCGCCCAGCCCTACACCATCCAAACAGTGAAACATGTTGGTGGTAGCAACATGCTGTGGGGATGTTTCTCTTCAGCAGGTACAGGGAAACTGGTCAGAACTGAGGGAAAGATGGATGGAGCCAAATACAGGGCAATACTTGAAGAAAATCTGATGCAGTCTGCAGAAGACTTGAGACTGGGGCGGAGGTTCATCTTCCAGCAGGACAATGAACATAAACATACAGCCAGAGCTACAATGGAATGGTTTAGATCAAAGCATGTTAATGTCTTAAAATGGTGCAATCAAAGCCCAGACCTAAATCCAATTGAGAATCTATGGAAAGATTTGAAATTTGCTGTTCACAGACAGTCTACATCCAATCTGACTGAGCTTCAGCTTTTTTGCCGAGAAGAATGGACAAACATTTCCATCTCTAGATGAGCAAATCTGTTAGAGACTTACACAAAAATATTTGCAGTTGAAATTGCAGCGAAAGGGGGTTCTACCAAATATTCACTCAAGGGGGTGAATACTTATGCATCCAACAGATTTAAACTTTTTTGTTTTCATTATTGTTTGTGTCACAATAAAATTAATTTTGCACCTTCAAAGTACTATGCATGATCTGTTGATCAAGTGGGAAAAAGTATATTTAGGTCTATTGGTATTCCAGTTTGTGACAGTACAATATGGGAAAAGTCCATTGGGGGTGAATACTTATGCAAGGCACTGTACATAGAGTTTTCACAGTGTGATGTGCAATTGATAGTGTGGACCATAACAAGCAAATAGCAGGCAATGATCGACATAGTGTGACGGACTCAGGAAGTGAAGCGTTTATCGTTGCCGCAGTGCACAAAACGTATGCAACGCAGAGACGTGCGACAACAAAGACATATTTCTAGCTTAACCTGATTTATTTTCACTGAATAGGACAGTTGAGGGTTTACTCCCCCACGTCCCGCTTATATAGATCAGGGATATAGTGAATATCACTATATATATAAGTTCTGAGAGAGAGAGAGAGAGAGAGAGAGAGAGAGAGAGAGAGAGAGAGAGAGAGAGAGAGAGAGAGAGAGAGAGAGAGAGAGATCCTACAGGTAAGACTTTTTAAGACCTTTTTAAGACCACTTTGAATAGAATTTAAGACCTATTTCACGGCCATACTTCTTCTTTCATATTGCTATGAAAGAAGAAATAAGTCCCAGAATTACTTGCAAAGTAAATGTATTCCCGTTCAACATAACAATGACTGAACATAACAGTACACAGAACTGTGTGTTTGCATGTGTCTGTAGACCTGGTTGAGAAGAAATACAGGCGACCGCTAGCTGGCCCTGCACTGAGGCAAAGACTGTATCACTGGACTTACAGCAGTTGGAAATCCGTGTGTGACTGTGTGTGTGTAGTCCTTACTTGGTATCATCAGCCACTTCCACCTCTGCGTTGGCTGTAATTGGTGCGTTTGAGTGTCCTGCAGTGGGGTCATCTGTATTTAGCTCCCCATTGGTTGAGCTCATCACCTGAAGGTGAGACATGGAATGAAGAATGAGCATAGAGTGTTCAAGCAACATCTAAGGCTACACATCCACACTAATACGTTTTCCTTTTAAATCAATCTCCATCCGGGCTGACACACCTAAAAACACATATCACATTTCCCATCACATACACTGATCATGCGTGTGGCGTTGTAAACAGGAAGCAGATTGTCTACGCTGCAGTTGGTTGCTTAGTTACAGAAAATAAAATAAAAAAACAGCAATGGTGAAAATAAGAGTAGGGATTTCTTTTCTTGGACCAGCGACAAGGTAAAACTGTTACAGACAGTGTTATTAACGCTTTGCATTTACCACTGGTAGGTAAGTCAGGACTGATAAGGAAGAGAATGGAGGAGTCATTGGTTCCAAAAGTCTCTGTTTGTGTCTGAGTTTTCATACTAAAATGGGGTTAGCCGTGTTGATGCCATGTTTTCCAAACTAAAACATGTTAGTACGAACCTAGCCTAATTTGGAAAAAAAAAGATATCCATCAAGTCCACACAAGGGGAACGCAATTTGGAATTTCTAATAAATATTCCCAAGTTAGTGGACAGCTGAGGTTGTGAAGAAACAGAGGTCAGCCCTGCTGCAGAGACAGAGAGGGTCATGCAGGCAGACGCATAGACAGGTAGGCAGACAGACAGGAAGCCAGCAGAGCTAACCCTTCCTCTCAGTACCTGGACAGACCCGCCCAGCCTATCAGCAGTGAGATGGGAGCCCAGCAGCTCTCGATTGGTCACTGGAGTGGGCTGGGACTCACTGCCTTTCCCCTCTGGAGACTAGAGGAGATGGGAAGCCAATTGCAGGAGAAACAACAAGGGATGGGAGGTGGAGGGGAAAAGGTGAGAGGACAGGTGAAATGCAGGAAATTTATATTGGAAGGTTGACAAGATAGGGTGGAATAGCAGAAGGAAATAGAGAAAAAGGTGAGCAGAAACCCAAGAGAGAAGTTAAAAGATAAGCAGGTGGACAAGAGGAGTGGTGGGGCAGAAACGCAAGGAGAGAACAGAATGAGGTAAAAAGAAAAAAGAAAACAGAAACAGTGAGTTTATTATGGGTGGAGTAGCAACAAGAGGGTGAGTACTTCAGTGTGCAGTGCAGTGACTGTGCAGACGTGGTGGCCCCAGACCAAAAGGGGGCGACGATTATCCATTTTCTGAGTTTCTGTTCCCTCTAATTCGATTCCCTAATACACGTTTTGTTGGATTAAGGTCTAAATGGAGCATAATGATTTGTGTTATCCACATTTTTATCTACACGTTATTTGACAGTGTCAGTGTTGCAGTGGTGGGTGTCTGGTGTACTCTAGAAATTCAGGGACTTGTTGTGTAACAGAGTACTTCAATACAGTAGTATTACTACTTCAATTAAGTAAAGGCTGTAAACACTTCCTCCAAAGCTAATCAACGCTAATGCCTGCAATTCTCAGAAGTGGGATTTTCATCAAATTTGTTTACAAAGTTTAAAAATGGGCCTTGGTGTGTCTGCTGCATATTTGTAGTAGTAAATGCTTAATTAGCTAGACATTTAACCTACACTCTTTTTCATCCCAATATTTTGTTGTTGATTGATAGGAATACTTACAATATGTCGTCTAAAGGGAGACATTGTGTCAAAGCAACAGAGAAGTCGGGAAACAAAATGTTCTTGTTTACAATATACACCACAGAACACATTAAGACTGTAACATGTTTGACCTCAGGTTTCACGATCTGAGCTGTGATGCACATCTTTCGGTATTAGGAGGTAAATGGTAACTACCCCTGCCCAGAGGTGGCTAGACACCCAGTACATCATTGCCCAGGATCCAGTGCAAGTACGACTGACATCCTCCGTGAACAGGCACAACAAAATCATTGGGTCTACAAGAGATCACGGACAATGTACTGAGTACAAAAGCTAATTTATATTTTGATAAGGGTCTCAAAACATCTTCCATCCACAGAGTCAAGATTTTACACAGGTTATACTATAGCTTGACAGGTAATAGTGGCATTGAGGAAATGAAATCCTTAACCCCAACAATGAGGGTTTCTACTACTTTTAGACTTCAAGTGTTTACATTTTTGGCCTTAGTTTGGATTGCTTAAGTATGCTTGTGACCATATTGCTATTTTCAGACAAAGCAACCAAGCAAGCTATCCCTGTAAAAAGGCTGCCTTTCTCTACTCTAAGATGAAGCAAACAAGAAATGACTAAAGTTGAGGGAGCAGCAGTGCAAGGCAGGACAGCTTCATGTGGCCAGCTCTGTGTGTTTGACAATGAACCTACCTACCTATGCTGACGTGATTATCTTTCATGTTTGTCCAGAATGGGTTTGTGTACCTGGTTTTTGGTCTGTGGTGCCTTCTCTCGGTTGCTCGTCTGAAGTGGAGTCTCACTGGCCACTGGACCAATAGGAGTGGGCTAAACATACAGGAAGTGAGATCAACATGGGATCAGAGAAAGCAAATATATACATTTCTTATGTGGCCTTGATAACCTATAATCTATGTTATTGATAACACATTTACACTTTATACTTGAAGCCCTGTACAATTAAGTCTTGTGTTATTAAAAAATATATTTACAACAAATGTAGACACTTGAAAGCATAATGTGACAGTTACTTGTGCAGCAGTGTGCACTGTTCAACTTATAACCCCTGAGTCAATCTATTTAGAGATAACCTGACGGATGCTCTGAATACATTGTCCCGTTCACTGGAGCTTCCAATATCAGTAACAAACAAGCCAAATTCTTGGTATTTTAAATGTTTCCTTGCTGAGTATCAGTATTCTTTTTTGGAGTGGGAAATGTTGGACTTGACTTTGCATGAACCTACCTAAACAAAATAACCAAAGAACTGGAAAGAGGTAAGGGTGTGTGTTTCACCAGCAATCTCAACGTCCAGAGTTCAATCCGTATATACACTCCTGATCAAAATCTTAAGACCAGATAAAAAATTGCATGAATTTGCATTTTGCACTGTTGGATCTTAGGAAGGTTCTAAGTAGAACTTCAAAATACAAAAAGAAGAAATGGGAACAAGAGACCAAAAGTTGTGAGCAGGCAATATATTGAAAACAACAATTTAACTCAAATAGGCTGTTCATCAGCTGATCAAAAGTTTAAGACCACAGCCTTTAAAAGCCAAAATCTGTGCAAAAATTTGGATTCCATGTCATTTCCTGTCAAGTAATCACACTGTGAAGATCTCTTGATGGCAAAGGCAAAAAAGCTCACCGTCTTTGAACGTGGTAGGATTGTTGAGCTGCATAAACAAGGCCTCTCACAACGTGCCATCGCTGCTGAGGTTGGACGCAGTAAGACAGACATTTTTAATTTCTTAAAAGATGCTCAGGGTTATGGAAAATCTCACCGGCGCTGAGCCGGAGGATCCGAATGGCTGTCTGTCAAGACACGGGATGATCCTCGTCCCAAATTAAGGCCATTACTGGTGCTGACTGCAGCCCAATAACCATCAGACGGCATATAAGAAGGAAGGGCTTCAAAAACAAGAAACGTCTTCAAAGGCCACGTCTCCTTCAACGCCACAAAATTGCCCGTTTAGACCTTGCAAGGGAGCACCAAACATGGGACATTCAAAGGTGGAAGAAAGTTTTATTCTCTGACGAGAAAAAATGTAACCTTGATGGTCCTGATGGCTTCCAATGTTACTGGCATGACAAAGAGATGCCACCTGAGATGTTTTCTATGCGGCACAGTGGAGGGGGCGCCATCATGATCTGGGGTGCTTTTTCCTTCAATGGAACAATGGAGCTCCAGGTTGTGCAGGGGCATCAAACAGCAGCTGGCTATGTGGAGATGTTGCAGCAGGCATCCCTCATGACATAGGGCCCTGGTCTGTGTGGTAACGACTGAGTTTTTCAGCAGGACAACGCTCCAATTCACAATGCCCGTCTGACCAAGACTTTTTTCCAGGAGAATAACATCATTCTTTTGGACCATCCTGCGTGTTCCCCTGATTTTAATCCAATTGAGAACATTTGGGGATGGATGTCAAGGGAAGTTTACAAAAATGGACTTCAGTTCCAGACAGTGGATGCCCTTCGTGAAGCCATCTTCACCACTTGGCGCAACATTCTCACTAGCCTTTTGGAAACACTTGCCTCAAGCATGCCAAAACGAATTTTTGAAGTGACCAACAATAATGGTGGAGCTACTCATTACTGAGTCAGTTTTTGACACTTTAATTTCTGTTTTAGGAGTTTTTATTTTTATTTTTTAGCTTAAACTTTTGATCAGCTGATGAACAGCCTACTTCAGTTAAATTGTTGTTTTCAATAAATTGCCTGCTCACAACTTTTGGGCTCTTGTTCCCATTTCTTCTTTTTGTATTTTGAAACTCTACTAAGAACCTTCCTAAGATTCAACAGTGCAAAATGCAAATTCATGCAATTTTTTAACTGGTCTTAACATTTTGATCAGGAGTGTATATATAAAATTAGTTTCAGTTTCCCACAAAGCTCAGCTCAATCCAGTTCAAATAACGAAAAACAATACAACATAAACAATCCATTCCGGGAGTTTTCAACAGATCTTCATTAACCAACAGCTCAGGAAAGTAAGCAGAAAGAGAAATGTCCTTATTACATAAATTACTACATACAATATTTACAGGGCAATCAAGTAGATCAGCCAGACATAAGCTTGCTGGGAGTAACCGGGAAACTCCATAAGGAATCAATATTCCTCCTGACTCTTGCACCTGATCTCCTCTTGATCCCAACTTCAGGGATGAGGCGTCTACTCCTGAGCGACGACGACGCGCAGACTTTACAACATACTTTTTTAAAGGTTAAGCAAACCATCCTCTCCGACCTACACGCTCATTGCTCAGAGGACCACTTCTGTGTAGGGTTTTACAGGCAGGCGCTTCCGTATTCGCATTTCACAAACTGAAACCATGGACGTCTGGAATGTGGATTAAGTTTTAGGTGGAAAATAGTTAAAGCTCTAGTTTTTACTGACATCCACAAGTTTTAAACTGATCTTTAGAACAGGTTAAAAAACTTTTATTTATCTCATAGCCGTCACTGCTGCAGTGCCTCTATTCACCCTTTGTCTAAAATGCTCCATTTGAGCTGTTGGCCCAACTCCCCGAAAACCCAGTCTGCCCTGATTGGTCAGCTCACATTTTTGTGATTTAGCATCAACTTAGAGCAGCGGTCTGCAGCTCTTCAGCCCCTCTGTAGTGGCTCCCTGTACAGTGTTGTGCATGTTGCGCATATTTTTCGCGAACGGTGAACTTAACAAATCAGTTTGCATATGATTAACGTGAGTGAACGTCCCGGTCACGTTCATTTTATAAATCATCATCGTATCAGGCCGTCATGAAATACCAGGCACAGCCCCCCGCCCTGCTCACTCGCTCACAGTGAGATCAGAGCTCGTTCACGTGCAGCAGCCGCTCACTGAAAAACCGGCAGCTTCTTATCAGTGAAAACACAGATTTTCTCTGTGCTCAGATGCTCAGAGATCAGCGCTGCAGCTTCTTGATCAGAGCAAAAGCTGCAGGTGGTTTGTACCGAGCTTCATTATCTATGTTCGCCTCCAGTCTGACCTGCTATCACGTTTTGTTTAAATTTTTCATCAACTAAAATATGCATCACATCCTATTACGTCTCAGCCTGGCGCTCTTCCCTGCAGGTCGCTAATCTATAGTTTTCGACCCCCGTCCTTGGTAAACTAACCATGGATAAATCCCCGAAAAGAAAAGTCTGGGAGGAAAATAGAGAGTTTAATTCTGCGTGGACATATTAATTTGCTTTCACTGCCAACGATGCAGGTTTACCTGTATGCTTGATATGTGACGACGAATTAGAAAACAATTTTTTTTTAATGTTTTAAGACATTTCCAGAGCGAGCACATAGCATCTGCTGAAAAGTACCACGCTACAGATGAGCAAAAAAGCATAGTTCTGTGTTTCATTTATTTCAAAGTAGGCCTACACATGTTTTTTTGTTCTCCTCTTCATAAGATTTTGGTGTTTTCCTTTTTTGTAACAGGTAAAAATTGCAGTTAAATGTCAACAGTTTTTTTATTGTCGTTCTATAATTTAATAAATGCAACAAACTATAGTTTTTATATATATTGTATAACTATATATGCAACTTTATAACCTGTGTTATCAAATATGTTTTGCGGCTCCAGACAGATTTAATTTGGGGGAAGACTGGGCAAAATGGCTCTTTCGATAGTAAAGGTTGCCTACCCCTGACTTAGAGCATGTGTCAAAAATGTCACATCCCTTACCCATAGGCTTCCTTATTAGCTGTAAACACAGTTGTGGCCATGGTAACAATGGGCACAGCTGTACTGTCACATTGACTTTAATCAACATAATTTGGTCTGTAACAGAAATTATGTTTATGTGTATTTGCAAATAGAGCAAGAAAGTGAGATCTGATCACAAATGGTCGCCGCAGAGATGTGGAGACATATTATAATGCAAAGTGTAAACTTAAAAACTAAGAGCTGTTCACTTGTGATCGGATCGCTTGTGACATATGTGACACCAGGTGTGTACAAGGACTTTGAAGCTGTTATTGAAGGACAATGTTTTTGCATAATGTTTAATGCTTTAAAAGCATGTGCTGTGCAGTTCAGTCCTTGTTGACCTGACCTCAGAGTTGCTCCTGAGTCCTGCCTCAAACTCATCTGTAGGTTCAGCCCAAACAGCTCACTGTGTGTGCAGTACAAAAGACATAGTCCGCACTAACCAGTGGCTTTCCAGTCCAGTCATACTGGTAGTCAAAGATGTATCCATTTCTGTCAAAGAGGTCTGTGAAGAGTTTCCTCAGATAGTCGTAGTCTGGTTTCTCGAAGAAGTCCAGCCGACGCACGTACCGCAGGTAGGTGGCCAACTCTTCTGTTACATAAACACAGGGACACAAACACAATTCAAACATACACAGGCAGACACAAGCACCCAAACCCCAATCCATCCATACATGCACAGATTCATACACACAGACAAAATTTGATCAACATATGCTAGCCTCAGAAATGCTGTAGCCTATATACCACAGCTTCTCATAAACATATTTTAAATGCGTGTATACAAACCTGGGAAGTTCTCACAAAGGATCTCTATTGGTGTATCTCTCTTTGTGTCTCCTATCTTCTGATAACGTTCTTTCAGAGTGTCAGCCTAATGAGGAGAGAGAAAGGGATGAGTTTATTCCAAGAAAATTAAAGACAGGTCCACACATGAAAGGAAGCAAAAAGACACAGATGATTGAATTAGGGCTGCACGATATTAGGAAAACATGCGATATGCAATAATCTTGTTGTACATTGCAATGTAGATATGACTTGCTATAAATAAACATAAACAGTCCCTGGCTACCGACGCAGGGACCACGACAGCTCCACGGCCCGAGGGAGAGGGCGCACAGTCCAGCCACAGCGCCTTCAGGTCCAGGGCAGGAACCAGGGAGCCATGCAGTGCTCCACTATGTCCACTAACATACATGCATAAACCGTGAAAGTAATTTTTTTCAATTATCACAGGCTTTTTCAGTAATTTAATGCCCCTCTCTGTGTCTCTATCATTGGCCAAAAACTATATTGACATGCAGAGTGTGAATGCAATGGCGCATGGAACGCCATTTATCGCAGTTCAAGCCGTGCAAGTTGATATCGCGATGATGATACATTTTAATATATCGTGCAGCCAAACAGTGAACACACTATGAAGTAATCTATCTCCTCACCTTGAGTCCCTGCCAAGGTAAACTGCCTCGAAGGAAGTACATGAACATATGGCCTAGAGCCTCCAGATCATCTCGCCTGCTTTGCTCTGAAAAAACACGAAGAACAACCAAAGAATTCACGGGTTGGGCTCTATTAGAAGTGTCAAGCGCTCTGAAACACTCTTGTACACCCATTCTGATACTTACACTACTACTGCTGCGAGTACGGGGCCCCGTTATATTCATAATGGTATTATGCATTTGTGGTACTTAACCATAACTATTGATATTTAAAAAAAGGTAAAATGCAGACCTTTTTTTCAATACTTTTGGCATTCGATGTATCACAAGTATCACATGAGAGAAACAACTGAAAATCATTGCCGAAATGCGGTGTGGATCTACTAAAGCTGCTTTCAGACATGCACAGCACTAAAAGTCTAAAGTCTGTAGAAATTCCAGAGAATTTGATGTGTGAACACAGAAGGGGATCATCTGCTGGATTCATCGCAAGCGAGTGGAGGGGTTGATGATGCTTCTAACACGCATAAGACAAAAAAATTTATTAATAAAGCAAAAAGA
This sequence comes from Pseudopleuronectes americanus, assembly GCA_038501795.1. NCBI lineage: Eukaryota > Metazoa > Chordata > Actinopteri > Pleuronectiformes > Pleuronectidae > Pseudopleuronectes > Pseudopleuronectes americanus. The sequence goes on along the minus strand of CM076730.1, from coordinate 251,637 downwards.
AATGAAATATCTCCTAGTGAAAAAGCTGTGACATAAACATAGAAGACACAGACAAAGATGCGAAGCGATTTACAATGCTGTTGGTGCACATTCTTTTTTTATTACATGCCTCAAAGAACAGGGCACTTGTGAATGCTGCCTAAAAGTTCTGAATGGCATGATAGAAACAGCATTAATTAGAACATCACACCTGAAAATGTGCACAGCAGTGCAGACACCTGGAACCAGGAGATGGTAACTTATTGCAGAAAGCAAGAGTTGCAAACAAGAGGCGCATGCAGTTACTATGGCCCTGTTCTCTTGGACAAGCTGCCTGCTGAACTGAGATCTGCCTCAACAGTGTCAACTTTCAGAAGCAAACAAAAAAAGTTCTGTTCTCTCTGGCCTTTCCCTGATTCTTTGTATCTAGTCTCTCCATTTGTGATGCATGTTTTCAAAGCGCTTTACAGTACAGTTTGCCATTCACCCATACATTCATACAGTGCATCTATTAGAAGCACTTTTTTTTAATATGAGAGGGAATTCGGGGTTCAGCAGATTCGGAAGACTGGGATCAAACCACCAACCTTCTGGTTGAAGGAGGACCTCTCTACCCCTAAGCCACAACAACCAACTAAATATCAATGGCAAATCAATTAAGCCTGTTTGAGTTTTTATTAATTTATTATATTCTTGTATGTTTTATTTTAGGATCCACCCTTACATCTGTTTCTGTACAGATGTGTATTTTGTTTTAATGTATTATCATAATTTGAAGCACATAGGGGCTTCTTTGAATGAAATGTGCTATATAAATAATATAGCCAATGCGCATAATATTTCACTTCTCCCGAGACACTTCTTAAACACACGTTTCAATCAGCTCTTACTAGACCTATATATATATATATTTGGTTTGGGTGATAAATACTGTATAAGCATATATGACCTGAGTGAGCCGCTCACCTTTCCCCAGATGAGTGTTGATACTCATGTATCTGGCAGTTCCAGTGAGGCTCTTGTGTTCTCTGTATGGGATGTGTTTTTTGGTCTCTGGGTCTATGTATTCTTTAGCCAGGCCAAAGTCAATGATGTGAATGGTGTGCTGCCGTTTGGAGCCAGGTCGGCCCACCAGGAAGTTCTCAGGCTTCACATCTCGATAGATCAGGCTTCTGGTGTGGACAAACTCCATACGTGTTATCTAAAGGAAAGGACAGAGTACAGTAAAAACAATGAAATCTGGGCTAAAACAGCTTTTCTTGAGTATGTATGGTCCGGGGGGAGTCAAATCTGCTTACAGAGGCGCAATATGGGGACTTGTCTTTCTTATGAGTACAAATTTAGAAGAGATATTTTAAGCTTAAGGTTTACTTTAGGTTAAGGCTAGGTTTAGGCAAGTAGTAACTATAGTTCAGGTTAGGCTAAGTCTGCAGGTAAACAATGGAAGTAAATGTGTGTGTGCACATATGCCTTACCAGTTGTATGGCTATCATGAGTACAGTCTTCAGAGAGAAGGTCCTATCACAGAGGTCAAACAAGTCCTCTAAGCTTGGTCCCAGTAGCTCCAGAACCATAGCATTATATTTACCACATGGTCCAAAGTAAAACACCTGGGGTACACCCTCTGGAGGGACAGATAGAGAGGTAGAGATAAAAAATAGATATTTTTTACAAAAACTCTTTATTTACATATTTTTCATCGTTACAATCTGTAGGTGACAACAAAGGTCCTAATGCAAATAAATAGGAAAAAAATACGTCATTAGGTTAAAAAATTTGGAAAAGACAGTTGGTCATTGATAACTGTACAGATGCATGGATGCTTTCATTCTTGTTTGCAGTATTTCAATGTTTGGTCAATTAAGACATGATTAACTCTCACAGCAGAAAAGGAAACAGAAGAGAATGTGCTCTCACCTGAACTTCCCAGCTGTTTGTAGAAGCGATATTCTAGGTGCAGCTGTGGCGCCCTGGACTTGATGGGTTCCTACAAATGAGGATTAAAAATGTTTAATCACATAATGGATGCAGTAAAATTGGTAATTATGACAGTGTTGTCTTTTGACAACACTGTCATATTCAGAGTAATCAAGAGCAAATATCTAAACAATGATATATAATTGGATTAACCTTTATGTTCAATTCAGTTATTATATAATGAAATATGGATTAGTGACCATTATATCAATAATAAGTGTAGCTCTACGTATATAGAGAAAAGATTTTTACCAGTTTGATGGCCACATATTCATTGGTGTATAGGTTCTTTCCAAGTCGAAGCTCTCCAAAGTTCCCACAGCCAATCTTCTTTCCTACCCGGAAGTTTGGGCCGACCATCAGAACTCCAGAGTTGGATCCAGCACCCCGGCTCCCGTGCCCTGATCTACTCCCTGTCTTCGCAGACATTCTCTTCCCTTCCTCTGTTTCCACCTTCCCTCCGCCGCCTCCTCCACCGCCCCCTCCTCCCCCAACTCCTCGCTTGTCAAAGTCCATCAGTTTGTGGTAGCCTGGCCTCTCCACGGTTAAGCCGATTCCATGCAACCCAAACAACCACCAAAACAACTGCCTAGTGGCTTCACTATGATACTTTAGGATGGTCTTTGCTGGGCAAGACTGTGAGTGGGGTTGGCAAAGACAGGGCTGTGGCAAGGAAATGGGACAGATGTGAGATGAAGTCAAAGGATAAAATTGGATCACATAAAAGCCCAGAGCTTAGTTAGGCTAAGCTAGAGTGCTTAGTGCTGTACAAAAGTGATGAGGCCTGAAGAGAGTGAATGATGGAGCAAAAATCACACCTGGTGATTGTTGGGTGGGTGTGTGGATGATTGAATGAAAGAAAAATTAAAAGATGATGGGGTAAGGGAATACAACTGCAAACAAGTGTATACCCCCTTGTAGGGGCCAGAGATCAAAAGGAATGGAATAATGGCATCAACTCTCATCATAGTAGCTAGCCATATGCTAACATTCTATTAGAAACGGAGACACCACACTAGCTCACACATACCAGGCCACCATGACAATAGCCTGTTGTCAGCACATTATCCATACACTAAAACTCAGTGAAGACTTTGACAGCAGGAACAAGTTTATAACAGAGAACTTCAGAAGTTTCTCTTGTGTATATCTGATATTCGGTTATGACCAAATGCTTTTGTTGTGTGATTTGTTGCCATAGATGTAAGCGAATTGGTTTCAGAGCTGCTACTAGACCTTTTTACACGTCCACTGTCATATAGATGCTTCTAAATCTGTCACATAACTGCTTGGTCCAATTGAATAGCAAGTCAAGTGTTGGCCCCCAGGTAATGGAACACCTGAAAGAGTGAGGAGAAAAAAGAAATGTCATTTACATGATTTGCTGTTCATAAGATTTCAACCATTGTTACATTTAATATGTAGCTATTGGGTGATCAGACTGTTTTATATTGTGATCAATCTGACCAATCTTGAGGATGACAGGAGACTGTCAATGTACAGGATGACCGGAAACTGAATCTGCGTCTCTCTGAAGCAGCGGTGGTTATAATAATTCAGCTGAGGAACAACATAAAACAATGAACGAAGCGGAAAACTTCAATTAATTTCCTGTTACAAATAATGTTGAAGTCATTAGCAGTTGAACTATTTGTGGATAATAAAGTGTTGAGCTGCTTGTTGCATTTCTTATTTATAAGAAACCTACAGACATAATTAATTCAGGTTATTAAAGTCAGCTTTCCCTTGAATGCCAGCGAGAACGGTTTGTTACTGCCATCACGGCTCACTCTCGCCACCTCTACTCGAGGTGCTGGCGAGGTGCTACTAGTGCTAGCTGAAGTATACTTCTGACTGTTTATTGCAGCTCATCTTAGCTAACCACGCATGCTAGGTGGCGTTTGAACAAATGGACAGGCTGTTGCGTAGTCCCATAGGCAGGTCCTGGTAGATGCATATGGCGTCCTTGCAGTTTATGAACCAATTAACAGAACCAAAATTGAAAAAATGTACGGGTACCGGGTACTTGGCATTTTGGATTTGATTTAGAACAAAGTTTCGGTTCCCAACCCTAATTCCCACCAATCATGGTTCACAATTGGATTGACACACTGCAGTATTGTTCACTGTCATACTAGGAACCTAGCATATACCAATTGGTAGCATCCAAAAAAAATCGCATTAACTATGAAATCCGTATAATTTTATGCCCACCCAGCATTGTTTCCCCGGCTGAAAAGTGGTTTCTCATCCTCTGAGACCACTAGCCTTCTGTTGACAGGACTCTTCCTGAGTCTTGCATTCTTTATTTAGCTATTTCAGTAACAGTTAAAGATTCTTTCCTATTTTCGTCAGATGGTGTGGTCACTTTCTATCTCCTTGGTTCTGCTTTGGATAAAACTGATCCAGTTTCTGCAAAACATTTTGGACCTGTGTTTGGAAACACTGTTGGACCTGTTTTAGTTTAAAAAGTCGGGCACAGCATTTAATCTGGACGTACAAAACGGCTGGATGGAAAAGCTGACATAGAAACTAACAACCACTTGCTGATGTTCGGTCATGACGTAGCCTTCTCTGATTCCTCGAGCACCTATCAACCCCTTAAAAGAAAATGATGTGTAGAATGCAACATGGATCATCAACTACAAGCGGTGCTGACGCAGTTTTCTTTGCTAAAGCTGGTGTATGGTTAAATTCTGAATCTTATAATGATATAACTGCATGCATAGGAGACAAGCTCTTATTTGAGCGATCTGTAAAAACCAGTAGGCAAATGTGTACACGAGTCATGATGTGTTTTCAGGTGTGTTGGTATAAAAGAGAATTAAAACTGATAGAGCCAAAATGCACATAGTGCTATGAATTTAGCCGTAGAGTCCCCAGATGCTTTGTTCATGATTTGACACTTCAGACACTTCATTATCACATGGTTCTGATGCCATTTTACCACCATAACAATGGGCCTCGTTCACCAATATCTTCTTAAAATTTGCTAGGAAGTTTTGGAATAAAACTTTTCGGTAGATTCAGGATGCGTTCTTAAACTACAGAAATGTTCGCAAATGTCCTGTATTGATAAATACCTCGTCTTTGTAAATTGACACGCCTCGTAAATGTCCACAAAAAATCTTAAAATTGTATCTCTTAATGTTTATTTATTTATATTTTCTAATGTCAGCAAAGGATATTAAGTCCCACAAAAAACAACACATGGAATGCGTTTAGTGAAGTATCAGGGGAGAAAGTCTCATAATTGAAGTAAAATAATAGATCTCAGATTTTAAGTAAAAATAAATATTGTCAAAGAGAGAGATGGGGAAGGTGGGGTAAAGGAAGGTGGATAGAGTTATCTGATCTGGAGCAGCACATCCCTGGAAACAGAGCACTGCAGGTTAATCCTCTTCCGAGCATCTGTGGATACTCGAGCTTCGCCTTACGGGACCCATCGGGACCAGTCAGACAAAATGTTTTGAATAATATTTGGGGTTAGGTCCTGCCCTGTGTGTGGTGTGCACAAAGGAAGCACTGCATCCATATACCTGTGTGTGATGTGCACCCCTGTGGTGCACCTGCATCTCTTGGCTCATGGCTCCTCTCAAAACAAATCAATTTAGAATGTTTTTCAGAATTAACAGGCTACACATGGACGGAACATTTGAACTAAATGCAGTCGAACTAGGGAACGTATGACCCATATAATATGTTAACGCTAGTGTGTAAAACTTAAAAGGGGTGACTATTCTTGTAATTAAATATCCTCCTCAACATGTTCATGTGTTTAAAAAGTGTTATATTTTGCAGTTTAGACAAAATTTTCTGAGTTAGTTCTCCTCTTGAACATTTCCATGTGTTTAAAAAATAAAAAAATTAGTGTCTTTTTAAGAAATAAATTATAAAAAAGTTTGGTCATTTAAATTTTATACATCGGTAGAATTAAAAGTAAAATTCACAATAACTGATTAATTTACACAAGCATTTCAGTGTTTAAGGGTGCGGACACAGGGCGAAGGATACCAGTGAGGGGAAGGAAATGTCTATGATAGTGGACGATGCTGAATATGTTGAGACATCTCCTCTGATGTCATTAAAAGGAATAACATGATATCTAAGCACCTCGTTGGACAGGATAATATGTGGGCTCAGAATGTGTTTTTTTGTTATTCTATTTGTTGTGCTATAAATGTCACAGTCTCACTGTATTCATACAAACTATCAGAGCACTTATAACACTCGTGCCACATGATAAGTGCCGGTTATAAAACCCTGATGATAATACCAACCTAAACTGCACGAACGTCATATGTTTCTGTCAGGCGCCACCTAGCATTCATGGCTAACCGGGCTAAGAAGAGCGGCGACAAACGATCAGAAGCATGGCTACACTTTAAAAAGACAACGACGACAGGGCAGGGTGTTATGCATGTGGGAAGCTCACCAAACTTTTAAGGTAGCACGATGTCAATCTGAAAGACTGTATAGCGTTTAATGTCCTGCAGTCTCTGAGCCCGAGTGTGTCATCTTCGGCTAGCACTTGTAGTACCTCAGTATCACCTCCGGTATAGCTAGGGAGAGCGACCTGCAACAGTCGAGAAACACCGTGCTGCTGGCATTGGAGGTAAAGCTGACTAACATGACTCGTAAGAATTATGTCAGTGGGTGTTCTATAAATAAGACCCACGAAAAACAGGAAAGAACGTTATTATCCACAAATGGTTCAGCTGCTACTGATTTCCACTGTGTTGTTATGGAATATATGAGATATTATTATTCATCACAGATCCTAAAGTTGACAATTATTGATGTAAAATTAGTTTACAGGGACAATTACAGCATTTGCTTCTACTAGTTATCTACAAATATGACTATGTGTTGATTGGTTAATTTAAACACCAGTATTTTCAAGGCAAAAAGTTTCAACATTGCCTCTATGTCAGCAACTACTTATTTACACAGTTGGTTAAAGACATTGAATAAGTCTGATAACGGTTTGAGATGAGTTGTTTGGGTTTTCTTTTGTAATGCTGCCTGGCTACCACAAGGCGTTACTTCTGCTGCCCTGGTTAAACATGAAGCACAGCACAGCTACTGTGCATCTTAAAGTCCAATAAAGATATTTTTGTTATCTAAACATTTTACCTCAGTCTTTAACATTTTAGAATCAAAATGGGGTATTGGTAGGAACCGCAATTGATAAGCAGAATCAGAATAGATATAATTAAAAAGATACCCAACCCTAGTTAGGCCTACACAAAGTGAGATGGACATACACTCCCACACACTCTCCTTGACCTCTGCTAAGTGAAGAGTTTGCCACTCTTACATAGGTACAATCTAAAAGACTGAGGCATCTGCTCAAGCACAGGACTGAGTTTGCTGTCTCTGGTCAAAATCTACTTCTTGTTGCATGTTACATGTCATATGGATGACGCTTTTGTCCAAAGCGACTTACAATTAGTACAGTCAACATTTATGAGGGGCCATTTTAGGCTTCAGTATCTTACCAAGGACACGACCACTCAACCCCCACTTCTTCAACGAAAACTAGTCATTCGCTCTTCTCAAACATGACCTGCAGAGGAAATCCGGAGATGTTGGTCCGGACTCTCTCTGCAGTTTTCCTTTCACACATGAACATCACAGCAGGAGATTCTCTGCTCAGACGCGTTCTCGCCAGCTTAAAATTCTCAACAGGATTAAGGGGAGGGGCAAGGTGCAGAGGCAGGTCGTAATGAAGTTTAACCGCTGAAGAGATCACTTTGACAATGACATTGACACTCTTGACGCCACAAATTATCTTGGCATCTTCATCTGTGTCTTCTACCTGTGTCCACATTTAAATCAGAAGATATATGTTTTTCTTTTTCTCTTTATGTGGCTGTCCCATGATACAAGCATCATCAACCCCCTCTAACAATCTTTCGTGGTGAATTCTGAAGGGGATCTCAGACAGAAAAAGTCCTGAAGAAACTCTGGAGGCTCTCACTCAGACATTTGAGTTCACTCATACATAGGTGTGCATCTTCACTAGCCTCACGATCAGTTATGACTCAGCAGTCAACGATTCGATTCACAACGATGCATTTGAATGTATCACAGCCACAATTTTCTATTTTACTGCACATGGCTACTTTTTCATTAAATAATACTATCAGTCAGACAAACATGAACCCTGTTTTTATTTAGAAAGTGCTTCAAGAATTACTTTATTAAGTAACTTACAAAATAAGGTTTTCCATTCAAAAATCTGACTACAACAGTAAGTGATTGACGGTGGTCAGTGATCTTCACAATGATTTGTCATTCATTCAGTTTAGACTTGTTTGCTGCACCTAAGGATTAAAAGGACAAACTCTGATTGGAGCCTTTACTGTATCAAGGGGGCCCCTGCCTGGCCCCCCTTAGCAGCGCCACTGCACTGAGGCGCATTACTCCACTGGTCAACAAGTGACTGCTCCTCTGATGTCTTCTAATCATTACACTTAGAACTGATCTTAAAAAAAACAGCTGAATTCATATTTATGTTCCTGGATAAACGGGGCGTTGGTTCTTCCGCAACAATGAAGTTTAAAACATTGCAATACGTCGTAATCTGCAGGAAGAACGTCTGCCGGCAGGAGTGAGTGTGAGTGTGTGTGCGTGCTTGTGTGCTAATCTCTGACCCTCTTCACACATTATCTGATCATCACATGCATTTAGTTATTAATCGATGTCGGATCATGACTCCGGACTCGTTCCGGTGACTGTAACACTGATGTTCTGACTGTGCGTGTCACTTTACATCTTGTGTTGTGTAGCAGGTTCAAACTTGTGTCTCATAAACTAGTCTAGAGCGACTCAAACAAACAGAAACTAAACGTCAGTCCTGTACTTGTCCTAATAACTTGGTATCAGTGATGGTGTTTATTGTTAAAGTGTAAAGTGGGGGAGAGGCGGAGTGAGGAGGAAGCAGACTCTTTACTCTAAGTTATTTAATTAGTCTGAATCAGAGAAAATAGATTGAACGGCTTTTTCACTGATACAGAAGACAAAATTCTAAGGTATGCCTATCTACACACCAATTATCTAATATTTTTCATCTGTCCAGAGACTTACACAATATGCATTGTGTTACAATCAGTAGCCTGTTTATTTGAAATCGGTGATAAAACCATATTTTCAAGAAAAAAGGGGGAAATGCTATGCCTTTAATAAGTACATTATATATATCCCAGCATGGAAGTCATGCATTGACTGATTAATGCTATACAATAACATACATTTATAAAACTTACAGCTAAATGAAAATAAGTTGACAATTCATGTTTGCCATTACCAACTTCATGTGTGTAAAACCTGATGAATCAATGCCTCATGAAAGTCTGAACATCCCCTGACAACAACAATATATCGGCACTGTTTACAAATACAAAACTTCCTCTGTGCATTTCCTGACAGATGAACCAGGAACAATAGGCATTGCTTCACATCAGTTATTATCATGTTCACCCTTACATGTTCTTAACAGTGCTGATCCAAATGAAGGTAGCCTACTTTAGAATGGCTTTCCAAGATATATCAATGTCGGATCACAATATATTTGTACTCGAGTTAAATGTGATACTGTTTTCATTTTATTCTCCCACTGCTTTCTCTACATTGCCTGTCCAACGGTTCCAACAATAAGGGTAGATATTATGAAAACCATTTACCATTATATAAACAATATATAAATTACTATATATCTCTAATTTTAAAAGGACATTATTCATGCATCTTTGACACCTTTCAATGTAACCAACTAAAGAGTGGATTCAGAACCAGAGGCATTATGTCAGGGTAATTTTTATAAATATATTTGGGGGAACTAATGTCATCTTGTCAGTGTGTACTTGATAAGATTTTGAAAATGCGGCATAATGTAACGGTATCAACATGGCCTCGACTCACCACCTACACTCGAACGATTAACTTGGCTGCACCCCCTTTCACTCGTTTCAGAATATGACCTTTGTAAGAGGTGAACACGTAAAAGCCACCATAAGGAAATGTAGGCTACAGCTTTATTCGAGATCCTCGCAAACTGTCACCCTTTCAGATTGTGGAACAGAGCTGCTGAGGTGATGAGCTGAATGGCTGCAGGAGCTAACGAGCTAACCGTGAGCTGCTATGGTGCGAATGCAGCAGATCTCGCAGCCGAGAGGTAGCTAATGTTCACTCTGACAACTTCGTCTGCGATTGATGCTGACGTTTCCTGGTAGTCTATTTTGGAACAGCTTCTAGTACTGTGTAATATGTACGTCAAATATTAATCAAGCTAGGTAGCACAGGAAGTTATGTTAAGGCCACAGTAGTTTGAGTGTTTGGCCTCAATGTAGCTTGACAACGTTAGCTTCATTGAAACTAGTTTGAAGTGAGGAAACTGTGGCAGCAAATGAAGCCACGTAATGTGTTGGAGAATACATCGACCATTTTAAAGGGTCTAAATAAAGAGGCGAGCTAGCGTGTCATTTAAACAGCTAACTACATCAGCAGCGTTTTCGAGCCTCTGTGGTTGCAGCTGGACGCCTCCTGGTAGAGGCTAACGTTGGCTAGCATGTTAGCCAGCAGCTAAATAGCCGATGTTGGCTAACGCTAAATATATGCCCATACATACAGTCATTCACAAACACAGCTATTGTAACTTACATATGTGTGCAAAGTTAAAAAAGGAGCTTACATACCTAAACAGATTTTAGATGTGTCGCTATGTCTCTGCTTAAAATGAATTATGGCCGTTTCCTTCGTCTCGTTTTCTGCTCATCTCTTTTTTTCTGTGGATGTTTGGCAAACCAGCTGAGAAGCCTCGACAGTGACCAGTGCGCAATGTGCGTAAGTGAGGACTAGAAAGGCTTTGGAAACGCAAAGAGCGGGCGTAAAGTGCTTTCAAGAATATCGACAGGAAATGTTTTGTGCGCGTAAAGCTGTTAGAGGGGTTCACGCACACTTGGTGAAAAAGTTGTTTTTACTTTCATTACCACTTGTTCAAATCAAAATATGGGCATTTTTATTTGTTGTATTATTAAAGTATACACACTCTAGATACTTGTGAGTTCAATACTTTACATGTCATCTTAGTGGCTAAAAAAATTTCATAAACTCACTACATGTCTATTTTGATTCAGATTGTTTAATTGAATGAGGCCTTTGAGCCACAGATATGAGCAGAAACCTGTTGCATGTCTCGGGGTCTTTTCGTCTTCAGTTTACAAGAAGGGAATCACACTCATTTGGAAGTTGGTGAGGCAAACACCTCCCCCACCTATTATGTAGACGAATAAACCAGCAATTGATAACAAACCAGGCATAGCGGGGACCTGCCCCAGTACGTCCGACACTCAGGATGTGGCAATTGTGAAATGAGCACCTCTAAAGCAGCTAAGACGTGTTCTGCATTATCCTTATCCGGTGGCATTGTCTTGTTGAGGGACCCTGTGTCAAAATCAACTCGAAGTTTTAAAACTTTTATATTCTTGATGTTTAATCAATTTGCTGGTAATTGCGCAAAGAAAGCGGATAGTCTCCCAGCATATTAACACCATTTTATTTCTGCCATCCCTAAACTTGAGAAAGCTGTTTAGAAGGGATTGTGGACACATGACAAATAGTTAATTCGTATTTTGCTGTTTAATTTCAGAAATAAATAAGACATAGAAAACTATTAAAATATATCTGTTTATGGATTACATTTTTAAGTAATATCAAAATCAGAACCAACATGAGCTACATTATAATATATATTATGTATATTTTAACAAATAAATTGATGTTATATCCCATCTGTATTATTTAAAATTTGCTTGTTGAAATGTAAATGTCTCACCTTAACCACACAATTATTAAGTTTAAGCTAATAGTTATTATTCAGAAATTTTATCAGCTAACATTATGTTTCTTTTGCACAATTAATCTTAAAATTCACCATTTGAAGTGACAAACACGTCTGCTGGTTGCTTGCTGTGGATGTTTGTTATTATGATGTTCACCAACTCATTGCCGCAGTCAAATGGCATTGTTAATATTATCCCCTTGCTAGGCCTAGCCCTGTTTTAAAGTTGTCTTTTAAGTTTGAATGGATTACAACAAAGGTTTATTGTTATTGTGCTGGTGTCAGCAGTAGTGCCCATTCTGAGTAATGTGCTATCTACCTACCTTCAGAACAAAAGCAGATGTGATTTTTTTTTACCATTATATATGTTGTATGCAAGTGGATCAGTCTGATTTTGTGGTCAGTGTAATCAACAAAACATATTTTCTGCTGTGGTCCTCACAGCTTTCAGAAATGCAGAGATGTAAAACCCTGTGTGGGACCGTCTCTCTATCAACAACTTGTGTTAGTCAGTAGATCTGTTGGTACTTACTAACATATAATGCATAATGAAATGCACTGCAACCAGGGTCATATATATGTAGTTTGGCAGATGCACAGAAAGTAAGAGAGAATAATTAGACATGCTGGTTCTGGAGCTCACTTTGCTGTACTGGAAGCAAGCTGAAGGTGAGTTTTGTAGTCATTGTCAAGTACAATTGTTCAGTATTTTAATTAGTAATACTACTATGTGTTATAATCCGTTCATTACGGTGAATATTGTACTAACCCTCTTTTTTCCCCTCAGATTTTCTATTAAAACATGAACCTTAAAATATACTTATAGCAAATGTTAACAGTTATTTATATAAGTACTTTAATTATAAATTTGTATGAATGTATTCATGTATAGTGTCAATCAATTTGATAATGATAAAAGTTGATTCATATAAATAGTATTAAAAATAATTTATATGCATTTTAAGCACTGGCAATAATACCGTTTAGCTGCTGAATTCAGTCTTGAGATACTGGCAATAATATGTTAAAAAAAGGTATTAAACACATGGGTTCTACTTGTTCTACAATGTTCTACTTCTACAGGTTTGAAAAGTAAATGAATGATGGCTGAATTCCGTTAATTTGCTCAGGATGGAGTGTCCATCAATATTACTTCCATCCCCTAGCCCTCACCCTAATCCTGACCCTATTTGCTGATATAGTGTCAATTACATTAATATAATTCAGTGAAAGACAAATGTAGCATTTACTGCACATTTGTTTTATGTAAATTAATTATTGATGAAGTGCTAGTAGTTGCAGAAGTATAACTAGAAAATATAATCATATCATATTCCACTAAGGAACAACAAACTGGCCAAATTAAAGTTAAACACTTAAGCTGCTATTACAGTGTTCAAAATACTTTACAGAAAAGTGAATAAATTAGTCCAATCAGAGATGTGTGCCCAATCAGTAAACAGCACATAAGCCAGGTCAAATACAAGTGTCATGTGTGAATTGCTTTGTGATTTCAACATGAAGTTCAAGGAGGCACAAGGAGGAAGAGGAAGAGGATGAGGAAGACCCCGAACAAGAGCGGCAATTTCAGATGAAATTAGAGCCATAATAATAGATCATGGTCTGGTTCATGGCATGACTATGAGGGAAGCAGGACAATATGTGCATCTCAATTCAAGCGGGTTCTCAGTGGCCTCCTTACTCAGGATATTCAGAGGTGAAAACAGGTGGAATTACTATGATTTTTGTCCCTAAAAGTTACAGTGCAGTAACAGAGGTCAGAAGAATGTCTCAGTAAATCACTCCACCAAAACTCTAGAAATATTTTGGGGAGATGTATTACACAGTAGTAAGGGAAAATTACCAATAAACTACTAAATAAACTACGGAAGCGTATTGCATTTACTTGAAAAAAAAAGGAGCTCTGGGTAAAAGCTCTGTTTTTCTAACTTTTTTTTTCCTGTTTTTGCGAGATAAAAATCCTGTTTTTCGACTATTTTTTCTTTGTTTTTACGAGATAAAAATCCTGTTTTTCGAACTTTTTATTTTTTCTGCTGTTTTTCGAACTTTTCTTTTTTCCTGTTTTCCTGGGATTCTGGATGACGCTCTCACTTGTTGGAGATTCGGTGGAAGCAACAATGTCCCGTGTGCTTACTTTAATCAGGTTTTATTTTGTTTTGGGCTTGAGACACTGGGAAATACTTGTGTCTTTAAGTAATATAGATGGTGTTTGTATTAGTTTGTCGACTTTGCGCAGGCACCTCAGGAGTCTGCGGTTGTTCAGACGGAAAGCATATTCTGATCTGCTGGACGTTGCAGTTTTCCTACAGGATCAGTTGAACGAATATGGAATGCTGCAAGGATACAAGATGATGCATCTGAAAAGCATTCAGGCCGGTTACGCGGTGACTCAAGAGACAATCAGGCATTTGCTGAAAATACTGGATCCCCACGGAGTGGAACTGAGACGCCGGATGTATCAGAATCCTGGTCCGAACTTTTTATGGCACATAGATTCATATGATAAACTCAAACCATATGGAATCTGCATCAATGGTGCAATAGACGGGTTTTCAAGGATGGTGGTGTGGCTACATGCATACTCTACAAGTAGTGATCCAAAGGTAATCGCTGGATACTATTGATGAGTTGTCATCAAGAAATGGGACTGCAACTCGAATTAGATCAGACCTTGGGACAGAGAACTGCTACGTGGAGCAGATGCAAATCTTCATGAGACATGATCATATGGACGAATTTGCGAACAGATGCTTTATGTACGGCTCAAGCTATCATAACCAACGGATTGAGCAAAAATTTGCTTTTGAAATGTAGCCTAAAATTTAAAGTTTTATTACATTATTGTGTCCATGTTTTCATATGTTAAGCAAGTGTGAGGTTATTCTACTATCAGCAACAAAAGTGAATTCCAGTGTTAAAAAAATGAAGCACAACAGCAGGTCCTTAAACAAATATTTAATACCAATAAAATACCCAGAATACTATAAACTTATAGTAAATGTTAATGTTCACTGAGATATTGTTTTTATGGTTAAGAGTTCAGCGAGTTAGAAGGATCGTTGTTTAAGTATCCGAGTTTTCCAGAAGGCCAGTGAACATGTCAGTGTTTGGGCACGTGACACTGCGTGACATTTCTCGACACTTATGGCTGTGGGTTCGGGGATTTGGCGTGCTTCTCATTGCCTGGCAGACAGAGGTTGTCCTCTGACCACAGGGGTGATCCCGTGTCGCCGTCGCGCTGTTCTCTCTCGGTTCCGTATCATCCGTGTCTCGTCCTCACCACGGTCCCGCTGCCCCTCCCCACTAGAAGCGCTGAGGCCACTGGGGCGCCCGTCTTGTTGTTCTGCTTGGTGGGAGAGAGAGGGGTGTCTTTTCAGATAGTTTTGCCATCAGATGGTTTTGAATCTGAAAAGTAATTAACAAAGGCTGTCAGACAAATTCAGTTGACAGTATGGCGAGTAAAAGAATATAGTTGCACAAAATCCCCTAAATGCAAATACTCAAGTAATGTACAAGAACCTAAATTGTATCTTAAGAAGGTTAAAGTAGTTGAGTAAATGTAGTAAAATTCCCCCAATGCAGACAGTTATGGTTGGGCTTGGGACAGAAATCACATATGAAGACTAATTATTTTCAAAGAGGGTTAATGTAATTTATCCCCCGAAAGGTGATCGAGACTTTAACTCATGTTTTGGTGGTTTATTTGAGCCATCCTTAAATAACACCGTACAACACCTTATAATACCGTAAGAACGTGTGCCTCTTCGGAGGTTAAATTGAACAAATATTTTGCAATGAAATAACAGAAAGACACTTCAACAATATTAAGAGACGCATAGATTGGGTCATTTACAAATAACATGCACCCTTTTCAGGGTATATGCAATGAAAATGTTGTGAAAACCCCTGCTCTATTGTGGACAATAACAATTTATTTTGCCTACAGTTGGTTTGCCATGTTTACTAATTTTCTCACTTCCCCACTTTTTTCCCTTATATTTAGAGAGAACTGCAGGATGTTGTTCACTGCTGGAACACTCACAGAATTCGCTCATGCAGAAATGCGGTGTCCCCAGGAGGACGTCCGGTGATGATGTACACCATACCCCAACTATTTGGTGCTGGGGAGTACCTTAAAGAGGTATCCCAACAGAAGATACAGGCATGCAGGGAGGAATGCCTAGAGAGAGGACCGTATCCCTGTGATAATACTGTGTTTGATGTTTGTTGCATTGTCATGGCAGAAACAAATCTTCATCCACCCACCTCTCCAGAGGAAGCCATTGAGCTTTATAAGTTTTTACGGGCTTACATATATGCCCATATTTAATAATCACAAGTTGTTCTACTGGAACAGATGATTGAATGTGAGCACCCATCTTCAGCAAAATAACACTCTACTTGCTAATAATATATATTATATTGAAATATATGATTATCTATTATTTGGTGCTGATAAGTTAACGATCTTTTATCGTTTAAATAAAGCAGGCCAATCTTGCCTATGTAGCCTAATTAATGTGGTATGTCATCCTAATATTTTTTTCATTTGCAGTGTGGTTACCATGACACCATCAACAAATAAAGGCAAATTTCCACACTAATTAAAGTATGCCTACATTTTTTTCCTTTTTCAATTAACCCATGTTTGGTCACATACACATTTCACAATAACTGTTATGTTTGTATTTCGAAGGATGAGGCTTAGTTTAAATCCCAAAGTAGCTTTATTGCAATTGCCCTAAGCAACTTATATGTACATCTTTGGTTTTCTTACTCTAATCTTTTCTGCTTCTTTAATTACTCATATTTAAAAACTGCTGCCACCTAGTGTATAAAACTTGCAGTAGCATCTGATCACAACAATAAGTAACAGGGAAATGTCTACTTAAAAGATTCTCTGTGAAGGAATTTGGTGGATAATATAAGATTTTATCCATTGCAGTTATCTAAAGTCAGCAATTCTGCACTGTGAGACAGGGTCCACCAGTTTTAGAACAAATAAATGCTTACAATAAATAGTGAAGGACCATTTGTGGCAATGGGTAGTTAAACTTATCTGTAGTAAAAGCACAATTAGTTTGATCACAAAACAAGAGTGAAAGCAGTGCTTTTTATTTATAAAAATTAGGACACTTTTGAGGTACTCATTAAAATAAATGAAGAGCTTTTCTAAATAATTCAAGAAATTTGAAAGTAGTAACATGGAAAAAAAAAGAAGCCTGTTCAGGCATCAACACTTCCAGAATAATTCAACTGTTCTTCAGTGAAAAAAAAACCCAGCCTGTTCAGGCATCAACACTTCCAGAATAATTCAACTGTTCTTCAGTGTAAAACCTTGGACACCTTAACACAACAAAATGCACAAATACTTCCTGTTAACGACATCTAAATTTTGCAAATTTTCACATTTGTTGGTCAAGGTATGCTTCCTGAAAGTCAACAATATCGTGACTAAACTCTTCCCACTTTCCATTTCTCGATTTCTCATTTGGGAAAAATAGCCTCTTAGCATGTGACAGAATGTCCTTCTTTGTGGCTGTCTTGGAAATTTCAAGAAGTCTGGTTCCTCCACCATTGCGTTTTCTCACCAGTTTCTTTTCATTTATCCAGCCTAACTCTATTTTCCTTGTCATCTTTGAGGCCCTTCTATTATTAGGGCCCGAGCACCGAATGGTGAGAGGCCCTATTGAAATTGTAAGGATTTTTATTATTATTATTATTATTATTATTTCCCTTTGGGGGGCTTTTTCAGGGTCTAGACATGCTCAAAAAGTTGTGAAACTTTGCAGGAAATTCAAGGTCTGCGGATATTTTAGTATTCTGGTGTAATTTGAATTGGCCGTGGCAAAACGGCTCAACAGCGCCCCCTGGAACCAGCCCCTAGGTTTCCCCTTGACCGATCTTCACCAAAATCGGGCGAAAGTTGTATCATGACCAGTCATGAAAAAAAGTCTCAAGGAGCATTATGAAAAAAGCAACAGGAAGCCCGCCATTTTGGATTTAGTGGCCATTTTGGCCAAATTCCACATTTTTACTTTAATATACTTGTCGTACAGTTTTCATCAGATCAACAAAAAATTCAGATGAGTGTCATCACAACAAGATTGAGAAAAAAACTGACCAAGGGATTTTTTTTTATCACACCGTGTGACCGTGGCGTGCCGTCAAAGTTTGGTTACACGCCATCAAAACACGAGCATCTGTATCTCGGACATACATGGTCCAATCAAGTCCAAACTAGACATGTAAGACAAGAGTCCCGGCCTGATGACAACAACACAGAAATCATGACTTGAAATCACAGCGCCCCCTGGTGGCAACAGGAAATGTCTTTTCTTTTGCATGTCTTACACTTTGATGTATTTCTCCTCATCCATTGACCTCAACCATGTCAAACTGTATCAAATGGGTCTCAAGACATTGATAATGAAGGCATAAGATAACTGTGACTTTTCGTCAAACGCCATATTAATGGCGTTGCATCAAAGTTCATCAACTCGCCATGAAACACGAAATTGCTGTAACTTCAGTGTTCATGGTTCTATCTCACTCAAAATACATGTGTGTAACAACATCCCCCCCCTGAAGATATTCATATGGTTTTAAGGAATGGGCGTGGCAAAACAACTGACTAGCGCCCCCTAACGGGCAGCCCCGGCACTACGATTGGCCGAAATGTACGAAAATCGATTTGGGCATGTGTCCTTTCATAACAAACAAATAAGTCTCTTGGATAGATATGATAGACCAAACAGGAAGCCCGCCATTTTGGATTTAGTGACCATTTTAGCCATATTCCACATTTTTACTTAGATCTACTTGTCGTAGAGCTTTAATCAGATCCACTTCAAATTCAGATGAGTGTCATCACAACAAGATGGAGAAAAAAAATGATTTAGGGATTTTTTTTTCATCACACCGTGTGACCGTGGCGTGGCGCCAAAGTTTGATTAAACGCCATCAAACACGAGGTTCTGTATCTCGAACATACATGGTCCAATCAATTCCAAACTAGACATGTAAGACAAGAGTTCCGGCCTGATGACATCTACACAGAAATTATGACTTGAAATCACAGCGCCCCCTGGTGGCAACATGAAGTGACATGTTTTATACTTTGATGAACTGCTCCTGGCTGCTTTACAATATACAGCTCAAATGAGCTCAGTCAAGTCATTGGATCAATGTCAGAATTGTGACATTTCCTCAAACCGTGTGAACATTGATGTGCGGCGAAGGATATTCCTTCGCCAAAGGACACGATGTTGTCATAACTCCACTCTGCATTGTCCTATCACTACCAAACTTCTGTCACATGATAAGAGTACAAGCCTGAACAGCTCTATGTGTCAATATTTCCTCAGTGTCATGGCGCCACCTACTGATTCGCCATGAAACAGGAAGTACTTTGTTAATCAACTTTGCATTATCCAACCGGCTCCAAACTACTGACCTATGATCACAATCGTGATCTGAACAGCTCCATGTATGACTATTAGTTCAGGGTCATAGCGCCACCAACTGATCAGTGTGAAAATTAAGTTGTAGAAACATTGTCCAATTGACACAAAATTGCTCACGCTACATCAGAGCGCCTACTTGAACTGATCTATATGTCTTTGCGTAATAATAGTGATGGCGCCACCTACTGGCAACAGGAAGTAAGCTTTGTTTTACAACTATCATTTGATTAACATAAAATGTTAACTATTTGATGGCATGGACCGTAAGCAGGCAAGGATCGACATCGCGTGATGGACGCAGGAAGTGAAGCGTTTATCCTTTCCGCAATGCGCAAAACGTGTGCAACGTGGAGACGTGCGCTTGGTCATCGATCGCTCTCTCCACCGACTGCAACAGACTTCAACGTGCGGGTGCTCGGGCCCGCAAGTGCTACAACGTAGCCCTAGTTTCTTAGATGCATCTTAGAATGCTCTTCCTCCGAATCTTTAAGGCTGTCTTTGTTGCTTTTTGTGTACATTCTTCTTTTTAGTTTTTCAAACATGGACAGTCAACTCCACCTGTGGTCTGTTTTCCCATACAGAACCGCCTTGTAGCAATCCTATCACCATATGCTGGAATGTAGGCAGCCAATGTGTCATCATCAATTTCTTCAACTACTGAGCTGTCAATCTGTAATTAAAACAAAACAACACATCAAGACATTATCGTCAACTTAAGTGTAAGAGACTGGCTTAAAAATACACCTAAAGTATAACTATAAACTATATTGTTTATTTGTGTGTTGAAATGATCCTTTCCCTGTTGTGAGACTTACACGATCCTTCCGCATTTTCTGAATATTCTCCTCAGGAATACCGCGACTCTGAAGAAATATCGTCAGACCATCATCTTGTTGGAGGGGGGTATTTGAGGATGTAGCCATTGCTGGTTCTGTACAAATGTAGAAGAAAAATGCAGAATCTATGAACATTTTTCGTGCATCAACAAATTTTTTTTTCAGTTATTTCATATAAAAGCATAATAATATAATAACGTTTTATAAATACTGCAAAACAAGATATATATATATATAATACATATTATGAATTTTATGGGGATTTTTATTGATAAAGGAAATATAGTTTTCATCTTTGTCCATAATTCAAAGATTTCGTTTGTTAGTATTTTGTAGTTCACTGTTATTTATACAGTCTGACAGTTTTAAGCGACGCTATACGTCATGGCACTAATACAAGAAACGTTGCCAAATAAAAGACTGTCTAAGAGTGAAACAGTTAATGTAGCCAGTGTTGGGAAGGATACTTTCAAAACGTATTCCGTTACGGAATACAGAATACATGCCCAAATGTAATCTGTAACGTATTCCGTTACATTAACTAACTAATCTAAGTAACGTATTCTGAATACTTGGATTACTTCCACATTGAATTGCATTTTATAAGTGTGGGAATGCTTGTATGTTTTAGTCAGTGGAGCAGCAGCAGTTTAAGCTCTCCCTCCGCGGATGCGGCGGGCCAACTGGATGTCCTTTGGCATGATGGTAACCCTCTCGGCGTGGATGGCGCACAAGTTGGTGTCCTCATACACAGGCCATGACAGCGGAGCTCTGCACCGCGGGTCGGTCTTGAAATCCTGGGCGATTACTCTCACCAGGCGCTGGAAGGGCAGCTTGCGGTTCAGCAGCTCCGTAGATTCCTGGTAGCGACGGATGTCTCTCAGAGCCACGGTGCCGGGCCGGTAGTGGTGAGACTTCTTCTCGCCGCCGGTGGCCGGGGCGCTCTTACGAGCAGCCTTGGTGGCCAGCTGCTTCCTGGGGGCTTTGCCTCCGGTGGATTTACGAGCGGCATTTGCGGCATTTCCATAGATTTATTTAGAGTGAATAAACTCGTGAAACAGAGAAGTACCGTCATGTAATCCATTGATTTCAACAATGCAAATGTATTATGAATACCATCTACTTAAATTGTTACTGTAACGGAATACAGTTACTCATAATTTGTATTCTAAATACGTAACGCCGGTACATGTATTCCGTTTCTCCCAAACACTGCATGTAGCACGCTGAACAAGGGCTCTATGCGAAACGTCCATGCAAAATGCAACTTCATCAAAATACTAGACAGGTTTATAAACAGGGGCTCGGACACAGCTACCTGGATCGTGCCTTAAGGGAGACAGGTTGCCGTCACTGTCGCTCGCTCTCTTTTGTTACATGTGGTGAAAAGACGTAACAGAATTTGGCATCTAAAATGTAACCAAAAACTTTCCTTACCTGCATTGACACCGTTGCTCTAGAAATAATTTAGCACTGTTGCAGGGTCAGGCTGATGCAGCAGCGACCATACTCGATGAGGGTGAGAGCTTCAGGAAGGATTTAGGTAACGCCTTCTCCGGAGCAAAAAAAAAGTCGTAAAAACAGGATTTTTATCTCGTAAAAACAGGAAAAAAAAAGTCGTAAAAACAGGGAAAAAAAAGTCGTAAAAACAGGATTTTTATCTCGTAAAAACAGGAAAAAAAAAGTTAGAAAAACAGAGCGAAAGTGAATGCAATACGCTTCCGTAATAAACAGCTCTAACAATGTGATATTTTTGTAGAATTGAAGGACAACCGACATCATTGTTGATATGGTCTTTCAAAAAGTGCAGTTCGAATGCACAAAATACAAGAGCAGATTAGTGAAGACAATGTGCATTTTGAAGGAATAAACAGTGCAGGTCTTTCCACAATTGACTGTATCCTGCATTTTAACCAGATTAAAACGAAAAAAGCTGTGCTGACATTGTACATTAAGCAGTTCCTCCTGTGTCCACATCATTTATACGACAAAGTGTCTATGTGAGATCAAGTGTAAATATATCAATCATAACACATCTCTTCAGTTGCCAAAAAGTTGGTTGTAATCAATAACCTCTATAGGCAAACTTCATAGCTAAAATAAGATTTTTTTCTATTCTGCAAACTTTATCCCACCATTCATTGCTCTTAAAGCATTAGAAAAAGTAAATTTGGGCTGAATCATAGCCTTAAAACATTCGAACTTCACACCAATAATACATATTTTGCCCCTGTATAGCATATACTGTACCACCCTGACCTATATATATAATTTCTACAGGAGTGTGTGAGTGTAAATTTTGCCCTTAAATTTTAATAAATTAGCTGTGGTATCTGCCAGAATTAATGAGGAACGTGTAAATGGGGTTTTTCAAGAAGTATATAAAAACAGAGGCCAGCTGAAGGAAGTTCTATACCTTACCCCCGGTAGACTTGTGTCTGCTCTGTGTTTTGAGCTGAAACACCACATAGCCCACCATACTGCTCAGGTCATTGGGCCCATGGGGTATGTCTCTGCCTGGTGTGGTGCAGCTTTAGAGGATGGCCCCTATAGTCGGGCCCTGATATATAAAAACATGTGTGGGGTACGCTCAAAATGTTGACTGAAAGATCCGTACCTAACGGTCCAATACACCGTATACAAGCTCAACTTAACCACGTTACTTCTTGTTGAACAGCTTTTGGTATCTGACTAAATTCAATCATAGTATGATCCAAACAGAGAACATTGATATTGTCACAATTATTCGTGGACAGCAGGAAAAAGTCCTGTGATCAAGGAATGCATAATGCACAAATAATCCGTATTTTATTGACCTGACAAAAGTGGGAGCAACTCTGTTCATGGCCCTTTGTTAGGGCCTGAACACCAATTTCGGTGGGAGGCCCTATTGAAATTGAAAGGATTATTATGTATTGCTAAACTTTGCAGTAAATTAGAAAGTTGTGAAAATTTACATATTCTGGAGTATTTGGAAATGGCCGTGGCAAAATGGCTCAACAGCACCACCTGGAACCCAGCCCCCAGGTTCCACATAACCGATTTTCACCAAAATCTCGGGAAAGGTGTATCGTGACTACGCATAGAAAAAAGCCTCAAGGAGCATTATGAAAAATTAACAGGAAGCTTTTTCGTCATACCGTGTGACCCTGACGTTGCGTCAAAATTTGATGAAACGCCATCAAAAGACGAGCTTCTGTATCTCAGACATATTTGTTAAAACTAGACATGAGAGACAAGAGTCGCGACCTGAAGACACCTATACAGGAAAGGTGACTTAAAATCACAGCGCCTCCTGGTGGCAGCAGGAAATGTCTTGTTCATTTTAATTTTCAACCGGACACAGTATGCTTGTTGCAGACAGAGTACCAAAGGAGATGTGTTGATGGTAACATTTAAACCAGGATGCTGTGCTCTCGACGCATACTGCATGTGACTATGCAGTATTCTTTCATCAGCAAAGCTCAAGTTCAGGACAACAGCTGGAGTGCAGCTGTTTGGTCACAGCCATGGAAAACTAAGTAGTGATACTGACGTGTTATGTATTCTCGTTTCCCAGGTTTGTGCTGCAGAAAGATGGCAATATGGTATGTTGGGCATGGACTGCCTGATAAACCCCTGTAGTGTCCATGTTTAATTCATTTTCATGCCAGTGTTTTGTGTCAAAATGCTAAAAGTGTTTTGAGTAAAACTTAAGGAGGACTAATTTGTGTTGGTTTTTAGTTCTCTTGCATTTTCGTTAACCCCAGTTCTTATATCCCTTTGTGTGTCTAACTCAACCGAGCTTTATAAGTAACTGAAGAGATAGAGTAACCTTCATCGTATGAGAGGAAAAATCCAGTAGGTTGTCCTGCTGCTAACGGTGAAATTAAACTCTCTTCTTTTTTTTCTGTTCATTCTGAAATAAAGTGGATTCACTTGGTCTGACGTTTTCGATCACATCTTTATAAAACACCTCATTAGCTTCACACTTCAAACCCCTTGAGGGGGAAAGGTTTTTTGAGACAAGATTCCAGATTCATTTACAAGACTGGCACTCAGTAGAGATCAACAGAGCCGTATAGGTTCATCTCTGATCCATGCAGCTTCCTTCTAGCAAGTTTTGTGGTTATTGGTCCAGTAGTTTATTACATTAACCTGTTGACTGACAAAATCAGAGGTGAAAACATAAACTTCTTAGCAGAGGTAATAAAAAACAAAACAAGAGCAGCAGAGGAACCCAGCAGCCAGAAGGGGGCAGCCTCAGGACATCACATGGAAACAAGCAACAGTTATTCTCTAACAATAGGTTTTTAAAGCATGTTGAATCATCCAGTACCTAAAATTCAAAAATATAAAAGTAAGCATGTCAATTAAATGTAGTAAAGTAGAAAATATTTTCTCTGAAGTGTTTATCAAAAGCAGTATTGAATGACACGGACACACACACACAATTTGTCCATCCTCTAAAGCGCTTAGTTCCTCACAGGAATCAACAGGCGGTGTGGCCTGGTCGGTACAGTGTTTGTTTTGATAAGAAGGTCGCGGGTTGAATCCCCACTCTTTCTCATCTTCATGCCTGCAATATACTGAACTCTTAAAATTGGCAGGAATTCAATCACCCTATTAATTGCTAAATATACAACACTATGTAAATTTAAATTAATTAATACAAAAACAGAAAAAATTGAAATGAAATCAAATTAAATTAAATGAAATTAATTTTTTTCATGATGACGTGCGCCGCAGGATGACGTGCGCCGTAGGATGCCGTTCGCCGCAGGATGCCGTGCACCGCACGATGATTTGCGCCGCATGATGTGCACCACAGGATGATGTGGTTGCGCAGGATGATGTGCGCTGCAGGATGATGTGCGCCGCACGATGATGTGATGATGTGCGCTGCAGGATGATGTGCGCGGCAAGATGATGAGCGCTGCAAGATGATGTGCGCCGCAGGATGATGTGAGCCGGACAATGATGTGCGCAGCAGGATGATTTGCATCGCAAGATGATGAGCGCTGCAAGATGATGTGCGCCGCAGGATGATGTGCGCCGCACGATGATGTGCGCCGCAGGATGATGTGCCCCGCAGGATGATGTGTGCCGAAGGATGATGTGCGCCACAGGATGATGTGCGCCGCAGGATGATGTGCGCCGCAGGGTGATGTTCGCCGCAGGACGATGTGCGCCGCAGGATGATGTGCGCCGCAGGATGATGTGCGCCGCAGGATGATGTGATGATTTGCGCTGCAGGATGATGTGCGCTGCAGGATGATGTGCACTGCACGGTGATGTGCGCCGCAGGGTGATGTGCGCCGGACAATGATGTGCGCAGCAGGATGATTTGCATTGCAAGATGATGAGCGCTGCAAGATGATGTGCGCCGCAGGATGATGTGCGCCGCACGATGATGTGCGCCGCAGGATGATGTGCCCCGCAGGATGATGTGTGCCGAAGGATGATGTGCGCCGCAGGATGATGTGCGCCGCAGGATGATGTGCGCCGCAGGGTGATGTTCGCCGCAGGACGATGTGCGCCGCAGGATGATGTGCGCCGCAGGATGATGTGCGCCGCAGGATGATGTGATGATTTGCGCTGCAGGATGATGTGCGCTGCAGGATGATGTGCACTGCACGGTGATGTGCGCCGCAGGATGATGTGAGCCGGACAATGATGTGCGCAGCAGGATGATTTGCATCGCAAGATGATGAGCGCTGCAAGATGATGTGCGCCGCAGGATGATGTGCGCCGCACGATGATGTGCGCCGCAGGATGATGTGCCCCGCAGGATGATGTGTGCCGAAGGATGATGTGCGCCACAGGATGATGTGCGCCGCAGGATGATGTGCGCCGCAGGGTGATGTTCGCCGCAGGACGATGTGCGCCGCAGGATGATGTGCGCCGCAGGATGATGTGCGCCGCAGGATGATGTGATGATTTGCGCTGCAGGATGATGTGCGCTGCAGGATGATGTGCACTGCACGGTGATGTGCGCCGCAGGGTGATGTGCGCCGGACAATGATGTGCGCAGCAGGATGATTTGCATCGCAAGATGATGAGCGCTGCAAGATGATGTGCGCTGCAGGATGATGTGCACTGCACGGTGATGTGCGCCGCAGGATGATGTGAGCCGGACAATGATGTGCGCAGCAGGATGATTTGCATCGCAAGATGATGAGCGCTGCAAGATGATGTGCGCCGCAGGATGATGTGCGCCGCACGATGATGTGCGCCGCAGGATGATGTGCCCCGCAGGATGATGTGTGCCGAAGGATGATGTGTGCCACAGGATGATGTGCGCCGCAGGATGATGTGCGCCGCAGGGTGATGTTCGCCGCAGGATGTAGTGCGCCGCACGATGATATGATGATGTGCGCTGCAGGATGATGTGCGCCGCAGGATGATGTGCGCCGGTTGATGATGTGCGCAGCAGGATGGTGTGCGCCGCAGGATGATGTGCGCCGGACGATGATGTGCGCAGCAGGATGATGTGCGTTGCAAGATGAGGAGCGCTGCAAGATGATGAGCGCTGCAAGATGATGTGCGCTGCGGGATGATGTGCGCCGCAGGATGATGTGCGCCAGACGATGATGTGCGCAGCAGGATGATGTGCGTCGCAAGATGATGAGCGCTGCAAGATGATGTGCGCGAAGCTAAAACTGGAGAAATGTGCTCTCTTTTCTTGGTTATCATCAGGACACGTGCTGCGGCATTTTGGACAAGCTGTAGAGTCTTTAACGACTTACTGCTGGAGCCTGATAATAATGAATTACAATAGTCCAGTCTCGATGTAACAAAGGCGTGGACTAGTTTTTCTGCATCTTTTTGCGAAAGGACATGTCTGATTTTTGAGTTATATGTAATGCATTCAGACTCTGGTGAAAATGAATTTTGTTGGAAGGTCATATCATTTAGACTATAGGAAAAGATGGTGAATGTCACTTGTGTGTAGGTCTTCTGCACAATTTAAGTTACCAACTACCATTAGATGTTAGTAGGTGTCTGCAGCCACCAGCGGATGTTGGGGACGTAACTTCAGTTGTGCATCCGAGCATCATTAAGTGTTCCATTTTAATAAATGATACAGGCCTAACTTGAGGGTACATTGAGGCTTAAGGCAAATCTGACTGGCTACTGGCTTGTATGGCAGTAGGGGAGAGCGGGGTAATGTGGGACATTTTTTACATTTGCTCCCCTCTAGGCGAGCTAAAATGATATATCAGTAAAATGTACACGTTTCCCATTAATTCAGGATGTTTTCTAGCAATGGAAATGATCAGAATGTCTAATGGACAAAGGCTAGTGAAAATATGAATGTTTTAAAAAAAGTGGTCTTGTGTCCCACTTTACCCTAGCCCACTTTACCCCGGCTACGGGTTAAAGTGGGCTAGGGTAAAGCACATTTATGATTATTATGATTCCTGTGATCTCTTGCACACCCTAGCTTACCACATCACCCACCACTAGGCACATTGTTTCTCTGTCCAATTGGCAGGGACAGGGATATTGTTTTTCTCTGCGAATTCAAATGCTAGTTCACAGCACTTAACTGGAGCAAGGCCATGGAACTGGTCAGCTATTTGTTTCAAGTATTTGGCCAGCTCCTCCTCCATCTCATCTGTGAATATTCTCTTTACCTCAGCTACTTCACCCCAGGCTACTGATTTTACTTTCCCTTCTCTTTTTTTTTATGAATCTTTTGAGGGTGGTCTTGTCAATATTTCTATCCCTTCCAGTTTTATTTAAGGACTTCTTTCCTTGCATGACCTCAGCGGCTGCATTCTCCATCTCTGCGAGGGGTGTTTGGCCCCAGGTTGTTTTCCTGGTGTATAGTTTCTTGGCATGATGGCTTTTCTACAATGTTTATGACATTAAAAATAAAACATATATAATGTAATATAACACTAGAATATGTTTAAGACTAAACTTAACTTCTGCTTCATGGTAGGGTTAAGTGAGACAGTGTCCCACTTTACCCCATGGCATTTGTCCCACTTTACCCCTAAGCCACAATTTTATAAAAACAACATTTCTTATCAATTCAGGCTAATCTTCAGCTAGCATCAATCACATGGTTTGATATGTTGGAAGTTCCCCAACATGTATGATATAAGTTTTTCTACCTGATTCAATTTGTTTTGACACAACAGTTGATTAAGTTTAAAGCAAGAGAATTTACTTTTACATGCAAATTTTTTTTGTGAAAAACATACTTTCCTCAGCACCAGCACCAACTTCTCCTTCATGGCAAGGGGGGAATGGGAGGGGCTTGAAAACATAATGGTCAAATGACCACAAATGTGTTCCTTTGCCTAGATACAGTGGGTGTCTCACATGACCTGATGTCCCACATAACCCCGCTCTCCCCTACTATGAAAGCCATGTGGCATCATTACCTTTATGCATTTTTAAACTGAACAGTGTTCCATTTTAGACCATAGGGTAAGATGGAGAATATCTCTTGTATGTTAATATTACTCATTTATTTCAATGGGATAATTTACAACATTATATGTCGCTGGTTGATTTAACTAATGCAAAGATATTGACAGAAAAGAAGACAATTTTTATATTGTATATTGTAAACTTAATTGCAATTGACATTGTGTTTTTCAACTACTTGTTCATACTTCGCAGTGGATGGAGATTTAGTTCAACCAATGGAGTTCTACAAATGACCTGTGGAGGGCAGCATCCAGGCTGCCGCATATCCCATAACAAGAAGAAGAAGTAATACCGCAGAAGAAGAACAAGATAATTCAATATGGCAGCACCCTACAGTCGCACCTGATAAGCAACGACTTAGGTCAAACACATAACGTCAGTCTCGAGATTTTTAACAAGAATTACACCAATGCTTCCAGAAACGTATCGGTGGTTCAAGGCGGCTCTGTCGCCGTTTTCTCAATCCACTTCCTTAAAGGAGCTGAGCCGGTTGTCTGCACATGGGGGAGCCAGTTGCCTTCAGGCCCGGAGACACTTCGGTGTAAGCAGCCGTCTGACAGCCAAGGTCCCCCGGGCGCGTAAACCCAGGGAGAGAGTGCATATCCCTGGGCTGGAGATGGTCACCTACGCGGATAGGATGCACTATGTGCCAGGGCTGGCTAGGCCATTGTTCCCCGCGTGGGAGAGGGACTACAAGGACCCGAGATATTACAGATCTCCCCCGCCCCAGGACATGCCGCTGTACAAAGAGAAACCATGCTATATTTACAACCAGAGGACCAGCGCGCTGGAAGGTTTGCTATCTATGTTGATATAATGAAAGAAAAAGTTTATAACTGTGCGTGTGTGTGTGTACTGCTTGAAGTAAGATAACGAGAGAAATATAAATGATAGATGGTACATTGAGTATGTTGTGCTCGATGTTTTACAAATGCACTATTCCACACATATGATAGTGTTAAGCTAATAACAAACCACCAAACCCAGCTTGGCAGAGGAGCCTGGGTAAATGTCTAATGGATGTCCGGGTAATAAAAAACTGTTAGTTTGCATGTTTGAGATTGTTATGAATTGATTTTGACAGAATTCTATAATCACTTTTATCATGCATAATATTACAAGTATAGATCCAACCTGAATGTCATGAGAGTTAACATGTCCTTCTGGCACCCCCTCTCTCCCTCTCAGGTGTGCAACAGGCTCTGTGGTTGACCAAAACAAAGCTGATCTCTGGTCTGCCCCTTCACCTCATCTCAGCGGCTGAGCGTCCCGCCAATCAAATACCAGATCAGGATGACCGCGTTCAGAATGCCATCAAACATGCCCGTTTCTGGGACACAACAGAGGAACGGCCGGGAAAAGCAAAATACAGGTGCAACTGCAGTCCATTAATATTTTGCCAAGACACAACATGTCATACAACGTGGTTCAGGAGGTATTCTTAATGGAGCTGATTTATCGTCTGATATCACCTCTTCCAGAAAAACAGATCCACTGATTAAATTGAAATTAAACAAATCAGCAGCTGTATGTAAAAGGTTTCTTCGATAATGTTCAGTGGACCAAGCATATCTCTGAGGGGCTGCGATTCGAGGGACAGTGAGTCGTTTGCTCAGTTTGTTTCTCTGATAGATCCAGCTATCTGATGGCTAAAATCCTTTGTCTGGTTTAAGATTATAATTAGTGACAGTGGTGTAACTTGAAAGTAGAAGATGTAGTCGGCTTGAAATGTACCTTTTTAATGTCTGGCCATCTGGCGCTAATGGAAAAGACAGGTCAATGTTTGTTTCCGTTTCTTCCCCAGTAAAACTCTGCTCACTAACCTGATCCACCTGTGTGCGACTCTACAGTCCAGTCACCCTGCGATTGGAAGGAAGATCTTTGCTGAGAAGTACTCGTTGGCAGCTACATGGAAAAGAGGTGCAGTATTATACATAGTAAAGGGTTGTCTGTGCAGCCTTATGCTTGAAGAACACTATGATCAGCGTGCTCAAGTCTTTCATCCCTGAGGTATAATAATATAATATAATAATTGTGAATGCTTAAAGACATGCAGGTTGCACA
The DNA here is from genome assembly GCA_038501795.1 of Pseudopleuronectes americanus. NCBI lineage: Eukaryota > Metazoa > Chordata > Actinopteri > Pleuronectiformes > Pleuronectidae > Pseudopleuronectes > Pseudopleuronectes americanus. The sequence goes on along the minus strand of CM076730.1, from coordinate 221,023 downwards.
TTCCTGCTGATGGTTTCATGGTTTTTCAAGGATCAACAGTTTGCAGTGAAATTTAGTATTGAACTAACAAATACAGTCAAGACAAATTTGTGTCAGTCTATCCAACAGTTGAGCTCTTTCAGTCTGACTCTAAAGACCTTTTAAGACATGAACCATATAAATTCCAGATAATTGGCAATTTAGTCTACTCAGTTTGACTTTCATACATGCACAATGCAGCGGAAGGTTCTCTGCACAGTCACGTTTACAACAGGAACAAATTCTGTGTTATCCAGACAAGATGTGGAGCATCTGGGTGCTGCACACATAAGCAGGAAGTGACGTATTAACTCTGCTTCGTAGATCATGTGATTTTATTTACAGCAGGCAGACACCTTCATCAGGTCCTATCATAATAAACTAAACATGTGTGTCACCGCTCTTTATTGTTTTGTATTTGCTTTTTCCATTTTGTCACGTGTTAAAAGCATCAAGACCGAATGTGTGCTAATGAACTTCAACTTCTTGGATACCAGGTGATGACTTATTCCAGATCAGGGGTCAGAATGGTTTACTGCACAGCTCGATGGATCCTCTCCCAGCAGTGTCTGGGAAACAGGAAGTTGTGGACACGGCAGATCATGTCCTGGAAACCTTCTATCCAGTCTCCCCTACCATTGACCTGCAGAAAATTAATGTGTACAAGGAGAATGTGAATTGCACAGGTAAGAAGATTCCAAGTCCTCCATGTTCTCATCATGGGCTAATAAGAAATGGCACCATGTAGGTTCCTGAGGTTGAGCACAGAACAAGTTGAAACACTGTTGCATTTTATTAAATTGTACCTGTCCCATGCTATCAGGTTTCACGGGGGACCACCCGTACCCTCATGCCCACACAATTTACTTCACGGAGGGAGCTGATCCTCACTTCAAGCTACGCCCAGAAAGGTTCAGAGCCAGCATGCTCATGTTCACCTTTGGAAATGCTCTGGCCCAGGCACACAGACTGTATGGGGTAAGGACGTTGACTGTCAACTGTTATACTTGTGATATATATTTTTTTTCTTCTCCAATAATCGTGTGTGTGTGTGTGTGTGTGTGTGTGTGTGTGTGTGTGTGTGTGTGTGTGTGTGTGTGTGTGTGTGTGTGTGTGTGTGTGTGTGTGTGTGTGTGTGTGTGTGTGTGTGTGTGTGTGGTGTGTGTGTGTGTGTGTGTGTGTGTGTGTGTGTGTGTGTGTGTGTGTGTGTGTGTGTGTGTGTGTGTGTGTGTGTGTGTGTGTGTGTGTGTGTGTGTGTGTGTGTGTGTGTGTGTGTGTGTGGTGTGTGTGTGTGTGTGTGTGTGTGTGTGTGTGTGTGTGTGTGTGTGTGTGTGTGTGTGTGTGTGTGTGTGTGTGTGTGTGTGTGTGTGTTTAGACTCAGCCCCAGCATGTATTAGATTGTCCGATAACAGTACAGGCAGTGGGGACCAATGGTAGAATATTCCAGTTTTTGGTTTTCCAGCTCAACACCACCGACCTCTCAGGAAATGATGGCATCAAGAACCAGGTGCTTGATCATCTTCTTCTTCATCATAATTTATATTCCTGTGTTATTATGTTTGTGCTTTTTGTTAGGCAATTAGTCAAACTCAATGTTAAAGTCAGAATATGCTGATATGAGAAAGATAATGATACCAGATCAACACTTGACCAACTTTTTGCTCTAATAACTATGAAAGGTTTAAATCATTCAAGACTAAAACTTCAAACTTGTTCCCATTAATTTACATCAAGACTGTTGGCTCATTATCCCATTGAACACTGGATTCATAACCACACCGAAAATCACAGGTTGATTTAACTTGTGTGAAATTCATCACGTCAACTCATAAAGTATCTCAGCAGTGTGTATGACCTCTGCGTGCTGGAATGCACTCCCGACAATGTCTGGGCATGCTCCTGATGAGTTTGGGGATGGTGTCCTTGGGCATCTTCTCTCACACCTGGATAAGGGCATCAATGAGCTCTTGGACAGTTTGTGGCGGTACTTGGCGGCGGCGGATTTAGCGATACATAATGTTCTATAGGTGCTCAATTGGATTTAGATCAGGGGAATGTGATTGTTAGTCATACCATCATGCCTTAGTAATCCAGGAACTGCCTACACACTGGCCTCTTAAGGCCAGGCATTGTCCTGCAGTAGTAACCCAGGGCTCACTGATCCATTGTAAGGTCTGATAGCAGCTCTTGAGGATGTCATCCTGGTACTTAGAAGAAGTCAGGGAACTATTTGCTATGACATGGCAGGTCTGTGTAACCCTCCACGGAAGTGCCTCCCTAGACCTGAACTAGTGCCAAATTGGTCATGCTGCATGATGCTCAACACGCAGTTTCCAGACTCTTTAAAGCCTCTCACATTTGCTCAATATGAACCTGCTCTAATCTATAAAGAAAACAGGGCGCCAGTGGCGAATGCCAACCGAGCTGCACTGTGCTGAGAATTTAATATTCTATGCTCCAGAGACTGTGCTGGGAGACAAAGCAAACATTGGGCCTGTTTGGGCTGCCGATACCGCCTTATGCTACCAATAGTGACCACAACACTAGCAGAACATAAAACTAGAGAAGAATCAGTCAGGAAGGATAAGGAGAGAACAATTGTCTGTAGCCAACACATGTAAAACATTCCCTTTTTGGGGAGTTGTCTTGCTTTTGTCTCTCTATTGCATCTATAGTCACTTTCATTTGCACCAAAGCAGGTTAAATTGAATGACAAATCAGTTGTGCTTCCTAAATAGACAGCTTGATATCCCTAGCGGGCAGGCGCTTGGCAGTTCACACCGGACGCTGAAGCGCTGCTAATATCACATACTTTTGCTTTATAAGCCTACAGTAAAAACGCTTTTCCTTACAAAGTGGTAATGGCACTGGGGGAGGGAGAAAAGAGGGGCTTCTATGGGCCCTGTAGCCTACTGTCAACAGTGTAAATTTGATTACACAAGAGTGATACTGAGGCTGTATGTAGCTGCAACAGCGTCCCAACATTTGTCTTTTTTGGTGTTGTCTTTATACAACACGTGGCGAGGATCATTCATCTCACTGTTCTTCTCCACTTCAATTATTAATTTAATGTCATCCATCTTGAAGAACTTCTCCGCTGTTTGCTCCGTTCAATGTCGGGTGTCGGGGGTAAATTACATATTCTCCACTCAAGCCTATGTGGAGAATACGTAACCTTTTTATCTATATGACTGCTCGTGTGGCTGTAGTGGATGGGCAGATGGGGACATTTAATTATGTGATTGGTAACCTGGGGAAATTAAAACTCTTGGACAACAGAAGGGGAATACAAAGTATGGGATGCATATTTGATCATCTATTGTAGCTGCATTGTAGCCTGTGTGAACTGCACAAAGGTTTAACGGGGGTGGATGGGAGGCGCCTGGCTTTCCTTGGCGTGGCGCTTCAGTGCCCGGTGTAAACCCGGCGTTAACTTCTGCAAATATTACAATTTTGTTTCTGGAGCAGTGCTTGAAAACCATTTGTTAACCATTTTTTAATGAAATTTCATTGATATATTACCATTAAACAAAAGATTGTTATATAATCTTGTCCTCATAACACATTACCATCAACAGTTATCAGTCATTTAACCAATAACGAACAACAGTCAAAATTAACCATGACATCAAAAAAAACTAATTTCTTTACCAATGCCGTGTTCCTAATTGATTTCAAATCTGTCTGCTCCTTGCAGGTGTGGCTTGATGAAGATGTTGATCTTTACGATTTTGCAAAAGTTCGACCACTGATCAAGAAGAAACAAGTGAAGGTAATCTAAAGGTTTTTCAGCCATGTTCTGTCATCAAGGCTGATCCTGTGCTTTTAAGCTATAACATCTTCTGATGTGTAATGGTTTAGGACTCAAATTAGTTGGTTCCCTCACAGATCATCCAACAATTGATTTTAACATGTTCAGCACAGCCCGAACGCTGTTCTGCCGCTCCATAACTGCATTGTATAGCTAGACTGAGAGTGAGTGAGAGCCTCCGGACATTCTGATGGGTTTCTCCGGTCAGCCCCTTCGTAAAAATCAGCATAATGTTCAAAGTAGCCAATGTGAGAACACAGTGGGAGATCCTCCCCAGGACGTACTGTGATCGAGTTGGTGTGTTGATGATGTTTCTAATACGCAACAGATGCAAAAATAGAAAAACAAAGAATACAAATATCATAGGGTGAAAAAACTGTGCCGTATTCATAGAAGACAATGTCGAAGATGTCAGGACTTTGATGATACGAGGCAATGTCATTGTCGATGTTTTGTTAACAAAACAGAGATCCCTGTGTTGTTGGTAACGTGTCTATGCGGAGATTTTTGTGTCAAAGGCAAACTCCAGAGAAAGTTCAGACTCAATTTTGCAGACATCCTGTGCTGTTCATGTCTGAAAATGGCTTATGTGTATTAGCTGCTGACTTTGTCCTAAAAGGGGGGGGGGAGAGCAGTGGTGTAAATTTTTACTGACTGTTTGGTTACTTTTTGTTTCCCTGAAAGGTACCATCTGGTCTGGCGGGATACAACTCTGAAACATTCAGAAAGTTCCTGGCCCTGTACCTGCACGGAGCAGTGTAGGACTGCTAACCTCTGAAGTTTGAGTGCGTGTGTTTTTGTATTTAATTTTTGACAAGAAAAGTTCACTGAAACAACAGCTTCTTATTTTACACACTTGCCCCAACCCTGTTAAAGTTTAGTCAATAAAGCTGTCACTCTGAGTTTGTATCTGAGTATTTGTTTCCATGGCTTACTGTTTGTGAGAAACTACTTTTACAAATCTGTATAGTGATTTGTGCATAATGTGTAGTACTCACAAATACAGGTTTCAATTCCCAAACAAATGTGCAGCAATGAACACATTTAAACCAATTTTATAAATGAACACATAATATGAATAGATATTAATACTTTAGGTACACATTTTACTTAATCTTCAGAGACCTAACAATTGTCTAATAACAGTCTGTCATTCCTTTATATTTATTAACAGATTTTCCAGTGGAAGTGAAAAAATCAAGTTTTTATGCATGTGGAGTTTTGAGACCACAAATGCAGGCTGTGATTAAGTGCTGGTGGTAAACTGGGATATTGGACTTTTGGTCAATTCACATATTTCTAATTTAAAATCGGGTAAGGCTTTTCACCTGTTGACAGAACTGCTCCTTACCTCTCATTTATAGTACAACATTGATTGTTGAAATTTAAAGTGGTTTCAGTGAGTCACTGCCATGTGGTTAACTTGTTATGTTGGAAAAATTCAACCTATCAGGAATGGCTAAAGAAAATTCCATTACTTTAGACACAAGCATTGACTTTGACTCAAGGATGACCTGGATACAATTTGGTGGTCAAAGGTCAAGGTGCTTTCACAAAGTTTGTTTTTTCTTGAACGTGATATCTTAAGATCAGCTCAGGAATATCTTTGTTTTGATAAAAACTTTGATTCAAAGATGAGTTGATTAGATTTAGGTACCTGGAGGTCAAAGGTCAAGGTCACAGTGGCCGCATGTTCCTGTAAATGTGATATATCAGGACTTCCCTTAGGGAATTTCAATTATGTCTGGCAAAATTCAATTTGATTCACAGATAAACTGATTAGAATATGGTGGTTTCCCCTTGAAGGAAATATCCCAGGAACGTCTCAAGGGAATTCTCAGCGGAAGCTGGCACACATGTTCCCTTAGACTCACTGATTTACTGATATGATTTTGGTGTTCAATGGTCAAGGTGATGGTGGCCTCTAATAATGTTTTTGGCCTCTTATATTTGATATCTAAAGACTACTTGAGGGAATTTCTTCATCCTTTGATCAGTCGCTACTTGGAGTCAAAGATAAGGTTATTACATTTCTATGGTCAAAGGTCACAGTAACCTTATACCATTCTGGAAAAACATGAGGCATACAGCCGCAGTGCAGTTATTCCAGTTGGATACAGTAATCTAAGGACATAAAATAAAGGACATTTTTTTTTAAGTGCTATTCCCTTTTGCAATATCGCACAGATGATATTGTGTTAATATTCCACCACTTACTAAATCGACACAATAGCAGCCTGTAAAACACCACCATAACAAAGTAGATGTTAACCCTGTGCTTACAAGCTCTGATTCATATCATACATCATGCTCTCTCATAAGTCCACCTGGGAAATGGCTGTGATCCATTCCTGACAGTCTCATGCAGATATGTTCAGAGATCCAGCGTTCGCTGTGTACAGGTATGACATGTGATCATAAACGTTCCAGCTCGGTAAGGAAAACATTTTTTCATAGGGAGAAAAAGTGACAGCATCCCGCATGGGCTTTGAAGCACTTTATGGCTGGTTGAGAATGGTGAAACAAGTCATCTGACATCTCTTTTCTCCAGAGAAGAATAATTCCTGTAGTCTAATTAGGGTTTATGGTTATATAAATACACTTATAATGTGCATATAAACAGAACATTAATCTGCTATTGACTCGCTGTGTTAAACTGCTATTGTTATGATCCATTTATATACATGTATATTAGCTACCATTAATCAACATTAAAGAATTGAGGTGAGAGAACTAACCTCTGCACTACTGTGCCGCTCTATGTACATAATACTGTTCTTAAATTTATTTTTTGTCTTGAAAATCAATGAATAAAAAGTGTAGCCCTTGTTTTGCAAGTTGATAGGCAGCTTGCGTGTCAAACTGTTTACCTGGTGAGGTGAATACATAGGGTGGATAACAGCTTCCAACAGTGTGTTAGTGTTAGTGTCAGTCAATTCACGCCCGTACATACAGCTTAATATAAATGACGCACACAAACTCAATAAACGAAAAACAGCCTGAAGACAATGGCTACACACGCACACGCACACGCTCAGAGGCGACCATAATCAGGTGAGTAATATCTTTATCAGGGTTGCAATGTTTCCCAACATTGTAGAGATTTACAAAGTTTTAAAATACAAACACCGGAAGTTGTGTTCTTTGCCTTTACATTACATTTAATTTAGCTGACGCTTTTATCCAAAGCGACTTACAATAAGTGCATTCTTTTTGCGTTTGTCATGAACAATCCCATAATAACAAGAATCAAGAAAGTACAATTTCTTAAAAAAAAAGCATAACTAAAAAGTGCTATAAGTAAGTGCCATTTAAGTGCTACTAAATTGATAGTTATAACATTTTTATTTTTAGGTAAAGTCGGAAGAGGTGTGTTTTCAGTTTGCGGCGGAAGATGTGTAAGCTTTCTGCTGTCCGGATGTCCATGGGGAGCTCATTCCGGCATTTCATTAAGAAGCCAGGACAGCAAACAGTCGTGATTTTGATGAGTGTTTAGCTCGCAGTTAGGGAGCAACAAGCCGATTGGCAGAAGCAGAGCGAAGTGAACGGGCTTCGGTGTAACGTTTGACCCTGTCCTGGATGTAGGCTGGACCCGATCCGTTCGCAGCACGGTACGCAAATACTAATGTTTTGAAACGGATGCGAGCAGTCACTGGTAACCAGTGAAGGGAGCGGAGAAGCGGAGTAGTGTGAGTGACTTTAGGTAGGTTAAAGACCGGATGAGCTGTCGAGGTAGGATGGCCACTCAAAATTGTCAGACTGGTAGTGCAATTGTTTAGCTGTAAATCAATTTGTTTATTAGGAGGTTCATGCCAGTTAAGAAAACATTCCGTTTTCAAATGTTATTTTTGTACCACTTATTTTTGCAGTGTTTCTAGCTGTAAATATTTTAATTATCCTCTTAACCCTCTATATTTCGCATTTGGCTGGTTACTCAGGCAAATACACACTGTAGTCAACAGCACAGTAAGCTACTACGACTTTTAATTTGAAAAGTATCACCGGAATAACATTTGACAAATCATGCTGTGTATGTTTGACTTGACATAATTACCAGCTGCTGTCAGGTTTGTTATTTTTCTATGCAAATAACGTTGAAGATAAAGAGTTTAATGTTACTTTTTACTAAGCTAGATAGCACTAATATTAGCAACCATTCGAAATAGCTAACACAGCTAGTTATGTATGTGCGTGATGAATCTGCCAGACTTACAACTTGTTTTTTGTGCTACTAACTAAAGAGCTATGGGAGACTTTTGAAGTTAGTTAGCAAACATTAATTTACGTGGCTAGCTAATGGTTAGCCTAGAGATATAGTTGGGTTTTAGTGGGTTTCAGTTAACGACCAGGTCACCGCTGCTGACAGAAGTTGTGCTGTTGATGTCATCTGCTGCTCTTCATGTGTCCGGATTTACTCCCATCAATAGAGGAGTGAGAGTGTCACACAAACTTAATGACGTTGGCTTACTACATTTGAAACTCATTAGAGCTGACAACGATTTGAGGATCGAGGGGTTTTAGCTTAGATCATCCACCATCTATCATACCATTGCGGCTGAAATGTCAGCATGTATATTTAAATGGATATAGTATGTCTATGTCACCTCTAGCTACACAAATGGTGCTGCGCCTGTAACAACGTAGTCAATGACACATTCATTACCATTATTTCTGTTTAATCCTACATGTTAGAGCTTAACAATACTGCCTCGACACTGTGTTTGTAGGTAAAGCTTGTGATGAAAACAAATCAGCTTTTAAAGAAAAATATTCAACTGAAAATGAGTCATGTTACAGGAAGCTGTGGAAATAAACTGAAGCATGTCGCCATAATTGTCATGTAACCACTCAACCTATGTGACCTGGCGACTCATGGATTGAGGACATTGCATCTCAAAGATAAGATCACATAGAAAAGTGACTGTTGAGGTTGTGCTGTCAAGTGGAATAGCGTACACCTATCTTTACCTCTTTCTGTTACTGGTGTGTACTGAAACCAGTGAGCATCTGTCCAAGATGGCAGGGGGTACTAAGATTTGATATATTTTCTAATTAATTTTTGAAAAATTAAAATGTAATTAAAAAAAAACTGGAACTTGTTGCACCTGATTAGGTTACTGTTCTGGGACAGGGCCCAACCATTAACTTCTGACCTACGGTCATTGAGCTGTGAATAAAGCCTAATGGGCTTAATGAGGGCCATGAATTAGAAAATAACAGAGAAAGTACTTCAGGGTTTTTTATCTTATTTATTTAAGATAAGTTACCTCCATTAAATGCAATAGATGTTTTGTAAAAACTGTGTATTGCTGTTAATATAATTTCTCCAGAAATGAATAACAGCCTCTCTGCTAGTAGCAAGGGGAGTTTATAGTTTTCCATGATGATGTGCAGTCACAGGACCATTAATTGAAACTGTGAGAGATGGTTGAGGTTTTTGCCTTTAATTTTGGTCTGTGGATGAGGGTATGGGGTACCAAGTTTTCACTTTATGGTTCTAACATTTTCTTTTTATCAGCTTTACTTTTTTAGGAAGTACCGTTATGACAAGACTGTAACGGAGTGTTGGTTTTGATCTGCTGCTGCACAGTTTAGAGTTTAGACAGCCTCTCTTTATCTCCTGCATGGACGAAATGCATGTTCAGAATCTAAAGCTATTTTTATGTATGAGACATGGCACGGGGGTGGGCTTCGATTTGTCTTTGCCAAGCATCATAAACAGTAAACTTATCTATCCAGACTGTTATTGGTGGAATTCCCAATGCAGGAACAACTGGCCTATGTTTATTCTTCCACTTCCCTCAGGTTTAAAGATGAGTTCTAGGGTGTCAGGTGGCCTGGTGAAAGAAGAGGAGGAAGAGGAGGAAGAGGAAAAAGAAGGCGAGAGTATGAACCCCACAGAGGTGAAAATGAGTCAGATTGTGATGCCGTGTCACAGTAACCCTTCTCAGGAGCTGAGCGTGGGACAACTGCTCAAATGGATAGACTCCACTGCCTGCCTCTCTGGTGAGAGAGAGAATATTTGTCATATGGTGTTTTGTTGAAATGCTTTTATTCCGTGTGAGTGTGTCCACTGTGTGGTGTAACCACAGTCAAGTGAAAAGGATGTGAAATGTTTTTATTTCATATGAGCAGCTGAGCGACATGCTGGAAGTCCCTGTGTCACTGCTTCGATGGATGACATCCACTTCGAACACACCATCAGGTAATAAGAACAGTGGGTATACAAGTGTGGGTCCTTCTAAATACCTAGATTGTGTGAGTGCATTTGGGTGTGTGGATGTGTCTCTGCACCCTGTATATTGATAGTCTTGTCCTTTATGTCTCTTTGTTCAGTGTGGGTCAAGTGGTGAACATCAAGGCAAAGGTCAACAGAGCGTTCAACACCAGTATGGAGGTCAGAGGAGTTCACATTATGTCCCTGTTATACAGTGTTGTTTTACAGCCAAGCTTGGATTTTTGTTATAATGCATTGTTATGCTCCCGTCTAGGGTAGAAGCATAAAAAGTTTACAAAAACTTTTTCCCTTCCCGGTCCCCAAAACCAGAATCAAAACACTAACCTATTCAATGTAATGTGAATTTAGTATTTATACAAAAAAACAGTGAATCATGATACGGAAATGAAAAGGCTGAATACTCAGGGTGAGCCCATTGCATTGTGTAGTGATCCTATGGTTTGTGTGTCTGTTTTTGGTGTGAGGATCTGTGAAGTGGAACCGGCAGGTCTCCTCCTGATGGGATGGATGGAGATCATTTCACTGGGAGTTGGTTGCTGTTGATTGGCCCCTCCATAACAGGCCTCAGGTTAAAGCATCCAGGTTTCCCAGTCATCAGGAGGACAACGACGAGCAGCAGCTCAGGTCTATCCTCGATTCCCACACTTGTGATTCGCGTTTCATTCGTCTGTAATCTTTGTGTGTAACTTTGATACAGACTTGTAAGTATTTGTACATATTGTATTAGTCACATAATTATCATTCTCTGTTTAAAGTTAGCACTGATGTTATTAAGATTTCAAGATTCAAGAGATTTCAAGATTTTGTTTATTTATCAAATGCACAACAATAACATTAAGCAGTCGCTGGCAGTGAAATGCTTGAGTCACAGGCTCTCTTCTAACAATACTCAATTACAACCTAGAAAATAAAATAGAAATAGTATCAAATAGAATAAAATAAAATATCAAAATTTAAATAAAGTATATATATCTGAATATATATAAAAACAGCTGAAGAGAAATAAAACAACAAAGTGCAATTTGTGCAATGGTGCAAATATGTCACGGTGCTAGTATGGTGGAGTTATTATAGTTCAGAGGAGTTTAAAAGTCTTATGGCCTGGGGGATGAAACTGTCTCTGCGCCTGGTGGTGCGGGCCCGGATGCTGCGATACCGCCGGCCAGACGGCAGCAAGCAAGAATGTTTATGGCTAGGGTGAGAGGGGTTTTTAATAATACAGCTGCTCTTCTTCCTGCACCGCTGGATGTAGAGGTCCTCTATGGATGGTAGCGCCGTCCTGGTGATGTGTTGGGCAGACTTCACCACCCGCTGTAGAGCCTTACGGCTCAGGGCGGTGCAGCTGCCATACCAGGAGGGGATGCAGCCAGTCAGGATGCTCTCTATGGTGCACCTGTAGAAGTTGCAGAGGATCCTGGAGTCCATGTTGAGCCTCCGCAGCCTGCGGAGGGGTTAGGTGCTTGGTTCTTTTTGTGATTTTCTCATTTGTGGTTTTATTTTAGGGAGATAGGTTTAGTTTATGTCTTTTGGTTTATTTATTTATTTCATTAGGTTTATCCAGCAGTTTACTTTGTGGAGTTACTTTATTTTGTTTGTTGTTTTGGCATGGGCTCACCCTGAGTATTCAGCATTTCCAGTTCTGTGTCACGATTCAGTGTTTGTTTGTGTAAATAATAAATTCACACTACATTGGATAAGTTAGTGTTTTGGTTCTGATTTTGGGGAACTGGAGGGGAACAAGTTTTGTAATTTTTTTATGCTGCACTCCTACCCTAGACAGGAGGTTAACATGAAGCGTCCAGGCCAAGCTTGGATTGTTGTGATAATGCATATGTATAAATACTGTAGATTGTATTACCCCAAAATAAAATACTTATGTCCTGACAAATAATGATCACATATTCCATGTCAGGTGGGTATACAGGTGAGCTGTGAGGATCTGTTCACAGACCGTCACTGGAGAGTTTGTCATGCTTACGCCACTTTTGTAACCCAGCGCACAAACAGTGGAAAAAAGGTAACTGGGTGTTGTGTGAACCCTCCTATCATGTAAGAATGTGTGGGATGAGGTGTGTGCGTTTGTTTTGTGTTTGTGTGTTTATACAGTCAGTGGTAACATTTACTGACACTACCTCACAGATTACCTTGAAGCCCATTGTACCTCAGACTCAGAAAGAGCAGGTTGAATACAGCGTAGCAGCAGAAAGACGAAGGGTGAGGATGGTACATGATGACATCATCAGAGATCTGCTATCCCATGGCTCGATCCAGCAAGGTAGGTGTGATGCACATTTCCATGTTTTATAGCCGACTACATTTTGGCTGAAGGGCCTCTTCCTGGAAATTCGAAAAATGCCTTTAGAACTCAGTTCGGAAAGGTACTGCGTTCTAAAGACATAAACACAGATTCCAGCTGTTCAGCTTTGATTTACTTTGGACCCCAAAGTAGATTTTGAAATACAGGTGATGAAAAATAAAGGTCTTTATTGCTCAAAAAAGGAAGCCACAAAGAGCAGGCAGTGGAGGCAGAGAGCTTGTTGGCTGGTGAGATCCACAAAGCAGCAGTAGTGCTGAGCACATGAAAAAAGCTCTCTGAACAGAAGACTCAGCTTAGGCGAGCCTCAAGGCACACAGGATATCGGTAAAAGAAAAACACTGGAGAGGAACAAAAAGCAAGAACATAGAAGGTTCACAAAAACGTGCAGAGCAACGACAGAACTAGACAGAATTATTTTCCAGAGCTGTGGACTCAAGGCCTGGCTTTATGGAGAGGTTGATGAATTGAGTAAGAGGAGGTGTGCCTTGTCTGCTGCAGAATCAGGAGAAGGCAGCCACACCCCCTACCACACATATGACCTGCAGGAGAAGAACAGAAAGGGGAGGGGAGGAGACAACACAGAATACATACAACAAAACAAAAACAAAAACTGAATCATCACAACAGTCACTAGCAAGGGGCGACCACCTTTAATTAGAGTTTTTTTTCCGTATATGCTATATATAAATGTCATCAAGTAGACAATTGTTGACTCTAGGTTAGCATTGGTTCAAGACTGCTTGTAACACGGGGTGGGGTTATGAGCTAAGTTTGATCTATAAATGTACATACATTTCTTTCTAATTTGGTAATAAATGAGATATTATAGTATACTAAACTGAAGCTATTAAAACAAGTGAGCCACACTGTTGCACTTAAGTCATATGTTGTACACACACACACACACACACACACACACACACTTAACTCAGTCACACACACAAACATACACACTGTCCTAGGACACCAGATACAAATTAAAACTGCAGGGTTCATCTTAATTAACGTGTGTGTGTCAGAGAAGAAAGATATGACTTAATTGAAACAGTATGGCTGAGTGTTTTTAAATAGCTTTAGTTTAGCATTCTTTAATATTGTGTGTGTGTGTGTGTGTGTGTGTGTGTGTGTGTGTGTGTGTGTGTGTGTGTGTGTGTGTGTGTGTGTGTGTGTGTGTGTGTGTGTGTGTGTGTGTGTGTGTGTGTGCGTGCGTGCGTGCGTGCGTGCGTGCGTGCGTGCGTGCGTGCGTGCGTGTGTAACAGTTAACTCAGCAGTAGGCAATGCTGTTGCAGCCGAGAAGACCAAGGTGGAGAGTGTTGAACTGGTTCTACCCCCACATGCTAACCATCAGGTGATGAATTTCTGTATCTGTCTTTTTATCAAGTGTGTGAGATTCTTTTTCTGTTTTACCAGTGACAAAAGTTAATTCCACTTTAATTCTTTTTTCACAACCAACAAAATACCACAGAATAAAAACCAAAGGTGCTAAGCTAAAAAAATAAATAAAATGACAGCCACCATAGAAATTAATTATCCGGTAGATAAAACAAAAGGTTTTAAAAAATGGGTATTAAAACAGCGGAAATCACAAAAATGTATCCAGGTAAATAATAATAACCAGTTCACTTTAAAAAAACAAAGACGACTCTTCTAGCAGTAGTGGTTGTAAAATGTCTCTGTTGGTCCCGCTGCCCCTGCTTACTCGAAATGCTGCGGCCTACAGTTTTTCTGCCATCCTCATGTTTTCTGTCGTCTTTCCTTCTTCCGTACCTGTCCCAAATCAATCCTAAAAAACACAATGTCCTGTGGTCATGCTAGAAAGAGCTGTTTCTCAACACTGTGATCCATAATCCAAATAAAAATGCAATTGTAAAAACTACTAAAACCATGCAACTCACATAAAAACCAATAAAACCAAATGTATAATATATACACCACTGTTCAAAAGTTTGGGGTCACCCAGACAATTTCATGTTTTCCATGAAAACTCACACTTTTATGTATCAAATGAGTTTCAAAATGAATAGAAAATATAGTCAAGACATTGACAAGGTTAGAAATAAGGATTTTTATTTGAAATATTTATTGTGTTCTTCAAACTTTGCTTTTGTCAAAGAATGCTCCATTTGCAGCAATTACAGCATTGCAGACCTTTGGCATTCTAGCTGTTAATTTGTTGAGGTAATCTGTAGAAATGTCACCCCATGCTTCCTGAAGCACCTCCCACAAGCTGGTTTGGCTTGATGGGCACTTCTTGCATACCTTACGGTCAAGCTGCTCCCACAACAGCTCAATGGGGTTGAGATCTGGTGACTGCACTGGCCACTCCATTACAGACAGCATACCAGCTGCCTGCTTCTTCCCTAAATAGTTCTAGCATAATTTGGAGGTGGGTTTTGGGTCATTGTCCTGTTGTAGGTGGAAATTGGCTCCAATCAAGCGCTATCCACAGGGTATGGCATGGCTTTGCAAAATGGAGTGATAGCCTTCCTTATTTAAAATCCTTTTTACCTTGTACAAATCTCCCACTTTACCAGCACCAAAGCAGCCCCAGACCATCACATTACCTCCAGCATGCTTGACAGGTGGCGTCAGGCACTCTTCCAGCATCTTTTCACCTGTTCTGCGTCTCACAAATGTCCTTCTGTCAATCATTCAATCAATCAAATTTTATTTGTATAGCCCATATTCACAAATTAAATTCTTCTCATAGGGCTTTAACAGGGTGTGGCATCCTCTGTCCTTAACCCTCAGCAAGAGTGAGGAAAAACTACTAAAAACCCTTTTAACAGGGTAAAAATAAGTAGTAAACCTCAGAGAGAGCCACATGTGAGGGATCCCTCTCCCAGGACGGACAGAAGTGCAATAGATGCCACGTGTAGAAAACATTCATCATAAAAGTCTTTAAAAGTCTTTAGCGGCATTGATGCAGTCCCGCTGCAATCACAGTCCATGGTCAGCAACCAGCAGGGCCACGATCCACCATCCAGATCAGAGGCCACTCCAGTCCTCAGTCACCGTCCACCGCCGCCCACCAGGACCCATCACGAGCCACTGCCATGGCCCTGGTCCACCTCCTGTACCCAGTGCCAACGCGACACAGGGTCCGCCACCAGCACCACGATCAGCCCACACGACACAGAATCCGCCACACTGGGTCCACCACTGCGAGCCCCCGAGCGCGATCCACAAACAGCAATCCATGGTGCGGCCACAGAGGCACTGGATCTGTGGGTGATAAAGCAAAGGGATTCCCGGGGAGTAGGGATGGAGAAGAGGAAGGAGAAGCTGGAAAAAGAAGCTCTGTGTGTCATGTGTCATAAAATAGAACAAGTTACGTTCTGCCTCACTAATTAACTCTAACTATAAGCTTTATCAAAAAGAAAGGTTTTGAGCCTACTCTTAAACAAACAGATGGTGTCTGCCTCCCGAACTGAAATTGGTAGATTATTCCACAAGTGAGGGGCTTGATGGCTAAAAGCTCTGGCTCCTACTCTACTTTTAGAGACTTTAGGGATGACAAGTAAGCCTGAATTCTGGGAGCGGAGTGCTCTAGAGGGTTTATAAGGTACTAACAGCTCTTTAAGGTAAAAAGGCGCTATATTATTAAGGGCCTTGAAGGTGAGGAGGAGAATTTTAAATTCTATTCTAGATTTAACTGGAAGCCAGTGTAGCGAAGCTAATACTGGAGAAATGTGCTCTCTTTTCTTTGTTCTTGTCAGGACACGTGCTGCGGCATTTTGGACAAGCTGTAGAGTCTTTAACGACTTACTGCTGGAGCCTGATAATAATGAGTTACAATAGTCCAGTCTCGATGTAACAAAGGCGTGGACTAGTTTTTCTGCATCTTTTTGCGAAAGGACATGCCTGATTTTTGAGATATTACGCAAGTGGAAAAAGGCAGTCCGAGAAATTTGTTTTAAGTGACTATTAAATGATAAATCAGGATCGAAGATCACTCCCAAGTTCCTGACTGTTTTCGTTGGAAGCAAGGGCAATGTCGTCTAGCGCAGCTATATCATTAGATAATTTATCTCTAAGGTGTTTGGGGCCAAGTATTATAACCTCTGTTTTGTCTGAGTTTAATAAGAGAAAATTGCGGGTCATCCAGGTTTTTATGTCCTTGAGACATGCTCGAAGTTTAGTTAATTGATTACTTTGTTCAGGTTTTATTGACAAGTATAACTGGGTGTCATCCGCATAGCAGTGGAAATTTACCGAGTGTGTCCTGATAATGTTTCCTAGTGGAAGCATATATAATGAGAATAAAATTGGGCCGAGCACAGAGCCCTGTGGAACACCATGGTTAACTTTGGTGCGCACAGATGTCTCATCATTAATTTGCACGAATTGGGAGCGATCAGAAAAATAAGATTTAAACCAATTAAGGGCAGTTCCATTAATTTTAATTAACTGTTTGAGTCTTTGTAATAAAATTTGATGGTCAATTGTGTCGAATGCTGCACTGAGATCTAACAGAACGAGGACAGACACAAGTCCCTGATCTGAGGCTATTAAAAGGTCATTAGTGACTTTTGCCAAGGCTGTTTCTGTGCTGTGATTGGCTCTAAACCCCGACTGAAAGTCTTCATATATATTATTTTCCTGGAGAAACTCACACAGCTGATTGGCTACCACTTTTTCTAAGATTTTAGACATGAAGGGGAGATTAGATATTGGTCTGTAATTGGCTAAAACCTCTGGGTCTAGGGTGGGTTTTTTGAGAAGGGGTTTGATTACTGCTATTTTAAAAGACTGTGGTACATAACCTGATGATAATGACAGATTGATTGTGTTAAGTAACGAACTATCAATTAGGGGCAGAATTTCTTTAAGTAATTTTGTAGGAATGGGATCTAAGATACAGGTTGTTGGTTTAGAACCTGAGATTATTTTGGTAAACTGATCACAAGTGATCAGAGAGAAGCTGTCTAAATAATGGTTAGGATTCTCAGCCATTTCTGAGATTTCTGTTATTGGGAGGGTATTAGTGCCAATTGAGGGCAGGAGATTGTTGATTTTATTTCTAATGGTTAGAATTTTATCATTAAAAAAGGTCATAAAGGTATTGCTATTTAGGGATCGAGGAATACTGGGTTCGGTGGAGGTGTGACTCTCTGTCAGCCTGGCTACAGTGCTGAAGAGAAACCTGGGGTTGTTTTTATTCTCTTCTATTAGTTTTGAATAGTAGGCGGCTCTTGCTTTGTGGAGAGCCTTTTTATATTCTTTAACACTATTCTTCCAGTCTATGAGGTTTTCAACATGGTTGCTGGAGCGCCACTTCCTTTCTAGTTTTCTTGATAAATGTTTTAACTCATTTGTCTGGGAATTATACCACGGAGCTAATTTACTATGTTTGACATTTTTACTTTTTTAGAGGCGCTATTGAATCTAATGTTAATCGTAATTAGTCTGCAGAGCTATCGACGAGGTGGTCGATCTCAATGGAGCTCGGGTTTTTAAAGAATTTGTTCTTTATATCTACGGATAATACGGGTTTAAATGTAATTGGAATTATTTCCTTAAATTTAGCTACAGCACTATCGGGTAGACATCTAGAAAATGAGTTTTTTATTGGTGGCATATATTCAGTTATTGAAAAATGGAAGGTTATTAAATTAGGGTCTGATAGAACTGGATTGCGCGGGAGGACTGTTAAATGTTCAATTCCGACACCGTACGATAATATAAGGTCAAGTGTGTGGTTACAACAATGAGTCGGTTGGTGCACACACTGACTGAAACCAATTGAGTCTAGTATCGAATTAAATGCTACGCTACGGTAATCTTTCTTATTGTCAACATGGATATTAAAGTCACCAACAATAATAATTTTATCGGTCTTTAGGACTAAGTTTGATAAAAACTTAGGGAATTCCGTTAAAAATTCAGTATAAGCCCTGGGAGGACGGTAAACTACAGCAAATATGATTGGCTGTTGGTGTTTCCTTCTGTGTGATGTTAACACCTCAAACTTTGATTTGTCTGTCCATAACACTTTTTTCATATCTTCCTCTGTCCAATGTCTGTGTTCTTTTGCCCATATCAATCTTTTCTTTTTATTGGCCAGTCTCAGATATGGCTTTTTCTTTGCCACTTTGCCTAGAAGACCAGCATCCCGGAGTCGCCTCTTCACTGTAGACTTTGACGCTGGCGTTTTGCGGTTACCATTTAAAGAAGCTGCCAGTTGAGGACCTGTGAGGATTCTATTTCTCAAACTAGAGACATTAATATACTTGTCTCCTTGCTGAGTTGTGCACCAGGGCCTCCCACTTCTCTTTCTACTCTGGTTAGAGCCTGTTTGTGCTGTTCTCTGAAGGCAGTAGTACACACTGTGTAGGAAATTTTCAGTTTCTTTGCGATTTCTAGCTAGAATAGCCTTCATTTCTAAGAACAAGAATAGACTGGCGAATTTCACATGAAATTCTCTTTTTCTAGCCATTTTGAGAGAATAATCGAACCCACAAATGTGCTCCAGATACTCAACTAGCTCAAAGGAAGGCCTGTTTTATAGCTTCTCTCACCAGCTAAACAGTTTTCAGCTGTGCTAATATAATTGCACAAGGGTTTTCTAATCATCCATTAGTCTTCTAAGAGACTGGTCGAGTTTCACATGAAATTCTCTTTTTTTGGCCATTTTGAGAGAATAATCAAACCCACAAATGTGATGCTCCATATACTCAACTAGCTCAAAGGAAGGCCAGTTTTATAGCTTTTCTCACCAGCTAAACAGTTTTCAGCTGTGCTGACATAATTGCACAAGGGTTTTCTAATCATCCATTAGTCTTCTAAGGCGATTAGCAAACGCAATGTACTATTAGAACACTGGAGTGATAGTTGCGGGAAATGGGCCTCTATACACCTATGTAGATATTTCATTAAAAACCAGACGTTTCCCCCTAGAATAGTCATTTACCACATTAACAATGTATAGAGTGTATTTATGATTCATTTAATGTTATCTTCTTTGAAAAAAAAAGGTGCTTTTCTTTGAAAAATAAGGAAATTTCTAAGTGACCCCAAACTTTTGAACGGTAGTGTATATATCTACTAATAAAACCCAAACGGAATAATAACTTAAAACATGCAAATGTTGGATCAAGAATTAAAACTTAGCTTAAAAGAATGGCGTACCTAGCATCCAATGTTCTGTCAAAACAAAGGCTTTTACTCTTTATTCACAAATCAGTTTTGTATTATAGTGTTGAGGGGTCATCTTAGGAACTGTCCCTGACTAATCTCTCTTCTGTTTATCTGATCACCAGGTAAATACATTTGGAGGACAGATCATGGCTTGGATGGTGAATGTAGCTACGATTGCTGCCAGGTACAGTCAATCACAAATTCATGTGCACTTTGAAATATGACAGCTAAAATTGTTAATAGATTAGTTGATTGAAAGGAAAATAGTGAGGTAGATAGAGCGGTGAGCAGGATTTATCGACTGATAAAACTTAGTGAAGCTCAGCAAACAGCTGATCCTCCAAAGAACTGACTGAGGATCTGAACATGAAGTTGATGCTACCAAGCAGAGGAGGCTATACACATACAGGTGCATTTCAATAAATTAGAATATCATGGAAAAGTTGATTTATTTTGATATTTCAAATCCAAAAAGTGAAACTCATTAATTATATAGATTCATTACACACAGGGTTAAATGTTTCAAGCATTTATTTATTTTAATTTGGATGATTATGGCTTACAGCTAATGAAAACCCAAAATTCAGTATCTCAGAAAATTAGAATAATACATAAGACCAATAAAAAAAAAGGATTTTTAATCCAGAAATGTCAGCCTACTCAGAACCAGAATGTTCATATATATGCACTCAATACTTGTTCGGGGCTCCTTTTGCAAGAATTACTGCATCAATGCAGCGGGGCATGGAGGCGATCAGACTATGCACTGCTGAGGTGTAATCAATCAATCAATCAATCAAATTTTATTTGTATAGCCCATATTCACAAATTACATTCATCTCATAGGGCTTTAACAGGGTGTGGCATCCTCTGTCCTTAACCCTCAGCAAGAGTGAGGAAAAACTACTAAAAACCCTTTTAACAGGGTAAAAATAAGTAGAAACCTCAGAGAGAGCCACATGTGAGGGATCCCTCTCCCAGGACGGACAGAAGTGCAATAGATGCCACGTGTAAAAACATTCATCATTAAAGTCTTTAGCGGCATTGATGCAGTCCCGCTGCAATCATAGTCCATGGTCAGCAACCAGCAGAACCACGATCCAGCATCCAGACCAGAGGCCACTCCAGTCCTCAGTCACCGTCCACCGCCGCCCACCAGGACCCACCACGAGCCATCGCCGTGGCCCTGGTACACCTCCTTTACCCAGTGCCAACGCGACACAGGGTCCGCCACCAGCACCACGATCAGCCCACACGACACAGAATCCGCCACACTGGGTCCACCACTGCGACCCCCGATGCGCGATCCACAAACAGCAATCCATGGTGCGGCCACAGAGGCCCTGGATCTGCGGGTGTTAAAGCAAAGGGACCCCGGGGAAGGTTAGGGATGGAGAAGAGGAAGGAGAAGCTGGAAAAAGAAGCTCCGTGTGTCATATGTCATTAAATAGAGCAAGTTACGTTCTGCCTCACTAATTAACTCTAACTATAAGCTTTATCAAAAAGAAAGGTTTTGAGCCTACTCTTAAACAAACAGATGGTGTCTGCCTCCCGAACTGAAATTGGTAGATTATTCCACAAGTGAGGGGCTTGATGGCTAAAAGCTCTGGCTCCTACTCTACTTTTAGAGACTTTAGGGACGACAAGTAAGCCTGAATTCTGGGAGCGGAGTGCTCTAGAGGGTTTATAAGGTACTAACAGCTCTTTAAGGTAAAAAGGCGCTATATTATTAAGGGCCTTGAAGGTGAGGAGGAGAATTTTAAATTCTATTCTAGATTTAACTGGAAGCCAGTGTAGCGAAGCTAATACTGGAGAAATGTGCTCTCTTTTCTTTGTTCTTGTCAGGACACGTGCTGCGGCATTTTGGACAAGCTGTAGAGTCTTTAACGACTTACTGCTGGAGCCTGATAATAATGAGTTACAATAATCCAGTCTCGATGTAACGAAGGCGTGGACTAGTTTTTCTGCATCTTTTTGCGAAAGGACATGCCTGATTTTTGAGATATTACGCAAGTGGAAAAAGGCAGTCCGAGAAATTTGTTTTAAGTGACTATTAAAAGATAAATCAGGATCGAAGATCACTCCCAAGTTCCTGACTGTTTCGTTGGAAGCAAGGGCAATGTCGTCTAGCGCAGCTATGTCATTAGATAATTTATCTCTAAGGTGTTTGGGGCCAAGTATTATAACCTCTGTTTTGTCTGAGTTTAATAAGAGAAAATTGCGGGTCATCCAGGTTTTTATGTCCTTGAGACATGCTCGAAGTTTAGTTAATTGATTACTTTGTTCAGGTTTTATTGACAAGTATAACTGGGTGTCATCCGCATAGCAGTGGAAATTTACCGAGTGTGTCCTGATAATGTTTCCTAGTGGAAGCATATATAATGAGAATAAAATTGGGCCGAGCACAGAGCCCTGTGGAACACCATGGTTAACTTTGGTGCGCACAGATGTCTCATCATTAATTTGCACGAATTGGGAGCGATCAGAAAAATAAGATTTAAACCAATTAAGGGCAGTTCCATTAATTTTAATTAACTGTTTGAGTCTTTGTAATAAAATTTGATGGTCAATTGTGTCGAATGCTGCACTGAGATCTAACAGAACGAGGACAGACACAAGTCCCTGATCTGAGGCTATTAAAAGGTCGTTAGTGACTTTTGCCAAGGCTGTTTCTGTGCTGTGATTGGCTCTAAACCCCGACTGAAAGTCTTCATATATATTATTTTCCTGGAGAAACTCACACAGCTGATTGGCTACCACTTTTTCTAACATTTTAGACATGAAGGGGAGATTAGATATTGGTCTGTAATTGGCTAAAACCTCTGGGTCTAGGGTGGGTTTTTTGAGAAGGGGTTTGATTACTGCTATTTTAAAAGACTGTGGTACATAACCTGATGATAATGACAGATTGATTGTGTTAAGTAACGAACTATCAATTAGGGGCAGAATTTCTTTAAGTAATTTTGTAGGAATGGGATCTAAGATACAGGTTGTTGGTTTAGAACCTGTGATTATTTTGGTAAACTGATCACAAGTGATCAGAGAGAAGCTGTCTAAATAATGGTTAGGATTCTCAGCCATTTCTGAGATTTCTGTTATTGGGAGGGTATTAGTGCCAATTGAGGGCAGGAGATTGTTGATTTTATTTCTAATGGTTAGAATTTTATCATTAAAAAAGGTCATAAAGGTATTGCTATTTAGGGATCGAGGAATACTGGGTTCGGTGGAGGTGTGACTCTCTGTCAGCCTGGCTACAGTGCTGAAGAGAAACCTGGGGTTGTTTTTATTCTCTTCTATTAGTTTTGAATAGTAGGCGGCTCTTGCTTTGTGGAGAGCCTTTTTATATTCTTTAACACTATTCTTCCAGTCTATGAGGTTTTCAACATGGTTGCTGGAGCGCCACTTCCTTTCTAGTTTTCTTGATAATTGTTTTAACTCATTTGTCTGGGAATTATACCACGGAGCTAATTTACCATGTTTGACATTTTAATTTTTAGAGGCGCTATTGAATCTAATGTTAATCGTAATGAGTCTGCAGAGCTATCGACGAGTCGGTCGATCTCAATGGAGCTCGGGTTTTTAAAGAATTTGTTCTTTATATCTACGGATAATACGGGTTTAAATGTAATTGGAATTATTTCCTTAAATTTAGCTACAGCACTATCACGTAGACATCTAGAAAATGAGTTTTTTATTGGTGGCATATATTAATTTATTGAAAAACGGAAGGTTGTTAAATTATGGTCTGATAGAACTGGATTGTGCGGGAGGACTGTTAAATGTTCAATTCCGACACCGTACGATAATATAAGGTCAAGTGTGTGGTTACAACAATGAGTCGGTTGATGCACACACTGACTGAAACCAATTGAGTCTAGTATTGAATTAAATGCTATGCTACGGTAATCTTTCTTATTGTCAACATGGATATTAAAGTCACCAACAATAATAATTTTATCGCTCTTTAGGACTAAGTTTGATAAAAACTCAGGGAATTCCGTTAAAAATTCAGTATAAGCCCTGGGAGGATGGTAAACTACAGCAAATATGATTGGCTGTTGGTGTTTCCTGGATTGGCGTGGAAGACTAAGAACCAGACATTCAAATGATTTGTAGCTTAGGTTAAGAATTAAAGTTAAAAATAGCAGCAACTCCACCTCCTCGCCCAAATTCTCTGGGAGTCTGTGCATTTATATGACTGGGGGGAGTAGATTCATTTAGACTGACATATTCATCAGGATGCAGCCACGTCTCAGTGAGGGACAATACATCTAGGTTGTAGTCAGAGACTAGTTCATTAATTAAAAGAGCCTTAGTTGATAGTGATCTAATGTTTAAAAGACCACATTTAAAAGTCTTAGTTCCCTGTGTTGTTGCAGAGGTTGTTTTAATTTTTATTAGATTTTTGGGTGGAGTTCTCGCTCTGTTATTGTTTAATTTCAATAATTTAATCGGACGGTGGACAGACACAATCTCTATGGGGTTGTGTGACTGATCAAGAGGGAGCGCAGAGAAGTGTTTAGCACTGCAGCTCTGCTTCCTGGTCCCAACTATGGGTTGTCATGTTATAGACTTTGTAATATTCCTAGATAAGAGAGCTGCTCCATCCCAAGTGGGATGAACGCCGTCTCTCATAACAAGGCCAGGTTTTCTCAAAAAAGTTAGCCAATTATCTACAAAGCCCACACCGTTTACAGGACACCCCGTCGACAGCCAGCGGTTAAAAGACAACATGCGGCTAAACATGTCATCACCTGTTGTATTAGGGAGCGGGCCAGAGAAAACTACTTTGTCTGACATCGTTTTAGCAGAAGCACACAACGACTCAACATTCACTTTAGTGATCTCCGACATACGAAGCCGGGAGTCATTGCTGCCGACGTGAATTACAATTCTATTGTATTTACGTTTAGTTTTAGCCATTAACTTAAGTTTAGATGCGATGTCGCCGGCTCTGGCCCCTGGGATACAGTTAACTATGGTCGCTGGTGTCGCTACCCTGACGTTTCTCAGAACCGAGTCGCCAATAATTAAAGTTTGTTTATCAGCGGGTGACTCGCTGAGTGGAGAGAATCTATTTGAAACGTGAGCTGGTGGCTCTTTAATCATGGGCTTTTTAAGACTAGCACTATGCCCCCTCCGGACCGTCACCCAGCTGCCCTGGGTTCCCTGCTGCACGGGACTAGTCAGGGGACTGCTAGTTGAAGCTAAGCTACGTTCTAAGCTAGGTGGCTCCGACGCTAGCGGAAGCCGGCTAACTACAGCTAACGGAGTTTCTAAGCTGCGGAGCCGAGCTTCTAAGTCACTAAGCCTCTTCTCCATCGCTACCAACACACTACATTTATTACAAGTACCACTACTGTTAAGTGAGGCAGAGGAGTAAGTAAACATAAGACACTCGGAGCAAGAGAGAGCAGTGGAGGGAGAGAGAGAAGACATCGCTGATATAGAGCTACGAGGGTGAGCTCACACAGAATCACTAAGAACGCTAGAGTATGGGTTGTTATGTGTGGGTGTTTAACTACAGACCGGTGATTTTAGCCGTAGTGTTACAGAGTTTAGCGGAGGAGCTAATACAGAGAGCGACCAACACTAGCAGCAAGTAAACAGGAAATGACGCGGGACGCTTACCGGAGATGACGCACCAACACCCTTCTAATGGAAGCCAAGGTTGCTTTGATGGCAGCCTTCAGCTCGTCTGTATTGTTGGGTCTGGTGTCTCTCATCTTCCTCTTGACAATACCCAATAGATTCTCTATGGGATTCAGGTCAGGCCAGTTTGCTGGCCAATCAAGCACAGTGATACCATGGTCATTAAACCAGGTATTGGTACTTTTGGCATTGTGGGCCGGTGCCAAGTCTTGCTGGAAAATGAAATCAGCATCTCCATAAACCTTTTCAACGGAAGAAAGCATGAAGTGCTCTAAGCTGTCTACTCTGGCAGACAGCTGCGTTGACTTTGGACTTGATAAAACACAGTGGACAAACACCAGACGATGACATGGCTCCCCAAATCATCACAGACTGTGGAAACTTCACACTGGACTTCAAACAACTTGGATTCTGTGCCTCCCCACTCTTCCTCCAAACTCTGGGACTTTGATTTCCAAATGAAATGCAACATTTACTTTCATCTGAAAAGAGGACTTTGGACCACAACAGTCCTTTTTCTCCTTAGCCCAGGTAAGACGCTCTGACGTTGTCTCTGGTTCAGGAGGGGCTTGACACGAGGAATGCGACAGTTGTCCTGAATATGTCTGTGCTTGGTGGCCCTTGATGCACTGACTCCAGCCTCAATCCACTCCTTGTGAATCTCCCCCAAATTCTTGAATGGCCGTTGCTTCACAATCCTCTCAAGGCTGCGGTTATCCCTGTTGCTTGTGCAACTTTTTCTTCCACATTTTTTCCTTCCACTCAACTTTCTATGAATATGTTTGGATACAGCACTCTGTGAACACCCAGCTTCTTTAGCAATGACCTTTTGTGGCTTACCCTCCTTGTGGAGGGTGTCACTGACTGTCTTCTGGACAACTGTCAAGTCAGCAGTCTTCCCCATGACTGTGTAGCCTACTGAACCAGCCTTAGAGACCATTTAAAGGGTCAGGAAACCTTTGCAGGTGTTTTGAGTTAATTAGCTGATTAGAGTGGGACATCATGAGTCTACAATATTGAACTTTTTCACAATATTCTAATTTTGTGAGATACTGAATTTTGGGTTTTCATTAGCTGTAAGCCATAATCATCCAAATTAAAAGAAATTACATATACCATGCTGCTTTCTACTAACCCTGTTTTCCAGCAAACAGATAAGCAGACTTGTGTACTGGCAACTAAATTAATATACAGAATGTAAGGAAAGTATTCATTTTATTAATGTACACTCAGCACCCCATCTTGCAGCAAAAACTGAAATGTAGACATTTTTGCAAATTTATTAAAAAAGAAAAACTGAAATATCACATTGTCATAAGTATTCAGACCTTTTGCTCAGTATTGAGTAGAGGCACCCTTTTGAGCTAGTACAGCCATGAGTCTTCTTGGGAATGATGCAACAAGTTTTTCACACCTGGATTTGGGGATCCTCTGCCATTCTTCCTTGCAGATCCTCTCAAGTTCCGTCAGGTTGGATGGTGAAAGTTGGTGTACAGCCATTTTCCGGTCTCTCCAGAGATGCTAAATTGGGTTTAGGTCAGGGCTCTGGCTGGGCCAGTCAAGAATGGTCACAGAGTTGTTCCAAAGCCACTCCTTTGTTATTTTAGCTGTGTGCTTAGGGTCATTGTCCTGTTGGAAGGTGAACCTTCGGCCCAGAGCACTCTGGAAGAGGTTTTATTCCAGGATATCTCTGTACTTGGCCGAATTCATCTTTCCTTCAATTGCAACCAGTCGTCCCTGCAGCTGAAAAACACCCCCATAGCATGATGCTGCCAACCACCATGTTTCACTGTTGGGATTGTATTGGTTAAGTGATGAGCAGTGCCTGGTTTTCTCCACACATACCGCTTAGAATTAACGCCAAAAAGTTCAATCTTGGTCTCATCAGACCAGAGAATCTTATTTATCATAGTCTGGGAGTTCTTCATGTGTTTTTTGGCACATGAACCCTAAACCTATGCAGGCTTTCATATGTCTTGCAATGAGGAGAGGCTTCCGTCGGGCCACTCTGCCATAAAGCCCCGACTGGTGGAGGGCTGCAGTGATAGTTGACTTTGTGGAACTTTCTCCCATCTCCCTACTGCATCTCTGGAGCTCAGCCACAGTGATCTTTGGGTTCTTCTTTACCTCTCTCACCAAGGCTCTTCTCCCACGATTGCTCAGTTTGGCTGGACGGCCAGGTCTAGGAAGAGTTCTGGTCGTCCCAAACTTCTTCCATTTATAGATTATGGAGGCCACTGTGCTCTTAGGAACCTTGAGTGCTGCAGAAATTATTTTGTAACCTTGGCCAGATCTGTGCTTTGCCACAATTCTGTATCTGAGCTACTTTGGCAGTTCCTTCGACCTCATGATTCTCATTTGCTCTGACATGCACTGTTAGCTGTAAGGTCTTATATAGACAGGTGTGTGCCTTTCCTAATCAAGTCCAATCAGTTTAAATAAACACAGCTGGACTCCAATGAAGGAGTATAACCTATGGGCAGAAAATCCAACTGGATGGTCTATGGTTCGACTCCACGGAGTGACAACAAAAACATACCTGGATGGACAACACCTGGATTTCTGTTCAAAAAGTCTAAGAGGACTCTCCCTACCCCACTGTCTAAGTGCCCCTGAGCAAGGCACCTTACTCTTCCAACATCTGCTCCCCGGGCGCTGTACATGGCTGCCCACTGCTCTTTGTGTCCTGCTGTGTTCACCAGATGGGTCCAAAGCGGAGAACAAATTTTCCCCCATTTGCATGTGGTGTGTCTGTGCATGTGTGTGGGACCAGTAAATGTATCTATCTATCTATCTTAAATATGAGTGTCACAGCAAAGAGTCTGAATACTTATGACCATATGATATTTCGGTTTTTTCCTTTTTCATAAATTTGCAAAAATGTCTACAGTTCTGTTTTTTTTCCTGTCAAGATGGGAAGTGTACATTAACTTTTTTGATTTTAGCAAATGGCTGCTATGAAACAAAGAGTGACAAATTTAAAGGGGTCTGAATACTTTCCTTACCCACTGTATATGAATATGATTGAATCTGCCCTTAAATTCAAAATTAATTCTCGTTGATAATGATTTATACATTTTAGAGGAGAAAGGGGGGTGTTTGAAATAGTTTG
This sequence comes from Pseudopleuronectes americanus, assembly GCA_038501795.1. Taxonomy (NCBI): domain Eukaryota; kingdom Metazoa; phylum Chordata; class Actinopteri; order Pleuronectiformes; family Pleuronectidae; genus Pseudopleuronectes; species Pseudopleuronectes americanus. The sequence continues at coordinate 192,735 of CM076730.1, read as the reverse complement.
AGAGCCACTGATGTAACTTAACTTTGATTAATTACATTCATTCTTGTATATCCCAGTAAATGCCAGTGTCCTCAAATGTTCTTTTTTTTATCTTGTTGTATGATCTTCTCTTTATACAGTCGTCTGTGTCAGGCTCATCCGACTCTTCGCACCATTGACATGTTCACTTTCAGAGGTCCTTCTCAAGTTGGAGACAATCTGCTGCTGAGGTCCATAGTCAACAACGCCTTTAAAAACAGGTATCACTGTATACTCAAACAGTCAGAAGAAGGCAGAAGGTAAAGCTGATTCATGTGGGGGAAACAGGTCAAGATAACAGTTCAGTATAAAAGGGGTCCTTTAAAAAGATTTGGAACAGTTTTAAATACAAGATGAATAAAACAAATGTGTGATTTAATGTGTCCTGAAGCATGGAGGTGGGGGTGCGCGCAGAGGCCTACCAGGAGGAGGGACCTAACCGACACATAAACTCAGCCTTCATGACATTTGAGGTTCTTGATGACCATGGAAAGCCATGTTTGCTGCCATGGATACGACCTGAACCCTTAGTAAGTTGATCAGCATAATGAACTACTGACATTAGTCATATGACAGATAAATTCAAGCACATAATCCTGTGATTCTGAAAAGTGCCATTCATTATTCTCTGTAGTGTAAAATATCTGTTGAGACATTTTCTGAGCTTGGAGTTCTCTGGTAGCATGAAAAGTTACCCACATTTGTACTCACTCCAAGCAAGTGATGACACATAAAATGTGTTCTGACTTGCATATGTAACAAACAAGGCTGAGGAAAAGAATGTTGTAAGTCTTACCTGGAATGTCTTCCATTGAATAGGTTTTTTCAAGTGTATACTTGGCAGTACTTGCTTTGAATTCAAATCTTACCATGGTACCAAATAGTGGAAACTATGTTTGATGACTAGGACGCTATCAAGCTTTGATGGAGCGACTTTTTGCTCTTTTATTACATTGTTATTGATACAAATCATCTGAGGGTTGCATTGCGCTTTATTTATAGGTTACTATATTCATTGTAAGATAATAGTAACATCACAATTTAAAAAATCTATCAACCAAGCCAGACAAGAGTAGCAGCCTCTGACATTTGGCGGTAAATGTGCTTGTTTGCCTTTTGGAAGTTACTATTGTGTTTTCTAAATGCTGCAGTTCTTAGAGTAGAAGAATAACAACTAATAAAAAATAAAAAATATGGAATGCTAAGGAAGAAAAAAATATAAATCAAGCGCCAGAACCACACTGTGTAGCTCAGGCTCTGAGAAAATGTAGCTAGCCAACCTGATTAAGCTCAATATAAATAACACATGTATAACCCACTTCATGGTAAAGTGGTTGGGGGGGAAATTATCTACTGGTCAATGGACATGTTACTTATAGGTAATGTGTGATGTGGTCACTAAAGATGTGATCATTTGTAAATCCCCCAACTCGCCATGCCCCTTTTTGATAACAACATAACAATGTGCCAAAACCGCTATTTGTGTGTGTTCTTTTCTCTGTCTGATATAGGAGGGGGAGAGGAGGTTTCAAGAAGCCATAGCCAGGAAGAAGATCAGATTAGACAGGTGAACTATATTTCAACTACTATAACAAGCATGTGTTAGCTTACACATTTTAGTCTGGTCATGTTTAAAGAAATACTGGACTCACTGGCTGTGGTTGCGCCGCAGATCAGCTATGTGTCGGTTGTCTGTTTTTCCCTGCGCTATTTGTCCGGAGCTGCTGATTTATCTCTTGCATTTCCTTCAAAACAAGTCTGATTATGTACAAAACTTAATGTCAGGACTCTACATTATGAAGACGCGCATCTTCTGGTTGTCGATAACCACATTTGTTATAACAAATGAATGATTCAGAAATTGAAACGCTGGAGTGCTGTTACTTTGAAACGGGTTTGGGATGTGTTACAAAATATATTTGTGTCCTAGACAGATAAACATTGTGATTCACAGCAGACAATTATCTTTCAACTGAGTTTTTATGTTTATCTGATGAATTCATGTCACAAACAAATGGTTGCAACGCTTTCTGTATGCCTTATAAAAATAAAAGCACTCCAGCATTTCTGTTAACAGAATCCGTCCCCTTATTTAAAAAGTTATTTTTATTGTGTAATATCTGCAGGAGCAGAAGATGCACAGCTTCATACTGTATATTACTGGAATTACACAGGAGTACTTTTATACAAGGAAATAGTCATATTTATGGCCATATTCAAGTCAAGGCCTATATGTAAAAACATTGTGCTGCAGTAGCATCTCTGCTTAGATCATATTGTTGAACTGAGAACCTACATATTTTAAATTGAATATATAACGTTGCACAACTGCCTTTCTTTTTGTATATTTATGTTCATACATTAAGGCTTTAACAGAAATTGCTATAAAGGATTAATATGACCCTCCTAGGTGGGTTGTTTGGAAGATATCAGGGTGGTAGATCGCGGCTAACATTTGGAATTAAAAAGTGATCTTCGGCCCGAAAAGGCTGGTGACCATTGCTTTACGCCAATTGCAGACTGGGTTTCAGTAGATTTAGATCATTAGAACAAAGGTTTGTTTGACCATTACCACCCTTAGTTTCAATAAAACTGTCCTGGGCTATTCACCTCACAGTATCAATATTCTTCTAAGTTCTCTTGCTTTCTTGTTTCAGGAAGTATATCATTTCCCGTACGCAGAGTGAGGTCCCTCTGTCTGTACCTTGGGACCCCACAAACCAGGTAAGTAAAAAGGTTAAAAATCACTTGTATTGCATAACATTATCTTAAATATCATTTAGCTGACACTTTTATCCAAAGTGACTTACAATAAGTGAATTCAACGATGAGGGTACAGACCCAGAACAGCAAGAATCATGTAAGTACAATAAGTCTTCAAAAAAGCCAAACTACAAGTGCTACATGTAAGTGCAATATACACTCCTGATCAAAATCTTAAACCAGTTAAAAAATTGCATGAATTTGCATTTTGCACTGTTGGATCTTAGGAAGGTTCTAAGTAGAGCTTCAAAATGCAAAAAGAAGAAATGGGAACAAGAGACCAAAAGTTGTGAGCAGGCAATTTATTGAAAACAACAATTTAACTCAAATAAGCTGTTCATCAGCTGATCAAAAGTTTAAGACCACAGCCTTTAAGAGCCAAAATCTGTGCAAAAATGTGGATTCCATGTCATTTCCTGTCAAGTAATCACACTGTGAAGATCTCTTGATGGCAAAGGCAAAAAAGCTCACCGTCTTTGAACGTGGTAGGATTGTTGAACTGCATAAACAAGGCCTCTCACAACGTGCCATTGCTGCTGAAGTTGGACGCAGTAAGACAGTCATTTTGCATTTCTTAAAAGATCCTAAGGGTTATGGAACAAAAAATCAAGTGGTAGACCCAAAAAAATCTCACCGGCGCTGAGCCGGAGGATCCGAATGGCTGTCAAGACACGGGACGATCCTCGTCCCAAATTAAGGCCATTACTGGTGCTGACTGCAGCCCAATAACCATCAGACGGCATCTGCGAAGGAAGGGCTTCAAAAACAAGAAACGTCTTCAAAGGCCACGTCTCCTTAAACGCCACAAAATTGCCCATTTAGACTTTGCAAGGGAGCACCAAACATGGGACATTCAAAGGTGGAAGAAAGTTTTATTCTCTGATGAGAAAAAATGTAACCTTGATGGTCCTGATGGCTTCCAATGTTACTGGCATGACAAGGAGATGCCACCTGAGATGTTTTCTACGCGGCACAGTGGAGGGGGCGCCATCATGATCTGGGGTGCTTTTTCCTTCAATGGAACATGGAGCTCCAGGTTGTGCAGGGGCGTCAAACAGCAGCTGGCTATGTGGAGATGTTGCAGCGGGCATCCCTCATGACTGAGGGGCCCTCGTCTGTGTGGTAACGACTGGGTTTTTCAGCAGGACAACGCTCCAATTCACAATGCCTGTCTGACCAAGACTTTTTTCCAGGAGAATAACATCACTCTTTTGGACCATCCTGCGTGTTCCCCTGATCTTAATCCAATTGAGAACATTTGGGGATGGATGGCAAGGGAAGTTTACAAAAATGGACTTCAGTTCCAGACAGTGGATGCCCTTCGTGAAGTCATCTTCACCACTTGGCGCAACATTCTCACTAGCCTTTTGGAAACATTTGCATCAAGCATGCCAAAACGAATTTTTGAAGTGATCAACAATAATGGTGGAGCTACTCATTACTCGTCAGTTTTTGACACTTTAATTTCTGTTTTAGGAGTTTTTTGTTTTTTTTTGAGCTGTGGTCTTAAACTTTTGATCAGCTGATGAACAGCCTACTTCAGTTAAATTGTTGTTTTCAATAAATTGCCTGCTCACAACTTTTGGGCTCTTATTCCCATTTCTTCTTTTTGCATTTGGAAACTGTACTTAGAACCTTCCTAAGATTCAACAGTGCAAAATGCAAATTCATGCAATTTTTTAACTAGTCTTAAGATTTTGATCAGGAGTGTATATGTGCAACTAAATGTAATTACATTTTTTTTGGGTACAAATGCCAGAGTTGATGATGGTTAAAATACAACATCTTCTTATTCAAGGTGTAGTTGGAAGGGATGTAACTTTAGCCTGGGGCGGAGGATGTGTAGACTTTCTGCTGTCCTGAGGTCAATGGGGAGCTTGTTCCACCGTTTGGAAGCCAGGACAGCAAACAGTCGTGATTTAGTTGAGTGCCTAGTTGTCCCTCACAGCGAGGCAGCAGCAAGCCTTTCTGATGCCAATAGTGGCTCCGTCGTCGCGCACCAAGACAGAAAACCCCAGAGATTAGTAGTGGCTATTTGTGAAAAGATGTATAGATAAATTTGACAAAAAGCTGCTGAGGCCACTGAGTTCATTTGGGTTGTACTCAATTAAAGAAGTCCATTGTCAGCGCAAAATCACAGTTGGTTTGATTCATTTTTATAATTCAATAGCAAAAGTACATGTGCTTCTCCTGCAGCTTTTCTGTCCCTCCTGGTATATTCCCTCATTAACACACCTGCTACCTTTATTATAAATCCTACCTGGTCTTGTGCATAGTGCCCCCTTGTGTCTACAAATATAAATGCAAAAATTGCAAATAATTATAATCATAATATATCAAACTAATGAGATAGGTCTTACATCACTCATGACTACACATTGACAACTACATGTGCTGTTATGGATAACACATAATCATAGCTCTGTGTAGTGGGCTGTAATACAGTGATGGTGTCTGTATCATTACCATTATTGTTGAAGTTTTCTGGAAGCTGTTGAAAGGATAATTTAGGCAGCAGCTGATTGCAGATATGCAGAATATTTTAATGTAGACTTGATGCATCGGGGAGACCAGAAGGTGGAACAATATACAAACGCTAGAAGAGGAACATGAGCAATTGAAACCCCCTAGTCTGAATATGTCTCCCACAGCATCCTCATATAAGGTATCTTCCTCTACTTGCGATACCCATCCATGAATGGCTAGAATTGCTGTCACTCTCTATGTTACATGTAGGTGTTTACACTCTACTGGATAGTTAAGCCTAAAGTATGCATTCCTAAATCACATTGTGTCCGCCTCCAGTCTGACCTTCTCTCATGTTTTTTTTTAATATTTAGTCAACTATGCTACGTAAAATACGCGACACATCCTATTACGTTTACGGCCAGGTGCTCTTCCCTGCATGTCGCTAGTCTAGAGTTTTCGTCCCTCGTCCTTGGTAAACTCATTTTGGATAAATGCCAAAAAATAAAAGTCTGGGAGAAAAATAGAGAGCCTAATTATGCGTTGACATATTAATTTGCTTTCACTGCCAATGACACTGGCTTACCTGTATGATTGATATCTGGCGAGAATTAGCAAATAACAAAAAAAATATGTTGAAAGACATTTCAACATAGCACACAGCATTTGCTGAAAAGTACCAAGCTGGAGATTAGCAAAAAAAGCATAGTTCTGTGTTTCATTTATTTCAAAGAAGACCTACACATGCCAAGGCTTTTTGTTCTCCTCTTCATAAGAGTTTGGTGTTTTCCTTTGTTGCAACAGGTAAAAATAGCAATAAAATGTCAAGTTTTTTTATTGTCCTTCTTTAATTTAATAAATGCAACAAAATATAGTTTATATATATATATATATATATATAACTTTATAAGCTGTGTTATCAAATATGTTTTTTGGCTCCAGACAGATTTAATTTGGGGGAAGAGGGGGCCAAATGGCTCTATCGATAACAAAGGTTGCCTACCCCTGATATAGATGATGTGTAAGTTGGTTTTTGCACTTAAGTTTTGTGTTTGTTGTTAATGTTAGCTAAATAATATATGTATCTTATTTTTCGATAATAATAACAACAATAATGATAAAAAACATGTTCATGTAGCACCTTTCATACAAAAAATGCTGCAGAAAAGTGTTTCACATAATGATCATAGACAGAATAAAATAAAATAAATCTAGTTAGAAACATGAATAACTTGGGGTGGAAAATCCGGTGAAGTACCCCATAGCCACCTTGTTGCAGAAAACTATACAGCAGCAATTGGCAGCTCCGGCAAAGCCCTGCAATGTCAATTTTAAACAGCTGTTAAAACCGTATACAGATTTAAAATCTGAAACCTGTGTTGTGTTATTTTGTCAGTGCAGTGAACAGAACGTCACAGGTTTGCAGGGGAAACAAAAGACTGCAGGGAAGTGTTTTTAAATGTAGAAACCCAAAATTTACCAAAAATTATTTGGTTTATTTTTGTTTTACATTATGTTAATTTAATGAATTAATTTAACTTTTTACTTTTTGATATCTGAAGGATTTTTCCCCATGCCAAATAAAATCAAATCACAAAGCAGAACATCTAAGTCTAACAGTATCTACACTACTTTAATTTAAATTTTCAAGTTCCGCATCCTCGTTATTCTAGGTACATATGCACCCAACTTCTAAAGGGAATAAGAGATAGCACTATGGTTTATGGTGCCCGAAATACCAAGTATATTTAAGAGTAAGTACAACCCTTTAGAACCATGCACCTGGCCCAGGGAGCTGTTTTTATTGCTGTATTTAGAATGTCCTGTCTAAACAATGAGCATTGAGGCTCTGAAGATGGATTTGCATCATGTGCACAATATTTGCATTAGAATTTTTTTTTCTGAAAAAGGATGTCAGTGTCTGAAATCATGTTAAATTTGTGTTTTTTTTTCTTTTCTTTTGGAAAGGTATGTTATTTTTTATCAAATGACTGTCAAGATATATCCCTGATCGCATTTCACCTCCTGGCCCTACCCCTACCCCTAGTTTTAGAGGTTAATCTTGCCCCTTGATACAGACTCACAAGGGGTAGTGGTTGAAAATTTCAGATACGAATTGGGCAGGCCTTCAAGAAGCCATTACATAATCAGTAATTGTGCGAAAACCTGACATGTCATCAGTAGTTGTCGTTGTAAACAGACTTGACAAAACGTTTTGCAGAGTATGTCATTTAAATATCATCGCTGAGATCTTAAATAAATCAAATATATTGTTTGCAGTTACTAAAGTGACAATTATAACATCCAAATAACATGCTCTATAGTCAACCCTGCCAGGATGATTTGTTATCAGAGGAGCAGTTAAGTTCAGTAACATCGCTGCTATATGTGGGTTCAATCAAGTGCACCGTGTGTCTTCAAAGAGGGGGGATGCCAAATTAAATTATGTGAAAATACAGGGTTATCAGGCAAAAAAATGATAGCGATATTTTTTTATTTAAGGTTGTTAAATGAGATTCAGATGAGATATTAAGATATAACATTTATTATCGTAATTTTTAAATCCGTATTTATAGAGAAAATAAGACATTTGTGGGTCTCTCTACCACCTTGCCGCTGATTCGCAAGGCATTCTGGGTACCCCTTGGTTTCAAGTATCGGTCTGAATAATTTCGAGGGCTATAGAGCCCTGAAACCTGGCCCTACCCCTCCGTCCCAACAGGTATTGGGACAGCCTACCCCTAAAGATGAAATCGCAAAAAGAAGGGGAAGGGCTAAGTGGTAGGGCCAAGGGCTGAAATGGGATTGGGCAATAGCGTACTCATTCTCCTTTAAATCAAATCAAATCAAATCAAATCAGAGTTTATTGTCACATGCACCAATGACAGCGTCATCGGAGCAGTGAAATTCTTGTGACGTGGCAGGCAACTTCTACGCAGTAGACGACTTTACAACATATGACATAACATCGTAACAAATAACATATAACACAGTCAAGTGAATATTAAATTAAGTAATATGAATATATGTATAACATATAACATAGTCAAATTAAAGTCAAGGTTAAATGAAGCAGCAGTTTACAGGGTGAAAGGGTGGGGAATATTAAATAGAATAATATGAATATATGTATAACATATAACATAGTCAAATAAATTCAAATGCAGCAACAGTTTTCAGGGTGAAGAAGTGGGGAATATTAAATGAGATAAGTATATGTGAAGTAAGTGAAAAAATAAATAAAAATAACATGCTATCTAACATAACATAACATCACATCGTAACATAACGTAGTCAAGTGAAGCAGTAGTTTACAGGGTGAAGGAGTGGGGAATATTAAGATGGCAGCCGATGATGCGCTCCGCTGTCTTCACCACCATCTGCAGGGCCTTGCGATCAGCAGCGGAGCAGTTACCAAACCAGGCAGTAGTGCAGCTTGAGAGGATGCTCTCAATGGTGCACCTGTAAAAGTTTGTTAGTGTTTTTGCAGCCATGCCAAACTTCTTGAGTCTCCTCAGGAAGTATAAACGCTTTTGTGCAGTTTTGACCACAGAGTCCGCTTGTTTGGACCAGGTCAGGTCATCTGTGATGAGCACACCGAGGAACTTAAACTCAGAGACTCTCTCCACAACAGCTCCATTGATGTGTAACGGGCCGTGACCCCCCCTCTGCAGCTTCCTGAAGTCCACGATCATCTCCTTGGTCTTGCAGACGTTGAGAGACAGGTTGTTCTCCTGGCACCATGTTTCCAAGCCTCTGACCTCATCTCTGTAGGCGGTCTCGTCGTTGTTGGAGATGAGACCCAGGATGGTGGTGTCGTCTGAAAACTTCAGGATCGTGTTTGTACTGTGTGTTGCCACACAGTCATGTGTGTACAGGGAGTACAGGAGGGGACTGAGCACGCAGCCCTGAGGGGCCCCGGTGCTCAGGGTCAGTGAGGAGGAGGTGTAGTTACCGATTCTCACCACCTGGGGTCTGCTCGTCAGGAAGTCCAAGATCCAGTTGCACAGGGGGGTTTTAAGACCCAGGCTCCTGAGCTTGGGGACGAGTTTGGCAGGCACAATTGTGTTGAACGAGCAGCTGTAGTCCACGAACAGAATCCTCACATATGTGTTAGCCTTTTCCAGGTGGGAGAGGGTGGTGTGGGTTGTCAGGGCGATGGCATCGTCCGTCGATCGGTTGGGGCGGTATGCAAATTGGAAGGGGTCAAGGGTGTCAGGAAGGTTGGAGCAGATGTGGGTTTTGACCAGCCGCTTTATATCTTCTTATAAACACTGCTTTTTTGCTCTTGGTTGAAGGAGATGGTAAATGTATTAGATGGTATCAAAGTAATGTCCTCTGCTCTAGATGCTTGTGTAGGTGTGCTCTGTGGCAAAACTGTTTGTGTTTTCCAGGTGTATCTGAGCTATAACAATGTGTCTGCTCTGAAGATCTTGGCTGCTAGAAACAACTGGCGCCTCAGTTCTGAGAAAGACAAGGTATCTGCTTTTCACAACTTGAGTAATGTTGTTTTTTCTATGTGAGGCGTTTGCGGAGCTGGAGGATTCCAGGAGTTGGAGGATTCAAGAGATTTTTTTTCCAGGTTCGTCTTTACACTCTGGAGGAGAAGTCCATGCTGAGTTTCAGGGTGGAGTCAGAGGTGGATGTTCCTGCACAAAGAGCCTTTGGTCTGTTGGCTGAGCTAAGCAGAAGACCGAGCTGGGACACACATTATCGGTACTGCTTTACACACACACAAACACACACACACACACACACACACACACTGAAAGGCATGACCATATACTCAAAATGTCCCAGTGGAGTGTTAAACCCCGTCTTCCACTCATCCCACTCCTTAATACTAACTAAATCATAGGCGTTACGGAGGTCCAACTTAGAAAAGAGGGTTGCCGGGTGAAGGGAACCGAAGGCTGAGTCAATAAGTGGGAGGGGATTATTATTCTTCACAGTAATATCGTTCAGACCCCTTAAGTCAATACAGGGGGCGAAGAGACTTATCCTTCTTCTCCACGAAAAGAAAACCTGCCCCAAAAGGTGAGGAAAAGGGGACGAATGAGTCCGGTAGCCAGAGAGTCAGTTATATAGGTCTCCATGGCATCTCTCTCAGGTTTTGACAAGTTATACAGTTTACTGGATGGATAGGGGGCGCCAGGAAGCAAATCAATGCCATAGTCATAAGTTCGGTGAGGTGGAAGATAAAGCAAGGTCCTTACTAAATACCTCCTGGAGGTGATGATAATCAGCGGTACCAGAGGTGACATCATCTTGCTTGGGTGGAGATGGTGTAGTAGCTAACGTGGAGGGAATGGCGGCATGCAAACAGTGGGAATGACAGAACAGACTCCAATTTGTAATGGAGGAGGTTGACCAGTATATGTGTTGATTGTGGAGCTTCAGCCAAGGGAGGCCTAGTACTAACAGAGAAATAGGAGATGGGATAACATAAAAAGATGTTGATCTGTGATGATTGCCAGAAAGCAGAAGAGAAATGGGAACAGTGCGGTGAGTGACCCGGGCCAGGAGCCTTCCATCCAGAATAAACACACTCTTGGATTGAGGAAGGGGCTGAGAGGGAATCTTTGACTGGATAGTAAAGTCAGAGTCAATGAAATTGTCATCCGCACCGGAGTCAACGAGAACTGAAAGAGGTAGAGAGATCTGATCCAAGGAAACGGTACCTTTTAGTAGCAGGCGGGGAGGAGACGAAACTGCGGAAGAATGGCTCACCAAAACTCCTCCAGTGGCTGATGAGCCCTCCCTTTTGGCAAAGCTGGGCAATGCGTTAACATATGGCCATCCGGACCACAGTAAATGCAGAGTCCGCGGATGTGATGACGTTGACATTGGGAATCATGTCAGAGGAGGACGTGAAGGAGGAGAGGGCGCAAACCCCCGAAGGTTGGGGCTCATTGTCCGAATCAAGGGAAGGGGGTGGCTAACCCTGCCTGATCAATCCTTGCGTCTCTCATGGAGACAATTATCTAAACGTATCGATAACGAAATTAACTTGTCTAGGGAGGCGCTCTCTCATCTCACCCGCTCTCGATAGCGGATGCGGAAGTCAATAGAGTGCTTCTCTACGGAGTTATCTCCCTGACACAGAGAAAGGAGCCGGCTACTGGCCTCCTTACTACGCAGAGGGGGGTCAGAAAGTTTTGTAAATGAGGAAAAGAAACGCACATGGGTGAATTACTGTATGGGATGGCTACAGCCCAAGCTGCGGCTTTCTCCGATAAGAGACCCATCACGAAGGCAATTCGCAACTTGTCTGAGGAGTAGCTTACCCATCTGCATGTCGAAGTGTCCTTGGGCAAGATGTTGAGCCCCGAATAGCCCCCTATAGATACAGGTGCATCTCAATAAATTAGAATATCATGGAAAAGTTCGTTTATTTCGATAAATAAATTGATATAGATGTTATATAGATGTGTGAAGTTTCCACAGTCTGTGATGCTTTGGGGAGCCATGTCATCGGCTGGTGTTGGTCCACTGTTTTATATCAAGTCCAAAGTCAACGCAGCCGTCTACCAGGACATTTTAGAGCACTTCATGCTTCTCTCCGCTGACAAGGTTTATGGAGATGCTGATTTCATATTCCGGCAGGACTTGGCACCGGCCCACACTGCCAAAAGTACCAATACCTTGTTTAATGGCCATGGTATCACTGTGCTTGATTGGCCGGCAAACTCGCATGACCTGAATCCCATAGAGAATCTATAGGGTGTTGTCAAGAAGAAGATGAGAGACACCAGACCCAACAATGCAGACGAGCTGAAGGCTGCTATCACAGCAACCTGGGCTTCCATAAAACCTCAGCAGTGCCACAGGCTGATCACCCTCATGCCCCGCCGCATTGATGCAGTAATTCATGCAAAAGGAGCCCCGACCAAGTATTGAGTGCATGAACATACTTTTCAGTAGGCTGACATTTCTGTATTAAAAATCCTTCGTTTTATTGATCTTATGTATTATTCTATTTCTGAGATAAAGAATTTGGGGTTTACATTAATTATAGGCCATAATCATCAAAATTAAAAGAAATAAATGCTTAAAACATTTCACTCTGTGTGTAATGAATCTATGTAATTTATGAGTTTCACTTTTTGGATTTGAAATATCAAAATAAATTAACTTTTCCATGATATTCTAATTTATTGAGATGTTCCTGTATAGGACTAAGCAGAGCAGCAAGGCACACAGAAGGTCTAGGCATATAGAGCAAAATACAAAGGTTAGTAGTTCCAAGAGTTAAGACACGAGGGCCGAGATAATCTATGGAGCGCGCTTCACCGGACAAGACGGAATAATCTGGCAGCGTAGTGGTGAGTAGACCAGGCTTTTATTGTGAGGATGATTAGGAGAAATGAGAGCAGGTGTACCTCGTCAGCTGCAGCGAGGAACCAACCACACCCCCCACACACACAACCTGCACAGGAAGAACAGAAAAGGGGAGGGGGAGAGAAAGAACAACATACAGCTAACAGAATCCACACAACTGTGCCTTCAACAAAATGCTTCATATTCTTTTATTTTATATCAGATATATTGCATTCTCTATCAACATCCCTCTAGCCGTTTTCAGATGTAAACTTATTGTCCGGACATTATCTGGAATTTGCATATCATGGTTCACAAAAACAATAAATCTTCAGAGAGTTCAGGTGAGGAGTGGTGCCTCGGTAGAGCATGCAGGAGGCAGGACATGTTGTATCAATTCTGCAGCAGAAATCATGTATTTTTGGGGTTTGCACGTCGACACCAGCATAGTCGCTAATCACCAAAAGCTCTTTAATCTCAATATATTTTCAAGTTAATGTCTTCTGCATCTTCTATGTGTATAGCACCTCTTTTTCATCCTGCGATTGTTGAAATGTCATCTAGGCACCCACTCAAACAAGATATTCTGGGAAATAACATGCTGTATTCTCATATGGGCTTACACATCTTTTACGGGGGATTGCAGTAAAACTCCTCCCTCTGAATAATTTAAATAGAACATATGTAGTTCACTGCATGTCTGAAAGTGGCTTCTGTGTCCTTTCCTAAATCAGGAAATGTGAGCTGATTCACCGAGTGGATGATGATGACTTCCTGTATCGTGTGGTTACTCCATCAGTTTATCATGGTGCTGTAGGTTACCCAACTCTCATCAGTCAGGTAGAAGGAATTCACCAGGACTTCATCTTGTTGGCTTCCAAGAGGAAGCCGTGTAGCAGTGGGTGAGAGGATTGACTGTCTCTAAATTCCTAGTAGCACGTCAAAGATAATACACTCCTAATGTCAGTGTTTGTGTTTATCCTCCTCAGAGATCCGTACATTATTGCTCTGCGTTCAGTGACTCTGCCCACTCACCCTCCAACTGAAGAATATAACAGAGGGGAGGTTCTGTGTGCTGGATTTACCATCCTGGAGACCAAAAACAACATGTCTCTGGTGAGACAAATATGGATTTTAGCTCAGTTCATAATTATATCTACACATATCAGCTTGACAAATTTAACCATTATCATGTGGTTCTTTTTCCAGATCAGATACTATAACCAGGCGTCTCCAGAGGTCCTTCCCTACATCTCCACTGATATCGCTGGCCTCTCATCTTCTTTTTACCAAACGTTTTGCTCGTGTAGCCAGTACCTTACTTGGAACAGGGTGCAGTTTACCTCAGAGGAGCAAACAGAGCCAAATTTATCTGGGAAGCAAACCAAGAATAAATGCAGACCCCCCCTGTGAGAAGGGGGCAGACGCTCTGTCAGTAGGTTTCCCCAGCACACAGCTGAAGACAGTCAATGGTACTTGTCAGGCCAGTTTACTTAAAAAATTGTACGGTGAGGTGAGTCGGCTGCAGCATGATATGATTAGTGAACAAGGAGAATAATTGCTTTCTTAAAACTTTTAACAGACATAGGAAAAGATAAATTAGAAAAGATTACAATTAAGTGAGTTAAGTTAAACTATGCTGTATACACGTAATGCTTTTCATAAGCAGAACTGGTTGAAAGACAGACCTAATTTAAAAAGTCTCATTCACTATAAATTGTTTAGTTATGCGCGATTAAGCCATCTCCCTCTGTTGGCTTCCTGCAGTACAGAGGTCAAAGTACGCGCAAACCACATTACTCCCAAAGAAAGCTTCTGTCATTTTAAGGTACTTCTCATGACACTGATGTGTGTTCATGTTTCTGATTGGTTCTGTTTTAATGATTTGATGTTATAAAACTGGGTGAAACAGTAGGTTTGACAAATGAAACTGACTTGCAATTGATCCGGTGGGCGTATTGATGGGTATCTGGGATGTTTTAACTTTTTAACTTTTTTACTGTGGGATGATGTTGAGATGTGTTGTCCATCTTTAAAAACAGACATTGATTTGGACACAGAATTGTCGCCTGCATCACAGGGTCAGAATTTGTTTTCAGTCTTTCTGTAATATACTGCAGTCGCTCATAAACTCTATCTGGCACCCTTAAACATTGGAATTACTTTGAGACACACAACAGTGGCATTGGATGGGGTGAATTGCCTCCATTTGCTGATTGCATTTGACACAAGCTAGCTTCTATTATAGGAGTTTTATTGGAATTCAAACGATTTAAAACAAAAGGTGTTTTCTCCTTGTTCTTCCCATCTCAATTTTAATGTTAACTACATAACGATAGATGATAATTTGATTGTGTTGGGGTATTTTATCTTTGAGTATAACGAGTTAATAATAGTGACCAAACATTTTTTGGGAGTTTGTTTTATTCCATGTTGTCTTTTGCAATCACATTTTTAGGACACATTTTATTTTATCATTCAACTTTTCATGCCAGTTATATTTGCATAGAGCCTAGAACGGTTTTTCTCTAATCAGAAATGTGGGTGTTCAATCCCTGTCTTCCCTAGTTTGCATGCATAGAGATAGTGCTGCAGATAGTGCTGCACATAGATGCAGTGTATGAATATGTGTGTGAGTGGGTGACTGTAAAACTATACTGTAAAGTTATTTTAGTGGTCATCCAGACTAAAACAGCTCTATCTATATACAGTCATTTACTTATTTGGACTCCACATCTGCTATCAACAACTTTACTAAGCTAAAGTGGCAACAATATTAAAGTAACTGAATCAAACTATAGAGCAGAGGTCTTCAACAGGGTTCTGCGAGCCCTAGTGGGGTCGCAACCTTTTTTTATACTTCCAACCAATTTTTTCCCCACAAATTTAAATGTCTTTAAATAGAAATTAACATGCATCCTACCAATTGTGAGGCTGATATGACCCTCTGCCTGACAACTTCCATCCGTCCAAGGTTAGATACGTTGTGTGCTACCCATCAGGGTCCGACATCTCACTAATGTGGGAGTATGTGTGCTATCCACAGATGGCTTGAGGATTCATGGTCGCTTCTACATGTATGTTTATAATAAATCATATATCTGTGAATTATTGTAGTAGCTCAGTGTTGTATTCATGATGTATGTTTATAAATGGCAGTGGCATGGCCACCCAGTACCTTGCACATGCTTAAATTAAAAACATGAATATATGAACCTGTGTAATATTTAAATAGTTTAGTATTGAATGCACAATAACAGGGTAGCTATGTTTATACATGGCATGAATGTGTGTGTGCGAATGGGTGAGTGTAAAACTGTACTGTAAATATCTTTGAGTGGTCATCAAGGCTAGAAAAGCATAAATACAAAACCATTCACCATTTACTACTGCAAAAACAAAATGCATTAGTTTGTTAATGGGGTTTTGTATTTGCAAACCACACTGTTTGTAAGTGATTGGTAGGGAATTTGTAAAACATGGTTTGTTTTTTAAGTTTTGGCATGAATTTTGCTCCACAGTCTTAATGTCACATCCATCCTTGGTTAAGACTGGTCAGAGATCATATACAGGTTTGTGTTTGATTTCCCCGTACGCTGAGTTAGTAGTTCTTTCAAGATCACAAAAGCTTCAGCATTGTTATTTGTGTCCTTCTCCACTATGAGGTCACACGTGTTCATCATTCCTATGACAGACTGAAGCTCCTCCTTTCTGTTTGGCACTGATGCTGTGTTCAGATACAGCACTGCCCTCTGAGACAAGTTTGTCAGTGTTGATGGGATCTGAGGAGGCCAGTTCTGCTGTTTCAGGACGAGGGAGATGTATGGGAACAGCCTCTCTACTGTGGACACATACTCCTGAAAGACATGAGACAAGGGATTAAAGGGAGAAAAACATATGTAGGAGAAGCATACAGACAGTATCAATACTTTGTATTGACCTGAACCTTTCTCATTAATTAGGAAGTTTTCAGTTTTCATCATCCACATCTGATATAAGGGAAGTTGCTATTTAAATTACACTTTCAGTTTTTTTTGAAAGTTTGATTTCCAACAATGTGGTTCATGTTTTGAAGATCATTTTTAATGCATGTTAATATATATTTATGTACTTGTTATTTTTGTAAGGCAGTCCTTGGTCTCCATCAATTTCCCCACAGTACCAAACCATTAACAGGAAGTATTAGTGCCCCCTTTTCTGCATTTACACTGCCCTAGTGATTAACTGTTTAAATTTGTCTTGTTCCAAAGTGAAGTTTGGCCAATAATTAATAGTCGTCAATAAGAGTAAATGTGAAAAAACTAAGAAATACAGGCATACATGCATACAAAATAATTAAACACAAATACACAAGCATCATTGTAAGAAGGAAAGAAACTGGAAAAAGAAGTCAGAAAAAAACAGAGAACACCACATCACAGCACCAGCTATAAACTAAATCACATTTTGTTTAAAAAGAAAGTGGTGGAATAGACAACTTTTTGTTTCTGTTTCTGTCATGATTGTGATGAGATGACCTGTGTTTTCTGTCTGATGCTAACTTGATACAGATGGCAGAGAATTCCCTCAATAAAATGTTATTTGTAAAGCCCATATTCACAAATCACAATTAGTCTCATACGTCTTTAACAGGGTGTGAACTTCCTCTGCCCTTAACCCTCAACAAGAGTAAGGAAAAAACAGGGGGAAAAATTCCCATTTCTCCATTAAAGATGTATAAAACACAACACAACAGTGACCTTTTAACAACACATTACATGTAGCTTTGGCTCAGGAGTTAAAGCTCTAATCAAAAGGTTGGTGGTTTGTCTCTCGCATACCACGAGGCCCAAATTGTCAGATACTTGGCACAGATATTACTTACATTAATGTGATGGTTTAGACAGATTTGCCTATAGATTTTCAAATATTATGTGAGGTCATTCATACTCAGATGCAGCCTATGAAAAATGCAGCCCGCGTTGCTGAAACAGATTTTACACTCTCCCAGGAATCAACTTCTGTGGAGATTTAAAAAGATTTACCAAGATTATGGTATAAAATCTATCAAATTGAATCACTATTACTTTTAAGTAGAAGTTGATGTTCAAGGTAACAATTCAGCCATGAAGGTACATACCTTTGTGCCATCGCTGCTCAGTAAACCCTCCATGCTGATCCAAACAGGCCTGTAGAGCATGTCACTGCTGTAAGCTGAATGCAGTAGTGTGAGAGAAGCCTCCAGAAGCTGTTGTGTGGGTATTTTTAGGTGAACACCCCAGGGTGCATCTGCCCTCTGCCCAAGCAGCTGCAGGACATTCTGCACACATTCACACACAGTAGGCCTCATTTACCCACATTTTTACCTCAATAAATCCTCAGTGATCATTATGGAAATATAACATCTGCACAAATGTACTAATGAATGAAAAAATAAAAAGCCATGAAGCCATACCACATCCCCTAGAAAACATCCACTGAGAATTGACATAAACCCAAATCAGACAATATGTGGATCAGTTGCTGTACTGCATGAGTGTGTTGACTGTATCTCTAAAATAATTGGACCTTCCTAACCATCGCTTAGTTATGCTGCTATAGGTCTAGACAGATGGGGAACTCCCATCATGCAATTAGATCATCTCCACTTCTTTCTGTCTCTCTGCACACGTATTTATTTATTTTACTACTTATGTCACTGACTGTTCGGCTTTTCCCTCCAATAGTCTCTCTCTCTCTCTCTCTCTCTCTCTCTCTCTCTCTCTCTCTCTCTCTCTCTCTCTCTCTCTCTCTCTCTCGATCTCTCTCTCTCTCTCTTGCTCTCTCTCTCTCTCTTGCTCTGTCACTCTCTCTGTCTAGGTATATCAGACTCCAGAGCTGCAGGATTCACACAACAACAACAATTGTTATAATTATAATTATTATTACTATTATGATATTTATGATTTTTATTCATTTTGTTATTGTTGTTGCTGTTGTTATTATTAATATAGGGATTTTTTTCTCTCTTCAGTCGCTTGCTCTTTGTGGGAACTGTTGAGCACCTTATACCTTCTATGTACAGTGCTGTGAGATAATGTATATTATAATTTGGCGCTATACAAATAAAATTGAATTGAATTGAAATAATTTAATATATAATCCAAACGAAATGTCATAATATATTCCATCCATCATCTATGCTGCTTATCCTTTGAGGGTCTCAAGAAACCAATCCCAGCTGACATTTGGAAGAGGTGGGGCTAGGGCGCCATCTTATCACAAGACATATAGAGACAACATCCATTCACACCTGCATGCGCATATGTGGTCAATATAGTCTCCAGTTAACCTTAATTGCATGTCTTTGGACTGTGGGAGGAAGCTGGAGTACCCACAGACATGGGGCACATTCAAACTCTATAAAGAACAGTCCTGGTTGGCCATCAGGTTCGAACCAAGAACGTTCTTGCTACTGAGCGACAGCGACAGCGCTAACCACTGCACAGCCCTGCTTGCCTTGTGTCTATTCAAACTACCTACTAATTCCACAGATGTATGTCTGTCTGTCTGTCTGTCTTTCTATCTGTCTGTATGTATGTGGAATGCATATCATGTAAACCATTCAACATAATAGGTCCTGGAAAGTTTTGTGTTGAATGTCATGTCAAGACATGTGATACGTTTTATAATAATGGAAACTGAATGAACAGTAGTGCAGCCCTCTGTAGCAGTCTGTTGGGGAGGAGCAGTGTGCCGTCAATTTGACAAAATGTCTTCTTTTTTTTGCCCTTAGCTTAGATAATCAACAGCAATGGTAAAAAATTAAGTCACAATTGAAGGTCAAACAGCGAAATCATTTTGATAATGTGATTGTTTTTGATTCCACCATATCAGACTGACAGACCCACACGCAGCACAGGTGCTGATCTCCAAAAGCACGTTTTTTTTGTTTGTTGTTGCTGCAACAAAACCTGTATTACAGAGATTTTTTTTGTAAAAGTTGTGAACTTGGGTCTGAAGATTGAACATTTTGAGCAGGTGATTTCAAGAGTAGCTCACAAGCCTATAAAGTGTTGGCACCCCTGCTCTAGAGCATGAACACAGACCAAATAACCAGCTCATTCCAAAGAGGCAGGTTTAGGCACTACACTAGTTTTTCTAGAAAAAAATACAAATAAAAATAAAAAACTGAGCTTTACCCGTCTTCACCATCTTTTGTGTTTATTTACCTGCAGTGTGAGGGGCTCTGAACTCTTTCCAGAACTTTCCACCAGTGGCACTCCCAGTTGGCTGCTGTCAGAACTCACCTGAACAATCAACATTCCCCCAGCCCCATCTAGACACACACACATATTATAAACCAGTCCAAAATTGAGAACAGAATTACATGTTCATCCGTGTCACATTAATGAAAGTGTGGTTCAATAGCATCAGTGCACACAGGTTTAAACTGGTTTGACAGAGGACAGGCACTTAAGGTCATGTTAACAGAAGCTTTGGGATGTTAGAGCATATATGAGGCCAAAGCCAATCTTTCAAATTAGGGTATTCCGATAACATATGTGTAGGTAAGAATTTTTCCCATTAGAAATCTACAAACTGTACCTGTGAGCTGAGCCATCAGGGAGGTCTGGTCAGTGACAGTGAACCAGTGGACAGCCAAGCTGCTGCATTGTGTTGACCGGAATTTGGTGTTTGAGTTGTGAGTTTGACAGAGGAAATCCATCAAGTTTCCTCCAGGGTAGAATCTCCTCCGACTGCCCTGCTGCCCTGTAAACACATTCAACACATCAGTAAGCACACAGCAAACAAAAAAGCAAGTTATTTCTCTTCTGATCGAAGCATTCATACTTCTATATTTCCACTCAGTATTCATAGCTCAAAATTTGTCTTCATTCTTTTATATTTTTTTGTCCAAATCCTGGCTTAGCATTACATTATTTTTTTCAATATTTAGTTTCATAATTAATTCATTATTCATCATATTTTACATTTGTATTCACACCAACCAGTCCCTTTTTAAACTTTTTGTAAATAAACATAATGTAAATGCCCCAAACAACGTAACTTATATTCTTTGAAAGTGCAGATATAATATGTGAGATCTGTTTGGATGCCTTCATGATAAATGAAGAGGCCACCTTGTGATTTTTTAAACACTGAGAGTAACACAAAAGTAATTAGGCCTACTTATGTTTAAATCGTTTAGTATAGGAGATAGTTTTATTCATTAACAATCGTAACCCATACAAAATGTTGACAGACATTCTTCTCTGTTCCAGCTCTTCATATCAAACTACATGTCCATTGAAAACTGGTCAACTGCTCCTGTCTTACTTCCTGTCTTACTTGCGGCTTGTTTAAATGCAGACAGTGTTGGTTCATATATATCATAGTAGACTCTGGCAGGGTGGGTGTTGTCGCGGATGAACAGCAGGTCACTGATGTTTGGATGGATTGAACCCTGCCACAAGGTCAGACTGAACCTAGAGACAAAGTCACAGCACCAACAACTCAAGCTCCGTGTCACAGACCTGTGGACTGTCACTGGCCACTGAACATTCATAATTTGTTATGTCAGACAACATTTGTTTTTACTTCTGAGGGTCAGAAGAAAAAGTGTTGAAGCTTTCTGAACAAAGAGCTTTTTTTTCTTTATTTGAAAATGGAATCACTTGAAATGATTGATTTCAGACATTGGCATACTACAGATTGAAACTGTTACCGTGGTGACTGGTTGAGGAGCCAGCTGATGTGCTGCCAGCCACTGCGGACCAACAAGGCATGGACTGGGAATGTCACCTGAACAGAGTTCAGAAAACTATCAGTGACTTCCAGCTGTACATACAATAAGTCACATATTATACCTTGTTCTAACTCCGGTGAACAAATCAGACTATGGTGGTGATGTTGCTACATGGCCTTCCTACCAGTGACAACTGGAAAAAAAATTATCTTTACAATATAAACATTGTATAATGAACAGTTTTTCTAATATACAGTAGGTTTTTGTAACTATGTGTAACTGCTGGTATCACAATATCAAAATATGCTGTGGACCTATTTTGTGTGTCTTACATTTTGTATATGCATTAGTTTTTAATTCATTTTGAGTAATTCCATTAAGCACAGATTTATCTGTGAACGTGAACCATAGAAGTACAATGCAAGCAGATGGCCCTTCTTCAAAAAGAGAAGTCTAGATTATGAGATAATTTAGGTGTTACCTATTGGTCTGATTCATTTTAATTTATATCATGTTTAAGGGTTCCCAAAAATATTAACAAATAAAACTGATAGTAATCAAACGACCACAACCTACTTGCCACACAGTGACACTGATGTTTTAGGCCCCCTGAAGGTTGGGGCACATTTACCTATCCAACCACTTGCTTTCAATCCACATGCAGAGGAAGGCAGATGACAATCTTTACTGTATGACACATACAGAAATGTGATGTGACAAGATTGTGTCTCTACTTGAAATCAGTGAGAGTTTCTTAGTTTCTCTGTAAATAATATGTCATCAACAGCAGAGGAATGTAAACAGGGGAGCTGGGTAAACACTAGTTAGGATAGAGATAGTTAATTCCATTCAAAGGTTTTTTTTTCTTCTGTTTCCTCTTGCAAAGTATTTCAGCACTTTGGCTCTAAAGTGGATCTTCTAAATCAGATGAAGGCATTCCAGGTATTTTCACTGGTCTTGTTTGTTCATTATATTGTATATGTGTTTAATGTATACTAACATAAAAAAAACTTATTACATTAAAGAAGCAGTATGAATATTCAGTCATTAGAATGAAAGTTCACATTGGCTGACAGAGGTCAAGCCTAGTTTTATAGAAATACTTGAGTGAAGTATGGTAAAAAATATTGTAGTGAAGTTCATGTCTAAGTTAGCAAGCCCTGCAAGTAGCCACTATGTCTTTGTGGACATGCTCTCAGTGTCTGATCTGAAGGACTGATCAGGATTTCAGCAGCCTTTGATCGTTCATAATACTGGAAGATCTCACTTTAATGCACTCTCACCTTTTGTGGGACTTCTCTCATCAAATTATTCATATCCTCCACCATGGACCTTGTGTAGGTTTTAGTGAAAAGTGGCGGACCATAGGCTACCTATCAGAAACAATGTATCATAAGCTGTAAATCACAACCATTCATGTTAACTATACAGAAGAAAGTAATCTTGCTATTCTTAGGTCCGCACCCCAAGTGGTGTAAAGGATGTTAAGCCTGTGCTCTGCTGAGGGTGGTGTGAACTTTAAGACCATATTGGTGATGACATCAAACCAGTTCAAACCAGACTAACTCACTGACATCACATGCTTGTCGGTCAAAGTAAATACGTTTAATTCTAATCAGATTGTGATCATGTGATACCTTCCAACCAAGAGACAAAGTCACGTCTGAAAACTTCTCTTCAATCAACTGCAGAAATCTGGAAAAGAAGGACGGAAAGAGATGAGAAGTGAGAAATGTACTGCAAGTTATGATTAAGATTAACATGCATTTATTTATCCCCCACACAGACACACTCATGCAATTGTATGGAAATTTAACCTCTGCTTTTAACCCATCTGGTGCAGGACACACAGAGCAGTGAGCAGCCATGTAAAGCGCCCGGGGAGCAGACGTTGGGGGAGTAAGGTGCCTTGCTCAGGGGCACTAGACAGGGTAGGGAGAATCCTCTTGGATTTTTGGACAGATCAATCCAGATTCGTCTTTTGTTGTTTCTCTGTAGAGTCGAACAAGAGACAAACCAGAGACCTTTTCTGCTCATAGTCCAAGTTTATGCCACTAGTCCACCGCCTCTGGTAGTATATTAATGAAACTGTGGCACTTTATGTTGTTTGGCCTGTACACTGCTCACTACTTTAGATTCCATTATACTCGTTATTCCCTGCAGCATTACTGTAGATAATTAAAAACATATGCAGTGTGGCACTAATTTATGTAATTTATGTACAATACAAAGTTGTGAATAGCACAGTCCTGAAGATTATAAGCAATTCAACAGCAGGCACGGGGTTTCTGGAGTTTAGTACATATCACAAAACCACACCATATACCACATGTCACATGTTTCATTTCTACCTCCCCCTCCTCCTATCTTTGGCAATGTTTCCTATATTAAGCTATTTACCATCAAAGAGGTAATTGTGCCAAGAAGAGAAGAAACAAATATTTCTTACCTGGTTCCATTAACTGGAGGCAGAAAGTCTGGTACGTTGGGACCTTGGAGGATGTCTGCATTAAGCCACACAGGTCGGTTTATTCCTTGGCTGCTATTCTTTTGAAGAAGCAGGTCTAATGACAAACCCACTGATTCCAGAGACTTAAAATCCAACTTCAAGCCTGCAGAAAGACTGTAAGCATCAAAACTGTACTTTTTACCGTTTTCAGCTGCAAAATAAAACACAGCACATCAAATGTATGTAGTACACCCATCAAATCTGAAATGTATCAAACCACAGATTATTAAAATAATTTGTTATTCTAATCTAGACCTTTTGTTGATGCCAACACCGCATCCAGCCATTGGTTCAGAGTGTTATCACTAAAGAGGTCAGGGGGGTGGGCCATGATAGGGATTGGCTTTTCACTGGGTGTCCCATAACCCTCCAGAGTGACGTCAGCCTCCAGGATCATGGCATCACCTCAGGGGTGACATAAGATGCAAGATAAGATGTAAGAAAAAATGGTAAATTATTTTCAAATCATGCATTTCATGTTGTGTTTGTGTGTGTTTACTTGCTAAAGCTTTGTTCATTTCCTCCTTGTTATTGGCTCTGTGAAACCAGGTAGCCATCAATCCATCAGATTTGCTAATTTCACCAGTCTGAAGTAGATATTCCAGCATGTCTCCACCAGTAGAAAAGGAGGGATGAAGAGCTGAGGAACCTGATTGGAAACATGTGGGTGAACTGTTCATCATTTGGCTTAGAGTCATTCATTAAAAATCTGATATGTTTTCTACATACAACATATCGTATAAATTAAAATAAGGGAATTTATACAATACCTGATGTTGATCAATGGAAGAGTGTTAAACTGTGTTTCAGGTAACACACCTGTGTATATTTGTGTGTGTGAGAAAAAGAACAGAGATCCTCAAATAGAAACACAGCTACACAATTCAAGAGGTTAAAAATGCTACAGGGAACCATTAAAGGGTCTATCTTTCCAATTCATACTTAAAAGAAATAGGGTAATACGTGCTACCTTAATGTTGGGATGTCTTCACTGATATAGGGAACAGGTGCAGTGCCTGATCTTGCCTGGCCTGTGTTAATGCTCTGGAGCTTCTTCAGAATGATTCGTTGTCATGACTGGTGAGTTCTCATCAAACTGTTCTACAAAATACTGTCAAGTTGTATTGTTTGTTTACTGGGCGGTGTGTGCAGAGCTTTTTATAAACTTTAGTTCATCCTATCTGGTGTCAGAACTTTCTTGAATAAAAGAAAATTCTTTTGAGACAAGTATTTTTAACCCCCCTCACTCTTGATTGTAGCTGTGGTTGTGGTAATTGATTGATGACACTGATACTTATATTGACTGTCGTAAGCATTTATTCGTACTTAAGTGCATAAACATATGGTTTACAGCTTTTACAGCTTAGGGATTCATTCTGCCATTGAACATTGCAAATTGCAGGTCACATGGTTAGATAATTGCTATTGGACCCAGTGTTGGACCCAAGGGATTTGATGCTCCTGTCCTACTAACTCTTTCTGTGCTTCATGTGAGACTCTTCTGTGTCAGGTTCATTTTAAGTCAGATTCATTACTGTGATTATAGGAGTTTGTATTGAGAATTACTTTTGCATACTTTTAGCCAATAAAATGTTAGATAAATAAATGAACTGTGTTTATTTCTAGTGCACCACTTGAGAAATCAGCTGCTTTCAACAGTCCACATCTATTAGTATGATACCTGCTATATCTGCATTAAGAAAGTGAGAGACCTCTCAATAAATACAACTCAACTCAGGCAGTGAGTGAGATACACTCACTCATAACTTATTTATATCTTATAACAGCTTTGAAGTCTTTGTCATGTTCAAGGCTCCTTACTTATAGCACTTTGTAGTTTTGCTTTTTTTTTGAAGAATTGTGCTTTCTTGATTCTGTTTCTTCTGGTTTTATTACCCTCGTGGTTGAACGCACTTTTGTAAGTCGCTTTGGATTTAGTCATAGATCAAAGAGTGAACTATTAACCGATAATTATTACCAATTTATTAATTAGATCAAATGAAGGTCGACATTTACCGTGTTAAGTCTTAACCAGTTAAAATGAAATTACCTAAAATGCCAGAAATTAAACATAAGAAATAAAATAAACAAAAGCAACCTTGGAAATGTTTATCGCAGCAGAACATGTTAAGGGTTTGGCATCCTGGCTCCGACCTCATCATTCCCCCAGATATGATTACATAGACATAATGGGAGTGTTAAGCACATATTTATAACCCCCCTGTCGGAGCCTTCGGGTGGATGCTGGAGTGGTGTAGTGCCTGAATCGACCGACAGCAATATTGATGCAGTAGCAGCAGCAGTGGGCAAGCAAGGGGAATGATGGGAAATCGATGCAGCTTATTTAGACCACCAAAATTGGGAGTATGTGCAATAGAGGATTGTGAGTGAGGCATATCACATGATGGAGCATCGACAGGTAGAATGGAGCATATCACATGAATGGTGCAGCGCAGCTTGTTTTGGCTGCCTGAAATAGTTCAAAAGCATTGCTCCATCTTTGTTAAAGACACAGTATGATGAGGCATGGTTATCAAAAGGCAAACACTGTGTTGTGCTGGTCCTCAAACACATATATTCTTGTGCCTCTATAAAGTTTGAGGACTCACAAGTCACATAACCTGACTAGCAATGCTGGATCCAACAATTACCATGAAGTAATCAATAGCTTTTTTGTTTGAGGCTCCATGTTCATGAAATATTCCAGACCTTTAGGTTGTGAAACAAATTTTATATTATTAAATTTAGAGATTCTGGACTGTACGAAAGCTCCTCAATAGCAGAGCATTACATACTGTTTTTGAAAGCGGAGTTACAGTCTTTATGGCAAGTTAATTGAATTTCATTTGTAAAAATGTATGTGACTTGTAGTTTTCTGGCACCCATCATTGAAAGTAAAGCTGCAGAACCCTGTGGCAAGTTCGTCTGGCATTTATATAATATCATCTCTATGATACAACATACTCAGACTGTGAGAAATAGGTGCTACTTCATCTCTCTCAGCAGGTATCTCCATATGCACTGTATGCATTGTGCCACAGGGCTGAACAATTACTGAGAAATTCCAGATACAAATGGCAAGCTCTACTCTGTTTGTTGCACGAAAGCCTCTTTGTTATTTTTAAAGGATAGTCTATGTGAATTAATTCAGGGGAAATTCTTTAGTTCAATATTTCTGAATACGAGTGTTTTGGGGATTTCTTTATACAAAGTTACTGTTACTGACGATTGCTAGACTGGTCCTAAACATCAAACAATTAGATTTTTGTCGAGTACGTTTTTTTAAGCCTCAATTCTCAAATGATTTCTGTCCTGATTTCACCTTTAACATACATGTAACAGACAGTGACATTGATAGTGACTTGATTTTTGCATCAGTGCAGAACATTGTGTCAACTCTGTTCACCATGAAGAGTCTAAAGCCAGACTCATTCAGCAGCTACTCCCTTCTCTCTCAGCTGTACCCAAGGTCAGGTTATAGATACAGGGGCAACTAGCAGTACATTGTATACCAAGTTCTGTCTAAGTATCTTAACATTTTACTTGAGTACAATATTCAAGAACTTCTTTATTTTCCACCCAATAATTTTTGACATGTTCTGTTTGAGAATGTACCTGACTTCTTGGTGAGCACCACAGCAGCGATGGTAATGATAATGAGCAGGACGACAAGTGCAACAGTCACAGATCCCATGATGAGTTGTTTCTTTGTGATGAAGCCCAGGTAAAGCTCCTGCTGTTTCTTTGGTCTTGAGTTTTCATGTTTAGACTGCCTCATCCTGGAGGAAAATCAGCGTGTAAAAATAAGGAACAGCAAGTTTGAAATTGTGTAGCTTTGTACGTGGTCTATTAGTAAAGAGTGTTTGTTTGTCACCTACTTGTTTTGGCTTTGCTCTGTGCCTCTGCAAGTCATTTCCTGTCTCTGACTTTCCTCTCCTTTTTCCATCCTCTCCTGTCAGGTGCTTGTACTGTCTGCTGGGTTTACAAAC
The DNA here is from genome assembly GCA_038501795.1 of Pseudopleuronectes americanus. Classification (NCBI taxonomy): domain Eukaryota; kingdom Metazoa; phylum Chordata; class Actinopteri; order Pleuronectiformes; family Pleuronectidae; genus Pseudopleuronectes; species Pseudopleuronectes americanus. Next base: position 164,963 of record CM076730.1, on the reverse strand, counting down.
TTAGAGCGACACCAGAGGCAATGGACAAGGTATTTCTCGCTTTGTCATTTATGTGAGCCTTATCTTAAGAGAAGAGATAACAAGGTGCACATGCTTATACTTCAGTCTCTTCTCTTCCCCCTCAGCCTTGATCAATCCAGTCAGAACTCTGGTCTAAGGTCAAGAGTGATAGCAGTGTGTGTCCTTTGTCCTGATGCCTTTATTATCCCTTTAAAAACTAAAAAAACATATTTATAACATATCCCTAACTCAATAATACAGTTTTGGTCTATCCAATGCAAGGCTCTCTTGAAATCATTCAGTTTTAAAGAATTGTTGTCATCACAGATTTTTCTTCAAGTAATTATCCACAGTTATTCTGTAAAACCTAAAATCCTGCTCACACATAACACCTGTTATTAGACTTGGCCTGACATCAATTTAGCAATTTTCAAATAAAAAGCCCTTAGTTTGTATAATATGTGTCTTGACCATGATGCCCCTGGAACCGTGAAACATGAGTTCTTACATAATATGGAAGCAGTGAAAGGTAAGCACTTTACTGCTGACTTTGCATACAAAGGCTTAGTGAAGATAGGGAGACAGACCGAGAGGGTTAGAGTTATCTTCAACCCACACACTTATTAACTGGATATATAACTTTTTATCACTTATATGGACTAATAGTCCCATAGTGCTCTCTCTCTCTCTCTCTCTCTCTCTCTCTCTCTCTCTCTCTCTCTCTCTCTCTCTCATCTCTCTCTCTCTCTCTCTCTCTCTATCTCTCTCTCTCTCTCTCTCTATCTCTCTCTCTCTCTCTCTCTCTCTTATTGTTTTGTATGTAGTATGTTACAATGATGATGATTATTATGATGATTATTATGATTATTATAAAAATTAACATTATATCTCTGAGAATCAATTATAATATTGTCATTATAACAACTTGTCTAAAAGTGTTTAAATAAAACAGTTACACAAATGATCCTGTTCTCTTTGTCTCTCAATCATTTGAAGTGCTTTAAGACGGTTGTGATGCCATACAAATAAAAAAAGGACATCATTATTTCCTTCAGCCTGTAGTTGACAAGTTTATGTTTTTTTTTACAGATGCTGCAGACATTGCCATTTCACATGAGATGATTTCCTATGATGTTAACACACATGGTAATTCCATGTCCAGTTTACACTGTGTCCACACAGCTGAGGTAAATAAGACCTGGATCAGGATCATATCAGTTATGAACTAATCATTGATTTAGTCACTTTGATTTGAATGATTATAGGGAATAACATCTTATCTTATTCTGCCATTTGGCTCAATAACTGCCAGTTGACACAGAAAAACACTCTCTCTCTTTTACTTTCATACTTTCTCTCCCTCTTTTATTTTCCTTTATATGTGAATAATTTATATCAATGCTGAGTTTTGTAAAGTGAGTATCTGTTGGTACGCACTGTCAGGGGCTGGTCTTCTAACCTTTTTAACCAATCATCACTCATCATGCCGTAATACAACCAATCAGAGGTAAAAAATGGGCGGGCGTTCACCTACCTCGAGTAGGGAAAGAAATCGGCTACGTCGTGTGGCCTCGCGTTGTTATGGCAACGTAGTGAAGCAAATATTCAACGGTACTATAATGTCTTCGTCGGTGGAAAACGAAGAAAGAAAGAAGAGTCGCACTTTGGTGCTGAGGCCGTAAGTTGACATGTTTTCAAAACAGAACAGTCATTGCAATCTAACATCAGTTTAAATCAGTTATTAACGTGTTTCAGCTCTTCTCGAGCAGCAAATGTCTTCGCGTCGGGAGTCAACCAAGGTACCAGACACACGAGCAGCGTGCTGGGTTTGTCCAGCAGGAGAAGTTTCAGTCTTGGCGGCGGAAGCAAAGTTCTGGAGAAAAGCGCCACCCACACTCCGAGACAAGATGCTCGGGTAAGTTCTCGCATGTTTGTAGCAGCAGGCTACTGTTGAGACAATGATGTCGGCGCTAACTGGGTGGCTAACTGTCTGCAGGTGTTGGATGACGAGAACAACGATGTCACTCCTCAGCCACTGTACAAGGCTGATCCTGGAGCAGTGCATGTTAAAGGCAGTAGATTCTTTGTGGAGGAAATCTGTGCTGAATCAGCATCAGACCAGATAACTGCCACAGGCAGCTTCACCAGGCCCTTCTCCAGGTATCACAACAACATGATATGTGAATATTTATCACAGGCAAAACATTGAATCAATCAATGTAGGTCTCATTAATAAAACAGATGATGCAGGAGAGGACATTAGCATGTTATATTTAAAAAAGGGCTGCGAAGCCAACTCCTCAGTAAGGAAAGTAGCTATTGGCTGTCCGAAACGTCGCTAGTAGTCACTAAATGACATCATCGCCTAATTTGCATAATTGTTATAGTCGCTCTTGGACATACAAAAAGTGAGAAAAAATCACCCTAAATATGTTTAGCACCTCAAATAAGCTTTCTTCTACGGAAGCGTATCGCATTCACTTGAAAAACAAAATTCTTTTTTTAGTTTTTTTAGATATAATTATCTCGGAATATATTACAGGTTTAAAGTTGAAAGACTGCTGCAATGTGTATTTCCGGACGTTCCCCACCCTTGCTCTAATTGAATCTTTAAAATCTAAACACTAATATTGTACAATAACAAAATTGCTAACTGATTATCTTTAATAACTAGTCAAACAGTAACACTAAAAGTGATATTGAACAAAAGATTTGCACAAACCTAAATTTGAACTGCGTATTAAATATTTGAATTGAATACAAATGAATATATACAATTAATCACAAAAAGCGTAACATGTATATATTCTATATTTAGAATGTCTTATCTATAGAATTAAAGAAACAGAAGCACTATGTAGACTAAAAATGCAGTGTCTGATTACTAGAAATCACACTTGTAACAGCAGATAGGATTTGTCAACAGATAGAAACAGATATGGATGGCCCCACACACAGGGGTGAAGTCATGCTATCTCCATCGTATTCTCAGAAAGATTCGCAACATCTGCTTGAGACAAGAAATGGTTAGATGAAGACATTTAATGTACTAGATGAACGGTTTGTTGCAACAAAAAAAAACCTTTTTATAAGCATGCAATTAGGGTGAATAGAGTACGGATCATCCTTAATACATTTCCAATCAGTGACTTATTTTTTTACATATTTTAGCAAAGAGACATAAATTCTGCCTCTTTTTTTTTCTTCTTTATTGATAGACATGTGGCATGGAATCTGAGACTTGAATGTTTCATACTGTTTTTCTAATAAGCGAACTAAACCCACAGATTGGCGTGTATCCAAGCATAAACGGGTTATCAAAAGTTTCTCACTTTCGCATTCATCCGTATACCATTGCTTTTCATATGCGATGTCAGGACCTATATAATGTGATGTACAGCTGTGGCCAAGAGTTTTAAGAATGACACAAGTATTGGTGTTCACAAAGTGTGTTGCTTCAGTGTTTTTAGATCTTTTTATCAGATGTTTCTATGGTATACTGAAGTACAATTACAAGCATTTATATGTATCAAAGGATTTTATTGACAATTACATTAAGTTTATGCAAAGAGTCAATATTTGCCACATCCTGAGCCACATCCTGACTGATGGCAGCCCATACTTGCATAATCAATGCTTGGAATTTGTCAGAATTTGTGGGGTTTTGTTTGTCCACGCGCCTGTTGAGGAAATTCAACAGCTCGGGGAACAAATTCTGAATTTGTTCCCCGAGCCACGTAGTTATCACTTTTGCCTTATGGCAAGGTTCTCCATCATGCTGGAAAAGGCATTGTTCGTCACCAAACTGTTGTTGGATGGTTGGGAGAAGCTGCTCTCGGAGGATGTTTTGGTACCATTCTTTATTCATGGCTGTGTTCTTAGGCAAAATTGTTAGTGAGCCCACTCCCTTGGCTAAGAGCCAACCCCACACATGAATGGTCTCAGGATGCTCTACTGTTGCCAAGACACAGGACTGATGGTAGCGCTCACATTTTCTTCTCCAGACAATCTTTTTTCCAGATGCCCCAAACAATTGGTAAGGGGATTCATCAGAAAAAATTGCTTTAACCCAGTCTTCAGCAGTCCAATCCCTGTACCTTTGGCAGAATATCAGTGTGTCCATGATGTTTTTCCTGTAGAGAAGTAGCTTCTTTGCTGCCTTTCTTGACACCAGGGCATCATCCAAAAGTCTTCGCCTCACTGTGCATGCAGATGCACTCAAACCTGCCTGCTGCCTTTCCTAAGCAAGCTCTGCACTAGTGGTGCCCCGATCCTGCAGCTGAATCAACTTTAGGAGACGGCCCTGGCGCTCACTGGACTTTCTTGGGCGCCCAGAAGCCTTTTTCACAACAATTGAACCTCTCTCCTTGAAGTTCTTGATGATCCGATAAATGGTAGATTTAGGTGCAATATCCTGGCCTGTGAAGCTCTTTTTGTTTTAAGCAATGATGACTGCATGAGTTTCCATTCAGGTAGCCATGGTTAACAGAGTAGGAACAATGATTTCAAGCACCAACCTCCTTTTAAAGCTTCCAGTCTGCTATTCTGACTCAATCAGAGTGATCTCCAGACTTGTCCCCGTCAACACTCTCCCCGGTTTTAACAAGAGAATCACTGACATGATGTCAGCTGGTCCCTCTGTGGCAGGGCTGAAATGCAGTGGAAATGGTTTTGGGGGGATTAAGTTCATATTCGTGACAAAGAGGGACTTTGCAATTAATTGCAATTCATCTGATCACTCTTCATAACATTCAGGAGTATATGCAAATTACCATAATAAAAACTGAGGCAGCAGACTTTGTGAAAATGTATATTTGTGTCATTCTCAAAACTTTTGGCCACATCTGTATGCAGAGAGTCCTCTTGCATGTAGTGTGTGTTACGATCATCTTGTCAGGTCACACATGGTATGGTCAGTTTGTCAGGTCACACATGTTACGGCCATCTTGTTAGGTCACACATGGTACGGTCATCTTGTCAGGTCACATATGGTACAGTCATCTTGTCAGGTGACACATGTTACGGCCATCTTGTCACACATGGTACAGCTATTAGTGTGGTCACATTTAGCATGCATAAACAGAGATAATCCCTAGTACAGATTGATAATATCATTTTCTATTACAATATAGACTCCGATATATTCTAAAAGACTCTCGATTATATTATATATAGATATTAGATATTAGAATATAAAAATACGTTGATTATAGGGGCCAGTCTGTTAGGAACTGTGTTTAGACCATTTTCAGTCATAGCAAGTGAGATGAGGAGATTCAAGATCTCTATCCTGGGTTTGTGCGAGACCAGATGGCTCAAGATGGGAGAGGTGAAACTGGCCAGTGGCAAATCCAGACTCTACTCTGGACAGCCAGATGTTGAAGCATCACACACAGAGGGAAAGGCTTTTATGCTCTGCACAGAAGCACAGAGGGCCCTCATCAGCTGGGAGCAAAGGTGAACGCAAAGGTGGAAAGCAACAACATTGGATACCAACTGGTAATGGGAAAATATGGAATCGGCTACATGAACGAAAACGGCGAGAGTTTTACAGACATCTGTGCTGATTACAATCTGGTCATAGGTGGGACAGACTTTCCCCATAAACCCATCCACAAAGCAACCTGGATGTCACCGGACCACACTACCGAAAACCAAATAGACCACATGTATAAACAGGAAGTTCAGGGGCTCTCTCCTAGATGTCTGTGTGAAGAGGGGGGCAGACGCTGGGTCAGACCACCACCTACTGGCTGCAAAACTCCAGCTCAAGCTGAAGCGATGCAACAACCGTATCAACATAAGAACAAAGTTCAACATCCAGCTCTTCCAGGCTATAGGAGCAACTGACCTTTACCAGACCACCTTACAGAACAGGTTCCAAGCCCTGCTAGAAGAAGAGCACAAATCAGTGGAAGAGCACTGGAACAACCTGAAAAACATATGGAAGGAAGCATGCCTAGAAGTAGTGGGGAGAAAAACAAAAAAACATAAACCTAGGTTAACAACAAAAACACTGAAGAAAATTGAAGAAAGGAGGGCTAAAAAATACACACTAAACAAAAGCAAAACCCAAGCAAAAAAGGCAGCAGCTCACGAAGAACATGAAACAGAAAAGTGCAAAATTTGACAAGCGTAACTACATCGAGAATTTGTCACAGGAAGCATAGGAAGCAGCTGGAAAAAAACACTTCAAAGAACTCTTCATGACCACCAAGAAACGACTGGAAAGTTTGGGCAGACAAACACTCAGATCAGGGACAAACAGGGACGACATCGGAAACACACCAACAGTCTGGAAGGACGGGCTCATTTCTGTCATATAAAAGAAAGGAAACCTCAGGGATTACAACTGCTACTGAGGGATCATGTTGCTATCAACACCAGGCAACCATCTTGGAGAGACTGCGTCAGGGGGTTGATGATGCACTGAGACAAACCAAGCTGGTTCCAGAAATGAAAGATCATGAAGCGACCAAATTGCTAGCGTCAAGGTCATTATTGAGCAGTCCATAGAATGGCAAACACCTGTTTATGTCAATTCCATAGATAAAAGAAGGAAGACCTCATGTATGGAGCACCATATTGGGTGCCATTCTTCAGGATGTGGAGGAGAGAGACTGGATAACAACATCCTTATTTCTTTAATAATATGTGATGATATCGTCAATAAACCACCTTCAGTTTCCTCTGAAATGACAGACCAACATAATTTTGTGTTTGTTTCTCTACATTCTCAGATTGAGTTTCTTGACATGAAGAGGCCTTGTGGAACTGTACAAGCTGAAGTTTAGTACGATTAATGTGTCTTCTATAACAAATGTTTACTGCTGTTAACACTTTTGAGTATGTATTAGATAAACATCATTAAGTCTTTACTTAACCTCTGATATTTATTATTAAACTGTACTGATAACATTTTCCATTGACTACAGTTGACTTGCCTGGTATTTGCACATTTAAGCCTTATAATAAATCAAACAGGACTTGGTGGTGAATTAATGTTTTCATTGTCATGAACTGACACGTAATCAAAGTATTAATTGTTATCCAAGCTATCAATGATTGATTGGATTAAAGCCAAAATATAAAAGGCCTGTGATAAATTTTCAATTCCAACAACACATTCAACCAATTTTTCTTGTATGATTACAATACGATTACAATACTGTTCATGTAAAATAGTTAACTATATTGCACGTGTGGGCTGATCGTGGTGCTGGTGGCGGACCCTGTGTCGCGTTGGCACTGGGTAAAGGAGGTGGACCAGGGCCGCGGCGATGGCTCGTGGTGGGTCCTGGTGGGCGGCGGTGGATGGTGACTGAGGACTGGAGTGGCCTCTGGTCTGGATGGTGGATCGTGGTCCTGCTGGTTGCTGACCATGGACTGTGATTGCAGCGGGACTGCATCAATGCCGCTAAAGACTTTAATGATGAATGTTTTTACACGTGGCATCTATTGCACTTCTGTCCATCCTGGGAGAGGGATCCCTCACATGTGGCTCTCTCTGAGGTTTCTACTTATTTTTACCTGTTAAAATGGTTTTTAGTAGTTTTTCCTCACTCTTGCTGAGGGTTAAGGACAGAGGATGCCACACCCTGTTAAAGCCCTATGAGATGAATGTAATTTGTGAATATGGGCTATACAAATAAAATTTGATTGATTGATTGATTGACATTAAACTACATTAATACATTTATAATCCAACAAAAGATTAAATACAATTGAGGATCAAGGTAAAGCTGCTTGTCACTGTAGGAAGATTCATCTTTAGAGCTTAACATTTAGTGAGTAGAATTTACAGTAGAAAAGTTAGAATTGAGAGTCCAGGAGCTATTATTCATCACTGTTCATGTAGCAGTTCACATCTGTTCTGAAGTTTCTTCATGTTTTGCAGATTAAAACACTGTTAGAAATTATTTAACAAAACACTATTAAGTGTTACCTCACACACTAACTTCAGCTACAACACTGACATATGTAGACATGTTACCATTGGCTTTTCGGATTATTAAACATGAACTTTACATCAGATAATCAAAGCTAACTGAGCTGGCATCTAGTTCTCAGAGCAGTCTGGGGTCAGTAGCTAGTGTAGGAGGGCGTGTTTACACTCCTCGAGTTTGAGGTCAGAGGTGAGTCCCTACTCCTCCCTTTGATCAAAATATTGTTACGTCTCAGCCTGGCTACAAAGTGCCAAGATGGCGCTGATCAACCTCAAAACTCTTGGCTTCAAAAAGGGAGTTCATAAACCAATGGATGGTGTCATGCTTGGTTGCCACACTTCTTCAAGGCAAGGTCAAAGGCATTGCCTTTAATCCATCAATCCATTAATATACCCCTTTAAATCGCTTCATATAAACTTAGATGGCTATTTGGATATATCAAAGACACATTGGCAGTCTTTATTATGTCATTAAGAAAAACAAGGAATGAAGAAGAGGAAGAAGACAATAGATGGACGTATTGGATCAGAGACTTTATATTTGACGTTTATTCAGGTAAGAATTGGGACAGCTTTATCAAGAAGCTATCTCGTGGAAACTGGAACTCCTCAGAACAGTGTCATTAGTCTAATATTTTTACACACATAGTAAGAGGGAGATGAACAAAGTACACTGGAGTTCTGGCAATTCGTGTTTCACTGTGACTTGTTAAAATTTGAAGCTAAACCACTAGCATGGTGTTAGACAAAAACTCATAGTTCTAATAAGACTTCATCATCAATGTCTTGAGGCCTTTTTTACTAAGTTTAACATAGTTGCGATCAAAGGCCATGGAGAAGTACATCAAAGTTTAAGATCTGCAAAAAACAAGACATTTCCTGTTGCCACCCTGGGGCGCTGTGATTTTAAGTTATGATATCGGTATAGATTTTGTAATGCTGGAATCGTATCATACAATGGAGTTTGGAGTCAATTGGATCAAGTATGCACCACTCTTTGTTTTAATGGTGAATTTCAAAAACTCAACGCCACACCATAGTCACATCTTGTTGTTTTTGTGTTTTTCTTAGGTCACTATTGGGAAGTAGCAGGATATCAAGCCAGTCTACAATAGACTCCATGAATGAGGACATTGAGGAAACATTTTCCAAACGAGAAATGCCTATCAGCTTCCCAGGTTCAACACAATAATCACTTTTGTCTACAAAATTGCTATTACAATTTTTTTAGATTAACCTTTAAGATTGTTACATGAAACAACGTTTATTTAAATTGAATGCAGTATAATACAGTTACATGTCATAATGACTGAGTGTCAAAGATATCTATGGAAGATATATTTAACATGCTGTACTTTTTGTCCTTTTTGTGTGTTTTACCATTTGCCAGATTTGCAAGGGAAGAAAGACACTGTGAAAGAATTGGTGACAGAAGAAATGTTAAAAGAAGTCATAGACGTCTACATCTCTGAGACGGACAGCATTTCACTGCTGGACATACCCTGCTATGTTGTGTCAGTGGATACTGATGATGCAGAAGTTATCCTGTAAGCAAAGTAGTCCTTCTTATGAATTTCCTGACCACTTTAAATATTTTGACTGAAGAAGAAAGTTTATACCATGGGACACATACTAATCCAGTACTGCAGAGACTTAGCTATTAAAAAGTCCTGGTTAGTGATGATTCTACGGCGATGACACAGATAGCTGTGGCTATGTGAGTCAAATTGATCAGTTTTTATATTTTGGTTTAAAAAAGTCTCATATTCACCTTGTTATTACAGAGAGAGAAACAATCAGTATGCTGAAGTTTGCAGGAACAGAATGGGCAATGATCGATCAATGCAAACACTGAACGAAGCAGTGAAGAACAAACATGTCCAAACCGTTGGCATGGTAATGGTGGACACAGGTTAGACTCATTATTTTTTCTCACAGTTTACAATCTTAATGTTATTGAGTGTTAATATGATGTGTCTTGTCCAACATATCACTGCTCTGGTTCAATCAGAAGACAGTGCATGTCTAAAAGTAGCTATGGTCTGAGAGTAGCTGGTGAACAAAGTCCTGCATCCTTTTTCCAGTGTCTAAGATGCAGTCATTGCTTTGTAATAAACCCAAATATCTTTAGTGCTCTATAACAGAAAAGTATAAAATCTGTAAATATTCACATTTGAGAAGATGAAAATAGCAAATTATACTCAAACTTATTCTTAAGCAATTACCCAATTATGAATCGAGATATTGAGAAATTGTTGCAGCTTAAGTTTGTGCCTACTAACTTACAATTACAAATAGAGGATGCTCATTGTTTCATCTGTACTGTATACAATCAACACTTGTTTACACAGCAACGACTGTCAGCAGCTGGGACATGTATGACACTCTGTGCAGCCCTGAGCAGGATGACACTGTGCAAAGTCCTGAACCAGAGAAACTTAACTATCCAGATGCCGTCGTGAACATCAGCAGAGGTGCAGAGAGAGGCATGTCATTGGGCAGCACAGCCAGCATAGGTACCATCAAAGACACTCTGCTTCTGTCTGGGGGTTTTCATGTATAATTCCAGCCTTTATTTTGATATTACTGTGGATAATTTACTGGTGTACATGTACAGAATTTTTTTTAACTATAACATTACAAAGCATTAATTAAATCAAATTGTATTTGTGAAAGGCTTATTGACTAAATAGATCATCTTAAGGCACTTAACATAGTAAGGTTGAGACCTTAAAGAATTATAGAGAAACTCAACAGTTCCATTAACGAGGAAACTGTGGAGAAAGAAAACTGGAAGAAACCTCCAGAACCTCTAGGGGTCGTCGACCCGCAGCTCTGAAGACCTATGCAGTGGCTCCCAGTACAATGTTCGTATTTTTTGTGAACAATGAACTGAACTGAACGTGAAAGCAGTCACTACAGCAAGAGTAAACATCACTCACAAATGTTTGTGTGTGTGTGTGTGAATGTGCGCCCAGACAGCACGCACAAACACAGGCCCCCCACTCACTGAATAAGCCGGTCAGTGACTTTGTTGAAGAACAGTGGAAACAGTAAAAAAAACACAGACTTTCTCTGGTCACAGCTTCTCATGATCATGATGATCAGAGCAGAAGCTGCAGTTGGTTTGTACCAAGCTGGAGTTTCTACGTTCTCCTTCACACTGCTGTCACTTGAACTAATAAACACTCAGGACCTGATCATTACATCAAGTAACTTAGGGTTTTTTGATTCGCTCCAGAGTTTATGAGGCTGCATTTAAACATTATGAGAAATTACTCGTCAAAATGTTTGGCTCAGTACAAAATATGACAAACTTACAATACATGATTGTAAGTTTGTCATCTTAATCATCCCAATAAAACAATTTAACGTGAACTAGTTCCTATTTGTAACAGCGAAATTTGTTAAATATTTGAAAAAATGATGACCTTGAACTAGTTCAATTTTATCTGCATGAACTGAACTTTGAACTAGTTATTTTTAAGTGTGGACTGGCAAAAACACTGGTAGAGGCGGCCATCCGCCTCTACCAGTGTTTTTTTTGGAATAATTCTCCTGTAATGATTCAGATTAGGATTTGCAACAACTGTTATGTTATTTTATTAATTTTCTTATATTTCTTTTCAGCCAGTGCTGCTAGCTCACTGAAGGATGTGGAAGTGTTTGGAAACACCTTGAATTCTGAGTCAGACCTGCAGCTTATCATGCATTCAGAGAAATTCCAATACTGCTTACTGGTAATGGAGAGAGGCATCCTTGGAAATATCTTTCAACCTAACCTGGCTGTATACAGACAGCTGCCTGTACTGGAAGGTAACACCAGTTTACAAGCATTCTTCCACTTTAGAATCACTGATGCATAGGCGTGTATATACGGCTGGAAATGGAAGTAAATTAACCTGCTTCGTTTTCAGACTCAGTTATGACTGTGATCACTGATGGTTTCAGACCCAGACCGTCCGGTGAAGCCTGGGACCATGGAGCAGAGGAAGGAGGATGCAGAAAGTTGTGGGTCTCCTGCTATGCAGTGTCTGTGGACTTTCAGCTGTGAGCTCAGCAAAGGACGCAGTGTTAGCAGCATGGCCTGGAACAAGAAGAACCCGGTAAGGGCTAGCTAGCTGTGTAGGAGGATGATTTGCCTGCTCCTGAGGATGATTGAAGCTTTGCTTGGTCAATTGTTTTTTATTCAAGGGCAAACAGCTTTCACTGACCATAGCAGACCTATTTAATCAGTGAACTAACCTGATAACTGGGTTGAGATCATGTAGTATAGGTAAAGAGGGATGATGCGTCTCCACACTCCTACCACTATCCAGAAATTAAGCTAAAATGTCCTGGATATGAATGCCACCATCTTGCACATTTGCAGCCAGATTGTGCGTATTACTAATTGGGGATGGAACGGTGATAGGGAGTTCCTGTCAATACACATGCTCATCCATTCGCAAGTTAGTCTCATATACATTTTCCACTCATTAATATGGATGAAGCAGGATTCATGACCTAAACTGCAGCCAGCTATAAGGCGGCGAAAGATATGCTTTGGCTTGACTTATGGGGAGCAGTTATGTCATCCCTCTTAATAACAATATGATAGCAGGGTAATCCAGCTGTGCAGATAATGTGTTATAAATACATCCAACATACAGTGGATGTATTGTCTTGCACGAAGGATGTAAAAAGGCATATTTTACAACATTAATTACTTTTTGCAGACATAGTGTACTTGTCATAATTCCCAGAAAACTTTCTCAGTAGTTTTCATTGGATCTCATTGAGGTCTGTGAATTAGCAAAAGTAACTAAGAAAATGTTTCATCATCTGCAGGAACAGGATTTTGTTAAGATGCTATTAGAAGAAAGGGAGACAGTTAATCGCATCTGTCCCTGGATGTTAAATATTAGTACTATTCTACAGATAAGAGATATCTTCTTGTGCTCTGGTAGGACCTCCTAGCCGTAGGTTATGGTGAATTAGTTTCCAGTGACCTGAAACCTGGCCTGGTGTGCTGCTGGTCCCTCAAAAACCCCACAGTAAGTGTTTTTTTTCACCTTTATTTACTTTCCATGACTTCCAGGCGTCACACTACCTCAGTCAGCCGCATAAAATGTAAAGTAAATTGACGTGGGAGTTGTGATATGTGCTCATCCACAGTGGCCGGAGCGTGTTGTCCACTGTGAAAGTGCTGTGACCTCTCTGGACTTTTCAGCTAACAACCCCAGCCAGCTGGCTGTAGGGATGCATGACGGCAGCATCGCTATCTACAATGTACAGAGTCAAGACAAAAAGTGTCATGTGATCAGCAGCAGGTGAGGACTGTGTGTGTGTGCGTGTGTGTGTGCGTGTGTGTGTGTGTGTGTGTGTGTGTGTGTGTGTGTGTGTGTGTGTGTGTGTGCGTGCGTGTTTCCGTTTGTCTGTGAGACAGTGCAGCTCCGACGTGATGTACGGATAATAAAGCTCTTTTTGATGCTAGGTACAATAGTCCTCTTTGTGTCTTTGTCTCTGTGCAGCCAGTGTCCCAAGAAGCACTTGGGTCCAGTGCGGCAGCTCAGATGGACTCAACAAAAGCTGAGTTTAACAGGAGAGGAGAAGGTGGAGGTGCTCTTCTCTGTGGCTGCTGATGGTAGGATCAGCATCTGGTTTGTCCTCAACAGTGGCCTCGACTGCATAGGTAGGTGTATTGAGCAGCAGGCGGCGATTTGAGCACTGTCAGTTCAGCTCAGAGAACATATTGATAGTCAATGAGACAATGAGTTTACATGAATTCAGATTTAACCTAGGGCTGCTCGATTATGGTTAAAATCATAATCATGATTATTTTGGACAATATTGAAATCACGATTATTCAAAGATTACTTTTGAGCTTGAAAACATGATGCATTTATTTCAGTATTTCTCTCCAAAAAAACTCTTTGTAACTGAGAATCGTGCCAGGAAACACTCTGAAGTTTCTGAGTTTCAATTTCCCCCCATTGAAACTCGGGTGGGGAGAAATGCAGGTCCGGTGTGAACAGTCAGGCGGCTGCACGCTTGACATTGGCGTGGCGCTTCAGCGCCAGGTGTTAACCCGCCGTTATCTGGTTCCCTGAGCTGAGTATCATCAATAAACTCTTAGTTTCAGGTGGTTGAATAGATTTGTTGTGTTGCCAAGTTGCACAGATATCACCTTGTAGCACGTTATTTGGTGCTGCTCCTCGTCAGATTCTTCGAATCCGAAGTGTTCCCAAACAAGATAACTTTTTCTACCCTTTTTGTCGATCGAACGGGGCTGCCCTCCCTCTGCCATTTTCCGCTCGCGCTGTTTTTTAAATATCGCCGGTCCTTCACTTTACAGCTGCTTGAGAGTGAGTGCCAGTCAGCTGGGCCGCGTTGAATGCTTTGGGGGAAGGACTGAATTGCGCATGCGCGTCTCTTTCGGGAAAAAAATGCCAAATTAAACGTTTGGACTCGATTATATTAGTTCCGAGATCGTTTGAACCAAATATCGAAATCACTATTAAAATTTGATTAATTGCACATCCCTTATTAAACCAATTCACTAACCTGATAGAGTTCATTTAGATCTAACTCTTTCACGTGGAAACTTTAGCTTTCCATAAATACATAGACATTGATTTACTTGCTCTGTTTATGGTTAACACTGTTAACCATGTACAGATTGTTTATCCCTGGGAGGAAAACAGTATTTATAAATATGAGCTATACAAATATATTTTGATTGATGAAACATATATGCTCAGAATAAGTACACTACAATACAAAAAAACAGCTGATTGCATTTACAAATGAATAATTTTACATGTCTGTCTTGTTAAATATGCTATGAGAATTTGTTAATATTCATACTTCATAGCTTCTCTGTAAAGAAAAAAAAACATACTTCAAATGATTTGGTGTATTGTTATTACATGATTATCCAAATCAGTGGTGCATCTTCTTTCGTAGACCTTATGAAGCTCAAGAGGATTCATAATATGAAGAAGAAGGCTGGAAGAAACAAAGACAAGACAGAAAGTGTACTGTCAGCACTAACTCCTGGTCTGTGCTTTGATTTCCATCCAACAGTAAGTTTATTTGCAGAGATCCAGCAGATTATAGTTTTAGTGCAGACGAGCTACAATAGTGTACTGTACTACAAAGATTGTTTCTGATTGCCGACACGTTTATGCAGTTCCAGTTATTAGTTGCACAGGATGTGTGTTTCTCCTAATCTGATAGATGAATTAATGATTTGACTGTTGTCATCATTTCATCAGGACTCCAGTCTCTACTTGGCTGGAACGTGGGACGGTCACATCCACAAGTGCTCATGTTCCAACAGTCAGCAGTTCCTGGAGACTTTCAGGAAACACTTTGTGAGTTCTTCAGGGTTGAAAAGTTCTACTACCCAAACAACTTTATAACCAAGATTATATGTTATTTCCCTTGAGTGTATTCTCATAAAATTCATCAATGCTCAATAACACAACGCTTTGTTTAGTTGGTGGCTCCTTTTTCCTGATGTTGCGACTTCTGGTAGGTTTTTGTGCAGTTAGATGTACAAGTTCCAAGTAGCAAAACAACAAACAGTAATTCAAGATAATCAACAAACTTAGGGCAAACTTGTTGCACACCTGGTTCAATTAACCTCTTGCCGGCCGTCTGCTACATCATTGGCTGGTATTAGTCCCAGCCCATCAGCAACAGCCAAAACATGCTCATTAAATATAATGGCTCCAACAACACTACTGTTGGTTGTTCAATTCACAAACGTTTTTGATGAGAGACTTCGTGCACAACTACAACACACATATGTCTGCACTGGTTTGTCCTGGCTTCTCTGATTTGTAAGCACCTCAGAAGATCGGTAATGTTGATATCTTTCTCCCTATCAGTGTCCTGTGAACTGTGTCGCTTGGTGTCCACTCAGTCCTGACGTTTTTCTGAGCTGCTCCTCTGACTGGACCATCCAGCTGTGGAAGCAGAACCACCTTCACCCCGTGTTAGGTTTTTCTTCTATCCAGAGGGCAGTGTACGACATCAAGTGGTCCCCAAAGTGGGCCACTGTATTTGGGGCTGTTAATGAGGGACAGCTCGAGATCTGGGACCTTAATTCAAGCATGTGAGTCAGACCAAAATGACAACCAGTCTCATTAACGTTAAGCCTTTTTGTTTCTGTGACATATCCTGTTTCTCTCCTTCAGCCTCGACCCAGTTGCTGTGCAACCTGCTGCCACTAGTGTGATGATGAGGTCACTGCTTTTTGCCTCACACACAGATAGTGTCCTGGTAGGAGACAGCAATGGACAAGTGACCGTTTACCAGCTCAAGAACCTCTGTGTGGGAGAGAGCAGCCAGGTAAAACACTAGCACAAGTGACAAGGCACATTGGTACATTCTCAGGGTGGCCCAGTACACACAGTGAGTAGAAGTTTGTTTCTCACTAAGATGTCTCATAGTCATCGGATTGACATCATAACAACTTTCAGTTACACTGAATCAGTTTAATAACTGTAGTTTATACCGCAATAGATTGTTACTTGTCCTCTGAATTTTCCAGGATTATAATGACAATGTGGCAGTAACACACTGACTTAAATTAAAAATTAATTCCCAAGCCCTACCTTTTGAAATTGACAAGGGGTAAATGTTTTTTTTACCACGTCTTTCTGATGAACTCGATCAAAGACACCATAACCCACAGTCATTCTGGCTACATTTATCAGTAAACATAAACTCAACTTCTCATCCTGAACACATAAACATAGAAATACACACAAACCAAGAAAGAACATTAATTTATTACTAAGATAACATCCAACTAAATGTAACCAGGAAACTTAACAGTCCGAAATGGCCTCTCATAAAATGTTGAGTGTACTAAAAATCATTTAGCAGACAAAAGCGTTTTTAGCCTGAAATTTCTGGTGGGGCAATTTTGTATGACGTCATGTCACTGTCGAAAAAATAGAGGTAGCTGATTATTATAAGCAGTAGGCCTATAAAGACCAGTAAGATATGCTATGAGCTGCATTTTGAATGCATACAGGGAGCAGAAATCCTATTTCAAATACATTTCACATGCTTTAGCGCTCAGCACGACAAAGATGTTGCCTATAATACAGCATTAAAGTAATATGATTGCAACAAAGTAAAAAGATTAGACAGACTCATAGCTCAAATAACTTGCACCATTTATTAAACAAAACTTCGTAAAACAGACGATGTCCTTCAGCTCCAAAAAAAACCAAATCGGCCTGCAACTGTTTAGAAATGGCAGTCATTGCTAAGTGTCATGGATAATAGAGTTAATTTCTATAATCATCATGGTTGGTTAAAAAAAACACTTATTAGAACAATGTTTATCTTTTACTTTCTGATTTGATACACTTTAGATAAGAACCCAGCGTTTTAGTTTTCTTCTTTGCCATCAGAGACAGAACACGGTCAGCACAGCTGTGTCCTTCAGGCTCGTCCGTCCCTAATAAAATGACAGGAAACATAAAAGTATGGCATTAATGTAGAGGAAGTTTTACTTATGAACAAAGTTTGTATCTATATTTTCTGTGGATATTCCACTACGTATTTGAATATGGTTTTGGATTAAATTGTACACTACCAAGACAATGAATGTACAGTATGGAGTTCTTCCACATTTATAGTATTGCATATATTATTTAATACATTATGTATTAAGACTTTGCTTTGATTGTTTGTAAGTAATGAAAACAGGTCTGTACCTGGAGTCAGTGTTCAGTCTGGTTAGATTCCAGTTGTGTCTCATGAAGGACATCCCAGAGGAACATTCAACACAAATACACATATGTAAAGTCATACATGTGCCAGGTTAACTTAAAATAAAAGTTTATTACTTCAAAGTTCATCAGATTATAATCATTTCAGTTTAGGAAAATAGGTGGTGGGTTAGATTAAAGATGAAAAAAACTGAATGCGGCAGACAAGTTTAGTTTTCACTGTAACACGTTTAAACACATCAACATCAATACTCTGAATAAAGAGCGTTAGGAGATGTAATGCTTCTTTAAACAGCTGCTCTTAAAATGCAGATGTGACTTTAAATACTCAAGTTTCAGTTGATCACAATAAATCTGTTTCTGCAGAATATGAATCTGTGTAACGTAGTCAAGTCAAATGGGTTGGTGATTGAAACAACTTTACATAACATTAGATATCTTACGTGCTGGAAATAATTCTCCAAACACACTCATCCTCATAAACTTTAACGCTTCTCTCTGCTGGGTGGACCGGATCATGTCGGGTCAATAATTCCTTACGGTCCCATTAGCATCGCCATTACTGATGGTAACTTGCCTGCAGGCTAGCGGAGTTAAGCTAACAGGCGAGGTACAGAGACACACCGATACCTGCTGATCACTACTAACATACAATGCTAAACTTGACTTACCACAGAAATGGGAGCGCAGACGTCTTTAGCTTCTCTGTCAGGAAAACAAACCGAAGATCAAACCGTATTATTCATCCGATATGTGAGTGAAACCTCTCCACAGACTCGGGGAGTGTTCACAGGGATTATCCTGTTAGCCTGTTAGCTCATGTGGAGCCGAGCATGCAACAGGCTGGGGGTGGAGTCGCGTTTCGCATTATTCGAGTTGAGTTAACACCTACCTGGAATTTGTTTTGGTTGAAGGTGCATACAATGAACATAAAACACAATAAGTACTACACATAAGAACCGAAGTACCTCGAAAAGATTGTGACCTGGGGGGAAAAGGATTGGCCACAATCTTACCTGCACGCCTAAGGGTCCTAGAGGCAGACAGGTCCTGTAGAGATGGCAGATTGCAGCCAATCACCTTCTCAGCAGAACGGATGATATGCTGCAGTCTGCCTTTGTCATTTGCAGTGGCAGCAGCGTACCAGATGGTGATGGAGGATGTGAGGATCAAGAGACCACTCCACCAGGGATGAGCCCAATGAGGCTGGTGTCATCCGCGAACTTAAGGAGTTTGAGGGACTGGTTACTGGAGCAGCAGCTGTTTGTATGCAGGGAGAAGAGGAAAGGGGAAATAACACAGCCTTGAGGGGAACTAGTGCGTATGGTCCTGGAATCAGAGACACGCTTCCCCATCCTCAAGTGTTGCCTCCTGTCAGACAAGAGGTGCAGTTGATTGGTTGGAGGGTGGTGTCACGGGGGATTGTGTCAGGACTGTCCCATTGTCTTTCTAAGCGACAGTAAAACTCAAGGCCGAATAATGCAACTCCGTTTTGACGGAGACAGACACATGGCAACACCTTCGAAGACATGGAACGCCCTCTCCGAGCAGCTCGGAGAGCTTTTCGTGCACCTCAGATTTTTCTAAATATACGTCAGCATGTTGAAGAGCCTAGGGATACCCCTTGGCTGTGATTGGTCCGCTAACGACATCATTTTCGAACCACGTAATTTCCGGACCTTACACTTCCTGTTTCATTCCCTATATCAGAATACAGCCACTTTTAAACCCAAACACAACTACAATTCTGTTGTTGTTCTCGTCTCATAAAATACATTACAAGCAAGTCCTCTTCCATGTCAAGCAGCTCCAGCTCCATCAACAGCCTTTGTCTGTTAGTTGCCATCGTCCACTGTGTGTGAGGAAAGCCGGGAGGAGGTAAATAAACAATCAATGACTTCTTCTACATACAAAGACGTCATGAGGTAGGCTTCTCTAAGCTAGTCCTCCGTTGCGCCAACTACTGTTCTGGCGGTGAATTGTTTTCAGTACCCACAGTCTTCGGAGAACCATAAATGAAAAAGAGTCCTCCGTATCCGTCCGTCTGGTCTTGTGTAACGGAGTCGGAGTAGCATATTTCAACCTTAATTTGAGTCGTTGGCCAGGCGTGAGTCTGTGTGTGTGTGGGTGTGTATGTGTCCTCCCAGATAGCGCACCGTAGCTCCGCCCCCTGCCCTCGCGCACTCGCTCAGAGAGACACAGTGAGATCAGAGCTTGTTCACGTGGAGGAGCCTCTCAGTGACTGGCTGCTTATTAACTATGGAAACAGTGAAAACACAGAGTTTCTCTGGTCCCAGCTGATCAGAGATCAGCGCCGCAGCTTCTTGATCAGAGCAGAAGCTGCAGTTGCTTTCTACCAAGCTGCAGTTTCTGTGTCCGCTTCCAGTCTGACCTGCTCTCCCTTTTTGTTTTCCCATTTAAAACTAAATATATATTTTGAAGCTATTAGGCTGCAGCTATATGTTTTTATAGAAAAGGAGTTTAATGTGGCTATTAAATGCGACTAAAAGTAGACTAAAATGGAATTAGTTTTCGTTGACTAAAACTAGACTAAACTGTTCTGAGTTTTCGTCGACGATAACTAGACTAAAACTAAGAAGAGAAAGATAAATGAAGATAAAGTGGCTTTATTGTTAATTTCAGCATGTACAAGACATACAGGAAATCGATATGACGTTTCCCACTCTCCCACGGTGAAACATATAAAGTGCACAGGCACAACAAATAACACAAGACATTTCTATAATTAAGTAAACATACAGATATTTTAAGTACAAGTATTTTAAGAAGGATAAAAATGACTAAATGTGACTAAAACCTATATGCATTTTCATCAAAAGACTAAGACTAAATCAAAAATAGCTGCCAAAATTAACACTGCTTCCTTCTCCAACCTTAACTTTTTGAGTTTGGCTGTGAACCAGGGTTTTTCATTTTTGTTAATCACCCTGGTGCGTGATGGAGCACAGCTGTTCTCACAGAAGCTGATATATGAAGTTACATGTATGCAGGAGACACTGTGGCTTGTAAGCCTCTCCAGGTCTCCGTCTAACCATTAGACGACCAAGCTGAAAATTTGACTCATCAGAGAAGATGACCTAACTCCAGTCCTTTATGGTCCAATCCTTATGGTCTTTTGCAACCTCAGCCTGGCTCTTCTTTGCCTCTAGTTGATGAAGGGCTTTTTTCTAGCTAGACTTCAACCCTGCCCCTAGCAGCCTGTTTGTAACCGTCCTCGCTGTGTACTTTACCCAAGCTGCTGTTTGCCATTCTTTTTGGAGGTCACTTGATTTCATCCTACGGTTGTTGAGTGACATTCAATTAGTTGGCGGTCATCCCGGTGAGTGGAGAATCATTTTTTTCGTCTGCCGTTCTGTAACTTTGTTGTCCCTAATGTCTGCTCATTGAACTTATTCTTATGAACCGCCGCGTATGAAATTTTAATGATGGAAGCAACCCGACGCTAACTGCTTCCCTATGCAAGTAAAACCAGACATGAACCCTTCTTTTCCTCACTCAAAACTTTTCTTTTTAACTCTTTTGGACCGGTTAATAGTCACTTTTTGTTATTCAAAATGCTTTTGAGGTACTACTAGCCCTGTTTCTGCCTTCCAGCTGTTCCTATTGAAAGAGGATAGTGATGAACAAAGCACTTTTCTTCATTGAATAAGATTTGGTTCAGGTGATCACCAAATCAGTACCTCATTAAGTAGAATCAGGTCTGCCTTTATTGGAATTAAACAGACACTGGAATGGAATGTCTGACCAACACGTAGAGATGCTGTATTAAGACAAATTTGGAGTGGTCTCTTAATTATTTCCAGTCTTGTATAAATACTGTCCATTTATTTGTGACACATTTGGCTTTTAAACTACGTAATCCTTGAATATTATTGACATGCTACCACTCTTCTTTGTGTTAATGTGCATTAGTTAGCACATAAAAGAAACATTAAATGCAGTTTAAAAGTCAGTCAGAGACCAAGATATGTGATGACAACTGAGGGTGTCTCTGCATCTTTTCTTTCAGGTGGATATTCTAGAAGACCTTATCCGCTCTGCAGCTTCCAGATAGGAAGAAACATATAAATACCATACAGATGAACACATAGACATCTATGGGGTCTTGAGCCCCTGCCCTTTTTCTTGGATAATTTTTTATTTTATTACATTTATTTTAATAAATTCTCCTTTTTGTACACAGCTTCCATGTCAACAAATTGTTGATAATATATTATCAACAATTAATATATTGATTGAATAAACAATCCAAATAGGAGGTTTTGAGGTTAGACCTCCCCCACGTTTCCTGCACAGTGGTGAGCACTAGAGCTGTGGACATTTCTTGATTCTGCATCCATGCAGGGAGAGAACATATGGATACATGTTGTTTTTAGTGATGTCCCGCTGCTGAATAATTATAACACCGTTGCTTCAGCACCAGTACAGGCGCTCTTTAAAGATCTGGTATGTCAGAGTATCTGTTCCAACTCACTCCTGCGCTCACTTTACACTTTAACAATAAACAACAGCACTGACGTTTACTTTCTGTTTGTTTGACTAGATCTAGAGTTTATAACACACATGTTTAACCTGCTACACAACACAAGAAGTAAGGGTTAGATGTAACGCAGTGTTTTTAACGTCGTTGTTGCAGAAGAAGCGCATCCTGTTTATCCAGGAACATAAATATGAATTCAGCAGGTTTTTATAAAGATCAGTGAAATGATTAGAAGACATCAGAGGAGCAGTCACTTGTTGACCAGTGGAGTAATGCGCCTCAGTGCATTGGCGCTACTAAGGGGGGCCAGGCGGGGTCACCTTGATACAGTAAAGGCTCAAACAAGAGTTTTTCATTTTAATCCTTAGGTGCAGCACACAAGTCTAAGCTGAATGAATGACAAATCACTGTGAAGATCACTGACCAATGTCATTCACTTACTGTTGTAGTCTGATTTTTTAAAACCTTATTCTGTGAATTAAAGAACACTTGTAATAACAGTAACAGTCTATAATTATTTTCAAGCACTTTCTTAAGAAAAAGAGATTTCGTATTTGATTGATTTTATTAACTATTTAACTGATGAAAAGCAGCCATGTGCAGTGATATATGAAATTTTGGATGTGATACATTGAAATACATCAAGACGCGAATACCAAAGAAGACCACTGTCTTTTTGTGAACTGTTAATTATTTACCAATTGCGTGAGTGTGAGGGTAATAAACTAAATTGTTAAGTACGTCAGAGATGTTCTACTATATTCAACTTTAATAAAAAACGTTTTTTATAAATAATTATGAGAAGTGCCCATATTCTCTGTTGAACCCTTGCCCCCGAAAATGTCTCTGCATGTTCCTGATAAATATCAAGAAATTTAAAAGTATACATTCATAAGTCACACACAGTAGACATTTTGGAATGAGTTACTGTTAAAAGCAAACGTTTAAAGATTTTGTAACTGAGCTTGATGAGAGAGACAGTTTTAATGCTTTATGGTGCTGTAACTTCTGAGGTCACCTCTCTGCTACACGGAGGTTCTGTGAACTAAATTTCTGTAAAGTGAAAGTTGGATCGTGTTTCTCACCTGCATCACCGGTTGCTCACTACCTCATACCCCTCTCAGGATAGACACTTTAGGTGCTGCTTCAGTCATTTTCCAGCATTTACAAAGCAAACATTCAAGAAACAAATAAAAACTATAAAAATATTATAATTATTTTTCATGTGCTTTGTTTGATTAATTCGATTTGAATGTAAACTGTGCAATTAGTTGATAAACTATTTATTGTTATTTTTTTGTTAAGAAAGATTTACTGCATTAACTTCTAAAAATAATTGCAGTTGCAGTTGAGAGACACATGGCCTTGTTCCACTGCACTGCTGATGTTATTTTCCATTGTTTGACACATTAATGTAGGAATTATTTACTTTTGTAATGATGCTGTTCTGTGAGGGAGCTCTGAGGAAATCCAAGGAGCAAAGTTATTATGAATGATCATTTCAACAGTGTTAGTAAAACTTTCTTGCTGTAGGGGCCACACAGTGAACTTGAACATATATGACTGAATGTTGCCAAGCTAACTGAGTAGCAGATTGATAAACTAGTGATAATGAAGTGTGTATGAACTATGAAGCTACTGATGTGAAAAATTCAAACTTCACTCACTTTCTTTGATTTCTCCTTCCTGACAGTTAAGTTGTTATCATGTTTTTATGTTCTCATTTTAAAGCTTGCAATACTTTCATGTAATTACATAACAGACATCATCCTCAGGCTCTAGTTTGTTTATAGAAAAGAGGATATGGTTCCAGTCTTTTAATCACATGGTTAAAATGAACAATGACCCACAACAATGATGTCACCCATTCACCATCTTGAAGTTGACCATTTTCTGTGAATCCCTGCATTAATAAATACACTGTTACCGTGACAGACATACAGTGCTGTGCAAAAGTATTTGCCCCCTTCCGGGTTTCTTATTTTTTTGCATATTTGTCACACTTAAATGTTTCCGATCATCAAACAAATTTCAATATTAGACAAAGATAACCCGAGTTAATACAAAATGCAGTTTTTAAATGATGATTTCATTTATTAAGGGAAAAAAGCTATCCAAACCTATGTGAAAAAGTATTTGCCCCCTCTTGATAAATCCTGAATAAACTCTGATAAACCACATTTTTTGGAAAGCTGAGTTCAATGTCACTTGCCACACCCATGCCTGATTACTGCAAGAACTGTTTAATCTAGAAATCAGTTAAATAGAAGCTGTATGACAAAGTGAAGTAGGCTAAAAAGATTTCAAAAAACAACACATCATGCCGCAATCTAAAGAAATTCAAAAACAGATGAGAAACAAAGTAATTGACATGTAGCAGTCTGGAAAGGGTTTCAAAGCCATTTCTAAGGCTGTGGGACTTCAGCGAGAGCCATTATCCACAAATGGAGAAGACTTGGAACAGTGGTGAACCTTCCCAGGAGTTGCTGGCCTCCCAAAATTACTCCAATAGCACATCGAGGACTCATCCAGGAGGTCATAAAAGACCCCAGAACAACATCTAAGAAACTGCAGGCCTCAGTTTCTTCAGCTAAGGTCAGTGTTCATGATTCAACAATAAGAAAGAGACTGGGCAAAAATCACATCCATGGGAGAGTTCCAAGGCGAAAGCCACTGCTGACCAAAAAGAACACAAAGGCTTGTCTCACATTTGCCAAAAAACATCTTGATGATCACCAAGACCTTTAGGCAAATAATCTGTGGACTGTTCAAAAAAAAATGTTTGGAAGGTGTTGGTCCTGTTACGTCTGGCGTAAAACAAGCACAGCATTTCATAAAAACAACATCATACCAACAGTCCAACATGGCGGTGGTAGTGTGATGTTCTGGGGTTGCTTTGCAGCTTCAGGACCTGGATGACTTGCCATAATTGATGGAACCATGAATTCTGCTCTCTAACAGAAAATCCTGAAGGAGAATGTCTGGCCATCAGTTCGGGACATCAAGCTCAAGAGCACTTGGGTTATGCAGCAGGACAATGATCCTAAACAGATAAGCAAGTCAACATCTGAATGGCTCAAAATAAACAAAATGAAGGTTTTGGAGTGGCCTAGTCAAAGTCAAGACTTAAATCGGATTGAGATGCTCCAGCATGAACTTAAACAAGCCATTTATGCTCGAAAACCATCCAATGTTGCTGAATTAAAAGAATTCTGCAAAGAAGAGTGGTCCAAAATTCCTCCACAGCGATGTGAAAGACTCATTGGCAGTTATCGCAAACATCTGATTGCAGTTGAAGCCGCCAAGGGTGGCACAACCAGTTATTAGGCTTAGGGGGCAATTACTTTTTCACATAGGGCCAGGTAGGTTTATATAGACTTTTTCACTTAATAAATGAAATCATCATTTAAAAACTGCATTTTTTATTTACTCTGTCTATCTTTGTCTAATATACAAATTTTTGTGATGATCTGAATCATTTAAGTGTGACAAAAATGCAAAAAAATCTAAAATCAGGAAGGGGGCAAATACTTCTTCACAGCACTGTATACGTGAGGCATGTCACGAGTCACGACTAATACGATTTTTGGTTTCTGACATGAGTCCGCTGTCAGTGAATTACAGCCAGCCTGGTGCTGAACAGACAGAGGCTGAAGGGGCTGGGGAGAGAGACGTAGACAAAGGGTAAGTGTCACACTGTGCACTTTTGATCTGGATGACTAAGTTGGAAAAAAAGACACTGACCTCTTGAAATTTGTGACAGAGGAGGAGGAGCTTCGCTCAAGCTTCTTCGAGGAGGATGAAGAGGAGAAGGAGAGGGGGACTTTAGGGGACTTAGGTGGTGGGATGATGGTGCAATGAGAGGCCTTTGACAGGTGTAACCTGAATAAGAAACACAATCATGAATAATGGCTTAATAGTATAATAAAGTAAGATGACACACACAAATCACAGATGCTTACTGACTAACGAAAGCAGAACATTTTTATTCACAATAGCATACACACAAAACATAAATAAAATACTCATATTAAACATATCTGAAGCATTCAAGATAACAACCTAAAGAGATAGATTCTGGGAGATGACCCCAAAATGTGATAACATGAACGATAATTTTGTACACACAATATAGTAGGAACATAATACTACTGTTTGATACAGTTGAGACAGTGGAGAGTGAGAGGAAACCAGAAGAGAGAGACGTAGAGACAAACACACAGCAGTGTACCTTGAGAAGGAAGAAACTGATCTCTTTCCCTTCAGTTCTCTCAGTTTGTCTCCCTGAGTCAGACTAAAAAAGAGAGAGGGGTGGGGGGAGAGTAGAATCAATTCATGATCAAATTAAACAAATATACTGTAAATCAAACATCTTTATAAGTTTAAATGTGTGCAATACTAGACATCCACTGACTTCCCATTTGAAGAGGGTGTTGTTGATTGACAGGTCATCCATGCTTGATACAAGGCGGGACATGGTTTCCTGTTTCCCTTCCTCAGAGTCAGGGCCGTGAGTCTGCTGAAGCTGCTGACACTGCTGCTGCCGACTTAGCCTTTGCTGAACCAGTTTCTGTTTGGAGCGATGGACGTCACTCTGGACCCACAAACTGTTCTGTTTCCTACACACATACAGAAAATACAACCCAGTCAACCTGACAAACTCTTGTCTTCCAACATCGCAGCAAATAACAGAGATCTAGAAAGCTGCTTTAACATCAGCTAAATCTGAGATATAGACCCATGATTTAGAATATCCATCGGTTTATTTATAAAATGTTTGTTATCATCTAGTTTTGTTATTATTAATCCAACAAAAAGATCGAAAGAAGAAATGATTGTGGAGATAATACCACCAAAGGTCAAATGACGTTGACGCTCGTAAGAGTGATGATGAATGGCTGCCAGAAAAAGAAGGATTGGAAAAATAAATTAGTGACGGTGAAGCTGAGCCTTCTGAGGGAGCTGAGGATGCAGAGAGAGCTGATGCACAGAGCTAAGGATGCAGAGAGCTGAAGATGCAGGAGGCTAAGGGAGTTGAGTATGAGTGAGATGAGAATGCAAAAAGAGCTGAGGATGCTAAAACAGCTGAATGATGTCTTATGTCTCTGACAGAGCTTTTGTTCAAGTCTAAGAATATAATCCTGGCCATAATTATGCAATAAAAGTTGGTCTTGGAAATGATAAATTGATAAATAAGTATGCATACAAACTGGAAGTCTAGAGTGTGAAAGAAATGGTTTTGTACCAGACAAGGAGCGTCAAACCAAATATTGGTTGGGTATAACGGTAAATGTAGGCTTTTTTTTAGAGCTTTATCCATATTAGGAAATAAAATCATTCATTTTCATTCTATGTTCAGTGCACTATGTTTGTGCACTATGTTCGTGCTCTATGTCCGTGCACTATTTTCCTGTGTGTGTGTGAGTGACTTTAAGAGCTGGCAATTTCCCCTTTGCTCCGGGTGATCAAAGGGGAGATCTCAGGTATAGGCAAACACAGTATTTCCTTATGAAGCTATTTGTACCTAAAAGTTGTTTGTTTGACTTATTTTTGCTTCTTTTTTAAAAAAGTTACCGAGAAATAGACACTGTACAATGTAAAATTTGTAACTGAAACATAAGTCTGATAGGATTTGCGAGGTGTCTGAGCCTCATATCTAATATTAGCATGCTACTACCCACAAGGGTAGTATTTAATGCACAATAACAGGGTAGCTATGTTTATACATGGCACTAGGCCCAGAATAATATAAACACTATTTTATGCAAATTTATATAGGGGGGTATCCCTGCTCCATCTCGCTATCAGTTTGGGGGACCTTGGCCTGAAAAACTTTGAATACCTCTGATTTAGAGAAAGCACATAATGGTGAATGAGAAAGTATTTAGCTTCTGACCTCGGTGCAAACAGAGATTACTTTTTCAGGTCAGCTTTACTTTTTCTCTGATAAAGTCATTTTAAAATGTATCTTACATCGCTTCAAGGTACTAACTGATTTAGTGTGGTTAAGTCAGTCATACATCATTGTTGTTTACCTTGCAAATTGCTTGTAAGCAGTCGAGCACAGAGAGGTTGGAGGAGCACTCTCCTACTGCTGCATCCCTGTTGGGCACATATATATACACACACACAAACAAACAAACAAACAAACAAAGACCATCATTTATGTGATCTTTTATTCTGATGATTAATATCAAATGTTTGCAAAGAGAGAAAATCTCACGTTTCATATTTTTCTGAAAGATTTTGAGAGTCAAATAACTCCATGTTTTACATATGGTGTCAAAACTGAAAGTATTCCACAAAAGACCAATATCCTTTTACAGTCCAGTCATAGTGTGTGTGTGTCTCTGTGTGTACCTGAATGGCAGATATGCTGTGTTGTTTCCTGAGATAAGAGTCCTGTAGGCTTCGTCTGGACTTCTTTTCAAATAGATAACCTGCGGGGAAGAAGTTATACTGTAAAACAAATAATTGGTAGATGGACACAGAGAGATGGATGGAGTGATTATTGATGGATAAATGGAAATATATTTACAGCATAGGCACCAATAAGGACAGCAGCATTGGGTCTTTTCTTCTGGTCATAACAAGTAAAATGAACCAGCTTCTTCCTGGACATTGTGAAAGACTGATGTGATAGAACAAAGTCATTGCCAAATGCTGGATCGTGGTCCTGCTGGTTTGCTGACCATGGACTGTGATTGCAGCGGGACTGCATCAATGCCGCTAAAGACTTTTATGATGAATGTTTTCTACACGTGGCATCTATTCTGTCCGTCCTGGGAGAGGGATCCCTCACATGTGGCTCTCTCTGAGGTTTCTACTTATTTTTACCCTGTTAAAAGGGTTTTTAGTAGTTCTTCCTCACTCTTGCTGAGGGTCAAGGACAGAGGATGCCACACCTTGTTAAAGCCCTATGAGATGAATTTGAATTTGTGAATATGGGCTATACAAATAAAATTTGATTGATTGAAATCAACAATCAGTAACAACATCACTATGTACATGTCACTGATTGACATATTACATGAGACAAATATGCAGACTGCTGAAATTGCCTAAATAAATAGTGTGCATGGGAAAGTTCTGTGCTACTTGAAGCATCTTGTTAAGTTTGCAGCAGTATCTGTACAGCATGGCCAGGTTGAGGGGCCCAAAATCAGTGTAGAAACTGTAACATAAAGACACATATTATTCACTCAGCTGTATAGGCCGATAGTGTCAAATGGTGTACAATTACCTTCACATCTTTAGGAAATGTCAGGCATGTGTGGGGATAAAAAATCCAACTGGCATACTTAGCCTACACCAGCTTTAAATGCATAGAAATATGAAATAGACAACCATGGATTTTAAGCTATCAAAATCAAAGCACTTGATGTTTTCTCAAATATAAAAACATCACTTTTCTGTGTATTGTCATATCAATTTGATGCTAATGGAGTAAGTACCAGGTCAAACACTATCTGCTAGCAGACCCTGCAGGTACAAATGGCAGACTGCAATGATTAAGTGTCCAGTCTGACTGCTTCATTCTGTGATCACATTGAAAGATTGACCTACATCTTTCAATGTGATCATTCGCTGGCTGTACATGCCTGAAGCTCAATTCAGTCATAGGGTCATACTTAAATGAACAATCTCCCTTTCCTTATTAGCCCTGTTATTTAAATGAAATCATCCAATTTAGGGTACAAGGTACTGTAATGTACAGATTCATTCAGAGAGAGTGGCTTACTTCCCATACAAGCAAAGTTATGGTTTTAACAACAAGAAAAGTATTATTCTGAATGAACTACTGATGCAGCAGCTGGGTCATATCATTAAAGATGGGGAAAAAGGAGAAAAGGGGGGAAAGTACACGAATGGGCCTAAACATTAGGATCACCTACCTATATGCTGGTTGGTCTGACCCACTGAGGCAAGGAAACTTCCTCTGAAAGTTCCCTGTGGTATCATTAACAACCTTTGAGCTCCTACCACTTGTTCTAGGTTTGGGGTTAAACATGTGAGAGTCCACCAGTAACAGGCGTAATAAACACATGGGTTAACATTGTCGAATGGTCACAGTTTGGTTAGGTTTAGGTTCACAAACTACTTGATTAGGATTAGGGAAAAATTGTCTCCCTCAAATCTTAGGGACACTCGTCATCACAGTGACAATAATAAATGTGTGGTTGAAGCTGGGTAATGGCATGGAGCACAACAGGAAACTTGTCGGTTCAAAGATGCTGCGACCAGTTGTTAGTCAAGGGCCCTTTGATATTGCTCTTTACAACTGCCTATTTCTCCCAATTCCAACCATTTTGACTATGAGAACCAGCTGGTCACTTACCACCTTATACACAAGTAGACTTTCACAAGACGATCCGTCTTATTCAATTAAATTCATATGAGTGGTCCTGATGTTGAGGCTCACCTGTGTGAGGAAGATATTTGAGATCGACAGAAGAGAGGAAGAGTAGGATTAACCATGAATAGACTAAATCCTTCTGTGTTGTGTCTCCCTACTGATCTCTCCTCTCGTTTCAGACTCCTCACTCCCTCCCTCGTGTGTGGTCCACGGTGGTGATTGTCAGCTAATCCCCGATTGTTTGCACCTTTCCCTCATCACCCGGTGTATTTAGTCTGTGGGTTCCTGTGTTGTGTTGCCAGTTCGTCTTTGTTTCTCTATGTTCTTAGCGTCCCAGCATTTAACCCTGACAGCTCTCTTGTTACCGACCACTGCCTCCTTAACGATTTACGTCTCTGTCTTCCCTGCCGGATACTCTGCACCTCCTACGACTACCTGCCTGTGAACGACTTTGGACTGGAATTATTACCAACTCTGCCACTGCCTGCTCCCTGTCGGATTTACGCACTCGTGTATGGACTGCCTTTACTTGTACTGACCCCTTTCAGTAAAGTGTGTTAACCGCTCCTACCTGTGTCTCCAAGTCGTGCTATTGGATCCGCACACCATACTGCACTCCTTACTGGCATTAATGGAATCAGCCGACGCTGAGACGGTGCTCACTGCTCTGCGGGCTCAGGGCAAAAGAATTGTCCATACGGAGGAGATACTTCACGCTGTCGGTGGCCAGATGAGTGGGATGTCCGCTCAGATTGAGCGACTTTCTGACCAGTTCGGGCAGTTGATGGCCCAACTTTCTTCCCCTCCAAGCGGACAAATTCAGAATCCAGCTCCGATCGCAGATCCTGTCCCGAGTGCGGCTTCAGAGCTACTGCCTGCTCCTGTGACATATGTAAAGCCGCTACATCTCTCCCATCCTGAGAAGTTTTCTGGGGAGTCCGGGGACTGTCGGTCCTTCCTAGTACAGTGTGAACTTCATTTTGAGTTACAGGCACAGTCATTTCCTATGGAACGTTCCCGGGTAGCGTATGTAATCTCATATCTCACCGGCCGAGCAGAGAAGTGGGCAACTGCCGAGTGGGCGAGAGGCTCGCACGTCTGCTCCTCGGTGCAGTTATTCTCAGAGACCCTTCGCAAAGTTTTTGACCACACTGCTCGTGGCAGAGACACAGCAAGAGCCCTGATGGACTTGCGCCAAGGAAGTCGCCGTGTCAGTGATTTCGCTGTAGAGTTTCGCACTTTGGCAACAGATAGTGGCTGGAACGAGGAAGCTCAGTTTGACGCCTTCATGCGCGGATTAGCGGAGCCCATCAGAGATCATCTGACAGCCCTCGAGCTTCCTAATGATTTGGACTCTCTCATCGCTCTCGTTATCAAGATTGATAACCGCATCCAGCTACGAGAGGGAGAGCGATCCAGGCGGCCCATCAATTCCCCGCCCCTGAGGGGACCGGCGACTGACTCGCGTCTTCCTCCCTGGCGATCTCGGAGGAGCCAATGCAGCTGGGAAGAACCAGGCTTACAGGAGAGGAGCGACAAAGTCGCTTGCGGGAGGGCAGGTGCATCTACTACGGGCAGATGGGCCACTTCATCTCTGGATGCCCATTAAAGAGCCAGGCTTTTGTGAGAAACCCCCTGGTAAGCCATACTACTTTCTCTTCATTTCAACCTTTTATTCAAGCCCAACTTATCACACCTTCTCAGACTGTCGTTCATCCTGTTCTAGTGGACTCTGGGGCTGATGAGAGTTTTATGGATTGGAGATTAGCGAGGAGATTAGAACTTGAATTAATTTCTCTTCCCAAACCTTTAGAAGCTCACGCTCTGGACGGATGCCTATTGTGTAGGGTTACTCATCGCACCCGTCCTATACAATTGACTATTTCTAAGGATCACACTGAGGCTCTGAGTTTCCATCTCCTCAACTCCCCATCACACCCCCTCATTTTGGGCTTTCCATGGCTTTCAAAGCATAACCCTCACATTAATTGGTCCACAGGGAGAATATTGGGGTGGGACAGGTCTTGTTCGGTCACTTGTGTTTCATCGGGGGCTCCGCCTCGGAGGTGTCCCTCGCCTCAGATGTGTCTTCTCCTATTAGTCTCATTCGTCCATCCTCCTCTCCTGCCGGTGCAGGTTTTTTTTTGTGGATAAAAAGGATAAAACACTTCGTCCATGCATTGACTACCGAGGTCTTAACGACATTACTATCAAGAATCGGTACCCCCTCCCTCTGATGTCCTCTGCTTTCGAATTGTTAGGGAACTCCAAGATCTTCACCAAGCTAGATCTGAGAAACGCTTACCATCTGGTGAGGATAAAGGAGGGGGGGTGAATGGAAGACTGCCTTCAACACTCCTAGTGGTCACTATGAATATCTTGTGATGTCTTTCGAGTTGACCAATGCCCCAGCCGTTTTCCAGGCTCTGGTCAATGATGTCCTCCGGGACATGCTTGATCGTTATGTTTTTGTCTACCTGGACGACATCCTTATATTCTCACCGGATGAGACGACACACGTTTGGCACGTCCGGCAAGTTCTTCAACGCCTACTCGCCAACCAGCTTTTTGTGAAGGCAGAGAAATGTGAGTTTCATGTTTCCTCCCTCTCTTTCCTGGGGTTCATAGTTTCTAAGAATACAGTCCCTGACAAAAGTCTTGTCACTTATCCATTTTGTAGAAACAACAGCTTATAACTTGACTTTTAATTAATTCATTGGTTTTAGAAATGGCTCATATGAAAGCTAAAACCTTCCCAAATTATGTTTACTTTACTAAAATAAATTTGCTTCACTGAAGAAAGATTGATCATTTAATGAACACAGAAAGGTCAGATTTTGGCAAGACAAAAGTTTTGTCGCCTACAGAGAGTAATGTGAAAGTTTAACAAATAATTTACTTAAAATACAAAAATATGTTGCTTAACATCAGTGAATTAAGAAGTGGTGCTGTGAGATCCATATTTAATATCTTTTATGACTTCCATGAGCTATAAGGACTGCATCCATTCAGTTCGACAATGATTCATACAATTTATTGATGAAGTCATCAGGAATAGCAAAGAAAGCAGTCTTACATGCCCCCCAGAGTTCATCAATATTCTTTGGTTTCGTCTTCTATACTTCCTCTTTCATTCTACCCCATACATGCTCAATGATGTTCATGTCTCAGCTCCTTGATCTTCTTCGCCTTGAGGAACTTTGATGTAGAGATGGAAGTATGCCATGGAGCCCCATCCTGCTGCAAAATTAGACCCCTTTTATGGTTGGGAATGTAAGAGGTAGCTAATACTTCTTGATATTTTAGGCTATTGAT
The DNA here is from genome assembly GCA_038501795.1 of Pseudopleuronectes americanus. Classification (NCBI taxonomy): domain Eukaryota; kingdom Metazoa; phylum Chordata; class Actinopteri; order Pleuronectiformes; family Pleuronectidae; genus Pseudopleuronectes; species Pseudopleuronectes americanus. Next base: position 131,109 of record CM076730.1, on the reverse strand, counting down.
ATTGCCTTCCACCCTGCAAATCTCTCGCACAACCCCATACTGGATGTTACCCCAGAACCATGATATTTCCGCCACGAAACTTAACTGTTTTCTGGGTGAATCTCGGATCCATGCGGTCTCCAGTAGTTCTCTTGCAATATTTGCGGCGTCCGTTTAGCAGGCTGTGGGCCTTGGCAAATGCCACACGTTTCTTTAATTGCATTTTGTTTAGTGCTGGTTTCTGGGCACTGATTCAACCATGGAGGCCATTTCGAGACAGAATTATACAAACTGTCCTGGTTTACACGGGGACTTGAGGTGACCAGGCCTGGTGGAGCTCTGCTGCAGTGGAAAAGGGGCTGGCCTTGGATTTTCGAGCCAACAAACGGTCCTCCCGAGCAGTTGTCTTGCGGGGTCTGCCGGACCTGGACTTGTCAAAAACATCTCAAGTCTCTTCAAATCTTTTTCTTATTCTTTGTACTTGATGCTGAGACAAATTGAAGGTGTCAGCCACCTCAGCAGTGGATCTGGTCTTCAGCCTCTTGATAATCAACGCTTTGGTCTCAAGGTGAATCTTAGGCATGTTGTCAGAGGTCAAGTTACAGTTGATGTGAAGGTCTGGTGTGCTGGGGTTCTTTTTATACACACCCACTAATTCATTGATCAATTATTGATTAGAGGTGAGGCTGTAATCTAGGAGTGGGTGCATCATATGACAGGACGACAAGACTTTTGTCTTTGCAAAAACTGACTCAGTGGCCTTTACCAAGCTGTGAACGTTAGAATGCTTTTCAGCAGTTTTGTTTGGCACCAAAACATTATTTCAAAGATGTTGGGATTGAAATTAGCCATTTTTTGTAAAAACAAAATTGATTTCAAATATATTTGAGGGGCACTTAAGGTCAACTTGTACCCAAGCGACAAGACTTTTGTCAGGGACTGTAAGATTGAGATGGATCCTACTAAAGTCAGTGCAGTGACAGAATGGGCTACTCCATCTACTCGCAAACAGTTACAACGCTTTCTGGGCTTTGGTAATTTCTATAGACGCTTTATAAGGAATTACAGTTCTGTGGCCGCTCCCCTGCATTCTCTAACTTCTCCCAACACCAAGTTTCAGTGGTCCTCCTCAGCAGAACGAGCCTTTCAGAGGCTGAAGGAGAGATTCACTTCTGCTCCTGTAGTCATGCTTCCGGATCCCAACCAACAGTTTGTGGGGGAGGTAGATGCCTCTGATGTCGGAGTTGGAGGAATTCTCTGTCAGCGGTCACCCAAGGACAACAAGCTCCACCCCTGCCCCTTCCTCTCCCGAAGACTCTCGCCTGCTGAGAGAAATTATGACGTGGGGAATAGAGAGTTGTTCGCGATCAAGGTGGCTCTGGAAGAGTGGCGTCACTGGTTGGAGGGAGCAGAGATCCCTTTTCTGGTGTGGACTGACCATACAAATTCAGAGTACATCCGCTCTGCCAAGCGACTAAATTCTAGACAGGCCAGGTGGACTCTGTTTTTCACTAGATTTAGGTTTACTCTGTCTTATCGCCCTGGGTCTAAGAATGTCAAGCCGACACTCTGTCCCGCCTGTTTGATCCTAGTTCTGCTCCCAGATCCCCCTCAAACATCCTACCGCCATCCTGTATGATAGGGGCGGTCATGTGGGGGATCGAGAAGAAGGTCAGACAGGCAAATGTTAACACCCAAGTGCCGGAGGGCTGTCCGCCCAACCGGTTGTTTGTTCCTGTACCCCTTTGTTCCCAGGTCATCCACTGGGATCACACCTCCCGTGTTTCCTGCCACCCCGGGGTACAACAAACCCTCTTCATCGCCAGGCAACGGTTCTGGTGGTCATCCATGGAGAAGGAGGTCGGGGAGTATGTGGCGGCCTGCTCAGTGTGTGCCCGGAACAAGGTTTCTCATCGCCCTCCCTCTGGTCTCCTTCAGCCGCTTCCTGTCCCTCTTCGTCCGTGGTCTGCCATTTCGTTAGATTTTGTCACTGGGTTACCACGCTCCGAAGGTAATACAACAGTATTAACAGTTGTGGACAGATTCTTAAAGATGGTGCACTTTATTCCCATGCCTAAACTGCCTTCTGCAAAGGGGACTGCGGAGGCAGTACTGTCCCATGTGTTTCGCCTACATGGTTTCCCTAGGAATGTGGTGTCAGATCGGGGACCGCAGTTCATATCCCAATTCTGGAAGGCCTTCTGTTCTCTCCTCGGCGCCACGGTCAGCCTCTCGTCAGGATACCATCCCCAGTCCAACGGTCAAGCGGAGCGGCTGAACCAGGAGCTGGAGACCGGTCTACGCTGTTTAGTGTCCCAGAATCCGACCAGATGGAGCAAACATCTAATTTGGGTTGAGAATGCGCACAACATGCTACCCAGTTCCGCTACTGGCCTGTCTCCCTTTCAGTGTGCTTATGGTTACCAGCCACCACTGTTCCCTGACCTGGAGACGGAGGTCAGCGTCCCCTCTGCCCGGAGATTCATCCACCGATGTCGCCGCATTTGGAGGGGAGCCCGGGATATGCTCCTGAGAAACACGGCCCATCCCCCAACTTGTCCCTCACAGCTGCCCAGGTGAGGAAAGAACTGAGCAGGATGAAGGTGAGGAAGGCCACGGGTCCAGACGGGATCAGCTCAAGGCTCCTCAGGTCCAGCGCAGTCCAGCTGTGTGGGATAGTGAAGCACGTCTTCAACCTGAGCTTGAGGCTGGGGAGGGTACCACAGCTATGGAAAACGTCCTGCGTGGTACCAGTCCCAAAGACCCCGCGACCCAAGGACTTCAGCAGCTTCAGACCGGTGGCGTTAACATCCCACCTGATGAAGACGCTAGAGAGGCTGGTCCTTGTACACCTCCCTCCCCTGGTGAGCTCATCTTTGGATCCGCTCCAGTTCGCCTACCAGTCTGGCATCAGGGTGGATGACGCTGTCATCTACCTGCTACACAGATGCCTTTCTCACCTGGAAAAGGCTGGAAGCACTGTGAGGATCATGTTCTTTGATTTCTCCAGTGCCTTCAACAGCATCCAGCCTCTACTACTGAGGGACAAGCTGGAGCAGACCGGAGTGGACCACCACCTCACCGCATGGATCCTGGACTACCTCACCAACCGTCCACAGTATGTGCGGATAAGGGGGTGTGAGTCTGACCTGGTGTCCTGCAGCTCCATTCCTCTTCACCATCTACACCTCGGACTTCTCATACAACTCCACAAACTGCCACCTGCAAAAGTTCTCTGACGACTCTGCAATAGTCTGCCTCATTTCCGCCGGTGATGACAGGGAGTACAGATAACTGAACAAAGACTTCATAACATGGTGCCAGCAGAACTGCCTCCAGATCAACTCTGGAAAAACCAAGGAGCTGGTGGTGGACCTCCTCCGACACCAGTGAACATCCAGGGAACGGACATTGACATCGTAAGATCTTATAAGTACCTGGGTGTTCACCTGAACAATAAACTGGACCGGACTGATCACACACAGGCTACAAGAAGGGACAGAGCAGACTCTATCTGCTGAGGAGTCTGAGGTCTTTTGGTGTGCAGGGAGCACTCCTGAGGACCTTCTTCGACTCAGTGGTGGCATCAGCCATCTTCTTTGGAGTGGCCTGCTGGGGCAGCAGCATCTCGACAGCCGACAGGAAGAGACTTAACAAGCTCATCAGGAAGGCCAGCAGTGTGCTGGGGTGTCCACTGGATACGGTGGAGGTGGTAGGAGACAGGAGGATGGTTGCTAAGCTATCCTCCCTGATGGACAACTCCTCCCACCCCATGCAGGACACCCTGGCAGCTCTAAACAGCTCCTTCAGCCACCGGCTGATTCACCCCCGGTGTGTGAGGGAGAGGTACCACAGGTCCTTCCTTCCTGCTGCTGTCAGACTGTACAACCAGCTGTGATCCCATTAAACACACAACACAATTCGTGCAATTTGTACAATTTATTTAATTATTTAATTTAATTATTTAATTATTTAATTATTTAATTATTTAATTGTATTATTTAGTTGTTCTACTACTTACTATTTATTTACTTATTTACTATTTACTTTTTTGCTCATTGTTGTTTTTGTTTTTTACTATGTTGTTTTGCTCTTTCTTTTGCTCTTGTTGCACTGTACCTGCGCTGCTGCTGTAAACCCTCAAATTTCCCCACTGTGGGACTATTAAAGGATTCTGATTCTGATTCTGATTATCGTCGCGGGGAACCACCCTTTACAGGGACCAACAAGTCAATCTTTAATTATCAGTCTCACGTGATAAAATTTCAATAAATAATCTCAATATTTAATATTAAAGATTATATAATAAACAATGAAGGGTTTTAAGTTCGAGCACAGGCTATAGTAATCCAGCTGTATTCACATACAAATGCACAAATAATCACAGAATGCAGATACTTTAAGAACAAAAGGATTTATTAAGAAAGGGGAAATAAAGTTAATGTTATTCAATGATTATTATTATATTTAACAAACTCTAATATTTCAAAGATATCAATAGCAGCAGCAGCACTTGTCACAATATAGAAACACACATGTGATACTGATGGTATCTGTGTGTGTGGTCGTGTGTGTGTGTGTGTCTGCCTGTCTGTGTGTCTGTGTGTATGTGTGTAAGAAAGAGAAAGAGGAGTGGACTAATGACGCGGCCACATGGTGACGTTGTCTGGCCCAATTCAAGGTGATGTTACATTCAAGTAATTTCAAGATTGAGGTTACCAAAGAGAAGCCACGTTGCGAAAGGAAAGATGGCTGCCGGTCAAGGAATTTAAACAAAGGAATTTTTGGACAAAGAGATTTCTTATCTTGTGGTTTTGGCGCCGAATGGCTTCGAGAAGACAAAGAGATTTCTTATCTCGTGGTTTTGGCGCCGAATGGCGTAGAGATGTATTAAGGCTCTTTAAGTCTAGATTTATCCATGTAACATGAAATATCTGAAGGGAGGTCTGGACGTGTGTAAAATCAGGTTTAAGAGAAAGGAGAGAGAAAGGAGGGAGAAATAGAGAGAGAGTGGGAGAGAGATCAGAAAACTCTCAAAACATTGTCAGAGACAAGGTTACAGAAACTTTAGCACTCGGTGCCCAAATGGGAGTTGTGAACCGATCTTTGTATCAGTAAGGTCTCTGTGAACCCAGTCGGACGTTAACAGTGCTGCCGGAGACTCTCCGTCACAGCGCGAGGCACTTTAAAACATCCGACACAGTAAACAATGGAGCAGAGCAGGGGTTTCTGGGGAACCCCACCAGGAGATACAATCTCCATGCTGGATTTTAGAAGGAAACTTTAGCTGGCTTCAGCTTGGCCCGCACTTTTATAACCTATTGTCTGGTCACCTCACTGGGCGGTTGCCCAACACTACCCAGAAAGCGCTTGACTTTCTTGCTCTCACTCACTTTAGTTGCTCTCTCCTCTGCCTTCTCTTTCATCCACACACCCATACCCACTGGTAGGGGTGGTGGTACAGGTTTACTCATCACCCCGAAATGGACTATTCAATTCTCGCTGTGACAGTCACTCATCCAGTACAATTAGCAATTGTTGTTCATTGAACATGCTGAAAAATGACCCTCCATTTGTCCTTCTGGGTGGCTTCTACATCCAGACAGAGAAGCCATCTGACCTACTACTTTTCCTTTTTCTTCCCCTCCTACTCACAAAGCTGGTGACAACCTTGACTTCTAAACTCACTGTAACCCTACTTCATGTCTCCGACCATTTCTTTATCTCTTACTCTCTCCCACTCTCACAATGACAACCCTACCACTACAGTCTCTGTACCTGTCCGTCACAACATGTTATCCCTCTCTCCCCACTCTCTGGCCTCCTCTGTTTTATCAGCCCACCTTTCATCTGACTCTTTCTCACTCATTCCACCTAACTCTGCCACACACACTCTCCTTTCTACTCTGTCCTCCTGTCTTGATTCTCTGTCCTCTAACGTAACGACAGGTCAGTGAGTCCTCCCCAGCTCAGTGGTTGTCTGACTCGGTGCGCACCGACCGAGCCACTATGCAAGCATCAGAAGGGAAATGGCAAACATCTAAACACCCTGATGACCTGGCCACTTATTAATCTCTTCTCTCCTCTTTCGCTGCATCTATTTCTGCAGCCAAAAGCTCTTTTTACCAAACTAAAATTCAATCCTCATTTTCATATCCCATAAACCTGTTCTCCATATTTTCCAACCTCCTTGACCCTCCAGCTCCCCATCCTCAGTCCACCCTTCTACCAAGCCACTTTGTCAACTACCTTACAAAAAAGATAGATGACATATGCTTCTCATTCTCAAATCCTCCTTTTGTAATTACATTTGCATCTACTTTATCTTCAACTTCATGCCCTTCGCTTTCCTCTTTCACCCCTGTCTCCCCATCAAGTTCTTACCTCGGTAACCTCCGCCCGCCCAACCACTCAAGGGGGCCCTTGACCCCATCCCATCTCACATTCTCGTGTCTATTGGTCCCGACCTTCTTCCTTTTCTCACCCTTTTATCAACAATTCCCTGTCAACTGGCTGTTTCCCTAACTCTCTGAAGGACGGAAGAGTGAACCCTCTCCTGAAGAAACCCACCTTCAACCCGTCTGAAGTAAATAACTACAGACCTGTCTCTCTTCTTCCCTTACTTTCCAAAGCTCTCGAGTGAGTTATCTTTAATCAACTCTACTCCTATCGTCACCATAACAAGCTTTCTGATCCTTACCAGTCTGGGGTCAAGGCAGGTCACTCAATTGAGACTTCCCTCACTGTCCCTGAACAACTTCACAGTGCTGGAGCAGCCTCTCTCTCCTCTGTCCTTATCCGTCTAGACCAGTCCTTGGCATTTTACGGCCCCAAAATCGCAAAACATAGGAAGCCATTCTCCGATTGGGAGTTTATCAAGGAGTGTTTGGTGGACTCTGCTGCACTAATATGCCCTGAGAAGAAAGAGGCATTTGAGAATGTGTCCCTCTCCAGACGTACCGTAACGAGAAGGATCGAGGACATCGCAGGAAATCTCGAGCTTAAACTGCAAAAGAAAGTAGTCGATTTTGAACTGTGATATCCGCGACACAGCCCAACTACTCATCTTTGTACGTGGGATGACGAAATACTTTGAGATCATGGAGGAGCTGGCAGCAATGCGGTCAATAAAAGGGACCACTGGGAGTGATTTGTTCACAGAGGTAACATCATGCTTTGACAAGCTGGGACTCAAATGGGACAAACTTGCAGGTGTTACAACCGATGGTTGTCCAAATCTGACAGGGAAAGATAAAGTGAGGAAAATTAACCCAGCTATTTAACTGCTATTTTAGCATTGTATTATACATCAGGAGGTATTGTTTAAGTCAGTGCTAAAAATGTATCATGTTACTGATTTTGTAACTAAATTAGTTTATCAGGGCAAGAGCATTGAATCACATACAGTTTGTTGCACTTTTGGAAGAGCATGAGGCTGAAAATGGTGACAGGCTACAACATAGCTGTCAGATGGCTCAGTCTAGGCAAAGTGCTTAAAAGAGTATGGGACCTGAGAGCAGATATTCGAGAGTCTAGAATCTCTGCTCTCAGGTCCCATACCTGAGAGCAGAGATTCTCAGTGACATGCTGTTGATCAATCAATCAATCAATCAAATTTTATTTGTATAGCCCATATTCACAAATTACCTTCATCTCATAGGGCTTTAACAGGGTGTGGCATCCTCTGTCCTTAACCCTCAGCAAGAGTGAGGAAAAACTACTAAAAACCATTTTAACAGGTAAAAATAAGTAGAAACCTCAGAGAGAGCCACATGTGAGGGATCCCTCTCCCAGGACGGACAGAAGTGCAATAGATGCCACGTGTAAAAACATTCATCATTAAAGTCTTTAGCGGCATTGATGCAGTCCCGCTGCAATCACAGTCCATGGTCAGCAACCAGCAGGACCACGATCCACCATCCAGACCAGAGGCCACTCCAGTCCTCAGTCACCGTCCACCACCGCCCACCAGGACCCACCACGAGCCATCGCCGCGGCCCTGGTCCACCTCCTTTACCCAGTGCCAACGCGACACAGGGTCCGCCACCAGCACCACGATCAGCCCACACGACACAGAATCCGCCACACTGGGTCCACCACTGCGACCCCCGATGCGCGATCCACAAACAGCAATCCATGGTGCGGCCACAGAGGCCCTGGATCTGCGGGTGTTAAAGCAAAGGGACCCCGGGGAAGGGGTTAGGGATGGAGAAGAGGAAGGAGAAGCTGGAAAAAGAAGCTCCGTGTGTCATATGTCATTAAATAGAGCAAGTTACGTTCTGCCTCACTAATTAACTCTAACTATAAGCTTTATCAAAAAGAAAGGTTTTGAGCCTACTCTTAAACAAACAGATGGTGTCTGCCTCCCGAACTGAAATTGGTAGATTATTCCACAAGTGAGGGGCTTGATGGCTAAAAGCTCTGGCTCCTACTCTACTTTTAGAGACTTTAGGGACGACAAGTAAGCCTGAATTCTGGGAGCGGAGTGCTCTAGAGGGTTTATAAGGTACTAACAGCTCTTTAAGGTAAAAAGGCGCTATATTATTAAGGGCCTTGAAGGTGAGGAGGAGAATTTTAAATTCTATTCTAGATTTAACTGGAAGCCAATGTAGCGAAGCTAATACTGGAGAAATGTGCTCTCTTTTCTTTGTTCTTGTCAGGACACGTGCTGCGGCATTTTGGACAAGCTGTAGAGTCTTTAACGACTTACTGCTGGAGCCTGATAATAATGAGTTACAATAGTCCAGTCTCGATGTAACGAAGGCGTGGACTAGTTTTTCTGCATCTTTTTGCGAAAGGACATGCCTGATTTTTGAAATATTACGCAAGTGGAAAAAGGCAGTCCGAGAAATTTGTTTTAAGTGACTATTAAAAGATAAATCAGGATCGAAGATCACTCCCAAGTTCCTGACTGTTTCGTTGGAAGCAAGGGCAATGTCGTCTAGCGCAGCTATATCATTAGATAATTTATCTCTAAGGTGTTTGGGGCCAAGTATTATAACCTCTGTTTTGTCTGAGTTTAATAAGAGAAAATTGCGGGTCATCCAGGTTTTTATGTCCTTGAGACATGCTCGAAGTTTAGTTAATTGATTACTTTGTTCAGGTTTTATTGACAAGTATAACTGGGTGTCATCCGCATAGCAGTGGAAATTTACCGAGCGTGTCCTGATAATGTTTCCTAGTGGAAGCATATATAATGAGAATAAAATTGGGCCGAGCACAGAGCCCTGTGGAACACCATGGTTAACTTTGGTGCGCACAGATGTCTCATCATTAATTTGCACGAATTGGGAGCGATCAGAAAAATAAGATTCAAACCAATTAAGGGCAGTTCCATTAATTTTAATTAACTGTTTGAGTCTTTGTAATAAAATTTGATGGTCAATTGTGTCGAAATGCTGCACTGAGATCTAACAGAACGAGGACAGACACAAGTCCCTGATCTGAGGCTATTAAAAGGTCGTTAGTGACTTTTGCCAAGGCTGTTTCTGTGCTGTGATTGGCTCTAAACCCCGACTGAAAGTCTTCATATATATTATTTTCCTGGAGAAACTCACACAGCTGATTGGCTACCACTTTTTCTAAGATTTTAGACATGAAGGGGAGATTAGATATTGGTCTGTAATTAGCTAAAACCTCTGGGTCTAGGGTGGGTTTTTTGAGAAGGGGTTTGATTACTGCTATTTTAAAAGACTGTGGTACATAACCTGATGATAATGACAGATTGATTGTGTTAAGTAACGAACTATCAATTAGGGGCAGAATTTCTTTAAGTAATTTTGTAGGAATGGGATCTAAGATACAGGTTGTTGGTTTAGAACCTGAGATTATTTTGGTAAACTGATCACAAGTGATCAGAGAGAAGCTCTCTAAATAATGGTTAGGATTCTCAGCCATTTCTGAGATTTCTGTTATTGGGAGGGTATTAGTGCCAATTGAGGGCAGGAGATTGTTGATTTTATTTCTAATGGTTAGAATTTTATCATTAAAAAAGGTCATAAAGGTATTGCTATTTAGGGATCGAGGAATACTGGGTTCGGTGGAGGTGTGACTCTCTGTCAGCCTGGCTACAGTGGTGAAGAGAAACCTGGGGTTGTTTTTATTCTCTTCTATTAGTTTTGAATAGTAGGCTTTAACACTATTCTTCCAGTCTAATTAATTCATATGCTTTTAAAATAAATACACTGAAAATATAAGCAGGCATATTATCTCATACTAATTGAAAAGTTCGGTGGTGAAACATCTTGCATTTGCTGTTGATGTCACTGCATTAATGAATCAGCTAAATACCAAACTGCAAGGCAAGGGCCTATTTGCAGATGAAATGTACAGCCTGGTGAAGGCTTTCATGAGAAAGTTGCAGTTTATTTCAAGCCAGTTGGAGGCTAACATTCTCAACCACATGTCAACACTGAAAGAAGCCCCACCATCAGTAGATCACCTCCGCAGGTACACTACTGGCAGAGCACGAGTCAGTATCACTGTTGGAGTTTTATTCTTCTCTCAAAGAGGATAACTTTCCATTCGTGAGGAGGCATGCTCATAAGATGTTGGTTCTCTTTGGATCTACTTACATAGGTGAACAAACATTTTCTGTGATGAAGTTTAACAAATCCAGATACAGACCCTCTCTCACTGATGATCACCTGTCAGCTGTCTTTCACATATCCACCTCAGATATTCAACCTGACTTCAGTGCACTTGTTCAAGCCCAAAACAGACTAGATTTCTCTCACTTAACAAGAAAAAAAACTGAAAACCAGCAAATGGGGTGATTAGACTATCTGCAAATAGCTATAGTACTTTGTATAAAGTTAATTTAAAGCTGATATTTGGAATACTGCAACAAATGTGCATATTTTGTTCACAACTGTTCTTGTAAATGTTGAGCGTTTTAATGGAATACTTGGAAAGTTTAACAACAACAATAGGACTATTGAAGTTCAAATTATGAGGCAATTTCAGCAGAGTCAACAGCTTAGTATGCCATGGACATGTAAATATGGGGCTGAGATTGCTAGTATTTTGAGAGGACAAAGGGTTGGAACTTTGACACGCGATGACACAACAGATATGCTTTATGTGAAGCACTGTGTTTTGGTGTCAGCAGAAAGACTTCTTTTAGGAAGCTGTACAGTGGCGCCACTCTCTCCATTTCAACATATTGTCTTGGATGATGTTGACAGGCATGCAATGTTATCAATGTATCATCAGATGTATCCTGAAAACTGTATAACTGATGTTAATCGTTTTGCAATGACATGTAAAAGGGTAACACATTTGAATGTTACATACTCCATAGATGGAACTAGATCAGAAAGGTCAGCATATGTTTATGCTAAGTGGTGTGCAAACACTTACAGTTTTGAGGAACCCATCCTTGACCCTTTAACCGAACAGCGACCAGGTATTATAAAGCAGTTCATAGTTCTAAATGTCATGATAAAATGTACTGCAATTAAACATGTCCTTGCCCAGGTTTCCTGGCTTCATACCCATCCGGACAGATATTTTTATGGAAAGCCAGTAGAAGTTTGGAGCTTACAGGGAACAGACACATCATATCCAGCATCATTTCTTCCTGTTGAGCGGATTGCTGGTAGATGTGTGGTTAACACATCCACTGTGCATTTAACCAGCACAATTGAAAAAGTGACTGTAATCATGTGGTTGAGATTTAGGATTGTGTTTTGAATAATAATAAAATGCTGAAATAATGTGCATTGTTTAATTTTTTTTCATAGCATTGATTTTGCTCGTGGTATACAATGTAATTAATTATAGCACACTTACTTACTTAACAACAATTCACAATTTCAGGTTTTCTATTTATTTTAATCCTGGCATATAAGCCAGATAGTTTGGATAGAGGTGTTATCTGCTCTGAGGGAAACTCTCCTGATTTGCATTTGTAAAGCGCAGGGCATTGTCATTTGCATGTGAAAGCCTCCCCTAGGCTTAGGAGAAGGGGGGGTCACCTCCCAACCTCCTCAGGCTTGAAAAACTGCAAGAATCTGGTAGCAGAGAATTCCCACGGAATTTCATTGCCACGTTCAGACACAAATTATTTTTTTCATGCAGTGCTTTGTCTGTAACTCGGTCCCAGCATCTGGTCACCTCACTGGGCTGTTGCCCAACATTTCACAGTAAGTACAGTTTGTAATTACAAGGGGACTTGTAAAAAAGCAGTGTTCCTTTGCAGCAGAAAAGTTTTTTCAACATGCATTATGTTTTTCTTATCCAAGGTGGGTAAAGACCCTTCTTTCTCTTGCTTCTAAACTTTGACCTTATCTGAGGAAGGGCCTTTGTCCACCTTGAGCAGGTAAAAGTTAGATAGTGAACACATCACCATCTCCATTTTTACATTTTTTTTACTACTTTTTTGTCTGGGCCAAATGCGCTTTATCATTGCAGTACATGGTTGACAATTTATTGTGCCAATAGAGTTCAGCAGAGAGAATCTTCTCCATTTACAGTCATGAACAAACTCTGAAACTAAAACTGTGTCTCACAAACCAAAAAAGGCAAACCTCAAGTCCAACAATGCAAGCAGTAATCGTAGATGCAAATTTAGTTTCTTTACATTTCACAGTGTTGCTCTTTGTTACACCTTATCCCTGACTAATAGTTGTAATGGTTTTATCAATGAACACTGCATTGTGTCCCTCAAAACCAAACTGCTGTATAATAGGAAACCGTGTAAAGTGACAGATCTAAATGGCAGCATCAACTGTACATGAGGCATATCTTAGTCTCAAGGGCAAAGACGGGGGAAGGGAATGAGTTAGATAGAGAGAGAGAGAGTAAGAGAGAGAGAGAGAGAGAGAGAGAGAGAGAGAGAGAGAGAGAGAGAGAGAGAGAGAGAGAGAGAGAGCATCTGTCTGAATGGTGATGTCACTCGCCTCATCCCAGCCCTCTGTGCGTAATCCACACTGTCCGGGAGGATGATTCCAAACACTTTGATTTAATTTAACAAATCTATCTCCATTATTGAACCAATTATCCAAGATCGCTTCTCAGCATCCAGGCTGTGGAACGAAGAGACTGATACGACACTGAGCCTCATCCAAAAGAGACTGCTTTTTGTTTTTTCCGTCTGGCATGTGTTGTTGTTTTTTTGTCCAGGATGACAGGATATGGAGAGGGGAGGAAGGATTTGAAGGCGTGAAGGCTAGAGGATGGATCCTTGAGGAGATCATGCGACATGGACAAGACAAGTAGCTCCATGTTTCACTACAGATATCAACGCTGAACATACTAAGGCAAATTCCTGCATGTTATTTTAAAGCATGTTTTACGATAAGAAGTTACCTTTCTGCGCAGAACAGCCTGATGTGTGCTGCATCCAACAGATTCTTCCCTATGTAAACTGATATATTCATGTATATCCCCTAGCTCCTTTCTATTCAATTGAACATATTGTTGATTCCTATTGTTTGGCAGAATGTTGTGGTTTAGGCCTTGGTGGAACATATGGGCTAATGCTGCATAGCCCATATATGCAATAATCAGTTCATGCCGGCAGGGGTGACATGATATTATTATATCCCAACAGGAACGTTTTGTCTGCCTGGACTTGTCAACATTCGATTTATCGAGAATTTTTGGCAATTGAATATATTAGTTTTTTATTCACTGAATATTCCACCAGGGACAATGTGTCTGTAGTAAACTATGAGTTCACTGCGGGGAATGTAGTTCAGGGGCTTATACAATCCAGTCTTAGCCTTATTTAGCTCCTGCAGTCTGTAACGGCTGCCTGCTTGATGTGTCCTTGCCATGTCATGATAAAGAGAGATGGAATATATAGTTGATGTGTGCATTATTTTCATTGCTGAAGCAGACTGTGTTAGGGTGCAAAGGTATAAACAGTTTAAAACTGCCATAAATTACAGATTAAAAAGTAAATGTTCTGGAGGTATTTGTGTAACCTTCACATATTATCAGTAAGGAAGTGTGTTTGAGAAGAATTCTAACACAATTTGTCATTTTGTGACAGCTTTTCTCTTGAAAGTCTCTTGTCATTTATAGAGAATTCCCTAGATTACTGTGAGGTACTTGTGACAGTGCTACAGAATTTCAGAAATACTTGCTGTACGCCTGAATAGATCATTTATTATGGACATTCCACAGAGGTGAGTGGTATTCAGAGCAATACACAGTAAGTAGAAACACAATAGATGCACAGTAGGTTTAACCTCATCGCATTCTTCCTGAAAGTTATTGTCCCTGTTTGTCACTCTGGGCTCCCTCTCTAAGTGTTCACAGTGGTTCTTGATTTAAAATCAGTCAATTAAGGCACGCAGTGAATGCCAAGAGAGGAGCCTCACGGCTACAGAATGGCAGGAATACCCTAAAAGCTGCATATGTTGATATGCTTCTCTGTGGAATGTTATAAGTATGTAATGTATTGTACTGTACCAGGCTCTGTTATGCAGAGAACAAACGTTTTTATGCATGATCAATATATAATTTATAATGTATTGTTTTTGGATCAATATAAAACTGTTAAAATCACAGTGATGCTTAGTTATTATTGTATCAAAAATTATAACCTGAAATATGACATATCGTTAATTGTGTTACTTAAAGGGGACATATTATGAAAATTACACTTTTGTAGTGCTTCTACAAAATATGTTATCTCAACTTGTGGTAAAATGGGCATAATATGTCCCCTTTAAAATATACTTTAATGTAAATACTATTGAACACTTATTTTTTAATGCAAGACCTCCTCCTTTGTACAGAGTACTTCATTGTATAGTGCAACTTAATGTTGGTCAAAGATCCAAGATGTTCTTCCACCATCGGTCAGACTAAAGGTGACTTGAGCGCACATTCAAGATTAAATAATTTTACTTATTAATGGTTTCTGAACTCAACTATCAATGTATTTAAAAAAGTTCTGTAATGTCTTGTGTGTCTGGAGGTGATGGAGAAAATAACACTGATGATTTCATAGTGATGTAATTACGGTTATCCTTGCACTTGAAGACCTGGACCTTGAAATATTGTATTACAAATCAGGAGTACGGCGTACAGAAAGGCTAAATGAAGGTTTATATAGGCAACCATCCTCAAACAGAAGATACTCTTGTGTTGGATTTTGGGAAATATAAGAACAAGCTTTTATAGTGTCTTTTAAATAGGTATGCCTCTATATTGCTGACTATTTTATACTGAATCAAACAAAGCTGAAGTATTGGCCCACTGTGTGATTTTATAAGTAGATACCAAAGTTCCGGAATCCGAGGAGTGAGGAATGACATGTAACACAACGTCTTTCCAGGTCTTTATCATGGACATGGATCTGGCTCTGTAGCTATCTCCAGTGCCGCCTTAATGCTTGAACAACAATGCCCCCATTCTGTGTATATGCCTTTGATACAGAATTGTGAGGAGGAATAAAGGCACAACATTCTTGCAAAACATCTCAGCATCTGCTATTCTTGCTTTGACTATTATTATTTAAATTAGTTCCCTTGCAAGTTTTGTAGAAATACAACGCTGAATTGCTGAAGAATAGAATTTTAATATATAAACAAAGCTAACTATATTTTTATTTTTACAGTCCTTCGCTAATTTGTGCAATTTATTCATTTTGTGATATATTACAAGAAACATTTTTTCTTTGTTGGCTGAAGGGCATTAGTCACACTGAATATAATAGAATCCTAAAAAAGGAAATGAATAAAGACATAATGGTCCCGACAAGGATCTACAGTTTTGACTGTTGGTAATTAATTTAAATAACCTTGAAACAGAATCAAAAGAAAAAGAAAATATCTGCAAATATAAAAAGAAGATAATAGAAAATCAAAAGTAAATAAGAAAATGCAACCTACACACACAATAAAAATTCAAAATGAAAATTCCTTGGATTTACTCTATTTACCTTCTTTTATTTTACTGCAGACAACAACTAGTTAACATTTGAACAGCTTTGTTATAAAAGGTGAGCCAACCTAATCTAGCCCTGGCTGGCTGTTAATCCTCACTAATGACTGCTCTACATTTCGTCCTGCTGCCTCCCTTGATGTTTCCACAGGCAGCAGCTCATATCAGATACACTGTGTTAAATCAGTGTTCAGGCCCTGTCTGTAAAGTTATGTTTAGAGTTATGTTGTTTGCGCATACACATGCTTACACTCATCAACTCAGCTCCATCCAAACATAAACACACACATATTATGTAATCTACACTATGTTTATTTGTATTGATCCAGGTACATGCTCAAATTTAACTGGAGCTCAAATTTTGAATCGCATTTTGAGAAAAAAAATTATAATCAAATCAAATTTTATTTGTATAGCTCATATTCACAAATCACAATTTGTCTCATAGGGCTTTAACAAGATGTGACATCCTATGCTCTTCAACCTCAACAAGAGCAAGGAAAAACTACAAAAAAAATAAATTTAAACAGGTTAAAAAGAACGTAGAAACTTCAGATAGAGCCACATGTGAGCGATCCCTCTCCCAGGATGGACAGAAGTGGAAATTATGCCACGTGTAATTGAGAACATCAGAAAAATAAGGGTATTTGCAGCATTGATTGGAATAAACACTTTGAAATAAGGCAACTGCAGCCAACACAGTACATTTTACAGTCTGAAGTTATAGTGAGTCTTCTGTTAGTTACAATATAATTTAGAAACAAAGGCAAATGAGTTAAACCTGTGTATCGTTATGCATATAAAATTGATTAGTTCCAGATCATCTTCCAAGAAACGAGATGAATGAAGTTAAAGAAGACAGTATGTATGTTTTAGGGGGTTTATTTTAGAGCTCTATAGAAACTTGAACGCATTTAATGTATCATAAGGTTCTCTTAAAATGTGCTATGCAAACTTTGTACTGATTGTTGCCTCCTCCAAGGAGGTTATGTTTTCAAACCTATCAGTTTGTTTGTTTATTTTTTTGTTTGTATACCAAAACCTGGTCGAGGATGGAAAATGTGCTAAGAAATAATCCCAAAAAATTTGCCATGGATTTCGAATGAGGGGTAGTGACAGTAATATTTAAAATGGGTTTAATCTGTCTTTTTGAATAAAAAATACAGGCATCACTGGCTGTTATAGCTAAAAAAAATTACGCTTTACAAATAATGCCAGTGAGGTTGAGGAATGACTTGAAAATAATCAAAACATCTGTTTGCCAATTAAAAATTGTTGTCCTCAAGAGAACCCAGAGAGCAGCTGCAGCTGCAATCCACTAAATGATGACTTCACACACTAAATTAAACAATGAAGCAAGACTGCATGCAGTGATGACAGACAATATACACCACACAATGAATAAACAGTAACGATTACTGTGTGTCTGTGTGACTAAGAGACAAACTGAAGATTCTGCTTTCACACACATTTTGACAAAAGATCATCATCATGTATGTATTCATTAATTTAATAAATTTTAATTTGTTATGATGATGTGTGAATAATGTTATTTAGTAACAAGGCAGATAGTTATGACTACCTTGTAATTATTTTGGCTTGTTATAGAATTATTTTAAGACATGAATAATATTGGATCTTAAAAAACAATATGAATGGATCCTTACAAAATAATAATCAGCTATTACAGGGGATTTATATTACAGTGAAATGGAGGGATGGAGAAGAGGAAGGAGAAGCTGGAAAAAGAAGCTCCATGTGTCATATGTCATTAAATAGAGCAAGTTACGTTCTGCCTCACTAATTAACTCTAACTATAAGCTTTATCAAAAATAAAGGTTTTGAGCCTACTCTTAAACAAACAGATGGTGTCTGCCTCCCGAACTGAAATTGGTAGATTATTCCACAAGTGAGGGGCTTGATGGCTAAAAGCTCTGGCTCCTACTCTACTTTTAGAGACTTTAGGGACGACAAGTAAGCCTGAATTCTGGGAGCGGAGTGCTCTAGAGGGTTTATAAGGTACTAACAGCTCTTTAAGGTAAAAAGGCGCTATATTATTAAGGGCCTTGAAGGTGAGGAGGAGAATTTTAAATTCTATTCTAGATTTAACTGGAAGCCAGTGTAGCGAAGCTAATACTGGAGAAATGTGCTCTCTTTTCTTTGTTCTTGTCAGGACACGTGCTGCGGCATTTTGGACAAGCTGTAGAGTCTTTAACGACTTACTGCTGGAGCCTGATAATAATGAGTTACAATAGTCCAGTCTCGATGTAACGAAGGCGTGGACTAGTTTTTCTGCATCTTTTTGCGAAAGGACATGCCTGATTTTTGAAATATTACGCAAGTGGAAAAAGGCAGTCCGAGAAATTTGTTTTAAGTGACTATTAAAAGATAAATCAGGATCGAAGATCACTCCCAAGTTCCTGACTGTTTCGTTGGAAGCAAGGGCAATGTCGTCTAGCGCAGCTATATCATTAGATAATTTATCTCTAAGGTGTTTGGGGCCAAGTATTATAACCTCTGTTTTGTCTGAGTTTAATAAGAGAAAATTGCGGGTCATCCAGGTTTTTATGTCCTTGAGACATGCTCGAAGTTTAGTTAATTGATTACTTTGTTCAGGTTTTATTGACAAGTATAACTGGGTGTCATCCGCATAGCAGTGGAAATTTACCGAGTGTGTCCTGATAATGTTTCCTAGTGGAAGCATATATAATGAGAATAAAATTGGGCCGAGCACAGAGCCCTGTGGAACACCATGGTTAACTTTGGTGCGCACAGATGTCTCATCATTAATTTGCACGAATTGGGAGCGATCAGAAAAATAAGATTTAAACCAATTAAGGGCAGTTCCATTAATTTTAATTAACTGTTTGAGTCTTTGTAATAAAATTTGATGGTCAATTGTGTCAAATGCTGCACTGAGATCTAACAGAACGAGGACAGACACAAGTCCCTGATCTGAGGCTATTAAAAGGTAATTAGTGACTTTTGCCAAGGCTGTTTCTGTGCTGTGATTGGCTCTAAACCCCGACTGAAAGTCTTCATATATATTATTTTCCTGGAGAAACTCACACAGCTGATTGGCTACCACTTTTTCTAAGATTTTAGACATGAAGGGGAGATTAGATATTGGTCTGTAATTGGCTAAAACCTCTGGGTCTAGGGTGGGTTTTTTGAGAAGGGGTTTGATTACTGCTATTTTAAAAGACTGTGGTACATAACCTGATGATAATGACAGATTGATTGTGTTAAGTAACGAACTATCAATTAGGGGCAGAATTTCTTTAAGTAATTTTGTAGGAATGGGATCTAAGATACAGGTTGTTGGTTTAGAACCTGAGATTATTTTGGTAAACTGATCACAAGTGATCAGAGAGAAGCTGTCTAAATAATGGTTAGGATTCTCAGCCATTTCTGAGATTTCTGTTATTGGGAGGGTATTAGTGCCAATTGAGGGCAGGAGATTGTTGATTTTATTTCTAATGGTTAGAATTTTATCATTAAAAAAGGTCATAAAGGTATTGCTATTTAGGGATCGAGGAATACTGGGTTCGGTGGAGGTGTGACTCTCTGTCAGCCTGGCTACAGTGCTGAAGAGAAACCTGGGGTTGTTTTTATTCTCTTCTATTAGTTTTGAATAGTAGGCTGCTCTTGCTTTGTGGAGAGCCTTTTTATATTCTTTAACACTATTCTTCCAGTCTATGAGGTTTTCAACATGGTTGCTGGAGCGCCACTTCCTTTCTAGTTTTCTTGATAATTGTTTTAACTCATTTGTCTGGGAATTATACCACGGAGCTAATTTACCATGTTTGACATTTTTCTTTTTTAGAGGCGCTATTGAATCTAATGTTAATCGTAATGAGTCTGCAGAGCTATCGACGAGGTGGTCGATCTCAATGGAGCTCGGGTTTTTTAAAGAATTTGTTCTTTATATCTACGGATAATACGGGTTTAAATGTAATTGGAATTATTTCCTTAAATTTAGCTACAGCACTATCAGGTAGACATCTAGAAAATGAGTTTTTTATTGGTGGCATATATTCATTTATTGAAAAATGGAAGGTTATTAAATTATGGTCTGATAGAACTGGATTGTGCGGGAGGACTGTTAAATGTTCAATTCCGACACCATACGATAATATAAGGTCAAGTGTGTGGTTACAACAATGAGTCGGTTGGTGCACACACTGACTGAAACCAATTGAGTCTAGTATTGAATTAAATGCTACGCTACGGTAATCTTTCTTATTGTCAACATGGATATTAAAGTCACCAACAATAATAATTTTATCGCTCTTTAGGACTAAGTTTGATAAAAACTCAGGGAATTCCGTTAAAAATTCAGTATAAGCCCTGGGAGGATGGTAAACTACAGCAAATATGATTGGCTGTTGGTGTTTCCTGGATTGGCGTGGAAGACTAAGAACCAGACATTCAAATGATTTGTAGCTTAGGTCAAGTTTAGGTTTTGGATTAATTGATAGACTGGAGTTAAAAATAGCAGCAACTCCACCTCGTCGCCCAAATTCTCTGGGAACCTGTGCATTTATATGACTGGGGGGAGTAGATTCATTTAGACTGACAAATTCATCAGGATGCAGCCACGTCTCAGTGAGGGACAATACATCTAGGTTGTAGTCAGAGACTAGTTCATTAACTAAAAGAGCCTTAGTTGATAGTGATCTAATGTTTAAAAGACCACATTTAAAAGTCTTAGTTCCCTGTGTTGTTGCAGAGGTTGTTTTAATTTTTATTAGATTTTTGTGTGGAGTTCTCGCTCTGTTATTGTTTAATTTCAATAATTTAATCGGACGGTGGACAGACACAATCTCTATGGGGTTGTGTGACTGATCCAGAGGGAGCGCAGAGAAGTGTTTAGCACTGCAGCTCTGCTTCCTGGTCCCAACTATGGGTTGTCATGTTATAGACTTTGTAATATTCCTAGATAAGAGAGCTGCTCCATCCCAAGTGGGATGAACGCCGTCTCTCATAACAAGACCAGGTTTTCTCAAAAAAGTTAGCCAATTATCTACAAAGCCCACACCGTTTACAGGACACCACGTCGACAGCCAGCGGTTAAAAGACAACATGCGGCTAAACATGTCATCACCTGTTGTATTAGGGAGCGGGCCAGAGAAAACTACTTTGTCAGACATCGTTTTAGCAAAAGCACACAACGACTCAACATTCACTTTAGTGATCTCCGACATACGAAGCCGGGAGTCATTGCTGCCGACGTGAATTACAATTCTATTGTATTTACGTTTAGTTTTAGCCATTAACTTAAGTTTAGATGCGATGTCGCCGGCTCTGGCCCCTGGGATACAGTTAACTATGGTCGCTGGTGTCGCTACCCTGACGTTTCTCAGAACCGAGTCGCCAATAATCAGAGTTTGTTTATCAGCGGGTGCCTCGCTGAGTGGAGATAATCTATTTGAAACGTGAGCTGGTGGCTCTTTAATCATGGGCTTTTTAAGACTAGCACTATGCCCCCTCCGGACCGTCACCCAGCTGCCCTGGGCTCCCTGCTGCACGGGACTAGTCAGGGGACTGCTAGTTGAAGCTAAGCTACGTCCTAAGCTATGTGCTATGCTAGGTGGCTCTGACGCTAGCGGAAGCCGGCTAACTACAGCTAACGGAGTTTCTAAGCTGCGGAGCCGAGCTTCTAAGTCACTAAGCCTCGCCTCCATCGCTACCAACACACTACATTTATTACAAGTACCACTACTGTTAAGTGAGGCAGAGGAGTAAGTAAACATAAGACACTCGGAGCAAGAGAGAGCAGTGGAGGGAGAGAGAGAAGACATCGCTGATATAGAGCTACGAGGGTGAGCTCACACAGAATCACTAAGAACGCTAGAGTATGGGTTGTTATGTGTGGGTGTTTAACTACAGACCGGTGATTTTAGCCGTAGTGTTACAGAGTTTAGCGGAGGAGCTAATACAGAGAGCGACCAACACTAGCAGCAAGTAAACAGGAAATGAACAGGAAATGACGCCCTACTCAGCGTGTATACATTTATATATATCCCTAACCCTAAATATTTGTTAATGTTTTCATACAATACATACAATACTTTCTATAATGTTATTTAATGAAACAAGGAACATTTCCTTTTGATGGGGGTTTTGTAAGTTTTAAGTCTGGACACTGCAATGATCCACAATAATTGTCAATAATATTTGATAATTAACACAGTAACAATCTTAGTTGATATATAATTTTAGTGTTTAGCCTTGACTGTGCTGCTACATGAATGTGCAGGGTTGTTAAACTACAGTACAGAAAAATTGACAGAAAGATCAGTCTTGGGATGCAATGTATTAAATAAACACCAGGGAGTGCTGTTCTCATTACCACCATCCCTATTTGAAATAACTGAAATTGCAACAGTGATATAACTTCATGATCCATTTAATCAAAACAAGTCACAGTAGCATTAACATGTCCATTATTTACTGAAATGAATGCATGTGATAAGAGGGTTAAATCATGAGCTTCTCTGTTTGTGTCCAAAACAACCACCATTAAAAAACAATCCATTAAAAAGTCAAATTTCTCTGCACTAAAAAAATGTCACCCTTCTATTTACTATGTTATTCTATCCACAGAATGTAAAGATACAGTGTTTTAGATTAACACTGAGAGCAAATGTGAATTACTGTAAGGTAAATTAATAAATAGGAGGACAGTGTTCACAATGGTATTATGAGACAGATTTGTAAAACATTATTCAGTTACCAAAAGGCATTCTGAGAAAATGTATTTAGAATTGGAGGCCCTTGTTCAGAGGCAGAACCCAAATAGTAACTAGGGCTACGTTGTAGCACTTGCGGGCCCGAGCATCCGCACGTTGAAGCCTGTTGCGGTCGGTGGAGAGGGCGATCGATGACCAAGCGCACGTCTCTGCACTGCATGCGTTTTGCGCACTGCGGCAAGGAAAAACGCTTCACTTCCTGCGTCCGTCTCACGATGTCGATCCTTGCCTGCTAATTGCTCATTACGGTCAACGCTATCAAATAGTGAAATTTTATGTAAATCGAATGATAGTTGTAAAACAAAGCTTACTTCCTGTTGCCAGTAGGTGGCGCCATCACTATTATTACGCACAGACATATATATCTGTTCAAGTAGGTGCTCTGATGTAAAGTGAGCAATTTTGTGTCAATTGGACGATGTTTCCACAACTTAATTTTCACACTGATCAATAGGTGGGGCTATGAACCTGAACAAATATTCATACATGGAGCTGTTCAGATCACGATTGTGATCATAGGTCAGTAGTTTGGAGCCGGTTGGAAAATGCAAAGTGGATTAACAAAGTTCTCCCTGTTTCATGGCGAATCAGTTAGTGGCGCTATGACACTGAGGAAATATTGACACATAGAGCTGTTCAGGCTTGTACTCTTATCATGTGACAGAAGTTTGGTTGTGATAGGACAATGTAGAGTGGAGTTATGAAAACATCGTGTCCTTTGGCGAAGGATGATCCTTCGCCACACCTCAATGTTAACATGGTTTGAGGAAATGTCACAATTCTGACCTTGATCCAATAACTTGACTGAGCTCTTTTGAGCTGTATATTGTAAACCAAACAGGAGCAGTTCATCAAAGTAAAAAACATGTCACTTCCTGTAGCCACCAGGGGGCGCTGTGATTTAAAGTCATAATGTGTGTGCACATGTCATCCGGCCAGGACTCTTGTCTTACATGTCTATTATTGACTTGATTGGACCATGTATGTTTGAGATACAGATGCTCGTGTTTTGATGGCGTGTAACCAAACTTTGACGCAACGCCACGGTCAGACGTTGTAACGAAAAATAAATCCCTAAGTCAATTTTTATCTCCATTTTGTTGTGATGACACTCGACTAAACTTTAAGTTGATCTGATGAAAGCTCTACGACAAGTAAATTAAAGTAAAAATGTGGAATTTGGCCAAAATGGCCACTAAATCCAAAATGGCGAGCTTCCTGTTGCGATTTTCTTAATGCTCCTTGAGACTTTTTTTTCATGACTGTTGAGCAATTTTGCCACGCCCAATTCAAATTACCTTGAATTTCCTGCAATGTTTCACAACTTTTTGAGCATGTCTAGACCCTGAAAAAGCCCCCTAAAGGGAAATAATAATAATAATAAAGATCCTTACAATTTCAATAGGGCCTCTCACCATTCGGTTCTCGGGCCCTAAAAATCCTTACAGATTCAATAGGGCCTCTCACCATTCGGTGCTCGGGCCCTAATAATCATTATAATTTCAATAGGGCCCTCACCATTCGGTGCTCGGGCCCTAATAATAATCCTTTCAATTTCAATAGGGCCTCCCACCGATTTCAGTGCTTTCAGTACATTGTATTAAATTGTAGTAGGGAAGGATCGCTGTGTTAAGGTCCAGTCCAGGATGGTCTCAGGGCCAGTGATTGTTAAAAAGTCTGATATCAGTTGGATAAAAGTCTTGACGTCCTGCATTTCACATTTCTGTAACTTTTAGAATAGGGCAGAGGTGTGAACAGTCCGTGTTACAGCTAAAAAGTGGAGTTGGCGTCCTTGTTTATATTTCTATCAATCCTTCATAGTACTAGTGTTAGGGTTTCCTATTGTTCTAGTATTTCCAACTGCCATGAAGGCAGCGAGAGAGAGAGAAAGAGAGAGAGAGAGAGAGAGAGAGAGAGAGAGAGAGAGAGAGAGAGAGAGAGAGAGAGAGAGAGAGAGAGAGATCCAGATCCAGTTGGCGTCAACATTGAGACCTGACGAAGACCGCTGCCATTCAATCATTTGGTATGAGTGTGTGTGAAACGACTTAGATATGTGTCAGTAGCTCGCTAGCTTAAGCAGGACAAACTTAATCTTCAGATGGGAGTAATTGTGTAAACGCTGGAGAACGATCACGGTCAAATAAAACGCGCCTGTCCTCTGCTGAGCTGAACCACCAGCTCCTGGCCCCAGGGACGGCAGGAGAGAGGAGTGCAGCCAAAGAGTCAAGATGAAATTCACAGAGCATCTCTCCGCTCACATCACTCCGGAGTGGAGGAAGCAGTACATACAGTATGAGGTAAGTTAGCTTCATGTTAAAGCCGCTCTCTGATTGCTACTAGCTAGCTGGCTGGCTAACAGGATGTGCTTCCACTTTCCCACCGGTTATTTGTGTTCAGAAATGGCATTTCGTTTAGGCGGTGGCTTCCTTGTATTTCGCTGCTCTAATAACAGACTAAACGAGCTGCTTCAATTGTTACGGCCGCAAGTCAAGCAGCCATTAGCCCTGTACTACTGCGTTAGCTAACACGGTGTTAGCTAGGTTTGTGTTTTGGCTCTGCAGGTGCGAATTCGGTCACATCCAGCTACATTGATCCGCTATGTGCGACGGGGGCCTGCAGAGTCCTGTATCTCTCTCTCATGCGTTAACCAGACAAAAGGCACTCAGCTGACTCATCATTTATTGAGCTGGTTAATCTTTGCACCCCCCCGACTGTCCTCAAAAGCAGATTCAGCTGCCATCATGCAGGGTGTGGGGGGGGGGTCAATGAGGGGGTGCTGTCACCGCAGTCTTCAACCTCTGATTCATTAATGCCATTAGATTTTATTTTTATGATGCTTTAATTCTTACCTCAAATTACAGTGATCAGGGTTGTGTATGTTTCTGATCCTGAGAGAAGCCATTTACTGCAGGCATATATCCAGCTTAAAAGGGTAAATAATAGCTGGTACACTGCTGGTCTGATGGACTCATTTCATTATCACTAATCAATCTGCAATCAGTCCACATGAATCAGTAATGATCAGTAACTTAAAAAGCACACTCTGTTACAGAGTCAGTTGGGACAGAGGCCATGAGGGGGAACTATCACTGAACAACACCAGCACTATATCTGCAAGGGCAAGTGAAATGAGTCAGTTATATTTTTCTCAGTTGGAAACCAGTATCAAATCTATGCATCATTCCTTCTTTTCATATTCAATTAGAAAACCAAAATCAGAAAATAAAAATTCAAGCCATTATTTCGTTTTTTATTTATGAGTCTGATACCAAAAGACACATCATGAAAAATAGATAATACAAAACGTGTCATTACGTATGAACTAGCATAAATTGACAATGAATTTTAACTATTCTGATGACGGCGCTCAGATATTTTCTTCAGGCGTTATGTTAATCTAAATGGTTACTTTCTCACTTGAAATGAATGGCTGTTGCGGTCCAGCCAAATATAGTCAAGATAGGCAGGACATTAAGGAATTTATATATATATAAGATTGTGTATTTTTCGCTTAAGGTCATGCTTAACACATCTTTTAAAACTCATTTCAGAGCATCGCTGGCGGTTTTGTTTCAGTTCACAACATCAAATGTTTAGATTAAAAAAATATCTTTATTGGACTGGACCAAAGCACAGTAGCTGTGCTTCATGGTACATCCGGGCAGCAGTCGTAATGCTGGTAGAAGGGCAACATTACAAAAGAAAACCCACATGACTTATCTTAGAGCCTTATTAGACATGTTCAATATCTTTAACATAACTGTGTTAATTAGTAGTAACTGAGATAGAGGCAATTGAAACTTTTTGCCTGGAAAATACTCGTGTTTAAATTGACCAAACAACACATTGTCGTATTTGTGGATAATTAGTAGAAGCAAACGCTCTTATTGTCCCTGTAAACTAATGTCACATCAATAATTGTCAACTTTAAGATCTTTGATGAATATTAATCTCTCATATATTCCATAATGAGACAGTTGAAATCAGTAGCAGTTGAACTAGTTGTGGATAATAACGTTTTTAGCTACTTGTTGTACTGCTTATTTATATGAAACCAATTGACGTACTTCATAAAAGTCATGTTAGTCAGCTTTTACCTTTTTCTAAAGTGAAGCCACACTTCTGACAGTTTATCGCGGCTAATCTTAGCAACGTTAGCCATGCATGCTAGGTCTAAACAAATGGACAGGCTGTTGCATTCTGTATGACCGAGTCGCGTATTGGTAGATACATACGGCATCCCTGCAGTTTAGGAATCGATAAGCAGTACGGAAATTGTATTTTTTTTTACGGGAACCTGGTACTTGGCATTTTGGATTTTGTCCATTTGGAACCGAGTTTCGGTTCCCAACCCTACTAGTCAGTAACTTCCAGGCCCAAAAAATCATACAAGGTTAATATCAAAATCTGCCCTTTTTTCATTTCCTATTTTTGATCTGAGCAAAAAATTCAAACTATACAAACTAACCGTTGTTTGTTTTTCTGAACTGAAACGCTGCAGTTTAGAGAGGCAATGTCATGCCCAAAAGCTGTAGCTCTAACCTGATAATGAGACTGAATCTCTATCTCATATGATTAAACAACAATTGGTGCCTTTTGACTTTGTTTAATGGATTTTTATGTAATCAGAAAGACGTTTTTAATTGAGAAGACTCAGCAAATGTGGACCAACACTTGGTCACCAACGCAGTTATGTTGAGTGCACATTGTTTTCTCTGCTCCAGCATAGAAAGTGTGGTGTTGATTTGTCTTCTACCTATGTCAGGGGTAGGCAACCTTTGCTATTGAAAGAGCCATTTGCCCCCTCTTCCCCCAAATTAAATCTGTCTGGAGCCGCAAAACATATTTGATAACACAAGTTATAAAGTTATATATATAGTTATACAATATATATAAAAACTATAGTTTGTTGCATTTATTAAATTATAGAACGACAATAAAAAACTGTTGACAATTAACTGCTATTTTGACCTGTTACAAAAAAGGAAAACACCAAACTCTTATGAAGAGGAGAACAAAATACCTGTGTAGGCCTACTTTGAAATAAATGAAATACAGAAGTCTGGAAATATCTTTCAACATTACATTTCTTATTGTTCGCTAATTCCTCGCAACATATCAAGCATACAGGTAAGCCAATATCGTTGGCAGTGAAAGCAAATTAATCTGTCCACGCAGTATTAAACTCTATTTTCTTTCCAGACTTTTCTTTTTGGGGATTTATCCATGGTTAGTTTACCGAAGCCGGGGGTCGAACACTATAGATAAGCCACCTGCAGGGAAAAGACCCGGGCCAGATACGTAATAGAGCTGTCGCGATTGGTCGACGTCATCGATGACGTTGATGCTGAAAATGCGTCAACATCAATATTTTAAGCCGACGCGTTGGACCCAAACAAATTATGAATTTACTTTTTCGATTTCTATAACGCTTCATTTCAATTCATTATAACAAATGTTCTTCAATATATACGCCGGGTTTACACCGGAGGCCGAAGCGCTGCACCGCGCAGCACTATTCTCAAGCGTGGGCAGGCCGTACATCAGAAAGTTTACACATCTTCCGCTGAAAACTAAAAACACATCTCTTCCGACTATACCTTGAATAAGAAAAAAAAATTAAAAATTCACTAACAATTTTGAAACTAACAGTTTAGTAGCACTTTGATGGCACTTACTTATAGCACTTTGTAGTTTCGTCTTATTTTGAAGAAATTGTACTTTCCTGATTCTTGTTGTCCTGGGTCTGTACCCTGGGGGTTTTATGCACTTATTGTAAGTCGCTTTGGATAAAAGCGTCAGCTAAATGAAATGTAATGTAATAATTACAAAATATAGTTTAAACTTTTTTTTAACAAGATTAAAAGCGTAATTTTATCCTATTGCCTGGAAAAACAAATTTTTTTATTACAATTATGCAGTCCGAAGAAGACTGTAGTTTTTAGTTTTTTTATGTTTTTATTTCTGATACTTTCCCTGTTCTTTTAGTTAACACGAAAATATTTAATTTACTGTAAGTATTAGCACTTGGCCTGTTCTTGGTTCACAGGAAAAAGGGAAACTTAAATTTAAATTATAACTTTTTTATTGGCACTGTCCTTGGTTTTAAATGTACAAAAACTGGATTTTTCTTTGTTTTTGTGTCAACATTACCCTTATATGCAGCAAAGTTTATTAAAAGAATTTTTTTTAATGAAGTATCAATCTTTATTGTCTTTATTTTCTGTCATCACATGCCTCGAACAACCTCAAGCTAAATTTAAAAGATGTTGGCTAAATAAGAGCAATTGAGAATTTGTGTCATTCATAATCCGATTAGATGATTAATCGTTTAAATAATCTATGACTAATCGACTGTCAGAATAGTTGTTAGTTGCAGCCCTATTGTTTTCAAGAAAAATTTAGCAGGAAACAAACTGCAGAGACAAAGGCAATATTCATGTTGATATACAATGTTTTCAAAGACAGATGTTTTCTTTGTGCTGTGGTTGTTTTTAAATTTAAATTTGATTTACACTTCGGCAGTGTAGCAGTTAAGGCCGAGTTATACTCTTGCGACTGCAACCGCGCAAGGTCACGCAGCTGCATCGACGGACTCGTTTTGGTTTATACTTCTCTAACGTGCTGCGCGTGTTGCAACGCAATTCACCGCCAGACCACTGGGCGGAGTAACGTTCTTTTGTCGAAGACAAAACACACAAAGAAGAGACGACTTCTTCTTCGTCGACTCTTTATTTACATCGCCGCTCCGGCTCCTCAAACTCTATTTCTGGCGGACAAATCGGCCAGTCATTGACGGGTTATACAAGCGGTCATACTTTCAGATATCTTCTGCCAAGTGCTCATCTATTTGTTCCATATTCGTTCTTCTAAATCTTCCGTGATTTCCGCGTATTATGGGGCATGAAACCGGAAACTAGACTCATGTTGTGAAGTAGTAAGCCGACCAATCACAAGCCTTGCGGGCTCCGTGAGGCTCGCGTCGTTTTGTCGGATAGTTAGAAAAATTGGCTGACGCACGCAAGACGCCAGAGGGCACAAAAGTGCGTGCGTGCAACACGAGTATAACTCTGCCTTTAGCACTGGCACTTTAAAGATTGAGGAATTAAGGTCAGGGGCCAGCCAGGCCTATCTGTGTGGTTCTTCTGTATGTGCATTTGTGGTTTCCTCTGTGTATGCCGGCTTCCTCCCAGAGTCCAAAAACATGCATTGCAGGTTTATTGGCAGCTCTAAATCTGTGAATCTTAGTGTGAATGTTGGGGAGTCAATTCTGAAGTATAATTGAGCTGTGGTTCTGTGTGTGAGCTTGTGTTGACTGAATATTTGTATATGTTGGTAATATCATCAAATGATGAGGCTGTCTGTGTGCACTAGACTCAGACCAAGAGGTGCAGCTATGCCTCTGGTGCACAAATAATGCATGTCAGGGCTTGCTATATGGGGACCAATTTCGAATATATATTTAAGTAATTAATTCCGTGTCCAGTGTAGCAGCAGAGAAGGGGATTAACCTTCAGAACAAAATTTGAAATGTCCACAGGTAGTCTGTTTAAGGCAAAGATGCAAAACCTTTAGCCACTGCAGCCGTCTGCATTCATAGCGCCCTCTCCTGTTACTGCAGAAAACAAAGCAATCATCTGCTTTGAGTGATTTTGACATGACAGACTGACACATGATCTGCGACTCTGTTCGTCTTTCCTCTCTCAAGTTTGTTGCATGTATTAAATGTTATTATAATGTAGTTTGAACATGAAATGAAAAAGGCTACGCCTCATTATCAATAAACAATGGAAGTGAAATTGGTGCTCAATAATAGAATATAGCCACGACCGGGAATGAGCAAGACTTAAAGGGGACATATTATGAAAAATCCAATTTTGTAGTGCTTCTACACATTTTTTGGGTATCTGGCATGTCTACCGTGCAAAAAACTCTTGGAAAAAAACCACTCCCGCGATTTGTTGTGGTTCCTCTATGTCAGAAACTATACTCTAGAGTGCGTCCTATGGGAATACGATGATTTATGACGACACAACATGGCATAGCCCCCCCCTCTCGGAGGCGTAGATCTGGTGGAGGAGGAGACCTGGTCACGTTACGATTCACAGCATCCTCCTCCTCTCGAGGCGGCAGGTGTTAGCTGGGAAGCTAGCTGAGGGGGGACGCTAAACAGCCGGGGAGCGGGATGAGAGGCAGAGATCTGGCCGAGAACCAGAGCCTGCGGTCAGGGTAAGTGACGAGCCCAAGCCCCCTCGCTTCTGGTGGACCTGTCGGTGTTTGTTTACGGTGAGCAGCAGCCGCCTGACTGATTTCCCCACGGACAGGGGAGCGTTGACAGTGCGTGTGGCGTGTCGCAGTGAGTGTCTTCAACTAGAAAAGCTGTTGTTTTGTTTTGGTAATTGATGGTGGCGTGTTAACTAGGTGGCGCAGCTCTCTCCCCCCCCCCATCCGTTTCGCCGGCAGCGGCTGCGGGCAGATGGCTGCTCGGTGGCGCGTTGGACCCCGGCTGTATCCGAGCGGCTCACTGCGAGCCTGGTGCTGCTCCTGCTCACTTCACACACCTGAGAGCCGGACACTTCTCACCGGCTCAGGTTCCCCACGTCTGCTGGGTATGTCTCATTTTCATCCTTGATCATTATGATCTGTGACAAATCTCCAGCCTGTGTGTCCCCTGTGTGTGTGTCCCGCAACGGTTAGCCGCAGCGGGCTAACGCTAGTAGCAGCGGGCTAATGCTAGCTCCGTGTTAGCTTGTGTTTATAGTTACAGTACTTTCTGGAATAGCTGCTTGTGCATCGAACGGGGAGGAGGGGGGAGAGATCCCAGTTCGGGTCTGGAGTGGAGGGACAATGCTCTGGGAGTTGTAGCTTGTTTGTGTGTGTTTCGCTACGGTTATCCGCAGCGGGCTAACACTAGCTCCGTGTTAGCTTGTGTTTATAGTTACAGCACTTTCTAGTAGAAAAAACAGCTATTAATATAAAATAATGCACTCGGAGGCTAACCCGAGTCGTAGTTTCTGTGTGTGTTGCCCGGTTGAAACAGCAGGTATAACTTAAAACAGCTGTTTGTGGAGCTTTGCTAGAATATAGCATCATGTTCCAGGACCCCACCCCCCCCTCCGGCTGCATCGTAGCCGGGCTTGGGTCCCCGCTGAGCGGACAGTATGTCCAGTGATGCCCGGCCGGCGAGGCGGAGGAGCGAGGGAGAGAGCAGTGTCCCGTACAGATTTGCTCCGCGCACCCGAGCTGCACGACCGGTGACGGTCACCAGCAGCTCGTTGCCGCTTCCGTCGCTCGCTTTAAAATAAACTCATACCCGGGGTTTTAAGTGCATTTCGCCGCAAAAGTTTCAGAAGTGTTAGCATCCAGACCTAGCCCCTCCACTGTGTGTGTGTGTGTGTTTGCGTGCGTGCGTGCCTGTGTGTGTGTGCGCGTGCGCTCGGAATATATGCCCTGTATGAATAAATATACACATACAATTATAGTGTATACACTAGGGCTGAACGATTAATTGCATTTGCGATGTAATCGCGATTTGAAACGTGCGAAAGAGAGTAGGGCACCGGGCTGCTGTCCTCACCCACAGCAAGAATGCCGCGGGACCACAAAACTCCTCTAATCCAGAAGATAGCGAAGCAAGCCTGTATCACCTACAGGGTCCTAACATCTTCGGCCGACGTGGCGGACACACAGAGCGAGCTCATCTCGACGGTGACCGCGGAGCGGGCGGCGGACCTGAAAATCGCTCCCCGGAAAAGCAAGCCAAGCTCCGGGGCGGCGGGGCTCCAGAGCCCCCCGGTCACCTACATGCACATCTGCGAGACGGAGGTGTTCAGCATGGGGGTGTTCCTGCTGAGGCCCGGCGCCTCCACACTGCTGCACGACCACCCGGACATGAACGGGAATCTACGGAGCTGCTGATCCCAGAGCTGCCCTTTATCCAGCTGGCCTGCTGCATCCGCGGGCACGGAGCTTAAACTGCTGCTGCTCCGCTGACTATAACAACGCCGCTTTCCTACACTTATAAAATTCAATTCAATGTGGAAGTAATCCAAGTATTCAGAATACGTGACTCAGATTAGATAATGTGAAGGAAAACGTTACAGATTATATTTTTGGGCATGTATTCCGTATTCTGTAACGGAATACGTTTTGAAAGTATCCTTCCCAACACTGGAAATGTTACTGACTTGGGAGCAGTAAGACACCTATTATTTAAAAAATGTATTTCTCAAGATGGTAAATTTTGCAC
Source organism: Pseudopleuronectes americanus (assembly GCA_038501795.1). Classification (NCBI taxonomy): domain Eukaryota; kingdom Metazoa; phylum Chordata; class Actinopteri; order Pleuronectiformes; family Pleuronectidae; genus Pseudopleuronectes; species Pseudopleuronectes americanus. Next base: position 98,226 of record CM076730.1, on the reverse strand, counting down.
ACAGGTTTTAAAAAGTGCATGGCTTGTGTTTATACTTACAATGTCTTTGATTAAATTCTTTAAATGCACACAGATTTGTTATTGTTTCTGTAATGAGCAGTTAAATAAAAATATGGGAAAGAATATTGTACAGTAAATGTATCTAATATTGTGTTGGTCATATTTAAATCAGTCATTACGTTTTTTTTTGGGGAAGAGGATTAAATGAAAAAAATGCAATCGCAATATTTGGGAAGAAAATCGCAATTAGATTATTTCCCCAAATCGTTCAGGCCTAGTATACACGCATATCTAATGCATGTATTTAAATAATGTACATCTTTATCGGAAGGTGTATTAGTTTGAATTTGTAGCTTCAATGAAGAAACACAACAAACAGAGACAGAAATATATTTGTAGGACAGTGACTTAAAATGATTTTAACAACCTTAAATATCCTAAGGGGAGATTTAAGACGTGAAACTGGATGTGTGTGCGTGTGTGTGTGTGCGCACTCAGAATATATGCCCTGTATGAATAAATATACACCTACAATTATAGTGTATACCCACATATCTAATGCATGTATTTAAATAATGTACATCTTTATCAGAAGGTGTAGTAGTTGGAAAATTGTATATTCAATGAAGAAACACAAGAAACAGATATAGCAATATATGTGTAGGACAGTGACTTAAAATGATTTTACAACCTTAAATATGCTAAGGGTAGATTTAAGATGTCGTGTGTGTGTGTGTGTGTGTGTGTGTGTGTGTGTGTGTGTGTGTGTGTGTGGTGTGTGTGTGTGTGTGTGTGTGTGTGTGTGTGTGTGTGTGTGTGTGTGTGTGTGTGTGTGTGTGTGTGTGTGTGTGTGTGTGTGTGTGTGTGTGTGTTGTGTGTGTGTGTGTGTGTGTGTGTGTGTGGTGTGTGTGTGTGTGTGTGTGTGTGTGTGTGTGTGTGTGTGTGTGTGTGTGTGTGTGTGTGTGTGTGTGTGTGTGTGTGTGTGTGTGTGTGTGTGTGTGTGTGTGTGTGTGTGTGTGTGTGTGTGTGTGTGGGTGTCGGGGACGGGACAGTGAGGGGGGGGTGGGTTGTTGGTGAGAGGGGGGGTGGGGCACTCAAAACAGCTCAATCTGAGGAGGGCTGTTTTAGACAGGGTAAAAAGGTGCTGTTTTAAATTATCCTTTTGTTATTTTGACCAAAAATGTTTACAGACATTTCATTAAGACCCCAAGGAACCATATCAACTGTGGTAAAATGGGCATACGATGGGTCCTTTAATTCACTCAATAAAAGAAGCAGCTCAATTGGAAGGAAGCAGCTCTGTACGAGGTAGCAGCAGCTCAACAAAAGGAAATAGCAGCTCAATAAGAGGAAGATGCTCAATAGGAAGAATTGGCTCAATAGGAGGAAGCGACTCAATAATAGGTCGCAGTAGGTTTTTGGTATTTTTGGTGCACCCTAAAGGCGAAACGCATACATCTTAAACACCCTTATTTAACCATACAATATAAACATATTTGAATAGTTACACTTGATTGGACAAATATTTAAACAATTATGGACAATTTCCCTCTAAGCCTCGGCATTACATTTTTGAGCAATCATTATCATTTCAATAGGGACCTTTATCTCAGTCTCACAATTCTGAGTTTGGTGTTGATTGGTTAAAAAAAGGATGGGACCTTACCGTTTTTAAAATTATGCAAATTAGCAAAAATCCATCACGGCGTATAGGGCTGCAACTAACGACTATTCTGATAGTCGATAAAATCTACCGATATTTAAATGATTAATAGACTAATCCAGTGGAGAGTGGTTATACAATAATAGGGCACAATTTATTTGTTTTCTCTATTGGCTTCGTGGCAGTCATTAAGTTAATGTTAATATTTAGGAATTAAAACTTGAAATAAAACTTGGAAAGCTCTAAGTGAATTTTACTGTGTTGCATTTGAAGGTATGATTCAACTGTTTTCCATAGTCCAGTATTTAAAAAAAACAAATTACCAAAAGAAATCGCAAGAAATCGTAATATCAAATTACAATACTGGATGCTGCGAGGACAAGTTCATTAATTGTCATTACTATTAGAGGAAATTATGGAGGCATTTTTTGCGACTCTCCTAGTGATATCAGGGGCAAAATTATATTTCTTAGGGGCAGTTTTGCCCTTTGCCCTTGTGTATTTCCGACGCTGATTGCCTACTAATGATAGTAGTGAAAACAACTTGTTAAAGGGTTAGGGTTACTTTACTTAAAGGGGACATATTATGAAAAATCCACTTTTGTAGTGCTTCTACACGTTAGTTTGGGTATCTGGCATGTCTACCGTCCAAAAAACTCTGGAAAAAAAACCAATTTGTTGTGGTTCCTCTATGTCAGAAACTATACTTTAGAGTGCGTCCTATGGGAATACGGTTTGTTCTGGCGTCATAGACTACATAGCCCCCCCCCCTGAGGTGTAGATCTGGTGGAGGAGGAGACCGGGTTACGTTACAATTCCCGCTCAGCGGACAGCCTCTTCTGGGATGCCCGGCCGGCGAGGCGGACGAGCGAGGGAGAGAGCAGTGTCCCTGTACAGATTTGCTCCGCGCACCCCGAGCTGCACGAACCGGTGACGGTCACCAGCAGCTCGTTGCCGCCTCCGTCGCTCGCTTTAAAATAAACTCATACCCGGGGTTTTAAGTGCATTTCGTCGCAAAACTGCAGCAGTGTTAGCATCCAGAGCTAGCCCCTCCACTGTGTGTGTGTGCGTGTGCGTGGCGTGCCTGTGTGTGTGTGTGTTGTGCGCGCGCTCAGAATATATGCCCTGTATGAATAAATATACACATACAATTATAGTGTATACACACATATCTAATGCATGTATTTAAATAATGTACATCTTTATCAGAAGGTGTATTAGTTTGAATTTGTAGCTTCAATGAAGAAACACAACAAACAGATACAGAAATATATGTGTAGGACAGTGACTTAAAATGATTTTAACAACCTTAAATATGCTAAGGGGAGATTTAAGACGTGAAACTGGATGTGTGTGCGTGTGTGTGTGTGCGCACTCAGAATATATGCCCTGTATGAATAAATATACACATACAATTATAGTGTATACACACATATCTAATGCATGTATTTAAATAATGTACATCTTTATCAGAAGGTGTAGTAGTTTGAAAATTGTATATTCAATGAAGAAACACAAGAAACAGATACAGAAATATATGTGTAGGACAGTGACTTAAAATGATTTTACAACCTTAAATATGCTAAGGGGGAGATTTAAGATGTCTGTGTGTCTGTGTGTGTCTGTCTGTGTGTGTCTGTGTGTCTGTGTGTTGTCTGTGTCTGTGTGTGTGTGTGTCGGGGGCGGGACAGTGAGAGGGGGGGTGAGTTGTTGGTGAGAGGGGGGGGCGGGGCGGTGAGAGGGGGGGGGGCACTCAAAACAGCTCAATCTGAGGAGGGCTGTTTTAGACAGGGTAAAAAGGTGCTGTTTTAAATGATCCTTTTGGTATTTTGACCAAAAAATTTTTTACAGACATTTCATTTAGACCCCAAGGAACCATATCAACTAGGGCTTTACGATTAATTGCATTTGCGATGTAATTGCGATTTGATAAAACGTGATTTTCTAATTGCAACGTGCGCAATTTAAACGTGCGAAAGAGAGTAGGGCACCGGGCTGCTGTCCTCACCCGCGGTAAGAGTGCCGCGGGACCACAAAACTCCTCTGATCCAGAAGTTAGCGAAGCACGCCTGCATCACCTACAGGGTCCTAACGTTTTCGCCCGACAGGGCGGACACACAGAGCGAGCTCATCTCGAAGGTGACCGCGGGGCGGGCGGCGGACCTGAAAATCGCTCCCCGCTAAAGCAAGCCGAGCTCCGGGGCGGCGGGGCTCCAGAGCCCCCCGGTCACCTACATGCACATCTGCGAGACGGAGGTGTTCTGCATGGGGCTGTTCCTGCTGTGGCCCGGCGCCTCCACACCGCTGCACGACCACCCGGACATGAAGGGAATCTACGGAGCTGCTGCTCCGCGAGCTGCCCTTTCATCCAGCCGGCCAGCCGCATCCGCGGACACAGAGCTTAAACTGCTGCTGCTCCGCTGACTATAACAACGCCGCATTACTACACTTATAAAATTCAATTCAATGTGGAAGTAATCCAAGTATTCAGAATACGTTACTCAGATTAGTTAATGTAACGAAATACGTTACAGATTATATTATTGTACAGTAAATGTATTTAATATTGTGTTGGTCATATTTAAATCATCCATTACGGGGTATTTTTTTTGGGGGGGGGATAAAATGAAAAAAATCGCCTAATTAATCGCAATCGCAATATTTGGGGAAAAAAATCGCAATTAGATTATTTCCCCAAATCGTTCAGCCCTAATATCAACTGTGGTAAAATGGGCATACGATGGGACCTTTCAAACTCAAGCATTCAATTTTATCCAATACAAAAAAACATGAAATTACCAGTGCTAATATTACAAGTTTTAGATTTCAAATTTAAATCTAAATATATATTTTTAAGCTATTAGGCTGCAGCTATATGTTTTTATTTATTTCAAAATAGGTTACTTCTTATTTCATATATTTCCCACAAATACAGGGAGGACTCAAATAGCCATAAATATTTCTTTGATTAATTTATTTTAAAGTAGGCCTACACTTGCCTGTGTATTTTCTTCTCTTCATAAGCGTTTGGTGTTTTCCTTTGTTGTAACAGGTAAAAATAGCAATAAAATGTCAAGAGTTTTCTTTATTGTCGTTCTATAATTTCCTAAAAGCAACAAACTATAGTTTATATATATATATATATAGTATAACTATATATATATATATATATAACTTTATAACCTGTGTTATCAAATATGTTTTGCAGCTCCAGACAGCTTTAATTTGGGAGAAGAGGGGGCAAAATATCGATAGTAAAGGTTGTCTGCCCCTGGGCTATACAAATAAAATTTGATTGATTGATTGATATAAAACTGGTCTCAGCCTAAAGTGCCTTTTGTTATAGTGAATGGGGTAAGTGTGAAAGTCCTTCTGTTGCTTATTAACACAGCACTTTCACATAGAAGTTTCTTCCAGCTCCTGCAGGGTGTGAATACAGACCAGATGTAGCTTGTTGTTCTGTCCAGCTGAAATTCTGGCCCTGGGCCCAGTTAGTTTAGTCCTCTGAGGATGTAGGACCCAGGCCTCTGAGGTTTGCGTAGCCATGCTGTTGAGAGCTCTTACATGCTTGTTGTGTTTTCTAATGACAGCTGTGTTTGGGTCAGACACTAAACAAAGGTGTACCCTGAGCCGCTGTGATGGGCGCTGAAGTAAAGACTGTCAGCCTAATTTTTTTCATGCTGGCCTGGCCTCTTTCAAACATGCCATGATTAATAACAGCTCCAGCTCAACTCAGAGCGTTGACATTGTAATAGTATGCAGTTATTTTTTCCTTAATCCTTATCTGCAGAAATGTGTGAAATATTCAGATTCAGTGTGAATAATAGAACACACTCAGACTTTGTTGTAGGGCTGCTCGATTAATCAAAATGTTATTGTGATTGTGATAATGGGGTCAAACAATCTCCAAACTACTATAATCAAGTTGAAACGATTATTTTGCATTTTGGCAAAGTTCGAGCAGCAGCACATCATGTAGCTGCTGCGCCGTGCCCCGCTATTCTCAAGCACACTTCCACCTGGCTGTTCAGACCGGTCAGACTGGACAGACCGGACCCGCATTTCTCCGCACCGGCCAGCCGGTCAGAGAGTGTTAGGGATGCCATCATTAAGTGTTTGAATACGGGCACTGATATCCTAGTTTCACGGAGGAATAAGACATGCAGCTGTCATCGGTGTTTACCTGACTCGGATGTGATTCACTTTATTGCGCACGCTCCAGTCATTTCAAGACTTAAGCATAGACTAGAGAATAAGGGTACATTATTGTTTGAATAATCGTGATTTAAATATTTTCAAAAATAATTGTGATTATCATTTTTTCCATAATCGAGCAGCCCTACTTTGTTGATACTCATTTCCCAATGAAATGCATGTTTGAAGCAGCTTAATTTAGCCTGAAAGATTTGTAGTGTGTGAAGCAGACCAAATATGAGAGTAGGCCTGATGAATTCAACAGACACATGAACTAGCTAATAAGACTGCATGGTTGGAGCACTCACAAAGCAAACACAGATTCTGGGGTGCTTTTTATTTTCATTAAAAGTCAAGATGTTGTTAGCAGCGTTCAAGCAGAAAGAACATAACTTGTATTATAAATGGACTAGTTACAAAATGGATCTAGCAAGTAGGGGTGTACTGTGCGATATATATCGTCTACGATATATATGATCAACTGTTATTTTAACGATGTGCAAGCTCACGTTATAGATAGATAGATAGATAGATAGATTACTTAATTCATTCCCGAAGGGAAATTAAGTCGTCATAGCAGCCGGTATATTTGAATACAATAAAATACAATACAATAGAATAAAATAAAAAAATATTGAGGTAGGTAGAAAGAATAAAAACAGAAACACAAGATAAAAAGTTAGATAAGGTGCAGTGGCAAGATGATGGTAATAGTACCGATGATATGATGGTAATGTTATTGTTAGACAGTATATAAAAATAGTACAGTATATATAGTATATAATAGAACATAATATATATTTATATATGATAGCAATTATACCAATATAATAGCAGTATATAGTAGTAATGGCAGCAACAGTATTTATAATAATAATAGTAAATATAATAATAACATGTACACATGTATAAATATGTGTATATAGACTTATGTATATACAAAGAATATACAAAGAGTATGATATGATATATAGTAGAGGTATAAATATAAGTATTTGACTATACAATAGATAATATAATATACTATGAGTGTAAGCATATGTAGACAGAGTGTGCAAAAGGGGAGAGCGTGGCCTAGGGGATAGAGCGGGTGCTCTGCAACAAGAAGGTTGCTGGTTCGAATCCCATCTGCATGCCTAAGTGTCCTTGGCAAGATACTGAACCCCTAAATGGCCCCTCATGAGATGAGTGTTCTAAAAAAAAATGTAAGTCGCTTTGGATAAAAGCGTCAGCTAAATGACATGTAATGTAATGTAATGTAAAAGACAATATTATTGTATAAAATTATATATAGTATCAATATGGTTTATATGAACACATATCAGAACCGGGGGGGGGCGGAAGCACACACACACACATACACACGCCACTCTCTCTCCATCCTTCTAAGATCAGTTAACCCAGACAGGTGCACATCTCAGTGCAAATCTCAAAATGATAGTGGCTCTAATGTCATTAAATAGAATAAATGTATATAAAGCAGGGAACTGATTTAGGAAACGGTGGACTTTGAGAAACAAGCAGATTTAAGAGATGTTTGCTATTAATGCATCACATGAACAGAAGCTTGTTAAATCAACCCCACTAACCAACTACCATTTCATTATATCCCTTAACCTTGCACTATACTGTCCCTCATGATCTACTTGTTTTTCTTCACTAACTCTTTTTCCATTATTCTCTCTCTCTCTCTCTCTCTCTCTCTCTCTCTCTCTCTCTCTCTCTCTCTCTCTCTCTCTCTCTCTCTCTCTCTCTCTCTCTCTCTCTCTCTTGCTCTCTTCCCCCCTGACTTCTCTGACTCACTACAGTTTAAAAATTGATTAGTTTTGCCACATTATCAACATTGATCATCACATAATGATTAATTATTTTATTAATGAGTTAAATGTTGGTCTCTGTGTACATTAAATGAAATGCTCACAATAGTTGCAGAATCATTTTATTACAGCCAAATAGACAGTGAAAATGATCATTAAGATCAGTTTAAATGTCTACTTGTTGAATAAGTCACAACATAAATATTTGCAGCACTTTCTGTACCCTTTTCAAAGTAAAAGCATTCTCACATTTTTATTTACTGAATCCATCAAGGTTTTTATGTTATTTTAGTACCGGAAGATACACAGCTTAATTCCATAGAGTTTTGGCATTTAGTTGAGTACATTGGCTACTTATATTTAGGGAAATACCGTTGTCATACCAGAAACCTTACATTGCAGCAGATTTGTGGCGCTCAAACAGTCTAAACACAGTTTACACTGTGGTGCTAGCACATAACTTCAGTTGTGTAGTGTGTTTCTCCCTATCAATGTAACTGAATGACAACATTAAGTTAGAACTAAATTCTCACAGGTAGTATGTCCTACACACTGCTGAGTAGAACAAATTAATCCTGGAATAGTACTGTGGTAACACTATTATTCTCAACGGTTCAGTGTGTAGGATTTATTGCCATCTAGTTGCATGTTGCAGCTGAATACCCCTCCCTCACTCTCTTCTTCCAAACACTAAAAACAACCTGTATTAGCCTTCAGTTTTCATAAAAACTCAAAGGATGTTTAGTTCGTCCAGTTTGTGCTACTGTAGAAAATATGGTGGCCTCTGTAGAGAGGACCTGCTCCTAATGTAAATAGGAGGTGTTTAAATATAAAGGGGCCATTCTAGGAGAAAGCTAGGGAAAACTTCCACTCACTTTGAGAACATGTCAACAATTACTAAACATAACATTTCCCCTTCAATTGGTGTTAGTTCAAAGTTAATTTATAAGTGATCAAACAGTTTTCCTGGAATAGGATGTGCTACTTGTGGTATGCGGATGTCAATTCAAGTGTCATTTGTTGCACAAATTACACACGTCTGCCAAAAGTTTTGTAAGTAATTTGTGAAACTCTTTGTAAACATGTGTTGTGAAACAGCATCCATCATTCCAGTCAACTTAGCCTAATAGGGAAACAAATATTTCCGCAGGCATGGTTTATTATTGAGCCATGCCACACCCCAGCTGTAAAAACACAACCACTCTTTTTTCACAGATCCTTCTCTGTGAGATCAGCTCTCTGCTGCAGTTTCTATAAATCTGCCATAGGAGTTTGTGGTTGATCTGAGTCACAGTAAAGGAAAATATCAGTATTAATAAATTCCTGTTTTGCTGCAGCTTGAGCAGTAGGGATGCACTGATCCGATATTTGTATCAGGATCAGATCCGATATGGAAGAAATTTCTAGATCGGGAATCAGTGACAATGGGCCGATCCATATCGGCTGATCTACTCAGTGTAATTCTATGCTGTGCGCTGTGAGTGACGTCATACGCAAGCAACACGCCGTGCGGAGCCTACAGTGTTTACAAAATGGAGCGAGCAAAAGGATCGGCTATCTGGAGCTATTACACATTACCTCAGCCAACAAGCCCGGCAGAGGCTTCCCTAAGCCGCTGCTCAGAAGGTCATGCCTCAGCGGCGCTAGCTGGAGAAGTGGCCGGGGCGCTAGCTGACACTGACAGGAAGCCTGAACCGCTGCGCTAGCATTTAGCACCAGCTTCATTCATAAAACCACACCACAGCCAACATGCAGGAATGGGTGAATCAGCTCGGCGTGAGTAACCGATCGAACAACGCTGTTAACAATATTACGTTTGAGTCTAAAAGGCCTGCACTTACGTTATCGTCTCGTATTTGAATGCACCTCCAGCTATGCTAGCCAAGAAGCTATTGTTTTGTTCAGATGCTTTTTTAATGGATGATTAATTCCCATTTGCACTAAACTATATAAAGAGCTGATTGCTAATTATTTTGAAAGTCTACCAACCAAGCTAGTGAAGCTATTGTTTTCTCAATTTCAGCTCCTTTATTATTTTATTATTATTTAGTTTTACATTGTAATTTGAATCCCTCATTGCACTGACTGAACCAGTCACACTTTATTTTTATGATTAAGATTGTTTTACTGGTGCACAATTATTCGCTCAGAGAGACACAGTGAGATCACAGCTTGGTCACGTGGAGCAGCGTCTCAGTGACTGACTGCTTCTTAACTATGGAAACAGTGAAAACACAGAGTTTCTCTGGTCTCAGCTGATCAGAGATCAGCTCCGCAGCATCTGATCAGAGCAGAAGCTGCAGTAGGTTTCTACCGAGCTGCAGTTTATGTGTTCGCCTCCAGTCTGACCTGCTCTCCCTTTTTGTTTTCACATTTAAAACTAAATATATATTTTTAAGCTTTTGGCTGCAGCTATATGTTTTTATAGAAAAGGAGTTTAATGTGGCTATTAAATGTGACTAAAACTAGACTAAAATGGAATTAGTTTTCGTTGACTAAAACTAGACTAAAATGTTCTGAGTTTTCGTCGACGAAAACTAGACTAAAACTAAGAAGGAAAAAAATGACTAAATATGACTAAAACTAATATGCATTTTCGTCAAAAGACTAAGACTAAATCAAAAATAGCTGTCAAAATTAACACTGCTGCCGTCTGGCCGAAGGTACTGCAGCATCCGGGCCCGCACCACCAGGCTCAGAGACAGCTTCATCCCCCAGGCCATAAGACTTTTAAACCCATAAGACTGCAATAACTCCACTAAACCAGCACTGTGACATATTTGCAAATTTGCGCGCGTGTGCGTGTGCGTGTGCGTGTGCGTGTGTGTGTGTGTGTGTGTGTGTGTTTTAGAGGGGTTGCGGGGCGGTGAGAGGGGGGGCACTCAAAACAGCTCAATCGGAGGAGGGCTGTTTTAGACAGGGTAAAAAGGTACTGTTTTAAATGTTTCTTGTGGTATTTTGGCCAACATTTTTTACAGACATTTCATTAGGACCCCAAGGAGGAATATCAACTGTGGTGAAATGTCACCTTTAACACATCCTTGAGGTGTGGGGGCGGAATAAAAGTCCGAGTCAGGTGGGGGTCCCGGGCCTTGTTGATAAGGCCAACTGCAGCCGGGAAGAAGCTGGTCTTGTGGCGGCAGGTTTTGGTCCTGATGGACCGAAGCCTCCTGCCCGAGGGAAGAACCTCAAAGGGTTTGTAACCCGGGTGGGAAGGATCAGCCACCATCTTGCCTGCAGGCCTCAGGGTCCTAGAGGCAAACAGGTCCTGTAGAGATGGCAGATTGCAGCCGATCACCTTCTCAGCAGAACGGATGATCCGCTGCAGCTGAGTACACTGAGACTGCCTTAATCAACTTGACAATTCAGTAGTCGGTGCCAATACCAGTAAAATAACACGATTCTCGATGCCAATTTCGATACCACGGTAAAAAAAAGGATTTTCTAGGATTCCATGTACTTGAACTTGAAAAGTTAACTTCTTTTATAAAATATTTGAAAAATAGCAAAATGTCATAAGACATACAAAACATGTGCAATAGAGCATAGCACAACATAATAAAGTGCAAATTAATGGTCATAGTGCAACAACTAGTGTCCCCAGACACATTCCAGACTTCCAGGCATCTTTTCAAAAGGTACTGTGCAAAAACAACAACAGTGCAAAACAAAACAGTGGATATAACAGTGCAGCCATTCAGCTAACAAGATGAACATGAGTTCTGGCAAAATTGCATAATTTTTCACAGCATTTCACACCTTTTCTTGGCTAGTTCAAGGTTTGTACTGAGGAAAACTAACATGTCAACATGGTCTTGGGTAAGTCGGGAACGTCTTGGACAAACAATGATTCCTGAGACACTGAAGAACCTTTCAGAAGCACAGCTTGAAGCTGCAATGCAGAGATACTCCTTGCAAATTCTGACAGTTGAGGTATTGTGCCTCCATTCATTTTCCACCAGATGAGGGGATCTTTGTCTGCGCTCAGTTCTGGCATTTTGCTATATACCAGGAACTCACCATTTAACTTCTCTTTTGTGTAGAGCCCTACTTGAGATGATGTGTCATCATCACTGCCCTTCTTCTCTCCCTGAATGGCTGACAGCAGATGCTTCAAATCAGTCTTTTACTTTTTAGATGGTCTGCTTTCGCTTGAGGCCTCTGCTCCTGTTGCCATGGGGGTTTCAGATGTAACAGCTCCATCATCGGCTTTCCCCACTTGCTCCTGGAGACTTTGCTTCACGTCATCCTCAAGAGCAGGGGTCGGCAACCTGCGGCTCCGGAGCCGCATGCGGCTCTTCAGCCCCTCTGCAGTGGCTGCCTGTACAGTGTTGTGCCTGTTGCGCATATTTTTTCGCGAACGGTGAACTTAACGAATCAGTTTTCATATGTTGAACGTGAGTGAAAGTCACGTTCAAGTTCATTTTTTAAATCACCATCGTATCAGGCCATCATGAAATACCAGGAGCGGGCGATGTGGGTGTGTCTGTGCACGCGCGCTCCAAGATAGCGGACACACACAGGCCCCGGGGACCCCCGCCCCCCGTCACTCGCTCAGAGAGACACAGTGAGATCAGAGCTTGTTCACGTGAAGCAGTCGCTCAGTGACTGACCGGGTGCTTATTATCAGTGGAAACAGTGAAAACACAGTTTCTCTGGTCTCAGATGCTCAGAGATCAGCGCCGCAGCTCCAGAAGAGGCGCAGCACCTATGCTAACAGCTGGCATCGGCGCTTATGGTGCTTCAAGAGAGGCGGTGGTCTAGTGGCAGAAACTTGGACTATGGGCAGAAAAGATCTCTGGTTCGACTCCACGGAGAGACAACAAAAAGACAAACCTGGATTGATCTGCCCAAAAATCCAAGAGTCTGTTTATACCCTGTCTAGTGCCCCTGAGCAAGGCACCTTACTCCCCCAACATCTGCTCCCCGAGCGCCGTACATGGTCGCTTACTGCTCAGTGTGTCCTGCACCAAATGTGTCAAAAGCAGAGGTTAAATTTCCCTACCTGCATGAGTGTGCCTGTGCATGTCTCTGCATGTGTTTTGGACTAATAAATGCATCTTAATCTTAATCTCCAACAAAATGGGCATCGTCAGTGTTTTATTATTTTAGCAATGAAAGGTATCTTAAGTATCGGTTCTAGTGACCTCTCTAGTCAGCACCCTGCAGTTTCTCACTTTTAAGTAAGCAGGAAGAGAACAAGACACCATAAATTCCACTACAATATAAACCAACCAATTGATTAGTTAAACAGGAGACTTCAGCCGAACTGGTTGGCACCTTAAAGGGATAGTTCACCAAAAATGCACACGAAGGTATGCTATGTTTTTCTGTTGTTTTACAACGTATGAAGTCTCGGTCACCAGCTACTTCAATTGTATCAGATTCTTTGAGACTCCAGATGTGTTTGGTTGACTCAAACACTTCACCCATCCCTCCATTGGCATAGTGTTGAATAGATAATGAGCACAGGTTCATTTTTGATTGGACTATCAATTTAAATCCCCAGGCCACCAGAAAGCATTGGAGACATCGAAAAATGTGGACCATTTTGGCTTTGTCTAATGAAAAAATTGCAAAAAGAGTTTGTCAGTATTTGAACACAGGACCTAGTAAATTGAAACTGAGAATTGAGACAATATTTGATCCAAGAATAAATAAAGAAAAACATCTTAACAAGCATTTTAGTCACAACGTTTGTGCTTGACACACTATCCATCTTTATTATATATTTTCCTTTTCATACATTCGTCAACTTCTGATTGTGCTTTTTTTTATATGATCATCACTGTTTTCATTTATGTGACCAATAACTTAAATGCCTAAAGAAAGAAACATCCAACCTTAGATTTTTTTTTCATTTTAATACTCTTTTTGTGTCTTATGCCTTTTCCATTTGCATTAAGTTACTATAGATAAAGAGTGAATATTGAGTAAAGGAGCAGGATAACCACTACACTCTTCAGTAGGCAGCAGCACCTTGTTTGTGATATAACATCCTGTGACATATGATATAATATGTAATTTACCTGAAGTAGTTCCTTAGTTTTACTTAGTCAACAATTTGCAGTGGTGGAAAATGAGTGCCAGTACTCTTAGTTCATGGGAATGTAGTTTGCTGATGGTTGCTGGTTTCAGTTGAGTGATGAATATAGAAGCTGACAGAAAAATATGGATGTATCGACCGTCCTCAGTTTTCATCTGCAGTCACAGTCATAGTCAGCAGACATTTAAAAAAATTGACTCTTAAAAAATAATGACAGCCTTCATATAACCAGTCTACTTATTTTGTCAGCTTTTCGTATTTGTCTCCCTGAAAAAGGTGTATCTTAGTCCTGACATTAACTCATTTATATTCATTAAATGTTGAAGTGCTTTGTAAGATTACATTTTTAAAAGAAATAAATACAGTTTCTAGTCACAAGATGTATCTGTCATAATTTGTTTTAGTGCTAGTTTTCCCAGTATAGGGCCAGTCGTGGCACAGCACGGCACAACTAGGCTCAAAATGGCATATCACAGCTTTGCTAACGATATTAACAATGCTAATTAGCTGCTAGCGACATGACTAAAATTAGACAAACTGTAAAATGTATTCAAGAACATTTGTGCAAGTATACATCTGCTAGCCCATGCAGTATCTATTTTCTATAACAGTAAGGATTCAGCCGCTGCTCTGAACCAATATTGTTAGTTTTTCTTGCATCATTATCATAGCCTAGGGCTGGGCGATAAAATAACATATCGATAGTTATCAGAATATAACTTTTCCACGATGGAAATTAAAGACATGTCGATATAAGGTTGATAGAACTTGTCCCGTTCATGTTTTGACAGCAAGCACGAACAGCCAATGAGAATAACCCCACGCCGAACCAATCTTGTGTCTGGTATAGAGTTACACCCAAACAGTACAGAGTGGAGGAGCACGCAGCACACATGTTAATGTTTGGGCTCCTGCAAAGAGATGGAGTCTGCATCAAAACAGTGACTTTACATAATCATGTTTTCTTCTATGTTCATACTTTCAGCAGGTTTCCACCTCTGAATAATTATAACACTGCTGCTTGAGGACAGATGCTTATCAAAGGTCCGGTCGTCCAGTGTCAGAGTCTCTGTCAGAGTCTGCTTCCTCCTCACTCCCCCTCTGACCTGCGCTCACTATACACCCTAACAATAAACACCAGCATTGATCAGATGTTATTAGGACATGTACAGGACTGACCATCACTTAATAAGTAAATACAATGGGATTATCAGTTTGTGTGTGAAGAGGGGCCGAGACGAACAGACAAACACACCTGCAGACAGACGTTCCTCCCACAAATTATGAAGCACTGCTGTTTTAACTTCCTTTGCTGCAGAAGAAGCCACTGCCCTTTTATCCAGGAACATAAATATGAATTAAGCAGATTTTTATAAAGATGGGCAGGGTAATGCACCTCAGTGTAGTGGTGCTGATTTAAGTTAAGATTAGATAATATAAAACTTTAGGTTGTGGTCTTGAGACATTGTTCATGCTGTTTTTGGTCAGGAGAGTTTTAATACTTCAAATGAAGAAAGGACACATGTCATGGATAGATGTCGTTTCCCATACCTGTTTCCTCTCTGCCAAGTCCTGTAAGACAAACCATGTGTTGTTTCCTTCTTTTCGCTTTAATTTCTACTGCGGTTAGATATTTCACGAAAATGCCCTTATTCAGCTCACAGTAAGTAGAGCAGTAGTAAAAGCTAACAAACATTGTTGGTGCCCCGTTTCCCCATGCCAAGTCTCACTATCACAAAGACTTACTCTTTGACTCTCTTTGTTTATTTATGTTATACGGAACAATGAGGCAGAATAAAGGAGCAACCTTCCCTTCAGGCTTTGTAACATGGACTTCTTAAAACAACAATGCTTGTGTGTTTTCCTGATCAGCATTGGACAGTACTTACAGACTGTGGTAAGAGGCACCAACCACTGACTGAAGACAGGGTTGTGCCAAAACAAGCCTGGTCCATGGCAGCTCCAAGACACAACCTATAGGACTGCTGCTAACGTCTTGGTGCCAGATATCACATGTCAACTTTAGATGTCTTGTAAAGTCCTTCCTCACAGTTCTGAGCTGTGTTGTTGAGGACTAACAGCTTTATATACAGGCGTGGTTATAATGCAGTTAGTGTTAAATAAGGATGTGAACCCTTTGGATGAGCTAATTTTGTGCATTAATTGGTCATGAAATGTGATCTGATCTTCATTCAGATCACAAGTGCAGACACTTGTTTAGGATAATTATCTACACACAATTGTAATCCTTTGTGTCTTTATTGACCACACCAATAAAACATACTCATTGCTGATGAATACAGCAAGTGAAGCCCGTGCATTTAGAAACCGGTTGAAACTTCTTTGGCATCATAGCCTCAACCAAGCATACAGTATCAACTACAGTGAGCAACGGTGTCCCACACACAAGCACTCTGGCGAAGCATGCAATGATCCGGATCCGTGATCCGACGCCATTAATTAACTAATAGATTTATAAATGTGTGCTGGCAATTTCTGTGAAATCAAGCACAAAGTCATACAGTTGTCCCGACCCCTTGATTGAACCTTTTGCTCACAGACCCCATAGCTTTGTTTACAGCAGGGGTTTTCAACTGGTTTTGTCCTAGGGACCACCATTCTGACTAGAAAGTAATCCTCGGCCCAAAGATGTGCCTGCGCGCCTGCGTGTGTGCGTGTGCGCGTGCGGATATAAGGAAGTTTTAACATTTGGAATTCCATGTTGGTTTTATTTAAAAACCTCAAACAAATCTAGAAATATCTGTGTAAAAAATAGGGCTGAACGATTTGGGGAAATAATCTAATTACGATTTTTTCCCCCAAATATTGCGATTGCGATTGAATAGGCGATTTTTTTCATTTTATCCCCCCCCCCTCCAAAAAAACGTAATGAATGATTTAGAGATGATCAACACAATAAAAGATACATTTACTGTACAATATTCTTTCCCATATTTGTATTTAACTGCTCACAACAGAAACAAGAACAAATCTGTGTGCATTTAAAGAATTTAATCAAAGACATTGTAATTATAAACACAAGCCATGCACTTTTTAAAACCTGTATGCAAAATGTACCATCTTGAGAATTTTTTTTTAAATAACAGGTGTCTTACTGCTCCCAAGTCAGTAACATTTACAGTGTTGGGAGGGATACTTTCAAAACGTATTCCGTTACAGAATACATGCCCAAAAATATAATCTGTAACGTTTTCCGTCACATTAACTAATCTGAGTCACGTATTCTGAATACTTGGATTACTTCCACATTGAATTGAATTTTATAAGTGTAGGAATATGGCGTTATTATAGTCAGCGGAGCAGCAGCACTTTAAGATCTGTGTCCGCGGATGCGGCGGGCCGGCTGGATGAAAGGGCAGCTCGCGGAGCAGCAGCTCCGTAGATTCCCGTTCATGTCCGGGTGGTCTTGCAGCGGTGTGGAGGCGCCGGGCCACAGCAGGAACACCCCCATGCAACACCTCTGTCTCGCAGATGTGCATGTAGGTGACCGGGGGACTCTGGAGCCCCGCCGCCCCGGAGCTCGGCTTGCTTTTCCGGGGAGCGATTTTCAGGTCCGCCTCCCGCCCCGCGGTCACCTTCGAGATGAGCTCGCTCTGTGTGTCCGCCCCGTCGGCCGAAGACGTTAGGACCCTGTAGGTGATGCAGGCGTGCTTCGCTATCTTCTGGATCAGAGGAGTTTTGTGGTCCTGCGGCATTCTTGCTGCGGGTGAGGACAGCAGCCCGGTGCCCTACTCTCTTTCGCATGTTTTAAATCGCGCACGTTGCGATTTAGAAAAAATCGCGTTTTATCAAATCGCAATTACATCGCAAATGCAATTAATCGTTCAGCCCTAGTAAAAAACAACAAAAACGGTTGATTTTCAGTGCTTAAGAATTGAAAACATAAATTAAGTGCAGTTTGTAGTTATATTGCATCTCAGAACCATATGTACATTAATATATAACTTGCATGACTTAAATGTACATCACACAAACAATTGAAGCCTACTTAAGTTTAAACTCATGATCACCAGCAGCAAATCCCACCTACTGTTAACGTTGGGGGGGGGGAGTAGTAGTTCTGTGTGTGTGATTGTGTCTTAGAGCTCTCCTAAGAAATTGTTTGTCAACCAGCGAACGTGGTAAAGTTGACTGTTATTGCAATTAATTGTTTTGGCTATTATGCCAATTTATTTTTCTTATTACAAAGTATTTGTTTTTTTCGCTCTTTTGTTTGATTTAATAATTTCATTATTAATTCTGCCCTTTTTGGCCTTTTTTGGGAAAATAAAAATTCCCATCATACAAACTACATCTCCAAGACAGGGGAAAACTACTGGCTGTTTCTAGCCCCAAGACGATTTCAAGGTTCCTCTCATCACCTTTATTTTATTTTTTAGATATATTCTTCTTATTTTAGATATTTTTCACGATATTCAAGAGCAATTGTTGAAATATCAAATTGAATTTCAACCAGGAGGGGCCGCGGACCCCTGGTTGAAAACCCCTGGTTTACAGGACAAAAACCCCTGGCTCTGTTTACAAGACAAAGACCCCTTTTGATTACAATTCAGTGACTCCCTTCACAAGTCTGTTCCTGAGATCATTCACAGATGCTAAATTTCCACTACATTTCCCACTTTGAGTATTTTAATACTCAATATTCATTAAACCCAGTGTTTCCCCTACCGTTCTACTAGGGGGGCGCTCCGCCCCGCCAACGGCACCTCCCGCCCCCCCCGGAAGATCAAGTTGATTATTCATTAAATTTTTTAATATAGCGCCAGATCGCCAGACCCATGTCATTTCTGTCTCTACATGGTCGAGCGTTTAGATTTTTCCTCTGCTATCTGTATCGCGCACGGCGTAGTTCCATCCAGATATGGCACACACAGACACGTGCGCGCACAAACTGACAAGCGCGCGCCCACACAAGTGAGCAACCTGCCACCAGCGGACAGAGAGCATCTGAGAACATATCTCATGAACCACCTGAGAAGCAGCTAAAAATATCTGCGTTTTTTAGACGCTCCCAGGTGGATGATGGTAACAGCCACTCTCCTGCGAGTAGCAGCCGGAAGAGCTCTCATGCTCCAGGTCCAAGTGCAGAGAATAGCCCAAGTGCTGAACTCTGGCAGAGCTAGTCTCCATAACACCAGAAAAAGTCGCTAGATCTGTCGCTAGTAACTTTCGCCATGAGGATTTAAAATGTCGCCAGATTTAGCGACAAAATTGCTAAGTTGGCAACAATGCTTCCCTCGCAACCTCAGCCTGAACCCTTATTAACCCCGCAGCGTCGCTTCATAATAGCAACAACATAAACCATATCAATGTTTTTAAGAATCTGGTTAGGAAAGGGATGACATTACCAAGCAACACTTTAATCTATCACTGTTAAATCTATTCTCATCTGACCATTGTTGAAAACCGGCAAATCTGACGTGAAAAGATTTATATTATAAACAGAAGTTTCAAAACGGTAACTTAACACAAACGAGGGTAATGGCGAAGTGCTCGATCTAACAAGTCCTGTTTGATTTCAGGTGGTAGAGAAGTCGTTCAGCTAGTAGGATCTTGACTTTCGTCTTCTTTCACTTTATGCGCATGTTCCATGACGCTTTACAGCGATTTGAACCACTCTGACCAAGCGTTTCTGTGTTTTCTTGACAGGGCTTTGTGTAGACACGATAAACATAAGTACCAGATCCAAAAGCACCCGAAGCAGCACACTTTGTGGATAATTCTACTTTATTTCAATTAGGGGTGTCACGATACCAAAAATTCAGTAGTTGGTGCCAATACCAGTAAAATAACACGATTTTCGATGCCAATTTCGATACCACGGTAAAAAAGCTTCACGTCATCCTCCAGAGCAGGGGTCGGCAACTTGTGGCTCCGGAGCCGTATGCGGCTCTTCAGCCCCTCTGCAGTGGCTCCCTGTGCAGTGTGTGCATGTTGCGCATATTTGTCGCGAACGGTGAACTTAACGAATCAGTTTTCCTATGTTGAAAAATGAGTGAAAGTCACGTTCAACTTCATTTTCGTCATGAAATCAAGGAGCGGGCGATGTGTGCGCTTGTGTGCGTGCGTGCGTCTCTCTGAGCGAGTGAGCGGGGCGAGGAGCGGAGCACACAGTGAGATCACAGCTCGTTCACATGAAACAGTCGCTCACTGACTGACCGGCCGCGGGTCTTTGTGAGCTTGCTGCTGAGGATGGCAGTTTGGTAGAAAAAAGCAGTAAGCAGTCAGCATATGTCATAGGGATGGGAATCGGCAGGGACCTCCCGATACGATACTGTCACGATACTTAGGTGGCGATACGATATGTATTGCGATTCTGTGGGTATAGCGATTCTGTAAGTTTGCGATTCGACATTACGATCTTTTTTTTTAAATACTGGACCATGGAAAACAGTTGAATCATACCTTTTGAATACAACACAGTCAAATTCAATTAGAGCTTCACAAGGTTTATTTCAAATATTAACATTAACTTAATGACTGCCGGGCAGCCAATAGAGAATATAAATAAAATGTGCCCTATTATTGTATAGTCCCTGCACACAAACTTGACAGATTAAGAAATGAATACCACTTAGGCTACTTTTAAACAATAAATAAATGGTAAATTAAATATAATGAATACAAGTTTAATTAAAATATAGACTTTGAAATAAACAAAAAGTAGGCTATGCTTCACTGTTGTTTGCATGTAGGCTAATCAAAGCTATTGCTTGGGTATGTTTAGATTATTGTGCAAAAACAAAAGCTGGTCAACATGCTCTGGGGTGAGGTTACTCCTCCCCCCATATATATCCCCCCCCCATATAAAACCAATAAATATGTTTAAAAAAAGAATACGGCTCCCATTAGCTCGCGAGCTAATGCGCTCCTCCATCTCCCCGGGGATAGACGGTGGAGCCAGGGCTCTCTGCCCTGCTAGCTTTAGCTCCCCGTTAGCTCCGGGGCTCCGGTGGGGGCAGCCCGGCGCCGGGGCTATTACGCTAGCGGAGCCCCGACGGCGCTCCGGCGGCGGGCCGAAGCACCGGAATCTGAAGGAACCATATCAACTGGGGTAAAATGGGCATACGATGGGTCCTTTAAAAAAATAAAAAATCGATTTGGGAGGCAGCATGGCGATTTAATATCGTCATTCACAAGAATCGCGATTCGTAACTGAATCGATTTCCGCCCCCCATCCCTAATATATCAGCATCATATTAAGCAAAACAGTTCCGTGTGGCTCTACTTTGTCTAAACTTTAGGATTGGCCAACCGTGGTTGAGGGGGTAGAGCGGTTGTCCTCTAACCAGAGGATCAGCAGTTTGATCCCAGTCTTGCCTATCTGCATGCCGAAGTGTGCTTGGGCAAGATACTGGACACCGGATTGCCCCTCATCGAAAAAGTGCTGCCCATAGATACACTGTATGGATATGTGTAAATGGGTAAATTGCAATAAACTAGGTCTGCACGATATATATACCAACGGGCGCGCACGAGTGGCTGCCTTTCACAGCAGCTCTTGCTCGCACTGAGCCTTTCTGTTTATTTTCAGTTTTATTGTGTTATTTGTTATTTTTTTTCATTTGTAATTGTTGGACTACGGCAACAGGACTCGTCAAGTTTGTCGCTGTCTTTTTTTTCTGCTTATTGCACTTTTTCACCACCGTGTCTGGGGATCCAGCATGCAGCCGTTGCCCATTGTTTACTCCAGGGAACAGCTGTTAGCTTACCGGCACACGGCGCTGCTACCTGGGGAGAGACCCAAGGTCTCCCGCGAGCTAAGGAGGAAGAGACGTGGATGCCGAGCAGGAGCAATACGTCGCGCCAGGAGGAGACGTTTTAAACCCGTTCTCCCCGCCATCATCATGGGAAACGTACGGTCTCTCCCCAACAAGATGGACAAGTTATCAGCGCTGACTCGCCATCAAACGGACTACCGTGAGTGCAGCCTCATGTTGTTTACGGAGACATGGTTAACGGAGCTTACTCCGGACACGCATGCTTCACTGGATGGATTCCGCATCATACGGGCGGACAGGACAACGGAGAGCGGGAAGAGAAAGGGAGGAGGTCTGGCACTGTTCGTTAATGAAAGATGGTGTAACCCTGGGCACATCACTGTTAAGGAGCAGACCTGCACCAAAGACATTGAGCTGTTAGCCGTTAGCATGAGGCCAACTTACTTACCACGGGAATTCTCGCATGTTATCGCGATGGCTGCGTACGTTCCTCCCTCTGCTAATGCTGAGGCGGCCTGTGACGTCATCCACTCGGTGACAAGCAGGCTGCTGACCCAACACCCCAATGCACTCCTCCTTCTCTCTGGTGACTTTAATCATGCCCCTCCGTCCTCCACTCTACCCACATTCACCCAGTATGTCACCTGTCACACCAGAGACAATAAGACACTGGACCTCTTATATGTCAACACCAAGGATGCATATTCTTCATCATCTCTTCCTCCCCTTGGAAGATCTGACCACAACCTGGTGCACCTCCTGCCTGTGTATAAACCTCTTGTGCAAAGGCAGCCAGCTGTGACTCGCACAGTAAAAAGATGGTCCGAGGAAGCCGAGGAGGCTCTGAAGGACTGCTTTGACTCTACTGTGTGGGAAGTATTCAGTTATGACCATGGGGAGGACATCAATAGTCTCACTACCTGCATAACGGACTATATAAACTTCTGTACGGAGAACACTGTTCCCACCAAGACTGTACGGTGTTTCTCCAACAGCAAACCATGGATCAACCCTGAAATAAAGGCCCTCCTCAAGGAAAAGAAGAGGGTCTTTAGATCAGGTAATAGGGACGAGCTAAAGACTGTGCAGAGGGAGCTGAGGAGGAAGATAGGGGACGGGAAGAAAGTCTAAAGGATGAAGATGGAGGACCAACTGCAGCAGAACAACATCAGCGGGGTCTGGAAGGGCCTGAAGACCATGTCTGGTTTCAAGGGGCCCAACCAACAGCCTACGGGGGACCAGAAGTGGGCGAATGACCTGAACTTGTTCTTCAATAGATTCGATCAGCCACCCACCCCTCCCCCCATCCAGTCCTCTCTACTGCTGCAACCCTCTGTGGACTGCCCCCCCTCTCCCCTGCCCCCTCTCCCTCTCCCACCACACTCAGCTCCCCTCCATCACTCCTCATACATCACAGTCCACAATCAGCGCCCCTTCCCCCCCCCCAACAACCCATGGCACTCAGCCCCCATTCCCCAACTTGTCCCTCACAACTGCCCACGTGAGGAATGAACTGAGTAGGATGAAGGTGAGGAGGGCCACGGGTCCAGACGGGATCAGCTCAAGGCTCCTCAGGTCCAGCGCAGTCCAGCTGTGTGGGATAGTGAAGCACATCTTCAACCTGAGCTTGAGGCTGGGGATAGTGCCACAGCTGTGGAAAACTTCCTGCGTAGTTCCAGTCCCAAAGACCCCGCGACCCAAGGACTTCAGCAGCTTCAGACCAGTGGCGTTAACATCTCACCTGATGAAGACGCTAGAAAGGCTGGTCCTTGTACACCTCCGCCCCCTGGTGAGTTCATCTTGGACCCGCTCCAGTTCGCATACCAGTCTGGCATCAGGGGTGGATGACGCTGTCATCTACCTGCTACACAGATGCCTTTCTCACCTGGAAAAAGCTGGAAGCACTGTGAGGATCATGTTCTTTGATTTTTCCAGTGCCTTCAACAGCATCAAGCCTCTACTTCTGAGAGACAAGCTGGAGCAGATCGGAGTGGACCACCACCTCACTACATGGATCCTGGACTACCTCACCAACCGTCCACAGTATGTGCGGATACAGGGGTGTGAGTCTGACCTTGAGTCCTGCAGCACGGGGGCCCCACAAGGAACCGTTCTAGCTCCATTCCTCTTCACCATCTACACCTCGGACTTCTCTTATAACTCCACTAACTGCTACCTGCAAAAGTTCTCTGATGACTCTGCAATCGTCTGCCTCATTTCCGCCGGGGATGACAAGGAGTATAGAGAACTGAACCAGGACTTCTTATCATGGTGCCAGCGGAACTGCCTCCAGATCAACTCTGGTAAAACCAAGGAGCTGGTGGTGGACTTCAGCCGGAGTAAACACTCTCCTCCGACACCAGTGAACATCCAGGGAACGGACATTGACATTGTGAGATCTTATAAGTACCTGGGTGTTCACCTGAACAATAAACTGGACTGGACTGATCACACACAGGCTATCTATAAGAAGGGACAGAGCAGACTCTATCTGCTGAGGAGTCTGAGGTCTTTTGGTGTGCAGGGAGCACTCCTGAGGACCTTCTTCGACTCGGTGGTGGCATCAGCCATTTTCTTTGGAGTGGCCTGCTGGGGCAGCAGCATCTCGACAGCCGACAGGAAGAGGCTTAACAAACTCATCAGGAAGGCCAGCAGTGTGCTTGGGTGTCCACTGGAGACGGTGGAGGTGGTAGGAGATAGGAGGATTGTTGCCAAGCTATCCTCCCTGATGGCCAACTCCTCCCACCCCATGCGGGACACCCTGGCAGCTCTAAACAGCTCCTTCAGCCACCGGCTGATTCATCCCCGTTGTGTGAGGGAGAGGTATCGCAGGTCCTTCCTTCCTGCGGCTGTCAGTCTATACAACCAGCTGTGAAACCCATTGAACACACAATTTGTGCAATTAATTTAGTTATTTAATTTAATTGATAATTATTTGTTTGTATTATTTTGTTGTTCTACTACTTATAATAATTTATTTATTTACTATTTACTATTTTTTTTGCTCATTGTTGTTTCTTCTTCTTATTATGTTGTTTTTGCATTTTCTTTTTTTTCTTTTGCTCTTGTTGCATTACCTGCACTGCTGTGTAAACCCTCAAATTTCCCCACTGTGGGACTATTAAAGGATCTATCTATATCGTAATCGCAATATCAATGTTCATGATAGACGTATCGCAAAAGACAACAAAATCTGAGAGACATCGGGTTACATGCACCACGCACTCACGCTCTGCATGTCAATATATTAGGCAAATCAGATGGAGCCCTGCTGCCGTATATGATAAATAAAAAATATTCAGATCAATGGCGACAAGGACACTTCGGCATGCAGATGGGTCAGACTGGGGATCAAACTGCCGACCTTCAGGTTGGAGGATGACCACGCTACCCCTAAGCCACAGCCGCCCCTGTCCAAACATGTATGAAAGAACCCCGGACTTGATGGCGCTGCGGCCGGGGCTGTGCACCTTCTCCCGGTTTGGAGCTGTCCATGGTCTCTGGGTCCGTAGCCAGGGACTGTTTATTTAACGTTTGTGATGAAAATTCATCTTGCAAGCTCTGCAGAGTTTATACAACAAGCACGGGTGCTCAAAATGGAACTAGTCGCAAGTTCACAAAAGCCACAACTTATAAAAGAGGCGTTACATAAGACAATATGAAAAAAAGAAGACATGAAAGACATGAAATCATCATCTGTTTCTTATCTGCTGTGTCCATCCGTCCGCAGGTACCAGTTGGAAGAAAAACATCACCAAATAAGGGTTCCATCCTCTCAGGTAGACAGTATCACAGCAGTGAGACACCTAGTCAGGGGATTTTCACTACCTTAGAGACTGGTCAGTGGAATTTTCCAAAACACACTTGTCTATCGTCAGCACAATATTAAACAATGTTATCACATATCGTATGTTTTCCTAATATCGTGCAGCCCTAAAATACGCTAAGCTATAAAGACCTTTGAGTGGTCATGAAGACTAGATAAGTGCTATATAAATATAGACATCCCAGTCAAATACAGACAGTAGTTTGTCATTACTTTAAGAGTAACAGAACAAAAACAATTCGATTTTTTGGGCCTAAACATCTTTAAGACTCTCCGTGCAGGTACATCCAATGAACTGATCCCTATAGAAGATTTACTTGTTCATATTGTATATTTGGTCTCAGTGAAAAGCGGAGAGCAGTATATATGCTCTAAGAATTAGGTCAATTTCTATGCTGTGGACACCAGTGTTTTCATGACTGAGCATCTTCAAGTTATGAACATTCATTAATGTTCTCTATCACTTTGACATGTATCTGTAAAAAATTGCCCTGCACGTCTCTATCTCAAGTTGGGACTTGTCAGTCAGGTTGTTTGTCTCGTATCATGATATGTCCTTGATTGGTCAGTAGGGAACAGTATCTGTAGGAAATGCCAGTAGCTGGGTTTATTACAGGGCCGGCCAGTCCCTACTTTTTTGGGAAATCAAAATTCATGAGGTAAGACATGGCTTATCATCAAATAATGTGCTTTTATATTGTTTTTATTGTAATACAGGTCAAAGATCACTTATAAATTGTCTGTTCCAAGTTTTCATTTTAAATGTAACATACCTTGCCAACTTTTTCTGATTTGGGGTTGTAGTTTGCCTGAAGACTCAGTGGTCTCAATTAGTTTTTCATAAGAAGTAGACACACCATCCCCATTCTCACTCTTAAAATTATAGTAGTGCTTATTGAATGATGCAAAATAATCCACTCTACATATCAAAATGGACAATAGTTTATTGTAGTTTAATTAATTACATCAACAGTAGCATAACAACTTTCATCCCTCAGGTTCAGACACGTTTTAAGGTAAATGATGAGTTTGGGTTTGATAGACTTTATTCTCTCTATTTAAATCATGAGGACATTAAAAATTAAGGTATTCATAATATTCCCTGGAAATATTGGCAGTTTCCCACACAGCATGTTGAAACGTTGATCCCAAGTAGAAAATTGATCTTAGTAAAAAAACAGCAGGCCTGACTTGGGAGATAGCTTCTACTCGGCTTGTGAGTATATTGTGTTTGAGTGAAATGAAACTGTTTGTATAGTGAAGGCTGTAGAGCTGTTTGGAACGCTTGCTGAAGTACATTGGGCTCAAAGCAGTAGAATTGACTCCCTCCTCTCCTCTCTGTCCCCTCTACCTGCTGAGTGCTTTATCTCAGTTTACACTGACAAACTGTTTTGTATTGATCCTCAGTTCTCTTCTCAGATTGTAGCTCTGGTTTTATTGTTACTCAATTAAAACACAAATAATTTATCAAGTAAGTACAAAGCACTATGGTATATTGATTGTATTTGCAGCTTTTTTTGTGCGTTTATGTAAGACCTGGCTCTAGAAAATAGTAGACTAAAATATCTCAAAAAATAACACATCATGCCGCGATCTAAAGAAATTCAAAAACAGATGAGAAACAAAGTTATTGACATGTATCAGTCTGGAAAGGGTTACACAGCCATTTCTAAGGCTTTGGGACTTCAGTGAACCACGGTGAGAGCCATTATCCACATATGGAGAAGACTTGGAACAGTGGTGAACCTTCCCAGGAGTGGCTGGCCTACCAAAATTACTCCAATAGCACATCCAGGAGGTCATAAAAGACCCCAGAACAAAATCTAAGGAACTGCTGGCCTCACTTGCTTCAGTTAAGGTCAGTGTTCATGATTCAACAATAAGAAAGAGACTGAGCAAAAATGGCATCCATGGGAGAGTTCCAAGGTGAAAGCCACTGCTGACCAAAAAGAACACAAAGACTCGTCTCACATTTGTCAAAAAACCTCTTGTTGGTCCCCAAGACTTTTGGGCAAATTTTCTGTGGACTGATCAAAAAAAAATTAACTTGCTGTGTAAGTAAAACTAACACAGCATCTATAAAAACAACATCATACCAACACTCAAACATGGCGCTGGTGGTGTGATGTTCTGGGGCTGCTTTGCAGCTTCAGGACCTGGATGACTTGCCATAATTGATGGAACCATGAATTCCATCAGTTTGTGACCTCAAGCTCAAGCATACTTGGGTTATGCAGCAGGACAATGATCCGAAATACACAAGCAAGTCAACATCTGAATGGCTCAAAATAAACAAAATGAAGGTTTTGGAGTGGTCTAGTCAAAGTCCAGACTTAAATCATATTGAGATGCTCTGGCAAGAACTTAAACAAGCCATTTATGCTCGAAAACCATCCAATGTTGCTGAATTAAGAATTCTGCAAAGAAGAGTGGGACAAAATTCCTTCACAGCGATGCAAGAGACTCATTGGCAGTTATCACAAACATCTGATTGCATTTGTTTGCCGCCAAGGGTGGTACAGGATAGTAGGTTTGGATAGACTTTTTCACTTAATAAATTAAATTATCATTTAAAAACTGCATTTTGTATTTACTCGGGCTACCTTTGTTTAATATACAAATTTGTGTGATGATCTGAATCATTTAAGTGTGACAAAAATTCTAAAAAATTAAAAATCAGGAAGGGGGCAGTACTTTTTCACAGCACTGTATGTGACTGTCGACGTCTCAACACCTCAGCTTTATGAATGAACTTAAATTATGTATATCAATGAATCTTTTTAATGTTTGCTCTCTCTCTCTCTCTCTCTCTCTCTCTCTCTCTCTCTCTCTCTCTCTCTCTCTCTCTCTCAATCTCTCTTGCTTGGCTGACACACAATGACTCAGCTGACATCTCTGGGACGCTACAGTTTAAACATGTTTGATTGATGCCCTGTAACTGCCTTGGTGTCACAGGTCTTCCTGTCGTCCTGCTAGTTGCAGTGATATGAAAAAAACATGAAGAAAGTTGTTTCCTCTTATTATTTATTTATGAGGAGAGGGTCAAATCATTGAATGGAATTTAAATGTTTCTTAAGTGAGGCAGACAAACTGAAGGATGGGAGATATCATACTGCCGTCTCTTTGATTTATACGTGATATTTGCTGTTGCTTGCCCTATGTGTAGTGTTGTTTTGTTGTTTACATTGCTATGGTGAAACGGTGGGTATAAACTGACTGTGTAGGCAACAACATGACCTTGACTTGCTCTGCTATTGGCTGTACAATCCGTTGTGTCCCACTGAGCTCTTCTTTAACTGGCTGGCAAGCAGGCTGGCACACAGTTAGGCCATTGTGGTCTTCTGCTCTGTTGGCCTTCTACAACACTAAAGGCCTCTGTATGCTTCTCCGAGTCCGTCAAGGATCGGACGGACACTTTTTGATTTATAGTCATGCAAGCCTTTTTGTACTGAAAACAATTCACCGACAGACCATTAGGTGGCGCAACGGAAGACGAGCTTAGAGAAGCCTACCTCATGAGGTGTGTAGAAGAAGTCCACGGTGGTTTATTGACGTCCTCCCGCGGCGTCTCATACACAGAGAACGATGGCAACTAACAGACAAAGGCTGTTGATGGCGTGACAGTTTTTGCTTAAATAAAGTGACACCCAGCGGGTCATAATGTTTATGTTATCGTGTCTAAGCGCAGCGGTTCCCCGGCCTTGTTTCCGAACTGCGTTGCTAATTCCACAGCTTGAAGCTACACAGAGGCAGCTATCTCCCCCCCCAGCTTCCACACACAGTCAGCAGGGACTCCCGATACTAACTACTACCAAGTGTTTACTTCTAACCTGACGGTGTTTGAGAAACAGTGTCATGACAGCCGTTTATTATAATTAAAGTCAGCGGGTTTTATCACAGTTACCACCGCAGTTAGCATGGTGGCTAGCGCCGTTATGATAGGGCTTTATAACCATATGTGACAGTACACACATGCCGTTAGTGCTCTAACCAGCCACCGTCAGCCGGACATCTCCACTGGCTTAACAAACATTAATCGTAGAATCGTAGTTGTGTTTGGGTTTATTGCGCTATAGGGAATGAAACAGGAAGTTTGAGGTCCGGAAATGTCGTTAGCTGACCAATCACAGCCACGGGCTATCCGTAGGCTCTCCGCCATGCCGACGTGAAGTTAGAAAAATCAGAGGAGCACGAAAAGCTCTCCGAGGCGCTCGGAGTGGGCGTTTCTCTGTCCGTGTCCTTCCGTTTTCAACAAAACGGAGAAGCATATATAGGCCTTAACTCGCCACTCTTCTGTCTAACCTTTGATCGAGAGCAGATGAAAGAGGCCTTCTCTGTCCTGTCTTACCAGCACTCACTGAGACTGAATGACTGTTGTCCATTTGTCCTCATTACAGCAGAGACAAGCTACAGTATACACTGCAGACTCATTAACAGAGAGCATGAAGTAGACAGAGTCACTGCATTAACAGAGGGCAGAGTGAGAGCGTCACAGACAAATGCATCATATTAATCATCTTAAAACGAGGGCGGGAATATCATTAGTCAATACTAGAGCTGGCATTCTATTGGTTGGAGAATTTTGAAAGAATTACATAAAATACCCAAGAGCAGAGGACAAATCTGAGAGCATACGTTTCACACGCACACTGAACACACTAAAGCAGTGTAAAGGCGAGGAGAGAAGAGCTGGAGCAAAGGAAGAAACAACATATGAGGCCAAGTAAACAGTTTGAATACAAGCAAAGCAAATCTTAGAACAAGCAGGAACTATTTGAGACTGACCACAGGGTTTTGAGTGAAAGCATAACAAAATCTGAAAGTGTTTGATTCGCTGTAGAGTTCATGAAACACGCCGTGCACACTCTTTCCACTGCTTCACACAAAACGAGACTTAACGTGAACCGCACAGTCAGGACATCTGGATTAAAGTGACCGGAAAACAATCTGGAGACATGATCCGACACAATCGATTAATAACTGACTGATTTTATTAATTGATGAAGAAGCAGCCATGTACAGTAGGGTTGCAACTAACGACTATTGCGATAGTTGATTAATCCATAGAGCATTGAAATGATTAATCGACTAATCGGATTATGAATCGCACAAATTCTGAATTGCTCTTATTTAGCCATCAGCTTTTAAATTTAGCTTGAGGTAGTTTGCGGCATGTGATGACTGAAAATAAAGACAATAATGATCGACATTTCCTTCAAAAATGTATTTAATAAACTTTGCTGCATATTAGGGTACTATTGATACAAAAACAAAGAAAAATCCAGTTTTTGCCGATTTAAAACCAAGACCTGGTTATGTAATTTGTTTTATTTAAATTCAGGTATCCATTTTTTTCTGTTAACAAAAAGACAGGTAAAGTAGCAGCCATTAAAACATAAACAAATCTAGTCTTCTTCGGAATGCATAGTTGGGATTAAAAAAGACGTTTGTCAGGCAATAGGATAACATTTTTAACTTGTAAACCCTAACCATATTTTTGTAATGGATTGTAGAATTCTGCACACAGTTGTTGAGGGAGTTGCCAAAACAACTGCGTTTATATAGCAAGCTAGATAACAGGCTATCTTACCGAGGCAAGTCTGCATCGTCTACGTTACGATGTCATACGGGCCTCCTCTTCAAATGCTTCGGTCCTGCTTCCAGAAAGCCAGGTCCGCCTTACAAATATTGCAGGTAGTTATTTTTTGGGCTATACTTTTTACTTTCTGGTAGGCGATGGTGTTGCACAGACACCGCCATTGGTCTATGTTTTGTCACTATTGCTCATCAATAGGAAGCGAGCGAGATGGCTCACTCCTCAGCTACTTCCACCAGCATCTCTGGTAGAAAAACCTTTAGTTCAGCTGCACGGCACGAAAAACGCGCGCTATGACGTGGTTTGACATTCCAGCCAACTTAATCCCCTTTTAAATTGAGTGACTTGTTATGGTCTCAGGTGAGATGTTCCATTTTCCCCACAATAAGAGGGCAGGGGAAGTATGGGTTTCTCGTAATTGTATAAATGTATTTATTGCTCAATGGTCATGTTAAATCAGTTACAATATTGTTGGAAGATTGTCACTTCTGCAAATTTTTTCTTAGTGTGTGTCTTGAAATCACTGCATGTGTCTCAACTAATTACAAATCAAAGGCACATTCTGCCTGGACAGTTTTTTTTATGACCGGTTGGTAATGAATAATCGATATTCGAATATTCGTTCATTAAGAATTATTCTAATAAAAGACCAAGCCTAATGAATATCGTTCTAGTCCCTCGCATTATGAGAACAACATCTCCCGGTATCTTGCGCGAGCGCGACTTCCTACAGCAGATGAGTGTAACATTCGATCATGAAAACTCCTGTAAAGTCCCATCCCTAGTGGAAACACCTTCTCATTTGTTCACAGAGCTGCCAAAATCAATGCAATGGAAAGCTCTTTGTAGTAGCTTTAAGATTGGGGGAAAAAACAATATACATGGTCACTGAATTTTGTTGGTTTGTGCATGTGCGCCCCGCTGCCAACATGCATTAAAGTTAAATGGATTCCTTCTTGGCCCACCCCTTTCGATAATTCCAAAGAAATGCATTCAGTTATTTCATCCTGGTAATTAAAAAATACTTTTGTAGACATAACCTTCTTGACGAAGGCAATGAACAACACAGACAGTCAATAATGGTCCATCGTCCTGTCCCCGTCTCTCCTATGTCCTCCTGTCTCTTCTACTGCTGCAATAACGTTTTAAGTTCTAAAAATTAAACATAATCATAACCCGTAATTCATCAGTTAGACTAAAGACAGACAGCTTTCATTTTAGCTTTGCCGTAAATATCTACTATTAGTGCACTATGTATGCTGAGTGATTGTTTTTGTGATGTTCTTAAAATGTCAACACATGTGCTGACTAGGGCTGGGCGATATGGCCAAAAACAAATATTGCTATATTTTTGGGATACATGATCATCAAAGTCCCCAGGAAGTTGCTAAGCAAGTTGATTTTAGCATTTACGACAATTAAGCAGCACACGATGGAAGCGCCTGTATTCTGGATATTTTAGCTTTGTGTGTCATGAAGGTGTCATCCATATTTATATTCAGTCACTGACAGTTCTATGCTCTTGGTATGCGTATCATATATGATATAATTTAAAAAATCCCACTAATGTATTAATTATAAGACCTGATTCAAAAAGATTATGCAATCAATGTAATTGTTTAATTTCTCCCTCTTGCAGGCTTTCAAAGAGATGCTGTATGCTGCTCAAGACCAGGCACCATCTATCGAAGGTATTACATACTGTGTTTCTGTGAATGTATGTGTGTTGTCCTGGGTCTATTGACTTGAGCATTTTAATTTGAAAATTATTGTGTCATTTAATATATTATACTGTGGGAAATGACTTGCACTACCAGAGGTGTTGGCAGATTACATTTATTTGGCTTAGATTTGTCATACTGCTGCTATGGTATCTTAAAGGATTTTATTTGGGCCACATACAGACGTTGATTTAAATGATTAATGAAATTAATATAATGAACAGTATTTGTTGTCACAGTCACAAATTCACAAATGTGAAGGGAATAGCAAGTAGGGCAGGGGTGACGACATTGTGTCATCGATAAGGTAAATACGTCCACTTGCAAAACGTGCGAAATAAGAAGAAATGGGGAAAGTCAGACATGTTTTGATCAACTGCTAAACTAGAATTTACAGTTCTTTTATATTCCTCCAGAAAGTTGCTTGAATTTTACTACAGTTTTAATTTATTTTGTTGTTGGACAGCATAATGTAGATTGATATATTCCTTTTGCTTCAATGGAACAATCTCTTGCACTATTTTTATTTTGGAGAGATTTGTATGGGACTGTAAAAGGCAAAGTTTTTATTTTTTGATAAATTCATTATTATATTTATCAAGTTAAAAATCGTTAGATACATTGAACAGATTAACGATAGATTTATCTAAAAATAATTGTTAGATTAATCAACGGCCTCTATTAGGTACGCCTTGCTAGAACCTTGTTGGACCCCCTTTTGCCTTCAGAACTGCCTTCATTTTTCAAAGCATAGATTCAACAAGGCGTGCCGTTAAAACAATGCTCAATTGGTACTAGGGGGCCTAAAGTGTGCCATGAAAATATCCCCCACACCATAACACCACCACCACGAGCCTGAACTGTTGATACAAGGCAGGATGGATCTATGCTTTCATGTTGTTTAAGCCATATTCTGACCTTACCATCTGAATGTCGCAGCTGAAATCAAGACTTATCAGACCAGGCAACGTTTTTCCGATCACCTATTGTCCAATTTTGGTGAGCCTGTGCGAATTATAGCCTAAGTTTCCAGTTCTTAGCTGACAGGATTGGCACTCGGTGTGGTTTTTTGCTGCTGTATCCCATCTGCTTCAAGGTTCAACGTGTTGTGCGTTCAGAGATGGTATTCTGCATACCTTGGTTGTAACAAGCGGTTATTCGAATTTACTGTTGCCCTTTCTATTGATCATCTGCCCATTCTCCTGTGACATCAACAAGACATTTTCGTCCACACAACTGTCGCTCACTGGATATTTTCTCTTTTTTGGACCATTCTCTGTAAACCCTAGAGATGGTTGTGTGTGAAAATCCCAGTAGATGAGCAGTTTTAGAAATACTCAGACCAGCCTGTCCGGCACCAATAACCATGCCACGTTCAAAGTCACTTAAATCCCCTTAATTCCCCATTGTAATGCTCGGTTTGAACTTCAGCAAGTCATCTTCACCACGTCTAGATGTCTGTCCGTCCTTGGAGAGGGATCCCCCACATGTGGCTCTCTCTTAGGTTTCTACTTATTTTTACCCTGTAAAAAGGGTTTTTAGTAGTTTTTCCTTACTCTTGCTGAGGGTTAAGGACAGAGGATGTCACACTATGTTAAAGCCCAATGAGATGAATTGTGATTTGTGAATTTTGGCTATACAAATAAAATTTGATTGATGAAGATTGATTAGGGGGACATGTTACAGGTTACGGTTTACATGTGTTATACACACACAAATACAAACTGGAATGCAAATGAGGCATTTGAGCCTCTTCAGGAGCAGGAGTTTCTTAGAATGTTAATGGAGAAAATAATCTGAGAAGCGATTGACATTATTGTAATGCTTTGACCACTGCACTGAAACCTAGAACATTTCTAGACATGTCCTAGAGGAGCTGTATATGAGAAGAAACATTTTGAAATCAGTCAGAGATTACATTTAACAGACTCTGCCTGTAGAAGGACGGTGTAATTTCCAGTTTAACTGTTGTGTGAACTGAGATGGTTGTTGTCAGGTGATGAACCATCCTAGTACAAACTCTCACCAGTACTCACCACTCTGGTTTATTAGCCAATATGTGTGTGGTAGGATTTACACTGTGTAATATTTACCTTTTCAGTTTAGAGCCTCTTATAATAATTTTTTTAATGTATTTAGATTACATTTGATAGATTTCCGGCACCGTTCTATCGTTCCAACTCACTGTATTATCATCATCAGAAGCTGTGGCCACCAAACAACCTGTCTTTCTTCACCTCCAACTCTAACAAAACACCTTGATGTCGGTGTCAGACAGTTTCACTTCTTCTTCTCATAGCTTGATGTCATGATTCACCATAGAAAACATGCAAATTTAATATTCATGATGTGCTTTGCATTGACGATTTATGATTAAA
This sequence comes from Pseudopleuronectes americanus, assembly GCA_038501795.1. NCBI lineage: Eukaryota > Metazoa > Chordata > Actinopteri > Pleuronectiformes > Pleuronectidae > Pseudopleuronectes > Pseudopleuronectes americanus. Next base: position 63,243 of record CM076730.1, on the reverse strand, counting down.
TGTGGGCGTCCAGAGGGCAGACTTTGAGGCAGATTTACATGGGTACATCTTCAGGCGGACTGTGCTAATAAAGGGAACATTGCCTTGAGATGTGCATGCGCCAGTTTTATAAATCGGAATCTTTTTTGCATATGCCATTTGCGCACATACAGTTTTAGTATGAATCCTAGGTACGTATAAATGAGGCCCAAGATGTGTGGACATTCTCTCAAATTCATATGAGAAAATGGCCTTGGATGGTTGGTCCAACACTTGAGCTCATTGTAAAATATATCAACTAGGGCCGCACCTCTCGATAATTCTTTTTATTGACTATTCTAACGCTTGTTTTTTCGATTAATATAGTATTAGACTTAATTTATATCTATTTAATAATCTGTTACAATCAAATCTGACAAAAAACAAAGTATGGAGTGCAAGGCATCCCCCCCTTCAAAAATTAAATAAAGATCGATACTTCATTCAAGAAATGTCTTTTAATAAACTTTGCTGCATATTAGGGAACTGTTGACACAAAAACAAAGAAAAACAAGTTTTTGTCAACTTTAAACCATGGACAGGCAGAGTGCTTATACCTTTTTTTTTAATTCAAATTCAAGTTCTCCTTTTTCCTGTGAACCAAGAACAGGCCAAGGCCTGATCCATGGAGAGCAGGTTTGCCGTACAAATATTACAGGTAGTTTTTTTCGGGCTATGTTAAGGGTGAAGTTCTCCCATACTTTACACTTTCTGGTACGCGATGCTGTTGCAAGGGACACCGTCATTGGCCCATGTTTTGTCGCTATTGCACATGCGCGACTTTCAGAGATAGCTACTTCAATCCCCCTCTGTAGGATTCACCTTGAGAAAACAACCAATGGATTTATCCTTAAAATATCAAAGCTACATGCCCAAAGCTACTAGCATGCCTGTCTTTGTCCGCAAGGACAAGGCCACATAATTCAGTACTGCAGCTCTGAAGGAACAGCCCGCAAAGGCATTGTAATATCTTGCATTTCACTTGTACTATATGCACTTACGCACAACCCAAAGTGGTTTGTGTTTGCCCAAAAATGGTCACCTGTACCAAATACTGTGCTTGATAGCAGCTTCCTGTGTAGACACAGACGAAGAAGTAAAACAGCTTCTGCACCTTCTGTGTAATCATAGTGTTCTGTGCGTTATATACTGCCATACTCCCTTCTTCTTTTTTTATCATTAATGGTATGACTCATTGGCTGAGTAATTAACAGCCTGGTCTTTGTCTCTCTAACCCTAAATATATGTTTCATATAGAAGTCTACAGTCACATGCTGTCACTCAATATGACCATGTGATTCAAAGTATTTTCCATTCTAATTTTCAGACTAATGAATAAATCCACCTGACTCGCTGGTTGTCATTTTGTTTCATTTCTTCTCAAGGCCTTTCAATTTTTTTTCAGATTTGACTCAAAGGTATAGTTAATAGCTGGACATGTTAAATGTATACGTTGGGCTGTAATCAAACGCTCTTACGAAGAAGATCCCTTCTCCTTTTCAATGCTAGGGTATTGGTGTATATTATACAGTGAAATATCAGTTTAATTGCCTATTCTCACAATTATGAAACGTTAAAATACACAACGTGTAAAATGGACACTAAATCCCAAATGGCCGACTTTCTGTTGCTTTAATCAATTTGACTTTTTTCTTCCGTCTCACCATGATACACGTGTGTACCAAATTTTGAGAAGATCGGTTAACCCAGACAGGTGCACATCTCAGTTCAAATCTCAAAATGATAGTGCCTCTAATGTCATTAAATAGAATAAATGTACATAAAGCAGGGAACTGATTTAAGAGACGGTGGACTTTGAGAAACAAGCAGATTTAAGAGATGTTGGCTATTAATGCATCACATGAACAGAAGCTTGTTAAATCAACCCCACTAACCAACTACCATTTCATTATCAGGGTTTCCCCCAGAAAACTTGCTAAGCCTGGTGGTAGGGCCGCTAGAGAAGCCGACCGGCGGCCGACCGACAGCCGAAAGTTGACAGGAATTTTGAAATTATGACAATTATGTGTTATTGTAAGACATTTATTAACAATACTTACTAACATTACATAGTACAGTTTACAAACACAAAAAAATTATAAATAAAATAAAAATAAATATCAATTCTTTTTCAAGTAAAATCTAAGTGAATCTAAAAAAACAAGCCATTTCTGGTCACATTTAAAATAAATTAACATAAATAAAAAAGTGCAAACATGGCCAAGGGGGAACAGGGAACTCAGGGCCTGAAGAGGTATGCTGTAGTTATTCATATTAGCAATATATTTACATTATTTATGTTTACTTTTGCTTTTGCTTGCTGCCATCTCAATGCTTGTCCGATGGTGTAGAGACCCAATATGTGCGTTTAGCACATCTTGCCTGTACGTAGTACAAGGAGCTTCAATGAAAGTTCTCGTTGAGCATCCTTGTGTTGCCCGCTGGCGGTAACACACCCGGCAAAACATACCTAAGAACGAAACACACAAAAAGCCAAACCTAAAACAAAGCGTATCTAATGCTGAATTTAATAGCAAAAATAAAAACCAATATGAAATTAGCGAGCATAATATTGTTGATATTTTAATAGTACAAAACATGCTTAACATACTCGGTCGTGTAGAGCCACCCGCTAAATTTAGGGTCACCTAACCACTTTGGGTTAAATCCGCTACTTCGAGGTTTCCCATCGCGGCTCGCAGCAGGCTGCTCCGACGCGCCAACATCCGGCGTGCTGACATCCGACATGCTAACATCCGCGCTAACTAGCACTGGCTCTGCCTCATCATCGAGCCGCGGCTCGGTCGGCTCGCTGGCGATGCTCTCCGCTTGGCCTGGGGGGGAACGAGCGGCCTCATCGTCTCCTCCAGTGCTCCCCCGACTCCGGTAAAAGAAAGAGTCGAAGGCTTTTTGACCCTTTCTCTGTGACATGTCGCGTGAAAGTTGTTGCGAAAGTTGTTGCGTGGTAGAGACAGGTCGCGGTTTTGGAGGTTCAGGTGATGGAAAATACACCGGACCTCTCACCTTATGTGTTCACATACTGACCATAAGATTTCGCCATTGTGGTTTCAACCGTATCACCAGATGCGGTTGAAAGCGCAATGCCGTCTTTGGTATCATGTTTCTGGTGCATAATATATATATATTTTTTTTTAATAAATAAAAAAGCGACTCTTAGCCTGGCGGGGCGGGGAGAAAAGCCTGGCGGCCCGCCAGGCCTATAAAGCACTGGGGGAAACCCTGATTATATCCCTTAACCTTGCACTATACTGTCCCTCATGATCTACTTGTTTTCTTCACTAACTCTTTTTCCATTATTCTCTCTCTCTCTCTCTCTCTCTCTCTCTTGCACAGCATTTGAAAGACAGGGTACCTGCAATAATCCATTGAATATTGCTGCAGTTTTTTTGTAAAAACGTGACTGACATTTACTAGTGAAGGGGAGGGGCGCAGTTTTCCTTTAAAGCTGAGGCAATAATAATTTAATTAAACGGCTGTTGTTTTGAATGTTAGTTGTAAAGTTTGTCTTATGTACTGTGTTTTGGAGTAGTAATACATATAATTGGCTGGCATAAAGTTTGGAAAGAACAATTTAGAGAAAAAAATGCAACTATGCCATATACTATGAAGGGTATCATATGAATAGTCTGGTTGATTGAGTCTTAAATCTGAGATTCTTATACACTGCTCAAAAAAATTTAAGGAACACTTTTTTATCAGGGTATGGCATGAATTCAATTGCACTTTTTTGATAATTATCTGGTCAATTAAATAGCAGAGGGGGTTGTTAATCAGTTACAGCTGCATTGGTGTTGATGGAATTAACAACAGGTGCACTAGAGGGGCAACAATGAGACGACCCCCAAAATAGGAGTGGTTTTGCATGTGGAGGCCATTTCAAGTTTCTCCCTCTTGAATACTTCGACTGGTTTTCCATTAGTATTGGCTTTAGCTAGAGTCATTATCTCTTCTGGTAGCATGAGGCGATTTCTTAACCCTACAGAAGTTGCACAGATTATACAACTCCTCCAGGATGGCACATCCATGCGTGCCGTTGCAAGGAGATTTGATGTGTCTCCCAGCATAATCTCCATAACATGGAGGAGATTCCAGGAGACAGGCAGTTACTCTAGGAGAGCTGGACAGGGCCGTAGAAGGTCCTCAACCCATCAGCAGGACCGATATCTTCTGCTTTGTGCAAGGAGGAACAGGTTGAGCACTGCCCGAGCCCTACAGAATGACCTCCAGCAGGCCACTGGTGTGAATGTCTCTGCCCAAACAGTCAGAAACAGACTTCATGAGGGTGGCCTCAGGGCGCGACGTCCTGTAGTGTGCCCTGTGCTCAGTGCCCAGCACCGTGGAGCTCGATTGGCATTTGCTATAGAACACCAGAATTGGCATGTCCGCAACTGGTGCCCTGTGCTTTTCACAGATGAGAGCAGGTTCACCCTGAGCACCTGAGATAGACGTGAAAGGGTCTGGAGAAGCCAAGGAGAACGCTATGCTGCCTGCAACATCGTTCAACATGACCGGTTTGGTGGTGGGTCAGTGATGGTCTGGGGAGGCATATCCATGGAGGGACGCACAGACCTCTACAGGCTAGAGAACAGCAGTCTTACTGCCAACATAATCTTTTTTTATTATCCTAATGATGAATTTTGGAGACCTAGATGATGGAAGAGTAGGAGATCAAGGCTCCTGGTTCAGCTGTGGCTGAGGGGTAGAGTGGTCGTCCTCCAACCTGAAGGTCGGCGGTTCGATCCCCAGTCTGAACCATCTGCATGCCGAAGTGTCCTTGGGCAAGATGCTGAACCCTGAATTGCCCCCCTTAGAATACCAAAGTGCTGGGATAGATGCACTGTATGAATGTGTCTGTGAATGGGTGAATGTGAAACTGTAATGTAAAGCGCTTTGAGTGGTCATCAAGACTACTAATTTACCATTAGGTATCGGGATGAAATCCTTGAACCCATGGTCAGACCCTACGCTGGTGCAGTAGGTCCTGGGTTCCTCCTGATGCACAATAATGCCCGGCTTCATGTGGCAAGGGTATGCAGGCAGTACCTGGAGGATGAAGAAATTGATGCAATTGAATGGCCCTCACGATCATCTGACCTAAACCCGATAGAACACCTCTGGGACATTATGTTTCGGTCCATCAAACGCCGCCAGGTTGCTCCTCAGACTTTACAGGAGCTCACTGATGCCCTAAGACAGATCTGGGAGGGCATCCCACAAGACACCATCCGTTGTCTCATTAGGAGCATGCCGAGACTTTGTCAAGCATGCATACAAGCACGTGGGGGCCACACAAGATATTGAGAAGCATTTTGAGTTGCAGAAATAAAATTTTGGCAAAATGGACAAGCCTGCCACATCACTTTTTCACTATGATTTTCGGGTTGTCTATAAAATTGAGCCCTCTGTAGGCTGAACACTTTTATTTCCATCAAAGATGTGGCATCCTTTTGTTCCTAAGACATTAAACTGTCCATATCAGTATAAATTAGTGATGGGAAGTTCGGATCATTTTAGCGACTCGGATCTTTGAATCTCGTTCAGTAAAATGAACAAATCTTTTTTCGAGTCATTCGTTCATTTCGGGGGGGGGGCTTGACCGTGAGTCCTGACGGAGGCACGCCATGTGATGTCACTAATAAAGAAAATACACTGACACTCTGCCGCTGCTGTGGATAACACAATGTGTGAATAACACAATGTGTGGATAACACACTGTGTGAGATCAGAAATCCCTGAACCCTCGCTTCCTCCTGTCCTTCCATTTGCATGCACACATAATGCAGATCCCCACACCACTGTCACGGCAGTAATTATTTATTTAGAGCATCGGACCGATTCCCTCACATCTGTGGATCCTTGCCTCCAGTCCGGGATATTTTTGGAATATTACTTCATTTCTTATAAGTGATTTCCTGTGCGCTCCGTGCGCTGGGTCACCCTGCGCGCTGTGCTCCGTGCGCTCTGTGCGCTCCGTGCGCTGGGTCACTCTGTGCGCTGTGCTCTGTGCGCTGGGTCACTCTGTGCGCTCCGTGCGCTGGGTCACTCTGTGCGCTGTGCCCTGTGCGCTGGGTCACTCTGTGCGCTCCGTGTGCTGGGTCACTCTGTGCGCTGTGCCCCGTGCGCTCTGTGCGATGGGTCATTCTGTGCGCTCCGTGCGCTGGGTCACTCTGTGCGCTGTGCCCCGTGCGCTCTGTGCGCTTTGTGCGCTGGGTCACTCTGTGCGCTCTTTGCGCCTGATGGCACAGTCACGTTCACTGCACTGATTTGATGAGACACGATCAGTGTTATAAGATATTATTAAAAACTATTAATGACTCGGCTCCGCATCTCCGCTGTTAAATCGAATCTGAACGTAATTTGCTTTAAGTTGTTTTATATATTTTTTAATAAAAAGCTTGTGTGGAACAGATAAAACTAAGTTATTGTTTTTAATGTAAATTATGAAGTGGATCAATAATCTGGCTTAAGTTCACCACCTCACGTCTGCTTCGCCATTATCCCGTCTCCAAAACGTCCGTACGCATGGGTCTAAGTTTGCTTAGAAATAAGCACATTTTCCTGTCAATTTCGTTTTTTAAAATCCCAACTTTGGCGTGAGCAGTGGCGTGCGCACGTTTCAGGCCCCGTTTTGTGCGTACGCAATGGTTATAAATCCGACCCCTGATGTGGCTACGAGGACCCCCGGAGCAGGGCCCCCGCTGCTCCTCCGATACCGGAGCCACGGGGAGCCGGTCGCCACCCCCGCGATGCTGATCCACGGGCTTCACCGCCAATATCTCCGCGGAGCATGTCGGGGCGATATTATCACAAGAACTCAAATAAATGCCCGTAAGTTTGGATGATTTGAAATGGTCATTTATTTTCACACTAGCATTTACTTATCACTGCAAATAATTACGCTGCACTGAACTGTAAGTAAAGTACAAAAAAGTTAAAATAACGAAAACATGTAATTATTACTTATGAACGAATATCATTCAGGTCTTAATAAACCTAGTCACGCGAACGTGGTGAACGTGGTAAACAAATCCTTTCTGTTTCCTCTTCTGAGCCTATGGAGCTCACCCGGCAGTTGAACGAATCGTTCACCTCCCCCGACCGTGTCTTCGGATCAATGATTCGTTCTTCTGCCAATAGAGTCTTTGGATCAATGTTTCGTTCTTCTGCCAACAGAGTCTTCGGATCAATGATTCGTTCATCTGCCGGATACGAGTCTTTGGATCCTTTTTCACGTGACCTGCATATGCGCGGCCACGAGAAAATTAACGAACAAATCTCTGTCTGAGAGGACTCGTTACTCCCGAGTCCTTGGAAGGATTCGTTCAAAACGAACAAATCGTTCACGACCGACACATCACTAGTATAAATATCCAACATACTTTTTTTCACAATGAGATCTGATGTGTTTTCAAAGTGTTCCTTTAATTTTTTTGAGCAGTGTATAATCTTTGTTTTCCATTTCACTGTCATGAAAGGGTCATAATTCGTATAGGCTAATCCCTTCTCACCAGATAATGTGACAGTGTTCTCTCGGCACAGTCTGTCTGCTGGTTTCCTGTTTAACCACTCCTGTGACTCCTGTTCAGCTCTGGTTGAACCTGCATCACTGTGTCTGTCAGTCTGCATTTAAGATCCATCTTAGGCCTGTGTAGGTGAGGCCTCCCAAAATCTGTCAGAGCAGGTAACCAGCATGAAACATCCAGACTCTCCTGACTATTTGGGCAAGCTTCAGGCATGAACAGCCAAAATACACACAGCACTTCACTACCCCACCAGAGAGGAAAACATACAGGACCACTGCTCCAGCCTATTGAAGGACTAAAACTCTTGTTTAGTTTTGAGACTCTGATCACTTTCTGGTTCATCTTTTCCTGCTTTGCAAACATTCAACAATAACCCCAGTTCCCAGTCCCAAACAAAAGTCTCCATCACAGGACCAGATGTTCCAATAACACTTTTCCCTTCTTGATACGGAATATGGTACCTGGACATTTTTGTTACCGATAGAAAAATACAAACATATCTTAACAGTATGCTATTAACCCTGTGTGGATGTGATGTTTGCTATCATTGTTGTTTGACCTGGCACGGTTTAAACCCTTTGAAAATCATATACAGCGAATGAATGCCATGGAGCTTCTTTTATTATCTAATTTGAGAGTCAAAACGGACTAAGACAATATATGTTTGTACTGTGTGTATGTATATATATATATATATAAACAATATAAAACAACAGTGCTTCTAAATGTTCTATGAAGCAGTAGGGTGGATATTTCAAAATATAACTTATCATTTTAAATGGCAAACTATGTCCTTGTCTAACTACTGCAGCTCCATGACGGCACAGAAAACTCCTCTGCACAGGGTGGTGAAGTGTAAGTGTGTATAACTGAGAGCAAAGGGGGGTGTTGCTGAAAAAAAACAAAAAAAAACACCAATTGACCAGTGGAAAGTACAGCCTATTACTGAGAGACAGACATGCCATAATTGTTATAATGATAATAATCACGATGGCATGAGCTGAGACACAAATAAAAAAGCAGAATAAGGCAAAAAAGGGATAATGAGATTACTGTAGTCTGACTGTGGTGGCTGTTTTTGTGTTTGTGTGCTGGTGGGAAAGGGGGAGGGAGAGGTGAGGGAAGCAGGGAATTGCTGGGAGACTCCAATTGAGTTAATTTGGTGTCTTGTCTAAAAGCAGCAAGTCTGAAACACAGTGAATCACGGAGTGTGCACAGCCTGACTCAAAACCGCCTGCCTGGTCTGCTGTTTGGTTATTGTTGGCCTAACAGTGGGTGCATGTTGATGGTTGTACGAACAGGTTTTCTGTGTCCACTGTTCAATTAGTGTTTACCTAACTCTAGACTCTCTACCAGCACCAGTCTGAAAGACTTAAGATCAAAAATTAAAAAGTTTACAGGATTCCGTAAAGGCATCTTAATTGCTTAAACAGCACTTATACCTTTTGCCATACCACTGGTAACTGTATTATCTTTCTGATCAAACAATCTGATCACACAACATATTGTTGGAAAAACTTTATACTTTGCAGTTCTCAAATGATTGGTGTCTAATACATATTTTCTGAACAACTTATCAGTGATTTTATATGATTTTTTTTTATTGGCATATAACAGTGTGCTCAGTGATGAAGAAGCTTTAGAGTAGATATTGACATATGGATCTGATCAGGGCGGGACTATGATCGTGTGATACAGTTTTGAGGCTGACTAAACAATGCACAGAGTTATTATAAATCCCTATTTTTTGGCCACACCACGTTAACACCGCGTGATGGAAAAAAAAAGAGGAAGTTTTAATCTACATGTTGTTGAGATGACACTCACTGAATCTAAAGTTGATCTGAGGGAAGCGCTAGGAGTTTGTTCAAATACAAGAAGTATAAACGGTCAAAAATGGCCACTAAATACAATGCTCCTTGATATGTTTTGTTTGTCTAGCCATGATGCTCGTGTTTACTGATTTTCGTAAAGATCAGTGGAAAGGCAAACTCAGGGGGATCAGATCACATTTTAAGGCCCCGTTAGCAGGGGCAGTCTGAGAGGACAGTTGATGGAAATGGAAAAGTTTCAGCTATGTTTACAAATGGAAGCATGTCGTGGAGCATTGAAATTTCAGCACCTGAAACCTTTCTGTGCACGTCAAGAATGATGGAAAGCTGTGACTGGTTGGGTTGTAGAGAGTAGTCTCCACTTATCTGTTAAAAATGCCTATCTCAAATGAAATAACTATTATGTTGTATTGATCCCATCGTTAGAAGTCCTAATTACAATGTTTGACAGCCTGCTAGTGTCTATAGTGTGACTTTGACTACCAAAAATAATGATTCTAACCCTCCTCTTTCTTCTCAGATCTTCATCATCGTAAGATGTTGTTATATGGCTTTATTCGTATGGGCTTTTTCAGATACCTTTAGATTATTTGTGTGTGTGTGTTCCACAACAAAAAAGGCAGGTGTTACCAAAAGCAGCAATGGATAATCTGGAAGCAGGAGACCTGCTGCTGAGTCTCTGCTCCACCTGCTGGTCAGACCAGGACAGTACAGGGCTTTGTTGTATGAAGTGTGATAACATAAGAAGAAGACACAAATAAACAGGACTAAACACACAGTCCCCTGTTTATTTCTCATCTAAATTCAGGTCCATTAATGTATTTTTCATGAATCTAACAACTTTTATCTTCTCACAGTCACAGATGAAGATACAGTTAAGAGATACTACGCCAAGTTTGAGGAGAAGTTCTTTCAGACATGTGAAAAAGAACTGGCCAAGATCAACACCTTCTACTCTGGTAATGACTGCAAGTGATTAGTTTTGGGATGTAGTAGAACTGGAGTTGGACAGCATGATTGTGCAATTAAAAAAATATGCAAAAATATTGTAATACAGGAAGGAAAGTTTCTAACATATTTGAGAATCCAAAGCAAATGGATGAACTACACAACACTAGTGGGGCATTCTTATTTAATTGTGTTATATTAACTGTGTTAAATTGATATCATCCTTTCTGTCTTTTAAATCGTTTTCCATTACTCTATCTACAGAAAAGCTAGCTGAGGCTCAGCGGCGTTTCGCCACACTTCAGAATGAGCTGCAGTCCTCACTGGATGCCCAGAGAGAGAGCGCAGTTAACAGTAGTGGGCTGAGGAAGAGGAAGACAGTGTTCGCCCTGTCGCAGCAGGAGCGATGTAAACACAGAAACATCAAGGATCTGCAGCTGGCTTTCTCCGAGTTCTACCTGAGCCTCATACTACTGCAGAACTATCAGGTACATACAAACGCACGCACGCACGCACGCACGCACACACACACACACACACACACACACACACGTCATCTCAACACACATAAATAACAAAACACAAGGGACACATTTTTACTGCTTTGTTTCAATTTTCAAAGGCTCAATGAAAACAAAAACTGCATTTCTGTTCATATACGTATACATACATATTAATAATCATTAATATGGTTGGCAAGATGGCGTCGTAGTGTGATCACCTCGCCTTTTGAGCTCCGGTGAGGTTCACTGAAATATCCGTCTAAATTACGTGTTCATCTGGTGAAACGTTATAAGCAAGCGTAGGAGTAGATATATAATGAGCCTGGATGAATATTTTCTGAGAATGCCTCGGTCCAAATCCAAGAAAAATACTGCTTCGGAGGAGCATGCTAGCAACGCTATGGAGCCTGCTGCGGATGAACCCGAGGATGCTAACAAGGTGGATGCCGCTGCCGAAGTCGAGGAACCCGGCAGCGCTGTTAACCCAAGTATTCTTCTGGCTTTGAGCAAGATAACTGACAACATTACAAAGTCATTGGATGTTAAAGTTAACACTGTGCTCGCTGCTATACGCAAACAAACATCTCAGATCCAGGCTTTGGCAACGCGGGTCGGTGATGCCGAGACACGGATCTCCGGCGTGGAAGACACAACGGACGTGTTGCAGACTAAAGTGACAAAACTCGAGAAACAAATAACCGACATGTCAGATCACATAGATGATTTGGAGAACCGCAGCCGTAGATGTAACCTTCGTCTGGTCGGGCTTCCCGAAGACACGGAGGGAAAGGATCCGGTCACTTTCATGGAGACATGGCTCCCCTCCTATCTCAATCTCACAACTAAATCCGGGAAGATCAAGTTGGACCGCGCTCACCGCTCCCTGGCGCAGAGGCCGGGCACTAACCAGCGCGCCAGACCCATCATCATGAAACTTCACAACTTCGTTGATAAACAACGAGTGATGGTTGCAGCCTGGCGCCTTGGTGCGGAGCCAAACCAGCCAGCGGACCGGATCAGAGTTTCCTTCTTCAATGATTACTCGGCGGCGGTGGCGAGGAAACGCAAGGCTTTTGACGAGGTGAAGGGCTGTCTAAGGAGGAAGAACGTGGAGTATGCCCTTCTACACCGCGTTCCACATTATTATGCAAATTGGATTTAAGGGTCATAAACATTCATTTTTTAGTTTTTGAATTAAACTCATGGATGGTATTGTGTCTCAGGGCTATTTGGATGATTGAAATCAATCTCAGACATCTGTGATAATTAGTTTGCCAGGTGAGCCCAATCAAAGGAAAACTTCTTAAGAAGGATGTTCCACATTATTAAGCAAGCTACATGTTTCAGGCAAAATGGGGAAGAAAAAGGATCTCTCTGCTGCTGAAAAGCAGCTAATAGTGCAATACCTTGGTCAAGGTATCACAATATTGGATATTTCCAAAATAATTGCGCGTGATCGTCGGACGGTGAAGAAATTTGTCACTGATTCAGAGCACAAGCGGGTTCGTTCAGACAAAGGCAAAATAAGGACGATTTCTGCCAAACAAATGCGTAGGGTTAAGAGAGCAGCCACTAAAATGCCATTGAATAGAAGCAAACAGGTGTTTGAAGCAGCTGGGGCCTCTGGAGTCTCGCGAACTTCAAGATGTAGGATGCTCAAGAGGTTTGAAAGTTTCCTTAAACCTGTTATTCGGCCACCCCTAAACCAAGCTCACAAGCAAAAAAGTTTGCAGTGGGCTCAGGACTACATGAAGACTAACTTCCAAACTGTTTTGTTTACGGATGAGTGCCGTGCAGCCCTTGATGGTCCTGATGGATGAAGTAGAGGATGGTTGGTGAATGGCCACCATGTCCCAACAAGGCTGAGACGTCAACAAGGAGGTGGCGGAGACATGTTTTGGGCCGGAATCATGGGGGGAGAGCTGGTAGGCCCCTTTAGGGTCCCTGAAGGTGTGAAAATGACCACGGCAAAGTATGCAGAGTTTCTGACTGACCACTTTCTTCCGTGGTTCAAAAAGAAGAACCGTGCCTTCCGAAGCAAAATCATATTCATGCATGAGAATGCACAATCTCATGCTGCAAAGAATACCTCTGGGGCATTGGCTGCTATGGGCATAAAAGGAGAGAAACTCATGGTGTGCCCCCCATCTTCCCCTGACCTTAACCCTATTGAGAACTTTTGGAGCATCATCAAGCAAAATATCTATGTGCGTGGAAGGCAGTTCACATCCAAGCAGGTGCTCTGGGAGGCTATTATGGCATCCTGCAAAGATATTAAAGCAGAAACTATCAAAGAACTCACAAGTTCAATGGATGCAAGAATTGTGAAGGTGATATCAAAGAAGGGGTCCTATGTTAACATGTAACTTGACCTGTTAAGATGTTTTTGATTAAAACTTTTTTTGATTTCAGTAAATATGACTCTTAATGCTGCAAATTCAACAAATGACAATTTTTTGTTCTTTAAAACCTATACAATATCTTGAAACTCTGAAACTCAGAAACTCTGCATAATAATTTGGAACACTGCATTTTGAGTTTTTTATTTTTGAAAAAAATACTGTTATCACTGGGAGGTTTGTTCAATAAAATTTGAATTATACTCTAACAGTTGATGACTTGAAAATTATACTGACTGGCTGTGCATTATTATTTAGGAAAATCTGAGCAAAGTGTAATTTGCATAATAATGTGGAACGCGGTGTATACCCCGCGACGCTGAGGCTGTCTGTCAACGGTGTGGTGAAGAGATTTGGCACGCCGGAGGAAGCTGCGATTTTCGTGGAATCGCTGCCCTAAATATCTGTAACCACCGGAATATGACTTTTCTTTAACATTGCGCCTGGACTGTGTCATATGTGAGTATCTGCCAAATTCAGGTGTGTGTGACTTTGCCCCTTTCCTTTCCTACTGCTTATAATCAACCAGGTGAAATGTGCTACTTCACCGTGTTCTTGGCGGACAGTAGTGTGTTTATGTCTATGAGAAGGCGCGTGTCAACAGATGTCGTACCTGTCGGCCCTCAGCCGCAGACAGGAGAAGGACGTTTTTTCCCTACATGTTTAGGAGGGTCGTTGCCAAATTTCTATTTTTGAATGTTTTGTTGTACAGCTCTTTGTTTTTTCTTTCTTTTTTTGCTTATTTTTCTCTTAACCGGTGTGTGGTGGGTCTCTTGGCTCCATATGCTTTGTATGATACATGAATAATATCAATAATGAATAAGCTGCGAGTATGTACCTGGAATGTACGGGGTGTCCACAGTCCTATTAAGCGAAGAAAAATAATTACATGTCTTAAGAAGGATAATATAGATGTTGCTTTGTTACAAGAGACGCATCTTGATGACACAGAGCATTTAAAGTTGCAACAAGGGCCATTCGGACAAGTATTTTTCTCATCCTTTACAACAAGAAGTAGGGGAGTAGCAGTGTTGATTGGGAAAAACCTACCTTTCATAGTATCTGACTGTGTTAGGGATGTTAATGGTCGCTATGTGATAATCAAAGGAATTTTGCAAGGTAAAAATATTGTAATGATGAACGTGTACTTTCCACCTGCCCACCCAGTCACCTTCCTTACCAAAATGTTTTTGGACTTTGCTCCATTTCTTTCTAATTCCACTGTTATTGTTGGCTGTGATTTTAATTTAATTTTAAATCCGCTTATTGACAAATTTCCACATAATAACGCGCCCCTCTCTCCTCAGGCCAACACGCTCCATGCTCTATGTGAAGAGTTTGGGCTTATTGATGCTTGGAGATGCACCCACCCCTCTGATAAACAATATACATTTTTCTCGGCCCCACATAACTGTCCAACCAGGATTGATTATTTTTTTCTGCCAAGAACTGACTTATATTCAGTTTTATCATGCGACATAACCAGTATAATTATTTCCGACCACGCAAGAGTAACTATGGACTTTAATCTCAAAACAGCGTTACATCGGTCTCGTCACTGGAGACTTAATACCATTATCTTTAAAAATGAGGAATTTACTTCCAACTTCTCTACTGAACTTAAAGCATTTCTGGAAATCAACACTTCATCGGCCAGCAGTGCCTCCATCTTATGGGAAACATGCAAAGCTTATGCCAGAGGTTTAATTATTTCGTACTCTTCAACAAAAAAGCGGCAAAGACAGGAGAAACAAAAATCTTTAGAGAGTGAATTGACGGATAAAGAAAAAGCATATATTGCCTCTCCATCACCACCATTGTGGCAAGAAATCACGGCAATCAGAACAGCTCTAAATTGCCTTCTTACCAGGGATGCAGAGAAGAAAATGAAATATACTAGACAGAGGTTTTATGAGCACGGAGATAAAGCAGGCAAATGTCTGGCCTTATTATGTTAAGAAGCGTGCAGAGTCCCAAACTATTGCAGCTGTATCTGATAAAGATGGTCATAAGGTATACGAAATAAACTGATAAATAACTGTTTTAAGAATTTTTACAAAAACCTATACTGTTCGGAACAAGCTCCAGAGGGAGAGCAACTAATGGACAATTTCTTTGCTCAATTGGAGTTGCCAAATCTGTCAGAAGAGTATAAGACTGCCCTTAATAGTTCCATAACTAAAACTGAAGTGCTTAAAGCTATTAATAAATTACAAAATGGAAAGTCACCAGGACCTGACGGCTTCTGTTGTGAATTTTATAAACAGTTCCAAAATATTCTTGTAGATCCTCTTCTTGGTATGTTCAATCACTCCTTCACTACAGGAGAATTTCCACAGACATTGAAGGAGGCCAATATATCCTTAATTTTAAAGAAGGGGAAGTGTTCTGATTCTTGCGGATCCTACAGGCCCATAGCCCTCTTAAATGTGGATAGGAAGCTGCTCTCTAAAATCTTGGCCTCTCATTTAGAAAATCTTTTGCCTATACTGGTAAAGGAAGATCAGACCGGTTTTGTAAGGGGTCGGAATTCAGCTACCAATGTTAGACGTTTGTTGAAGGCTATCATAGCTTATAAACAGGAGTCTATTAATGGTCTGGTGCTTTCTCTCGACGCAGAGAAAGCGTTCGACCGAATTGAATGGTCTTTTTTACTGTATACACTGGGTAAATTTGGTTTGGGGGAGAACTAGAGAGGCGGTGGTCTAGTGGCAGAAACTTGGACTATGGGCAGAGAAGGTCTCTGGTTCGTCTCTGGTTCGATTCCACGGAAAGACAACAAAAGACGAACCTGGATTGATCTGCCCAAAAAAAAATCCAAGAGTCTGTCTAGACCCTGTCTAGTGCCCCTGAGCAAGACACCTTACTCCCCCAACATCTGCTCCCCGAGCGCTGTACATAGTCGCTCACTGCTCTGTGTGTCCTGCACACAGATGGGTCAAAAGCTGAGATTAAATTTCCCTACCTGCATGAGTGTGCCTTTGCATGTCTGTGCATGTGTTTGGGATAATAAAATGCATCTGAATCTGCATCTCTTAAAAAAATTCATAAAATGGGTCAAGATTATTTATACTAGACCACAGGCAGCAGTCTTGACTAATGGACTCAGGTCTGAATACTTCAATACTCACAGAGGAGTGATGCAGGGCTGCCCTCTATTGCCCCTCTTATTCGCTTTGGCCATAGAGCCACTTGCTGAGGCCATAAGGGTGACACCCATAATACGCAGTTTAGAGATTGGACAGCTGTGTCACAAAATAACCTTATACGCTGATGATGTTCTAATTCTTCTGACCGACCCTGAAACATCTGTTCCAGGTCTTATTGATGTGTTTGACAGATTCAGTTGTTTTTCTGGTTATAAGATCAACCTGGCTAAATCAGAGGCTATGCCCCTTGGTACCCTTTCAGCAATACCAACTACTGTACCTTCATTTCCTTTCAAATGGTCCCCCAATGGGTTTGTGTACTTAGGAATCTTCATCACACCATCATTTGATCAATTATATAAAGCCAACTTTGCACCCCTATTTTGTAAAATTAAGCAGGACCTAGAGCGATGGATGTCACTTCCTGTTTCCTGGCTGGGACGCATTGCCCTGGTCAAAATGAATGTGTTGCCTAGGTTATTGTATCCTATTCAAATGATTCCTGTTTTGTTTTCTAAAAGGGTGTTGAAGGATATAAATGGATGGCTCAGCTCTTTCATTTGGAACAAGCGTAGACCCAGACTTAAGATGGCAGTATTACATCTACCAAGCTCGATGGGTGGCCTGGACTTACCTAATGTTAAAATTTACCAACTTTGTGCCCATTTAAGATTTGTAAATGACTGGGTTAAGGGTAAAACTTCAATCTGGATGGATATTGAGACCGCATTATCTCAGTGCAGACTAAGTGATCTATTCTTTTTTTAATACTTTTAAAGAAATCAAAGCTTTCTGTGCAAACCCTGTAACAATCAACACTCTAAAAGCATGGCGGCTTGTCCGCCGTCTTGAGGGAAGATCAAATATAACATCCATTTTCACCCCAGCAATTAATAATCCTGCTTTTCCCCCAGGTTCTTCGGACCCTGGTTTTCGACAATGGTCTAATAAGAACATTAAATCCCTCAGTGACCTATTGTCAGATGATACGCTTATGTCATTTGAACAGCTTACTAACAAATACAAATTGTCCAAACATGATTTCCTTCGCTTTTTGCAAATATGGCATTATATCACTCATAGCACAACCCTTATTGATCACCCTGAAATATCCGCTGTTGAGAAGATTCTGTTTCATCAACAATTGAAAGTGTCTCTGAGATCATTTTACCATGTACTTAATGTTTTTTCTACTACTGGTGTGCAGGGGGTCAGAGGTGTGTGGGAGAGGGAGTTGTCTGTGACCATAGATGAAGACAAGTGGGATACCATTTGGTCTCTTGCTAAAAAGATTTCAATTTGCACTCGGACAAGAGCAATACAATTTAAGATTTTACACAGATTACATATTTCCCCTCACCGCAGGCATTTCTTCAACCGCTCTCTATCCCCTCTGTGTCTCAAGTGTAAAACTGATGTGGGAACTCATTGTTTCTGGTCTTGTCATAAACTTCAAAGTTATTGGGTTGAAGTTGTAAGTGAAATAGAGATAATTTTTCATATTAATATAGGAATGGACCCCATATCCCTGATACTAGGTCTCCCAAGTGACTGTTTGAAAACAGCAGTCAACAAAAGATTGTATAATATTTTAACATTTGCAGCTAGGAAAAATATTCTTTTGCAGTGGATCAGTGACAAGGTCCCTTCTATCTGTGGTTGGCGCAAAATAATTTTTGAACTGATCCCTTTAGAATATCTTACAAACGTCATACATCACAGTGTAGATCAGTTCTAAAGAGTGTAGCGCCCATTTTTGGACTATATCGTTCCAGACCTTTCCTCCACCCTATTAAAAGGACTGCCGCGGACTTGAATGACATTCGTGTACTGTGAGATTCACCACCTCTTGTATCAGGCCATATTTTCATCCCTTATGTAAGCGCTGTCATGTATGTTTTGTGTTTGTCTTGTTTTGTGTCTAGTTTTGTAGACACTGTTTGTTTGTTGAATGGAAACAAAAAACTGCAATAAAAACAATGAAGAAAAAAATAAAATAATCATTAATATTCATATTTAAATAATGAAATTAGAACAGACAGGTTTACACATAGTTAATATTATTTATTCTGCATAATTATCAATCATCAATCAAATTTTATTTGTATAGCCCATATTCACAAATTACAATTCATCTCATAGGGCTTTAACAGGGTGTGACATCCTCTGTCCTTAACCCTCAGCAAGAGTAAGGAAAAACTACTAAAAACCCTTTTAACAGGGTAAAAATACGTAGAAACCTCAGTGTGAGCCACATGTGAGGGATCCTTCTACCAGGACAGACAGAAGTGCAATAGATGCCACGTGTAGAAAACATCATCGAGATTAAAGTTTTTTTTTAGCGGCATTGATGCCGTAATCACAGTCCATGGTCAGCAACCAGCAGGACCACGATCCACCATCCAGACCAGAGGCCACTCCAGTCCTCAGTCACCGTCCATCGCCGCCCACCAGGACCCACCACGAGCCACCGCCGCGGTCCTGGTCCACCTTCTGTACCCAATGCCAACGCCACAGAGGGTCCGCCACCAGCACCACGATCAGCCCACACGACACAGAATCCGCCACACTGGGTCCACCACTGCGCCCCCCGATGCGCGATCCACAAACAGCAATCCATGGTGCGGCCACAGAGGCCCTGGATCTGCGGATGATAAAGCAAAGGGATTCTGGGAAAGGGGGGATAGGGATGGAGAAGAGGAAGGAGAAGCTGGAAAAAGAAGCTCCGTGTGTCATGTGTCATAAAATAGAACAAGTTACGTTCTTCCGCATAATTAGCTTTAACTATAAGCTTTATCAAAAGAAAGGTTTGAGCCTACTCTTAAACGAACAGATGGTGTCAGCCTCCCGAACTGAAAGCGGAAGATTATTCCACAAGTGAGGGGCTTGATGGCTAAAAGCTCTGGCTCCTACTCTACTTTTAGAGACTTTAGGGACGACAAGTAGGCCTGAATTCTGGGAGCGGAGTGCTCTAGTGGGTTTATAAGGTGCTAACAGCTCTTTAAGGTAAAAAGGCGCTATATTATTAAGGGCCTTAAAGGTGAGGAGGAGAATTTTAAATTCTATTCTAGATTTAACTGGAAGCCAGTGTAGCGAAGCTAATACTGGAGAAATGTGCTCTCTTATCTTTGTTCTCGTCAGGACACGTGCTGCGGCATTTTGGACAAGCTGTAGAGTCTTTAACGACTTACTGTTGGAGCCTGATAATAATGAATTACAATAGTCCAGTCTCGATGTAACAAAGAGGTGGACTAGTTTTTCTGCATCTTTTTGCGAAAGGACATGCCTGATTTTTGAGATATTACGCAAGTGGAAAAAGGCAGTCCTAGAAATTTGTTTTAAGTGACTATTAAAGGATAAATCAGGATCGAAGATCACTCCCAAGTTCCAAACTGTTTCGTTGGAGGCAAGGACAATGTCGTCCAGCGCAGCTATATCATTAGATAATGTATATCTAAGGTGTTTGGGGCCAAGTATTATAACCTCTGTTTTGTCTGAGTTTAATAAGAGAAAATTGCGGGTCATCCAGGTTTTTATGTCCTTGAGACATGCTCGAAGTTTAGTTAATTCATTACTTTGTTCAGGTTTTATTGACAAGTATAACTGGGTGTCATCCGCATAGCAGTGGAAATTTACCGAGTGTGTCCTGATAATGTTTCCTAGTGGAAGCATATATAATGAGAATAAAATTGGGCCAGGCACAGAGCCCTGTGGAACACCATGGTTAACTTTGGTGCGCACAGATGTCTCATCATTAATTTGCACGAATTGGGAGCAATCAGAACAATACGATTTAAACCAGTTAAGGGCGTGTTCCATTAATATTAATTAACTGTTTGAGTCTTTGTAATAAAATTTGATGGTCAATTGTGTTGAATGCTGCACTGAGATCTAACAGAACTAGGACAGACACAAGTCCCTAATCCGAGGCTATTAAAAGGTCATTAGTGACTTTTGCCAAGGCTGTCTCTGTACTGTGATTGGCTCTAAACCCCGACTGAAAGTCTTCATATATATTATTTCCCTGGAGAAACTCACACAGCTGATTGGCTACCACTTTTTCTAAGATTTTAGACATGAAGGGGATATTAGATATTGGTCTGTAATTGGCTAAAACCTCTTGGTCTAGGGAGGGTTTTTTGAGAAGGGGTTTGATTACTGCTATTTTAAAAGACTGTGGTACATAACCTGATGATAATGACAGATTGATCGTGTTAAGTAACAAACTATCAATTAGGGGCAGAATTTCTTTGAGTAATTTTGTAGGGATGGGATCTAAGATACAGGTTGTTGGTTTAGAACCTGAGATTATTTTGGTAAACTGATCACAAGTGATCAGAGAGAAGCTGTCTAAGTAATGGGTAGGATTCTCAGCCGTTTCTGAGATCTCTGTTATTGGGAGGGTATTAGTGCCAATTGAGGGCAGGAGATGGTTGATTTTATTTCTAATAGTTAGAATTTATCATTAAAAAAGGTCATAAAGATATTGCTATTTAGGGATCGAGTAATACTGGGTTCGGTGGAGGTGTGACTCTCTGTCAGCCTGGCTACAGTGCTGAAGAGAAACCTTGGGTTGTTTTTATTCTCTTCTATTAGTTTTGATTAGTAGGTGGCTCTTGCTTTGTCGAGAGCCTTTTTATATTCTTTAACACTATTCTTCCAGTCTATGAGGTTTTCAACATGGTTGCTGGAGCGCCACTTCCTTTCTAGTTTTCTTGATAATTGTTTTAACTCATTTGTCTGGGAATTATACCACGGAGCTAATTTACTATGTTTGACATTTTTCTTTTTTAGAGGCGCTATTGAATCTAATGTTAATCGTAATGAGTCTGCAGCGCTATCAACGAGGTGGTCGATCTCAATGGAGCTCGGGATTTTTAAGAATTTGTTCTTTATATCTACGGATAATACGGCTTTAAATGTAATTGGAATTATCTCCTTAAATTAAGCTACAGCCCTATCAGGTAGACATCTAGAAAATGAGTTTTTTATTGGTGGCATATATTCAGTTATTGAAAAATGGAAGGTTATTACATTATGGTCTGATAGAACTGGATTGCGCGGGATGACTGTTAAATGTTCAATTCCGACACTGTACGATAATATAAGGTCAAGTGTGTGGTTACAACAATGAGTCGGTTGGTGCACACACTGACTGAAACCAATTGAGTCTAGTATCGAAATAAATGCTACGCTACGGCCATCTTTCTTATTGTCAACATGAATATTAAAGTCACCAACAATAATAATTTTATCGGTCTTTAGGACTAAATTTGATAAAAACTCAGGGAATTCCGTTAAAAATTCAGTATAAGCCCTGGGAGCATGGTAAACTACAGCAAATATGATTGGCTGTTGCTGTTTCCTAGATTGGCGTGGAAGACTAAGAAACAGACATTCAAATGAATTGTAGCTGAGTTTAGGTTTAGGATTAATTGATAGACTGGAGTTAGTGAACTCCGACATACGAAGCCGGTAGTCATTGCTGCCGACCTGAATTACGATTCTATTGTATTTACGTTTAGTTTTAACCATTAACTTAAGTTTAGATGCGATGTCCCCGGCTCTGGCCCCTGGGATACAATTAACTATGGTCGCTGGTGTCGCTAACCTGATGTTTCTCAGAACCGAGTCGCCAATAATCAGAGTTTGTTTATCAGCGGGTGCCTCGCTGAGTGGAGAGAATCTATTTGAAATGTGAGCTGGTGGCTCTTTAATCGTGGGCTTTTTAAGACTAGCACTATGCCCCCTCCGGACCGTCACCCAGCCGCCCTAGGCTCCCTGCTGCACGGGACTAGTCAGGGGACTGCTAGTTGAGGCTAAGCTACGTGCTAAGCTACAGGGCTCCGTGGCTAGCGGGAGCCGGCTAACTACAGCTAACGGAGTCTCTAAGCTGCGGAGCCAAGCTTCTAAGTCGCTATGGTTTAAAATGCACCAGTTATGGTATTTTAGGGCCAATTATTTGTGACCTTTCCTGATTCTTAAAACAGTTGTTACTGTATCTCAAGAGACCAATAAATGTCAACTTCTTATTTTTAACTATCTACTCAGTTTGTAAATTAAAATAAACCAATCAGTCATTTAATCCATTTTTGGATAGTCAAATAAATATCTGTAATGTAAGGGGTGTGATTGTCATTGAGGACTAGCACCATCATCCATGGTTCACCCCTGCCTATCACCATAATATAGACGTGGACAAAATTGTTGGTACAGTTCCGTTAAAGAAAGAAAAAAACACAATGGTCACTGAAATAGCTTGAAACTGACAAAAGTAATAATAAATAAAAATCAACTCAAAATGAGATGGCCTGGACTAAAATGATAGTACCCCTAGATTAGATTGAAAATGATTTGACCGTAGGGACATATTAAACACAGGTTGTTCCTCTAATTAGCATCACAGGTGTCTTCAAACTTGTTATCAGTCAGTCTGCCTATTTAAAGGGTGAAAAGTAGTCACTGGGCTGTTTGGAATCATGGTGTGTACCACACTGAACATGGACAAAGAATGCTTAGGAGAGAGTTGTCTCAGGAGATTAGAAAGAAGAGTGTAGACAAGCATGTTAAAGGTAAAGGCTATAAGACCATCTCCAAGCAGCTTGATGATCATGTGACTACAGTTGCACATATTATTCAGAAGTTTAAGGTCCAGGGGACTGTAGCCAACCTCCCTGGACATGAGGAAATCCATGACAAAATGAATAGACGGATAATACGAATGGTAACCAAAGAGCACCCAGAACAACTTCCAAAGAGATTAGTGGTGACCTCAAAGTTCAAGGTCCATCAGTGTAAGATCGCACCAGCCGTCGCTGTTTGAGCCAAAGTGGACTTCATGGAAGACGGCCGAGGAGGATACCACTTTTGAAAGCAAATAATACAAAACGAGACTGGAATTTGCCAAAATGCATATTGACTAGCCACAAAGCTTCTGGGTGAATTTCCTTTGGACAGGTGAGACAAAACTGAAGCTTTTTGGCAAGTCACATCAGCTCTTTGATCACAGATGCAAAACATTGTACCTACTGTGAAACATGGTTTAGGCTCGGTTATGTTCTGGGTCTGCTTTGCTGCATCTGGCACAGGGTGTCATGAATCTGTACAGGGTACAATGAAATTTCAAGACTCTCAAGGCATTCTGGAGCTAAATGTGCTGCCCAGTGTCAGAAAGCTTGGTCTCAATCGCAGGTCGTGGCTCCTCCAACAGGATAATGACCCAAAACACATAGCTAAAAACACCCAAGAATGATAAAGAGCAAAACATTGGACTATTCTGAAGTGGCCTTCTATGAGCCCTGATCTAAATCCTGTTGAACATCTGTGGAAAGAGCTGAAACATGCAGTCTGGAGAAGACATCCTTCAAACCTGAGACAGCTAGAGCAGTTTGCTCACAAGGAGTGGTCCAAAATATATGTTGACAGGTGCAGAAGTCTCATTGAGAGTTACAGAAATCCCTTGATTGCAGTGATGCCTCAGAAAGTTGTGCAACAAAATAGTAAGTTAAGGGTATCATAATTTTGTCCAGGCCATTTTCATTCCGTAGTTTTATTAAATGATTCTGTTGAACTACAATTCGAAAGCAATGTCTGATTTTTATTTATTCTTACTTTTGTCTGTTTCAAGTTATTTCAGTGACCATTGTGGGTTTTTCTTTCTTTAACGTAAGGGTACCATCAATTTTTTCCCTGTGTGTATACTTCAGGGATTAGCTGGTGAACATTGTGAACAAATAATACAACTTCTAATGTTGCTCTGCGGCTGCAGGGTGTGTGAATACACTGCTATGAGCTAAAATGCTCAACATATTAACTTTATAATATAGTTGTTCACAGCTTATTCTCACTCAGTCAAATGCAATTAAAAGTGGTTTAAGTAATGAAAGGAGGTTGTGCTTACATGTGTAAATGAAACCGCTTTCATCCCCACTGTTACGTCAGTGCAGATCAAGCTTAAAATTCACATCCAGTCTGCATTTCATCTTCTAACAAAACACAGCTGGACCACATGCAGAGCTCTTACTCCTCTTAAGCTCATGTCACATCTTTCAAGTGTTTCATTAGCTCGTATTGATTGTTCTCTTCTTTTTTCATCAAACGCTGTTCTGTCTCTCCCTCTGTGTCTCTACAGAACCTGAACTTCACAGGTTTCAGGAAGATCCTAAAGAAGCATGATAAGATTTTGGAGACTTCGAGGGGGGCCGACTGGAGGGTGGCCCACGTTGAAGTGGCTCCATTTTACACATGCAAGAAAATCACCCAGCTCATCTCTGAAACTGAGGTACACACACAATTGTTTATATGTAGAATTAAATAAATAAATCAGTAACTCAATAATGAATGTGGTGATTATAACAGATTTTCATGAAAGTCAAAGTGAAAACAATGAGGATCCACAGGACATTGACCCATAGCTGAAGCTAAAAATCCGCCATGCCTTGTTCAATAAACAAGCTGAAACCTCTGAAATGACCCTCACAGTCCCGTGAATTAATATTTTTATTGCAATGTTTAGAATCATCTCTTTTCACAGCAAAAACATCAAGTACAGAATTTGTCCAGGGGGCAGGGGCGCATACATGCCATTTTGCTCATATTCACATTTACACATATACCTGATTGCTACAGCAGGTTGTATGAGATCTACACTGTAACGATTCTGAAAGAAGTTGGTATGATCATAGAGGAACAGGACAAATCTCTAAATCTCTGTTTCTCAGGCGCTGGTCACAACAGAGTTGGAAGGTGGTGACAGGCAGAAGGCCATGAAGAGGCTGAGGGTACCTCCCCTGGGAGCTGCACAGGTCAGATGCAAGCCCACACACATACACTTTTTAATTTGTCACTGTAATGCCTCTGTGAATGAATATAGAGCCATTGACTGCTAACCCATGCTCCAAAAATCATTTATCGCATCATCTGTTTCTGTCAATGTGTAACAATTTTTAAAAACAATAAAAACTAAATAATACAGCATGGATATGAACAGCTACACCAAAAAAATTATTATATTCTCAATGTATTAATCATTTGCTGGACTGCATCCCCCTTACAGTTGTCAAGATATAATATTGTCATCATTATGTCAATCAGTAACATTCACCAATGCTTAATAGCTCAAACTTTTAGTACTTACACATATTCAATAAGTGCTTCCTTGTTAAAATGTATAAGAGTGTAACATCTCTCTCTCCAGTCTGATAAGAAGTCTTTTGAATACGATCACAAAGATGAGATGTGGACAAACTCGAAGCACAAATCGTCTCTCTCTTTTTATATTAATTACAAAATTATACTCCCAGTGTATTGCTACCTCCCTAGCCTCTGCCTCTGTGATCAGTTCATAGAACAGCTGCTTAAAATTTTATGAAGTTCAGTTCAACTCTACATTACTGCCAAAGCAAATTATATGTTATTAAATATATATCAATCGATCAATCAATCAAAATGTATTTGTATAGCCCATATTCACAAATTACAATTCATCTCATAGGGCTTTAACAGGGTGTGACATCCTCTGTCCTTAACCCTCAGCAAGAGTAAGGAAAAACTACTAAAAACCCTTTTAACAGGGTAAAAATACGTAGAAACCTCAGAGAGAGCCACATGTGAGGGATCCCTCTTCCAGGACGGACAGAAGTGCAATAGATGCCTAGTGTAGAAAACATTATACAGATTTAAAGTTTTTAGCGTCATTGATGCAGTCCCGCTGCAATCACAGTCCATGGTCAGCAACCAGCAGGACTACGTTCCACCATCCAGCCCAGAGGCCACTCCACTCCTCAGTCACCGTCCACCGCCGCCCACCAGGACCCACCACGAGCCACCGCAGCGGTCCTGGTCCACCTCCTGTACCCAATGCAAACGCGACACAGGGTCCCCCACCAGCACCACGATCAGCCCACACAACACAGAATCCGCCACACTGGGTCCACCACTGCGACCCCCGATGCGCGATCCACAAACAGCAATCCATGGTGCGGCCACAGAGGCCCTGGATCTGCGGATGATAAAGCAAAGGGATTCCGGGGAAGGGGGATAGGGATGGAGAAGAGGAAGGAGAAGCTGGAAAAAGAAGCTCTGTGTGTCATAAAATAGAACAAGTTACATTCTGCCGTATTAGCTCTAACTATAAGCTTTATCAAAAAGAAAGGTTTTGAGTCTACTCTTAAACGAACAGATGGTGTCTGCCTCCCGAACCGAAAGTGGTAGATTATTCCACAAGTGAGGGGCTTGATGGCTAAAAGCTCTGGCTCCTACTCTACTTTTAGAAACTTTAGGGAAGACAAGTAGGCCTGAATTCTGGGAGCCGAGTGCTCTAGTGGGTTTATAAGGTACTAACAGCTCTTTAAGGTAAAAAGGCGCTATGTTATTAAGGGCCTTGAAGGTGAGGAGGAGAATTTTAAATTCTATTCTAGATTTAACTGGAAACCAGTGTAGCGAAGCTAATACTGGAGAAATGTGCTCTCTTTTCTTGGTTCTCATCAGGACACGTGCTGCGGCATTTTGGACAAGCTGTGGAGTCTTTAACGACTTACTGCTGGAGCCTGATAATAATGAATTACAATAGTCCAGTCTCTATGTAACAAAGGCGTGGACTAGTTTTTCTGCATCTTTTTGCGAAAGGACATGTCTGATTTTTGAGATATTACGCAAGTGGAAAAAGGCAGTCCTAGAAATTTGTTTTAAGTGACTATTAAAGGATAAATCAGGATCGAAGATCACTCCCAAGTTCCTAACTGTTTCGTCGGAAGCAAGGGCAATGTCGTCTAGCACAACTACAGTGCTGTGAAAAAGTATTTGCCCCCTTCCAAGTTTCTTAGTTTTTTGTATATTTGTCAAACTTAAATGTTTCAGATCATCAAACAAATTTTAATATTAGACAAAGATAACCCGTGTAAATACAAAATGCAGTTTTTAAAAGATAATTTCATTTATTAAGGGAAAAAAGCTATCCAAACCTATCTGGCCCTATGTGAAAAAGTATTTGCCCCCTCTTGATAAATCCTGAATAAACTGTGATAAACCACATTTTTTGGA
This sequence comes from Pseudopleuronectes americanus, assembly GCA_038501795.1. Taxonomy (NCBI): domain Eukaryota; kingdom Metazoa; phylum Chordata; class Actinopteri; order Pleuronectiformes; family Pleuronectidae; genus Pseudopleuronectes; species Pseudopleuronectes americanus. The sequence goes on along the minus strand of CM076730.1, from coordinate 35,810 downwards.
AAGCTGAGTTCATTGTCACTAGTCACACCAATGCCTGATACTGCCAGAACTGTTTAATCTAGAAATCAGTTAAATAGAAGCTTTCTGACAAAGTTAAGTAGGCTAAAAAATATCTCAAAAAACAACACATCATGCCGCGATCCAAAGAAATTCAAAAACAGATGAGAAAAAAAGATATTGACATGTAGCAGTCTGGAAAGGGTTACAAAGCCATTTCTAAGGCTTTGGGACTCCAGTGAACCACGTTGAGAGCCATTATCCACATATGGAGAAGACTTGGAACAGTGGTGAACCTCCCCAGGAGTTGCCGGCCTACAAAAATAACTCCAATAGCACATCAACGACTGATCCAGGAGGTCATAAAAGACCCCAGAACAACATCTAAGGAACTGCAGGCCTCACTTGCTTCAGTTAAGGTCAGTGTTCATGATTCAACAATAAGAAAGAGACTGAGCAAAAATGGCATCCATGGGAGAGTTCCAAGGCGAAAGCCACTGCTGACCAAAAATAACAGAAAGGCTTGTCTCACATTTGCCAAAAAACATATTGTTGATCAGCAAGACTTTTGGGCAAATATTCTGTGGACTGATCAAAAAGAAATTGAACTTTTTGGACGGTGTGGGTCCTGTTACGTCTGGCGTAAAACTAACACAGAATTTCATAAAAACAACATCATACCAACACTCAAACATGGCGGTGGAAGTGTGATGTTCTGGGGCTGCTTTGCAGCTTCAGGACCTGGATGACTTGCCATAATTGATGGAACCATGAATTCTGCTCTCTAACAGAAAATCCTGAAGGAGAATGTCCGGCCATCAGTTTGTGACATCAAGCTCAAGCGCACTTGGGTTATGCAACAGGACAATAATCCGAAATACACAATCAAGTCAACATCTGAATGGCTCAAAATAAACTAAATGAAGGATTTGGAGTGGCCTAGTCAAAGTCCAGACTTAAATCGGATTGAGATGCTCTGGCATGAACTTAAACAAGCCATTTATGCTCGAAAGCATCCAATGTTGCTGAATTAAAAGAATTCTGCTAAGAAGAGTGGGCCAAAATTCGTCCACAGCGATGTGAGAGACTTATTGGCAGTTATCGCTAACATCTGATTGCAGTTGTTGCCGCCAAGGGTGGCACAACCAGTTATTAGGCTTAGGGGGCAAATACTTTTTCACAGAGGGCCAAGTAGGTTTGGATAGACTTTTTCACTTAATAAATGAAATCATCATTTAAAAACTGCATTTTGTATTTACTCGGGCTACCTTTGTCTATTATACAAATTTGTGTGATGATCTGAATAATTTAAGTGTGACAAAAACGCAAAACAATAAAAAATCAGGAAGGGGGCAAATACTTTTTCACAGCACTGTATATCATTAGATAATGTATCTCTAAGGTGTTTGGGGCCAAGTATTATAACCTCTGTTTTGTCTGAGTTTAATAGGAGAAAATTGCGGGTCATCCAGTTTTTTATGTCCTTGAGACACGCTCGAAGTTTAGTTAATTGATTACTTTGTTCAGTTTTTATTGACAAGTATAACTGGGTGTCATCCGCATAGCAGTGGAAATTTACCGAGTGTGTCCTGATAATGTTTCCTAGTGGAAGCATATATAATGAGAATAAAATTGGGCCAGGCACAGAGCCCTGTGGAACACCATGGTTAACTTTGGTGCGCACAGATGATTTAAACCAGTTAAGGGCGGTCCCATTAATATTAATTAACTGTTTGAGTCTTTGTAATAAAATTTGATGGTCAATTGTGTCGAATGCTGCACTGAGATCTAACAGAACTAGGACAGACACAAATCCCTGATCTGAGGCTATTAAAAGGTCATTAGTGACTTTTGCCATGGCTGTCTCTGTACTGTGATTGGCTCTAAACCCCGACTGAAAGTCTTCATATATTATTTTCCTGGAGAAACTCACACAGCTGATTGGCTACAACTTTTTCTAAGATTTTAGACATGAAGGGGAGATTAAATATTGGTCTGTAATTGGCTAAAACCTCTGGGTCTAGGGTGGGTTATTTGAGAACCACCTCCTGCACCCAATGCCAACGCCACAGAGGGTCCGCCACCAGCACCACGATCAGCCCACACGACACAGAATCCGCCACACTGGGTCCACCACTGCGCCCCCCGATGCGCGATCCACAAACAGCAATCCATGGTGCGGCCACAGAGGCCCTGGATCTGCGGATGATAAAGCAAAGGGATTCTGGGAAAGGGGGATAGGGATGGAGAAGAGGAAGGAGAAGCTGGAAAAAGAAGCTCCGTGTGTCATGTGTCATAAAATAGAACAAGTTACGTTCTTCCGCATAATTAGCTTTAACTATAAGCTTTATCAAAAGAAAGGTTTGAGCCTACTCTTAAACGAACAGATGGTGTCAGCCTCCCGAACTGAAAGCGGAAGATTATTCCACAAGTGAGGGGCTTGATGGCTAAAAGCTCTGGCTCCTACTCTACTTTTAGAGACTTTAGGGACGACAAGTAGGCCTGAATTCTGGGAGCGGAGTGCTCTAGTGGGTTTATAAGGTGCTAACAGCTCTTTAAGGTAAAAAGGCGCTATATTATTAAGGGCCTTAAAGGTGAGGAGGAGAATTTTAAATTCTATTCTAGATTTAACTGGAAGCCAGTGTAGCGAAGCTAATACTGGAGAAATGTGCTCTCTTATCTTTGTTCTCGTCAGGACACGTGCTGCGGCATTTTGGACAAGCTGTAGAGTCTTTAACGACTTACTGTTGGAGCCTGATAATAATGAATTACAATAGTCCAGTCTCGATGTAACAAAGAGGTGGACTAGTTTTTCTGCATCTTTTTGCGAAAGGACATGCCTGATTTTTGAGATATTACGCAAGTGGAAAAAGGCAGTCCTAGAAATTTGTTTTAAGTGACTATTAAAGGATAAATCAGGATCGAAGATCACTCCCAAGTTCCAAACTGTTTCGTTGGAGGCAAGGACAATGTCGTCCAGCGCAGCTATATCATTAGATAATGTATATCTAAGGTGTTTGGGGCCAAGTATTATAACCTCTGTTTTGTCTGAGTTTAATAAGAGAAAATTGCGGGTCATCCAGGTTTTTATGTCCTTGAGACATGCTCGAAGTTTAGTTAATTCATTACTTTGTTCAGGTTTTATTGACAAGTATAACTGGGTGTCATCCGCATAGCAGTGGAAATTTACCGAGTGTGTCCTGATAATGTTTCCTAGTGGAAGCATATATAATGAGAATAAAATTGGGCCAGGCACAGAGCCCTGTGGAACACCATGGTTAACTTTGGTGCGCACAGATGATTTAAACCAGTTAAGGGCGGTCCCATTAATATTAATTAACTGTTTGAGTCTTTGTAATAAAATTTGATGGTCAATTGTGTCGAATGCTGCACTGAGATCTAACAGAACTAGGACAGACACAAATCCCTGATCTGAGGCTATTAAAAGGTCATTAGTGACTTTTGCCATGGCTGTCTCTGTACTGTGATTGGCTCTAAACCCCGACTGAAAGTCTTCATATATTATTTTCCTGGAGAAACTCACACAGCTGATTGGCTACAACTTTTTCTAAGATTTTAGACATGAAGGGGAGATTAAATATTGGTCTGTAATTGGCTAAAACCTCTGGGTCTAGGGTGGGTTATTTGAGAACCACCTCCTGCACCCAATGCCAACGCCACAGAGGGTCCGCCACCAGCACCACGATCAGCCCACACGACACAGAATCCGCCACACTGGGTCCACCACTGCGCCCCCCGATGCGCGATCCACAAACAGCAATCCATGGTGCGGCCACAGAGGCCCTGGATCTGCGGATGATAAAGCAAAGGGATTCTGGGAAAGGGGGATAGGGATGGAGAAGAGGAAGGAGAAGCTGGAAAAAGAAGCTCCGTGTGTCATGTGTCATAAAATAGAACAAGTTACGTTCTTCCGCATAATTAGCTTTAACTATAAGCTTTATCAAAAGAAAGGTTTGAGCCTACTCTTAAACGAACAGATGGTGTCAGCCTCCCGAACTGAAAGCGGAAGATTATTCCACAAGTGAGGGGCTTGATGGCTAAAAGCTCTGGCTCCTACTCTACTTTTAGAGACTTTAGGGACGACAAGTAGGCCTGAATTCTGGGAGCGGAGTGCTCTAGTGGGTTTATAAGGTGCTAACAGCTCTTTAAGGTAAAAAGGCGCTATATTATTAAGGGCCTTAAAGGTGAGGAGGAGAATTTTAAATTCTATTCTAGATTTAACTGGAAGCCAGTGTAGCGAAGCTAATACTGGAGAAATGTGCTCTCTTATCTTTGTTCTCGTCAGGACACGTGCTGCGGCATTTTGGACAAGCTGTAGAGTCTTTAACGACTTACTGTTGGAGCCTGATAATAATGAATTACAATAGTCCAGTCTCGATGTAACAAAGAGGTGGACTAGTTTTTCTGCATCTTTTTGCGAAAGGACATGCCTGATTTTTGAGATATTACGCAAGTGGAAAAAGGCAGTCCTAGAAATTTGTTTTAAGTGACTATTAAAGGATAAATCAGGATCGAAGATCACTCCCAAGTTCCAGACTGTTTCGTTGGAAGCAAGGGCAATGTCGTCCAGCGCAGCTATATCATTAGATAATGTATCTCTAAGGTGTTTGGGGCCAAGTATTATAACCTCTGTTTTGTCTGAGTTTAATAAGAGAAAATTGCGGGTCATCCAGGTTTTTATGTCCTTGAGACATGCTCGAAGTTTAGTTAATTGATTACTTTGTTCAGGTTTTATTGACAAGTATAACTGGGTGTCATCCGCATAGCAGTGGAAATTTACCGAGTGTGTCCTGATAATGTTTCCTAGTGGAAGCATATATAATGAGAATAAAATTGGGCCAGGCACAGAGCCCTGTGGAACACCATGGTTAACTTTGGTGCGCACAGATGATTTAAACCAGTTAAGGGCGGTCCCATTAATATTAATTAACTGTTTGAGTCTTTGTAATAAAATTTGATGGTCAATTGTGTCGAATGCTGCACTGAGATCTAACAGAACTAGGACAGACACAAATCCCTGATCTGAGGCTATTAAAAGGTCATTAGTGACTTTTGCCATGGCTGTCTCTGTACTGTGATTGGCTCTAAACCCCGACTGAAAGTCTTCATATATTATTTTCCTGGAGAAACTCACACAGCTGATTGGCTACAACTTTTTCTAAGATTTTAGACATGAAGGGGAGATTAAATATTGGTCTGTAATTGGCTAAAACCTCTGGGTCTAGGGTGGGTTATTTGAGAAGGGGTTTGATTACAGCTATTTTAAAAGACTGGTACATAACTTGATGACAATGACAGATTGATTGTCATTTTCTGCAAAGATACTGTTTGATTTAGAAGACAAAGTGAAACTAGGGCTACGTTGTAGCACTTGCGGGCCGGAGCACCCGCACATTGAAGTCTGTTGCGGTCGGTGGAGAGAGCGATCGATGACCAAGCGCACGTCTCCACCTTGCATGCATTTTTCACATTGCGGCAAGGATAAACGCTTCAGCTTCTGCGTCAGTCGTGCGACGTTGATCCTTGCTCATTACGGTCCACTGTATCAAAGTGCGAAAATTTTATGTAAATCGCATGATAGTTGTAAACAAAGCTTACTTCCTGTTGCCAGTAGGTGGCGCCATCACTATTATTAAGCACAGACATATAGATCTGTTCATGTAGGCGCTCTGATGTAGCATGAGCAATTTTGTGTCAATTGGACAATGTAAACACAACTTAATTTTCACAGTGATCAGTAGGTGGCGCTATGACCCTGAACGAATATTTATATACGGAGCTGTTCAGATCAGGATTGTGATCATAGGTCAGTAGTTTGGAGCCTGTTGGATAATGCAGAGTGGATTAACAAAGTACTTCCTCTTTCCTGGCGAATCAGTAGGGGGCGCTATGACAATGAGTAAATATTGACACATAGAGCTGTTCAGGCTTGTACTCTTATCATGTGACAGAAGTTTGGTAGTGATAGGACAATGCACAGTGGAGTTATGACCACATCGTGTCCTTTGGCGAAGGATGATCCTTCGCCGCACCTCAATGTTTACATGGTTTCAGGAAATGTCACAATTCTGACATTGATCCAATGACTTGACTGAGCTCATTTGAGCTGTATATTGTAAAGCATCCAGGAGCAGTTCATCAAACTATAAAACATGTCACTTCATGTTGCCACCAGGGGGCGCTGTCCGAGATACAGATGCTCGTTTTTTGATGGCGTGTAACCAAACTTTGGCGCCACGCCAGGGTCACACGGTGTGATGAAAAAAAAATCCCTAAATCAAATTTTTTCTCCATCTTGTTGTGATGACACTCATCTGAATTTGACGTGGATCTGATGAAAGCTCTACGAAGTACATCTAAGTAAAAAAGCGGAATATGGCTAAAATGGTCACTAAATCGAAAATGGGGGGCTTCCTGTTTGGTCTAGCATATCTATCCAAGAGACTTATTTGTTTGTTATGAAAAGACACATGCCCAAATCGATTTTTGTACATGTCGGCCAATCGTAGTGCCGGGGCTGCCCGTTAGGGGGCGCTAGTCAGTTATTTTGCCACGCCCATTTCTTAAAACCATATGAATATCTTCAGGGGGGGGATGTTGTTACACACATGTATTTTGAGTGAGATAGAACCATGAACACTGAAGTTACAGCAATTTCGTGTTTCATGGCGAGTTGATGAACTTTGACGCAACGCCATTAATATGGCATTTGACGAAAAGTCAGTTATCTTATGCCTTCATTATCAATGTCTTGAGACCCATTTGATACAGTTTGACATGGTTGAGGTCAATGGATCAGGAGAAATACATCCAAGTGTAAGAGATGCAAAAGAAAATACATTTCCTGTTGTCACCAGGGGGCGCTGTGATTTCAAGTCATGATTTCTGTGTAGTTGTCATCAGGCCGGGACTCTTGTCTTAAATGTCTAGTTTGGACTTGATTGGACCATGTATGTCCGATATACAGATGCTCGTGTTTTGATGGCATCTAACCAAACTTTGACGGCACGCCACGGTCACACGGTGTGATAAAAAAAAATCCCTAAATCATTTTTTTTCTCAATCTTGTTGTGATGACACTCAACTAAATTTTAAGTTGATCTGATGAAAACTGTACGACAAGTACATTAAAGTAAAAATGTGGAATTTGGCCAAAATGGCCACTAAATCCAAAATGGCGGGCTTCCTGTTGCTTTTTTCATAATGCTCCTTGAAACTTTTTTTCATGACTGGTCACGATACAACTTTGTCCCGATTTTGGTGAAGATCGGTCAAGGGGAAACCTAGGGGCTGGTTCCAGGGGGCGCTGTTGAGCCATTTTGCCACGGGCAATTCAAATTACTCCAGAATACTAAAATATCCGCAGACCTTGAATTTCCTGCAAAGTTTCACAACTTTTTGAGCATGTCTAGACCCTGAAAAAGCCCCCCAAAGGGAAATAATAATAAAAACCCTTACAGATTCAATAGGGCCTCTCACCATTCGGTGCTCGTGCCCTAATAACAGAGAACTGCAGTAGTGCTTCTGCAGAGATACAAGAAGATAACATAATATGATGTCGTTATACATATTGAGGTGGATGGGTGGGGGAGTTGGTGGGTGGATGGTGTAGCTATTGTTATGGAAGTTTTCTGGAAGCTGGTGAAAGGAGAACTAAGGAAGGGGCTGATGTATTATGCAGAAGGTGTTAATGTAGACTTGATGTAAGCAGGAGACCAGGAGGAAACCAATTACAGAAAAACAGGAAACAATATACAAACGCTAACAGAGTAACATGAGCTATTGTCAACCCCAAGTCTGAAGATGTCTCTTACAGCTTCCCCATATATCTTCCTCTACTTGCCTCACCCATTCCAACAGCACATTCATGAATGGCTAGAATTGCTGTCACTCTGTTACATGTACGTGTTCCCAAATCACATTTTTTCCTTACCTCTTGCCACTGGTGAAATACGCAAAAGAGTTAAAGTTGGTGAGAGCTGGTACCTCTCTGTCTGGTGCATCTGAGTTTGATATGAACGTCCCTAAGCCAGCAACCTAGACAGGCACTATAATCTTAATGGTGTACAGTTATGATGTAAATTACACTATAAGCATAATATATAATGGCATATACAGTAATGTGTGAGGATATTAAAAAACTCCTCAAAAGCTATCTGTGCACAGAAAAAGCTCAGGGGACCAGTTATGTGAGATATCTCTACACTGGTTTACAGTTCAGAATATTTATAATACCCATATAGATCATATTAAATATGTATACAATACCAGTCAAAAGTTTGGACACACCTTTTCATTAAATGGTTCTATATTTTTCTTTCTTTCTAAATTGCAGATTAATATTGAAGACATCAAAACTATGAAGGAACACATATGGAATTATGTGGTAAACAAAAAAGTGTTAAACAACCAGAATATGTTTTATATTTTAGATTCTTCAAAGTAGCCACCTTTTGCTTTGATGACAGCTTTGCACACTCTTGGCCTTCTTTCAATCAGCTTCATGCGGTAGTCACCTGGAAGGTTTTTCAATTAACTGGTTTGCCTTGTCAAGAGTTAATGTGTTTGAGATCATCAGTTGTGTTGTACACAAGCAGGGTTGGTGCACAGTTCTATACAGTGAATAGGCCTATTCGACTACAGATCTTATCCATGTCATAGCAAGAACTAGTCCATCATTACTTTAATACAGGAAGGTCAGTAAATCCGGAAAATATCAAGAACTTTGAACGTATCCTCAAGTACAGTACCGAAAACCATCAAACGCTATAATGAAACTGGCTCTCATGAGGATCGCCCCAGGACAGGAAGACCAAGAGTTACCCCTGCTGCTGACCATAAATTCATTGCGGTTGGACCGCAGAGTCCATTCCAGGTGACTACCTCATTAAGCTGGTTGAAAGAATGCCAAGAGTGTGCCAAGATCTCATCAAAGCAAAAAGCGGCTACTTTGAAGACTCTAAAATATAAAACATATTCTGGTTTGTTTGAGCATTTATTTTGATTACCACATAATTCCATATGTGTTCCTTCATAGTTTTGATAACTGCAATATTAATCTGCTATGTAGAAAGAAATAAAATAGAGAAAAGAGAAGGTGTGTCCAGACTTTTGACTGGTACTATAAATATAAAATGTTTGAACAATTTAAGTGTTTTATGATATCCTGCTAAGATGCTGCCTGTGTCTCTACCTGCAGCCTGCACCTGCTTGGACCACGTTTAGAGTCGGACTTTATTGTGGAGTATTCCTTGTCTTAATGGTTACAGTGGTCATTACAGGTAATACAAACACACGCACACATTCACACAGATCAAAGGATCTGTTATTTTTGCGATTTTAAAGGTCTGACACTGAACATGTGGTTAGTGTATGTCACAGCAGGAAAAAAAATGAATTAAAACAATGAGGATTTTGTGTCTTTTTTTCTTTACTTCAAAATGTATGTAGGGCTGGATGATATGGAGAAAAATCTAATCAGGATAATTTTTTCATATCAGTCGATATATATCGCGATATAATTCATATAACAAGAAAATTACTTTTTTGCACATTTGTGTTTATGTACAATGTTCTTCTATAACAAAAATAAAAATTCTTTACATTTATCATTTCATACAAACACTACAGTGAAAAGGGGTATACAATGTACATTCTCAGCTTTTTCTTAATTTAATAATTAAAAAAAGGAAATTATTCTATTGCCTTTTTATATTTCTTTATTCTTTTGTGCTCCACATTCTGACGGGCCCTCTGCTGTAACAAAATAATTCACAAAGTGTGTGGATCAATAAAGTTTGATCTTATCTTAACTTAAATAAGCCCCAGTGCACATTGGGACAATTCGCCGCTGGTCAACAAGTGACCCGCTCCTGTGATGTTTTCTAATCATGACACTTGAACTGATCTTTATAAAAACCTGCTGAATTCATATTTATGTCCCTCGATAAACGGGGCATCGCTTCTTCTGCCACAATGAAGTTAGAACACAGCGCTGCGTCGTAATCTGTGAGTTCTATCGATGCTATATCGAACAGTCTTAAATCTCTTTCGAGGAAAATTTATATAGTGATATTTATCGATTTCAACCGTTTTATCGCCCAGCCCTAAATGTATATATTTGACACTGTGAATGTTGGTTTATATGACTTTGCTAGAATTAATGAATAGGCCTTTGGGTCCGCCTTTGTTTAGACACTTTATTACTATAGTAAAAAGTATTTGGAAAATGTCTACTGCTGAAATATGTCTTTCATTTCATCTGTCACTCATTAGGAGCCGTGATGATTCGTAGTCCTGATGTGTGGCCCATGGTCAGGATCTACAGAGGAGGATTCCTCTTGATAGAATTTCTCTTCCTGTTAGGTATTCACACACATACACACACACACACAGAGTTGCTCCGATTACATTTTTGAGTTGAGCTGAGGACAAGGACATTTCTCAGTATTAAAAAACCAACCTGGTTGCACCTGAGTATGTATGTTCAGTTGCAAAAGAATATCAACTGCCATGTTACTGTGACAGAAGTCAGTTAGGCAGATTGATTCATGCACATGTGTAGGCCAAACAAAAAAACAACTTGAATGGTTCCTTGTCGACTGTCTCTTTTCTCAATGATCACACAACACACAATCTCCTCCATCAGTCTTACTGTTTCCTGTCTTCATGTTCCAGGCATCAACACGTATGGCTGGAGGCAGGCAGGAGTCAACCATGTCCTCATATTTGAACTCAACCCCAGGAACAACCTGTCCCACCAACATCTGTTTGAGGTCTGAGTGCGCTCACACACAAAAGACACACATGCACACCTGCGCAAAGACACTCATAACAAATTAAACAAATGGTTTAGAATATGTAGTAAGTTTATTGGCTAAAATTAATTATAAAAAAAGTTGATTAGCGGGATCTGTCATTTAACACGCCACACACTGTGGCAACCTTTCTTGAGGTGGGGCCAATTAACCAGACAATGGCATGCCTTTTGTAGCAGTAGTTGATTGGCTCCATTTCCCCTTGCAACTCTCAAAGGACAAGTGGGATGGATGTTGTATGTTTATTTGTCGCTCTGTTTCTCAGATTGTATTGATGAACTTTGTGTTGTGTTGTGTGTGTGTGTGTGTGTGTGTGTGTGTGTGTGTGTGTGTGTGTGTGTGTGTGTGTGTGTGTGTGTGTGTGTGTGTGTGTGTGTGTGTGTGTGTGTGTGTGTGTGTGTGTGTGTGTGTGTGTGTGTGTGTGTGTGTGTGTGTGTGTGTGTGTGTGTGTGTGTGTGTGTGTGTGTGTGTGTGTGTGGTGTGTGTGTGTGTGTGTGTGTGTGTGTGTGTGTGTGTGTGTGTGTGTGTGTGTGTGTGTGTGTGTGTGTGTGTGTGTGTGTGTGTGTGTGTGTGTGTGTGTGTGTGTGTGTGTGTGTGTGTGTGTGTGTGTGTGTGTGTGTGTGTGTGTGTGTGTGTGTGTGTGTGTGTGTAGATTGCAGGTCTGCTGGGTGTGCTGTGGTGCATTAGCCTCCTGTCCTGTCTCTTCAGTGACAGCATCCTGGTACCAATGCAGGCAAACCCTCTGGCTCTCTACGGCTTCTTCCTCCTCTTTCTCATCAACCCTCTCAAGACGTGTTACTACAAGTCAAGATTCTGGCTGCTCAAACTCCTGGTAACTACTCATTAAATAATCACACAGACTTCATATTGTTTTTTGTATCAACACTATTTACCTTTTGTTCATCAACAGTAAATTGTGGTCTTTATAGTTCAAAAAAAGATGTTTGAATTGGTTGGCAATTTTAGTGATCAACATCATTCTAATATTTATGGTAAAAACTTCCCTACCTTTATCTAATTTGAATGTTAAACAACAAGTAGATCAGACATAAGATGTAATTCATCTTCCATTCTCTTTCATTATGAATTGGGGAGGTCAGGGGTGAATATCTGTGGACAATATTTTAAAACCAAAGAGAAGATGTCTGTTAAAGCTTTCCTTATTTTTTCTTGGGTCTACAATATCTTTAAAGGGCCATAACTGTAGAACGATTTGAATGAACATTTCACAAATTATTAACCTGCCAATGGTTTCATCTTTATGTTGCTCATTTTGTCAAAAAAAAAGTGACTGAGAACATTCGTTTGGACTATGATTGGATTTTGGGACGCAAAGGTCAAGGTCACAGTTACCTCACATTCCTGTTAATATGATATTTAATGACTGCCAGTCGGAAATTTCCTTAATATCTGGCACAACTGGTCATGTGACACTAAACTTGATTTGATTTGATTTGGATTCAAAAGCTGTATTATAATTTTTCAAATTTTGCACACATGGTTAGGCTTCTCTAGTCCTGATGAACACGCAAAGCCCTTTACACTTCAGTTTTACAGTCACCCATTCACACAAATTCATACAGCACCTTCTGACACTTTGGCATATTTAATTGGACTCAGTGATTAAGTGATCAAATTTCATTCGTAAAATGTCAGGGTCACAGTGGCCTCAAAAAACCCTTTGGCATATTTCAAGATGCCTTGAGAGAATTTCTTCATCTATAGTCCATGGTCACTTTTTTAAATGTAGAAATATGGACACAGAAACTACACTGGTTGACAGACGCACACAACCACTGTGTGGTAGTTCTAGTTAATCTCTGTATGGTGATGTAGATTTAATATTTTCACCCATCAGGAAATTCTCAATAGCACATAATTACAAAGTCAAAGCAAAACATAAATCTCTTATTTTCCAATGCTCTGATATTTAAGTACGAATATTCAGTGCATCTTGCCCTGTAAGGTTGTGGCTGGTTTCAGCCCTTCTGTTAGAAGAATTGTTTACACCTTCCACTATGGTCGAAGGCACACTGAGACCTTGACCTCCACCTACTGTTTATAACATGCCAAATGGATATGTTGTGAAAACTCCTAGTTTAGTTTATTTTGTAAAGAATCTGATCTTTGTCATTTTGTTGTCTCCTCCACAGTTTCGAGTTGTGACAGCTCCATTTCATCGTGTTGGCTTCGCTGACTTTTGGCTGGCTGATCAGCTGAACTCCCTGGTAGTGGTTCTGATGGATCTGGAGTATATGATCTGTTTTTACAGTTTTGAACTGGACTGGACAAAACATGATGGACTATTCAGCAGAGGTGGGACTGTATAATATATGCTACTGAAGGCTGTGAAGACGGATCTTCACGTTATCTTGACCACACTCCTTGTATGTCATTGTTTGCAGATAAAAGAGTGTGCAACTCCTACTCCTATGGTGTCCGTGCGGTTATCCAATGCCTTCCTGCTTGGTTCCGATTTGTCCAGTGTCTGCGACGTTACCGTGATACCAAACGGGCCTTTCCTCACTTGGTTAATGCGGGGAAATACTCAACGTCTTTCTTTGTCGTCACCTTTGCTGCCCTGTACAGTACACACAAAGGTAAAGTTATTCTGAGTGTACAGATGACATAGTTTCTTAAATGGCCCATATTGTGTAAAATACATTTTCTGGGCTTTTACCATCAGTAATGACTTGAAGGGGGTCATTAGGTATCATATGGAATCTCCATTTGGAAACTCCTTACTATAACGTGGGATGTTACTCTTATACATTGGCCAACTGTCCTGCTAAAACTTGAATAAAAATGAGGATGGTGTAACTTACGTTCAGAAACATCCTAATGGAACGACTGTAAATATGTGGCTGGTCTTCTGTAGCGGTATCGAAACATAGCGTGACTTTCAGCTGTGGTTACCAGAGAGACTGAAAACGCTGGAATGAGACCGGTGATAGGCCTGGCCGCGTGTCACTCAAAGTGCAGTCAGACATCAGAGGAAGGCTCAAGAGGCAGGCGAAAACAGCCTGTTCTGTCTTCAGCTCCAGAGAGAGGCAAAAGAGAAGTCATGGAAATACACATTGCAGCAGTTTTTTCGACTTTAAACCACTGATATATCATCGTAGGGGTACCAATACTTCAAATTATATCCCAGAAAGGTGTAAAATATCGGGCCTTTAATTAATACTTGTTATTTTGCATTTATATCAGTTCAAAAGCAGAGTCATGTCATAGTCCCCACTCTGAAAGTGAAATAAATTATAACAAAACAAGATTTTTAAATATGTTAAGTCAACATCATCACCCATGAATCTGATTCTGTCTAACCTCATGCTTCATCTTGTTTCTCTCTTCCTCAGCTGAAAAACACGATGACAACCAGATCTTCTTCTACTTGTACATCAGCTGTTTAGTGGTCAGCTCATGTTACACACTGGTCTGGGATCTGAAGATGGACTGGGGCCTATTTGACCGCAATGCAGGAGAGAATACCTTTCTGAGAGAGGAAATAGTCTATCCTCATAAGGTATTTCTCCTCCACACAGGGAGGAACCTTCACATGCTGACACAAGTTTGATAAGGTTCATTATCGGAACATAAGTTGTTATGTATGATTGTGGCCGTAAACCATGCCACAGGGCTCTCCCAAACACAGCCAGAGACGAAACGGTTGCTTTTAAGCATCTTTATTGAATTAAACAAACACAGAAAGTCAAATTAAGTTGCCAGCAGTTTCGGCTGGTGTCTCAGCTTTGCAGCTCTACTCAGTGTCTCTCAACACCTATCTCTGTCGATCCTCTAGAGGCAGCTCCGCTGTTGCCTTTTTAAGCTGAGGAACAATGATCTAACAGCTTTCACCTGCGCTGATTGATCCTCTCGTACAGGTGGAGGTGCTCTCCCAGCCACCTCTACAATGATGTTAAGCCCTTTGAGGCAAAGATGGATTTTGAAATGGGTGCCATAAAAAAAAAGATAAAGGAATCTGATTGATTGTTTCTTTGACTAAGTTATTGATTAATGTGTTCTGTCTCTCCCCACAGGCCTATTACTACAGTGCTATAGTGGAGGATGTGCTGCTGCGTTTCTCATGGACTTTGACTGTCACCCTCAGCGCAGTGTCTGGGTTTACTGGCATCTCTGATATTCTGGCTACTTTGCTCGCCCCAATGGAAGTCTTTAGGTGTCTATCAATCAATCAAATTTTGTTTGTATATCCCCTATTCACAAATCACAATTAGTACCATAGGGCTTTAATAAGGTTTCGTACATGGTCGCTCTCTGCTCTGTGTGTCCTGCACCAGATGGGTCAAAAGCAGAGGTTAAATTTCCCTACCTGCATGAGTGTGCCTTTGCATGTCTGTGCATGTGTTTGGGACTAATAAATGCATCTTAATCTTAATCTTACTTTCCCTATTACATACCCTTGCCCAGATTTTACACGTTAAGCTGCAGGACTGGATTTAGTTCAGATTATGCCTGTTTATAACAGAAAGAAACTAATTTAACAATCACGTCAATCAGGTAGTGAGTTGAGCCTTTTGATATTTTAGGTTTTCACAGAAGTATTACGACTTCAGGTAAGTTTGAGGGCAAAAAATATTCTGCTCGTATAGGTTGTATAAATGCTAAGGGATATGTCTTTTCATGGGGAAATTTTTTTCCAGTATATATTTATCAATTTACGATCACAAAATCTCTTTGAACCAGGGCAAAGTCTTAAAATGGTTTATTTTGTTCTTTCAATATTCCAAAACTACAAAAATAGTCCTCAACAATTGGAAAAACTTGAAACAGCAAATATTTATATTTTTGCTCAAGAAATATCTGATTGCAGTTAATCTATGACAGTAAATGATTCAGATGCTGTGCCATTTCAATGTTGCTGCTTCTGATAAAGGAAATGCTTTATTACCTGTGCAAGTCCATTCATTTTGTGAAAAATATAAACACGAAAGGGATTTGTTTTTACATTTGAAATATTTTATGTTATGTTTAAATGTGGTAAAAGGAAGGCGGATTAAGAGTAAATGCTGATAGTCAGTGTTTGTCATTGGCAGGCGTTTTGTGTGGAACTTTTTCCGGCTGGAGAACGAACACCTCAACAACTGTGGTGAGTTCAGGGCTGTCAGAGACATCAGCGTAGCTCCGCTCAATGCTGATGACCAGACCCTGTTGGAGCAAATGATGGACCAGGAAGATGGAGTCAGAAACCGGCAGGGCAAGAAGAGCTGGAAGAGGAGCTATAGCATGAGTCTACGTAGGCCAAGGCTTGCCTCACAGTGAGTCTTCAAATCAACAGCTGCAGCCATGAGCTGGATCATAAAAGGATCCTGTACCCTAAAGTGTGACTGACTTACTTTACTGGAATGATTGGTGTTCATGAAATGTGTTCATCTCTAAACCTGTGTTATTAATTTATGTGTATGGTCTCTTTATTTAATATGTAGAGTGCAGTTCAGATTCCCAGACACATAAACAGTCATTTTTTTTTCAGTTCTAATTGACACATTAGCTTCACGTATAGCCCATATTCACGTATCTTAGTCTTTTCCCAATGTGGCGTAACAAGGTGTAACATCATCTTCCCTTAACCCTCAGCAAGAATGAGGAAAAACTACTATTAACAGGGGGGAAGAAACAACATAAAACCCTGAGCGAGAGCCACTTGTGAGGAAGCCCTCTTCCAGGATTGAAAGAGGTGCAATAGATTTTAGTTTTGTGTAACAGCACATCAACAAAATGAGATAAGACCTTCCACCAAACATGTATTTTATTGCTGTTTATACCGTGAAGACCAGACCAGACCACAAAAATGTCATGTAAATAGAATGATGTAGGTGGAAGTCGTCGGAGCTTTGACTAAATATTAGCTTTTAAATGTCTTCAGGCACAGACTTAATCAATCGTGAAGTTTTGGCGGGAAGCTGTAACCTTTTCCTGTGTCATTGCAAAACATCACCAAATTCATTCCATCCTACGGACACGCCGTTCAACAAATATTTAAGATTTCTTTCTCATGGATGTCTCCTGATTACATACAGCAATTAATTATGATTAAGTAAGTGAATCTGCTTATTTCTGTTGAAGGAGTTTGTTAAATACAAAGCAAAATACTGAATAAAGCAACTGGTCACAGAGGCTCTGTATGTTACACATCAAACAACAGCGACAGCAAGATGAATTGGATTACTTGAGGCATACAGCCATCCCACTGTAGCAATCAGCTGATCATGGCTTTAAACTAACACTGATAACAAGTTATTGAGTACTGTAAAATTTTATTTTATTTTGAGTCTGTTTTATTCACTCTAGAGTCCACGAGACACGCACACACATACAAAATCCTGGATAAAACTATGGAATACTTACCTAAAAGCTCATGTAATTATAACCATCCCATCCTGTTCACTGAGCTGGTACCAAATGTTAAATATTTATTCAATAGTAATTTTTGTTGACAGAGCCAGAGAGTCCATTTTCTTGATTGTGATGGTTGTGTGTGATTTATGTTTTATTTAGATATTTTAACATATTTAATTCTAACTCAAATGTCAGACCGAATATTCTTTAGAATTAAGTTTGTTACTCTTTAAAAGGGTGTACTTTTAGATTATACTATAATATTATCATTATACCAGTGTCTTAAAATGGTTTCACAATGATGACCATACAATTATTTATTACAGTTATTTCTGGGACAAAATGTCATCCAACTAAAATGTTATTGTGACAGGCCTACCTTAAAGGAATAGTTCACCCAAAAATCTCACTCTACCTTTTCACCTACAGGTCCAAGACCCGTGACACCAAGGTTTTGATAGAAGACACTGACGATGACTCCTGACATCAGGCCACACCCCTCGCCTGGGTCCAGAATTTGTTCAAAGGAGGGAACTCCACCTCCTAACCTAGGAAATACCTAGCGAGTTGGGCTTTGAACTCTCAGTCAAGGACGAGTTTTAAACTCTCATGCCGACATAATCTGTTTTCAGGAGCCTCTGCTCGGGTTCAGAATTATTTCAACTTAAGCAAACTTGTACAAACATCCTAGCCGAAATGCCATCAACCTCCTACTGCAACCTTCAATAAGACCCAAGGGTGGGCTTATCACTTACACTCTACCTTACCCAGCAGCGGAGGACAAACCTATTTCCCTGACACCCGAAACCACACAGAGGTGGACTCCAGTATGAACAATGCAGCTAAATGGAACCCAAGCCGATCGCTCTAACGGAAGTGTCTGCGCTCCCTGTCAGCCACATAACTCAACACAGGAAGAGACTGCTTCAAGCTGACTGCTGTTAAAATGTTGAAAAGTTTTACTTCCTGCCCTATAGCTGTTAGACTCTTCCTACACTCTGAGTGTCCAGATAACAAGGTCTTTAATAAATGATGTAACACCTCAAGTTCATCTGTAATTTGGACCAAGGAGTGAAATTGAAGCCCTTTCTTCTAGGAAAAATTAACAGAGTTCTAAAGTTAATAGACCCATGGCGTTTAAGCTGGCCAGCAGAATATGCATACGCACATTTGGACTGTCAATGCTTTTCAGCTTGTCGCATCATCACAGAGCTGCCTATCTACACCTTACATGCTTTAGAAACACACAAAAACACGCACTTTGTAGGAAGAGTCTATTGGAATGCCTGTTGTGTTCACACACACACACACACACACACACACACACACCTCTACACACACTCATAAACAGTGATTTAAAGATGTTTTATTGAACCTAGGTTGAAAAGAAACACACGTACACAAAAACAAGCTATAGATTAGTTTTAACCGTGGTTGTTATAAATATGAAATGGACCAAAGCAGGAGGTGGTGTGAAATATTCAGAAAAATTTGTATTGAACAGCAGCTGGAATGACTGTTCAGCCAAAGAGCTGATTTTGTTTTATCCTGCAGAAACCCCTAGTCAACCTGTGTAATGAAAGACCATCCACTGGAAAAGTAAAACCATTTTTGTTGAATATATGCCAACGTATTTATGTGAAACAGAATGAAGGTCAATCCAGAGGAATTTTTTATTTCGTGCCTTTAAATCTTGAAAGAAAGATTGAAGACTGTCTGATTGTAAACTGCTGGTTTATGAGTTATTTTCATCTGTCAAACTTGTTCACTGAAATGTGATGTTGGTGATGAAGAGGGGGGAGGTTGCCTGTCAGTCACATGCTAGATTTGAACTGCCAGCATACGTGCATGCGTGCGTGCTTGTGCGCGTGTGTGGTTTTCGTGGCAAGTTTTTTTTTCCCTACACACAGACACGATTGTTTTTCTTTAGTTGCATAATGCATAGGCTGGCCTATAGGCCTTATCCCTCAAAATTAGGGTTAGTGTCATCTCTCATTGATGGTTTTGATGGTGTCAAATTAATACCTGTCAGGAAAAATTGAAAAGTTGAAGCTTTGATATGTACAAAACGAAAAATTTGTAAAAAAAACAGGTCCAAACCAGTTCTGTGAAAATGTATTTACCGTACTTACTATGTGTAATTTATTACATGAGACCCATTATTCTTGGCTTCAGGGAATGTGATCCCCTCAGTGTTCTTCTTATTTTTCACCAAACCATTGTGGTTTAGCCTCTGTAGTTTGAGTGTCCATCAACAGCATCACTGCAGGCACTAATTTCAGTGTATGTTGCCAATTCTTCAGAGCCATAAAACAGAATCCTCTAATCTGGTTTTGAAGAGACAGTTAGTTGTGTTTACACTGGAGAAACTTTTTTAATAGAGAGTTTAATTTCTTTTATTTTCCCCTTCCCAATAATATTAAGACTTCTTAAAGGAAAAACTCAGATATTTTTAGCTGGTATTGTCAACAACTGTTGTGGCCATTTAGAACATTCAGAATGCTACAGCCTGTCAATGAATCAATCAAATTTTGTTAGTAAAGCCCATATTCATAAATCACAATTCGTACCATAGGGCTTTAACAAGGTGTGACATCCCCTTACTAACTACTACAAATGATAACAGAATAAACCCTGTCAACAGCTGAACTCATCTGCCACGCTCTGTTGTGGGACCAGGCCTTAGAGGTCCTGTATGTAAGATTAAGGTGAAGGGATATGTTGACATATTATTTGTAAAATAATTCTAGTGATGTTTTCATGTGTGAATACTTTATATTTACATCAGGAGGGCTCCTCTCTATGGAGGTTTCGTTGCATGTTAATTTATTCAAAATATGTAAAGAGCCGGTCTGGTTTAATTCAAGTATTTATTTAGAAGCAATGACAAGGTATGAAAGTTACAGCAAAACAATGGGCACCCAAAACACACTTCCGGCCCCCTTACGGCACCGGGCAGTCACGAGTCAAACCAAACAGACGGCATCTGTAATATTTTGTAACAGTAGATAGAACAGGATTAGTCAATAATGAGGGCAAGTCTTCCTTGGTTCTTCCTTGATTGTGCGCAGGCGTAGTCCACTCTTTTGGCATTGGAATAAGGATATGACGAGCAGCAGCTCCACATCTCTCTCCTCTGATAGTTGCTAGAAAACTGTTCACTCTTTGACCAGCCTTGACACAGCTGACGCTTCAGTGGTGTTTTTCATTGGAGTAAAGAATATTGTGTTCCTGCTTTATCGGCTGTATGTTCTGATTGTGTAAACATTCAAAACAACGTAACAAAACAATGTCACTCTGTCTGTTCGCCAGAACCTGGGAGAGTTGCTTGAACTCTGTAGGATGTCGAATGAAGCTAAGGGAGATATGCTTTAATATAAAAAGTCAGAATTGAGAACAAGTAAAAGATTCATGATTAACACCAAGCAGCAACGGTTAATAAAAGTAATTTGTGTGAAGGCCATATATCTGGCCCAAAATGCTCCTGCCTCCACCCTCCTTTTATTGTTTACAGTGCACTTTCATAAACATCTTCACAGACTCAGGCACACAGACAAGCTAAAATTAAAAATCCCAACAGAGGCCGCCATGATACTTGTAGTAGCCCAGACTGGAAAAACTAAACACCCTTTGAGTTTTTATGAAAACTGAAGCTTACCACAGGTTGTTTTTCATTGCTGGAAGGGGAGGATGTGGTGAGGGGTATTCAGTTGCCACTAGCAACTTCACCACTTTAAGTCACTAATTTCTACATGCTGCAACTTTAAAGGTTCCACTATTGAGCAGGCTGACAGTGTGAAGTGACTCTTTTGGCAGCACAGGAAGTGGCACAACAAACTTTCTTTCACGGTAACCATAAAAATGTATGCTGATCTCATACAAAACCTAATGCGTTATAACCAGTTCTTTAGTTTTATACATGTAAACTCTATCGATGAAAATTATTGTAAAATTTATCTGCATCTTTTTTTTTCTGGGTAAAAGGCTTGACTAACATACTAAAAACGCTGTCGGTCATTTGATGCTAAACATCCTTGTAAGAATATTTTCAGAGAGCAGTTAGATCTCTGCAGCTCTGGTACTGACACACAGACATAATGTCGCCATTCATTGACTTACATACATTCCTTTCCTGGAGACAAACTACAACTTGTCTTACTCCTAGCTACACCTAACCTTCTCTTAACCTCACCCTAACCTTACTATAAACTTAACCTGAACCTGAACCTAAACATACTCTAACCTTCACCTAAACCAGACGTTAACCTACCCCTAACCGTACCTTAATCTTAACCCTACCTTACTTTAATCGTAATCTAAACCTATCCCCTGACCATACATAACTTCCCCATGTTATTGGGACTTGCTTTTTGTCCCCAAATTGTGACTGTGTGAACAGTCACAATGTGGGGAGGCTGTTCATTCACAAGTTGGACGTAAGCTTCTTGACTGCTTTAGCTTAGCTAATGAAAGCTATAAATTTGCATCCAAATCCAGGAAAAAACTAATATGGTGATCCCTCTGTATGCCAGCCAAGCCTAACAGCATTAGATGTTTTACTTATTATGAATCGTTTGATAGTTTTAACAGCAGCATTTGGTGATTTGGACCTTGTTTGACAGGAGTTGTTATTTTTTTTTCTCTTTCTACATTCCACATTATACCTCATACTCCATCACACACACGAAAAAGCCCAATCGTCTGTAAAGATGTTTTGAAACTATGACTGACAGGTGAAACAACTTCCCCTTTGCCAGCCGTCAGTAAAGTAAAATCCATCAGTTGAGGGTCGGGGTGGGTATCTAGCCCCAATATGTTTTTTTATATCATGAGCTTAAAGTAAATGTCTGTTTAAATGTATGATTTAATTTGAGATGTTTTTAGACACAGTTATGAAACAGCTGCTTGATAACATTTAATACTTCAAAAGTTTGATTTATTTTATATTGCTTTAATAATTTGCCAAATCAGGAACCAAATCTCTAGATACCCAGCTGTAGTCCAGACTGGTGGAATCTAAAGAAATTTCTTTGAGAATTTTTTGAGGATTTTATGATGATAAATATGACTCTGTTGTCAACAGGTCTATTTCCCAAGATTTCACAGCGCACCACTTGTATGTGACCAGGATTTCATTATTTGTTTCACCACAAAGCTGCACATTTGGCCTCATGCGAGAACTTCTCTGTACTCTAAACTCAAAACTTCACTTACTTTTATTTTGCAAGGTTTGTCCGTCTTCAGATTCACAAAATCCCTTAACTGGACTCAAGTGTTGTAAATGGTTTGTTTAAAGCTGATTGACGATACCTGTTCATATTCATGAACCTACCTTATCATGGCCCTTAAACTATTAAACATCTTAAAGGAACATTTCTGGCTTTTATTTTCAGATCACCTTACCACGAATAACTTCACTCAGCTTAAGAAATAAGAGATATCCAAGCATTCAAATTTAAACTCTCCAGAGCATTGTTTCATGTAGTCTGAAGAGAAGGTAAATATTGCAGTGTCTATAATACATACACATTTTTTTGTTTTTCTTGTTCTGTCCCCATCATCCAACATATCAGAGTTCTTAGTTCTGACCCAGTGTAACATTTACATTTTACAGTCGCCCACCTGGGCAAACTAAACACCTTTGAGTTTTTATGATAACTGAAGGCTATCACAGGTTCTCTTTCATGTTTTGGAGGGGAGGGTAAGATAAGGGGTATGCAACATGCAACTTTACCACTAGATGTCATAAAATTCTGTACACTGCCCCTTTAAACCAGTTTATTATGAATCAACTTTTGCCAAATAGATGACTGATTTAACTGTTTCAGTGTAGTTAAACATTTAGAACATATTCATAAAATATTAACACAGACAGCAACATGTTATCATTAGTTTTTTTTTAAAATAAGTGTTCTACTATGGTTGGTACTTGACTTGAAAGACAGGTCTGGACCACTTAACTCTAAATACAGAAATGGATCAATTTCACAAATTTTGTTAAATCACTTGTTTGCATCACGTTAGAGAAAATGTGTTTGTATGAGACGTTACAGTGAGAGGCCTAATGTCTTGAATTCCTCAGACTTGATTGATGCACCAGAAAGACTTTTGTCCAAGTCTGAGTACATTTGAACCAGGACAATATTGAAAACTTTATTGAAGCAGTTTTAAAGGTTCCGATCAAAGATTAAGTTGTAAGATCAAGTATGAAGTCCTCATGTTGGAAACAATCCAACATAACAAAAGTTATGTTGAAGTATTGGTTCTTCTAGGAAGTGACAGGCATCATCAGGGCTTCCAGCCTCAGATCAATCTGATCTGCGTTAACAGGAACAGAGGGTTGTTCCGAGACGTTCCTGGTAGTCCGTGTTGCAAAACTCTATCAGGATTTGTTTTTCTTCTCAAGTCAAGGGTTATGAATTTAAGAAGTTTGATCTTTAAAGATATTTGGTGATCGTTGAGCCCCGCCCTGTGAGCTATATATGCACAAAAACACACTGGTCATTATCCTTCAGTTGTCACTGGACCGCCTGGATTGGAGCATGGAGCCTCTTAGAGGACGATGATCCAGTGACAGTTTTTTCCTCAACCTGGATCAGAATCCTCTGATATCCACACCGTGTGACCCAGAGCTGTTGATTATACAATACATTATATACTGATATAATATATTGATTAGAAGCACTGTATAATAAGTGACTGTTCTGTGGCTGTTGTCTCGTATTTACAGTAGCAACGTGATGCTACAGAGATGCCTGGTTCACCAACCCCTGTTACTGTTTTTCAGTAAAAATCTGCTCAACCATGTATGTGACTCTTGGTTCTCAGCCTATCTCTCTTATCATTATTACTGTTTATTATGATGATGCGTGATACCGATGTTAATGTATGTGTTTACCACACACATGAACTTCACCATTCAGGTGACATATTCTCTCAAAAAGTAACACAGTGACACACAGTGACAACTTCAGTCTCATTTTGGGACTCGGACTGGATATATGTAAGCAGGGGGGGAACTTGTAACTAAAAGTACTGTATTTAAGTACAGTTATGAGATACTAGCATCTACCGTGTTGTGTTGTACTCTTTAAATTTTTCAGTAGCGTTAACCTTCAAGATATTTGCTCTGATGATTTTGATTTAAATAACTATAAAAGTAGCAGCCATCTCTGATAAGGTATGATTATGTAAATGTTATGTCTTTTATTTATACATTTGTATAAGTAATTTACTCTGAGAAATCTTTACATGAATTGATCCACTTGTAATTTGTAATCATTCATTTTAAAACCAGATTGAATTGGCATTTCCTGTGCTCCTTTGTGATGAAGATTCATTTCTAAAGGTCCATATATAACGAAAATCTTAAAGTTTATAATCATAAATCTATTAGGAAATAGGATGCCAACTAACAGGAATGAAATGAAGATCCACTCTATTCTAAGTTTTTTTTTAACGCCGCAGACTTGCCCAGGTGACCGCGTTTGGGGCATCCTTCCGGTCGGGTCCCTGTGACCCGAAGACACACGCCGCTGCCCGGCCCGCTGCCCGTGTTGTGTACTCGAGCCTGTTCTTGCATAGTAATACAAAGCAAACTTTATTGCGTCATACGCGAAGCTGCGCAACGGTCTAACGTAGGGCCTGTCAGGTGTCGGTCGGGGTCTCTGTGACCCGAAGACGCGCCTCGCTGGCCGGCCGGCCGGCCGTTGAGGCTTCTCTCCGGTCGGGGAGCCTGGAGCTCACTGACTCAATTGGTGGAGGGGGTCTGTAGGGGCTGCTCCTGGAGCTCGGATTAACAGGGGCCCAACTTGATGGTTAAACAACAGCAGCAACAGCTGGATGAGTTGCACATTCATCTATCACCTGTCCTTTTCAAGTCGCTTCATGATAGGGATACCGTCGTTAATGAATACAATTTAGTAATAATTTTGTCCTATGCCTATTCATTCACCATGCCTATTGTAATTGAAATCTAGAAATACAAGAGGCTGGAACACCAACTTTTTTTCTTCTAAACTATGTCTTTAGAACATTTTTTTTTAATTTTTTGAGTCCCCAATGAAAAGGTGCAATTTTAGGGTTTCTCCTGTCTTAGTGTATTTTGCTATAATTACAAGTTCCTACAAGTGTCCCAAGTATTGCAGATACTTAACCACAAGATTTGGACATTTCTTGGAATTTGCCTTAATGATAAGTGCCTATAAGTGTCCCACCTGTTGTATATCCCTAACGACAAGTGTGGGACAATTCAAGGCATTTTGCTGTAATGATAATTTCCTATCAGAGTCCCAGGTATTGCAGATCCCTAACCAAAAGAGCATTGGTGGAATGTAACGAAGTATTTTTACTTCGTAACTGTACTTAATTAAATGTTTACGTATCTGTACTTTACTTGAGTAAAAATAATAGTGCATATTTTTTACTTTACTCCGTTACATTTTGCAGCTATTATATATACTTTTACTCGACTACGTTTCTACAATATGTGTCGTTACTCGCTACATTTTATGAACACAGTTTCGGGAAATATGGATTGTGTTGCTTTTTTGGAAGTTTAAATGCGCACACACATACACTTGTCCTTAAACCGCAAAAAGACGTTTAGAATTATGTTCATAATAATGACAACAAGTAACGAAATAACCACAAACCTTGTGCCTTCATCAGCCAGGTGCTAAACAACTAAAAGTAATGCTTTTTAATGCAACAACGAGGCACACCTGCCATTTAGCGATCTTTTTCGTTTTTCAGGAACTACCTTTTCAAAATAAAAGTATAACATTTCTCCTTCCGTCTAAACCATTTCAAAATACTCAGAAGATGAATATTTTGGCTGCCTGACCAATGGTCAAATTTTTATTTCAAGGCCCTTCATTTTAAATTTCTCATTCTAAGATCTGCCTTGTTCTGACCAGTTTTACAGTTTTTTTTCATGTTCCATGTTTCCATTTTTTACACGTTTACAATTACATAAAAGATTTAAAGATATAACATGTTGTCTTTATTGGTTTGGCTTAATGGTATTAACTTTGCAGATAATCTCTTGTCATCCGCAGTATTGTAAAATAGAGTGTGAACAGTATTACAGAGGGTAAGCCAGTAAGTACACCAACCTTTCCAATAAACAAATGTTGTTGCTTATAAATATTACCAGTAGTGAAATTTGTAGAGGCATGAGTATTACCAGTAGCTTTATCTGCATTTGTCAAAATGGCACAGCCTAGACATTGAGAGACAACCCATTGCGTGAGTACTTTTACTTTTAATACTTAAAGTAAATTTAAAAGTAAGTACTTTTTACTTTTACTTAAGTAGGATTGTTGATGTACTACTTGTACTTTTACTTAAGTACTAAACTTCTGTACTTCCACCACCACTGCACAAGAGTGGGACTTTCTAGGCATTTTGCCTCAATGATAAGAGCCTACAAGTGTCCCACGTATTGTTTTTCACTTACTAAAAGTGTGGGACATTTCTATACATTTTGCCTCAATGCTAAGTGCCTAGAAGTGTCTGGCTCAGAAGGGTCACAAGTATTGCACTTCCATAACCACTAGTGTGGGATATTTCTAGGCTATTTTTTATTGATGAAAAGTGCCTACGAGTGTCCCATGTGTTGTATTTCCCTAACCAAAAGTTTGGGACATTTCTAGGCAGCAGCTGGATGAGTTGCACATTCATCTATCACCTGTCCTCTTTAAATGGCCTCATGATAGAGAAACAGTCATTATCAATACAATTTATCAGTAATTTTTTACCTATTGTCTATTCATTCACCATGTCTGTTTTGATGGAAATCGGGAAATACAAGAGGCTGGAACACCATCTTTTTCTCTTCTAAATTGTGTATTCAAAACAAAGTTTTTATAGTTCTGGAGTCCTCAACGGAGAATGTGCAATTGTGTGGTTTCTCCTGTCTTAGTGCATTTTGCTATAATGATAAGTTCCTACAAGTCTCCCAAGTATTAGCCTGACGTTGTCATACTCACAATTCTAGGCAGAATGTGAGTCTGATACCGCTCCATTGGGCTGTGATTATGGGGCGTGTTTCAACCGAACAAGAAAAAAAAATGCCTCTTGTCTCAATTGGATAGACCTACAACCAATCAGAGCAACGTAGTATCTGACGTATGTTAAGCGACTCATTTTGAGTTATATACTAACGCCGGGTTCACACCGGACGCTGAAGCGCAGTGCCAAGCCTTAAATAACAGCTAGCTCCCATCCACTCCCATGTTAAACCTTTGTACGGGTCACACCGGAGGCTGAAGCGGCGCTCTGCCCCAAGGCTGCCTCGCGCCGTGCAGCGATCGTTTCGGCGTTTAGTCTATTTTTTGCGATTGACGCGAGCGTATCGCATGGGACATTTCTAGGCATTTTGCTGTAATGTAAAGTGCCTACAAGTGTCCCATGTATTCTTTTAACCTAACACAAAGAGTGAGACATTTCTAGGCATTTTTCAGCACTCAGGTTTGGGCTTTAGAGTTGGTCCCCGGGCTTGGCTGGTGCTGGAGAATTTTTTCTCCCATGTATTGTATTTTTCCCTAACAAAACGTATGGGACATTTCTAGGCATTTTGCTATAATGTAAAGTGCCTACAAGTGTCTCATGTATTTTTTTACGTTAAACAAAGCGTGAGACATTTCTAGCCATTTTTCAGCACTCAGGGTTGGGCTTTAGAGTTGATCCCTGGGCTTGGCTGGTGCTTGAGATTTTTTTCTCCCACGTTTTGTATTTTTCCCCTAACAGAATGTGTGGGACATTTCTAGGCATTTTGCTATAATGTAAAGTGCCTAGAAGTGTCCCATGTTTTTTTTTAACCTAACACAAAGAGTGAGACATTTCTAGGCATTTTTCAGCACTCAGGGTTGGGCTTCAGAGTTGGTCCCTGGGCTTGGCTGGTGATGGAGAATTTTTTTCCCCATGTATTGTATTTTTCCCTAACAAAACATATGGGACATTTCTAGGCATTTTGCTGTAATGTAAAGTGCCTACAAGTGTCCCATGTATTTTTTAACCTAACACAAAGAGTGAGACTTTTCTTGGCACTTTTCAGCACTCAGGATGGAGCTTTAAAGCTGGTCCCCGGGCTTGGTTGGTGCTGGAGAATTTTTTCTCCCATGTAGTGTATTTTTCCCTAACAAAACGTGTGGGACATTTCTAGGCATTTTGCTATAATGTAAAGTGCCTACAAGTGTCCCATGTAATTTTTTAACCTAAAACAAGGAGTGACACGTTTCTTGGCATTTTTCAGCACTCTGGGTAGGGCTTTAGAGTGGGTCCCCGGGCTTGGCTGGGGCTGTAGAATTTCTCTCCCATGTATTGTATTTTTCCCTAACAAAACGTGGGGGACATTTCTAGGCATTTTGCTATAATGTAAAGTGCCTACAAGTGTCCCATGTAATTTTTTAACCTAAAACAAGGAGTGACACGTTTCATGGCATTTTTCAGCACTCAGGGTGGGGTTTTAGAGTTGGTCCCCGGGCTTGGCTGGTGCTGGAGAATTTTTTCTCCCATGTATTGTATTTTTCCCTAACAAAACGTGTTGGACATTTCTAGGCATTTTGCTATGATGTAAAGTGCCTACAAGTGTCCCATGTATTATTTTTACCTTACACAAAGAACGAGACATTTCTAGGACTTTTTCAGCACTCAGGGTGGGGCTTTAGAGTTGGTCCCTTGGCTTGGCTGGTGCTGGAGAATTTTTTCTCCCATGTAGTATATTTTTCCCTGACAAAACGTGTGGGACATTTTCTAGGCATTTTGCTATAATGTAAAGTGCCTACAAGTGTCCCATGTATTTTTTTACATCACACACAGAGTGAGACTTATCTAGGCATTTTCAGCACTCAGGGTGGGGCTTTAGAATTGGTCCCCGGGCTTGGCTGGTGCTGGAGAATTTTTTCTCCCATCCAATGCATTTTCCCTAACAACACGTGTGGGACATTTCTAGGCATTTTGTTATAATGTAAAGTGCCTACAAGTGTCCCATGTATTTTTTTGACCTAACACAAAGAGTGAAACATTTCTAGTCATTTTTCAGCACTCAGGGTGGGGCATTAGAGTTGGTCCCCGGGCTTGGCTGGTGCTGGAGAATTTTTTCTCCCATGTATTGTATTTTTCCCTAACAAAACGTGTGGGACATTTCTAGGCATTTTGTTATAAGGTAAAGTGCCTACAAGTGTCCCATGTATTTTTTTAACCTAACACGAAGAGTGAAACATTTCTAGGAATTTTTCAGCACTCAGGGTGGAGCTTTAGAGCTGGTCCCCGGGCTTGGCTGGTGATGGAGAATTTTTTCTCCCATCTATTGTATTTTTCCCTAACAAAACGTGTGGGACATTTCTAGGCATTTTGTTATAATGTAAAGTGCCTACAAGTGTCCCATGTATTTTTTTGACCTAAGACAAAGAGTGAAACATTTCTAGTCATTTTTCAGCACTCAGGGTGGGGCATTAGAGTTGGTCCCCGGGCTTGGCTGGTGCTGGAGAATTTTTTCTCCCATGTATTGTATTTTTCCCTAACAAACCGTGTGGGACATTTCTAGGCATTTTGCTATGATGTAAAGTGCCTACAAGTGTCCCATGTATTTTTTTCACGTAACACAAAGAGTGAAACATTCCTAGGAATTTTTCAGCACTCAGGGTGGAGCTTTAGAGCTGGTCCCCGGGCTTGGCTGGTGCTGGAGAATTTTCTCTCCCATGTATTGTATTTTTCCCTAACAAAACGTGGGGGACATTTCTAGGCATTTTGCTATAATGTAAAGTGCCTACAAGTGTCCCATGTATTTTTTTTACCTTACACAAAGAGTGATACATTTCTAGGAATTTTTCAGCACTCAGGGTGGGGTTTTAGAGTTGGTCCCCGGGCTTGGCTGGTGCTGGAGAATTTTTTCTCCCATGTATTGTATTTTTCCCTAACAAAACATTAGGGACGTTTCTAGGCATTTTGCTATGATGTAAAGTGCCTACAAGTGTCCCATGTATTTTTTTAATCTAACACAAAGAGTGAGACATTTCTAGGCATTTTCAGTACTCAGGGTGGGGGTTTAGAGTGGGTTCCCGGGTTTAGCTGGTGCTGGAGATTGTTGTCTCCCATGTATTGTATTTTTCCCTAACAAAACGTGTTGGACATTTCTAGGAATTTTGCTATGATGTAAAGTGCCTACAAGTGTCCCATGTATTTCGTTACATAACGCAAAGAGTGACACATTTCTAGGCTTTTTCAGCACTCAGGGTGGGGCTTTATAGTGGGTCCCCGGGCTTGGCTGGTGAAAGAGATATTTTTCTCCCATCTATTATATTTTTCCCTAACAAAACGTGTGGGACATTTCTAGGCATTTTGTTATAAGGTAAAGTGCCTACACGTGTCCCATGTAATTTTTTAACCTAACATGAAGAGTCAAACATTTCTAGGCATTTTTCAGCACTCAGGATGGAGCTTTAGAGCTGGTCCCCGGGCTTGGTTGGTGCTGGAGAATTGTTTCTCCCATGTAGTGTATTTTTCCCTAACAAAACGTGTGGGACATTTCTAGGCATTTTGCTATAATGTAAAGTGCCTACAAGTGTCCCATGTAATTTTTTAACCTAAAACAAGGAGTGACACGTTTCTTGGCATTTTTCAGCACTCTGGGTAGGGCTTTAGAGTGGGTCCCCGGGCTTGGCTGGGGCTGGAGAATTTCTCTCCCATGTATTGTATTTTTCCCTAACAAAACGTGTGGGACATTTCTAGGCATTTTGCTATAATGTAAAGTGCCTACAAGTGTCCCATGTATTTTTTGTACCTTACACAAAGAGTGATACATTTCTAGGAATTTTTCAGCACTCAGGGTGGGGTTTTAGAGTTGGTCCCCGGGCTTGGCTGGTGCTGGAGAATTTTTTCTCCCATTTTTTTTATTTTTCCTAACAAAACGTGTGGGACATTTCTAGGCATTTTGCTATAATGTAAAGTGCCTACAAGTGTCCCATGTATTTTTTTAATCTAACACAAAGAGTGAGACATTTCTAGGCATTTTCAGTACTCAGGGTGGGGGTTTAGAGTGGGTTCCCGGGTTTAGCTGGTGCTGGAGATTGTTGTCTCCCATGTATTGTATTTTTCCCTAACAAAACGTGTTGGACATTTCTAGGAATTTTGCTATGATGTAAAGTGCCTACAAGTGTCCCATGTATTTCGTTACATAACGCAAAGAGTGACACATTTCTAGGCTTTTTCAGCACTCAGGGTGGGGCTTTATAGTGGGTCCCCGGGCTTGGCTGGTGCGAGAGATATTTTTCTCCCATCTATTATATTTTTCCCTAACAAAACGTGTGGGACATTTCTAGGCATTTTGTCACAATGTAAAGTGCCTACAAGTGTTCCCATGTAATTTTTTAACCTAACATGAAGAGTGAAACATTTCTAGGCATTTTTCAGCACTCAGGATGGAGCTTTAGAGCTGGTCCCCGGGCTTGGTTGGTGCTGGAGAATTTTTTCTCCCATGTAGTGTATTTTTCCTTAACAAAACGTGTGGGACATTTCTAGGCAATTTTGCTATAATGTAAAGTGCCTACAAGTGTCCCATGTATTGTTTTGACCTAACACAAAGAGTGAAACATTTCTAGTAATTTTTCAGCACTCAGGGTGGGGCATTAGAGTTGGTCCACGGGCTTGGCTGGTGCTGGAGAATTTTTTCTCCCATGTATTGTATTTTTCCCTAACAAAACGTGTTGGGACATTTCTAGGAATTTTGCTATGATGTAAAGTGCCTACAAGTGTCCCATGAATTTCGTTACATAACGCAAAGAGTGACACATTTCTAGGCTTTTTCAGCACTCAGGGTGGGGCTTTATAGTGGGTCCCCGGGCTTGGCTGGTGCAAGAGATATTTTTCTCCCATCTATTATATTTTTCCCTAACAAAACGTGTGGGACATTTCTAGGCATTTTGTTACAATTTAAAGTGCCTACAAGTGTCCCATGTAATTTTTTTAACCTGACATGAATAGTGAAACATTTCTAGGCATTTTGCAGCACTCAGGATGGAGCTTTAGAGCTGGTCCCCGGGCTTGGTTGGTGCTGGAGAATTTTTTCTCCCATCTATTATATTTTTGCCTAACCAAAACGTGTGGGACATTTCTTTACATTTTGTTATAATGTAAAGTGCCTACAAGTGTCCCATGTATTTTTTTACATAACACAAAGAGTCAGACATTTCTAGGCATTTTTCAGCACTCAGGGTGGGGCATTAGAGTTGGTCCCCGGGCTTGGCTGGTGCTTGAGATATATTTCTCCCTTCTATTGTATTTTTGCCTAACAAAACGTATGGGACATTTCTAGGCATTTTGCTATGATGTAAAGTGCCTACAAGTGTCCCATGTATTTTGTTACATAACACAAAGAGTGACACATTTCTAGAATTTTTCAGCACTCAGGGTGGAGTTTTAGAGCTGGTTCCCGGGCTTGGCTGGTGCTGGAGAATTTGTTTATCCCATGTTGTGTATTTTTCCCCAACAAAACGTGTGGGACATTTCTAGGCATTTTGTTATAATGTAAAGTGCCTACAAGTGTCCCATGGTATTTTTTTAACCTAAAACAAGGAGTGACACGTTTCTAGGCAGTTTTTCAGCACTCTGGGTAGGGGCTTTAGAGTGGGTCCCCGGGCTTGGCTGGTGCTGGAGAATTTTTCTCTCCCATGTATTGTATTTTTCCCTAACAAAACGTGTGGGACATTTCTAGGCATTTTTGCTATAATGTAAAGTGCCTACAAGTGTCCCATGTATTTTTTTAACCTAACACAAAGAGTGAAACATTTCTAGGCATTTTTCAGCACTCAGGGTGGGGCTTTAGAGTTGGTCCCCGGGCTTGGCTGGTGCTGGAGAATTTTTTCTCCCATGTATTGTATTTTTCCCTAACAAAACGTGTGGGACATTTCTAGGCATTTTGCTATAATGTAAAGTGCCTACAAGTGTCCCATGTAATTTTTTTAACCTAAAACAAGGAGTGAGACATTTCTAGGCATTTTTCAGCACTCAGGGTAGGGCTTTAGAGTGGGTCCCCGGGCTTGGCTGGGTGCTGGAGAATTTTTCTCTCCCATGTATTGTATTTTTCCCTAACAAAACGTGTGGGACATTTCTAGGCATTTTGCTATAATGTAAAGTGCCTACAAGTGTCCCATGTATTTTTTTTACCTTACACAAAGAGTGAAACATTTCTAGGAATTTTTCAGCACTCACGGTGGGGTTTTAGAGTTGGTCCCCGGGCTTGGCTGGTGCTGGAGAATTTTTTGTCCCATGTATTGTATTTTTCCCTAACAAAACGTGTGGGACATTTCTAGGCATTTTGCTATAATGTAAAGTGCCTACAAGTGTCCCATGTATTGTTTTTGACCTAACACAAAGAGTGAAACATTTCTAGTAATTTTTCAGCACTCAGGGTGGGGCATTAGAGCTGGTCCCCGGGCTTGGTTGGTGCTGGAGAATTTTTTCTCCCATCTATTGTATTTTTGCCTAACCAAAACGTGTGGGACATTTCTTTAGCATTTTGCTATAATGTAAAGTGCCTACAAGTGTCCCATGTATTTTTTACATAACACAAAGAGTCAGACATTTCTAGGCATTTTTCAGCACTCAGGGTGGGGCATTAGAGTTGGTCCCCAGGGCTTGGCTGGTGCTGGAGATATATTTTCTCCCATCTATAGTATTTTTGCCTAACAAAACGTGTGGGACATTTCTAGGCATTTTGCTATGATGTAAAGTGCCTACAAGTGTCCCATGTAATTTTTTTAACCTGACATGAAGAGTGAAACATTTCTAGGCATTTTGCAGCACTCAGGATGGAGCTTTAGAGCTGGTCCCCGGGCTTGGTTGGTGCTGGAGAATTTTTTCTCCCATCTATTGTATTTTTGCCTAACCAAAACGTGTGGGACATTTCTTTACATTTTGTTATAATGTAAAGTGCCTACAAGTGTCCCATGTATTTTTTACATAACACAAAGAGTCAGACATTTCTAGGCATTTTTCAGCACTCAGGGTGGGGCATTAGAGTTGGTCCCCGGGCTTGGCTGGTGCTTGAGATATATTTCTCCCATCTATTGTATTTTTGCCTAACAAAACGTATGGGACATTTCTAGGCATTTTGCTATGATGTAAAGTGCCTACAAGTGTCCCATGTATTTTGTTACATAACACAAAGAGTGACACATTTCTAGAAATGTTTCAGCACTCAGGGTGGAGTTTTAGAGCTGGTTCCCGGGCTTGGCTGGTGCTGGAGAATTGTTTTCTCCCATGTTGTGTATTTTTCCCCAACAAAACGTGTGGGACATTTCTAGGCATTTTGTTATGATGTAAAGTGCCTACAAGTGTCCCATGTATTTGTTTTACCTTACACAAAGAGTGAGACTTATCTAGGCATTTTTCAACACTCAGGGTGGGGCTTTAGAGTTGGTCCCCGGGCATGGCTGGTGCTGGAGAATTTTTTCTCCCATTTTATTTTTATTTTTCCTAACAAAACGTGTGGGACATTTCTAGGCATTTTGCTATAATGTAAAGTGCCTACAAGTGTCCCATGTATTTTTTTTACCTTACACAAAGAGTGAGACATTTCTAGGCATTTTAAGTACTCAGGGTGGGGGTTTAGAGTGGGTTCCCCGGGTTTAGCTGGTGCTGGAGATTGTTGTCTCCCATGTATTATATTTTTCCCTAACAAAACGTGTTGGACATTTCTAGGAATTTTGCTATTATGTAAAGAGCCTACAAGTGTCCCATGTATTTCGTTACATAACGCAAAGAGTGAAACATTTCTAGGCTTTTTCAGCACTCAGGGTGGGGCTTTAGAGTGGGTCCCCGGGCTTGGCTGGTGCTGGAGATATATTTCTCCCATCTATTATATTTTTCACTAACAAAACGTGTGGGACATTTCTAGGCATTTTGTTACAATGTAAAGTGCCTACAAGTGTCCCATGTAATTTTTTAACCTAACATGAAGAGTGAAACATTTCTAGGCATTTTGTCAGCACTCAGGATGGAGCTTTAGAGCTGGTCCCCGGGCTTGGCTGGTGCTGGAGAATTTTTTCTCCCATGTTGTGTATTTTTCCCTAACAAAACGTGTGGGACATTTCTAGGCATTTTGTTATAATGTAAAGTGCCTACAAGTGTCCCATGTATTTTTTTTGAACTAACACAAAGAGTGAAACATTTCTAGTCATTTTTCAGCACTCAGGGTGGGGCATTAGAGTTGGTCCCCGGGCTTGGCTGGTGCTGGAGAATTTTCTCTCCCATGTATTGTATTTTTCCCTAACAAAACGTGTGGGACATTTCTAGGCATTTTGCTATAATGTAAAGTGCCTACAAGTGTCCCATGTATTTTTTTTACCTTACACAAAGAGTGATACATTTCTAGGAATTTTTCAGCACTCAGGGTGGAGCTTTAGAGCTGGTCCCCGGGCTTGGCTGGTGCTGGAGAATTTTCTCTCCCATGTATTGTATTTTTCCCTAACAAAACGTGTGGGACATTTCTAGGCATTTTGTTATAATGTAAAGTGCCTACAAGTGTCCCATGTATTTTTTTAACCTAACACGAAGAGTGAAACATTTCTAGGAAATTTTCAGCACTCAGGGTGGAGCTTTAGAGCTGGTCCCCGG